>CM060444.1:59628457-61111952 GCA_030545235.1 Helianthus tuberosus | reverse complement strand
TTTAGTGCTACCGGCATTGGTAAAATATTAACCGAACTCTTGTATTCCCATATAGGGTTTAATATATAATTGATATCGGACTCTCATCCGAGTCCTAAAGATGTCATTTTTGATGTTTTCTGCGAATCCGGAGTTTTCGTCAGCACTCTAGTTCACTAGACACTACTCTAGTTGTTTCGATGAATTGTTTGCACTATTTCAAATGTACCCAATAAAAGTGAGTCATGTGTAATAATAAACGAATATTCCGTGAGTTTTCTAAGATGTATATCATGTAATCATGCAGTCCGAATATTCAAAACACATACTTGTATAATGTAAATCATCGTTTTAAATGTAAGTAGATTACCCGAAAGTGGCAGTTGTCACATTCTCCCCTTGTTATTTAGAATTTCGTCCCGAAATTCTAGCTTTGTTATTCTTTGCAGGAGTCTTTGGAAATAGGTGGGGATATTTTGCCTTCATTCGGCCTTCACGTTCCCAAGTATACTCGGGTCCGTGACGAGAGTTCCAACGAACCTTTACCAACTTGATACGACTTCTCCGTGTTTTATTGACCTTCCAGTCCGTGACCTCAACAGGTTCTTCAGTGAATTGGAGTTTGTCGTCAATGTGAATTTCATCAACAGGAATGGTAACGGTTACTTGTATTGGACTCTTTTTAAGATTCGACACATGAAACGTGTGGTGTACACTGCTAAGTTCATCTGGTAACTTCAACTTGTAGGCAACAGTGCCAATCTTTTCTAAGATTTCAAATGGTCCAATGTAACGCGGGTTAAGCTTTCCACGGTTACTGAACCTCGCTACGCCTTTCCAAGGTGAGACTTTCAACAAAACTTTTTCTCCAACCTCGAAAGATGCTTGTTTTCGTTTTCCATCTGCGTAGATCTTTTGTCGATCGCGAGCCGCCTTGATACGGTCTCGGATCTGAAAATTTTTATCCGTAGTATCTTGGACTAGTTCCGGACCAATTAATTGACTATCGCCTGTTTCCGCCCAACATAGCGGAGAGCGACACTTTCGACCATAAAGAGCTTCGAACGGTGCAGCTCGTATACTTGTATGGTAGTTGTTATTGTAGGAAAACTCAACTAAAGGTAGATGATTATCCCAATTGCCGCCTAAATCCATAACACATGCACGAAGCATATCTTCGAGTGTTTGGATAGTCCGTTCGCTCTGGCCGTCAGTTTGTGGATGGAAGGCCGTACTTAGATTCAATTGAGATCCAAAGGCCTGTTGAAATGATTTCCATATTCTTGAAACAAAACGACCGTCTCGGTCCGAAATGATTGAAATAGGCACTCCATGACGAGCCACTATTTCTTTGAGATAGATTTCCGCTAGTTTCTCAGTACTATCCTTCTCCCGAATTGGTAAGAAGTGTGCGGACTTTGTCAATCTATCGACGATTACCCATATCATGTCATGACCTTTCGTGGTCCTGGGTAACTTCGTAATGAAGTCCATAGATATTTGTTCCCATTTCCAAGCGGGAATCTCGGGTTGTTGTAATAAACCCGATGGTTTCTGATACTCTGCCTTGACCTTCGCGCAGGTCAAGCATTTTCTAACATAGATAGCAATATCCTTTTTGAGGCTAGGCCACCAATAGTACTCTTTTAAGTCTTGGTACATCTTATCTGATCCAGGATGGATCGAGTACTTTGACCTATGTGCTTCCTCAAAAATGAGATCTCGGAGACCTCCAAAGAATGGAACCCAAATTCTACCTGCAACGTACAAAGTTCCATCCTCTTTTGGCACTAACTGTTTTTCCATGCCTCGAAGTGATTCTTCTAGAATATGTTCCTCCTTGAGCGCTTCTTGTTGTGCATTTCGAATTCGTGCGGTAAGATCTGTGTGAATCGTCATCTCTAATGCTCGCACTCTTAGTGTTTTAACTCGTTCCTTGCGGCTCAAGGCGTCTGCTACAACGTTCGCCTTGCCCGGATGGTACTTGATTTCACAATCATAGTTGTTTAATAATTCAACCCAACGTCGCTGACGCATATTTAATTCTTTTTGGTTGAATATGTGTTGTAGACTCCTATGATCTGTGAAAATAGTGCACTGTGTACCATATAAGTAATGCCGCCAAATTTTCAAAGCAAATACCACCGCGCCTAGCTCTAGGTCGTGAGTGGTATAGTTCTTCTCGTGAACTTTCAGTTGGCAGGACGCGTACGCGATAACCTTTTTACGTTGCATGAGTACACAACCCAAACCTTGATGCGAAGCATCACAGTATACCACAAAGTCATCGGTACCGTCGGGTAATGATAAGATTGGTGCCATGCACAACTTGTCTTTAAGATGTTGAAATGCTGCTTCTTGTTTCTCTCCCCAATCGAATTTCCTGTCTTTCTGTGTAAGAGAAGTTAGCGGTTGAGCAATCTTTGAAAAATTCTCAATAAATCTCCGATAATATCCCGCTAAGCCCAAAAATTGTCGCACTTCAGTAGGAGTCTTGGGCGCTTCCCAATTCTTAATCGATTCAATCTTCGACGGGTCTACTTGAATACCCTTCTCGTTCACTATATGCCCGAGAAATTGTACTTCACGAATCCAAAACTCACATTTGGAAAAATTCGCGTATAGTTTCTCCTTCTTGAGTAGTTCTAAGATGGTTCTCAAATGTTGTTCATGCTCGTCTGCCGATCGTGAGTATATCAAGATGTCGTCAATGAACACTATGACGAATTTGTCGAGATACGGCCTGCACACGCGGTTCATTAAATCCATGAAGACCGCCGGTGCGTTCGTTAAACCAAAAGGCATAACCAGAAACTCGTAATGACCGTAACGAGTCCGAAAAGCCGTTTTCGGTATGCTTTCTTCTTGAATCCTTAACTGATGATACCCCGATCGTAAGTCTATCTTTGAATAAAAACTCGACCCTTGAAGTTGATCGAATAAGTCGTCAATCCTCGGTAGTGGATACCGATTCTTGATGGTGAGTTTATTCAACTCTCTGTAGTCGATACACATTCTGAATGTCCCGTCCTTCTTTTTCACAAAAAGAACTGGAGCTCCCCAAGGCGAGAAACTCGGTCTAATGAATCCCTTATCCAACAACTCTTGAAGTTGTGTGGACAATTCCTGCATTTCAGAAGGTGCTAATCGATATGGAGATCTGGCTACAGGTGCGGCTCCTGGTACCAAGTCGATGTGAAATTTGACTTGTCGATAAGGCGGTAGTCCTGGTAAGTCTTCAGGAAAGACTTCAGGAAATTCTTTTACTACCGGAATATCTGTCAACTTCGGCCCATCGGCCTTCTTGTCTACAACATGCGCTAGAAAGGCAATATAACCTTTCCGTAAGTATTTCTGTGCTTTCATGCAATTGATGATCCGCAATGGGGTGTCACGCTTCTCTCCATGTATAACAAGTGTCTCTTCATTCGGTAGAGGTAGGCGAATGATCTTCTCGTGGCAAACGACTTCGGCTCGATTGTTGGATAGCCAATCCATGCCAACCACTACGTCGAAACTACCCAATTCAACGGGTAAGAGATCGATATTGAATTTTTGTTCACCAAGTTCTAAGGTACACTCCTTAACAACTTCTCCCGTCTCTATTAGTCTACCGTTAGCCAATTCTATAGAATATGGAACATCTAGCTTACTAGGTTCCAAGCCCAGAATATTTTTAAATTCTATAGAAATAAAACTAAAATCGGCTCCGGTATCAAATAATATGGATGCGAAATGATCATTGAGGAGGAACGTACCAGTGACCACATTAGGGTCTTGGCGCGCATCTTTGGCTCCAATCACAAATGATCGACCACGAGCTTGAATTTCTTTAGGACAGTCTTTCTTGTAGTGATCTTTGCTTCCGCATCCAAAGCATCCTTGACCACGACCATTCCCGTTCCCATTCTTGTTACCAAAACCACTTCCTGATCCAGTATTATTTCCCGTTCCCCAACATGATTCAGTACGGTGGCCAGTCTTGCCACACTTGTCACACTTGACAACCCGACAATCACCCCAGTGATGAAATTTGCATCGCTCGCACTTAGGTAAAGTACCAGCGTACTTCTTAGGACCAGTGTCGTTTGTGGCTACAAACGCCCTTGCATCCTTTTGCGAGTTATTCTGTCGCCTGTTGTTGTTGTTGTTGTTGTTGGGGTTACTGTTATTGTTGTTGTAATTGTTGTTACTGTTGTTGTTGTTATTACCGCGGGTTCCCTTCTTGAAATTTGCGTAACTCCTCTTCCCACGGTTGGAAGACTCGGCATGTGTTTCCTTCTTATCATCACCTTTCTCAGTGAATATCTTCATCCTGACCCCATCTTCAGTAAGACTCACGGCTATAGTCACAGCCAGAGTAATAGTTGTGGGTTTAGCTGCAGTAACCAGACTTCGAATCTTGTCAGAAAGTCCCCAGATGTAGCGTTCGATACGCTTGTATTCTGGTGTTACAAGATAAGGAATCACGCGGGACAGATCGTGAAATCTTTGCGTATATCCCGTGATATCAGCTCCGACCATGGTAAGGTTCCAAAACTCGTTCTCCAACTTCTGGAGTTCAGCACGAGAACAGTACTTATCCCTCATACGTTCCTTCAGTTCATCCCAAGTCAACGCATAAGCAGCGTTTTCACCCAAAGTTTGCACTTGTAGGTTCCACCATGTAAGAGCCTCGTTGAGAAACAAGCCAGTAACGAAAGTGACTTGCTGATTAGCGGAACATCTGCTCATTCTGATAGTGGAATCCGTTTTCTCCGTCCATCTCACATAAGCCACAGCACCGCCTGCGCCATCGTAGTTAAGTGGCTTGCAGTCCAGAAACTGCTTGAATGTGCACCCTGAAATTGGACAGCGGATTTTGAATGAGCAAATAGTGAATCGCACGAATAGATTTAGAAAGAAATTTGAAAAGTTGTAACAAAATAGCTAAATGTTACCCGTATTATTTGTTCCACCTGAAGTACCGCCTGGACCCTGGCCTCCCGATCCGCCGGTGCCACCACTTTGTTCGACACGGGATGCCTCATACAGTGCGATAGCTTGAGCGATTCTCTGTTCTATAAGTGTATTCAGTTCCGCCTCGGTCGTAGGCATTGGTGGAGGTGGGGGTGGATTAGTCCGTGAACGTAAGACTCTCCTCGGTGGCATGATTCTTCCTAAGGAGAAATAGGATAAAGATTAGACGTTGATTTGGTTTGTAAAAAAAAAAATTCATAACAATAATAGCAATATCACCACCAAACATATTATGCAAGTAAATAAGTTAATATAAACGATAAGATATGTCCAACCAGACCAATCAGATGCATTTAATAGATAACACCAAGTTTTTCATATATATAGTCAACCGATTACATAATCGTTTGAAAGGAACAAAAATAGACTCGGGCTACATAACCCGGTCATACTAGTCTAGTACAACAAAAGAGATAAAAAGATCTTCCTTCCAACTGTGTGATCCACTGTATGTCGGTTGTCTTCAAAACTTGGTGGAGCATCAATATGTACACAAAACGGATATAGGTACCCGTCCCAAAAGTATAATACCTGCAAACATAGTCTATGGTGGGGGAAAAACTGGTGGTGGAATCGGGAACAACAACCTGTGAACATCAGAAACCCTACCCTCCAAATCTAGAACCAAACGGTTCAGGAACACAATCTGCTGCTCGAGCGTCAGAATACGAGCAGGTAAATCAACTGGCGGTAGATCCACTGGTGGCATCTGGGGTGGTAGTGGGGGTAATGGTGGTGACCCTGGTGGTGGTGGTGGAGCATGGGGTGGTAAATGGGCTGGTGGTGGTGGTGCCAGAAGTACCAAACCAAGAAGGTGAGTAAGCTCATCCTCGAGTTTGCTAACTCGACGGATAACGAAGTCTATCTGATGCTCGAGTGTGAGCACACGAGCCGGTAACTCAGTAGTAGCAACTAGGTAATGCAATGGGTGATATGGGTCTGTGATGGGCATATCATGTGGGTGTAGGTCCATGTCCCCGGGTGGTATATGGGCATGTCCTGAGGGTCCTGCCTCGTCAGTGTGGTCTATATGTGGTAGAATAGGGGCAATATGATCATGTGCAGGGACAACTGGCTCATCTGGTAGGACATCATCCATCTCAATGTCTGCATTACGCTGTAGGCCAATGGCCTGCAGTGCAGATGAAGTAACAGATGCATAAGATGAAGCATCTGAATCGGTATCGGAGTCAGAAGAAATGACAATAACCGGGACTACCGGTGCAGCGATCTCCAAAATAACCACGTCATGAACATCCCCGTCTCCCAACTCATCACCTAAATGCTCCACAGGAATCACAGGAACAACGGCGTCGTCATCCTCGTCGAGGTCGTCAATGAAGGGCATAATAGCAAGGGGAAGCACATCCCACGGTATAACCTCGACCACATGTTCACCCTCCGGGTGACCCATGATAACTATCTCGTTAAGTAGAGGGGGCATAACTAGCACATCATCATCAATAATGTCTCCTAACCCGTCTGCGTCGATAATGTGATCAACAATCGCGAACGGCTGAAAGTCATCCAAATCATCGTCAGATGCCGACTCGCTGTCGGACGTAATGACCTGGACTGCCGGTACATACTCGTCGTCGGAGGATAGCTCCATCGGGTCTACGTCGTCGTATATGTTGCTTCCTTCAGAGGAAGACATGATATCCTGAGAAATAAGTTGTTCGACACGTTTGAGTATTTGTTACGTTACATATATACACAAAATGTATTTTTCACATAATGTTCATTTTAAGTTATCCTAATTGAGTTGTGTGGATTAACTTAAAGTTGCATGTCTACCATTTAGATGGCTAAGACACTAATGTCCTTGCTTGATTTGTATGAGATGAATTCTTGTTGAAAATGGACCATGAAAAATGTTTATGCAAATGAAAACATGTGTTTGTGTTTAGATGGTTTTCATGAGAGATCCCTAGTGATTGTAGACTTAGACTCAATAAAGAATCCTGGTTCACTACAATCGATGCTCTGATACCAAACTGTCACACCCGCTCGTAGCGGAAACGCAAGGTGTGATCTGTCTGGTTTTCATTGCATAAATATCGATGTACATGAACAAACTATATGAATAAACGTACTCCATTGCCATTACATAAGTGTTTCAAAAGATTACAACATAAGTTTAGTGTGTCGGTTACAAACCATCAACATGAAAATAAAGCGTTATTGTTTCATACATTAACTTGAAATAAACTACAAAGGTTTAGACCGTCATATTTCCGCAAAGAGGCGGAATATAATAGTTAAACCCTTCAAAAGATGGCATGGAGTTCCTGTACTTGTTATCTTGACTGGGAAATCCGACATGGTCCTTTAATTCCCTGAAATACATGTTAAGTTTGGAAAACATCAACAAAAGTTGGTGAATTCATGCAATTTAGTTGTAAACGATGTATTTAAAATGTGAGTTGTAGTATGTAAAGCGTCAATGAAATCGTTGATCATTAATGTTTTGCAAGGACATTAATATGTGTGACGAAAAAGGAAGCAATCCAACCCTAGACGATTTTATGTCGACTGGGACACAAACGCACTCTTCTGTATGGGTCCACGACCAAGAGTGGGGCTCGCCAAAACCCATTAGATCTAAGCCTTTGTTCCTTGGTCCAAACTGGATTAATGGTGCTTATTGTATGGCCCTAATTCGCACATGATCTAAGGTGTTTCATTCCCTAACTTTAACATACTTTGAACATGTATCTTCCCCGATAGTTATAAAGTTGTAAAACATTTAAATGAATAGGGGACATGAACTCACAGTATCGCGTCCTGTGAATAGATGTAAATAAGATCTCACGTGCGGTCGTCCTGAATAGCGTTGCGACCTACAAATGTTCTTATTTTTGTTAGACACTTCGGTCTTTGTAAAGAACTTGAGTACAAGTCTTGTGTCTTCAATATGTGTAAGACTTGTATGTCTTTACTGTTTGTTAACTGTGTATTCGATGAATGAGTTGTTCAAATGTTATATATATATTTTTCACCAAATATATATATATAAATGTTATCTTGTATCTTGTGAGTTGTATAGTCGGATCTAGTCCGCTGAATTTCGTGTCTTATATGTATCCGTTGTATAGTTGTATTTCCAAAAATGGTATCATTGGGCCAAGCCCATGTTTTCAAGTTATTGGGCTTAAATAGTGCTGGGCCTTAAATAGTGCTGGGCCTCAATAGTGTTGGGCCTCAAATAGTGTTGGGCCTCAAATAGTGTTGGGCCTCAAATAGTGTTTGGCCTCAAATAGTGTTGGGCCTCAAATAGTGTTGGGCTTGAATAGTGTTGGGCTTGAATAGTGTTGGGCTTGAATAGTGTTGGGCTTGAATAGTGTTGGGCTTTGGCCCATATGTTTAGTATTTGGGCTTAGCCCATGAATTTATGTTAAGACCATTATGAAGATAAGCCCATTAAGAAAAATAGCCCATTAAGTATAATAAGCCCATTTGTTATAAAAATAGCCCACTAGTATAATAAGCCCATTTGTTATAATTTAGCCCACTAGTAATAATAAGCCTTTTATTTTTATAAAAACCTTTTTATAAAAATTTACTAAGTAACTTGTTAGTAAATAAAAACATACTAGTTTTTATAAGTTTATAACATCCGAAAATTTGTTATCGATAGTATATTTATATTTCGTGTCGAAAAATCGTCTTAACATCGTAGTAACTCCTCGGATTGGCAATTCACTTATGTAGTCGTCCGTTGTTCATTTTGACCATAAATGGTGTCCGATTATTCGAATCGTCCGTAACTCGTTTTAAGGCGTAAATATGTGAAGTCTTGTAGGACTTTTGTTATAATGTGTTTTGAGTTTAAATGTGACATGAGATTCAAGTTCCTACAATGATATATATAACTAATACACCAAGTAATACATAACACAAAAATTGTTGAAATAACCAAATATATATTTTTTAAAAAAATATATATTTCTCTTGTCTAAAATTAACCAAAAATTTTGTTACTTTATAAAATAAAGTTTTTGTGAAAAATGGCTATATAACCTTTGTATTTTATTCTAACCATGTTTTATAAACATATCATTTTCTTTATCAAATCACCACCAATTTACTCTACATCTTAACTAAACATATGAGACTTTTATAACATGAAATTTTCAAGATGATATCCAAATCATGTAGGGTTTTAACCATGATTATTTCATATGCTAACAAGTTCAAAAACCAAGTTTAATTTTAGTTTTAACAACTTTTATAAAAATCTCTAGTTGTATGTTACTTTTTATAATCTTGTGAGAGTATTGTTTTTAACCAAAAACCTTATATATTTTCACAAGATCAATAGTTATGATCATCCATTTAATCCTTTATGTTAAAAACCCTTTAACATAAACATGCATAATTTTTAGATCATATCTTAAAACATCTTCTAACAATTTATTTGCATCATAAACATCATAACAAGACTAAATAAGCATATATCAAGTCTTAGATCACAATATAAACAATCATAATTATATCATGATTTTTATTCTTTGCTTCTTTGTATTTTCTTCATGTTTATTATGTATGATTTCCTTGGTTATTATTAGTAATAATAACAATCATAATCATAATATATTTGTATAAAAAAAAATAGATATAGAAGCTTACTTCTAGCACTAGGCTAGGGATGATCTTAGAAGATTATTAAGAACTAAGAAGATGATAATCTTGATGGTAGAACACTTTTGTATGGATGAAAACCCTTCCTTTTACTTCCAAGAGCTTTAGATCACCTTATGTTACTTGGAAATCCATGTTGATCATGAAGGAGGTAATAAAAATAATTGGGTTTTTGAAGGTGTTCTTGTGAAAAAGATGAAGATAGTTAGAGTGTTCTTGGTGTGTAATGAAAGATAAAAGAATAAAGTGTAGTAACTTAGTGATTAAGTGTAGAAATTAATTACCATTCTCATCCACTTGTTAAAAAAAATATCTAGATATTAACCAACATAAACAAGGGGGTGGGACCCCTTGTTCACGGTCATAAGGTGGGGGGGGGGGGGTCTTATGTGGTAAAAATAACTTAGTTATTTTTAAGGTTTAAAATGAAGTATAAGATGTAAGCATTTAGGTGTTTAGGTTTTGAAATTTTCCGAGATGTTTCTTGACCTAAAATGATCATAAACTAGCTTTACAAGACTAAAAAAAATAACCACTAGTTCGCTACATGTGCCAAAATATAGTTCGGCTAGATGTTTAGCGCTCGTTTCGCAAGTAAATAGTCGAAAGGTACGCTTAAGGAAGTTGTAGGGAAAATTTCCGTTATGTGTATAATTGATATTCCATAAGTATCCTTATATGAAATTGGTGCCTAAACATCAATTTTTGCATCTTGTAATAAAAATACAATTGCTGAATTTTGCGGAAAATTCATGAAATGGTCACTTTTAGCGCATTTCGGACAGTTTTTAGTGCTACCGGCATTGGTAAAATATTAACCGAACTCTTGTATTCCCATATAGGGTTTAATATATAATTGATATCGGACTCTCATCCGAGTCCTAAAGATGTCATTTTTGATGTTTTCTGCGAATCCGGAGTTTTCGTCAGCACTCTAGTTCACTAGACACTACTCTAGTTGTTTCGATGAATTGTTTGCACTATTTCAAATGTACCCAATAAAAGTGAGTCATGTGTAATAATAAACGAATATTCCGTGAGTTTTCTAAGATGTATATCATGTAATCATGCAGTCCGAATATTCAAAACACATACTTGTATAATGTAAATCATCGTTTTAAATGTAAGTAGATTACCCGAAAGTGGCAGTTGTCACATTCTCCCCTTGTTATTTAGAATTTCGTCCCGAAATTCTAGCTTTGTTATTCTTTGCAGGAGTCTTTGGAAATAGGTGGGGATATTTTGCCTTCATTCGGCCTTCACGTTCCCAAGTATACTCGGGTCCGTGACGAGAGTTCCAACGAACCTTTACCAACTTGATACGACTTCTCCGTGTTTTATTGACCTTCCAGTCCGTGACCTCAACAGGTTCTTCAGTGAATTGGAGTTTGTCGTCAATGTGAATTTCATCAACAGGAATGGTAACGGTTACTTGTATTGGACTCTTTTTAAGATTCGACACATGAAACGTGTGGTGTACACTGCTAAGTTCATCTGGTAACTTCAACTTGTAGGCAACAGTGCCAATCTTTTCTAAGATTTCAAATGGTCCAATGTAACGCGGGTTAAGCTTTCCACGGTTACTGAACCTCGCTACGCCTTTCCAAGGTGAGACTTTCAACAAAACTTTTTCTCCAACCTCGAAAGATGCTTGTTTTCGTTTTCCATCTGCGTAGATCTTTTGTCGATCGCGAGCCGCCTTGATACGGTCTCGGATCTGAAAATTTTTATCCGTAGTATCTTGGACTAGTTCCGGACCAATTAATTGACTATCGCCTGTTTCCGCCCAACATAGCGGAGAGCGACACTTTCGACCATAAAGAGCTTCGAACGGTGCAGCTCGTATACTTGTATGGTAGCTGTTATTGTAGGAAAACTCAACTAAAGGTAGATGATTATCCCAATTGCCGCCTAAATCCATAACACATGCACGAAGCATATCTTCGAGTGTTTGGATAGTCCGTTCGCTCTGGCCGTCAGTTTGTGGATGGAAGGCCGTACTTAGATTCAATTGAGATCCAAAGGCCTGTTGAAATGATTTCCATATTCTTGAAACAAAACGACCGTCTCGGTCCGAAATGATTGAAATAGGCACTCCATGACGAGCCACTATTTCTTTGAGATAGATTTCCGCTAGTTTCTCAGTACTATCCTTCTCCCGAATTGGTAAGAAGTGTGCGGACTTTGTCAATCTATCGACGATTACCCATATCATGTCATGACCTTTCGTGGTCCTGGGTAACTTCGTAATGAAGTCCATAGATATTTGTTCCCATTTCCAAGCGGGAATCTCGGGTTGTTGTAATAAACCCGATGGTTTCTGATACTCTGCCTTGACCTTCGCGCAGGTCAAGCATTTTCTAACATAGATAGCAATATCCTTTTTGAGGCTAGGCCACCAATAGTACTCTTTTAAGTCTTGGTACATCTTATCTGATCCAGGATGGATCGAGTACTTTGACCTATGTGCTTCCTCAAAAATGAGATCTCGGAGACCTCCAAAGAATGGAACCCAAATTCTACCTGCAACGTACAAAGTTCCATCCTCTTTTGGCACTAACTGTTTTTCCATGCCTCGAAGTGATTCTTCTAGAATATGTTCCTCCTTGAGCGCTTCTTGTTGTGCATTTCGAATTCGTGCGGTAAGATCTGTGTGAATCGTCATCTCTAATGCTCGCACTCTTAGTGTTTTAACTCGTTCCTTGCGGCTCAAGGCGTCTGCTACAACGTTCGCCTTGCCCGGATGGTACTTGATTTCACAATCATAGTTGTTTAATAATTCAACCCAACGTCGCTGACGCATATTTAATTCTTTTTGGTTGAATATGTGTTGTAGACTCCTATGATCTGTGAAAATAGTGCACTGTGTACCATATAAGTAATGCCGCCAAATTTTCAAAGCAAATACCACCGCGCCTAGCTCTAGGTCGTGAGTGGTATAGTTCTTCTCGTGAACTTTCAGTTGGCAGGACGCGTACGCGATAACCTTTTTACGTTGCATGAGTACACAACCCAAACCTTGATGCGAAGCATCACAGTATACCACAAAGTCATCGGTACCGTCGGGTAATGATAAGATTGGTGCCATGCACAACTTGTCTTTAAGATGTTGAAATGCTGCTTCTTGTTTCTCTCCCCAATCGAATTTCCTGTCTTTCTGTGTAAGAGAAGTTAGCGGTTGAGCAATCTTTGAAAAATTCTCAATAAATCTCCGATAATATCCCGCTAAGCCCAAAAATTGTCGCACTTCAGTAGGAGTCTTGGGCGCTTTCCAATTCTTAATCGATTCAATCTTCGACGGGTCTACTTGAATACCCTTCTCGTTCACTATATGCCCGAGAAATTGTACTTCACGAATCCAAAACTCACATTTGGAAAAATTCGCGTATAGTTTCTCCTTCTTGAGTAGTTCTAAGATGGTTCTCAAATGTTGTTCATGCTCGTCTGCCGATCGTGAGTATATCAAGATGTCGTCAATGAACACTATGACGAATTTGTCGAGATACGGCCTGCACACGCGGTTCATTAAATCCATGAAGACCGCCGGTGCGTTCGTTAAACCAAAAGGCATAACCAGAAACTCGTAATGACCGTAACGAGTCCGAAAAGCCGTTTTCGGTATGCTTTCTTCTTGAATCCTTAACTGATGATACCCCGATCGTAAGTCTATCTTTGAATAAAAACTCGACCCTTGAAGTTGATCGAATAAGTCGTCAATCCTCGGTAGTGGATACCGATTCTTGATGGTGAGTTTATTCAACTTTCTGTAGTCGATACACATTCTGAATGTCCCGTCCTTCTTTTTCACAAAAAGAACTGGAGCTCCCCAAGGCGAGAAACTCGGTCTAATGAATCCCTTATCCAACAACTCTTGAAGTTGTGTGGACAATTCCTGCATTTCAGAAGGTGCTAATCGATATGGAGATCTGGCTACAGGTGCGGCTCCTGGTACCAAGTCGATGTGAAATTTGACTTGTCGATAAGGCGGTAGTCCTGGTAAGTCTTCAGGAAAGACTTCAGGAAATTCTTTTACTACCGGAATATCTGTCAACTTCGGCCCATCGGCCTTCTTGTCTACAACATGCGCTAGAAAGGCAATATAACCTTTCCGTAAGTATTTCTGTGCTTTCATGCAATTGATGATCCGCAATGGGGTGTCACGCTTCTCTCCATGTATAACAAGTGTCTCTTCATTCGGTAGAGGTAGGCGAATGATCTTCTCGTGGCAAACGACTTCGGCTCGATTGTTGGATAGCCAATCCATGCCAACCACTACGTCGAAACTACCCAATTCAATGGGTAAGAGATCGATATTGAATTTTTGTTCACCAAGTTCTAAGGTACACTCCTTAACAACTTCTCCCGTCTCTATTAGTCTACCGTTAGCCAATTCTATAGAATATGGAACATCTAGCTTACTAGGTTCCAAGCCCAGAATATTTTTAAATTCTATAGAAATAAAACTAAAATCGGCTCCGGTATCAAATAATATGGATGCGAAATGATCATTGAGGAGGAACGTACCAGTGACCACATTAGGGTCTTGGCGCGCATCTTTGGCTCCAATCACAAATGATCGACCACGAGCTTGAATTTCTTTAGGACAGTCTTTCTTGTAGTGATCTTTGCTTCCGCATCCAAAGCATCCTTGACCACGACCATTCCCGTTCCCATTCTTGTTACCAAAACCACTTCCTGATCCAGTATTATTTCCCGTTCCCCAACATGATTCAGTACGGTGGCCAGTCTTGCCACACTTGTCACACTTGACAACCCGACAATCACCCCAGTGATGAAATTTGCATCGCTCGCACTTAGGTAAAGTACCAGCGTACTTCTTAGGACCAGTGTCGTTTGTGGCTACAAACGCCCTTGCATCCTTTTGCGAGTTATTCTGTCGCCTGTTGTTGTTGTTGTTGTTGTTGGGGTTACTGTTATTGTTGTTGTAATTGTTGTTACTGTTGTTGTTGTTATTACCGCGGGTTCCCTTCTTGAAATTTGCGTAACTCCTCTTCCCACGGTTGGAAGACTCGGCATGTGTTTCCTTCTTATCATCACCTTTCTCAGTGAATATCTTCATCCTGACCCCATCTTCAGTAAGACTCACGGCTATAGTCACAGCCAGAGTAATAGTTGTGGGTTTAGCTGCAGTAACCAGACTTCGAATCTTGTCAGAAAGTCCCCAGATGTAGCGTTCGATACGCTTGTATTCTGGTGTTACAAGATAAGGAATCACGCGGGACAGATCGTGAAATCTTTGCGTATATCCCGTGATATCAGCTCCGACCATGGTAAGGTTCCAAAACTCGTTCTCCAACTTCTGGAGTTCAGCACGAGAACAGTACTTATCCCTCATACGTTCCTTCAGTTCATCCCAAGTCAACGCATAAGCAGCGTTTTCACCCAAAGTTTGCACTTGTAGGTTCCACCATGTAAGAGCCTCGTTGAGAAACAAGCCAGTAACGAAAGTGACTTGCTGATTAGCGGAACATCTGCTCATTCTGATAGTGGAATCCGTTTTCTCCGTCCATCTCACATAAGCCACAGCACCGCCTGCGCCATCGTAGTTAAGTGGCTTGCAGTCCAGAAACTGCTTGAATGTGCACCCTGAAATTGGACAGCGGATTTTGAATGAGCAAATAGTGAATCGCACGAATAGATTTAGAAAGAAATTTGAAAAGTTGTAACAAAATAGCTAAATGTTACCCGTATTATTTGTTCCACCTGAAGTACCGCCTGGACCCTGGCCTCCCGATCCGCCGGTGCCACCACTTTGTTCGACACGGGATGCCTCATACAGTGCGATAGCTTGAGCGATTCTCTGTTCTATAAGTGTATTCAGTTCCGCCTCGGTCGTAGGCATTGGTGGAGGTGGGGGTGGATTAGTCCGTGAACGTAAGACACTCCTCGGTGGCATGATTCTTCCTAAGGAGAAATAGGATAAAGATTAGACGTTGATTTGGTTTGTAAAAAAAAAAATTCATAACAATAATAGCAATATCACCACCAAACATATTATGCAAGTAAATAAGTTAATATAAACGATAAGATATGTCCAACCAGACCAATCAGATGCATTTAATAGATAACACCAAGTTTTTCATATATATAGTCAACCGATTACATAATCGTTTGAAAGGAACAAAAATAGACTCGGGCTACATAACCCGGTCATACTAGTCTAGTACAACAAAAGAGATAAAAAGATCTTCCTTCCAACTGTGTGATCCACTGTATGTCGGTTGTCTTCAAAACTTGGTGGAGCATCAATATGTACACAAAACGGATATAGGTACCCGTCCCAAAAGTATAATACCTGCAAACATAGTCTATGGTGGGGGAAAAACTGGTGGTGGAATCGGGAACAACAACCTGTGAACATCAGAAACCCTACCCTCCAAATCTAGAACCAAACGGTTCAGGAACACAATCTGCTGCTCGAGCGTCAGAATACGAGCAGGTAAATCAACTGGCGGTAGATCCACTGGTGGCATCTGGGGTGGTAGTGGGGGTAATGGTGGTGACCCTGGTGGTGGTGGTGGAGCATGGGGTGGTAAATGGGCTGGTGGTGGTGGTGCCAGAAGTACCAAACCAAGAAGGTGAGTAAGCTCATCCTCGAGTTTGCTAACTCGACGGATAACGAAGTCTATCTGATGCTCGAGTGTGAGCACACGAGCCGGTAACTCAGTAGTAGCAACTAGGTAATGCAATGGGTGATATGGGTCTGTGATGGGCATATCATGTGGGTGTAGGTCCATGTCCCCGGGTGGTATATGGGCATGTCCTGAGGGTCCTGCCTCGTCAGTGTGGTCTATATGTGGTAGAATAGGGGCAATATGATCATGTGCAGGGACAACTGGCTCATCTGGTAGGACATCATCCATCTCAATGTCTGCATTACGCTGTAGGCCAATGGCCTGCAGTGCAGATGAAGTAACAGATGCATAAGATGAAGCATCTGAATCGGTATCGGAGTCAGAAGAAATGACAATAACCGGGACTACCGGTGCAGCGATCTTCAAAATAACCACGTCATGAACATCCCCGTCTCCCAACTCATCACCTAAATGCTCCACAGGAATCACAGGAACAACGGCGTCGTCATCCTCGTCGAGGTCGTCAATGAAGGGCATAATAGCAAGGGGAAGCACATCCCACGGTATAACCTCGACCACATGTTCACCCTCCGGGTGACCCATGATAACTATCTCGTTAAGTAGAGGGGGCATAACTAGCACATCATCATCAATAATGTCTCCTAACCCGTCTGCGTCGATAATGTGATCAACAATCGCGAACGGCTGAAAGTCATCCAAATCATCGTCAGATGCCGACTCGCTGTCGGACGTAATGACCTGGACTGCCGGTACATACTCGTCGTCGGAGGATAGCTCCATCGGGTCTACGTCGTCGTATATGTTGCTTCCTTCAGAGGAAGACATGATATCCTGAGAAATAAGTTGTTCGACACGTTTGAGTATTTGTTACATTACATATATACACAAAATGTATTTTTCACATAATGTTCATTTTAAGTTATCCTAATTGAGTTGTGTGGATTAACTTAAAGTTGCATGTCTACCATTTAGATGGCTAAGACACTAATGTCCTTGCTTGATTTGTATGAGATGAATTCTTGTTGAAAATGGACCATGAAAAATGTTTATGCAAATGAAAACATGTGTTTGTGTTTAGATGGTTTTCATGAGAGATCCCTAGTGATTGTAGACTTAGACTCAATAAAGAATCCTGGTTCACTACAATCGATGCTCTGATACCAAACTGTCACACCCGCTCGTAGCGGAAACGCAAGGTGTGATCTGTCTGGTTTTCATTGCATAAATATCGATGTACATGAACAAACTATATGAATAAACGTACTCCATTGCCATTACATAAGTGTTTCAAAAGATTACAACATAAGTTTAGTGTGTCGGTTACAAACCATCAACATGAAAATAAAGCGTTATTGTTTCATACATTAACTTGAAATAAACTACAAAGGTTTAGACCGTCATATTTCCGCAAAGAGGCGGAATATAATAGTTAAACCCTTCAAAAGATGGCATGGAGTTCCTGTACTTGTTATCTTGACTGGGAAATCCGACATGGTCCTTTAATTCCCTGAAATACATGTTAAGTTTGGAAAACATCAACAAAAGTTGGTGAATTCATGCAATTTAGTTGTAAACGATGTATTTAAAATGTGAGTTGTAGTATGTAAAGCGTCAATGAAATCGTTGATCATTAATGTTTTGCAAGGACATTAATATGTGTGACGAAAAAGGAAGCAATCCAACCCTAGACGATTTTATGTCGACTGGGACACAAACGCACTCTTCTGTATGGGTCCACGACCAAGAGTGGGGCTCGCCAAAACCCATTAGATCTAAGCCTTTGTTCCTTGGTCCAAACTGGATTAATGGTGCTTATTGTATGGCCCTAATTCGCACATGATCTAAGGTGTTTCATTCCCTAACTTTAACATACTTTGAACATGTATCTTCCCCGATAGTTGTAAAGTTGTAAAACATTTAAATGAATAGGGGACATGAACTCACAGTATCGCGTCCTGTGAATAGATGTAAATAAGATCTCACGTGCGGTCGTCCTGAATAGCGTTGCGACCTACAAATGTTCTTATTTTTGTTAGACACTTCGGTCTTTGTAAAGAACTTGAGTACAAGTCTTGTGTCTTCAATATGTGTAAGACTTGTATGTCTTTACTGTTTGTTAACTGTGTATTCGATGAATGAGTTGTTCAAATGTTATATATATATTTTTCACCAAATATATATATATAAATGTTATCTTGTATCTTGTGAGTTGTATAGTCGGATCTAGTCCGCTGAATTTCGTGTCTTATATGTATCCGTTGTATAGTTGTATTTCCAAAAATGGTATCATTGGGCCAAGCCCATGTTTTCAAGTTATTGGGCTTAAATAGTGCTGGGCCTTAAATAGTGCTGGGCCTCAATAGTGTTGGGCCTCAAATAGTGTTGGGCCTCAAATAGTGTTGGGCCTCAAATAGTGTTTGGCCTCAAATAGTGTTGGGCCTCAAATAGTGTTGGGCTTGAATAGTGTTGGGCTTGAATAGTGTTGGGCTTGAATAGTGTTGGGCTTGAATAGTGTTGGGCTTGAATAGTGTTGGGCTTTGGCCCATATGTTTAGTATTTGGGCTTAGCCCATGAATTTATGTTAAGCCCATTATGAAGATAAGCCCATTAAGAAAAATAGCCCATTAAGTATAATAAGCCCATTTGTTATAAAAATAGCCCACTAGTATAATAAGCCCATTTGTTATAATTTAGCCCACTAGTAATAATAAGCCTTTTATTTTTATAAAAACCTTTTTATAAAAATTTACTAAGTAACTTGTTAGTAAATAAAAACATACTAGTTTTTATAAGTTTATAACATCCGAAAATTTGTTATCGATAGTATATTTATATTTCGTGTCGAAAAATCGTCTTAACATCGTAGTAACTCCTCGGATTGGCAATTCACTTATGTAGTCGTCCGTTGTTCATTTTGACCATAAATGGTGTCCGATTATTCGAATCGTCCGTAACTCGTTTTAAGGCGTAAATATGTGAAGTCTTGTAGGACTTTTGTTATAATGTGTTTTGAGTTTAAATGTGACATGAGATTCAAGTTCCTACAATGATATATATAACTAATACACCAAGTAATACATAACACAAAAATTGTTGAAATAACCAAATATATATTTTTTAAAAATATATATATTTCTCTTGTCTAAAATTAACCAAAAATTTTGTTACTTTATAAAATAAAGTTTTTGTGAAAAATGGCTATATAACCTTTGTATTTTATTCTAACCATGTTTTATAAACATATCATTTTCTTTATCAAATCACCACCAATTTACTCTACATCTTAACTAAACATATGAGACTTTTATAACATGAAATTTTCAAGATGATATCCAAATCATGTAGGGTTTTAACCATGATTATTTCATATGCTAACAAGTTCAAAAACCAAGTTTAATTTTAGTTTTAACAACTTTTATAAAAATCTCTAGTTGTATGTTACTTTTTATAATCTTGTGAGAGTATTGTTTTTAACCAAAAACCTTATATATTTTCACAAGATCAATAGTTATGATCATCCATTTAATCCTTTATGTTAAAAACCCTTTAACATAAACATGCATAATTTTTAGATCATATCTTAAAACATCTTCTAACAATTTATTTGCATCATAAACATCATAACAAGACTAAATAAGCATATATCAAGTCTTAGATCACAATATAAACAATCATAATTATATCATGATTTTTATTCTTTGCTTCTTTGTATTTTCTTCATGTTTATTATGTATGATTTCCTTGGTTATTATTAGTAATAATAACAATCATAATCATAATATATTTGTATAAAAAAAAATAGATATAGAAGCTTACTTCTAGCACTAGGCTAGGGATGATCTTAGAAGATTATTAAGAACTAAGAAGATGATAATCTTGATGGTAGAACACTTTTGTATGGATGAAAACCCTTCCTTTTACTTCCAAGAGCTTTAGATCACCTTATGTTACTTGGAAATCCATGTTGATCATGAAGGAGGTAATAAAAATAATTGGGTTTTTGAAGGTGTTCTTGTGAAAAAGATGAAGATAGTTAGAGTGTTCTTGGTGTGTAATGAAAGATAAAAGAATAAAGTGTAGTAACTTAGTGATTAAGTGTAGAAATTAATTACCATTCTCATCCACTTGTTAAAAAAAATATCTAGATATTAACCAACATAAACAAGGGGGTGGGACCCCTTGTTCACGGTCATAAGGTGGGGGGGGGGGGGTCTTATGTGGTAAAAATAACTTAGTTATTTTTAAGGTTTAAAATGAAGTATAAGATGTAAGCATTTAGGTGTTTAGGTTTTGAAATTTTCCGAGATGTTTCTTGACCTAAAATGATCATAAACTAGCTTTACAAGACTAAAAAAAATAACCACTAGTTCGCTACATGTGCCAAAATATAGTTCGGCTAGATGTTTAGCGCTCGTTTCGCAAGTAAATAGTCGAAAGGTACGCTTAAGGAAGTTGTAGGGAAAATTTCCGTTATGTGTATAATTGATATTCCATAAGTATCCTTATATGAAATTGGTGCCTAAACATCAATTTTTGCATCTTGTAATAAAAATACAATTGCTGAATTTTGCGGAAAATTCATGAAATGGTCACTTTTAGCGCATTTCGGACAGTTTTTAGTGCTACCGGCATTGGTAAAATATTAACCGAACTCTTGTATTCCCATATAGGGTTTAATATATAATTGATATCGGACTCTCATCCGAGTCCTAAAGATGTCATTTTTGATGTTTTCTGCGAATCCGGAGTTTTCGTCAGCACTCTAGTTCACTAGACACTACTCTAGTTGTTTCGATGAATTGTTTGCACTATTTCAAATGTACCCAATAAAAGTGAGTCATGTGTAATAATAAACGAATATTCCGTGAGTTTTCTAAGATGTATATCATGTAATCATGCAGTCCGAATATTCAAAACACATACTTGTATAATGTAAATCATCGTTTTAAATGTAAGTAGATTACCCGAAAGTGGCAGTTGTCACAACTCGACGATGGATCCATTGCTCCAATATGCCATCAACCATAGATATTTTGTGTAAGGTATAAGGATTTATCGACCTATGTAGTTTTCATACGACTTTAAGCTTACAACATCGGGATAATATATTACGAAATATTTCAATTGATGATGGGTAATCATGATTAATACATTCACTAACAACATTGATGACTAAGAAGGAAGAAACCAATTCAAAATTTTGCAAATTTGAAGGTTTAGTTTCTGTTAATCATAAACATAATAAGATCATTATGTGTTGAAAATCAGGTAATACATATATTTTTTCCTCAATACATAAATAAAATATAATTAAAAAGAATCTATTGTCGTTTTTATTTGATTTTTACATGGATAAAATGAGTTTTTGCCAACTCGTTTAATACATTATACAAACAAAATACCCTTTAAATACATTATACAAACAAAATACCTTTAAAATTATTAGTTAACCTATACGATACATATACGGGACCTTTACTATACCTATATATGCTCATATGGGGCCTATACCTCACCTATACTATACTACATTGTACATGGTATTCTTAAAAAATTAAGGAAGTTTTTATTTAAAAAATAAACATTTTTAGAAAACTTTGTTAAAACCATAACAAAGGTATAAAAAAATTTGTAAAAAAAAACTCAACCAATACGACCCGTATAGACCTATACCCCCAGTCAAATAGACAAAATCTGACACATCAGTCTTTATTGGAAATTGAAAAAGCAATACAACCCATATAGGCCTATACGACCCGTATTGAAGGTGTCGATTTAAGGATTCAGGTGTGCTAATAATACGACCCTTACTCAAATGGAAGAACATTAATAAAAAACGTACCAGTAGTGAAGGAAGTGAAATTAATTTGAACAATAGATATAAATGGAATCAAGAATTCCAATTTCTTTCCCAAATGGAACCAACATCATATGAAATAGAATTTAAATTTCCAACAAAATATGCTACTAGGAAAAGTCTATCAATGTCTCAAAAGATCAAAGGCAGACAAAAGATTGAAATTGTAAGAATAACAAAGAAAGCAATGTGTCGGTCGCCCTCACCAAATGTCAAACTAGTATTTTTTTAAAAAAAAAATGGTAGCAAGCTTTGCACCCTTTTGTGGGGTGGAAATCGCAAGCATGGTATTATGTCCAACAAGAAAGGTATTCCCGTTTGGTCATACATGCACTGAGTTGATGATAGATCGCTTTCATCCTCAAAACGATCTACAACTTTCTCAGCACAAAGATAGCTAATTGAAGATACCTTTTAGCCGTGCATAATGCAATGATTGTGATTTCACTCTCACAAGGGATGCAAATCTCACTTACTTTCTAGAAATCCGTAGACGGGCTCAGAGAAGAGAAGGTGAAGGTGACCAATAATTTTTTCTTTTGTAATTCTAACAATTTCGATCTTTTAGCAGCCTTTACTCTTTTGAGGCATCAATTCAAGGACGGGAGGACTGCTTTCGATTTGAGTAACGAGTGTGATATCTAGAATGTTTTTCATTCTTCATTTGTTTTAGGAAGAACAATGAATATTTATAGGGATACCTCACCATAAAACACAACAATGATATCTTTTAAATTAATATCTCAAGATATCAATCATTTAATTGCACATACTCTTTCGTATATGTTGGCCTTGTTTCATTGTAATTTCTAACATAACTGAAATATACAACCTCAAAAATTGACTTTTTTCCGAATTCTAAACCATGAAAAGCTATGACTTTTGTGACATAGAGATAAATTAAGGTAAGGTTCATGAACCAACACCAATATTAATGTTTAAGGTTTGGTTCATGAACAAACAAAGACATAGAGATAAATTAAGCAAGGTTCATGAACCAACACGAATATTAATGTTTAAGGTTTGTTCATGAACAAATAAAGTAATGCAACCATTTTATAATAGTAGACACTTAGGTAGATAAGTTAGGTACCATTTCTAATGTCATATGGCTAGTCATTTGTATTAATAGGCCTTGCAAGTAAGATCCACATGGGACTAAGAGGCTTTGGACGTGAACAGTTGTCTTAGTTAAGTTAGGTACTATTTAATGTCATAAGGCTAATCATTTTAGTTGGCATTCCAAGGATTAAAAGTTCGTCAAATTTTGCATTTCATATTTCTTCATGAACCGAACCTTAAACTAAATCCTTAGCATTCATAGTTGTCATTGCCGCCTAATCTGAGGCTGTAAATATTCATTATCACAATTACATTAGAAATTATAGTCAAATAACACCAATATATATGGAAGAACATTAATATCTAAAGATATCACTATAACGGTAGCATTGCAAGTTGGCCCTTTAAATATTCGTTCTTGCAATTTATAAGGCAAACGAACTTTGCATCCTTTCCAGGACACAAATAGCTGTCATTGTGCTCTCCCAAAAGGAAAAAAAAGTTATACTCATTTGGGGCCTAGGTGTTGAAGTGATTGTAAATCACTTTCTGGAACAAAGTCCCGATCCTCCAAGTTCAAGAACGTCTCAATTTATGGACCTTCCCCGCAATGCCTATGTCCAAGAACTCCGCACTCACCTCACCAACTTGCTTAAACAATTGGAATATGAGAAAAAGTTTGTGAAAAACTTCACAAGATAAGGATAGAGAACCAAAAAAGATAACTGGTGGGATAAACCTATAGAGGATTTAGGATAGGCCGATCTTGAGACATTGAAGGTGGCAATGTTGGAGCTAAAAGAGGCTGTTCAAAAGGAAGTTGCGAGACGTACGACATAGGCCTTTGGTTCTACTTGCGTACATGATCTCCATCAATGGATGTGAAGGGCTATGGATCTAGATTATGTTGTAATATCCGTATAATTTCAAGAGTAAATTACAAAGTTCGTCCTTTATGTATGTCATTTATTACAAAGTATGTCCTTTATCTTTAATAAGCTCAGAAAACATACTTAATGTTTGCAAAACCCTACACGTTATGTCCTTTAACCATAACTCAGTTATTTTTTTTTAGTTAAATCAGAAATCACAAGGGTATTTTAGTCTTTTTACCTTTTTATTAAAATACATTTTAATAAATAAAACAAAATATTATATCATATACATACATACATACATACATACTTCTTTCTCTCTCTACAGAACTTTTATCTCTCTCTATATAACTCTCTCTTATCATCTGCAACCACCATTCACCAACACTCCTACCTCAACCACCGTTAACCGCCACCACCACTCCCACTTCACCGCCCAAGCACCACCCACCTGCCACCATCACTTCACCGCATATTGCCCCCCTCTCTCACTCTTTCCTCTCGAACTATCCTACCACCACCAAATCCACCTGCCGCCACCACTTCACCGCGGATCACGCCCCCTCCTCTCTCTCTCTCTAACTATCCTACCATCACCACAACCCACCTGTAACCACCACCATCACATAAATCCCCAAATTTGGGCACAAACCAACACAAAAAGATAAGAGAAACAAGATAAAAAAATCCAAGGGTGTGCCGCCGCCTCCTCTGCCACGCGCCGCCGTGCTCCGATTTGTACGCAGATCCATGAATCGTCTTCTGGAATAGAAAAAGTAATCCAATCGTGCAAGGTGAAGATGAATCGTCTTCTGGTTCGAGGTGTGGATCTGTTGAGGTGTTTGGAGAGTGTGCAGATTTGGGTTTTTGATTTTTGTGTGTGGTTTTGTTTAGATATGAATCGTGCAGATTTGGGTTTTTGAAGTTTTTGTGTGTGGTTTTGTTTAGATCTGTTGAGGTGTTTGGAGAGTGCAGATTTGGGTTTTTGAAGATGAATCGAGCAAGGTAAGATGGAGTGTATGAGAAAGACTTATCTTGATTTGGGTTTTTGATTTTGTGTGTGGTTTTGTTTAGATATGAATTGGCTGAGGAGTGTGCAGATGATGATGAAATAAAGATATGCGTTCAAAGAGAGAGAGAGAGAGAGAGAGAGAGAGAGAGATCTGAATTTTTTATAATTTTTTTAGTATTTAGGGTAAAATGACCAATATACCCTCATGTGCTTCTCACGTGACCTGACTTAACTGGGAAAACAAACTAGGTTTAGGGTAAAGGACATAACCTGAATGGTTTTGCAAACATTAAGTATGTTTTCTGAGCTTATTAAAGATAAAGGACATACTTTGTAATAAATGACATACATAAAGGACGAACTTTGTAATTTACTCTAATTTCAATTATGATTTGGATTTTGTTTTTTTGTTTTTTTAATTCTTCAGTACTATTAGGTCACTTTTGCTATTAAGGTTATCACTGCTTAGGCAATAATACTTTTTGTCTTTCAAGCATGAATGATATGATTTGTCTTTTTATTATTGGACTTTGCCATTTTTATATAATTCACTAAAGATAAATGATTATTTTCTATAATTAGAAACAATATGTGTTAAAAATAGTCAACATTATTGATAGGCTTGACGGAGAATGTATATGATGCGAAATGTATTATATTTCATTAGGTGTTTATAAACATAAATAAATGTTAATTACTATTTAGTGAGTGGGGTTATTGTATAAATGGAGTTTTATGTGAGAAGTGTTTTAGACCATTAGATCTAGTGTTTAATGGTTAAGATAAAAAATGACAAAATTGTGAATTGAGTTATATTTTTTTGTGACTGATTTAACTAGTCTAGGGTTAATAGTGTATTTTTACCTAGTTTAAATAAAGAAAATGTATAACAAATTCACAACCACGCTGTTAAAAAACTCAACAATTCACGTACTTTCCTTCTTAATCGAAGATATAACAACCCTCCTAAATAATTTTCGACACCCCTAAAATAATTAAAATGTCCCAATAGATCCTAAAATACACCCAGTCTACTAAAACCGAGACCAAAATACTCTATATAATTAAAATTTAAATAAAAACAAGAAAATAGTGTCTCTCGCGGGCCGCGAAGACCCCTTAGGGATCTTACGCGGGGCGCGGCAGCTCGTCGT
The DNA here is from genome assembly GCA_030545235.1 of Helianthus tuberosus. Lineage (NCBI taxonomy): Eukaryota > Viridiplantae > Streptophyta > Magnoliopsida > Asterales > Asteraceae > Helianthus > Helianthus tuberosus. The sequence goes on along the minus strand of CM060444.1, from coordinate 61,085,733 downwards.
CAGGGTGCATTCCGGTGATGCCACGTGTCAAACGCGTGTCGAAGCTAGATCAGTGACTGGGCCAGGCTAGGGCCTACCCAGCCTACATCGCGGGCAGCGAAGGACTATCCTTCGGCTTACGCGGGCGTGAGGAAGTCCGAAATCAGCCCTATAAATTGAGTCGAGAGGCCTTCAGTCCAATTCGTACATCTCACACTTTCTCTCTCGAATTTCTGCATAGATTAAGTAATTTTTGGGCATAATACCCCCTAAATAACGAAGTTCTGCCTCGTTGTAAGTATCATAACCCCCGGTTACGTACTAGATACGTTGCCCGATTGATCCAGGGTTCCGTAACGGCTGTCGTGGTTCTGCCCGACGTATTCGTTGGAATGCCATCTCGGGGAGGGTATTACTAATGTAAATATTGGGTTATTATACTAACGCGTGTGCATTTGTGTAATTAATAGATAATCACCAGAAAATCCTTAAGGAAAACCCTAAGACAGCAATGTGAGTAATCTCCTTTTTGCAAATTGTTTTTACAGAACCTTTATTTATTTTAAATTATAATTAGCAGTGATTGAGTCTTTGTAATTCTTCAATTACCGCCGGTATGTTGGGGTTTTGTATACAAAATGTGGAACACGTTACCATTGGACAACGAGATAGCCAATGAGTAATATGACCCACCAGTCAGGATTGACACTACTGAATGAGTAATTGTGTAGATATAAACATTGTAATAAAAACTTGGGTTTTATCCCAATGTGTTTATTTATATAAAATATGGTGTTTTACTCTGATAAAATATTTCCTAACTACGATCCTGATGTAATTTCCGCTGCCAAAATAATAAACACCGATACCATTAAATCTGGTCTCGCGGCCGCCCGTTCCCGGGACAGATAGGGGACGGGGGGTTGCGACAGAAGACATGGAAAAAGATCAAAATCCAAAATCTGGATTGTTTTATGAAAGTAATCAAACGAACTTCTTCGTCATTGGGTGTTATCGATTCAGAGAATCATTGAAAATCATAAGAAACATGGTGAATCTGGAAACATTGTATTGTGATTCAAGTCATTGTGCTTTAACATCTAGAATGATTGTTTTGTTATCCAAGTCATGGTGTTTTAACATCTAGAATCTAAAAATACTGTATTATGATTACAGTCATGATGTTTTAACATTTGGAATAGAAATACAATCATTCCTAGATGGTGTTAAAATACCATGGCTTGAATAGCAATACAATCATACCAGACGTTAAAACACACCACGACTGTATTACGATTCAAGTTATTGTGTTTTTTTTAAAATGTATGGTGTTTTATACCTGCAAAATAACAAAAATCATTCCAGATGTTAGAATACCATGATTGTATTACGATTTAACTCATGTTGTTTTCTATTCGTATGGTGTTTTATATATGCGGAAAAACAAGTTGATACAAATTTTTTGGATTAAACAATACTGGATACCAGATTTCGAATAATAGAATATATGGTTTCCTAATATTTCTCAAACAACAGTTTGGAAAGATCCTGTTAATTAGATTGAATTTAATTTGAAAGTACGCTATTATCCTTAATCTTTAATTTTAATTAAAGACACATGTCCTCACCATATTCATTCCTACACTTCTCACACAACCCACCATTTGTACAGGAACCTTAACCACTAATGAGTACATAATTAGCTATCCACTACATAAATTACTACAAGTCTCTTTAACAAGAGATGGTGACCAATAATTTTTTTCTTTTGTTTAACAAGATATGGTAACCAATAAATTTTTTTCTTTTATAATTCTAACAAGACTCGTAGCTCGGCTCCTAGCTCGCTCGAAAGAAGCTCGAGAAAAACTAGCTAAAAAAATCAATTTGAGATGACGTGAACCAAGTTGGCTCATTTTGTAACCAAGCCCATTCTTTGGCTCGTTTAACTCCGAGGTAAAGCTCAAGCCAAGTTTGACCGCCTGAATTAATTTCGAGCTTGAGCTCGACCCCACCCTGACTTGACTCGGCTCGACTCGTTTACAACCCTAATCGTAATTATGATAACCTGTTTTTTTTAAGGTTTAAATTTTGTCCTTTGGGTTTCTTGATATTTAATTTTATTAGCTTTGCCATGAAAACTTATTTTTGAAAGGTTATGCATTAAGAGCCCGTTGTTTTTAAATATAAATTTACATGTTTATATTAATTGTACACGTTTTTCCCTCCTAGATTATTAAATGTACAAGGAATTTAAATCTGACCTTTGGGCTGTTAGATATTTCACTATATAATATTATTGCCAATTCACCTGTTTTTCAGCACGTTTTACTACCAAGATACCTTCTTTCACATTAGTTTAGTAATATATAACATAAAATGGTGCCATACATGGTGTGTGCGAAGCGTGATATGTTTTTATTGATATTTTAAGCCCCATTTTACACATTAATCAAGTTTTAAATTTATAAAACACGATATTCTACTAACGCTAAACACACACTTGGGCAAGTGCACCCATCATGAGCGTAGTATAGCGTTGGTAAGATACCGAGGTCGTCCAAAGACACAAGAGCTTTTAGTACCGGTTTATCCTCAACGTCTAATCAATTTAAATTTTTTTGAGAAAAGGTTTTTAAACATGAAAACAAAAAATGCAGAAATAAAATAAAATAAAAACAGATAGACAAGATGAATCACTTGGATCCGACTCACCTTTAATGTATCCTTTGATATTTTTGCACTTTCGGACTTTTTAAGAGATTATCTTAGTTATAATAGTAGGCCCTTCTTTTGAAGGTGACGTTACCCTCAACCCAGTGGTTTGAGTCAGCAAGGACACAATCCCAAATGGTCGGAATATTGAAAGATAATTAATTAAGTTATTAATGCGAAAAGTGGTAGGCCCCTCTTTTGAAGGTGACGTTACCCTCGGCTAAGTGGTTTGAGTCAGCAGGGATACAATCCCAAGTAGCCGGTGTAATGTATTAATAGTATTTTACATATGAGGGGATCAAGCCATTCGCACCCCCGCCATCCAATACCAGTGCGTATTGAAGGAGGTCCTAGTAAGCTTAACCCAGGTCCTTGCAGGATCTATACATTGAACAAGGCAAGAACCTTACTAAACCATTCCCTTAACCCCCTGTCCAGGTAGCCAACATGCCTCTATATAGACCGTAGAGACATGAATAGTGTAAATCTTTTACTCTATATAGACAGTAAAGTAATGCGAAGACACCACATCCAAATGATAAAGAAAATTCAAATTCAAAATAAGAAACTAGTTATTAAAGTAATAAATACAAAACCAAATAAAAAGTGCCAAAAGATTAAAAATCAAAAAGTAATATATAAAAGACTTGTCTTCACCAAGTGATGTAAGAGGCTTAACCAAACATGGCCTTTGATTGGTAAGAACTCTTACTATCAATCTTGGATCCCGAGACTACTACACACTTTAAAGACGGATGATGGTGGTGGATGTGGGTGTTGTAGTGGTGGCAAAGTGGGAGAGTAGTGGTTTGCCAAGGGATGCCTTTGAAGTGAGCCAAGCACCCCTATTTATAGCCTGCACAGAGTCCTTGCCACGGCCCCGTGTCCGATGGGCATGCCCCCATGGCCAGCCTTTTCTCTTCCTTCATTAAATGCATGTGTCAGCAGAGGGTTCCACACGGCCCATGTCCAGCGGGCACAACCCCGTGGGCAGAAACGTATCTGTACTACCAAGATTTTGCAAGATTCGGCATATCTTAGCGTTGACCACGCCCCATGCTGAGATGGGCACGCCCCCATGGTGGGCATAAAAGCTTCCACAACTTTGTCTTTTTTGTAGACTCCTGACCACGCCCCCGTTTCCAGTGGGCACGGCCCCGTGGTCAGTCTTCTGTTTCTTGTTTTTGCTTTTGGGGATGCTGCCGAGAGGTCGGGCATGTCAGGTTTATTCCTTTTCTTTGTATTTATGTTGGTTTTGGCTGTATATTTGTTCCTTTTGCTCGTTTAAGCTCATTTGGTCCTGTAAATTCAAAAGGAAGACAAAAACACGCTTTTTCCAACATTAGTACTAAAAAAAGGTAAGATTTATGCCTCATTTGATGTAATTTATATGTTACATTTTGCACACATCAAATACCTCCACACTTGAATCTTTGCTTGTTCTCAAGCAAAACTCTTTAATATGTGGCTTTACACACCCAAATGGAAGAGGTAGAAGAGAAGTTTTGGGCTTGTCTTGAGCGTCGAGAACCCAAGATCTTTATTGGGTTTTATTTTTATTTTATTTACAATCCTATTCGTCATGATTTATTTAGAACATCTTATAAGAAAAATTACTTATTTGGGCATAACATGCCTCTTTAAAATTCCATTTATATACAAGTTCACATACCTCACGGGAGATCACTCAACACTCGGCCGAAGATGTATTTTTGTGAAACACTCAAGACCGGCATGGAACTTACTTCTACCATATGCTTGCCAAGCAATCAAACTTCCTCCTTTTTAACTATAAACCTTTGTAAATATCAAGAGGACTTTGGGAAAAGGGTTAGGATTAGGCTAAGGGTAGGTGGTTTTGGTTAGTGGTTAGTAAAAATGGCTAAAAGCGTAAAAAGCGTCGGTCGTCGTAAAACTTTTTGTTTTTGTGACTTGTATTTAAACTAAGCATATTCAAACAAAGTTTCTTTGAGGAACTTGTTTGTTTATTGCAAGACTTTAATTTTTTTTACGTCACAAGATAACTGAGCTTTTTACTAAAACAAGGGGTTGAAAAGAAAAAGGTTTTGGTGGGTAAATGGTATTTGTTTTGTGGGTTTTGAAATGAAAGGGTTTAGGCTCAAAGGGGTTAACTAGGGGGATTTTGGGTAGGTGGTAAAAAAAATTGAAAAATAATGGTGTTGAAAGGAAAATGGATTAGTCCTAATGCCTCCATCATTTACTTACTTGGATTTAAGTTGGTAAGGACCGGGAATGTATCATCGTGGCAAGTTCTAGAGTCATAAGAACCAAGCGGCTATTCACACAAGAAACGAAAAATGTGCATTTAGTTTAAAGATATGTGCTTGTATGCGCAATAAAGGCTCAAAACTCACTTGTGGTGGGAATGAGTTTATAATGTGATCAAGCATATATAATCAAATTTTAATTAGATTTGTCATGCCTTTTCATAATTTTCTTATTTGGTTCTTTTTATCACGACGCTATCGGTTGTAAATTTGTAAAAATATAAACTTTTTAGAACTTGTTATTCCCAAATTAAACCAAGACAAGTAAAAAAAATGAAATTTTTTGAAAAAAATTGGGGTGACTAGCGGTTCCAATAGAGTTTTGTGTAAGGCTTGTTATTAGGACTTGCAAAATTCAAGGTTTTAGCATCCCCCCCCCCCCACACTTAAATTACACATTGTCCTCAATGTGTCCCAAAAATAAGTTTTTAGGTTGATTGAATGTGTAAAAAGGTGTTGAAAAACAAAATTTTATGTTACTGGGCGTCTGGCCACGGCCCCGTGTTGGTCCGGGCACGGCCCCGTGGTCAGATCGCCAGTAACAAAATTTAACAGAAGGCTGGACACGAGGCGTGTTCAGTGAGCACAGCCCCGTGTCCAGTTACCTGAACTGGGCAAATTTCTGCAGAGCCTGGGCACGGGGCGTGTTGGGCTGAGCACGACCCCGTGCTGAACTTGCTGTATTGCTGGAAAATTGTCGGGAGGTTCTGTTTATGTGCATGGGGTGTGGTTTTAACGTTCCCTTGGTAACCTCCACCTTTTTGAGTGTGTTTTAACCATTATAACATCATCCAAACACCATTTGCTAATTTAAATCATCATTCATTCAATAGTGCGGGATACATAGTTCCTAGAAATAAAAAAAAGTACAAACTAAAAACTAAGATAGATAAGTAGGTCCTAGAATGCAAGAAATTTTTAAAGCACTAAGAAGTTATATCCTAGATGTTTTTATTATAAGAACAACAAAAACCCGAAAAATGATTTTTCCGGTTGAGTAAGGCTTTATAGAACTTCTTCCCGGAGGGTGCTCCTCACACATCGTTGAGCCACTCCTCTATCTCCCGAGAGAGAAGGAATACGGGCTCATTGTTCACTTCATGTGGAGGAGGTATGACCTCTATCGGAACCTCTTGTAAGGCGTCTAGAGGAGGTTCCGGGGGAATGTCATCCCATCCGGTTGGATTAACAACTTCTTGTGCCAAGTTCCAATCTTCTTGTGGGAAGATCGACTCCATAGGCGGTATCGCAAGAATGTTCAACCTTTGGTGTAAAAGGTTGATCTCTTGGAAGCTATTCTCCAGCCCCACCGTTAGATAGTTGATTCGGTCCATAAGAACCTCCTCCACGGATGTCATCTCATCGAGTGCTTCTCTTAGCACCATTACGTAACGCACAAGGGTTGCTTCTATCGATGGCCTTCTTTCTCTGCGACTGTTCCCCGAGTTAGTTGAAGATGTTCCGCTGTTCTGACTCGACATTCTAAGAAAACAAGTCGAAAAGTTCAAAATAATGAAACAGTAACTCCGGCCACAGCCCTATGTCCGCTGGGCACGGCCCCGTGGCCACCATTCTGCAGGTTTTTGAATCAAGGAATCTTAGTGTTTTAAATTATTTTTCTGATTTTTGAGACATTTCTGAGCATAAATAACTTAAAACAGTGTTATAAAACTTATTTTTAATAAGATTCCTTGGTTAAAACTTAGCAAATATCACAATAAAGCTTGAAGCCATGGAAGTTTCAAGCTTTAATGGAGGTTTGAGGAGTTTTTGGAGAAGAAGGCAAGAGACAAAAGTGCTAAAGACAAGATGGTTGTTGAGAACCTTCTTTGGAATATACCTTGTGGGGTATGTGTGAAGATCCCAGCAAATCCTGGTATTTGGAATGGGTCCAAATGTGCAGGAATCATGCTGACTTTATAGAAAACGACAGCACGCTGACCACGGCCCCGTGTCGGCTGGACACGGACCCGTGGTCAGACAAGACTCTGACACATTTTGTCCGTATTCTAAACACGTGGTGTGTTGGCCTGGACACGACCCCGTGGTCAATTTTTAGGTGGGCACGAGGCGTACTGACCTGGACACGGCCCCGTGGCTAGAGAGTATTATGAAGTTTTGTCTTATTTTAAGGAATTTATCCGGATCGGGTGGTTCCTTATTGGAGGGAATAACACCGAAGTGCCTAAGGTACCTTAATTGCTCTTGATTCAAACAAGAATGCAAGAGGTTATCGGAAAGGGTAAAACCTAAGCTGAATATCGGTGGGCGAAACCGACCATCATTCCCCTTATCCGGGCTCTCGTTAAAGAAGGTGTATGTCGAATCGCTCAGGTCTATGAACGCATCAACGGAGACCGATGGAGAGTCCTTCACGAAACAATCGACACAGGGACGACTATCGCTCATGTCCTCACAAGAGTTAGAGGTGTTTTTGGTATCGTCGATGTTGTTAGAATCCGAATGCGACCCCAATAATTCTCCTTGATTGTCATCTTGTGATGAATAACTTGTTTCCATCTCAAGCTTTTTTAATATTTGGAGAATTATTTCTTCGAGCTGACATAATTCTTCGGAAGTTATGTCATCTAAAAGAAATGGTTGAGGGCATTCGGGGGAGAGATAGAGATCGTTTTTACTTTCGCCCATCTTAAGGTTACAGGGAAATGATAGGTCTAAATAGTGGGGAGTGTAATTTAGAAAGTAACATTCTAAATCTTTATGAAATCCACCACATATTTGACACCATTCACCGTAAGAGTAGCAAAAGTAAAAATAATCAATATGACTCATAGTTTTGTCAGAAATTACCAACCGTCGGGATCTTACGGTTCTGTTTTTAGCAGCTGAAGAGTGGACACGGGGGCGTGTTCAGTGGGCACGACCCCGTGGTCAGCTACCGTCTGACTTAAAACATGATTGCCACTAACAAAGATTGGGCACGGGGGCGTGTTCAGTAGGCACGGCCCCGTGCTGAAGTCTGCAGAAACTGAAAAATTAAGAAAAATCCTAAAAAATAAAAAAATAAGTAAAAATAATTAGGCCGCTGATTCCAAACTTTCTTAAAATCCTTGTGTCCCCGGCAACGGCGCCAAAAACTTGGTGTGTGCGAAGCGTGATATGTTTTTATTGATATTTAAAGCCCATTTTACACATTAATCAAGTTTTAAATTTATAAAACACGATATTCTACTAACACTAAACACACACTTGGGCAAGTGCACCCATCGTGAGCGTAGTATAGCGTTGGTAAGATACCGAGGTTGTCCAAGGACACAAGAGCTTTTAGTACCGGTTTATCCTCAATGTCTAATCAATCTAAATTTTTTTTGAGAAAATGTTTTTAAACATGAAAAATAAAAATGCAGAAATAAAATAAAATAAAAACAGATAGACAAGATGAATCACTTGGATCCGACTCGCCTTTAATATATCATTTGATAATTTTTGCACTTTCGGACTTTTTAAGACATTATCTTAGTTATAGTAGTAGGCCCCTCTTTTGAAGGTGACGTTACCCTTAACCCAGTGGTTTAAGTCAGCAAGGATACAATCCCAAAGGGTCGGAATATTGAAAGATAATTAATTAAGTTATTAATGCGAACAGTGGTAGGCCTCTCTTTTGAAGGTGATGTTACCCTCGGCTAAGTGGTTTGAGTCGGTAGGGATACAATCCCAAGTAGCTGTTTTAATGTATTAATAGTAGTTTACTTATGAGGGGATCAAGCCATTCACACCCCCGCCATCCAATACAAGTGTGTATTGAAGGAGGTCTTAGTAAGCTTGACCCAGGTCCTTGCAGGATCTATACACTGAACAAGGCAAGAACCTTACTAAACCATTCCCTTAACCTCCCGACCAGGTAGCCAACATGCATCTATATAGACCGTAGAGACATGAATGATGTAAATCTTTTACTTTATGTAGATAGTAAAGTAATGCCAAGACACCACAGACAAATGATAATGAAAATTCACCTTCAACATAAGAAACTAGTTATTAAAGTTATTAATACAAAACCAAATAAAAAGTGCTGAAAGATTAAAAACCAAAAGTAATACATAAAAGACTTGTCTTCACCAAGTGATGTAAGAGCCTTAACCAAACATGGCCTTTGATTGGTAAGAACTCTTACTATCAATCTTGGATCCCGAGACTACTACACACTCTAAAGATGGATGATGGATGATGGTGGTGGATGTGGGTGTTGTAGTGGTGGCAAAGTGGGAGAGTACTGGTTTGCCAAGAGATGCCTTTGAAGTGAGCCAAGCACCCCTATTTATAGCCTGCACAGAGCCCTGGCCACGGCCCCATGTCCGGTGGGCACGCCCCCGTGGCCAGCCTTTTCTCTTCCTTCATTAAATGCATGTGTCAGCAGAGGGTTCCACACGGCCCGTGTTCAGCGGGCACGGCCCCGTGGGCAGAAGCGTATCTGTACTACCAAGATTTTGCAAGATTCTGCATATCTTAGCGTTGACCACGCCCCGCGCTGAGATGGGCACGCCCCCGTGGTGGGCATAGAAGCTTCCACAGCTTTGTCTTTTCTGTAGGCTCCTGACCATGCCCCCGTGTCTAGTGGGCACGACCCCGTGGTCAGTCTTCTGTTTCTTGTTTTTGCTTTTGGGGATGCTGCCGAGGGGTCGAACATGTCACGTTTATTCATTTTCTTTGCATTTATGTTGATTTTGGCTGTATATTTGTTCCTTTTGCTCGTTTAAGCTCATTTGGTCCTGTAAATTCAAAAGGAAGACAAAAACACGCTTTTTCCAACATCGGTACTAAAAAGGGTTAGTTTTATGCCTCATGTGATGTAATTTATATGTTACGTTTTGCACACATGAATACACTTCTGCAGAGTCTGATGATTTAAAGCAGCGATTTATCAAGCAAGTTGAGGAGCAAGTATATGCGGATAGGGCTACTCTTCAAGAGCTGAAGAGGTGTTTTGATGGACTGCACCTTGGTCTGTTCACGAGAGACCAGGTTTCCAGAAACCTGATGGCGATGCCTTCGACTTCCATTCGTGACCTTTGTGTTGTCAGTAATATAGAGTGCGGTGATAGAGACGTGGAGTTCATGACGATGCTCAAGGATATACATCGAGAGGTTCAACACTCGATGGAGTTGAAGCTAAAATTTCTTAATTCTTGCTGTTAGATTCTTAAATTTCTGACTGTTATTGTTAGATTTGAAAGTTTCTTAGTTCAGTACTCGATGTAGTTGTTACTCTTTTAAAGTCATAAATTTTAATTGATTAATCTTTGTTGTCGCATTTACTTTTACTTATTTTAGCAAGCATAAGTATTTTTATATAGTATATATATAGAATATGAGGATTGCAGATCGATATTGATGTTGATGTTAAATTGTGTCTGAATTTGATTTAGTTTATGTTGATGTTAAAATTGTGCTTGAATATAGAGTTGCAAACATGAAAAAAACACTATCTATACCATAAACATCTAACTTTGATAGATCTCATCTATCTTCATTTAATGGTGTTAGCAATTGCTACGTTAATCAATTTATAAATAATTATTAAATAATTTAAATTGTGCGAATTAGATGTAAGATTTTAAGTTAGTATGTATAGCAATTCGATGTATGAGAATACAAGAACAGTTGTAGTTACTAATCGCAATCGAATAAAAAGTCATCATTATCTTGAATATAGACACAGCTATTGATGTTCTTAATAGTTGGATAAGAAGTCATTGTGATATTAAAATATGCAGCGCGTTTGGATGGTGTTAATCATATATACCCGGACCGCGGACGGGTAAACTACTAGTATATATGTTTAGGAAGGATAAATGTGTAATCAATTTTAAGGGTTGAGTAAACATGCAATAAATGATCTTAGCAAGGAGAATTATGTAAATGTCCCTAAAAATAAAGGGATTTTTACATATTTTCCCCTCTTAAGCCTCATTATTACATATTTCCCCAAAATATATTTCACCTTTTTTTAGAAATTACCTAACTACCCTCAATTACTCCTGCGTATAATGTAAATCGAAAACCCTGCACGCGACCAAAACCCTGCACGCGACCTTTCTTCTCCTCCCCTACCATCGACGTTCAACTTTCAGGTATGTATCTGTTCATCGATTCTTACTGGTTCATCGATTATCTATCTGTTCATTGAAAAAACGATGTATTTTACAATCGATTATGCTTGTGTGTTCTTTTTTCTTCATCGATTTTATTCCGGATCCTATTCGATTACTGATCCTATTAATTAGTTCGATTACTGATCGTGTGTTACAATCGATTATGCTTGGTAGTTACAATCGTGTGTTTAACTAGTTCGATTACTGATCCTATTCGATTACTGGTTCGATTCGTTCATAACTGGTTGGAAGTCATCTGAAGTGTATGCATATAATTATTGTAATAATTTATGAGACTAAATTAGATTTAACATTCAAGAAAATAGATTAAATAAAACCATTATAATACATATTTTATAAAACAATGGTAACAGCAGCTTACTTATTATTATAAACCAAAAACTTTGAAGGCACAATAGGACAATCATGTTTGTAGTGTTTGGCTGTTTGTATTTGTTTTTTGATATATTAGAATTACAACTGTACATCTGTAGGTGTTGGGAAAACTTCTCTTGTTCATCTAATTGTGAAAGGTTCATCAATAGCTCGTCCTGCTCAAACAGTTGGGTGTACGGTGGATGTAAAGGTTTGCCCACATATATTTTCTCCACAACTTGTTTTCAGTACAACCACACATGAATCATATGCTTTTTTCTTTGTCTAAGTATGTTTTTTTTTTCATAATACTTCTGCAGCATTTTACATATGGATCATCTAGTACTAGCTCTTCAAGTAGCATTAAAGGCGACATGGATAGAGAATTTTTTGTCAAACTTTGGGACGTCTCTGGACACGATCGCTATAACGATTCTCGCTCCATGTTCTATTCTCAAATAAATGGTACAGGTTAGACCAGGTGACGACCGCTATAACGATTGTCGCTCCAAGAAAGAACAGAATTAGACCAGGTGATGAGCCTAAAAAACGACAAAAATGTCCACGATGTGGTGAGTAAGGACACCTTGAAAAGACATGCAAAAACTCAGCACCTGAAGATCCTACTTAACAACAAGCCTCAACAAGTAAAAGGGGACGAGGAAAAAGTACAAAAAAGACGTGAAAGTAATTAGTCAAAGATGAGCGGTTGATTTCGAATTTTTGGTATCGTATTTATGTTTTTTTATTTATGTTTTTTGAACGGAAATTATTATGAACGGAATTTATGTTTTTATTATTATGAACGGAAATTATTATGAATGGAAATTATTTTTTGTACTTTTTGGTTTTATGTTTTTATCATTGTAAACAGGGGCGAAGTATAGAAGAATTGGGGTGATAATAGATAAATTGGGTAAATATGTAATTGATTTTACATATTAGAGTGAGGAAATATGTAAATATTCATTTACTAGTTCATTAAGGGTAAAATAGTCATAAATAAGAGCCATTTTAATGAAAAGGGGAAATATGTAATATATATCAGTTAGGGAGGGGAAATATGTAATTGATTTTATGGTTTGGGTAAATATGTAATAAAACAGCTTAGGAGGGGGAAATATGTAAAAAGCCCAAAAATAAACAACCATCAAATGGAAGGATGTGAAGTGAACCCTACTTGCGGGCTGCCAAAACCCGTGGAGTCGATCCACAAGGATAGTGCTTAAGGCAAACTCTTAATGTTGCACCAAAATCAAAATCAAAACTAAAATCAAAACCAAAACCAATTTAATGTTGCGCCGCTAGTTTTTCTTCCTCACAACAAGACTTGATGCAGATCAAACTCTTCCACAAGTAGATCAATAAACATGGATAGAATAGAGCTATGTTACGATGATAATTGATAAATCGATTAGGATTTTATTATCACGAAAAGTTAATATTTTTTTTTATCTTCAAAAGACAATATCATTCCATATGAAAAGGGCAATTACAAAGCAATTGCAGGTAGTCGGGCAACAAGTTGCGCCGCCACCCCCTTTTGAATTGAAAAACCAATTATACTAAATACAAAGTTTGAAGCCTTTAGCGACGAAGAATTACTATTAACGACTTTTTGAACCCGATTCAAAAGTCGCACAGCGTCAGGAGCGAGACCACCAAAGTTAATATATAAAATAAAGAATAATAAGACTATAAATAGAGAAATTTTTAAGGTAACTAGCTAAATTAGCTAAACAATAAATTCAATACAAAATGAGCCCACTGATTTTAACAGTTTTTACTAGAAGAACCACGGTAAATCTATATCACGAACCTGGAGAATCTTTTAACATATAAGTAAGACTAGGAATGTTAGTCAACTTCAATAACAATTTTGTCAACATATACAGAAGCCTTGGCAGTTTTGTAGTTAATAGATAAAAAATAATCATTCTCGAAACTAATTATAAAAACACACATAATTTTTTTTTTTTTTTTTTTTTATAAAAAAACCCAATTTCATAAATCCAAAGTTTATACACACGAGTCGAAAAGAATATATCCAGAGGAATCTAAGTTATATACTCAGAGGAATCTAAGTTTTTTAAATTAAAACCAAATCTTGGCTGTTGAGGTTTCCGGGAAACTGCCCATCCAAATTGTGTGAAAGCAGTTGATGCCCCAAATTGATTGGATCGCATCTTTATCATTCTTGTTTCCTCCGCCCATCCCATTTTTTATTTTTTATCTTCAGATTGAACTGTTTTTTATATTTGAAATGCTTGCTATAATCCTAATTTATAAACCCTTTTCCCAAGAGGTTCTGGTTTATTTAAAATGGCTCCTGTTTTGGTTTAGTACATTGAAAAAAAGTCGTCGGCTTCATTGAGGTACGTGGTTTATTTCAAGTGTTTCGTTTTTCAATTTCTGTTTATAGAATGAGTGATCTGAATGCATGGTTCAGTACATATCCAGTCAATGCTGCTAAAACAATTCAATGTGTTGAATTTTCACAGTAACATCATCAGAACTATTATTAATAACTGCAAGCTTAAGCCCTTAGAATTAAAGAACTAGAGGTGTAAGTTGAATGATTCCTTTTGGGGTTTGATGCAAGATATTTGTTTTACAGATATGGGCAGGGAAGGGGTAGATGACGATCCTGAGATTCGGCCCTCTCGGACTCGTTATTCTGGTCTGGTTAGACGAAAAGCCTACGAATTTGATGGACTTGGGGATTATTGTGATAAAGAATGGGATCTAGTGGAGGGAGATGGGAAAAAGTTCTGTTGGTATCATGTTGAACTTCCTAAAGGGAACCAAAAGCTTTCTCAATCAGCACAATACTTAATTGATGTTCTTTGTCCGCCATTGAAGCTGCAGAACATTCTTTCTTTAGTTAGCAATGGACCCTATTGTGCTCATGTTGATGGAGCACTTGTGTTCAGGGTCAACTCCCCTGCTCCACCCTCTAGCAACTTTACATTCAGATTAGCTGCTAGAGTTACTCAAAATTCAGTCATTACTGTGTCGTTAGGCCGAGTGCCCAGATTGGGCTTCTCCCCTGTCGGTCAATCTCTTCTCTCTGAGATTCCAAGTGTCGAGAGTCCTAAATTTGGCATGGATAAGGGTGGCATAGTCATCAAAGAACATGTTCTTGATTTCTTGTTGACAATGAATCATTCTGAAGAGGCTGACAATCCTGTTCCTAAATCTGTCTCCAATCTTGTTGTTCATATTATTGACACACATGTGGATCATCTTGAGGATGTTGTTACTAAACTTGAGATTGAGCTTGATTCTGTAGAAGTTGATTTGGATAAAGGTAATTCTAAAACTCGAATCTTGAGATCAAAGTTTTGGTTTTTTTAATATATGTTTACAAATTTTAGGTGGCTTTTCTTTAAAGAGACAACTGTTGGACGACAGAAGATTTCCAAAAATGCATCTAGAATTGCAACGCCTTCTGCAGGTAGTTTCCGACACCTTTTAAGCATGGAAAAATAACACAATATAGTGAAAAAAAGGTTGGCGTTTGTAGGTGATTGCACATGGGGAACAAGTGTTTCCGAGGGTGAAAGAAAAGTGTTCCGTAAAAGATTGGTTTGGAAATGAAGACATCAATTCACTTGAAGAGTTGATTGGTCGACTCAGACGACTAAAGGAGAATGTTGGATTCATAAGCAATCGTGTGACAGCCGTCCAAGCGGGTCTCGACAGCTGGCAGGCTGAACAAATCAACAGAAAACTATACTGCCTGTCTTTCCTCTCCATCATATTCCTTCCTCTATCCATCATCACTGGAGGTAAGTCCATAAAAGTTATTTAATCTTTACGATCAACTGAAAGTTACTGAAAGTGTTTAAATGACATGACAGTGTTTGGGATGAATGTGGGAGGCGTCCCTTGGACACAACAAAGAGACCCGAAGCTGAAAAATGGGTTTAGAAACGTGATGTTGGTTTGTGTGGGGACATTGATTCTTGTTCTTTTATGCTTCTTGTTTCCGTTTTTGTATGGCCGAATAAGTGGTTGGAGAAAACAAAGAGCTTTAAAAAGAAATTGGTCTATCAACAGGAAATCCTTCCTCAAAAGAACCATTGGAGGTGGAGAAAGAGGTGGCGGCTACCTTCGGCTTTAATTGTAATTCAAAAGCTTCTCCTTTGATCTTGGATTATATCTATATGTAGTGATTGTTGTTAATTTATGTAGGCTTGTAATTTACACTAGAACAAAACGTTTTGAATTTGATTTACTAATTAAATCCAGATCATGACACAAACATATTTGCTCTGGGTTTATTTGGAAAGAAACAACAAAAGTCTGTCACTTAAACACAAGATGCAATGCAATGCTATGGGGAGAATCTAATACATAATTAAGACATGTCTCAGATGAATTCTTTAGCACCTGTTTCTGGATTCAATGTGACAGCCATTGCTTGATACGGCTGTTGCAATGGCTGTGCTACTGCTACAACCGGAGCATGGGCCTGGGTGGTGTAGTAAATCTGCCTTCCGGCACCCGCCACCTGACCATACGCTGAATCCGTCACCACTTCTGTATATGTCTGTGCTACAAACTGTTGCTGTGGTGGCACTGTGGTCTGTGGTTGTGGTATAACGTTGTAAAGTGGTTGGTCTGGCACTGTGGTCTGTGGTTGTGGTATAACATTGTAAAGTGGTTGGTCAGGGACAGGCATCCTTTGGTAGTAGTATCCATTGGCATTGGGGGTGTGATAAACACTGGCAGGCGGAGCCTGAAACATGTAAACAGGTTGTTGATGTTGATCCGGTGAAATTTGAGGAGCTGTCTCTTTTGGGACATAAGCAGTGAGATTCTCATTACTTGGTTTCCTGTATAGAGGTGGTTCTGCAATTCCAAGTTTCTGTAGGTCGTGGATATGTTTCTGAATTCGATCATCGATAACCGCCGCAGCTTCTGGTTCCTGTTCCGGGATCTGAACCATTTCTTTTTCCAAACCCAACATCAGTTCCTTAGACTGAAGATGGCCAGAATTCAAGGCATCCGTAGTAGTGGAACCAAAACTATTAACCGGAGTTAACGCTGGGCTTTGACCGTTAGCAGGCAAGAGAAAGAGCCTCAACTTAGCCGGAGAAGGCAAGCGATCATGCTCGTGCATCATGTGTGCCAGATCATCATCGTTGGTGACAGAAATCAAGGCGTCAAGATCTTCACCTGGCAGCTGGTACTTGAAAGAGACGTCGGTGTGGCATAAGGCCTTTAACTTGGCGATGAGAGTTGCGAAGCTGACAGAACGATGAACGGCTAGGATCTTAGTCTCTCCACCGACATAGGAGAGCTGGTTATCATGTGGCCTAGGCTTGATTTTACCTCCATAACTGCACATAAACTTGACCTTGCAGACATTGTCCAAGTCTGCATCAGTACGCGAGCGTGGTGAGGAGTCACCGGAGTCGGCATAGGAGTAGTTGTCCATGAGGGTGGATGGATGAAGTTACTTTGAATTGAACAAGAATGTGGAGGGAGATTTATTGGCTGCAGGGTGGACGTGGGTAGTGGTGATATTCAAGTCAAATGCTTGCTTACCTGGAATTGGCTTGCAAACTTAATTCTCGCCAATACCCATGTGACTCACTCTTTATTTTACATTATTATTCCTATAAAATATATGTATATGTAAAACTAGCAGCAAATTACAGACCCCAATGAGTTAAAATACATACCCCAATGAGCTAATATAGATTACAGACCACAGCAAAAAAAGAGAAAACAACATTATGAGTTAGTTATGACCATTCTAAACATCCCAGTTTATCTCTATTTTATACAGTTACATATTCAACTATTGACAATCTTATAAATTGCTGATGAAGTTTCATTGTTTCAAGATAAACATATATACATTAAGATTGCATATTGGTAAGTAATTCTTCAAGCAAAGTAGAGGGAAATTTCTTTTGCAGTGGAGTTTAAGATAGATAATAATAATGCAACTTGTTAATTATGGAAACAAGTTAACCTTCATGTTTAAGATCTCGATGCTTTAACGTTTTTATGATATAGTTTTTTATATTATTTTTGAAATTTAAAACTAAATATCTAATATAAATCTTGTACCAAAGATCCAAGTAATTTGTCAACAAACTAAAAATATATAACTTGATAAGTTATCTTCGTCTTCTAATCCAATACATGATTCTTTTTTTTTTTTTTTTTTTTTTTTGGGTAAAGGTTACCCTGGTAAATTTCATTTCACAAATCACCAAAAAAGAATACAAGTGGATGAGCTGACATGCTCACCAATTCAAAGGCACGACATATC
Organism: Helianthus tuberosus; assembly: GCA_030545235.1. NCBI lineage: Eukaryota > Viridiplantae > Streptophyta > Magnoliopsida > Asterales > Asteraceae > Helianthus > Helianthus tuberosus. The sequence continues at coordinate 61,067,971 of CM060444.1, read as the reverse complement.
GAGCCTAAGTACAGCCAAAGAAACAAAAAACGGCCAAAAACAAGACACAGTACAAACGAGACACTTTCTAAGCTAGTCTGCATCCCTACTTAGCTTTTAAGCATCACCCGATCTCATCTTGAATGATAACCCCTTTGGGTAGCCTCCACTCGTTGATAATCTGTTCCACTTGCCGTGTATTTTTGAACTTCAAAGTAATCAACTTTAATCGAACCGTATACGTAATGGCTTCGACAACTTGGTTCACTGATCGCTTGTTATCCGAGAATAAGCGAATGTTCCTCTCCTGCCATATGTGGTAAGCTGTTGCCGCAACTATCATTCTCCCAATAATACTCTTCGCTGATTTGGACTTAGCTGACAAGAGAAGATATATAGTCCATAATGTTTTCCCATTTGTCAGTGAGATGATCCATTACTCCTAGTCTCTTAACATTTTGCCATACTTGAGATGAGAAGACACATTCAAAGAATAAGTGCGGGTGAGAATCACCACCAGATTGACATAAAGGACAACATACCAATCTAAGATTTGTTCCTCCGCTAACATCCCAATATTTCAGCTTGTCTTGAGTCTTTAGTTTCTTACCAATGACTAGCCACATGAGAAATGCATGACGAGGAATGCATTGAGAAAACCAAACTATGTTTCGCCAAGGGACAAGCTGGTTATGATTACGGATGGTATCCCACACAACTTTTGCTGAATACGTAACCTGTTTGCCATCATTATCTATCCAAACATGAGTGTCCCTCACATTCGGTTTCAAATTTGGCGGGTGTACATGTATTAGGACCGGAAATAGCTCCAACCACGCCAATGGCCATCTCCACCTACCATCCTGAACAACATCCGCAACTTTAGAATCCATGTGAAAACCTGCTTGTTTTATCATTCGAGGTGTGACAGTGTTACCAATGGGGTCTGCAGTTGACCATTTATCAAACCAAACTGACGTCATCTTCCAATCACCTATTTTCGACCAGATGTGATTACGGACATTGGTTCGAAGTTTCATTATTTTTCTCCATCCCCAACTACTACCCTGTTTAAGTGGGACATCCCAAAAATTTCTCTGCTTTAGCTTATAAGTGTGGATCCATTTAACCCAAAGCGACTCTCTGTTGGTGATAATAGTCCACATATGGTAGACCATCAACGCCTTGTTAACATCACGAATTCGTTTTATCCCCAACCCCCCTTCATCAGCCGGACGACAAACTGTCTTCCAAGCCACCTTCGACTTTCCTTTCCCAAGAGGCCCATTACTCCATAAAAAGTCTCGCATTTTTTTTCTCCAGATCCTTAATAATACGCTCTGGGAGGATAAAAACAGAGGCCCAGTACACATGAAGAGAAGATAATACCGACCAGATAAGCTGAAGTCTACCTGCAAACGATAGATATTTATTACCCCAGTGAGTAATTCTGTTCTCCATTCTTTCCACAAGCACCTTACAATCTTTATACATTAATCTAGATGATATAAGTGGGACTCCCAGATATCTAACAGGAAGATCTCCCTCTTTAAATGACAAAAGAGCAAGGATATTATGTTTAACTTGATCAGCCACATTAGCAAAATACACTGTACTTTTCGGGATACTAGGGACCAGCCCCGACCATCTTTTGAATCGGTCTAAGCCTTCTAACACAGGCTTAACCGATTTTACCTCACCCCTAGCGAATAAAAATAAGTCATCCGCAAAGCATAGATTCACAATTCTTTGTTTTTCACACTTGTTATGAAACCGAAAGTTAAGCGAGGACGTTACCACCTGGTCCAGAATAAGCGTTAGAACTTCCATTACCATTGTGAATAAATAAGGGGATAGTGGGTCCCCTTGCCTCAACCCCCGTTTGCCTTTGAAAAAACCATTGATATTGCCATTGATGCTCAATGAGAATGATGTTGTAGTAACACACGTCATAATCCACGTCGTCATACGTTGATGAAAATCAAAACCCTTTAAGATATGTTCTAAAAAACTCCAATCTACTGTATCGTACGCCTTCTGAATATCAATCTTAAATGCGCATCTTGGGGGTCCAACATTTCGATGATAGTTGTGCATTAATTCTTGGGTAAGCATAATATTATCCGAAATTCTTCTTCCCGGGATAAACGCCGATTGATTTATACTAACCAAGTCATGTAACCCATGTTTAATTCTATTTGTGATTATCTTGCTTAAACACTTGTAGATAGTGTTGCAGCAAGATATTGGCCTGTAATCTGTAACATTCTCCGGAGTAGAGATCTTGGGGATTAAAGCAATGATCGTGTGATTAATCTCTTTTAGCAGTTTTCCATTTCTAAAGAAATCTCGAACAGCCTGGAAGACATCTCCTCCCACAATATCCCATGCTTTTTTAAAGAAAACGGACGTAAAGCCATCCACCATAATCTTGTGTGTTAGAACCAGAAACTACACATCACACATGCTTATCTATAAATCTATACTATATTATAATGCATGGGGGATAGATATACATTTTTGTCGACCTTTTGAATAAGTATTGGTCAATATTAACGTACGGATTAAAATGTACAAGTAGATGACGCATTAGTGTACAAGTGATTAAAACCCGACGTATTTTAGTCGTCATCACAATTCACAAATCACAAATAAAATATAGATTAAAAGCATTATCATTTTTAAAACTAAGTTGAAGCAGCTTCTCTTGTGTTTTGGCTCATCATTTGTGATTTTGAATTTTGAAATCCGCCTCATTTCTTCATCTCCACTCCCCCTCTCTTTCTCTCATCGTCAGTCACAGTAATCCACCAACAATTGTTGAAAAGCCATCATAAAACATATTTCAGTGGCTTTCTCAAACACCCTTGGAATCCTCTTGAGTGGGATTTCAAAATTTGAACACCCCTGAAATCTTCTTGAGCGGGATTTCAAATTTCAAACACTCCTGATTTTCAGATCCTTAAAAATCTACTCCTACTTCTTCTCAAACCACCAATCCACCTCCCTCCCCTCTAATCCATGTATTCCACCGCCAATGATTATACCACTACTTCTCCTCTTCTATAATCACCATTCTCACTGTCAAAATTCGGTGTTGTTTAATTCCATCAGGTGACGGTGGTTACATGTTCCAAATACCCGAGACAACATCTGAGATCACATCTACAGTGACGGTGGTTTATTCCGGTGAAGATTCTAGAGTTCCGATGACATCAGGTATGTTCCAATGAGTTTTTTCGGCCATCCTAATTTTGATGCATGTTTCCATTTTCCTGTGGATCAGACCTGATAGTGACGTTTGAACTATTTCGGTTGTTCTAGCTTCTCTGACAAGCTTCGGTAACCCATGATGACCATCGACGAATATGGTTCACGACGCCGTTAACTGCTCCGGTGTTGACAACCGCTATCAATCATCTGCAAGGCCGTTACTGGTGCTTCTTCTGGTTTGTTTTCTACATTCAATCTTTTAATTTATTTAGTTAGATAATTAATGAATCAGAGGTTGGTGTTTCAGATTGCCTTTTGGTTTAGCCTTTGATTTGAGGTATTGTCGTTGATTATTGATTTTTGAGTAAATTACAAGTTTTGTCCTTTATGTATGTCCCAAATTGCAGGCGCTGTCCTTTGTCTTTAAAATTCAAGAGTTTTGTCCTTAATGTTTGCAAATCTTGCACGTTATGTCCTTTAGGCCAAACCCAATTAGATTTTTTGGTTAAATGAAGGCATGTGCATGGCACATGAGGGTAGAAAAGTAATTTCACCTGACACTTGTCTTTTCCCCTTTATTTATAACTTCATCTGCCCTCATTCGTTTCACCTTTCTTCTCCTTCAAAATTAGGGTTCTTCAGATTGTAGATTAGGGTTCATAATCGCCATGGTTAACTGCCATTGTGGAAGGGAAGCTATTATACAAACTTCATGGACAAAGAAGAATCCTGGACGCCGTTTTCATTCTTGTCCTGTCCAGGTAATCTTTCATCTTCTTCAAAATTAGGGTTCATCGATTATAAAAGGTAATGTATTTTGTGATTTTAATGTTTTGATTTGGTCAAATGTAGGGTTCAAATTGTCCATTTATTGGATGGTTCGATCAGCAAAGGTGCATAGATATCATACCTGGATTGCTTAGGGCTAAGAACAACTTGGAATCGGAGAAGATGCAGCTGCAACAAGAGAACATGATTCTGGAAGAAGAAAACATTAAGCTGCAACAAGAGAACACGAAAGTTGAAGCAAAGTCAAGAAAATTGAAAAAGTATTTGGTTTTTAGTTGGATCTGTTTTGTGATGTATGTTATGGCATTTTAGGCTGTTATACATGATGTGCAGTATGTGTAAAATGACAAGATCTAATTTTGAATGACAAGATCTAAGTTTGTGATATTTTATGCCTTTTTAGTTTGTAAACAAGCCAAACAGACCATAACAAAGTGCAGATGTAATTTAACAAGATGTAAACTGACCAAAACAAAGTACAGCAATATCCTACTAAACTAGCCAAACAGACCATAATGTGCAGTTTATAACCAAAACATGTGCAGTTTATAACCAAAAACATGTGCAGTTTATAACCAAAACAAAGTGACCATAAACAAAGTGCAGCAATTGACATCTAAACAAGCCAAACAGACCATAATGTGCAGTTTATAACCAAAAACATGTGCAGTTTATAACCATAACAAAGTGACCATAAACATGTGCAGTTTATAACCAAAACAAAATGACCAAATACTTACCATATTATAACCAAACCTGATTCATGTTCCAAATACTACCAACATTCCACAAACATCTAAATAGTAGCAACCCAAAAGACATAAAGAAGTTCACAAACATCTAAATAGTACCAACCAACATTTCAAAAAGACATAAAACAAGTTCAAAAGACATAAAAGAGGTTCAGTTTGCTGCTGCCTTTCTTTTCTTCCCTGCCTTGCCACTCTTCCCTGATTTGCCAGTGTTGACAGGTTCACCTTGACCCTTGCAAGTCCTGGAATTATGTCCAGTCTTCTTACACTTTGAACATGCTCCTTTAGTGTGCTTTTTGGACAACCTTCCTGACTGGGTCATCTCTTCAAGCTCCACAGCAGATCTTTTCCTCAATTTCTTGGGTCTTCCAACCTGGGTGTGATGTTTTGGGGGTGTAATCGTTGTAGGAGCATGTACCCTTGTCCATAAAGTCCTACCATTGATAGGGTTCACCCTAAAAGAGTACACATGTTTCCACATCTCCATTGTATGAACCGGATGTACCCAGCTCTCCAAAGCACCCACCCTGCCCCTATTAGCAGCTTTCTCCCAAATTGCTGCCACAGCATGTCTGCATGGCATTCCTATAAAACATATTCAACCTTTAGACAAACATCCAGTTAACAACTTCAAAAAATGAAGATTGAGTTACCTGTTATCTCCCAGGCTCTGCAACTACATGTCCTTGCAGTCAAATTCACTACACGAGCATGATTTGGCTTTCCACTAACCTGATACAAATCCCCCCCATTCCACTGAACATGGTAAGCAGCTGCATCTCTTTTGATCCCTTCAAAAAGTTTTGTTGCCTTGGGTGTAAGCAAGCCTTCACTTCTCTCAATTACGTTCAACACAGTTACTATTCTCCTCATTGGATACTCCCTTATGTATTCAAGGGCTGATATGATAGGCTTGTCCCTGCCTTCTACTATCTTTCCATTGAAAACCTCACACATGTTATTAAGCACTATATCAGAAACAGCCCTCCCTGTGCCAAAAGTAGGAACAAATGAATACATAAGTGAACAAATGAATACATAAGTGATCTTGAAAAACAAAAAAAAATACCTGAAAAATAAGCCCTTGACCAATGTAAAGGAGGAATCTTTGACAACCATAAGTGAGCTTTCTTGTTGAAAGCCTTTAAGTCTTCCATAGCAACTGATAATTCTGGGACTGTTGTTGCACAAGCACAGTTCCAAAGCTTATCCTTGTAGAGATCTCCTTTGAAAGTAACTTTCATGTTTTCATGTATGTGGCGAAGACAGTATCGATGCTCAGCACAAGGAAACAGTTTTGAGATTGCAGGAAGTATCCCCTGCACAATATATTGCAATTAAAAGACAGTGAACAAAGTAAAAGACAGTACCTTTTGTCTATCACTTATGAAAGTAAAATTTGAGTAAGTGCCTAAACCAAGATCATCACCTAAAATCTCTAAGAACCAAGTCCATGACTCTTTGTTTTTAGATTCCACTATTGCATAAGCAACAGGGTAGATCCCATTATTGCAGTCAACACCCACTGCACTTAACAGTTGCCCTGGGAATGGTCCTTTCATGAATGCACCATCTAGACCTAAGAAATCCCTTCCAAATGCTTTGAACCCCTGCTTTAATGCAGCCAAACACACATATATCCTTCTAAATTGTCTGGTATTATTCCCTGGATCTGGATTAGCATCAACCTCAATCTTAACAATTGTACCTGGATTTTGTTGGATGAGTTCATGAGCATAATCCCTCAAGAGTGTATACTGTTCAGCATAGTCTCCTTCGACATGCTTCTTGGCTATGCACTTAGCCCTATACGCCTTCATTCTTGAAACTCCAACTGAATACCTCCTTTGAAACTGTTCTTGTATAGCCTTAACTGGTATTTCTGGGTTCTCTTCAATCTGCTCAAGCATCTCTTGTGACAGGAACTTTGAAGTACATGCATAATGCTTCCTGGTTGTAATACATGTGTGGTCAGTAATTAGGGTTTTGACCACCCAGGTTTCAGCATTTTTTTCTTTTGAAATCAACAAGACCCAAGGACATTGATATTGATATTGATATTGATGGGGGTTTGTCCTGTTCCCCCTACCACCCACATTTATTTCAACTTTTTTCTGATTGGTCCCTGTGTCTTTATTCTTTTCAACAGAAACCCCCTTCCCCATTTTTTCTTACCTTTTTCCCCTTGTCTTCACTTTTATCCATCTCAACACTTTTTTCTTTACCTTTGGCTTGGCTGACATGCACCCCATTATCATCTACCTCAAAGTCAGGTTTTGAACCTTGACAGACTGCCCTAACTGTCACACCCCGACCACGTGGAACAACCAAATGTGGCGGAAACGTCGGGGAGTGTTGTAACAGAATTATTGTTTCACAACCATGGCATACAAAGTTATATTTTATTTATCAAACAAGAGTGTTACATTGTCTCAAAACAGGAAATAAAGAGTTCATAACATAGTTAAACTAAGTCTATCTTCATTTTAAGTCTCTAAGGCACAGGTCCGCCCTAGTGTCACGATCATCATCCTATGCAAAAGCTCCTGAAAACACATGTGAAAATAGATACGTCAGCATAAAAATGCCTGTGAGATACATAGGTTTTGTGAAAATAGGATTCATGACTTGGTTTTTAGAAGAAAGGTTTAATAAAAATTAGTCATGAATCTTGTTAAGTGTTTTCTTTTATAAATCATATGAAAACTCGATAAGAAATCAGATTATATAAAAGAAAGGAGTATGGTTAATGAAATAACCAAATAAAATGAGTTGTATAAAATAAACTGTTTTGTAAAACAATGTCTTGTGAAGAATATGTTATTTGTGTAAAATGTAATATGTCTATACTGAAATGATTCAAATAACGCTACGATAAGTAATACCATATAAACACTTATATATAGGAAGTACCAGTGGCGTATCCACCATGCTTGTAACATATTACACACGCCTCGTTACTTAAATCACTTACTCAAACCAAACCACCAATGTATAAAGTCCATGTTTAAACCAATTGTCAAAAAGTCATTGTATAAGCCATGTCAAATGTTAAAAAGTCCAAATGTAGTCAAGTAATGTGTAACAAATGTTATGTATTGTAAGTAAAGTATTGTCACATAAACCAAATGTAGAAATGTACAAAACAAAGTATTTTGAATATATCAAAAAGTTATGTTTTGCAAAGTAAATGCATGTTTTATTGATACAAACATTTATGTGGTAAGTTAACGCATACATTCAAGCCTTGAGACAGTCGGATAACCCTTTTAGTCAAGGTTATCAAAAGAAATGTTTTCGGATTCAGTCATTCCTTACATCCAAACAAACCCGGGATGTCAGGAATGGGATTTGTCAAGTCCTATGGTACCACTACTTACTACCGAGCGGCGTAGCTAATGAACGTATATAAGTCCCGTTTGTGCAAACCAAATGTTATAGCAATTGTAAACATGTTATATGAAAACAAAGTACTAAGTATGCTAAGTTAACATACAAAGCAGGAAAGTCATGTAAATCAATGTGCTAGTATGCTATCAGTCAACATACATAGCAGAAATGTAATGTAAAACAATGTACTAAGTATGCACACAATGGACATACATAGCATGAAATGTGATGTAAAACGATGTACTAAGTATGCACACAATGGACATACATAGCATAAAATGTAATGAAATCATGTACTATAATGTACTAATGAACATAACAAGCATATGATATGAAAGTATGAAAGGCACGAAAGTAACAAGTAGGCACATGTGTTTCACCCCAAAATGTTTGGAAAACAGTAAAAGAGGGGTCTATGTACTCACTTGAGATTGCTTAGCAGTCCTTGAGTAACAACCAAACAATGCTAGAGATCACAGATATCAAACGACACCTAATATAGGTAACTATGTTAATATACCGGACCTAAATCGGAGGATCGGATAGAATGAGGGTTCGTAAACAAATGAGTATGGGAACTCATGTAATATGGTTTAACAAAGCCCACATACTAAAATGAAACCTAACCTAAGTGCTTACGACCCATTACGACCCGTTTAGGTAGCTTATGCTACTTTAATGTGTCGTTCGCGTAAAACGCGTTCGGAACGCCTAACTAGTCCTATGATAAGTAAAATATGCCTTAACATGTCTAATATTGTTACCAAATCAGTTTAGATACCAAAAGTTATGTTACATATGCTTAAAATGAATTTTGGCGTTCAAAGGGCATTTTGGTAATTTACCTAAGGCATATATACTACCTATCATACAACTACTCAAACGATGTGACCATAAGGTATAACCTCGGAAGGTTATTCCCTATACAACTATGGTCACCTAATGTGTTTGGTCGGATCCTAATGATCGACCAAACGGGTCGGGTTCGAAAGTATAAGCGATTGTTTAGATCGCTTACCTTACGACCCTATATAAGCACTAAACTAAAAGTGATGAGCTAAGCATGTTAAAACATGCTTAACTAAGTTTAGAAAACAGGTTTGGTATCAAAACAAACGGTTTTGATACCTAAGAGTAGTTTGGTTACAAAATACGCAATAATGCGCATTTTGGCCGAAAGTACGACTCGTCACTGAGCCTAGATAACGTGGTAATCAGTAGGTATAGTCACTAGGGACTATAACCCTCGTGATCACGCTCACGTTATGAAGTTCAAACGAACTTCGCATTGACCATAAACTGGTCAATGCAGAAAGTCAAACAAAGTTTGACTTTTAACGCTAAAAGAATAAAAAGAACGAAGGAACACTTACAAAGGGTCCCCGAAAGCTTTAATCTCCAAGAAATCTCAGGTAGGAAGTGTATGAACACAACCACTTAGAGAAAAACTCAGAATTTCAAGTGGGTTTTGAGTTGTGAATCAAGGGGTATTTATAGGATTCTTGGAACCGTTAGGATCGTTTATCGAATAACGTGATTTTATCTTGTCCATACACTTGTTGAAACCTTATGGTAACATCAAAATGGCCCCTCATGAGCAGGAAAGGGCAACTGTGGATGAGTTGTGAGTGGTTAACAGCTGTAATTAGCTGTTAAAACTAATTTGTCTGATCTGGGAGGCTGACGCGGGCCGCGTAAAGGATCACCCTGGGCTTACGCGGGCCGCCTGGGTCTTCTGATCAGAAGAAAGTTTGCTGAAATGACAGTTTAGGTCCCTATTGTGTTTTAAGGCCATTTCCGACATGTTTAAGGCCCGTTAAGCCAACTTTAAGGCCCTAAAATGATGCCTAAACATTGTGGACATGAAACATGCTCAAAAATATGCCGGATGTTGGTTCGTTTGGTCGTACGACCGTGATGTTCGCTTAATTACGACGGAATGCGCACAAGCGCGAAAAACGATCCAAATTGCGTGACGAATGGATTTTTCTCATGCCAAACACTAAAATAAAATATTTTAGTGCTTACATAAATTTTTTGGATGTCCGGATGTATTCAGAATGTAAGTTATGCGTGAAAGTGCAAACTTGTGCACTTTTTGACGCTTTTAGTCCCTGAATGACCCAAAAGTTTATTTTAGCACACCGAACCCCTCAAAGCCTATTTCTAAGCTATGTAAAGGATATTTATGGTATGTTTAACTTATGGTCATGTTCCGAAATGTCTGTTATAGTTCAAATTGGCATACTTTCGCAGTTTGTCAAATTTAGTCCCTGTAAGCGAATTAACTTGTTTTTGCCATACCAAAGCCTTCAAAACTTATTTCTAAGTTATGTAAAGGTTATTTAAGGTATGTTAAGTATATGTTGATGTTCCGTAGTATTTCTTGTGTTAAACTGATTAAGTTTACGCACCAGTTTGTGTATAACTCTCCAGAAAGCGATATAGAGTTTGAAATTGAACAAAAGTCAAAACATGAAAAATGTAAAACATAAACAAACAAACATTGGGATCAAATAACATTGTTTTATTGATAACTGAACTGTTCACAATGATTACAAGCACAGATGTTACAGTCTCCCCTACTTGTGGAAATTTCGCCCCGAAATTTATTTAGAGGAAACTCATGGGAATAGATGTGGATACTTCACCTTCATTTGGTCTTTGCTTTCCCAAGTAAACTCAGGTCCATGTTTAGATTCCCAGCGAACTTTTACCAAAGGAATGTGCTTGCGTTTGAGCCACTTGACTTCACGTTCCATGATTTCAACTGGCTTCTTAACAAATTTCAGTGTTTTATCAACACGAATTTCGTCAAGCGGTATGTGGAGGTTCTCATCAGCTAAAAACCTCTTGAGATTGGACACGTGAAAGGTTGGATGAACATTTCCATGTTCAGGAGGTAACTCAAGTCTGTAGGCTACCTTACCGATTCTTTCGACGATCTTGAATGGTCCAACGTATCTAGGTGCAAGTTTTCCTTTCTTTCCAAATCTGATCACACCTTTCCAAGGTGAGACCTTAAGTAATACACGATCACCGACTTGAAAATCCAAGGGCTTGCGTTTTAGGTCCGCGTAACTCTTCTGACGGCATCTAGCTGCCTGAAGGTTATCACGCACTTTCTTAACCTTATCAGTTTTCTCTAAAATGAGGGCAGGTCCAGTAAGCTGAGCCTCACCGATCTCATTCCAGTAGACTGGTGAACGACATTTTCGACCATAGAGAGCCTCGAAAGGAGCCATGTTGATGCTGGAGTGATAACTGTTGTTGTAGGAGAATTCAATCAACGGAAATGTGAATCCCAACTACCACCAAAATCGATCACACAAGCTCTAAGCATATCCTCCAGAGTCTGGATTGTTCTTTCAGATTGACCATCCATTTGCGGATGATAAGCTGTGCTCAGATTAAGTTGGGTCCCCATAGCAGATTGCATGGTTCTCCAAAAATGAGAAGTGAAATGAGCATCTCTGTCAGAAATGATGTTCAAAGGAACACCATGTCGAGCTACAATTTCATCCACATAGATTTTAGCAAGTTTGTCAGCAGAAAAATCCTCACGGATTGGCAAGAAATGCGCTGACTTAGTAAGACGATCAACAACTACCCATATGGCATCATGACCTTTCTTTGTGCGCGGAAGTTTAGTAATGAGATCCATGGTAATGTTTTCCCATTTCCAAACTGGGATCTCTGGTTGCACCAATAAACCAGAAGGACGCTGATGTTGAGCCTTAACCTTAAGACAAGTAAGGCATTTTGATACATATAAGGCAATGTCTTTCTTCATACCAGGCCACCAATACTGAATACGAAGATCCTTATACATCTTATCTGAGCCAGGATGAACAGAATAACGAGACTTATGGGCTTCATCCATAAGCAAGGTACGAAGATCATCTTGGATTGGGACCCACAAACGGTCCATTAAGTAATACGATCCATTGTCCTTCAGTTCAAGAGCAGGTGTTATGTGATAAGGAAATTCCTTATCCATTAAACCTTGTGAAACACAAGTGTGTTGAGCCTGAGAAATGCGGGCTTGGATATCAGATCGAGCTTGAATATCAGATTGAACACGAACACAATGAAGCTTAGTACGTTCCTTACGACTCAATGCATCGGCTACGACATTCTCCTTACCAGGATGGTAGCGAATTTCGCAGTCATAGTCGTTTAGAAGCTCAACCCAACGTCGTTGCCTCATGTTGAGTTCTTTCTGATTGAAGATATGCTGAAGACTTTTGTGGTGTGTGAAAACCACACATTTTGTTCCGTACAAATAGTGTCTCCAGATCTTAAGAGCGAAGACAACTGCACCTAACTCAAGATCATGAGTGGTGTAGTTTTTCTCATGTATCTTCAACTGCCTTGATGCGTAGGCTATGACTTTGTTCCTTTGCATTAGAACACAGCCAAGACCCAATTTAGATGCATCGCAATAAACGACGAAATCATCATTGCCCTCAGGCAAAGTCAGAACAGGCGCATCACAAAGCTTCTGCTTCAAGTTTTGAAAAGCTTCCTCTTGTTTGAATCCCCAATCAAAGGGCTTGTTCTTTTGAGTCAGAGCAGTTAGAGGAACTGCAATCTTCGAGAAATTTTCAATGAAGCGGCGATAATAACCCGCTAGACCAAGAAAAGAACGAACTTCAGTAGGAGTAGAAGGTGTATCCCAATCCTTAATCGCACTGATCTCGGAGGGATCTACATGAATACCTTGTTCTTTGACAATATGCCCCAAAAATTGAACTTCTTTAAGCCAAAATTCGCACTTGGAGAATTTGGCGAAAAGTTGCTCTTTCTTTAGGAGTTCCAAAGTAAGATGAAGATGTTGCTCATGATCAGCTCGCGTCTTAGAGTATATCAAGATGTCATCAATAGAAACAATGACGAACTGATCCCAATAAGGCTTGCAGACCCTATTCATTAAGTCCATAAAAACAACAGGAGCATTAGTCAAACCGAATGGCATGACTGTGAACTCATAATGCCCATAACGAGTGCGGAACGCTGTCTTGGGAATATCTTCTTCATGCACACGAAGTTGATGATACCCAGAACATAGATCAATCTTCGAAAAATAAGAAGCACCCAGTAACTGATCAAAGAGATCATCGATGCGAGGTAGGGGATATCGATTCTTGATGGTAAGATTGTTAAGCTCACGATAATCGATACACATCCTAAAAGATCCATCATTGTTTTTGACAAAAAGAACGGGAGCACCCCAAGGTGAAAAGCTAGGACGGATAAAACCTTTGTCAGAGAGTTCCTGAAGCTGCTTAGACAACTCTTGCATCTCAGACGGTGCAAGACGATATGGAGCTCTGGCAATGGGATTTGCACCAGGTACGAGATCAATACGGAACTCGACTTGGCGTGCTGGGGGTAGACCATGTAACTCTTCAGGAAATACTTCAGAATAATCCCGAACAACAGGAATATCTTGGAGAGACTTACCCTCGCCTTTATCTGCTGTGACATGTGCCAAGAAGGCCACATAATTCTTTCGCAGATACTTCTGTTTAAAACAAGACATGAGTTTGAGACCACCGGCAGGTTTCTCACCACGAACCTGTAGGATCTCACCTGTCGAGAGCGGCACACGAACGATCTTCTCGAAACAAACTACCTCTGCGTGATGCTTGGCTAACCAATCCATACCTACTATAACGTCGAAGCTTCCAAGTTGCATAGGCGTGAGGTCAATAGGAAAAAGATGGTTATTAAGGTTCAACTGGCAGTTGCGAAGAACAGAATCAAGAACAATGGGTTCACCACTAGCAACTTCTACTGTCAAAGGTTTACCTAGTTTCGTTCTAGACACGCGAAGCAATGGCTCAAAAGATAATGACACAAAACTCTTATCGGCACCCGAATAAAAAAGAACAGATGCGGGCTGATTATTAATAAAGAACGTACCGTTCACCACTTCATTGTCTGCTTGTGCCTCCTGTGCATTCATGTTGAAAACTCGACCTCGAGCCTGAGCCTGATTCAGATTTGGATTCTGATTCTGGTTTGCTAGCCTTGGGCACCGGTTTCTGTAGTGGGTCAGATCCCCACAATTGTAGCACGAACCAGGAGGGAAATGAGGTCGTGCAGCTTGACCTTGTTGGTGAGCAAGAGGCTGAGCAACTTGTTGGGCTTGGTTCTGAACTGCCTGGTTCTGATTAGCAGGAATGCGGCAGGTGGCAGCAAGATGACCAGTTCTTCCACAGTTGGTGCATTGACGACACTGGAGATGTAGTAGGTGATGGCCGTTACACCTGTTGCACAAAGATGCATTGCCAAGATATGGCTTCTTGGCTGGTGGTTGCGCAGGCTGATTTGGTGCAGCTTGAGCCTGTGCAGTAACGACATAGTTTTGGGAAGCCTTTCGCTTCCTAGACCCCCTTGAGGAACTAGAATCCTTTCCCTTCTTGTTTTGACCTTTCTTGCTATCTTCTTTGTCAGACGCCTGCTTCTTACCCTTGTCACCCTTTTTATGCAGCTTTCCCTTTCGAACCTGCGACTCAGTCAATGTCGCTGCTAACTCGATCGCCTGACGGAGTGTGGTTGGGTTAATACCAGTAATGATGTCTTGTACTGAGTCAGGTAGACCATCGATGTACCTTTCGATAGCCTTGTCGAGTGGGGTAACCATTGTTGGGCAAAGCAGACTCAACTCCTCAAACCTATCAGTATACGCCCGATGCTCACCACTATCTTGCTTCAAATCATCAAACTCTCTCTCCAAAGCTCGCAGTTCATGACGAGGATAGAACTCCCTCATCATAAGGGCCCTGAGTTCAGCCCATGTCTGTGCTAGAGCAACTTCTGCACCACGATCTCTCATAACCCCGTTCCACCACGTAAGAGCCCTCTTTTGAAACACACTCGAAGAAAACTCGACCTTGCAATTGTCAGGACACTGCACGTGACGGAAAGTATTCTCAATGCTCTCGAACCATTGAAGAAGCCCAGTCGCTCCCTCAGAACCACTAAACTTGAGTGGTTTGTTAAAATTCTTGAAATTGCATGGAGCATTGTTGTTGTTGGCTTGGTTCCATTGAGCAAAGAGGTTTGGGAATTGAGCAGCCATTTGCTGCGTAATGATTTCTGATAGTTCGGCAGTCGCTATCTGGTTTTCGCGTCGATGAGGCATTCTAAAAGAGGAAAACATGAAAGGAAACGAGTGAGATGATTGGATGAAGAGAATGAGATGAAACAAAATCAACAAAAGCAAAGATGGTGGTCATTTGTCCGCATCGCAAAGCAGACAAACGACACACAGTGACTAATCAAAGTAAATGGGTCAAAAATAATGTATCGCGAAGACATGCTCGCCTATAAGTGAACACTCACCCCAAGAGTTCCCAGGTAAGAGTGACTGGTCCGATTATGTGGATTTGTACGAACACTCTAGCCTTAGACAGAAAACCCAGGGTACAGGCATTCACTCTTCCAGTTTGCACGTGTTCACACTATTTAAAACCCAAAACTTTGACGAGATTTTGAAAACTTAGAAGGTACAAGGCCAAAAATCAAACTGGAAGGGTTCAAAACCATATAACAGAGGGTTCAAAACCTTGTAATCAATCATTTAAAAACAGATGATTGTTTTTCAAAAATCGTTTCGGAAAATTGGGTTCTTGTTTTGATAATCACCTAAGGATAGGTGATGTGCATGCTTTAAGATCTAAACACAAGACAACTTGTGTTAGGGTCCTAGAAAGGTTATAGTCTAGGTCAAAGCATTACTAATAACCTAATTCCCTATAACCATTGGCTCTGATACCAACTCTTCTGTCACACCCCGACCACGTGGAACAACCAAACGTGGCGGAAACGTCGGGGAGTGTTGTAACAGAATTATTGTTTCACAACCATGGCATACAAAGTTATATTTTATTTATCAAACAAGAGTGTTACATTGTCTCAAAACAGGAAATAAAGAGTTCATAACATAGTTAAACTAAGTCTATCTTCATTTTAAGTCTCTAAGGCACAGGTCCGCCCTAGTGTCACGATCATCATCCTATGCAAAAGCTCCTGAAAACACATGTGAAAATAGGTACGTCAGCATAAAAATGCCTGTGAGATACATAGGTTTTGTGAAAATAGGATTCATGACTTGGGTTTTAGAAGAAAGGTTTAATAAAAATTAGTCATGAATCTTGTTAAGTGTTTTCTTTTATAAATCATATGAAAACTCAATAAGAATCAGATTATACAAAAGAAAGGAGTATGGTTAATGAAATAACCAAATAAAATGAGTTGTATAAAATAAACTGTTTTGTAAAACAATGTCTTGTGAAGAATATGTTATTTGTGTAAAATGTAATATGTCTATACTGAAATGATTCAAATAACGCTACGATAAGTAATACCATACAAACACTTATATATAGGAAGTACCAGCGGCGTATCCACCATGCTTGTATCATATTACACACGCCTCGTTACTTAAATCACTTACTCAAACCAAACCATCAATGTATAAAGTCCACGTTTAAACCAATTGTCAAAAAGTCCTTGTATAAGCCATGTCAAATGTTAAAAAGTCCAAATGTAGTCAAGTAATGTGTAACAAATGTTATGTATTGCAAGTAAAGTATTGTCACATAAACCAAATGTAGAAATGTACAAAACAAAGTATTTTGAATATATCAAAAAGTTATGTTTTGCAAAGTAAATGCATGTTTTATTGATACAAACATTTATGTGGTAAGTTAACGCATACATTCAAGCCTTGAGACAGTCGGATAACCCTTTTAGTCAAGGTTATCAAAAGAAATGTTTTCGGATTCAGTCATTCCTTACATCCAAACAAACCCGGGATGTCAGGAATGGGATTTATCAAGTCCTATGGTACCACTACTTACTACCGAGCGGTGTAGCTAATGTTAATGAACGTATATAAGTCCCGTTTGTGCAAACCAAATGTTATAGCAATTGTAAACATGTTATATGAAAACAAAGTACTAAGTATGCTAAGTTAACATACAAAGCAGGAAAGTCATGTACATCAATGTGCTAGTATGCTATCAGTCAACATACATAGCAGAAATGTAATGTAAAACAATGTACTAAGTATGCACACAATGGACATACATAGCATGAAATGTGATGTAAAATGATGTACTAAGTATGCACACAATGGACATACATAGCATAAAATGTAATGAAATCATGTACGATAATGTACTAATGAACATAACAAGCATATGATATGAAAGCATGAAAGACACGAAAGTAACAAGTAGGCACATGTGTTTCACCCCAAAATGTTTGGAAAACAGTAAAAGAGGGGTCTATGTACTCACTTGAGATTGCTTAGTAGTCCTTGAGTAACAACCAAACAATGCTAGAGATCACGGATATCAAACGGCACCTAATATAGGTAACTATGTTAATATACCGGACCTAAAACGGAGGATCGGATAGAATGAGGGTTCGTAAACCAAATGAGTATGGGAACTCATGTAATATGGTTTAACAAAGCCCACATACTAAAATGAAACCTAGCCTAAGTGCTTACGACCCATTACGACCCGTTTAGGTAGCTTATGCTACTTTAACGCGTCGTTCGCGTAAAATGCGTTCGGAACACCTAACTAGTCCTATGATAAGTAAAATATGCCTTAATATGTCTAATATTGTTACCAAATCAGTTTAGATACCAAAAGTTATGTTACATATGCTTAAAATGAATTTTGGCGTTCAAAGGGCATTTTGGTAATTTACCTAAGGCATATATACTACCTATCATACAACTACTCAAACGATGTGACCATAAGGTATAACCTCGGAAGGTTATTCCCTATACAACTATGGTCACCTAATGTGTTTGGTCGGATCCTAATGAGCGACCAAACGGGTCGGGTTCGAAAGTATAAGCGATTGTTTAGATCGCTTACCTTACGACCCTATATAAGCACTAAACTAAAAGTGACGAGCTAAGCATGTTAAAACATGCTTAACTAAGTTTAGAAAACAGGTTTGGTATCAAAACAAACGGTTTTGATACCTAAGAGTAGTTTGGTTACAAAATACGCAAGAATGTGCATTTTGGCCGAAACTACGACTCGTCACTGAGCCTAGATAACGTGGTAATCAGTAGGTATAGTCACTAGGGACTATAACCATCGTGATCACGCTCACGTTATGAAGTTCAAACGAACTTCACATTGACCATAAACTGGTTAATGCAGAAAGTCAAACAAAGTTTGACTTTTAACGCTAAAAGAATAAAAAGAACGAAGGAACACTTACAAAGGGTCCCCGAAAGCTTTGATCTCCAAGAAATCTCAGGTAGGAAGTGTATGAACACAACCACTTAGAGAAAAACTCAGAATTTCAAGTGGGTTTTGAGTTGTGAATCAAGGGTTATTTATAGGATTCTTGGAACCGTTAGGATCGTTTATCGAATAACGTGCTTTGATCTTGTCCTTACACTTGTTGAAACCTTATGGTAACATCAAAATGGCCCCTCATGAGCAGGAAAGGGCAAGTGTGGATGAGTTGTGAGTGGTTAACAGCTGTAATTAGCTGTTAAAACTGATTTTTCTGATATGGGAGGCTGACGCGGGCCACGTAAAGGATCACCCTGGGCTTACGCGGGCCGCCTGGGTCTTCTGATCAGAAGAAAGTTTGCTGAAATGACAGTTTAGGTCCCTGTTGTTTTTAAGGCCATTTTCGACATGTTTAAGGCCCGTTAAGCCAACTTTAAGGCCCTAAAATGATGCCTAAACATTGTGGACATGAAACATGCTCAAAAATATGCCGGATGTTGGTTCGTTTGGTCGTACGACCGTGATGTTCGCTTAATTACGACGGAATGCGCACAAGCGCGAAAAACGATCCAAATTGCGTGACGAATGGATTTTTCTCATGCCAAACACTAAAATAAAATATTTTAGTGCTTAGATAAATTTTTTGGATGTCCGGATGTATTCAGAATGTAAGTTATGCGCGAAAGTGCAAACTTGTGCACTTTTTGACGCTTTTAGTCCCTGAATGACCCAAAAGTTTATTTTAGCACACCGAACCCCTCAAAGCCTATTTCTAAGCTATGTAAAGGATATTTATGGTATGTTTAACTTATGGTCATGTTCCAGAATATCTGTTACAGTTCAAATTGGCATACTTTCGCAGTTTGTCAAATTTAGTCCCTGTAAGTGAATTAACTTGTTTTTGCCATACCAAAGCCTTCAAAACTTATTTCTAAGTTATGTAAAGGTTATTTAAGGTATGTTAAGTATATGTTGATGTTCCGGAGTATTTGTCGTGTTAAACTGATTAAGTTTACGCACCAGTTTGCGTATAGCTCTCCAGAAAGCGATATAGAGTTTGAAATTGAACAAAAGTCAAAACATGAAAAATGTAAAACATAAACAAACAAACATTGGGATCAAATAACATTGTTTTATTGATAACTGAACTGTTCACAATGATTACAAGCACAGATGTTACACTAACCCTGCTGTGATCATCTTTGATAATCTTTATAATCCTTCTAGTTTCAACAGCATGTTTTTTTATCAGCTTTTTAGCTTGTTGTTGCTGGCAAACACCTGTCCAAGGTAAAAGTTTACCATATTCTCATTTGATCTTCTTATTTGGTGCAGCAAATGTTTCCTGGTGCCTGTATGATTATCATCAGATTCAGAACCACTGTTAAACTTGTCATTATCAAATACATCCCCTTCCATGTCTTCATCAACATTCCTGTGTTCATTAATGTTGTCCTCAACTTCCATATCAACATTAGCCCTATAGTCACTCATGTCCACTTCATGATCACTCATTGTATTATTTTCATCCACTATGTAATCACTATCATTATCACTCCTACCTTCACTACCATCCCTATCCTCACTACCATCCCTATCATCAGTAACATCCCTATCCTCAATAACATCCCTATTGTGACAACTTGTATTTCAAACCTCTAGTTGTACTTCGATGTAACTTGTTGGAACAATATATGATTATGTGATACATGGTTTTAAATGAAACATTATGTTATATTATGTGAATATATGTATGTCTATATATAACCTGAATCGCACAACATTCACCCAACCGCACAAGCCATTGGGCTTTGGTTCCACACATCCTCTCGGCCCAATCTCATTTGGGTTGAACTCGAGACCAAGGGCAACCCAAAGTAGGGTTCGGCCCACTCCTTTTATACGTATGCACATATCCCTAGGGGAGTTTTATTTTCTCATTATTTGCTAACACAAGGAACACCCACAAACCCTACTCCCCTCCTCTTGAAGCCGACGGCAAACATCCCCATCTCTCGAAGCTTTCTTATTCGGATCAATCCTATCCTTCTCTCAACCGGTTAGTGTTTGTAGTATTGGTTGTATGATAGATGATGTTGTGATCCATTTGTATTACATGATAATTTAGTGATATCTTGTGATTGATTATGATGAAAGTTGTAGAGTTTTAGTATATGTAAATCGACTCCCATGTATAGCATCTTAGATCAATATAGACTTGTTAATCACATGATGTTGATTGGCTGTTGGACGGGTATAGGTGGAAGATGTGTTGGATTGTTATGTTAGTATGCATGCTAGGGTTCGAGATCAAGAATCATGTTAATAGGATTAAGTGTTAGGATTATTGCTCATGTTTTGTTCATGCTTGAATGTGATTAGGGTTCATATAAATCAATAGATAAAACCTTGATTTAATTGATTGTTGGTATGATTGGAAACTGTTAAGTGTTGCTTTGATTGAGTAAATTCAAAGTAGGAAACTGTTAGCTTTGATTGGTCGAATGAAAATAGGAAACTATTTGAATTGATTGTAACTTATTTACATGAATCATGGAATGGTTATAACCAATCGCACAAGACCCCTTGATCGCATAAGATCAGATCCTACAAGATCTGATCGCGCAAGGCAGTCACACAAGGTAGGTTGGGGTACAATAAGTTAGAACACAGTGTACAGCACAGCACTGCATGATCGCACTAGACCTTGTGGATCGCACAAGACAGTGCCGATCGCACAAGGTTTGGGACATACACATCTGTTAAACATTTTTATGCAGTTGGGCCTCAAAGCCCAAACCCAGTCGCATAAGTTATCCGGATCGCACAAGGACTTCTCAGTCACACAAGTCCATCCGGACCGCAAAAGATCAACGTGTGTAATTTTTTGGGCCGGGCTTTTGTGGATCGCACAACACGCTGTGGATCGCACAAGGTTGTGCTGATCGCACAACATGTTGGGCCGGGGTATGTTGGACTTCATGTGTATGCTAAACAGTTATCGTTTAACGTGTTCTTTGGGTATGCCATGATCGTTATGTGTTAGTAACCTGTTAAGTTCTGTGTAAACATACGTGCACTACTTGAACCTAGACCTGACTTGTATGGTAACCATGTTAGGATGTGGTTGACCCTAGCAGCTCGATTGACCTTTCGCTTATCTGCCGAGCTAACCTAAGGTGAGTTCACACTTTCTACAAAGCATGGTAATTCCCGGTGGGTTGGGAATGGGTTAAGGAATATGGATTCCTCGTCCTTCTTGGGTAGGACAGTACGGGTTAAGGAATGTAATTCCTCGTCCTCTTGGACAGTTTAAACTTCACTAGACCAAAACTCTATCACGAAGTCCCTCCTTTTATATCGACTTAATCACCCGTCCAATGGCGAGCGGGTCATTAGTTAGATAGCGCTATTTAGGTCTGACAAGCCTCACACCATGCCGCAGAGGACGGGTGTGAACTAATGGATCTGGGCACGTCAATGATGATAGACATTGACGCTAAGGGCACATAAACATGACTAAAGTCAGTGGTCGATCTGGTAATGAGTCTAGTAGTGTAAACATGGGGTAGCCCCCATGGCTGGATTGCCAGAGTAAATGGGTTAAACAAATCATGTTTTTAACTATGGGGTAACCCCCACGGCAAGGGTGCCAGTTAAAGGAAACTATGTTTTTGGAATAACTTAAACAAACACCCAACAGTGAACTCGCTCAACTTTGTTGTTGACTCGTTACTACATGCTTTGCAGGTCACTAGGTTTAGCAGGAGCTTGCATGGAGAAGAGTCGTTGTGGAGCATGGACATTGAGTGTTCATGATAAACTTAAATACTCTGAATTTATGATTTGGGTTTTGAACTATTTGCTTCCGCTGATAACTTAGACTTATTAAATTGTTTTTGGACACCAATTATATTGTGTGATTGAACTTTTAATTACTTTACTATATTGTTCAACATGATTGGTGGCTTGATCCTGGTCATGTCACGCCTCCATGAGGTGATACTCCGCGTGTGGATTTTGGGGGTGTGACAGATTGGTATCAGAGCTATTGGTTATAGCGAACTTGGTTTTGAAAACGGGAAAAAGTTTTTTTGACAAAACCAGACTATAACCTGTACAGTGCTCAACGATCCACAACGACGCTTCGCTCCAAGTGCAAGACTCAACATTCTAGGTGATATGATTTATGTTTATATTGCCTACTTACTAGCTACATAGTACATTGCTCAGAGTATGCTTAGTTAGTATAACAACTGTTGCTTGAACTTTGTGTGTTTACTCTCTTCTGTCACTCCACATTTACACACATGCGCGACACTTTTCTTACTTGCACTTTCTTCGATGTGAAGATCATGAGCGGACGAATCAACCTAACTCAAGCCCAGCTAACGGCTTTGATCAATGAATAAGTTGCTGCGGCACTTGCAGCCGCCCAGGCAGGAGGTATAACCTACCATTGTAACTTACTCTAAGATCTTTAGGTCCTACTCTCGTAAACCAACACTTGTGCTTAACCTTGTCCCTTCTTACACACACGACAGGTCAACATGCTCAGCCACCTGTGTGCACCTTCAAAAGTTATATGGACTGCCGACCTACTACTTTCAGCGGCACTGAAGGAGCTGTAGGCCTCCTCCACTGGTTCGAGAAACTCGAATCTGTCTTCGAGATGTGTGAATGCCCTGAGGCTCGTAGGGTGAAGTATGCTACTGGTACTCTCAAGGGTGTAGCGCTCACGTGGTGGAACGCTCAGGTCCAAATGCTGGGGTTAGTTGCTGCTAATGCCACCCCATGGAACGATTTCAAGGAATTGATCAAAGAAGAGTACTGTA
This sequence comes from Helianthus tuberosus, assembly GCA_030545235.1. Lineage (NCBI taxonomy): Eukaryota > Viridiplantae > Streptophyta > Magnoliopsida > Asterales > Asteraceae > Helianthus > Helianthus tuberosus. The sequence goes on along the minus strand of CM060444.1, from coordinate 61,044,730 downwards.
GTCATGACGACATTCACAAGCTGGAGGTAGAGTTTTTCAACTTGAAGATGACGGGGTCAGAGATTGAAGCATACACGAAAAGATCGAACGAGTTGGCTATCCTGTGTCCTACTATGGTAGACCCTCCCATCAAACGTATCGAACTGTACCTCAAGGGTTTGGTGCCAGAGATTCAAAGTCACGTGACCTCAGCTAATCTTGGCACCATTCAGCAAATCATCAAGTTGGCTCATCGTCTCACAGATCAGGCGGTGGAGCAGAACAGGTTACCAAAGCGTATTAGTGCTACTACTTCTGATACTCCCAGTGACAACAAGCATAAATGGGATGGAACTTCAAGCAAAGGTTCAACTTCTGTTGAGTCTCAGTCTCAGCAGAGAAGGACTGACGACTACAAGAGCCCTAGTCAGCAATCAACTGGTAGCCAAAGTCAAGGTGGGTACAGGGGAATTCATCCCAAATGCAATCGCTGTAACCTACACCACAGCGGGCCATGCACCAGGAGTAACTGTCATCGGTGCAACAAGCTAGGCCACACCGCAAAGGATTGCAGAAGTTTACGACCCGCAATTCAGAATCATCAGCAACAAAAAGCCCCACAGAATCAATGCCAGCAGCAGCAGCAAGGTATTAACAATGGGTGTTTCCAGTGTGGAGCTGAAGGCCACTACAAGAGAGACTGTCCCCAACTGAATCAGACTCAGAACAACAACAATAATAACAACCAGGGGAATGGAAACAACGGGGGTAACAACGATGGCAATGGTGCCAGGGGGCGTGTATTCGTGATTAGTCAGGGTGAAGCGAGGAATGATCCCAATGTTGTGACGGGTAAGTTCCTACTGGACGACTTTTATGTTTCTGTTTTATTTGATTCGGGTGCCGATACTAGCTACGTGTCCTTAAAAGTTAGTCAGATGCTTAAGCATACCTCAATACTTTTGAACACCAAGCACACTGTAGAGCTAGCTAATGGTAAGAGTTTAGAGGCCACACACGTAGTTAAGGGTTGTAATCTTGTTCTTGCTAATCAGACCTTCTTTATCGACCTCATTCCTATCGTTCTGGGTAGTTTCGACATTGTCATTGGGATGGATTGGTTATCCCAACACCAAGCAGAGATTCTTTGCAATGAGAAGATTGTCTGTATTCCTTGTACAGGTGATGAACCTCTCATGATTTGTGGCGACAAGAGTGGTGCTGTTGTGAGCATCATCTCTTTCCTTAAGGCCCAGAAGTGTTTGCGAAAGGGCCACACTGCTATTTTGGCTCTCGTTACTGACACCTCGAAGAAAGAGAAGAAGATAGAAGACTTTCCGATCATACGTGACTCTCCTGAGGTATTCCCTGAGGAATTACCTGGTCTTTCGCCTCATCGTCAAGTCGAGTTTCAAATCGAGCTAGCTCCTGGAGCAGCGCCCATAGCTCGAGCACCCTATCGCCTAGCTCCATCTGAATTAGAAGAACTATCTGCACAGCTACAAGAACTCTTGGACAAGGGTTTCATTCGTCCTAGTTCTTCGCCCTGGGGAGCTCCAGTGTTATTTGTGAAGAAGAAAGACGGTACCTTCAGAATGTGTATTGACTACCGCGAACTCAACAAGGTGACGATGAAGAATTGTTATCCTCTTCCACTTATTGATGACCTATTCGACCAGTTACAAGGGTCGAGTTTCTACTCAAAGATTAATCTGAGATCGGGATATCACCAGCTGAGAGTCTGAGAAGAGGATGTCTCCAAAACAGCCTTTAGAACTCGTTATGGACACTACGAGTTTTTGGTCATGCCTTTCAGGCTGACGAACGCACCAGCGGTCTTCATAGATCTTATGAATCGAGTGTGCAAGCCTTACCTGGATAAGTTTGTTATAGTTTTCATCGACGACATTCTGATCTATTCTAAGAGTCAGGAGGAACACGAACAGCATCTACGACTTATTTTGGAACTCCTTCGAACCGAACAACTTTATGCTAAGTTTTTGAAATGTGACTTCTGGCTTCGCGAAGTCCATTTCCTAGGCCACGTGGTAAACAAGGATGGGATTCACGTTGATCCATCCAAGGTAGACTCGATCAAGAACTGGCCTGCACCCCGTACACCAACCGAAATCCGCCAATTCTTGGGTTTGGCGGGTTACTACAGAAGGTTTATCAAGGATTTCTCCAAGATTGCGCAACCTCTCACTTCGCTAACTCAGAAAGGTGTCACCTATCGTTGGGGTGATGCACAGGAAACTGCGTTTCAGCACTTAAAGGATAGACATTGTAGCGCGCCTATCCTCTCATTGCCTGATGGCACGGATGATTTTGTGGTTTATTGCGATGCGTCCATCCAAGGACTTGGGTGCGTATTGATGCAACGTGACAAGGTCATTGCTTACGCATCACGCCAACTTAAAGTTCACTAAAGGAACTACACTACACACGATCTATAGCTGGGAGCTGTTGTTTTCGCACTCAAGATATGGAGACATTACCTGTACGGTACCAGGTGCACCAGGTGCACCATTTACACCGATCACAGGAGTCTCGAGCATATCTTCCAGCAAAAGGAGTTGAACCTGCGACAACATCGATGGGTCGAGCTCTTGAATGATTACGAATGCGCTATCAAGTACCATCCTGGCAAGGCCAATGTTGTGGCTGACGCTCTTAATCGAAAGGATACTACGCCTAAGCGTGTGCGAGCGTTACAACTCACCATCCATTCTAGTCTTCCTACTCAGATACGAGATGCTCAGGTTGAAGCATTGAAGGCAGAAAACGTCAGGGCGGAGTCCCTGCGAGGATCGAGGAAACGGTTAGAACAAAAGGAAGACGGCACATACTACGTAACAGGGCGCATCTGGGTTCCACTTTATGGAAACTTACGCGAACTTGTGATGGATGAAGCACACAAGTCTCGTTACTCAGTACATCCTGGTTCGGATAAGATGTATCACGACTTAAAAACTACATACTGGTGGCCTAGCATGAAAGCCCACATAGCAACCTACGTTAGAAAATGTATGACTTGTGCGAGAGTCAAGACAGAATATCAGAAACCATCAGACCTACTTCAACAACCAGAGATCCCGACATGGAAATGGGAGCAAATTTCCATGGATTTCGTTACTGGTATGCCTAGATCACAACGCGGGAATGACACTATTTGGGTGATAGTGGATCGATTAACTAAGTCTACACACTTCTTGGCTATCAAAGAAACTGACAAGTTCTCTACACTAGCAGACGTTTACTTAAAAGAAGTGGTTTCGAGGCATGGGGTGCCAACCTCCATTATCTCTGATCGTGATGCGCGTTTTACTTCTGAACTGTGGAAAGCAATGCACAAGTCTTTTGGCTCTCGATTAGATATGAGCACAACATATCACCCGCAAACGGATGGGCAGTCTGAACGGACCATCCAAACCCTTGAAGACATGCTTAGGGCATGTATAATCGACTTTGGTAACGGCTGGGAAAAGCATCTCCCGTTAGTGGAGTTCTCGTACAATAACAGTTACCACACCAGTATACAGGCCGCTCCGTTTGAGGCATTGTACGGACGTAAATGCCGATCACCTCTTTGCTGGGCGGAGGTTGGTGATAGCCAGATCACTGGCCCAGAACTTGTGGTAGACACAACAGAAAGGATTGCTCAAATACGACAACGAATGGAGGCAGCTCGTGACCGTCAGAAAAGCTACGCTGATAAGCACAGGAAACCACTCGAGTTCCAGGTTGGGGATCGAGTGCTACTCAAGGTCTCACCTTGGAAAGGTGTTGTTCGTTTTGGCAAATGAGGTAAACTCAACCCGTGATACGTTGGACCATTCAACATCATCGAGAAAATAGGCAAAGTGGCCTACAAACTAAACTTGCCAGCAGAACTCAGTGGAGTTCACAACGTTTTCCATGTATCGAATCTGAAGAAGTGTCTGTCAGATGAGACCCTCATAGTTCCTTTGAAGGAGCTCACTATCGACGATCAGCTATGATTCATTGAGGAACCAGTAGAGATTACTGACCGAGATGTTAAGATTCTCAAGCGCACCAGAATACCTCTTGTTCGAGTTCGTTGGAACTCCCGTCGTGGCCCAGAGTTCACCTGGGAACGCGAAGACCAAATGAAACAAAAGTATCCCCAATTATTCGACAACAGTACAACCACTACTGAGGCTGAAGCTACTGCGGAATTTCGGGACGAAATTCCAAACCAATGGGGGAAGGATGTGACACCCTAGGAAAACCAGGAAACCATGCAACTTAACTAGCTTCCTCAGTGAGTACGTGCTAAATTTCGGGACGAAATTTCTTTCAACTTGGGGATAATGTGACAACTCGTATTTCAAACCTCTAGTTGTACTTCGATGTAACTTGTTGGAACAATATATGATTATGTGATACATGGTTTTAAATGAAACATTATGTTATATTATGTGAATATATGTATGTCTATATATATCCCGAATCGCACAACATTTACCCAACCACACAAGCCATTGGGCTTTGGTTCCACACATCCTCTCGGCCCAATCTCATTTGGGTTGAACTCGAGACCAAGGGCAACCCAAAGTAGGGTTCGGCCCACTCCTTTTATACGTATGCACATATCCTTAGGGGAGTTTTGTTTTCTCATTATTTGCTAACACAAGGAACACCCACAAACCCTACTCCCCTCCTCTTGAAGCCGACGACAAACATCCCCATCTCTTGAAGCTTTCTTATTCGGATCAATCCTATCCTTCTCTCAACCGGTTAGTGTTTGTAGTATTGGTTGTATGATAGATGATGTTGTTATCCATTTGTATTACATGATGATTTAGTGATATCTTGTGATTGATTATGATGAAAGTTGTTGAGTTTTAGTATATGTAAATCGACTCCCATGTATAGCATCTTAGATCAATATAGACTTGTTAATCACATGATGTTAATTGGCTGTTGGACGGGTATAGGTGGAAGATGTGTTGGATTGTTATGTTAGTATGCATGCTAGGGTTCGAGATCAAGAATCATGTTAATAGGATTAAGTGTTAGGATTATTGCTCATGTTTTGTTCATGCTTGAATGTGATTAGGGTTCATATAAATCAATAGATAAAACCTTGATTTAATCGATTGTTGGTATGATTGGAAACTGTTAAGTGTTGCTTTGATTAAGTAAATTCAAAGTAGGAAACTGTTAGCTTTGATAGGTCGAATGAAAATAGGAAACTATTTGAATTGATTGTAACTGATTTACATGAATCATGGAATGGTTATAACCAATCGCACAAGGCCCCTTGATCGCACAAGATCAGATCCTACAAGATCTGATCTGATCGTGTAAGGCAGTCGCACAAGGTAGGTTGGGGTACAATAAGTTAGAACACAGTGTACAGCACAGCACTGCATGATCGCACAAGACAGTGCCGATTGCACAAGGCTTGGGCCATACACATATGTTAAACATTTCTATGCAGTTGGGCCTCAAAGCCCAAACCCAGTCGCACAAGTTATCCGGATCACACAAGGACTTCTCATTCGCACAAGTCCATCCGGACCGCACAAGATCAACGTGTGTAATTGTTTGGGCTGGGCTTTTGTGGATCGCATAACACGCTGTGGATCGCACAAGGTTGTGCTGATCGCACAACATGTTGGGCCGGGGTATGTTGGACTTCATGTGTATGCTAAACAGCTACCGTTTAACATGTTCTTTGGGTATGCCATGATCATTATGTGCTAGTAACCTGTTAAGTTCTGTGTAAGCATACGTGCATTACTTGAACCTAGACCTGACTTGTATGGTAACCATGTTAGGACGTGGTTGACCCTAGCAGCTCGATTGACCTTTCGCTTATCTGCCGAGCTAACCTAAGGTGAGTTCACACTTTCTACAAAGCATGGTAATTCCCGATGGGTTAGGAATGGGTTAAGGAATATGGATTCCTCTTCCTTCCTGGGTAGGACAGTACGGGTTAAGGAATGTAATTCCTCGTCCTCTTGGACAGTTTAAACTTCACTAGACCAAAACTCTATCACGAAGTCCCTCCTTTTATATCGACTTAATCGCCGGGCCAATGGCGAGCGGGTCATTAGTTAGATAGCGCTATTTAGGTCTGACAAGCCTCACACCGTGCCGCAGAGGACGGGCGTGAACTAATGGATCTGGGCACGTCAATGATGATAGACATTGACGCTAAGGGCACATAAACATGACTAAAGTCAGTGGTCGATATGGTAACGAGTCTAGTAGTGTAAACATGGGGTAGCCCCCATGGCTGGATTGCCAGAGTAAATGGGTTAAACAAATCACGTTTTTAACTATGGGGTAACCCCCACGGCAAGGGTGCCAGTTAAAGGAAACTATGTTTTTGGAATAACTTAAACAAACACCCAACAGTGAACTCGCTCAACTTTGTTGTTGACTCGTTACTACATGCTTTGCAGGTCACTAGGTTTAGCAGGAGCTTGCATGGAGAAGAGTCGTTGTGGAGCATGGACATTGAGTGTTCATGATAAACTTAAATACTCTGAATTTATGATTTGGGTTTTGAACTATTTGCTTCCGCTGATAACTTAAACTTATTAAATTGTTTTTGGACACCAATTATATTGTGTGATTGAACTTTTAATTACTTTACTATATTGTTCAATATGATTGGTGGCTTGATCCTAGTCATGTCACACCTCCATGCGGTGATACTTCGCGTGTGGATTTTGGGGGTGTGACACCTATCCTCACTAACATCCCTACCCTCACTAACATCCCTATCCTCATTGACATTCACTTCAGTCTCAACAAATGCTGCACTAACTGTCACCTTACTGCTGGATTCACCATAGTCAATATTATGTCCAACATTTACATTTCCACTCATAGGATTAGGAACTATGGCATATGGTCCAATTTCATCTATTTCTTCAATGGTGATGCTAGGTCTAGGAGGTTTACTAGGTGAGCTAAACAGTTCCTTCATGTTTTTCAAGCCATGAGTGGTATATACATGGATCATCTTGTGCATTTCAACATACCTAGCCAAGTTGAGACAGTCTTGATCACTGGTTAGGTGTTCAAGACCATCATCTAGGGTCTTTTCAGGATTCAAAAACTGGTAATACATTGGGTTCAAGCTATTATACCCTAACTGATCAAGCATAAGATCGACTTCATGAATGGAAAACTTATCAATATCTATCAAGTCAACATAACTGATCTTGCCTCCTACATATGTGCGTCCAGGAGGTGATGTAAGCCTACCACCATGATGAATGCAAATGCTAAAGAAATTGGGAAAACCATCTGCAAATTTTCAACATTTATGTTATTAATCAACTGATGATCAACAAAAACCACAACATTATATCCCAAAATTGAAGCTAGGGTTTCTAACTTACCATACATATCAACGACACTTTCAGTGTCAAGATTATCCCTGACATACCAGCCTTCTTCAGTCTGCGACATCGGAATCTTGATCGTCTTTTTTTACAGTGTGCAAAACCCTAGAAATGAAAGATGAGGGATGATCAATGTGAAGCAGGTGAATGAATGAGTGAAGATCTTGTTATAATTAAGGGGAAAGACAAATGGCAGTTGAAATTACATTTCTACCCTCATGTGCCCTGCACATGCCTTCATTTAACCAAAAAATCTAACTGGGTTTGGCCTAAAGGACATAACGTGCAAGATTTGCAAACATTAAAGACAAAACTCATCAATTTTAAAGACAAAGGACAGCGCCTGCAATTTGGGACATACATAAAGGACAAAACTTGTAATTTACTCTTGATTTTTTTATGAATTTTGTTGTATGTGTAGGGTTATTGCTGCTACTTTCTAATGTCCTTTAGTGGGATCAAAACGAGGTTTCCGGCTCATGGTCTTCCGCACGGTGGAACTATTAGAGGTATTTTAGATGTTCTAGGGTTTGATATTGTGATAGTTTTTTTATATGTTAGATCCTCCTCCTAACACTACAACTTTTACTACAAGATTCAGCTCTTTAGTCTTGTCTTGTTCCTGTTGTAGTATTACTTGTAAAAGCTATTAGCAATACTATAGAGCTCATACACTTTGTTGAAATTAGTGATAAGGTATTGCTTTCTGCAACACGCACAGACCTACTATGCAACCGTGAACTCTGTCAATTTTGTTCATTTGTTTCTGTTCGATTGTAGAGGTAATGAATGCAATCCTCCTTTTCTTTTTTGTATTATGCAGTAGAAAAATGTATAATGCTTCACATCTTTATTCTTCCACTATATAGTGTTATATTATGGATGTTCGACTATGAATCTTAGTTAATCTCAGAGTAGAGTTTTTGTTCTTCATAAATTTATAACCGTTGGATCAAAGGACATAACTGATACATGGGAACAACTAGAGGAGGGCTTACTACCATAAGATCTATAAAAAATGAATGGTCTTTGATTTTGCATGAGAGTGGCGAATATTTGGCATTTCATAAAATATGATTATTGTTAAATTTTATTTAAGTTTTGTGCTTTTACAGTCTAGAAATCGAAAAGCATGTTTCAAGGATCATTGTAACTCTTTCTAAGAAGGAATTGAATACGTCAGGTTTGTCTTCTCCACATTTTATTTTGCTTCAATGATTTTAGATTTAATTCATTAAAATATTGAATGATTTGGTTAATTAATTAGTATATACATAATTTGTTTCTTTATTTTTCAGAAATAATGAGAAGCCTGAACCCATTTTGACCCGTCGTCACTTTTTGTCTTCCAAGTTCGACTTTCACCATTTTTACATAATTTGTTTGTTTATGTTTTATTTTCCTTTTCTTAAGGCGATGATAGATTTCCCACCCATTTTTACGTGCGGTATACAGATGTATGATAATTAGTTGACAAAAAATTAACGGTTAATTTAGAACTTTTAACTTTTCTTACTAACAGAAGAAACCAAATACTGTTAAATTAACCTTATTTGTATTTTTTTACTTACCAGAAAGGGCTGGCCGGTATTGAGCAATGTACTGATCTTTTACAAAGACGCACTTCTGAAGACTTGGAATGTGCTTTGAGTTTCTATCTGATTTTGTAGTTGAGGAGGTATGAAGTGGTGATTTAGACTCTTAGAGCTGATAAAGTAGATACATCCATAAGCTCTTCTTCTAGGCCATGGAGATCACATATTATCATTAAATCCTACTTTTATTTATGAAGGCTAGATGAGGCTCTAGAGTTCATACAAAAACAAGAGAATTCATACCATGTTACAAAAAGGTAGCCTTCTTCATTTTTTCTTATTTTCTGCTCCCATACATTTCTCCAATGGATGTCATGCAGACAACACAATGGTTTAAATTTTTGTGCCATTGATTTCCAGTGAAGGAAATACAACCCAGGAATCAGTAATACCTTTAGCTGATTCAATACGTGAGTTTTTATCTCATATAGGTACGTAAGCATACAACTGGCTCTCTTTATTTTGCCTTAAGTGCCAAAAGAGACCCATTTGACCACCCATGTCAATTTGGCACTAGACTTATAAAATAGATGTAGCATAAGTTGTGTATGATGGTGTCACAGTTTGATCTATCTATCTATATTTGTGTGTAGACGGAAAGAAATGAAGCATATAAATCTGGAAAGCATTCAGAAGCAGTAGAACATTATACTGCTGCTTTATCTTGCAGCTTTGAATCTCCTCCATTTGCATCAATATACTTTTTCAATCTCACTGCAGCGTAGAAAGCTTTGGGTCAAATCACATATGGCATTGCAAATTGCAGCCTAGCTATAGCCCTTAATCTAAACTATCTCAAAGTTCATTTATGTTCTATCCAATGCGTCAAATGGGTAAATCAAAATATTTATTTAGTTAAAAAGGGAATGGGTGAACAGTTGTCTAAAGTGTTTTTATTATTTTGTAAGAGGTTGTAAAACGATGTAAATTGATTGTAAAAAGTGTTTGTAAGTATAAGACCATTATGATACAATTTGGGCTTGATATGTTTGATAATGGTTTCATTTTTAGTATGCGTCAAAGCCTGAACATTTTTTTTTCTTTCTGGTGTATATCGTTTATCTTGTTGGTATGCGTCAAAACCCGTACAGATTTTTGTATACCACAAGTATAAGAGCATTATGATACAATTTGGGCTTCATCTGTTTGAAGCTATTTTTAAGTAATTTATTTATTTACATGTTTGGCCCTTATTAAACTTGATAATATTTGTTTAGTCATTGATCTTAAATGATATTGTCAAGTAATCTGGACGTACTACCTAAATGAAAGTAGTTAAACATAGGTGGGTAAAGAAGAGTGCCTTTGTGTTAAGTTAATTAAAGGATTATAAGTAAATCTGATTAAGAAAAGTAGTAGGATAAAAATGAATATAATATGAAAGTTGGTATATTAGTGTAACGTTTGTATCACTAGGTTATTATCTATTTATCAACTGTGGTGTGAACAAAATAGATGTCACACCCCAATCGATGGCGGAATTATCAGGGCGCGGCACTGAGCGAAACAGATTGTCCAGGAGAAATCCATAACAACTAAATTACCAGATAATTAACATTATGTCCCATTCGATAACTTATCGAAATAAAACAGTTATTACAGACATAGATATCTCAAGACAAATCATTGCTCCGACAACTCCAAATATTAATTGTTTGTTTCTAGACTCTTCCTAACTTGATTCTACATAGCAAGCATCCTAACATCTCAAACAGCTGTCACATACGTTAAAATAGAGGTCAATACACATAGTGTAAAGGTGAGCATACAAGTTTGGTAGTATAATAATAACGAAAGCGTTTTACGCGTAACCAGCATGTAACATGTATAATGTGAAGCGAGTAGGTTATCGACAATGAAATATACACAGACGTGACTGCGAGTTGTAGAGTGCGCGGCACATATCACCACTGTGACAAGTGAAGAAATACCCTTAGCAACCCCCGTCCACGACAGCTGCTGAGTCCAAACTATAGTACTATCGTTGCTAAGGTTTCAGGCAACAATCACTGTGTAAACATAACATACAAGCATTCATCAAAGTAACATGTATAACATGCAGAGCGGTTAGCGTATAAAATGTGTTTGCGTTGTGTAATCGATGTGATTTAGTATAAGTAACGTATGTAACACCCAAAAGTGCTTAAAGCAAAAAGGGATCGAGTATACTCACAGAGATGGTAGCTGCTAAACACAATCTTTGATTGGATTGAAGGGAGCGCTAGAGAAAGCCTGATTACAGAATGATAGCATAAGCGATGAGCGGTGCGTTAAACGATGCGAGGAATCAGAATGCCGAAGGGTTATTCGATCGGATGACAATCCAGACGGATTGTCATCCGGTCGGATGGCCATTCGGTCGGACTGTCGTTTGTTTGGGATGGATGTGTTTGTGTATGATTGAACTTTGAAGTTTTCGTTGTAGCATTCTATAAAACGAGAAGCAATCCTACCATTCAGGTCGTCCGGTCGGACAGTCATCCGGATGGATGGTCGTCCGCTCGGATGGTGATCGGAGTGGAGGGTTATATTTGAGTTTGGTTTTGAAATTGTTTAAGTGTTGAACACCATAGGTCATCCGATCGGATTATCGTTTGATCGGATGGCTATCTGATTGGGCGGTGATCCGTTCGGTAACCTGTTCATTTGAGAATTGTAAAAATTTGCTAAGTTTCGGAAGTTTTGTATCTGAACCGAGACGTTATGACCACGTGTTAAACAACGGAAGCTCCATCAAGACCAAGTCGTCCAATCGGATGGGAATCAGCCGTCTGATCAGTTAACTGTTCTTGACAGTTGTTCATAGTCACCCCGTTAGCCGGTTGTCTCTCCGGTAGAATTCCATTCTCACTCCAACCCTTCACTATAGAACGAGTAGAAGGTCTGAAGGAGCTCTGATTCTATCGATTTTGAGCCAAAGAGTGTAAAAGAATTGAAATAACTTAGATCGGTTCGAAAATGTTTAGATTTAGGTGAAATTAGTGTTTGAACATGTTGAAATCTCTTAGATCTGAGTTGTTCTTGCTGGAATGAGGTCACACTTTGAAGTTCATGAGAACTCATGATGACATCACTCTAGAACACCCCAAATCAGATGGATTTCATGATGAAAAGTGAAGATTTGATGGTGAAAATGATGAGAAAGTGTGTGTAGATGATAGAAGTACAAGATTTGGGTTGAAAACTTACAAGGATCGCGAGGAATCGAGAGAATGTTAGTGCATATTTCGTACGTCTGCCACTGTGCGAATAGTTATATAGAGCGTGTGTTGAATATTGTATAGAATAGGATTTGTTGGACAGGTTTTGATGATGTGACAGGGGCTATTTATAGATGACAAAAGGGGAAAGGCGGTGCAATGAGGTGGAACGAGAGGCGGTTCGATCGGTTGGCCATCCGATCAGATGGGTTTGGTGAGTTGGTTTTCGGTGTTTTGTTTCGTGTGTTGAGCGTTGCGATGCGCTGCGAGTAAGCGATGCGATAGTAATTCACATTAACTACCCAAATAACCTAATTAACATGCTTTTCCAAGGGAATGCGTGAGCGTCGGAGCTGCTTGGTTTCTCGATCCATGATCTCGACAGGCTTTTCCACGAAGTGTAATGTTTCGTCCACTTGTAGATCCTCAAGTGGTACATGTAAATTCTTCTCGGCTAGGCACTTTCTGAGGTTCGAAACGTGGAAAGTCGGGTGGACGTTACTAAGTTCCTCTGGTAGTTCGAGTCTGTAGGCCACTTTACCAATCCTTTCCAGGATTTTAAAGTGTGACAACCGGTGATTTACGGCTCTAATTACGCAATTAACAGATGTTTAAAATGATAATAAACAGTGTTTATGACGCAAATTAACTTAATCAGGCCTTTGGAGTGCCCAGGAACGTTTACTCGACTATACAGTGCGCATACGGTGGTTTACAGAGAAATCTGCTGATTATTACGCGACAACGAACTGATACCATACAAGATACTGACAACGCCAAAAAATATTAAATTTTTACGACATATTCTAGCTTCGTAATAAATTTTAGCAATCGTAATTGAAACCGGCTCGAAAAACGGATTAAAGACGGCGACAATGTAATTTTTCACGATTATTACGGTTATCAACGCACGAACGCGACTACAACAGATACCGACATTATTTTTATGCGTTTTTAACTCTGAAATATTATTTTACAAAGCTATGGTGATTTCGGATTTAAAAACATGTCTCGTAGAAATTACGGGCCACTTACATATGAGATGGACTTGTGGGCCCTGGGCCCAAGCCCAAAACCCAAAACCCACAAGCCTAAACCTGCACATAGAGATTTTTGACTATCAAGATCCTATAAAATTCTATAAAATCTCTACTAGATATGCAAAATCTCTACAAGATATGAAAAATCTTATCAAGATATGCAAAATCTTTTCAAAATCTCTATAAGATTTTACAAAATCTCCAAAGATTGCTACAAGATTTCTTGAACATGTTTATAAATGGGTCCATCTAATCTTCATTATACAGACATCTATTTTACACACACAAATAAACCCCATATCACAAACACACCCGATCAGATCCTGTTCCTCTCATCTCCTTCATTTCTTTTTGAGACAACCCTAATACACACACATAAAACACCTTCTACACACAAAACCTCAGACATAACACTAACAAACACCCCTGTCTTCTTATACCGTGCCCTCTTCCTCTATGTGTGTACATGAACGGCCGGCCACCGGTGTGAAGCCAGTGGCGGTGCGGTGACAACGGCAGAACACCGACGACTGCCGGTGGTCCCCTCCGATGAGCACCCCCTTGTTGTAGCTGTTAACGGCCGGCCACCAATGTTTAGTGGTGGCGTACGGCGGCGGAAGCGAGAGAGACGGAGAGAGATTAGAGAGAGAGGAAACCGAGAAGATGAGAGAGAGATGACGGCGGAGAAGAAGCGGCACCGCTGCTCACGGCGGCTGCAGTGGTGGTGGATTCCGTTTGTTCGAGTTCAGGATCGGCTCAAAGTTGGACCTCGGCTCAGGTTCTCGTGTTCGGTTCAAGTGGTTCTGATTGATTAGATCTTTGTTTCAGATTCGGTTCTAATTTGGTTCGGGTCGTGGTTCGAGCACATCTGTAGGTACGGGTTCAGATTCAAGATTATTTTCGTTTGTATTTTCATCTCGGTTCAGGTTCGAGTGAAGGTGTTACAGAATCGGGTCAGATTTCGCGTTCGGTTTCGGTCAACTCGGTCCGACTCGGCCAACCGAGTCGACTCGGTCAAGCGGCTCGACATTTTGACGGAAGACTTGGTAAAAATTATTGATGCGTTATATTTATAGTTTTATTAATTTCGTGAACGAGCTTGAACCGATTCATATTAGTGTTTAGTTTTTATTTTGTCGTTTTTACGAAAATTATATATTGGTAATTGAATCTTGGTTGAATACTGTTGAATTTTGATGAAATAACGACAACCTGTGTTGTCGGGGGCGTCCAAAAACAGAGGAAACTCTGCCCGTTTTTTGAGAAAATACGTAAAAATAACGTGTTTTATTATAAACCAAAACCATCGGATACAAATAATCTTTTGAAAAAACATATACAAATATGCTATTTCTCTTGATGGCGTTTTATAAATACGACTTCTTTTCATAAAAAAATAAATATATTGTATATTTATTTTAACAATCAAACAACACGAAGATCCTTTTACTAAAATAAATATAGTTATATATTTATTTCGAATACCCAACGACACGACAATTATTTTATAAAAATAAATATAGTTTATATATATTTATTTTCAATATCATACAAAACGCATCCTTTTATAAATAAATATAGCTATATATTTATTTCCTACACGAACAAGTTGAATTCTTTATAAAATAAATATAGTCATATTTATTTTCAAACACGACAACTCGGCAATTCTTTTATAAAATAAATATAACTTTTCATATTTATACGCCGGAACGGCATATACGAATATCTTGACAAAGATCAAACGAAACGCGATATATAATACGAGTTTATTATATAATTTCCGTACGAGTTTGTTATATATTATTTTCATACGATTACTCGGTACATACACGTACGACATCTCGAGACGACTAACGCGCTTTCAACAATATTTATGTAGTTCTATATAAAAATTTATATTATTTTAAATCTCTCGAGAATTAAGTCTTTTCAAGACTTATTAGTTATCACCGACAACAGACAAAACTTAACAAGTATAACTTAATCATTTTTATTAAGTTAACAATTTACCGTCGAATCATTCATTTAACGATTCGGTAGAGCTCGGTGACACGTAGTTAGTTATCGCTTTTATTTAGAAACTTATAAGATATTCCGTGTTAGGAATATTGTAGAATATACGCTAGCAAGTCAAGTCTTGGAAACGACATCACGAAGTCGTAATTAGCTAGCTTTGCACAGGAATATTCAGGTGAGTTCATAACCCCACCTTTTCACTGTTTTACATTTTTCTAAATGTTTTCGGGGTGGAAAGACATGCACTTTTTGCAAAGCATACAAGAATTACATATTTCTAAACCATTTTACAAGCAAGTTTTAACTGACACAAATGGTTTACGAAAAGCTTATGTTTTATACCAGTTTTTCAGACAAGCGTATTTTTCGAAATGTGCATACTTACGAATTCTAGTTTTCTAAACTACGAGAAATGATACAAGAATTGATACGAGAAATGATATGAGAAATGATACAAGAATTGATACGAGAAATGATACGAGAAATCGTGTCACGAATAGGGTACCATAAGCACCATTAATCAACAATATACTTAGACCGCAGAACAAAAGGTTAGATCTAACGGGTTTTCGGGCAGCCACACTCTTGGTGAGAACGAGTACCGAGTAGTGCTTTTGTGTCTCAGTCGTGAATCGACAACTAGAAAAATGACTATGGTTTGGTTGCTTCCTATGTCATGTCACATGTTAATGGCCTTGCAACACATTAACAACAAGATACATACAGAGATACTTGATTTATACAAGATACATACAGAAATACTTGATTTATACAAGATACATACAGAAATACTTGATTTATAAAAAGATACATACAGAAATACTTGAAATATGCAAGATACATTCCATGTTTTCATACAAAGTTTCCGTATAACATGACAAGAAAATGATTTTAAATTCGTTTTCTCAACAATACTTCAAAAACCGATTATTCAAAAAGATTTATTTAAAATCTTTTACAAACAAACTATGAACTCGCTCAACTTTATGTTGATTTTTCGCATGTTTCTTTCTCAGGTTACTTTTCAGAAGCTATGGCACGGTTGGAATAGGAGAACCATGAAGAGTCAAGTACTTAGTGGCGTTCATTTTCTAGAAGTCCTAGCTTATATTTGCTTCCGCTGTGCAATGAAGATACCAGTTCAGTCACGCCAGCTCTGATAATTTCGGGGTGTGATAGATTGGTATCAGAGCTATAGGTTACAGCGAATTAGTTTTCTGTAGAGATACTTAGGCTCTAACCTCACTTTCCTCTGGGAACTTAGAATATTAAAAACTGAATACATACAGAACGCCTAGTACTCGAATATGGTCTCCAACCGTTGCCGAAAAACAAACAGTCAAGATTTTGTTTTCAAACATACGTTATTGAGGTGTTTACACACGGTACACAAAACAGTTACATACAGTACACAAAACTCTGAGAGTTTAGGAAACATGCATTTTAAGACCTTCGGAAACTTATGTTGAAGTTCATTAAAGGTCATCACGTAGGAACCGCGAATATTAACTCGGGCACACACTAATATTCATATCGTCTATGATATCTTGACTTCCCGAGCAGGCAGCCTACGCATAACAAAACGCTAGTGCACACGTATACGTGAAACTTAAGCTATACATCAACGGAGGTTGAAGTACGTCACATACGACTTTCGAGGAAGCGGCACTTTGGCACGCGGTCCTGCAAATGACACGAGTCATGCTAAGGAGAAGACGCATGCCTTCGAATTCTCCCTATCTTATTAACGACGAATATGCTATGGTAATGTCACCTAACAACCGGTATCACATGCAACCCCAGGTAAAGTCCTCAAATTTCTTTTATTGAAATTTCGACTTTCACATTTACTGAGTAGATTTTCGTATCTCTACTCCTCTTAATGGTCATTGTATCACAATTATTTCTTTCATTATAGCGAACACTCACTGCTTGATTTCTTGAAAATTCATATGTTACGCATGCATCGTTTGTTACGCATGTGGTTCGTTGCGAATAAAGCGTTTCATTAAAGTTCAAATATTGTTTCGCTAAATCTAATTATTGATTTGTGATTCGAATGACCCGCATTATTGTAATTGTTGGCTTCTTTGTTATCAAGTCAACATATTTTCTTGAAATTTTCTTTTCAAGTTAGATACACGGTTTTTCGTTGTGACCATGCTTAAAGTTTTCTTGTCGATACATGTATTTATTGTCGGCTTGTGCCGAAATCAAATTCAATCGTTTGAACTTGTTCATTACACATATTCAATTCAAGACACCATATGATGTATTCGAATTCGTTTTAACGAGCGTTTCATTGTTTTGAATCGTAGTAGATTTGTTTGGTCTACGACTCCATTAAGTCGTTTGTTGATTTCGACACCTTGTGGTGTCAGTATAAACTTGTAGCTTGGGCTAATTATGATCGAGCATTTGATGCAAAACACAGGTGATACTTGTTCAATCACCGCTATTATTAAATTGTTTCATTCACCACGACACCTTGTGGCTTTGGTAGAACTTGTAGCTTGGGCTGATCATGATCGAGCGTTTCATGCAAAACTATTTCGTTTGGGCTTGTTGATTCTAAGCTTCTCCCAGTGAATGTTATTGTTTCTAACATTCATTTGCATATTGTAAACGTCCATTTGGAATTCTTTTGGTCGAAATTCCTCTTTTATTGGACCCCTGTTAACTTGGTCACATTGGTGACTGTATCAGTATATCTCGTTACCTTTGACATTATTCGTATTTACTTACGCATAACGTAACTCTAAGGAGTTAACGTAGTCTAAATTTCGAGGACGAAATTTTATTAACAGGGGGAGAATGTGACAACCGGTGATTTACGGCTCTAATTACGCAATTAAAAGATGTTTAAAACGATAATAAACAGTGTTTATCACGCAAATTAACTTAATCAGGCCTTTGGAGCGCCCAGGAACGTTTACTCGACTATACAGTGCGCATACGGTGGTTTACAGAGAAATCTGCTGATTATTACGCGACAACGAACTGATACCATACAAGATACTGACAATGCCGACAAATATTAAATTTTTACGACATATTCTAGCTTTGTAATTAAATTTTAGCAATCGTAATTGAAACCGGCTCGAAAAACGGATAAAGACGGCGACAATGTAATTTTTTGCGATTATTACGGTTATCAACGCACGAACGCGACTACAACAGATACCGACATTATTTTTATACGTTTTTAACTCTGAAATATTATTTTACAAAGCTACGGTGATTTCGGATTTAAAAACATGTCTCGTAGAAATTACGGGCCACTTACACATGAGATGGACTTGTGGGCCCTGGGCCCAAGCCCAAAACCCACAAGCCTAAACCTACACATAGAGATTTTTGACTATCAAGGTCCTATAAAATTCTATAAAATCTCTACTAGATATGCAAAATCTCTACAAGATATAAAAAATCTTATCAAGATATGCAAAATCTTTTCAAAATCTCTATAAGATTTTACAAAATCTCTAAAGATTGCTACAAGATTTCTTGAACATGTTTATAAATGGGTCCATAACCCCCTAATCTTCATTATACAGACATCTATTTTACACACACAAATAAACCCCATATCACAAACACACCCGATCAGATCATGTTCCTCTCATCTCCTTCATTTCTTTTTGAGACAACCCTAATACACACACATAAAACACCTTCTACACACAAAACCTCAGACATAACACAAACAAACACCCCTGTCTTCTTATACCGTGCCCTCTTCCTCTCTGTGTGTACATGAACGGCCGGCCACCGGTGTGAAGCCGGTGGCAGTGCGGTGACAACGACAGAAAACCGACGACTGCCGGTGGTCCCCTCCGATGATCACCCCCCTTGTTGTAGCTGTTAAACGACCGGCCACCACCGTTTGGTGGTGGCGTACGGCGGCGGAAGCGAGAGAGACGGAGAGAGATTAGAGAGAGAGGAAACCGAGAAGATGAGAGAGAGATGACGTCAGAGAAGAAGCGGTGCCGCCGCTCATGGCGGCGGCAGTGGCGGTGGCGGTGGATTCCGTTTGTTCGAGTTCAGGATCGGCTCAAAGTTGGACCTCGGCTCAGGTTCTCGTGTTCGGTTCAAGTGGTTCTGATTGGTTCGATCTTTGTTTCAGATTCGGTTCTAATTTGGTTCGGGTCGTGGTTCGAGCACATCTGTAGGTACGGGTTCAGATTCAAGATTATTTTCGTTTGGATTTTCATCTCGGTTCAGGTTCGAGTGAAGGTGTTACAGAATCGGGTCAGATTTCACGTTCGGGTTCGGGTTCGGTCAACTCGGTCCGACTCGGTCAACCGAGTCAACTCAGTCAAGCGGCTCGACATTTTGACGGAAGACTTGGTAAAAATTAATAATGCGTTATATTTATAGTTTTATTAATTTTGTGAACGAGCTCGAACCGATTCATATTAGTGTTTAGTTTTTATTTTGTCGTTTTTACGAAAATTATATATTGGTAATTGAATCTTGGTTGAATATTGTTGAATTTTGATGAAATAACGACAACCTGTGTTGTCGGGGGCGTCCAAAAACAGAAGAAACTCTGCCCGTTTTTCGAGAAAATACGTAAAAATAACGTGTTTTGTTATAAACCAAAACCATCGGATACAAATAATCTTTTGGAAAAACAGATACAAATATACTATTTCTTTCGATGGCGTTTTATAAATACGACTTCTTTTCATAAAAAAATAAATATATTGTATATTTATTTTAACAATCAAACAACACGGCGATCCTTTTACTAAAATAAATATAGTTATATATTTATTTCGAATGCCCAATGACACGACAATTATTTTATAAAAATAAATATAGTTTATATATATTTATTTCCAATAGCATACAAAACGCATCCTTTTATAAATAAATATAGCTATATATTTATTTCCTACACGAACAAGTCGAATTCTTTATAAAATAAATATAGTCATATTTATTTTCAAACACGACAACTCGGCGATTCTTTTATAAAATAAATATAACTTTTCATATTTATACGCCGGAACGGCATATACGAATATCTTGACAAAGATCAAACGAAACGCGATATATAATACGAGTTTATTATATAATTTCCGTACGAGTTTGTTATATATTATTTTCATACGATTACTCGGTACATACACGTACGACATCTCGAGACGACTAACGCGCTTTCAACAATATTTATGTAGTTCTATATAAATATTTATATTATTTTAAATCTCTCGAGAATTAAGTCTTTTCAAGACTTATTAGTTATCACCGACAACAGACAAAACTTAACAAGTATAACTTAATCATTTTTATTAAGTTAACAATTTACCGTCGAATCATTCAGTTAACGATTCGGTAGAGCTCGGTGACACGTAGTTAGTTACCGCTTTTATTTAGAAATTTATAAGATATTCCGTGTTAGGAATATTGTAGAATACACGCTAGCAAGTCAAGTCTTGGAAACGACATCACGAAGTCGTAATTAGCTAGCTTTGCACAGGAATATTCAGGTGAGTTCATAACCCCACCTTTTCACTGTTTTACATTTTTCTAAATGTTTTCGGGGTGGAAAGACATGCACTTTTTGCAAAGCATACAAGAATTACATATTTCTAAACCATTTTACAAGCAAGTTTTAACTGACACAAATGGTTTACGAAAAGCTTATGTTTTATACCAGTTTTTCAGACAAGCGTATTTTTCGAAATGTGCATACATACGAATTCTAGTTTTCTAAACTACGAGAAATGATACAAGAATTGATACGAGAAATGATACGAGAAATGATATAAGAATTGATACGAGAAATGATACGAGAAATGATACAAGAATTGATACAAGAATTGATACGAGAAATGATACGAGAAATGATACGAGAAATCGTGTCACGAATAGGGTACCATAAGCACCATTAATCAACAATATACCTAGACCGCAAAACAAAAGGTTAGATCTAACGGGTTTTCGGGCAGCCACACTCTTGGTGAGAACGAGTACCGAGTAGTGCTTTTGTGTCTCAATCGTGAATCGACAACTAGAAAAATGCCTATGGTTTGGTTGCTTCCTATGTCGTGTCACATGTTAATGGCCTTGCAACCCATTAACAACAAGATACATACAGAGATACTTGATTTATACAAGATACATACAGAAATACTTGATTTATACAAGATACATACAGAAATACTTGATTTATAAAAGATACATACAGAAATACTTGAAATATGAAAGATACATACCATGTTTTCATACAAAGTTTCTGTATAACATGACAAGAAAATGATTTTAAATTCGTTTTCCCAACAATACTTCAAAAACCGGTTATTCAAAAAGATTTATTTCAAATCTTTTATAAACAAACTATGAACTCACTCAACTTTATGTTGATTTTTCGCATGTTTCTTTCTCAGGTTACTTTTCAGAAGCTATGGCACGGTTGGAATAGGAGAACCATGAAGAGTCGTGTACTTAGTGGCGTTCATTTTCTAGAAGTCTTAGCTTATATTTGCTTCCGCTGTGCAATGAAGATACCAGTCCAGTCACGCCAGCTCTGATAATTTCGGGGTGTGACATAAAGGGTCCAACATATCGAGGCGCAAGCGTTCCTTTCTTTCCGAAGTTGATCACTCCCTTCCAAGGTGAGACCTTTAGGAGTACGTGATCGCCAACGTCAAATTCAAGGGGCTTGCGGCGTCTATCGGCGTAACTGTTCTGACGACTCCGAGCTTTCAGCAGGTTGTCTCGGATGTGGAGGATTTTGTCAGTCGTTTCTTGCAATAGCTCAGGACCGGTAATTTGCGCGTCTCTGGTCTCATGCCATATAATAGGCGATCGACAACTTCTTCCGTATAATGCCTCAAACGGTGCCATTTGAATGCTAGAATGATAACTGTTATTGTACGAGAACTCGACTAAAGGTAAGTGCGCGTCCCAATTACCACCGAAATCTATGACACACGAACGATCCATGTCTTCAAGGGTACGGATCATTGTTCGGTCTGATCGTCGGTTTGGGGATGGAAAGTGGTACTTAGATTAAGAGTAGTACTGAGAGCAGATTGAAACGTTTCCCAAAGGCGCGAGGTAAACCGACCATCGCGGTCAGAGATGATGTCATGAGGCGTCCCGTGTCGACATATAATTTCGTCGGTGTAGATTTGTGCTAATCGTTCTACCTTAAAGTCTTCTCGTATCAGAAGAAAATGAGCAGATTTAGTAAGACGATCAACGATAACCCAGATGATATCATGACCTGATGGCGTGCGCGAAAGTTTCGTTATGAAGTCCATAGCTATACTCTCCCATTTCCACATAGGGATTTTGGGTTGAATGAGTAAGCCAGAGGGGCTTTGATACTCGGCCTTGACTTTTGAACAAGTCAGGCACTTCAAAACATAGATAGCGATATCCTTCTTCATGCCCGGCCACCAGTACTTGTAGCGCAGGTCCTGGTACATCTAATCTGTACCGGGATGAACAGAGTATCGAGACTTGTGGGCTTCGTCTAGTAGAACCTGGCATACATTGGTGTTTTTGGGAATCCAAATTCGGTCGAGATAATGAAATATACCACTTGACTTGCTCACTAGCTGATCGTCATTATTGATAATCATTTCCTTCTTCAAAGTGTGTTCGGTAAAGCAAGCATGTTGAGCGTCACGTATAAGAGATTCGAGATTGTGTTGGGCTTGGGTATTACGAACGCTATGCAAATAACTTCGTCTGCTTAGAGCATCGGCAACAACATTTGCTTTGCTAGGGTGGTAACGAATCTCACAGTCGTAATCATTGAGGAGTTCAACCCATCGGCGTTGGCACATATTCAGCTCTTTTTGGCTAAAGATGTGTTGAAGGCTCTTGTGGTCGGTGAAGACCGTACACTTGGTACCATAAAGGTAGTGTCGCCAAATCTTCAACGCAAAAACAACTGCACCAAGCTCGAGATCATGGGTTGTATAGTTTTTCTCGTGGATCTTAAGCTGACGAGATGCGTACGCGATAACCTTGTCTCGTTGCATAAGAACACAACCGAGACCGATGTTAGAGGCATCACAATAGACTACAAAGTCATCGTTTCTGTCGGGTTGGGCGAGGATAGGAGCATTGCAGAGCATATGCTTCAGAGTTTGAAAGGTAGTCTCTTATTCAGTTCCCCAAACAAAAGGCTTGTCTTTATGCGTGAGAGAAGTAAGCGGCACAGCGATTTTAGAGAATCCTTCGATAAATCGGCGATAATAGCCCTCTAATCCGAGAAAAGATCGGACTTCAGACGGGTTCTTTGGTCTAATCCAATTCTTAACAGCTTCAATCTTTGCAGGGTCGACATGAATACCTTAACTATTGACAATGTGACCGAGGAATTGAACCTCCTCAAGCCAAAATTCGCACTTGGAGAATTTGGCGTATAGGCGGTTTACCTGGAGTAGTTCAAGAACCAAACTAAGATGTCGCACGTGTTCAGCTCTTGACTTGGAATAGCTCAGGATATCGTCGATAAACACGATAACGAAGTGGTCTAGAAAAGGTTTACACACGCGATTCATCATATCCATAAAAACCACGGGTGCGTTGGTTAAACCAAAGGGCATAACGACAAACTCGTAGCGACCATATCGGGTTTGAAAAGCGGTTTTAGGTATATCTCCCTCCTGGATTCGTAACTGGTGATAGCCTGAGCGTAAACCAATCTTCGAGAAACACGTAGCTCCTTTTAATGATCAAACAAATCATCTATTCGAGGCAAGGGATAGCGATTCTTGATGGTAAGTTTATTCAATTCCTTGTAGTCGATGCACATCCGGAACGATCCGTCCTTCTTTTTAACAAAAAGGACAGGCGCGCCCCATGGAGAGGTGCTAGGGCGAATAAAGCCTTTATCAAGCAATTCCTGGAGCTGACTCGAGAGTTCGCGCATTTCGGATGGTGTAGACGATAAGGCGCTCTAGCGACAAGATTTGCTCCAGGAATGAGGTCAATTTGGAAATCGATATCGCGATACGGGGGTAAGCCAGGTAAATCTTCGGGAAAGACGTTAGGAAAATCACGAACCACAGGCACTTTTTCCATTGCCTTCTCTTTCTTTTCCTTTTCCGCTACTACGATGTGTGCCAATAAAGCTTGGTATTCCTTGCGGAGATACTTGCTAGCATGGACACACGAGATGAGTTTGAGATCCTTTGATGCGACTTCGCCGTAAATACACAATTGATCACCATTAGCGAGCGAGAAACGAATCATTTTATCGAAACAAACGACTTCAGCACGATTCTGACGAAAAAATCCATGCCTACTATGATGTCAAAACTACCAAGCTGCATTGGGAGAAGATCGATAGGAAAGACGTGATTGTTGAGCTCAAGGGTACAATCACGTAGAACAGAATGAACAGTGACGGTTCTTCCAGTACCAACTTCAATGTCAAACGTCGTAGGGAGGTGGGCGCGCTTACGATTTAGGAACTTCTCGAATTCAAACGATACAAAACAGTTATCGACTCGAGTATCAAATAAACACGAAGCATATATACCGTTGACAAGGAACTTACCATTAACCACATTGTTGTCTGCTTGAGCCTGGCGGGCTGCTGCTGAGGCTGTTGCTGTTGTTGTTGTTGTGGCTGCTGCTGTGGCACTTGCTTCACCACCCAGTTGGGGCAGACGTTTGCAAAGTGGTTGGGATCACCACATGCATAGCAGGCTCTTGCATTAGCAGCGGGTGCAGGAGCTGCTTGTTGTCCCTGTGGAGCAGGAAGAAGAGCCGGTGGTGCAGGAGCTTGACCTTGAGCTTGAGTTGGGGTTTGTCGAGGACCAGTACGGTAGTTAGCAGTAAAGTGGCCGTACAGCTTGCAGTGAACACAAAACCGGCATGCGACCAACCGGGTGATGATAAGTACAAGTAGGGCAGAGCAGGTGTGGACCAGTACATGCACGCTTAGCTAGCGGTGCATTGGTCACTGGTGCCGCTACTTGGCGGTTCTGGGGTTGCGGTTGAGTAGGGACATCTTGGAGCGGAGCGGCAGTAACAGCGCAGTTCTTGTTGTTGTTGTTCTGTTTACATTTGCGGCGAGTAGTCTTGGAGGTTTGCGGTGCGGCGGTTTCAGCGGTGGGAGCAGCGGTCACTTGGTGAAGACTCTTGGCGGCTTTATCAAAGTAACCAGCCCGAACCCGCTTGTCGTTAATCTCGGCAGCGAGCATGAAGGTTTCTTCAATAGTGGTGGTCTTCGCGGCTTGCACGCAATCAACGACACAATCCGGTAAAGCACGGATGTATTTCTTGATGGTGATTTCAGGAGTAGTAACTAGGCATGGACAGATTATACTCAGCTGCTTAAAGCGGGCAGTTAGACCAGCGTTGTCGCCACCCTATTGTTTGATATGCCAAAACTCGTCCTCCAGCTTCTGAAGCTCGTGGGGAGGGTAGAAATCCTTCATCATGATGTCCTTCAACTCTTCCCACGTAAGCCCATGGGCTGCATCATTTCCGCGCTTGTTTCTTTCGGCGGTCCACCAGTCCAGAGCCCTGGACTGGAAAACACCAGTGGTGTTAATAGTGGGGAGATTATCAGGACAGCCGCTTTGGCACAGAGTGACTTCAATTGAATCAAACCATTGAAACATGGTAGTAGGCCCGTCTTCTCCGGTGAATTCTTTGGGACCACAGGCTTTAAACTGCTTGAAGCTAAAAGTAGCTTTCGGAGAATCAGTCCTTGATTCCTCTGAGGACTTGCTAGCGTTTACATTAAGCTCACTGAAAATTTGCGAAATGACCTTAGCCATCTGTTTTGCGACTAGGGAAGCGATACGCTTGTCAGCATGGTTTCGGCGTGCAGTGCGAGAGTGGTGCGATCCAAATGACGACATTGTCTGCAACAGACATCGCCATAGGACTCAAACACAATTTCGATTAAGTCTAGCGTATTCTAGAATATCACCTCGTGCTACTTTATATAAAGCTCAAGAACACACCAATCACTCATACACGAAATCACATAGGCACATAGCACATAGTCCACGTAAGCACAGAAGCACGTAAGCACACAGTTCTCATAAGCACATATTTTACACGTATTCACCTTCCTATATTGCACGTATTCGCCTATCTTTCACAACGGCGTAAGCGATCGAGAGTTGTGAGCGCGGGTAGCGAGTATCATAGCACGCGATTTGTTGACGTTTCGAGATAGATGTGCAGTGCAAGTTGTGCGTGTTGATCAAAGCGAACAGGGAAAAGCGTCTAAATCACCAAAAATCGAAACACATAAGCAGGTAAAACGACATAAAAACACATAAAATTTCACATAAAAGCGATAAATCACAGAGTCAGCGGCTTGCGAATCCAGAATTGAAACACATAAAAGCGAATAGGATGCCTTAGGTGTGCTAGACTTTGACTACCCAGAGTGATTCGACTATTCACAAAGACTTCGAGTGCACATGTGACACCTCAGGAAAACCACGCAACCTATCTAGCTTCCTCAGTAACTACGTGCTAAATTTCGGGACGAAATTTCTTTCAACTTGGGGATGATGTGACAACCCGTGTTTCCGAGCTAATCACCGTTCATTTCACTTATCTTTTAAATCATTTTATATTATGCTTTACTTTTCTTCGAAACCAAATGCTACACACTTATCAAATTTATAGTGTTGAATCGACCCGAATCATTGTACCTTTAAACCATAGCATGAACTCGTTTGTCGAGTCGACCCACTCGCGTAACTCGAAACACATGAAGTCCGAAACACCTAATGCATTAACTATATTGATTTATTCTTGTTGTTAAGCCTAGGTATAAAATATATAAACAAAACAAAATGAGGGGAATTAGGGACATGTGAACACACACATGAAACTGTTGACATGTGCACCCATATGTTCTATCCATATTAATTATGGCCTAAATTGAAATCTCAAACAGCCCACCTTAACCTCGGCCCACACAATCAATTCCACCGCCAATCTTCAGCCTACAAATATATATGTATATACATGTTCGTACGTAATGAAAACCCTTACGCAAGTCACCCGAACCCTACGGCAATCGGCAGTTGCTCCTCCACCGTCTCGCACATCACCTCTCGCCTTTCTTCCTCCCTCGACAACCGGAGAACACCACCGCTCCTCCGTCACCGATCGCCGTTACGCGGTATACTCAAACTCTAGAGTCTTTTCCTTTAAGGCGACAACCCATCTTTTCTGTTCGGAGTATTCATCTCTCGAAGCCTGTCACTCGTGTCTAACGGCAACCACATCGCGGTTAGTTCGAACTAATGTTTAGTCGCGCATGATTCTTTAGTAGATCAATATATGTCTGCATAAGTGGATCTGATTGACTTTTGATGCTGATTGTTTGCACACCTTGGTTACGTGATTAGAGTCTGTGTGGATTAAGGAATTAGATTAGCATGTTGCATGATTTAGGAAAAAAAACCCTATGTAATTGAATGATATTGTAATCCGTAATGCATGATAATAGGGTTCCGTTGTTTGCTTGATACAATATTCTTGGTCAGATTGCATGATTATTGGTGATGTTTATACAAAAGTTATTTATATAGTTAAACTAATTATTGATTTAAAGTAGCATGGTGATGACAAAACTCAATACAGTAGCATACAAACAGTTGTGGGTTTAATTTGTGTTTAATTAGTATGTGATTAGGTGATTGTAGTTATGTGTATATATTACGAGTATGTGTTGGAAATCCACCCACTGCCATGATGAATTATATATGACAATCTGATATGTGATTAGCCCATGTTTAGCATGTATAAATATTTGAATAAATGCTGGTAAACATCGACCAACATGAGGAACTAGTATGATGTATGGATTTAGGTTAGTTGTCATTCATGCAAAGATATATAAATGTTGTTTATGTTAATTCTTATTTTATTATTCTGCATGTGATTTTGGTAAATAAAAGTATTAAGATGTGGTGGTTTCGGGTACGAGAAAAGGGCTGGGCCAGTTGGGCCAGCCAACTCCTTTCATATATAAACTAAAATGGGTCGCTACATTGAATAGAACAGATATATTGTCAGGCCGGTTATGGGTTTATTACCCACACATACATCTTAGGTGCACTTGTTATTGGGTCGGGAACTAACTAGGCCATAGTTGGGCCGATGGGTGGCAATGGGTCACACTAAAGCTTGAGAGGCTTGCTAATTTGATTTACCTACTGATGCGTTGATAGAGTGACTGTATGACAGCTTGTTAACCTGAATCTGTGTTATGAACCGCTACGTGCACTGAGTGATTAAGTGATATATCATGTCTGTTGTTGAATGTATAATACGTGTGTAAATGTGAGAAACGTATAAGTAAACTTGAAACTGATTGATACTGGTACTCATGCTAGGACTTGATTGATCAACTCGAATACGTGAATAAACATACCGAGCAAACCAAAGGTGAGTTCACACTTTCTACAAGGCATGGGATTCCCAGGGGTTGGGAATGGGTAAAGGATTTGAACTGAAACTGCGTGATCTCCTGGTTTGGAACACGTACACACCCTCTTTATTGAAGGGTGACAACACGTACTAAGAACTTAATCGGAACCTGCGTAGTCTCCTGGTTTGGGGATTACGTACACACCCTCTTTATTGAAGGGTGACAACACGGATACTAGACCAAAACTCTCTATCATGAAGTCCCTCCTTTTATATCGACTTAATCGCCGGGCCAATGGCGAGCGGGTCATTAGTTAGATAGCGCTATTTAGGTTTGACAAGCCTCACACCGTGCCGCAGAGGACGGGCGTGAACTAATGGATCTGGGCACGTCAATGATGATAGACATTGACGCTAGGGCACCAACTTACTTCAGTCAGTGGTCGATATGGTAAACAGGTCTAGTGGTTAACATGGGGAAGCCCCCACCAACTATGGATATGTTTGGGAAACAGGGTAAACTGATTAACTTACAACTTACAAATGAACTCCTGGTTTTTGAAACAACTTAACAATGAACACCAACTGTGAACTCGCTCAACTTTGTTGTTGACTCGTTGTTACATGCCTTGCAGGTCGTTAGGTACTTATGGAGCTTGCACGAGGAGGCGTGGTCGTTGTGGGACATGGACAACTGTGTGCCATGTTAAACATTTAAACATTTGAATTTATATTTGGTTTTAGATTTAATCATTATGCTTCCGCTTGCAACTTAAACTATGTTTTGTTTGGACACCAATTGTATTGGTTGGATTTTCTAATTACTTATATGCTTGTTCAATATGATTGGTGGCTGGATCCTGGTCAGTCACGCCTCCAGGCGGTGATACTCCGCGTGTGGATTTTGGGGGTGTGACAGCACACTTTGGCCTTCTGGACTGTGCACTCGCCTCAATCTGGGCGAACGACATGCATCCTTCCAGTCACAGTGCGACTTAAGTCGTTGGAGTCCGTCGAGACTTTGGTGAGAGTTTTGTAAAATCAAAATAGAGAGCGGAACGAGTAACCAAGATTCGGGTTTCACCCCTAACTTAGCTACTGCATTCCTGGTTGGTGTGATAGAATCACGAGATAGAGGGAGAATTGCGTTGAAGTACGGATTTTACTCCTAATTCAAGGCAAATTCTCGTGTTTACAGTAAAAAGGTCGCGTCGGCGAGCGATTTAATCGAGAGTTTGCGGTTTTCACACCTAGTCTCGGCCAAATCACTTGCTTACGCGAGAAATTTCGAGAATTATGCGAGTTGCCAACCTTAGGAAAGGCTGACCTTGCGCGAAGCGGTAGTATGCGATGTCCACGCAAGAGTGTAATTTTCAGCGTGTTCGAGCGGGACCAACAAGTAAGCTTGTACAAAACCCCTATCGGGTTTGCACAAGTTGGTCTGTTGGTACTTAGACTATAGACTAGGTCTTTTCTAAGACATCGACCCGGACTAGGTCGAGTTTTGCCTAATTCCCTATAGTTATGGCTCTGATACCAATCTGTCACACCCCAACCGATGGCGGAATCATCAGGGCGCGGCACTGAGCGAAACAGATTGTCCAGGAGAAATCCATAACAACTAAATTACCAGATAATTAACATTATGTCCCATTCCATAACTTATCGAAATAAAACAGTTATTACAGACATAGATATCTCAAGACAAATCATTGTTCTGACAACTCAAAATATTAATTGTTTGTTTCTAGACTCTTCCTAACTTGATTCCACATAGCAAGCATCCTAGCATCTCAAACACCTGTCACATACGTTAAAATAGAGGTCAATACACATAGTGTAAAGGTGAGCATACAAGTTTGGTAGTATAATAATAGCGAAAGCGTTTTACGCGTAACCAGCATGTAACATGTATAATGTGAAGCGAGTAGGTTATCGACAATGAAATATGCACAGACGTGATTGCGAGTTGTAGAGTGCATGACACATATCACCACTGTGACATGTGAAGAATTACCCTTAGCAACCCCCGTCCACGACAGGTGCTGAGTCCAAACTATAGTACTATCGTTGCTAAGGTGTCAGGCAACAATCACTTTGTAAACATAACATACAAGCATTCATCGAGTAACACGTATAACATGCAGAGCGGTTAGCATATAAAATGTGTTTGCGTTATGTGATCGATGTGATTTAGTATAAGTAACGTATGTAACACTCAAAAGTGCTTAAAGCAAAAAGGGATCGAGTATACTCACAGAGATGGTAGCTGCTAAACACAATCTGTGATTGGATTAAAGGAAGCGCTAGAGTAAGCCTGATTACAAAACGATAGCATAAGGGATGAACGGTGCGTTAAACAGTGTGACGAATCAGAATGACGAAGGCTCATCCGATCGGATGACAATCCGGTCGGATGGCCATTCGGTCGGACTGTCATTCGTTTGGGATGGATGTGTTTGTGTATGATGGAACTTTGAAGTTTTCGTTGCATCATTCAATAAAACGAGAAGCAATCCTACCATTCAGATCATCCGGTCGGACAGTCATTCGGACGGATGGCCATCCGCTCGGATGGTGATCCGAGTGGATGGTTATATTTGAATCTGGTTTCGAAATTGTTGAAGTGTTGAACACCATAGGTCATCCGATCAGATTATTGTTCGATCGGATGGCTATCTGATCGGGCGGTGATCCGTTCTGTAACCTGTTCGTTTGAGAATTGTAAAAATTTGCTAAGTTTGGGAAGTTTTGTATCTGAACCGAGACGTTATAACCACGTGTTAAACAACGGAAGCTCCATCAAGTTCTAGTCGTCTGATCGGATGGGAATCACCCCGTCTGATCAGTTACCTGTTCTTGACGGTTGTTCATATTCACCCCATTAGCCAGTTGTCTCTCCGGTAGAATTCCATTCTCAGTCCAACCCTTTACTATAGAACGAGTAGAAGGTCTGAACGAGCTCTGATTCTATCGGTTTTGAGCCAAAGAGTGTAAAATAATTGAAAGAACTTAGATCGGTTTGAAAATGTTAAGATTTAGGTGAAATTAGTGTTTGAACATGTGGAAATCTCTTAGATCTGAGTTGTTCTTGGTGGAATGAGGTCACACTTTGAAGTTCATGAGAAATCATGATGACATCACTCTAGAACACCCCAAATCAGATGGATTTCATGATGAAAAGTGAAGATTTGATGGTGAAAATGATGAGAAAGTGTGTGTAGATGATAGAAGTACAAGATTTGGGTTGAAAACTTACAAGGATCGCGAGGAATCGAGAGAATGTTAGTGCATATTTCGTACGTCTGCCACTGTGCGAATAGTTATATAGAGCGTGTGTTGAATATTGTATAGAATAGGATTTGTTGGACAGGTTTTGATATTGTAAAGGTGCATCCGGATCGGATGGCAATCCGATCGGATGACACATGTGTGTGAGATGTCTATAAATAGGGACCTTGGGGTTCCATTTGGAGAAGCTTTTGGTTCCCAGAGGGGAAATGCTGTCCAACTGGTCTCGCGGTGCTGTAATCATCAAATAATCAATAGAGACCAGATTGAAATTGACTGCTCGGTGTTCTATCTATCTTCTACTCCTTTCTTAGTCGTAATAAACGCACCAAACGCGTCGTTTCGGGACCGAAGCTCTGTCAGACTCGCCGGATCCTGGAATCAGCAGTGGTATCAGAGCTATGGTACCGATTTAATCGATCTAACAGTCGGTTAAATCACCCAAAGCTCATCAATTTTGGGATTAAACGGGAGTTTTGACGTTAAACAGAGAAAATCATCAAAATAAAGGTCGATTCACAGATGGAATTTGGAATTGAACACATCAATCTGTGCGGAATTGACTCGCGAACAATCCTGTGAAGTTTCATCATCAAATTCACAGTAATAAAGATTCTGGATCGAAAAAAGTGATTTGGAGTGTTCTTGAGCTGTTAAAACATTTCCAATCGGATGGCAATCCGATCGGACGACCATCCAATCCATATCACTATCTTGTTTGAAGGATTATTGGAGGATAACCGCTTTTCAATCGAAAGGCAATCCGATCGGATAGCAATCCGATCGGATGACCATCCGATCTATGTCACTATGGGGTGTTTGAAAGATCAAGGTGTTTTCAATCGAACGACAATCCGATTGGATGGCAATCCGATCGGATGACCATCCGATCCACAAACACATATTTACCCACTTTTGTCCTTCGATCGGATGGCAATCCGATCGGATGACCATCCGACACATGACATTCGACCAGATGATCAAATGGCAAAAAAGGCATTTTTTGATCGCAACGACGAGGAGAGTCTCCAAAAAATTTTTGGTGATTGTCAATTTTTCCGGTTTTTAACGACCAAGCTGGGTTGTTCGGGGACACCGTCGGGGGCTTTAGTGAACAAATTTGGTGATGCGATCACGGATTGTGGAAATTAGTGGGGTAGTCATGATACTGGTGCAGAAAGTTTATCTTTCAGGGTATCTGACTATTTATGGGCCAAAACGTAAAATCCGCAAAGACGAAAAACTGACAATTGTGGTGAATATTGTGATATTCTGGTATGGTCAAGTTTTTCTAAGAAGAGAATTAGAAACTCAATTCAGTTTGAGGGGGGAATTCAGTGATAGAGACGTCAGAATTTGAAAAAATGAGGGGGAATCAAAATTTCAATGTCGTATGTTGAAATTCCAGCATTTTTGAAATTCGTGACACTGCAACTGTTTTCGGGTAGTTTCGACTTCAGACTGTCAGGGGGAATGTGAATCTGATCGTGAGTGTAAGCTTCCGAGATCAAGATGATCCGAGGTGTTGATATCTGATCGTGGACGAATGCTTCAGAGATCCGAGAGTGATCGTGGGTGAAAGCTTCTGAGATCTAGATTATCCGAGGAGATGAATCTGATTGTGGACGAATGCTTCAGAGATCGGATTAGATTACCAGATGATTTGTTTTTCCAATGAAGATTTATTGATTGTGGAAAATACCGTTTATACGGATCTGTCATTCTTACGGTGCGTTAACGTGGATCACGGTAAACGGGATATCAAATCTTCACGGGGAATCACGGATTTGAAGTTAACCAGTGGGGTATTTGAAGTTTCTATCAATTGCCGGTTGAGTTTTTGTACATTCTTAGATCGAGCAGGCGAAATGCGAAGATCATGGTGCTAACTTGTAGTATCAAAAACTGAACTCGGATGCGGTTAAAGTTGAAACAGAGGATGCTGCATTGATTAGTTTCAAGTTGGTGATTGTTCGTGAAGGTTGCAGTTTAGCAAATCAGAGGAGAGTCGTAAACTATGCAAAAGACCTGAAGATTCATTCCAGGGGGAATTCATGCTTTACACAGTTAAAAGCAAACTCGAATCATCGATCGAGGGGAAATTTGGACAGTCAGATTTCAAGATACCTGATTGAAGTTGCAGAAAAGTTGAAGTTTACAGAATATTCAAACACGACTCAAGGTTCTCAAAGTTTTAACGATGATTCGACTGTGACATCCGAGGGGGAATCTGTTAGTGCATATTTCGTACGTCTGCCACTATGCGGATCGGATGGCAATCCGATCGGATGACACATGTGTTGAATATTGTATAGAAAGGATTAGTTGGACATGTTTTGATATTGTAAAGGTGCATCCGGATCGGATGGCAATCCGATCGGATGACACATGTGTGTGAGATGTCTATAAATAGGGACCTTGGGGTTCCATTTGGACAAGCTTTTGGTTCCCAGAGGGGACATGCTGTCCAACTGGTCTCGCGGTGCTGTAATCGTCAAATAATCAATAGAGACCAGATTGAAATTGACTGCTCGGTGTTCTATCTATCTTCTACTCCTTTCTTAGTCATAATAAACGCACCGAACACGTTGTTTCGGGACCGAAGCTCCGTCAGACTCGCCGGATCCTGGAATCAGCAGAGAAAATAGCCCAAAGTGTGCTGGTCGGACGAGAGAGCTGTCACATCGCTGTTCATGATGTGACAGGGGCTATTTATAGATGACAAAAGGGGAAAGGCGATGCAATGAGATGGAACGAGGGGCGGTTCGATCGGTTGGCCATCCGATCGGATGGTCATCCGGACGGATAACCATTCGATCGAATGGTCATTCGATCGGATGGGTTTGGTGAGTTAGTTTTCGGTATTTCGTTACGTGCGTTGAGCGTTGCGAGTAAGCGATGCGATAGTAATTCACATTAACTACCCAAATAACCTAATTAACAGTCATAATCCTAAACATACCCATTGGGAGTTTTGGTGTTGCGATGAGATTGCGTTATGATAGAGTTGCAATTGCGTTGCGATTAACATCCCATAATAAATATAAACATGCACAAATAACACATAATAACACATACACAAAACAATATCCATAAACTGTAATTCAAGTTGCGATGCGATAGCGATGAGATGTGATTATTAGCATTTACTCCACATAATACAACTAAAGTAACTTAAACTAGAGTATCGAGTACAAGTTAAGGAGTACAATCAGTGATTAAGCAAGGAGTGACAGATCGCATTTAGCAATCTTTTCTTCCTTTGACTTTGACTTGTACTTTGACTTCAAAATGCGGGTTGTTACAATAGACTTTGAGGGAAATGAATACGAAGAAGACAAAAGCAGTGAAGAGTTTTTATTATTTTCCTTTTTATGAGAGATGGGATTATAGCAGCAATTTTGGCAACAATAACGAGCCATTATCGCAACCAATATTATGTGATGTGTTTTTAAAACTCTAAAAATGTGTGGAATTGATATAAATTGTCAGTGGGAATTTTATTATGTCTGACTTCAAAAGTCAAATAGTTTTGAATATTTTACAGTTGGTCGTAGCTGAGGTTAGAAGCAATGGCCTTTGTGGTTGACTTTGCTGATTTTCCTAAGTTGACTCAGTTCTTGATAAAACTACCGATAAACAGGGGCGGACCTATGTGTTCTTGTGGGTGGGCGGGCGCACCCCTTGAAAAAAAATTAGTCTAATCTTTAGGCATAAAACCCAATCGCACCCCTTGAAAATATGGTTGAACCCCTCTTCCGCACCCCAGTAGATATTTCCTGGGTCCACCACTGTTGATAAACAAGAATATTTAAATGTGATTAAGTTCTAATAAGCATTGAAAACAACAAAATTATACAAAAGTTGAAGAATTAGAACATGAAGATAGATTATCTTAGCCAACCTTGACTATCGACAACAATAGTTTCTAATAGCAGTTAATTTTAATGTTATATTATTATTTAATTGAGATGTATAAGGGTTATTATGTAGATAGATCACATAGATGCAACAAACTTGAAAACTTTAAGAAAAGTAAAACAATAACGATATCATCACGAGAGGATTGATGAACTAACAGAAAACGAGTATTGCGTTGCAAATTGTCACCGCCGCAGCATCACGCGGGTTTCCTACTAGTAATAATAAAGCAAAACAAGCTTAGGCCACATGACATGATCTTAAACATGTTATTGCCACGTGTGATTCTTACACTCCATATTCTTTTCATTTGAGCGGCAAAATAAGAGAACGCTCTTTCTCCTTTCACACTGCGTTCTATCGCATCTTTTGTTTCCATAAACATGAATTACTTCCCTTCTAAATCCTATTTCAAATAAAAACCCTAGATCTAATTCTGTATTTCACCTTGCCGATTCATCTCTCAATCAATCCTGTGGGTCGTTTGTTTCATCTATTGCTTCTTCATCTCTGTAATTTTCCATCATGTATCCGTAGTATTTCTTGAATCGGACTCACTTCCACGGAGTGGTCGCATTCAGTTTCACCGGCTCAATATCAAGAACGATTCTCACCACGAGGGACTTATTTAGTGCTCCGATCTGGTAATTCATCGATCTCTGATTCATTATTTTGTTTTTCTTGAACTTTTAGGTTCATATATATGCCTCTAATTTAACTCTATGTTTGTGTGTTAAGAATAGTGTTAAGATAGTCGATGATTCATCGATGATGTTATTAGGGCTTCTCAGTAGGGATTTTTTAAGAGTCAGATTAAAGCTGATATGAAAGAAGAGGAAGAGAATGAGACTGAGAGTAGAAACCCTAATTTACCGGTGTCGAGTGAGGCGAAATCAGAAGAAGATGGAGGAGGAACTGCAATAAACAAGCATCGCCGACCTGACTTGATTACAGGTAACCTTTTAAGTGCTAATTTAGTCTAGAAGATGAAGTGATTGATTAGGGCTTGATTTAGTTTTGATTATAGTAATCTAGGGTTTTATTTTGTTAGCCTTTGAGGTTGTCTCTTGATTAATTAAGTAGCGCACTGAGTTCTTTGGTTTGTAAAAAATTAATCACCATTTTGATATAAGCTTTTCTTTGTTTTGATATAAGTTTTTCTTTGTTTTGATAGATCCGAGTGATGTTCATATGACAGACATGGTGTAACACCCGTCTAATTATTTAACGATTTTTCGTTAAATTTGCGAAAATAGACATGACATTAGATGTAAATACTGTCGAATAATACGGGTGAATTAAAACTTTTACAATTTGAAAATAATACCAATTATTATATACAGAATTGCCGTTTAAAAATAACGACGAAACAAAGTGTGCGGAAGCTTGTTTCTCATTCGTGTTCGGTTCTTCTTTTGGGCTTGATTTTCATCCGGAGTTCCAAATTATACCTGCATTTCATAAACCATGAAATGATTAGTTATACGAGCTTAAAATGGGTTTAGAACAAGTCCGGATACGAAAACGGACAAAAGAATTAAATTTGCCAGCTTTGGGTTCTCACGCGGGCCGCGACAGAGACACCCTAGTCTCACGCGGGCCGCGTCGTACCGTCACGTGTCGCGACGTGTTTCTGGTCAGCCGTCGCGTGGCGTGACAGATATGGTTTTCCAGCGAGTTCAGATCTGGGTCCTGCATTTTCAGCTATGCCTGTTTTTACGGAAACGGCCATAACTTCTTCGTTATTGATCCGTTTTACGCGATTCTTTTTCCTACGCGACCGTAATTTAATTCTCCATCTAATGGAGTTGAAATCCAACATCTTACATAAAAAAATTTCAGACTTTTAACTCTTCGGCTTATTACCCTTTTTACCAACTTTTGACCCGTTCATGTTTTCATCATCAAACATGTTTACTTGATCTTTAAACTTATGAAATTCATAGTTTCAATGTCTCCTATCTTGTTAATCTCAAATCACGGGTTTCTTACATAATAAAAGCCCGTTTACGCTTAAATGCTTGTTTGACCCGTTAAGGGTATTTATGTACTTTTAAGCTTAATTTACGCTCGTCCCTTGTATGCAACATAAGTCCACCTATTTATATTGATTAGTCTTCCGCCACAATTATAATTGTGGTGGATTTATCGTACTTAAATACTTATTCCAAATTTTATCCCTCGGATATTCATTTTACGGCAAAACGCATTTTAAGGCGTTTAACCCTAGAAAGTTTATTCCTACAACTTTTATGCGCATCCGAAGGTTGAATGGTCATAATATAAGTTTCTAAACAACCTCTAAGGGCCGTTTGCCCGGTTGACCCATCAAGGGCTTTTTGGTCGATTTTAGTCCTTCAACTTGCGATGAAGGACTTTCACTAATTACTTGATCAATCTTTGCACTTTTAACTATAAGACTATATATGCGTACCTGGCCCGGGTCAACAAATAGACCCGACTTATACCTTGCTTTAATTAACCAATATTCTAAGACGTCGCGATTATCCAATTTGCTAATCGCTCCTGATAACATAAGACTTAACAATCATATTATTCTATATTGTCAAATGGTGTTATCATCACCATTTGACCCGTTTGGACTATATGCCCAACATTATCTATTTAATCAAAAACATTGTTTTTGATTTCCAACTCATACATCCATCCCGTCCCGGATTCTATTATCATACCCTTTTTCTTTTAAACTCTTTTCTTACTAATTCAACCCATTTCGGCTTACGCCATGGGTATTCTTTTAACTTCGATTTGCATTAGTCAACACTTGACCAATTTCAATTTTATCCTTTTTATCATTATTAGATTACACTACAAGGTAATCTTAACGGGAATTCATAATATTTAATCATTACATGATTTATTTACCGTTTTGCCCCTTTTTGCCATAAACCAAGGTTTTTATCATCTTTATATGTTCCGACTCGTATCAATCGCATCGGAAATTCATACTTTCTATATTATCGTTATCGCATTTATATCGTATAGAATAAACAAGTATTCTATATAATTGTGTAAGTTTCACTTACCTTGCATCCCGAATACGCTTTTCCTTTATGCTTGACTCGTTCGTCTCGCTTTCTCCCCAAGCTTCACCTAGCTTGTTAAGCGCCAACTAGCATTCATTATTCACAAGGTTGTTAGATTAGCCATCCCAATTCATGACTTTCACACCTTATGATTCTTTGACTATTTTTCTCTTTAAACCCAATCATAAATCACGAGTTTAATTCTTGTGTCAAGACTCACTTCTAATCAATTATGAACTCTTAACAAAATCCATATTTTGTTCAAGTAGTTCATTCATACGAGTTAGTATGGCGTTTATAAACACCAATGTAACATTAATTTCTTCAAATCAACTAAACCCATTTCATAGCAATTATGATTTATGTACCCAAACACCTAATTACTTCAAGTACCTTGTTTCTACTATCAACTATGATGATTTCTAGCATAAACATATCATCATCTTCACTACAAAATCAAAACCCACTTAGCACATGGTAGGTTAATTATCAAGTCCCTAGTTTTGACAACTATTCATCAAGTTTTCTACTAGGGTTTGTTTCTAAACTAAGATATAATCACAACAACACTCATAGATTCAACATTCATTCCAGAATTTCGATTTTGATTGTTCATCATAATCTCAAAGTATCACCAAATCGTAAAATTCGACATACCTTGTAATCCCCATGACTAGATGATCATGAATTCGTGTTCATGCATCTGATTTGAGCTAGTTCTGCCCTTCAATTTGGTGAGATTGAGATGAGTTAGGGTTTGAGCCCCTGGCTCTTCTCCTGATCGATTACACACACACACACACACACTTGTGTGTGTAGTGTTTTAATTAAATAAAATCAAGTTTTAATTCCTCCTCTTTTAGCCCCTCTAGTTTGTAACCTTATAATAAGGGTTATTGTCCGAGTTTCCTTCTTTATTTTAAGGCATGTATTTAACTAGGTTATTATTCCTAGTTACTTGGTAGGTCCGGGGAAGTTATGACCCGTTTTATCTTTAAGTCCCGTTAATTCAGGCCTTTCGTAACTTTATTTTCTCAAGCATTTATTTCCCCCTTTTTGATTAATATTAGGTTTATCTATTTAAGTCCTAATATTTACCGGGTTAAATTTTACCACTAACGGCATTTTACCCGTCCATCACTATTAACGAGGTTTGATTACTAAACCCGTTTTCGGGGTGTTACAAGTCTACCCCCCTTAAAGAGGTTTCGTCCTCGAAACCTTTTTCTTACATAATTCATTGAGTTTAAACTCAATGTATTTGAGCCGAGAAATCCTTTAAACATTACTTATACTTTTAACCAATTGTTAGTATTACCAGAAAAGTATAGTAACATCTTTTTGGCTATTAATTGTCTACGTATCTCATACGACATAGTGCAACTCGAAATAACGTAATCTCGTTATTTCCACTAGTTTAGTTACTTAGCGCTATTCTTCACTATCATATACTATCAAATTCTTTATGGATCCGTTATTTTGACCCGTTTAAAGGTCTTTAGTGAAATCTTTCACTTTTAGCAACAATTTCTTTTGTTTTCAAATTCATTTATTCGGTTCAGTTATACTGAATCCACCGCTTACACACAACCAAATTTACTTTAATGACCTTAACCGGTCTTACTAACTAGACTTGTTAGTCCAGTTACTTTTTACCGCTCGCTAGTGATAATGTGATTCCACTTCACATTGCATTTCTTGACCGTGATCGTGTCACGTCATGTTTAATTTATATCGACCTTTCATTTTCGAAAATACCACTTTTTCGAATATATCGTCTTGCACCTATCGATGTTAAGACCCATACTCTTTGATATTTGTTATTTCCAAATTCGTCTTAGAGTATTCATATTTGTTAAAACGTTGTTTCTTACTAAAACTGTATTTTAGTTTAACGTTTTTTTTTTTTTTAACTATGTCAATTACTCATATTAAGGAAATTGACAACCCATAATTCATTCTTTTCCGTTCTCATTTTACGCGGGGAATCATAACTAGTTCCCTTGCTTTACTCTATTGACCCGTAGGTTCTTTCATTAGCCTCATAGGCTATTTCTTTAAATTTTTCACCTTTTTAAGGTGAAACATTAACAACTCGTTTCTTTCTCTTTATGACCCGAGGGTCTTTTTGGTCCCGTAGACCTTAACACTGTGTTTAATCCCATAGGTTATGATGATCCCGTAGATCATCTTTTATTCTTGTCTATATTCAAATGTATATATACATATATAGCTTCAAGGCATCTCTTATTATGTTTGGAATCGTTTATTTTCGCTCTTGAACTTCAATTGACCTTGACCGTAGTCTAAGGCTTCATTTGTTTACTTCCGGACTAATCCTCCGACTTTATGACTTCTGACGTTATTTACGCGTCAGTTTGTTCTACGCTTACCGTCTCCCGGTTCATACTTATACTTCTATACAACCCATTGTCCGGGTTCTTTTATCTTAACGTTCTTAACGCCCATAACCCTTTACATAGGTTTGTTAACATCTCACACTTTTACTTATTCAGTCCGCGCCTACTTACATTAGCAAGCGTCATCATTTATTTAATTCGTTTGACTTGTTCGTGTGAAATTTCATCACTGGTGAACGTCAAATTTCATTCTTTGTTCGACCCGTTCGAGTTTTAACTAGTCGAACGTAATTTTTATCAAAATTTATGTTTGCGAAAATTCTTGTCATCTTTTAGTCATGACTCATATTCCGAGTCTTTTGACTTTCTATTTCGCGTTCCTGTTTCTCAGTCTACGCATGCGTTTAAATCCTTACCCACCAACCGGGTGTTTTACCGAAGTCGTTATTATTGCAACCCTTACGGTATGCATTATGACTTTGTTTCGCTTTTATATTCCTACTTTGTTCTCAAATTTGGTGTTTTACAAAATCGGCCCGTTAAGAGTCATATTTGCATTCTCCGGGTTCGAGTGTAAGCACACCCCTCCCAATTGCATACCTTAATCCTTTTACATTAATCTTTGTCCCTTCACTCGGGCTCATCATCCTAATGTAATACGCTTCCGTCACCCGGCTGTGCGTTTACATTATTATCAAATATTTTGCTCATTTGATTCATTTGGGTACTTTTAAGTTAGTCCCATTCACCCCGCCCTTACTACATCGGATGTAAACGTGTCCGCCATAAGAAGTTCATGGTATCATATGCCATTACTTACTTGGCCAGAGTAAGCGATTAACACATGACACACATGACCTTTTTATAGTTTTCACATCACGCCCTATGTAAGTAACGCCTCTATTTGTTTCTCTTGGAAACAATATCCCGAATACATTTTCTATTCGGGTTTTTCCAAGTTTTTTTTTTTAATCTACATATGCAACTTTCAATTTCTACTTATTTGTTGCATATTGCTAGTTGTGCGATTATTTAAAATGTGCACCTGGTAATGTTTGCCCCGACGGGCGTTCCTTGCCATTAACCTTGTTCGCGGTCGTTACGCGATTTAGTCCTCGGTGAGCATGCTCCTCTTGTCATACTTCGGACCGTTCCTTCATCATATCCACAATTCGTTTGACTCTCGTCGTCTTCAAACGCGAGTGTCCTTCAATTAAAACATTCACAAAAGTTAGTAACGTCAACTTCAATAATCGCCCGTATTATAATACAAGGCTTTTTCTACTATACGCATCAACGCACGTATTTTCATCAACTATTTCAATCATTTTAATTGGGGTAACGTGTATCACACGATAGCCCTCTGTGTTGTTTACAACACTTTAGTATGCTAAACTATTAACATACATGTACTTACCGGATTTGCGATCAAGCCTCGAACCGAACACCAATCTTTATTAAGAGCATAAGGTTTAAGTCCAAGCATAGTTTTCCCTCCATACTTGAATCTCTTAAACCAAGGCTCTGATACCAACTTGTAACACCCGTCTAATTATTTAACGATTTTTCGTTAAATTTGCGAAAATAGACATGACATTAGATGTAAATACTGTCGAATAATACGGGTGAATTAAAACTTTTACAATTTGAAAATAATACCAATTATTATATACAGAATTGCCGTTTAAAAATAACGACGAAACAAAGTGTGCGGAAGCTTGTTTCTCATTCGTGTTCGGTTCTTCTTTTGGGCTTGATTTTCATCCGGAGTTCCAAATTATATCTGCATTTCATAAACCATGAAATGATTAGTTATACGAGCTTAAAATGGGTTTAGAACAAGTCCAGATACGAAAACGGACAAAAGAATTAAATTTGCCAGCTTTGGGTTCTCACGCGGGCCGCGACAGAGACACCCTAGTCTCACGCGGGTTGCGTCGTACCGTAAAAGTGTCGCGACGTGTTTCTGGTCAGCCGTCGCATGGCGCGACAGATACGGTTTTCCAGCGAGTTCAGATCTGGGTCCTGCATTTTCAGCTATGCCTGTTTTTACGGAAACGGCCATAACTTCTTCGTTATTGATCCGTTTTACGCGATTCTTTTTCCTACGCGACCGTAATTTAATTCTCCATCTAATGGAGTTGAAATCCAACATCTTACATAAAAAAATTTCAGACTTTTAACTCTTCGGCTTATTACTCTTTTTACCAACTTTTGACCCGTTCATGTTTTCATCATCAAACATGTTTACTTGATCTTTAAACTTATGA
Source organism: Helianthus tuberosus (assembly GCA_030545235.1). Taxonomy (NCBI): domain Eukaryota; kingdom Viridiplantae; phylum Streptophyta; class Magnoliopsida; order Asterales; family Asteraceae; genus Helianthus; species Helianthus tuberosus. The sequence goes on along the minus strand of CM060444.1, from coordinate 61,001,234 downwards.
ACTTCATAGTTTCAATGTCTCCTATCTTGTTCATCTCAAATCACGGGTTTCTTACATAATAAAAGCCTGTTTACGCTTAAATGCTTGTTTGACCCGTTAGGGGTATTTATGTACTTTTAAGCTTAATTTACGCTCGTCCCTTGTATGCAACATAAGTCCACCTATTTATATTGATTAGTCTTCCGCCACAATTATAATTGTGGTGGATTTATCGTACTTAAATACTTATTCCAAATTTTATCCCTCGGATATGCATTTTACGGTAAAACGCATTTTAAGGCGTTTAACCCTAGAAAGTTTATTCCTACAACTTTTATGCGCATCCGAAGGTTGAATGGTCATAATATAAGTTTCTAAACAACCTCTAAGGGTCGTTTGCCCGGTTGACCCATCAAGGGCTTTTTGGTCGATTTTAGTCCATCAACTTGCGATGAAGGACTTTCACTAATTACTTGACCAATCTTTGCACTTTTAACTATAAGACTATATATGCGTACCTGGCCCGGGTCAACAAATAGACCCGACTTATACCTTGCTTTAATTAACCAATATTCTATGGCGTCACGATTATCCAATTTGCTAATCGCTCCTGATAACATAAGACTTAACAATCATATTAGTCTATATTGTCAAATGGGGTTATCATCACCATTTGACCCGTTTGGACTATATGCCCAACATTATCTATTTAATCCAAAACATTGTTTTTGATTTCCAACTCATACATCTATCCCGTCACGGATTCTATTATCATACCCTTTTTCTTTTAAACTCTTTTGTTACTAATTCAACCCATTTCAGCTTACGCCATGGGTATTCTTTTAACTTCGATTTGCATTAGTCAACACTTGACCAATTTCCATTTTATCCTTTTTATCATTATTAGATTACACTACAAGGTAATCTTAACGGGAATTCATAATATTTAATCATTACATGATTTATTTACCGTTTTGCCCCTTTTTGCCATAAACCAAGGTTTTTATCATCTTTATATGTTTCGACTCGTATCAATCGCATCGGAAATTCATACTTTCTATATTATCGTTATCGCATTTATATCGTATAGAATAAACAAGTATTCTACATAATTGTGTAAGTTTCACTTACCTTGCATCCCGAATACGCTTTTCCTTTATGCTTGACTCGTTCGTCCCGCTTTCTCCCCAAGCTTCACCTAGCTTGTTAAGCGCCAACTATCATTCATTATTCACAAGGTTGTTAGATTAGCCATCCCAATTCATGACTTTCACACCTTATGATTCTTTGACTATTTTTCTCTTTAAACCCAATCATAAATCACGAGTTTAATTCTTGTGTCAAGACTCACTTCTAATCAATTATGAACTCTTAACAAAATCCCTATTTTGTTCAAGTAGTTCATTCATACGAGTTAGTATGGCGTTTATAAACACCAATGTAACATTAATTTCTTCAAATCAACTAAACCCATTTCATAGCAATTATGATTTATGTACCCAAACACCTAATTAGTTCAAGTACCTTGTTTCTACTATCAACTATGATGATTTCTAGCATAAACATATCATCATCTTCACTACAAAATCAAAACCCACTTAGCACATAGTAGGTTAATTATCAAGTCCCTAGTTTTGACAACAATTCATCAAGTTTTCTACTAGGGTTTGTTTCTAAACTAAGATATAATCACAACAACACTCATAGATTCAACATTCATTCCAGAATTTCGATTTTGATTGTTCATCATAATCTCAAAGTATCACCAAATCGTAAAATTCGACATACCTTGTAATCCCCATGACTAGATGATCATGAATTCGTGTTCATGCATCTGATTTGAGCTAGTTCTGCCCTTCAATTTGGTGAGATTGAGATGAGTTAGGGTTTGAGCCCCTGGCTCTTCTCCTAATCGATTACACACACACACACACACTAGTGTGTGTAGTGTTTTAATTAAATAAAATCAAGTTTTAATTCCTCCTCTTTTAGCCCCTCTAGTTTGTAACCTTATAATAAGGGTTATTATCTAAGTTTCCTTCTTTATTTTAAGGCATGTATTTAACTAGGTTATTATTCCTAGTTACTTGGTAGGTCCGGGGAAGTTATGACCCGTTTTATCTTTAAGTCCCGTTAATTCAGGCCTTTCGTAACTTTATTTTCTCAAGCATTTATTTCCCCCTTTTTTTATTAATATTAGGTTTATCTATTTAAGTCCTAATATTTACCGGGTTAAATTTTACCACTAACGGCATTTTACCCGTCCATCACTATTAACGAGGTTTGATTACTAAACCCGTTTTTGGGGTGTTACACATGGATGCACTTAAAGCTTCTTGAACATATTGGGCTCAAAGTGGGCATCCCTGTTATCAGTAAGTCAAGTCAACGTAATAGTTTCTTCGTATTTATTGCATTTTCACTTGATGTTTTGATGTTCATGTTTTGTTTGGTTAATTTTACTTGAATTTCTTTATGTTTTTGATATAGTTAAATGAATGTTTTCCTGGTTTATATTTGTTATATTACTGTTCGAATTTGAATGAGCGATGTAATTATAGACAATTCAACCATTGTTGTTTTAACTAAAAGGGGCTAAACAACCTACCTGAGGAATCTTGGCACATTTTCTCTCACCCTCAAACGTGTCGATGCTTTATTCCAAGAAGTATATCCTGGTTGATTTAGTAAATTAAAAGTCCCTCACCCTCAAGTATGTCGATGCACAAAAACATTATTTTCAAAATAAAAAGTCTAATTAGTTTAAGTTTTTCACCAATTTGGTAACTTCGTTTCTTTAAAATTTTAATCATGTAAACGAAATTTCCTAATTATTGGTTACTGAATTTGCAGCCGTGACTCTGCTTTATTATGCCGCAAGATTTGTTCATCAGTCACGGTTTCGTATCACGGCGTGCTTATTGGAAGGGATGGGAGGTGGTCAACCGTGTACTAACCATTCAATCCTCCCTACTTGAACGCATCAACAACAATCTGGTAATTTCATTGCACCCTAATTTTATCACACTTTATTAGTTTTCTTTTTCCTGGTGTGTGGTTCATCAATTTAACTGAACAACTATAAAAAATAGTGCTTTCCTTGCTTATGTGCTTGCTAAACTCTTAATCAATAGATGTAAATTGTTACATACAACATATATATCTTTTCCAAAAATGATTTTGTTTTAATTTCTATATGTGTATTGAATGTTTATTATTGAATTTGTGGTAGAAACTAACTTGGTTTGTGATGAAGCATAAACGTGAGTCAAAAACGACATAGAGTTTGTTTATTGGCTTATTGTAGATTCGGTATGCTAGCTTAGAGAAGTCGAGGCAGAGATTACAAGTGTTCATGTACGGAACGTCCATTTTGGAAGGTATTGTGTTACAAAATTGGGGCTTTGTTGCTGGTGTTTTGGTGGTTCTCCATTATCTTCAACATGACATCATAGCCTAATGTTTGTCATTTGCTTACCTAAATAACTTTGCATTCCAACTGATACAAGTTTTAACTCTTATGTTAATTAAAACATATTTGCCGCTTCTACTTTTTTGTTGAACACATGTTGTTTTACTTAGTGTTGTATTTGCAGTATGTGATGGCTTAGCTCGGCTTGAAATGGGGAATCTTACAGTAAGTTTCAAAGTGGGTTGGAGAAACCAGGTTTGCTACTTTTCTCAATTACATCATTGTGTTATCTTTCATATAAGACTTATCATTGGTCTTTGGAGCATGATATTGTAATGTACTTTGGCAGATTGAAAATAGCGACTACAATAACATGTTACAAGCAAATTATGTGTATGTGACTATTGTTTACTCCCTGATATAGTGTTGATGCTATTTTAAACTTTTATGTTTTGTTTATGATTGAAATATGAATAATCGTTATTGTTTAAAATGTGAAGGGTTTTGTAGTGAAGTTTAATTAGTTATTCTTTAACTTAATCTTTCACGATTTTGGCTAAAAAGACCTGAGTACCTGACTTATCCATTGTTTTTGCTTTTTTTTGGTAGTAACAAATCGTCGAACTTTTATTTGGTCTTTTATATCATGTGGGTTTCATTTGATCTTCGTGGGTCAAAATTTGCATGTACTATATACTTATTTTGATTTTAGTGTTGCAAATAATATCTTTATGTATTTTTTTTTTGTTTTTTTTTTTCTATAGTCATCAAAAGGGGAAAAATATGGTGGTTAAGGATTTATTTATGTAAATATTCAATAGTCAAGAGTTTGCATTTTCTTGCATAAAATATATATAAATAAAATATATCTTTTACTTCAAAGTTGCATTACATTTCTTTATATGTAATATAATTTTATTTTGTATGAATTATTTACAAATGAAGTATTGTATAATCTGTATAGGAAAGACGTAGTGAGAAGTACAGTAGGGGGATAATCTGGTGCTTATGCGGTAATACCCCTGTTAATTGTAGAATAAATTTCTTAGGTAATCTTTTGTTGACGATTCTTTTTTTTTTTTCATTGACGATCTGATTGATCTCTTTGAGACGTCTTTTAGATCAAGTATGACTGGCTTTGCTGGTGGTGACCCGTCTGGATTTGGAGGACATCGCGCCCCTACACGTTAAAATCAGAAACCATAAAAATGAATAAAGGTATCGGTACCGATGTTGTTCAGTACGGTACGGTGTTGGTTTATCGAACGTTTCTTTAATTAAAAAGTTTATGACAACGGTGTTAAATAATATATTTTATTGTGGGAATATTAGTGATTTTAATAACTTGAAAAGGGTACGACACGCAAAAGTGGCGGGCGTATGAAACCGGTACCTGTTCATTAGAATTAAGGTAATAATCTGTACAAGTTGAAACTGGTCGGGTCGGATTGACCTTAGGCACTTTGTCTAGAAGTCAATGCTATCTTATATATGATTAGCTGTCTCATATGATTACAAAGTCATATTGTATCATTAATAATATGATTTCCTAATTAAAACGATGTAGGTTTTATGTGTGCATTTACCAAAAGATTAGTCATCTAATCTTTTTTCACTTTTAAGTATTTAGGTATGGTTCATTGATGGTGGTGTTAAAAATCAAGTAGGCAGTCAAGAAAGCAGCTTGAAGGGGCTAAATCTTAGTTATATGACTGAGAAAATGAGTAAGGCGTAAAGAAAGTGGCTTCAAGAGTCTGAAATCAATTTGGCAGAACATGAAGACGGATTGAAGGAATGAAGAATCCGTCTTGAAGAAGCTGATTTCAAGTTGGCAGACCATGAAAACAACTTAAAAGATTCAAAAACCCGTCTCGAAGAGACTGAAATCAAGTTGGCTGAGAATGAAAAGGAGCTTAAGTTATCAAGATATCAACTTGAAAAGGCTTTCCACTTCCAAACATCAAAACCATGAGACGCATTTTTCAGGTACAATTATAAATATATGCGATGTCATTGATATAGGTAGTAAAAGAGAGTTTGAGGAGGGATTTATTTAAGTTGAATCTGTAAGTTAAATGCTAATGGAAACAGTTAATATAGTGAGGGTATGTGTCCTAGAGTCTAATTTGATGTTAATCTTGAGTTTAGTTTCTTTTCGGTCGTTTTAATTATTTTAATTTTGTATTCTGTTTTAGTTGGTTTATGTAGGGGATCAATGTAATGTAGGGATGAGCATGGTACAGGTACCGAAATTCATCAAAACTGGGTACCGGTACCGAAATATGCGGTACGGTACCCGTATTTGAAGGTAAAATTCGGTATTTTACCGGTGCCGGTTCATTAGAATTAAGGTAATAATATGTACAAGATGAAACTGGTCAGGTCGGATTGACCTTAGTCACTTTGTTCAGAAGTCAATGCTATCTTATATATGATTAGCTATCTCATATGATTACAAAGTTATATTATATCACTAATAACATGATTTCCTAATTAAAACGATGTAGATTTTATGTGTGCATTTACCAAAAATTAGTCATCTAATCTTTTTTCACTTTTAAATGTTTACAGTATTTAGGTATGGTTCATTGATGGTGGTGTTAAAAATCAAGTAGGCAGTCAAGAAAGCACCTTGAAAAGGCTGAATCTTAGTTATATGACTGAGAAAATGAGTCTAAGGCATCAAGAAAGTGGCTTCAAGTCTGAAATCAATTTGGCAGAACGTGAATACGGGTAATCTTATCTCTTATAATCTTAATTTTCTGTACGCGGTTTTATGAATGCTTTATGCGTGTTGCAGATGGGAAACAAAGGTGCTTTTATCCGATTTGAAGCCCTAAGTATGGAGTCTAAGATTGTTACATTTTCCGCTGTGGTTAGTTCTTTCTGCCCTACTATGCGATTTTTTTACGCATATTCACTCTTTATCTTTGACCATGGGTCAGTTTTAGTGCACTGCTTTTTAAATGATATATTTCTATTAAACATTCAGCCACACCCTAATGTGAAGCCAATGGCATACGGCAGCAATTTCCTACGCATGTTCAGTTGGTGTTTGCTGAAAATTGTGAAGCCGTGTTGGTTTCTTTAATCTACACAACTGCACATACTGCATGAAACTCCTGATACATGTCTGTAACGTTACATTCTTGCTAAAGTTCATTTGTTTCCCATAGTTTATGTAACTGACAAGCAAAAAACAGGTTGGTCTAATCTAGGCCCGCTGTATAATGTATCACCCGTTTAGCTTAACTATGTATCTACCAATTTCTTGAAAATATGCTGAGTAGTTACTTGACTATAGGAAGGGTAAGATTATTTAGCATGGAGAAATAGATCCTTTGGCTTTGCATTGGAGTTTATTGAAAATTTCTTTCATTACAAAGTTTATTTCAATGCCAGTAGATATTATATGTTTTAGTTAAGCCACCCGTGAAACTCGCGGGTTCTTAAACATACGGGTTCCGAGTTAGTGGAAGCAATGGTTTTGATACACAAGGTAAACAAGTTTATTTGTTTTTTTTTTTCCTTTTTATTGTTATTGAATAATAGAAATAGATAAATAGAAAATAGCGTTCTGGACGCGTTTATTATGTTTAAACTTTTCTTATTCGGATAAAAAAAAAGTTTTTTCACTATCTTGCATGTTATGGAGGTATATCATGCTTGATGTGAGAAACCTTAGGGGTTTTTTGGCTAAGCTTTTCCACACCTCCTTATAACTTATCGACTTTTAGAAAAAGTTAATAAGGAGAAAAGGTGTTTGGCAAACCTAAAAGGACTTTTTAAAATGACTTTTTGTATAGGAAGAAAAAGTCAGTTTTAAGAAGTCAAGGTATTGTGACTTTTGAGCTGCTTATAACTTTTCCAAAATAAAATTACAAAATTACCCCTATGCCCTACACATATGAAATAACTGCTGGCCTGCTGTTTCTTTTCTCCACAGCCACCAGACATCACTCCAGCGACGTTCGAGAGCGAGTTCTCCACAACGAGCTTTCCAGTTCCGGCGACTGGTTTCGGCCTGCTATTTCTTTTCTCCACAGCCACCAGAAACCCCTCAAAGGTAAACTTGCTTCCACGTACTGTGTTCTTGATGATATATATTCATTTTGTTTTCGAAATATTATTGTTACTGAGTCGAGAAACGTGAGTTTATGCAGATGTATCACTAGCAACACGTGTTGCAGAAGAGACAATAAGGAACTCAAACAAAGATCTGTATCCTCATTTACCAAAAATAATACCGACTTGGTACGCCCAGGAAGAGGATCTCAAGAACCTTTGCAGCCCATGAATAATAAATTTGATTTCACAAGTTGTGATGTTAATACACATGAAAACAAACCATCAAGATGTGCTTAAATTCCAGGTTCATGTCCTTATCTTGGTCTCAATTTGTGTCTGGGTTGGAGTCTGGTTTTGTTTGTGGAACTGTATTATTACCTATAACTACAAATACATGGGTGGGAATAGTTTCCACGATCTATTGGTCAAAAATGTCGACACCCGCCCTCTATTGGTTGAAAAGGGCGGCATCCAATCGCTGCCTTTCTTTAGTTATTTTTTGTTTTTTTCGTTTTCACAGTTAGTATTTTAAAATTTCACGCACATTTCAGTATCAAAAATGGATTTGGTGGAGCGGTTGTATTTTTGGTTTTGTAGCTAAACAGATCAATATACCCGGGTTCAAGACCCAGGTAGCGCTTTTTTTTTTAATATTACAATTTATATGCCAAAAGTTAACCTCTTTACGTTAGTTTTCGCTGCTACACTTGGACCTTAATAAAGTTACTCTACAGTTCCTAAACTTTAATAAGAAAATTTGTTTGATGAGCGTATTGTTTTCTACATCTCGATGTTTTTTTAGATTGTTTTATGAGTAATATGTATATGTAACCGAAAAAAACAACCTAACATGTTACCAAACCGAGGAATTCTCGGTTTAGCGCCCCGCAACGCGGGCATGTTTTCAAGTTGAGGGAATAGTGCTAGGCAGCTTGCCTAGCACTTCCCTATTGGACCACTTATTTTTAATTTAATTTTATTTCCAGTTTAAAATTACGTTTTTGCCCTCAGTTCAAAATAAAATTATAATTTTGCCCCTAGCTCAAAATTACGCTTTTGCCCTCAGTTCAAAACATCTTTTATTTCATTCCCAGTTTAAAATTACGGTTTCGCCCTCCGTTTAAAATTACGTTTTTACCCCCAGTTTAAATTAAATTATGTTTTTGCCCATAGCTCAAAATTACGTTTTTGCCCACAGGTCAAAATAAAATTATATTTTTCCCCTAGCTCAAAATTATGATTTCGCCCTCAGATTAAAATTATGATTTCGCCCCAGTTCAAAATATAATTACGACTTTGCCCTCTTTTCAAAATTATGATTTTTTTCTCATTTCAAAAATTACGATTTCTCCCCAAGTTAAAAATTGTGATCTTGCCATCATTTTACCTTTTTTTTTACAAAACTACAGTAGTGTTTTATTTTGCTTGGTTGACTCAATGTAACTTTTATTGTGTAAATCAGTTGTCTAATACTCACTCATTGGTCCTGACAAATTAGTATTTTACCCCCAGCTCAAAATTACAGACCTCTCATCGTTTTAATTTTTTTTAGCAAAACTATGGTAGTGTTTTGGTTTAATTGGTTGTTTCGATGTATTTTTTTAGATCGTGTTATAAGTAGTATGTACAAGTAATCTAAATAGATGCATACATGTTATGAAACTAAGACATATTCAATTTAACGCCTCGTAACACGGGCGGGCAGAAGTGTAATTTTTATTTGTCCATGCATGCCTGATACATTCTCATTTATCCTGAAAAATTATAATTTTGCTCCAAGTTTAAAATTATAGTCTTTCCATTTTAATTGGTTGACTCGATGTATTTTTTTTAGATCGTGTTATGAGTTGTCACACCCCGACCACGTAAAACAACAAATCGTGGCGGAAACGTCGGGGAGCGTTGTAACAGAATTATTGTTTCAAACCATGGATACAAAGAGTTTCGTTTTATTAAATATTAAACATTGTCTTAAGTTAAACAAACAAGTCAAACACAGTCTATTATCGTTATTAAATCACTAAGGCCTCGTCCGGTCCTAAGTGAGCATGCATCCTATTCGCAATCAACACTAAGCAACTTCACCTGAAACATATGTAAAAACAAAGTCAGCAAAGAAATGCTGGCGAGTACATAGTTTTTGCGTGACTATCAGATTCATGGCTCGTTTGTATGTTGAAACAACTTGTACAACTTTGTTAATTGATATTAGAAAACCTTGTTTTGTAAAATGTTTGTATTGTAAATGAATAACCAAGTCAAAAGAGATTGGTCATAATTTATAAACCTCGATGCCATGAATCTTAACCCAAAACATTTGTGTATGTAAACCAAATCATAAATCATTCTTGTAAGAAAACTCGTATGGTTTATATAGTTTTGTAACCATCGTTGTGTGACATCGTTTAACTCGTTCTCGTTATAGATCATCGTTCATTTGTTTAAATCGTTCAAAATCGTTCAATCGTTCTCGTTTTAATTGTGAAAACTACTTTTGGTCGTCTCGCTAATAACATTCAAACCTTTGTGACTCGTCCATCGTTCAACACGTACAACTCGTATTAACAAACCACCAAAGGGTAAGTTAACAATCATCAGATTCAGTTGTTACCCACTTAACCCACACATAACCATGGGTCTAGTTGATAACGGGATTTGTCGGATCCTATGGTACCATAGCCTAATACTGGTTGGTTTGGCCGAAATTAATGAATGTCATTCGTTATGTAACTACAACCACAAGTTCGTTCACATCATTGAAATCGTTCTTGGTTTTGTATAAACCATTTTACTCGTTTTGAACCCATCGTTAAAACATCGAAATCGTTTAAATACATATGAATCACCCCAAAACAATTGAAAATAGTAAAATAGGGGACTATGAACTCACCTTCGGGTGCGTTTTTAAATGTTAACACAATCCCTCAAATTGTTTATCCGCCCTAAATTAAATAAGAATGATTTTTAATAATCAAAAACCACACTTCGACATGCAAAATGCTACTTATGTCATTTATGTTTTAATATATATAAAACTGGACTGTTTTCGGACATTTAAATAAAATAGTTAACTTATTCCAAAAATTCCCAATTTATTACAGAATGTCTTAAACGATCCAAATATTATTGTGTAAAAATATCGGGGTCCAGTTCGTTACCAATATTATATAAAAATTCATTTTCCGGACTGAAATCAGATTTATCTTTTTCTGACTGCAGTCCACGGAATAATTTATTTAAAATTCATCGAGAGTCCGATTTATGAAATTTCAGTGATAGAATTACAAATACATCGGTGGTCATCTACAGCATAATTTTCATGATTTAACTCTACACAGAATTCAAGTTATGACGGAAAACAGGACGCATATTTTCAGCAGCAAAAATGCAGCTCTAGCTGCTGTTACAAAATGGCACTTTAAAAATAGTATACGAAGTCCAAAAATTATGATTCCAGTGCCATTAGAACCGTATTTCATAATACATAAATCCAGACTTCAGAAAATACATTTTTCGTTAAGTTACGGTCTGGTTACAGCCAACTGAAGTTGGCTGTAATCACTAAACAGCTTTCTGTTTTCAGTCTTTTAACATTATAAAGTGTGTTCGATTGATTCCGTTAACATGTTTAGCGATCACAACAATACTTACAGCAGATTATCACTTATATATTTCATATTTATCAAGCATTATCATATTTCATCACCATTTTAACACTACTTTAACCATACTTCATCTTTAGTTAGTTATACTTCAAGACTTTGGTGATGTTCTTTAGAGTTCTTAGTATTTTACCATTCAATCAACTATTAACCAACAAAAACAAGAACAAGATGAAGATTTGAAGCACTTACTACTAGCACAAGGCTAGGGGAGAAACAAAGCGCAAAAGTGGTGGATAAAAGAAAACTAGAAAGGTCCTTGAGCTTCCGAACACACCAAGCTTAGTTGTTGAACCTCTTGCACCTTTGTATGGATGGAAAATGGCTAGAAAGTGACTTGATGGTGGTGTTATGGTGGTTAGTGATGGCTGTCGAAAGCAAGGGAAGAAGGAAAGGAGAAAGTGTTGTTTTGAGTTTAGTGAATGATGTTAATGTCAAGACCTTGTGGTTAAATAGAGAACCTTCCAACACTTCTTTGTCTAGTGGTTACTATGCTCCTTGAGTACTTAGCATATCAATTAAAGAAATCAAGAAAATCAAGGGGGTGTGAGACCCCATGTGACCATCCCAAGGGGGGGGGGGGGGTGTCTTGTTGGGTTCTAACTAGATAGTTAGTGATTTGGTTGGAATTCATGGGTTTAGTTAGTGTGTTATGTTGTGTAATATAATATAAGGTGTGTTAGGGTGTTCGGGGACCCTAACTAGCTCAGAAAAGTAAAAACAATATGTTTGACAATATTTTTATGTTCCGGGTAAAGTCCGGTTGTTCGGTTGGGTATTGTTCCGTTAAAGTGTCTTTTATAATACTTTTTGCAATACAAATTATTCCCGGCACTTAGGAAAGCATACAGGACCATGCTGCCATGTTTTTGCACTTTACTAACATAATAAAATGCTGAACTTTTAATAATAAATGCAGAATTCTGCATTTATAGTTTGTTTTAGGCACTTTTCGGCACTGTAACTATCACCTAGTGACGCAGTTTTGTCGTAAATAGCTCTTTAGTTCAAATAAACATGTTTTCGCCATACCGAATCCTTCGAAACTTATTTCTAAGTTATGTAAAGGATATTTAGGGTATGTTTGGCTTACGTCACAGTTCCGGAGTGTATGTCGCGTTAAACTGATTGCGTTTAAGCACCAGTTTGCGTATAACCTTCCAGAAAGTGATTTAAAGCTTGAAATCGGAATTGAATCAAATTGTAAAATTATTAAACACAATTGCACATAAAATAACACCAAAACACATATAATAACATCAAAGCACATTGTTTTATTGACAACTGACATTGTTTTACATTATACGATGATTACAGAACACAGTGTATGTACAAGTAACCGAAATACAGACATACATGTTATGCGAGAGAAATATTCGGCTTATTGCCCCGCAACGCGGACGGAGCGAAAACTAGTTATGTCAACAAAAGTCCACCGGATAATTTGAGTTGTCAACTTGTGATGATTTTTGTTAGTGTCAAAATTTACTTTAGTTATACTGTAATCCAGACCAACTTTAACTAAGCCAAACACTTTTTAATATTGTGAATCGGTTGGAAACGACTGGGTTTTATAATATTTTGTTTATTATTATTATTATTATTATTATTATTATTATTATTATTATTATTAGTATTAGTATTAGTATTAGTATTAGTATTAGTATTATTATTATTATTATTATAAAAACTAATGTTTTGATGATAATATTTTAAAACTTTGAAAGAAAACATTTAAGATGTGGGAATGGATGAAACTTTAAGGGAGCTCATACTGATATAAAGCACAGGGAAGGAATCACTACAAGGGGTAAACACATGATCAGCTATCTAAATCATATAGAAGGCCCAGTCACTTCCTAAAGGTTTGTAAAAAAATGTTAGATATGAAATCCATATTCTTACACTTTCTGTTTTAACTTCGTTTGATACATTACGTACCCGCGGGTAGAGTGATGGATTTCGTTACTTGAACGTTTATTTCTTTCAAATGATTATCTCAACAATTTTAAGTTATATATTTGTGTGTTAGTCCACCAGCGAAATTCGCAGGATTTTAGACTAGTCAATTAATGAATACATGAAGGATTAAGCATGGGTGTTGATAAATGCACTCCTCTTTTCTCATTTCTTACTAGTTGCACTCCCCCATTAAAGTTTTGAAATAAATACAATCAAACCTTATATTTTCTATTTTTTTTTAAATTGCATTAAGAAGTATCCCTATTTTTCATTTTCTATTTTTTGGTTTAGCTTTTTATTTCTTTTGTCTTTATAAAATGTTGATTTAAAATATATATCTTTTTAATTAAATGGAACATTATATTTTGTAATAAAAAAGTATTATTTTAATAGATATAGTGGCACATCAAAAACGATGAATTTTTACTTACGTACTGAACAAAAAAAATGATATTTTACTCGTGTACCAAAAAAAAAGATGACTTTTAACAAAAAAAAAAAAAAAAAAGATGAATTGTGTTTTATATTTTTTTATATTAAAAAGTAATTTAAACATGTTTATGCATTACTTTAATTATCTTAAATATGACGTCATGATTTCATTTACAAACATTTGGCATGGTCGTCATTGCAATCTCCAATTCTCCACCACCAATCATTATAAATAAGATGACATAATGACAATTAAGAATATTACGTCCGGAACAAAAGATGATTTTTTACTTATGTACTGAAAAAAAAAGATGAATTTTAACAAAAAAGAAATACAAGATGATTTTTAACAGGGAGTCGAGTTGATTTAAATATCTATGTTTTTAATAATACAGAACCATCATACTTTTGTAATAAAAAAATATCATGTTAATAGATATGCTAATAGATAAAAACGAGTATTGGTTGTGAATTATTAGTGTAAAAAGTATGATGAATGGATTTTAATGGAATTTGAAAAGTTTTAAATTTTTTTTTGAAAAGGAGTGTGAAAAGTAAAAAAAAAAAAGGTGCATTTAGTCACCCGGTCCAAAACATTAACCAATTTTAAAATATATTAATGAAGAATCTCGATCATAACAAGTCCAAGAGATCAGTGCCTAGCCAAATGGAGGGTAGCAAGACCAAGGATCTCAACTCACCCTCACACAGTTTCATGGGGAGTTGAGAGGTTTTGAGATATAAGCACAACTAGATTAAAGAATGAAATAGTGATTAGAGCCAATTGATAGTTAAACACCTAGTGTTGTTGCCCATCAACATCATCAGTACCTTTACATCTACAATCCCTACCTCCACAACAACCTACAGAGCTTTTGAGGAAAGCTTTCATGTCTACTTTTAGGGTTGTTTGGTTTGCAGATTTCATGGGATAATGGAACTGGAATTTAAATTCCAATCCTTTATCATGTTTGGTTAGCCAAGTAAAGGAATTGGAACTGAATTTGATTCCAATGAAATCCCCCTTCACCACCCGGCACCCGCTACTAGGGCTGTAAACGAACCAAACGTTCGGCGAACAGTTCGTGAACCGTTCGACGGGAAATTCGTTTGTCTTCGTTCGTTTATTAAACAAACGAACACGAGCAAGAATTTTGTTTGTTTAGTTAAATGAACAAACATGAACAGAAGTCGTGTTCGTTCGTTTATGTTCGTGAACGTTCAGTAACGTGTTCGTTTGTGTTCGATACTTCATTAGTGTTTTTAGTTTTTATATTTATTTAAATACTTCAAAATCCAACAAATTAAATATCTAATAAGTGTCGGTGTATTATATATTCTGTTCATGAACGATTGTTTGTGTTCGTTTGTTGCCATTTTTGTTCATGAACATTAGTTTGTGCTCCTTTGTGTCCGTCAACGTTCGTTGCCTAAAATTAACAAACAAACACAAACGAACACGAACAAGTTCATTTCCTTAACAAACGAACACGAACATAAAATCCCGTTCGATAAGTGTTCGTGAACACATATATTTCTTAACAAACGAACACGAACAAGGTCTTGTTCGTGTTCGTTCGGTTCGTTTACAGCCCTACCCACTACCAACCACCGCCACCGACCGCCGTCACCCGCACTGGCCATCGACACCGATCGCTACCACCCGGCATCGCCACACCATCATCCATATTGTTTTGCATTCCAATTCCATGACAAATGCAACAACCAAACACATATTGTATTTTCAAAAGAATCCTTTAAATTCCAATTCCAACAAATTTCGTGAACCAAACGCTATATTGCATGTTAAGTTGATAAATGCATAATATATTATACCTGATCAGAGATGGATCCAGATAGAGGCAGCAGAGCTGAGGCGGCAAGCTGCAAGAGATGCATATCCAGATTTTCCAGGGGTATGCCAAATTCATCACAGCAACTGTTCTGTGTGTGCAACAATGTAAGGTGTGCAAATTCACGATTGCTCTCTGCAACTGTTCTTGGTTGTTCATTTCTCTGTGCAGAAATGGATTTGGCTTTCCAGTGCTACAACTTGGAATATATAATAGCAGCTCTTAAAGCTATGTGTGCATGCCTGTGTTTTCATCTTGTACTAAATATAAAAGCTTAACTCAAATGTTCAAGAAACATAATACGTTTGTGAATCTAAATGTTAGCCAAGTTGAAAATGATGATACGCTTTCATCTTGTATTAAATACATGATACGTTTGTGCATCTAAATGTTAGCCAACTCGAATGAAACGCTCAAGAAACATGTTTGTGCATCTAAATGTTAGCCAACTCGAATGAGACGTTCAAGAAACATGATATGTTTTCATCTTGTATAAAATACAAAAGCTTATAACTCGAACCGTCTTCAGATGAGGAAAGAGAGAGAAGGGCCAAAAGAAGCAAGTATGATTGCAGAAAGCACAAGTCAATTGATAAGAAGTAAACATGACAAGTAGCAAGCAAACCATGTTTTAGAGAGGCTTTGTAAATTAAAAAAATTGACACTTTTAGTGATGTATATCCATATTTATTTTTGTCAAATGTCATCATTTGTGAACTGAACTGGTGGTATCACTGGCTCAAGCCATTCTTCACTATAAAAATGTAGTAGGAGGAATGCCTGCCTTTCTCAAGGTAACAGTTACAGTGCTTCATTCATATCAACTTTAAGAAACTTAACATGCATTGTATTGTAATGTAAAACATTTACAACATCTGATTTCATAACATTGGCCTAAATTGAAACTAAGACAACTTGCCTCCCTAACCACTGTTACAAGTCCTCAAAGTGGTGATCCGTTTCATCAAAAATCTCCTCCTGCACAGCACATGTATCATTGTCAATAAATGAAGGGGCCGGGTCAATATAAGGATTTAGAGTGTGTGTTTACCTGCAGTAGCTCTTCAATCACATCTTCCATTGTAATAATACCAACTGCTGCTTCTTCTTCAGGCACTTTGGGGAGTGGTTTTCCTTGTATCTCTAAAATGTCTGAGTTTATGTCTTTATTCCACTTCCTACTCCTCAAGCTACTACTACTTCCACTCTTCCATTTCTGAAAGGACCTTTTTGACTTCAAACTATTCGATTTCTCTCCATCAATATCTACTCGCACTTCTTTCGTCTCATCTACAAGATTCCTGTTACTTAATATTCATTTTTATAATATATGGTTTTGGCAGGAATATAATGGGCTTACCACACATCGGACTCTTCTTATGGCCCTGCCTCACAACAACCGCCATGTGACTGTGACCTTTCTGAAACTCATTCAAGATGTCGTACAACGGAAGACTTTCTGGAACCCTAAAATCAAATATCGAATTATCAATCACCCAAAGAAAGAAAATATATATAGTTGTACAACATACTTGAGAATTTTTCGAATGGTGACACTTGTTACAGGTACTTCATCATCAGGGTGAACGGTCAGCAAATTTTTTACCTACAAACAAACAAGGTCAGAGATTCGGTTCTATGTATGTAGCAAGAAATAGAAATTAGACAGATACCAAGATGAGTCCGATTATGTTTGTAGGGTGGTCGTAGTAGACAGGCACTCTGCTATGGCCTTTCTCCAGGATTAAAGTCATCAAGCTCCTGTCAAGCTTAGCATTGATATCGATCGAAAAGGTGTCTGATATAGGAGTCATTGCATCACTAGCTGTCTTTTCTGAAAGCTCAAGTGCCCCTGCTATTATGGTTGTCTCGTCATGTGTTAGCTCTCCTCCTTTCCCGGCCTCGTTACCATGCAAATTCACTAGTGTCTTTAACTCAGCTCTCCGGAACAGAGCAACGTGTTCTTGGCCCAACAGATAGTCTAGGAGCTGATGAAGAAGGATACAATTTATTATTTATGATCATTCATTTAAAATAAGTATATACATGATGAGGCAGAGGCACCAACAACCCACCTTGCTTATTGGATATGCAACAGGAAAACAAATCCAAACAAGAATACGCACAAAGGGAGTCACAGATGCACCAATAGCCAATCCATATCTAGTACACACAGATTGAGGTATGATCTGGGGATAGATATAATAATCAAATGAAGATTGGTTTTTGAGATATCAAATTTGCAATAATTGATTCATTGATTGACTAACCTCACCAAAGAGAAGAATTAAGGTGACTGAAATAAGAATGGCACCCCAAGCTGTGACTAAAGAATCCAGAAAGATAGGAAGTGCCTGTCATTGGAATTTAATGCAACCTAACCTAAGCTTGTTTACAAATAATAATAGTATAGTAATTAGTAAGTAGAGTAGAGTAAAGTAGAGAGTACCTCCATTGCAGCAGCATTACAAATAAGAAGGGTGCAAAGCAGTAAATGTTGCCTTGTGACCACAGGTAATATCTTTGCTGTTGCGTAAATACTTACTTGATTAACATTAATTTTAGAGTGTTAAAAATCAGAAAGATTGATATATATATATATAGGTACCTGCGTAAATACGGTCTTTGGGAGTACCGGATTTGGCAAGAACTTCAAGATCAACAAGACTCAGAGACATAAGGCCGAGGGTAAGGCCGGACATCAAACCGGCGAACAAAACCAAAAACACTATGATCAGGATGTTCAAGAAGAACTGCGTCTCGCAACACTTGTACTCCACCGCCATAACGATCAATCTACCCTTGGATTGATTATTCAAACAGAATTTGTTTGTTTGATAATGATAATGATAAACCGACAACGAAAGGATTAGTGTGTAGCGTAAGAAAGAGACAGCGAATTCAGGGCAGGACGGGCATATATATCACGTTACGTGTCACTTCCCTCCACAACTTTCACGATTTTTCTTCATGTATTTATGGAAACTTGTATATATAATATAATAACTTCAAAAAAAAAGTAAATTATTATCAAGGTTGGAGAACTCGTTAGTCGCTAGTCGGCCGGTGAGGGGGGACTAGCGACTACTCGGGATTAATCGGATTGGAAATTTTATATGTAAATTTTATTATTTTTATAAATATGTATATATATACTCACACATCCATATCAATATAATACTTAAAAAGGTAAAAGTAGTTCAAAATACAAACTAAACTTATATATAAATCATAACATAACAAGTCTTAGTACTTAAAATTCAAACATTAACAAATAGAGCACCACTTGAAAACGTGATACAACACTCCCTCTCTTTCAAAACTCCCCTGAAAACATTCTCTCTATACACACATGATACAGCACAAATATAAAACACTAATTCTTTAGTCTGTTATGGAGTAAGTGGTATCATTAGTGATACATAATTCGTGTTAGGATGTACCAAAGAGGGTGGGTATAGGGCATCTAATAAAAAGTTTCCATTTCTATCGGTCATAAAATCAATCAAAAAAGAAAAAGCAGCCTTTTGCGTATGGCATCGCCACTCCCTTTGGCAGCATCTGTCACACCCCCAAAATCCACCATGCGGAGTACCACCGCTTGGAGGCGCGACGTGACCAGGATCGAGCCACCAATCATATTGAACATCGTAATTAAGTAAATAGACCAACCACAATACGATTGGTGACCAAAGCCAGTTAACCATGTTTAGTTTAAACAGCGGAAGCATAAAGGTAAATCCAAAAGCATAAGTCCATAGTTTATAAGTTCAAGTTCAAAACGCAAGTTTAATAAGTTCATAAGGATTTAAATAATAAGCACGGAACATAACAGTCCGTACACCACAACAACTCCTTCCTCGTGCAAGCTCCAAGCGTTTAGCGACCTGTAAGGCATGTAACAACGAGTCAACAACAAAGTTGAGTGAGTTCACGTTTGGTTGTTTAGTTTTAAGTTGTTTCTGAAAAAACGTGGTTTGACTTTCGTTGGCTTAATTGCCGTGGGGGTTACCCCGTAGTTGAAAGTATGTTTAACCAGTTCCTTTTTCATTACCCAAACCATAACCATAATCAGTGGGGGCTTTCCCCGTATGAACTACTAGACCATACATATCGACAACTGACGAACAATAGTTGTGCCCTACATCAGTGTCTATCATCACTGACAGTTTGCCATAGTCCATTAGTACACGCCCGTCCGAACGGCACGGTGTGAGGTTTGTTAAACCTAATAGCGCTATTAACTAATGACCCGCTAGCCATTGGCCTCGGCGATTAAGTCGATATAAATTGAGGGACTTCATGATAGAGTTTTTGTCTAGCTAGTTTTAAGGTTGTTGTCCTACCCAAGGAGGACGAACGTACGTATTCTGCACCAGGAGAATTCGTAGGATTAATAATGGCACCCTACCTATGGAGGATGGCCGTACATATCCTCCCAAGGGGATATGTAGATTTAGTTTTTAATTCTTTAACCCATTCCCAAACCATCGGGAATCCCATGCCTTAGAAAGTGTGTGAACTCACCTCGGTTTGCTCGGTTAGATTCTCAAATATAGCTAACAGTCAAGGTCGGTCAATCACGTCCTAATATGATTACCAGTTAGTCAATTAGTGGCTTTCAAATAGAGCACAAAGTTCCTACACGTATCTATCACACAATATGCATCACTTTGACGGTTTATGCTCATATAAGTTTCCCATCCATTCCCCACTCATAAACAAACATATGATAATGCACATAACACATATCACATGTTAGATCATTCACAGATAGCATACTCGACATTTAGACACGCAAATTACAGCTTATGTCATTTCAGCATAAATATTCAAATCCGGGCTGTTTTCGGACATTTTAATAAAATAGTTAACTTATTCCAAAAATTCTCAAATTTTTATAGAATGTCTTAAACATTCCAAATTTTATTGTGTAAAAATATCGGGGTCCAGTTTATTACTAATATTTTATAAAAATTTATTTTCCGGACTGAACTCAGATTTATATTTTTCTGACCACAGTCCACGGAATAATTTATTTAAAATTCATCGAGAGTCTGATTTATGAAATTCCAGTGAGGTAATTACAAATACATCGGTGGTCATCTTCAGTGCAAGTTTCATGATCTAACTCTACACAGAACCCAAGTTATGATAGAAAACAAAACACATATTTTCAGCAGAAAAATGCAGCTCTAGCTGCTGTTATGAAATGACGCTTTAAAAATCGTAAACGAAGTCCAAAAATTATGATTCCGGTGCCATTAGAACCGTATTTCATAATACATAACCCTAGACTTCAGAAAATACATTTCTCGTTAAGTTATGGCCTGTTTACAGCCAACTGAAGTTGGCTGTAAAGCTTGGACAGATTCTGGTTTTAGTCTTTAGATTTCTAGTTTGTGTTCGATTGATTCCGTTAATCATGTTGAGTGATCACAACAACATCAATCATCAATATTAACCAACAAAACATCAGAAAATCAACCAATAATCATAACCACACAAGATCTACATGATTTACACACATAACTTTTCTTTATCCACCTTATTCATCTTAGGTTCAAGACTTTGTGTTATGATCTTTAGTGTTTCTAAATTTTAACCATTAAATCACTTATTAACCACCATAAACAAGATTAAGATGATGTTTAGAGGCATTTACTATTAGCTCAAGGCTAGGGAAGATTCAAGGCGAAAACAAGGTGGTTAATAGCGATGTAGAGAGGTCCTTGTGATTCCGTAAGCACCGGGCCTCCTTATGTGGACTCTAGCACCTTGGATTGTATGTAAAATGGCAAGATTGAAACTTGAAAATGGTTGGATGTTGGCTATGGTGTTCGGCCGAGAACAATGGCAAGAGGGAGAGAGGAAATTTTGGTGAAGTGTTGTTGTGAATGAAAGCTCTTGATCTCATGGACTTATTTAAAAACCACCATCCACTAAAATCCTTTGGTTATTATGTAATCTAGATATGGAGCATGATTAAATAAAATAATCAACATTGTAAGAGTGGTGTCCCCTATGGGGAACCGTTCGGTTATAAGGGGGGGGGGGGGGTTTAGTTTGATTTCAACTAGATGGTTAGTGATTAGTTTGATTAGTTAAGAGTTTTAATTAGTTACTAGTGTGTTATGGGTTATAACGGGTGTTAGGGTATTCGGGGACCCTAACTGGCTTAGAAAAGGAAAAACAATGTCATTGACAATATTTTTATGTTCCGGGTAAAGTCCGGTCGTTCGGTTTGATACTGTTCCGTTAAAGTGCTTAATCAATCTGTAACGTGTCCTGTATATATATTTTTGTAACGTTTTTAATTTCTAACACTTAGGAAATCATAACGGACTATTTAATGACTTTTCTGTACAATACTAGTATGTTACCATGCACATGTAAGTATAGCACAGATATCAGAAGCAGTTAAATGATTCAGCACAGTCATCAAGCACTTTATTTTTCATTAATAGATTGTACGGTTACATGTAATTTTGAGGGTTGTCACATTCTCCCCCTGTTAAGAGAATTTCGTCCCGAAATTTAGCGCGTGGTTACTGAGGAAGCTAGTTAATTTGCGTTGTTTTCCTGATTTTCCTGGGGTGTCACATCATCCCCCCGTTGATTTGGAATTTCGTCCCGAAATTCTGCAGTAGCTTCAGCCTCAGTAGTGGTTGCGTTTTTCTTAAACAGTTGGGGATACTTGAGTTTCATTTGGTCTTCTCGTTCCCAGGTATACTCTGGGCCACGACGAGCATTCCAACGAACTCGGACCAGAGGTATCCTGGTACGCTTGAGGATCTTAACATCTCGATCCGTAATCTCTACTGGTTCCTCGACGAATCGCAGCTGGTCGTCGATTGTGAGTTCCTTGAGAGGAACTATGAGGGTCTCATCTGACAGACACTTCTTCAGATTCGACACATGGAAAACATTGTGAACTCCGCTGAGTTCTTCAGGTAGATTCAACCTGTAGGCGACTTTGCCAATTTTCTCGGTGACTTCGAATGGTCCGACATAACGCGGATTGAGCTTGCCTCGTTTGCCAAAGTGGACTACACCTTTCCAAGGTGAGACTTTGAGTAGCACTCGATCCCCAACCAGGAACTCGAGTGGTTTTCTTCCTTTATCAGCATAGCTTTTCTGACAATCACGAGCTGCCGCCATTCGTTGTCGTATCTAAGCAATTCTCTCGGTGGTATCTACCACAAGTTCTGGGCCAGTGATTTGACTGTCACCAACTTCTGCCCAGCAAAGAGGTGATCGGCATTTGCGTCCGTACAATGCCTCGAACGGAGCGGCTTGGATGCTGGTGTGGTAGCTATTGTTATATGAAAACTCCACTAGCGGGAGGTGCTTTTCCCAGCCATTACCAAAATTGATTACACATGCCCTAAGCATGTCTTCAAGGGTCTGGATGGTGCATTCAGATTGCCCATCCGTCTGTGGATGATATGCCGTGCTCATATCCAAACGTGAGCCAAAAGACTTGTGCATAGCTTTCAACAGTTCAGAGGTAAAACGCGCGTCACGATCAGAAATGGTAGAGGTTGGCACTCCATGCCTTGATACCACTTCTTTTAGGTAAATGTCTGCAAGAGTAGAAAACTTATCCGTTTCTTTGATAGCCAGAAAATGTGCAGACTTGGTCAGTCGATCCACGATCACCCAAATGGTATCGTTTCCGCGTTGAGATCTAGGCAGACCAGTAACGAAATCCATGGAAATTTGCTGCCATTTCCATTTCGGGATCTCCGGTTGTTGAAGTAGGCCTGATGGTTTCTGATATTCAGTCTTGACCCTCTCACAAGTCAAGCACTTACTGACGTAGGTAGCTATGTGGGCTTTCATGCCAGGCCACCAATACGTAGTCTTGAGGTCGTGGTACATTTTATCCGAACCAGGATGTACCAAATAACTAGACTTGTGTGCTTCATCCATCACAAGCTCGCGTAGGTCTCCATAAAGTGGAATCCAGATGCGCCCTGTTACATAGTAAGCGCCGTCTTCCTTTTGCTCTAGTCGCTGGCTTGATCCTCGCAAGGACTCGGCCCTGATGTTCTCCGCTTTCAATGCTTCAACCTGAGCATCGCGAATCTGAGAGGGGAGGTTGGATTGGATGGTAAGCTGTAAAGCACGTACACGCTTAGGTATAGTATCCTTTCGACTGAGGGCGTCGGCCACAACATTGGCCTTGTCCGGATGATATTTGATAGCGCATTCGTAATCATTCAAGAGTTCGACCCATCGGCGTTGTCGCATATTTAATTCCTTTTGCTTGAAGATATGCTCGAGACTCCTGTGATCGGTGTAAATGGTGCACTTGGTACCGTACAGGTAATGTCTCCATATCTTTAGTGCAAAAACAACTACTCCCAGCTCCAGATCGTGAGTAGTGTAATTCCTTTCGTGAACTTTGAGTTGGCGTGATGCGTAGGCAATGACCTTGTCACGTTGCATCAATACGCAACCAAGTCCTTGGATGGAAGCGTCGCAGTAAACCACAAAATCATCTGTGCCTTCAGGCAATGAGAGGATAGGCGCGCTACAAAGTCTATCCTTCAAGTGCTGAAATGCGGACTCCTGTGCATCACCCCAACGATAGGTGACACCCTTCTGAGTCAGTGAAGTGAGAGGCTGCGCAATCTTGGAGAAATCTTTGATAAACCTTCTGTAGTATCCTGCCAAACCCAAGAATTGGCGGATCTCTGTTGGTGTTCGGGGTGCAGGCCAGTTCTTGATCGATTCAACCTTAGATGGATCCACATGAATTCCATCCTTGTTTACCACATGGCCTAGAAAGTGGACTTCGCGAAGCCTGAAGTCACATTTCGAAAACTTGGCATATAACTGCTCTTTTCGAAGAAGTTCCAGCATAAGTCGTAGATGCTGCTCGTGTTCCTCCTGACTCTTAGAATAGATCAGGATATCGTCGATGAGCACAATAACGAACTTATCCAGGTAAGGTTTACATACTCGGTTCATGAGATCCATGAAGACTGCATGTGCATTCGTCAGCCCGAATGGCATAACCAGAAACTCGTAATGGCCGTAACGAGTTCTGAATGCTGTTTTGGAGACGTCCTCATCTCGGACCCTCAGCTGATGGTATCCCGATCTCAAATCAATCTTGGAGTAATAGCTCGACCCTTGCAACTGGTCGAACAAGTCGTCAATACATTGAAGAGGATAACGATTCTTCACGGTCACCTTGTTAAGTTCGCGATAGTCAATACACATTCTGAAAGTACCGTCTTTCTTCTTCACAAACAAGACTGGAGCTCCCCAGGGTGAAGAGCTAGGACGTATAAAGCCCTTTTCCAAGAGTTCTTGTAATTGCGTGGACAGTTCTTCAAGTTCTGACGGAGCTAGACGATATGGTGTTCGAGCTACAGGCGCTGCTCCAGGAGCTAGCTCGATTTGAAACTTAACTTGGCGATGAGGCGGAAGACCAGGTAATTCCTCAGGAAATACATCAGGAAAATTGCGCACAATAGAGATGTCTTCAATTCTCTTCTCTTCCGTTGATATGTCAGTAACGAGTGCTAAAATGGCAGTGTGGCCCTTTCGCAAACACTTCTGGGCCTTAAGAAAAGAGATGATGCCTTCGACAGCGCCACTCTTGTCGCCATGAATCATGAGTGGTTCTTCACCAGAACGAGGAATGCGGACGATTTTCTCCTTGCAAAAAATCTCCGCTTGATGATGAGATAGCCAATCCATCCCAATAACGACGTCGAAACTACCAAGTGTGATAGGAATAAGATCGATAGAGAAAGTCTGACCAGCTAAGACGAGGTTACAACTTTTAACTAAGTGTGTGGCTTCAAGAATTTTACCGTTTGCTAGCTCTACCGTGTGTTTGGTGTTTAGGAGTGTTGGAGTGCGCTTAAGCATTTGGCTAGCTTTTAAGGACACATAACTAGTATCGGCACCCGAATCAAATAAAACAGTAACAAAGAAGTCATCCAGAAGAAACTTACCCATCACAACGTTGAGATCGTTCCTTGCTTCACCCCGACCTAGCACGAAAACACGACCCCTTGCTCCATTACCATTGTTGTTACCCCCGTTGTTGCCTCCATTGTTGCATCCATTGTTGTTCCTGTTTCCTTGATTGTTGTTGTTCTGATTCTGGTTCAGTTGGGGGCAGTTCCTCTTAAAATGGCCTTCAGCGCCACACTGAAAGCACCCTTTATTGCCCTGTTGTTGTTGCTGCTGGTGGTTCTGTGGAGCTTGTTGTTGTTGTTGGCGATTTTGATTTGCTGGTCGGGCGCTCCTGCAATCCTTTGCTTCATGACCAAACTTGTTACACCTCGGGCAACGACCTTTGTTGCACTGCCCGCTGTGATGTTTGTTGCACCGGTTGCACTTGGGGTGGTTCCCTGGGTATCCACCCTGTCCTTGGTTACCAGAAGATTGCTGACCAGGACTCTGGTAGTCATCAGTCTTTCGCTGCTGAGACTGAACTGAAGTAGAACCCTTTCCGGAGTTCCCATCCCATTTTCGCTTGTTGTCGGTAGGTGCATCAGAAGTAGCTGTGGCACTGATTCGTTTGGGCAGTCTATTTTGCTCCACCGCCTGGTCAGTGAGTCGATGGGCCAACTTGATGATTTGCTGTATGGTACCCAGGTTGGCTGAAGTCACGTGACTTTGAATCTTTGGTACAAGGCCCTTGAGATACAGCTCAATTCGTTTGATGGGAGGGTCCACCATGGTAGGACAAAGGATGGCCAGTTCGTTTGACCTTTTCGTATACGCCTCAATCTCAGACCCCGTCATCTTCAGATTGTAAAATTCCACCTCTAGCTTGTGGATGTCATCCCGACTACAGTACTCCTCCTTGATCAGCTCTTTGAAACCATTCCAGGGTGCGGCATTAGCAACTGCCAGTCCTAGTAGTTGAACCTGTGCCTTCCACCAGGTTAACGCAACTCCTTCAAGTGTTCCGGTAGCATATTTCACCCTACGGTCTTCGGGGCATTCGCACATCTCGAAAACTGACTCAAGCTTTTCAAACCAGTGAAGAAGTCCCACTGCTCCTTCGGTGCCACTGAAAGTAGTAGGTCGGCAGTCCATGAACGTTTTGAATGTGCACACAGGAGGTTGAGCATGTTGACCTGTTGTGTGAGAATAACAGACAAGGTTAAGCACGAGGGTTGGTTTGCGAAGGTAGGATCTAAACGTCCTAAGGTGGGTTGATATAGCAGGTTATACCTCCTGCTTGATTTGCTGCGAGTACCTCAGTAACTCATTCGTTGATCAAAGCCGTCAACTGGGCTTGAGTGAGGTTGATACGTCCTCCGCGTCCGCTCATGATCTTCATAACGAAGCAACGTAAGTGAGAAAAGTGTCGCGAAAGTGCGCAAGTGTGGGACGACAATAGAGAGTAAGCACACAAGGTTCAAATAGCAATTATCACATTATCTAATGCACAGTGAGAACTATCTAACCGACAATATAACATAAATCATACTACATATGGTGTCGAGTCTTGCACGTGGAGTGAAGCGTCGTTGTGGATCGTTGAGCACTGTACAGGTTATAGTCTGGTTTTATCAAAAAGCTTTTCCCCTTTTTAAAACCAAGTTCACTATAACCAATGGCTCTGATACCAATCTTTCACACCCCCAAAATCCACCATGCGGAGTACCACCGCTTGGAGGCGCGACGTGACCAGGATCGAGCCACCAATCATACTGAACATCGTAATTAAGTAAATAGACCAACCACAATACGATTGGTGACCAAAGCCAGTTAACCATGTTTAGTTTAAACAGCGGAAGCATAAAGGTAAATCCAAAAGCATAAGTCCATAGTTTATAAGTTCAAGTTCAAAACGCAAGTTTAATAAGTTCATAAGGATTTAAATAATAAGCACGGAACATAACAGTCCGTACACCACAACGACTCCTTCCTCGTGCAAGCTCCAAGCGTTTAGCGACCTGTAAGGCATGTAACAACGAGTCAACAACAAAGTTGAGTGAGTTCACATTTGGTTGTTTAGTTTTAAGTTGTTTCGGAAAAAACGTTGTTTGACTTTCGTTGGCTTAATTGCCGTGGGGGTTACCCCGTAGTTGAAAGTATGTTGAACCAGTTCCTTTTTCATTACCCAAACCATAACCATAATCAGTGGGGGCTTTCCCCGTATGAACTACTAGACCATACATATCGACAACTGACGAACAATAGTTGTGCCCTACATCAGTGTCTATCATCACTGACATTTTGCCATAGTCCATTAGTACACGCCCGTCCGAACGGCACGGTGTGAGGTTTGTTAAACCTAATAGCGCTATTAACTAATGACCCGCTAACCATTGGCCTCGGCGATTAAGTCGATATAAATTGAGGGACTTCATGATAGAGTTTTTGTCTAGCTAGTTTTAAGGTTGTTGTCCTACCCAAGGAGGACGAACGTATGTATTCTGCACCAGGAGAATTCGTAGGATTAATAATGGCACCCTACCTATGGAGGATGGCCGTACATATCCTCCCAAGGGGATATGTAGATTTAGTTTTTAATTCTTTAACCCATTCCCAAACCATCGGGAATCCCATGCCTTAGAAAGTGTGTGAACTCACCTCGGTTTGCTCGGTTAGATTCTCAAATATAGCTAACAGTCAAGGTCGGTCAATCACGTCCTAATATGATTACCAGTTAGTCAATTAGTGGCTTTCAAATAGAGCACAAAGTTCCTACACGTATCTATCACACAATATGCATCACTTTGACGGTTTATGCTCATATAAGTTTCCCATCCATTCCCCACTCATAAACAAACATACGATAATGCACATAACACATATCACATGTTAGATCATTCACAGATAGCATACTCGACATTTAGACACGCAAATTACAGCTTATGTCATTTCAGCATAAATATTCAAAACCGGGCTGTTTTTGGACATTTTAATAAAACAGTTAACTTATTCCAAAAATTCCCAAATTTTTACAGAATGTCTTAAACATTCCAAATTTTATTGTGTAAAAATATCGGGGTCCAGTTCATTACTAATATTTTATAAAAATTCATTTTCCGGACTGAACTAAGATTTATATTTTTCTGACCACAGTCCACGGAATAATTTATTTAAAATTCATCGAGAGTCTGATTTACGAAATTCCAGTGAGGTAATTACAAATACATCGGTGGTCATCTTCAGTGCAAGTTTCATGATCTAACTCTACACAGAACCCAAGTTATGATAGAAAACAAAACACATATTTTCAGCAGAAAAATGCAGCTCTAGCTGCTGTTATGAAATGACGCTTTAAAAATAGTAAACGAAGTCCAAAAATTATGATTCCGGTGCCATTAGAACCGTATTTCATAATACATAACCCTAGACTTCAGAAAATATATTTCTCATTAAGTTATGGCCTATTTACAGCCAACTGAAGTTGGCTGTAAAGCTTGGACAGATTCTGTTTTTAGTCTTTAGCTTTCTAGTTCGTGTTCGATTGATTCCGTTAATCATGTTTAGTGATCACAACAACATCAATCATCAATATTAACCAACAAAACATCAGAAAATCAACCAATAATCATAACCACACAAGATCTACATGATTTACACACATAACGTTTCTTTAACCACCTTATTCATCTTAGGTTCAAGACTTAGTGTTTTGATCTTTAGTGTTTCTAAATTTTAACCATTAAATCACTTATTAACCACCATAAACAAGATCAAGATGTTGTTTAGAGGCACTTACTACTAGCTCAAGGCTAGGAAAGATTCAAGGCGAAAACAAGGTGGTTAATAGCGATGTAGAGAGGTCCTTGTGATTCCGTAAGCACCGGGTCTCCTTATGTGGACTCTAGCACCTTGGATTGTATGTAAAATGGCAAGATTGAAACTTGAAAATGGTTGGATGTTGGCTATGGTGTTCGGCCGAGAACAATGGCAAGAGGGAGAGAGGAAATTTTGGTGAAGTGTTGTTGTGAATGAAAGCTCTTGATCTCATGAACTTATTTAAAAACCACCATCCACTAAAATCCTTTGGTTATTATGTAATCTAGATATGGAGCATGATTAAATAAAATAATCAACATTGTAAGAGTGGTGTCCCCTATGGGGAACCGTTCGGTTATAAGGGGGGGGGGGGGGTTTAGTTTGATTTCAACTAGATGGTTAGTGATTAGTTTGATTAGTTAAGAGTTTTAATTAGTTACTAGTGTGTTATGGGTTATAACGGGTGTTAGGGTATTCGGGGACCCTAACTGGCTCAGAAAAGGAAAAACAATGTCATTGACAATATTTTTATGTTCCGGGTAAAGTCCGGTCGTTCGGTTTGATACTGTTCCGTTAAAGTGCTTAATCAATCCGTAACTTGTCCTATATATATATATATTTTTGTAACGTTTTTAATTTCTAACACTTAGGAAATCATAACGGACTATTTAATGACTTTTCTGTACAATACTAGTATGTTACCATGCACATGTAAGTATAGCACAGATATCAGAAGCAGTTAAATGATTCAGCACAATCATCAAGCACTTTAATTTTCATTAATAGATTGTACGATTACATGTAATTTTGAGGGTTGTCACAGCATCCACTAATTCGGAACTTAATTTGAAAGCCATATTTCGACCCGGACGTTTATAAAACTAATCTCTTAATCGTTACAAGAGGTGTCATGTGTAATTTAGTTTTTTTATGAAATTTCATTTACCATTTAATTTGGTTTTTCTAGCCATCACCATTTTGGTTGGGTAGTAGAGGTTTTGTGGTTCTTGAAAGAGAGACGAGGGTTAAATTTCTGGTATGAGGTAAACTTGGTGTAATTTAAAAGTAATGATTATGTAACCTTTGCCGTATAAAAAAAATTTGATTTGGTTTTTCTCTAATAATTTTCGTTCATCAACTTTTTTACTGAATCTAAATATGTAGTTTTTTAGTGACAACGTTTGCTTCTACTCTATTAGACCAATAACCCTAAACTAATCGTCTATGCCCAGGTTTGAATCTAACGCTTCTTCTCTAATTAATGCCCCACATTTATGTCTAATTTTGTTAACTATTCTAGTATAAAATTTATTAAAAAAGGAAGTTGTATTTAAAATAAAATATATGTTAGTATCGTAAACTATACAAAAGCCGTTCAAAATTGAAATGATTGCATTAAAAAAATGACGTAATAAACATAAATTTTCTTATCTCGTGGCATGCATGCATCTTGAGATTTTGAAAATGTTTTTTTAACGGCAAATTTGGATCATTGGAGTATCATTGTGTCACCAGTAAAATTATCCGATCATATCCATCCTCAACAGGCAACAATACCTATACACCACTGGAGTATCATTGTGTCATAAGCGGAACTACCCGATCATATACATTCCCACTAAGAAATAATGCCTATACACCAATTTAGAAGGAAACCCAATACTATGATAATCGAACCTATTACCTGATGGTAATAAGTTTTATCCCACCCTTAATATGCCTCCATGTGATGAGATTTTGAAAATGTAGCCCAGTGGGTATTCCCATTGGGTTTAGTTTGGCCGGCCCTCCTTTGGGAGGTCACCGGTTCGACTCCCACTTGTGGCTTTAGGGGGGAGGACACCCGTGCGCAATGATGGTGAAAAACCTACCGAGGAGGGTTTGATCCTGAGCGTCACCCCGGTTTTAATCCGGCTGTTACTCTAGCGAGGCAACTTGTGTAGAGGCAGTACGGTTTCCGGGGGAAAGCCTTCGACCCAAGGTTGGTAAACCCAGCGCTGGCCTTGCTATCTGGGCCCTTAATCTTGGCGAGGGCCCGCGATTTACGGGTGTGACAATGGTCACCATTATGAAGTTCACCTTTCAAAAAAAAAATATATCCTAACAAATCTTCACTGTTCATTCTCACATGAATTCCACGTCAAGAGACTCACATGAATTTCACGTTAAAAGAGATTACCTAACTTTATATGACAACTTATTATTTCAAAGTAACTAACGCGTAAACAAGAATAAAAAAGGGCATCTTTTTTTTTAAAGTAATAGCATTTATGCTTGTAAAAGTTTTTTTTTTTTAAAGCAATAGCATAGCATTTATGCTTGTAAAAGAAAGGGTTCTGCCAATGTGGGGTAGCCCATTTGGTACAGACGTATGCCCCTTAAAGAGAGGTTTTAGGTTCAAATCTGAATAAAGGGTATTTAAATAAATGGTGTAGGAGCAAGTTTTGCGGTTAAAAAAAAAGAAAAAAGGGTTCGGTGACATCAGATTCTTTCATCTTCTCGAGCTTTGACGTTATATCTCAAGGCCGGTGTACTTGCATGTCGAAATAAGCAACCGATTTGGATCATCATTTTCTAAAGAAATCAGAGTAAAATGCTCGGATAGTCCCAGTGGTTTTCTCCATTTTCACCTATAGTCCCTACACTTTTAAAATTACAGCTATAGTCCCCAACTTTTACACATTCGTTCTCGGATAGTCCTTGAAGCGGATGAAGGTTAGCTTTTTGTGTTAAGTGGGTGTGAAATGACATAATGTTGTTGATATAAAACATAATAAATTAAAACATTACCAAAATCAATTTATTATTTATAAATTCAAGTGGGGCGCACCCCACCCCAACCCCTCTTCTCCGTAACTGCCGCCGGAAACTCACCGTTGCGGGAGAAC
This sequence comes from Helianthus tuberosus, assembly GCA_030545235.1. Classification (NCBI taxonomy): domain Eukaryota; kingdom Viridiplantae; phylum Streptophyta; class Magnoliopsida; order Asterales; family Asteraceae; genus Helianthus; species Helianthus tuberosus. The sequence continues at coordinate 60,969,241 of CM060444.1, read as the reverse complement.
AAACCCAAATCTCTCTTTCTCTCTCTTCCACTCTGTTCCCGAGTCCCATTTAACAGGGGGGGAGGGAAAATATATGAAAATATGAAAAAAAAAACCCATGTTCTTGAGTCTTATTTAACAGGGGGAGGGGAGGGAAAAGGGAAGAAAATATGACCATATATTCATCCTCCCAAATTGGAGAGATTAGGAGAGAAAATTCTCCTTCCCCTCCCCCTGTTAAATGAGACTCGGGAACATAGTGTTCATCTCTCTCTCTCGGAAACAATTTAGAGGTTTGATGACATGTTCTAGCTTTATCTTGAATTGATTTTAAACAGAACAATTCCCTCGCTTTCCTAATAAAAAATCTAAAAAGAAAAGTACATGTTCCAGCTTCAAGGCACGAATTTAAAGTGCATCAACACAAAAAAAGCTCAGGTTCTCACTTTCATATAGAAGGAAGTGCATATATTATTTACAGATGACACCTGTTTAAACTCATCTTAAATTAACCAAACATTTTTTTTATTTGAGTTCCTTCCTATGAATCCAATAACAATAACCCTAAACCTGTATATGCTCCATTAAACAAGAATCTTATTAAGCACTTTAACGTGGCTGTTGTTAATTACCAAAATTTCATAACTTTAGGACCTACTAGTATTAAAGACTTGGGTTTCAAAAACAGATATGCAAATCACGTTATTACAAGGCCAAAACATATCTGTAGATCGCGTTGTCGTCATCAAATCGTCGACGAAACAACGTCATCAAACCTGCAACAAACACCGGAGTTGTTCTTTCTGTCGTCGCCGGCTCTGTTTCTTTCTCTCTCAATCACTCACTTCTCTCTTTATCTACATTCTTCTTTCTCTCTCTACGTTTTTGTATTCTCACTCTCTCTGTCTTGATATATGTATTCAGTGAGATGAGGATGGGTGGTTGATGGTGGGGTAAGATTGGGGGTGTGTTGGGTATTGAAGACGAGGATGGTGGGTCTCACTTAAAAGTTTATTTAATGTTTTAACTTATTGTATTTAAATCTTAAGAGTATTTTAGTCATTTCATACTCACTTAACACAAAAAACTAACCTTCATCCGCTTCGGGGACTATCCGAGAACGAATGTGCAAAAATTAGGGACTATAGTTGTAATTTTAGACGTATAGGGACTATAGATGAAGATGGAGTAAACCACAGGACTATCTGAACATTTTTCTCAAGAAAAAATAATGCATAACGTGGATAGTAACTGTAATTTGATTACTTTTAACCAATGGGTGATTGTACTTTAACAGTAAGGAGCGTATATTATGGAGCACCCTAAACTGGTTTTTTTTATTGTGTTGCTACCATAGTAACAGTAATTTATATAATATTAAAGAGAAAGGTCGGTGGTTTGCCACCTACCTTTCTCTCCTAAATCTCTTAAAATACTTGCCACCTACCCTTTTCTTCCAGATCTTTCTTTTTCTTCCTCTGCTCTCACTATTTACAAATATCTCTTTTTATAACCCACAAACAGGTGGGAAATCTTCTGTAGGCACAAACGGGCGCAACATTTTCTCCATCTTTTCTAGAGTAAGGTATGACCCTATTTCTTGTAGCCTTTCTGGACCCATTATTGATAACGTATGCTCCTGATGTAACGATGGGCAATCATCAGTTTTGTTGAAATAGCATGTCAAATACGAATAAAGAAATAAGAAGCTAAATAACAATCTAACATTTTGAATAATATGATTTAGCCAGCTTCATGTTAAGCTAACTTCTATAAAATTTACCCGTTGAAGGTAAAACAACACTTGAATTGGTAGATTCATAAGTAAAGCGGCTATAATAGCGACTACTCTCAAGTATATGCAAGCACATGTTTACCTCTAAGGGGGATAAATCGTTACCACAAAAATTGTTATTCTTTTGCCAAAAATGCAAAGGCATAGGCTGTTTGTGGGTTATAAAAAGAGATATTTGTAAATATTCTTGGAAAATCAAAGATTTGAGCGAAAATTGGTAAATGGGGATGTCGTTTGGTTATTTGTTTGGGGTAAAAAACGGCCGTTTTTGGCAATATTAATTTGGGTTTTCTAAGGAGGGAGCTTGCTTATAGAGATGAAGAAGACGATTCATTTTCATCGGATGTTTCGAGTGTTAGTGTCTTCAGATGATGAATCTGATGATGGTTTTTAACAAAATAATTCATCCTCGGATAACAATCATGACAGGATTGGGTTAATTTCGAAAAGTAATTATAATCTTCATGAAATTTGTTAGTCTATGTTTAGTTCAATTTGGGATTTTAGGATTGGATAAATGAGTTTCGTGCTTTAATGATTGTGCCACTAAAATAACAAATAATTAGAACCCGAACCAATCAAACATACATAAGTAAATATGCGCACACATGTAAGTACGACAACAAAGGATACTTGGTCTATTGACATACACATTTAATTTTATTGTGCTTGAGTGAATAGTGATAATGACCAAGGGTCGGATAAATAAGTATAACACGACAGAATTTAGATCTATATATATATATAGAGAAAGTATAATGTACAAAAAGGCTTATCCTACATTATCATACGCGACAGAGTTATAACGTGCGTAATTAGTATCCCATGCGTGATTATCACATTTTTTGATCAACATAACTTGCGTAATTAAGTTCCCATGCGTGATTAGGTCAAAAAAATTGATCCCATGCGTGATTAACTGGTCCATGCGTGATTTTTGGCCTGATCCAAGGGTTACGCGCGTCGCGTACATTTTGTATGATAAGCCCTTTTGTATGTTAACCTACCCCTATATATATATATATACATATATATATATATATACGAATGATTATAAGACTTTGAATGCATAAAAGATTTTATTCGGAAACGAGTCGGGTCAAATATTTGAAGGTATAAATTAAAGTTACTTAAAGTTAGTCTATACGTACGGACATATAAGTTGAAGATTACCTAACTTTTTTGTTTGGATGAAAGTAGACCTATCTTTTGCTTTAGATTCGAAACTTATTCAACCCTCAAACAATTTTACTCATCCTTTTTACTTATTGCCAAAAAAAAAAAAAAATCCACTGATTGCCAAAAAAAAAAAAAAAAAAAAAAAACTAATTTAGATAATTGACATGATGACATGAAATTAATAATTTATATTCAATAAAAGTTTTAGATAAATGACTGACTATTTGAAAAGACATAAGGTAACAATGTACCTAGGGACCATTTGTTTGTAATTTCTCTCTAGCTAGCTAACTTCATAGAATGTGTGTTTAAGATAGAAAGAGTACGGCCCATATGTGATTATTTAAGTTTTTGGCTGAATCCCTACATTAGAAGATTATTAAGTGTTTTAAGTTATGTGTAGAAGATTAAAAATTTATGTGCAACTGAACTTATACATCAAAATGAGTGTGTAGCTGCATAAGTTATGTAACTGGTTAAAAGATATCTGTTCGCATTACTAATATATCACTTTCTCTATTTCTTACACAATTTGGAGGCTGGCTTTACAAGGTCTCAAGTTGTTGCTACTATTTCTGATTCTGACTTTATCCAGATTTAGTATTTCAACAATGGATTTTGTATGTTATATACCCTATGCTTTTAAATAAGTGAAATTTAGAATCCTATATTCATATATGATGGACAACTTTTTAACCTTTTCCTTTTTTTAGGTGGCTGAGACGATTGTCTAAAGTTCATTACTTTACTTTTAAGGTAGGTGTTAAGGAAGTTATGTTTTATGTCTTATTGAAGTGTGGTTTACTAACATTTTTCTTAACTTTCCGTCTAGATATGCATACATGTTAGAGGCTAATACTATTATCGTGTTTACTATTATGATAATTTTAGTCGTATTTTAAGATGTCAAGCGTACTAGGGTCTCTTCTTAGGCTGATACTTTTTATTATGGTCATCCATCTGGTTATGCAAACATGTTAGAGGTTAATACTATTGTCGTGCTACTGTTATGATACTTTTAGTTGTATTTTAAGATGTCATCATCACGTAAGCGTACTAGGGTCTCTTTGTAGGTTGATGCTTCTTCTTCTTCTGGTTGTTCCTTATATTTGGACAATGGAGACTGTACTAATGTTTGTGAGCATTGCGGTGCTTTTTTCGGTCGAACATAAAAATAGTCTGCATTTACAATGTGGGCTCTGTTTTTTATTTTTTGGATTTTCAATTTATGTTTCAACTACTGGTTACCAAAAGGGTGTTATTTCATTAATAGACTCTGAGAGGAAGGCAAAGCACCCAGCATAACCAAGATATGAACAAACTTTTGGAACAAGTGAACAACCTTTTGGATAAGACTAAAAGTTGGCTTTTGCTAAAGTACAAAAATACAGGTCCTAAAGTACAGTAATACAAGACCTGCCTTCTATGGGGAAAACAAGACAAGAATGTTGCCTTTTGTAAAAACTTCAATGTCGACTAACGTATGTAGTAAACCCCACTTTGTAGCTGTTAGGTAGTACCTCCTATGGGGAAAATATGACACAAAGACGGCCTTTTGTAACAACTTTAACACCGCCTAATGAATTTAATATAACCCCAGTATGTAGCTTTATAATTCTCTCACTTAAAATCATATAACTATATATAGTGTATGCATTAAGACCGTAAATGCATTAAGACCGTAAACAACCATAATTCCGCCGACTATAAACAACCTAGAGATTGCCGTCGCAATGTGCGGCATCTGGCACCATCCTAGTATTACATAAAATTAAGTGTTTAGTTTCTAAATAAATAAAGAAAAGAAAACACGAATGATGATTGTTGGAAATTTTATGAAAATAGCATTTTTCACAAATCTAGGAAATGCATTTTTCCTAATTTTCAACTAGAAATAAATATAACAAACTGAGGTGTTTTGATATATTTATTTATGGGTTTATGTTCTATGTTGGAAGAGCTTCGCAACGAACTAAACCACGTCCAAAACGAAGCTAAGATGAATGAGATATCGATGCTCAAAGTTTGGTGTTTGAAACATTGAATGCTGAAAAATTGGGAAAGTGGCACCTTGTCCCACATAGGAGGAGAGATGAAACTTAAAGGGGTATTTAAGTGGGAACTCTCCATCCTTATTGTTTCATGGAAGCACACACTAAGTCTACTCGTGAAGGGTGCGAAGCACCCTATCTCACACTCGCGAGCGCGGCGTGGGTGATGAGGCGCAATGTGGCGCTTTGATGGCGCACTTTGCACTTCGTACGTTCACATCGCCACGAGCCGCCTTTGTATTTTTAACCGCGCGCACGTGGTGAAGCACGTGGGCTGCAAGGATTAGGTGGTAGGTAGACCTTGGAGGGTGACGTGGCAGGTTGGCGCGCACTGGCGCATGGGGCACTTTAGTTACGCGCGTGGGCGCACCAAAGTGAGCCAATACGGCACGACTGTGTGGCGTGCTCGTATAGGTTCACCGATGGCTGGCGCACGCGCGCAAAGGCTGGTGCAGACCTGCACGCGCGCACGCGCGCATGAGTTGTGCAAGCAGCTGGTGCACAGAAGTGAGCCAAAAAGGCGCACGCGCGCATGAGCAGACCAGCGCGCGCATGAACTTGAGCTAAAATGGTGCACGCGCACTAGTGTGTCTTGCGCGCGCGCGTGCAGAAGCTTCCAGCAATTAATGACAGTGCAGTTACAGTTCAGCATTTGAAACCGATGAGTCAACGGTTTTGACTGAGAATTAAATGACGAATTAAATTGCATTGAAGACAATTAATGCAATTTAATTCCCTCCTTTAATTCGGTTTTTGCTATTTCAATTCAGATGCTATATAAATACAACATCTCTTCCACAATAGGAGGACACCAGCAACAACAAAGCATATGCAAACAATTCTCTCCACAATTCTGATCTTGTTCTTACTTGCTTCAAGGTATTCTTCGGGTTCTTGTGCCAGCACCGGTAGTACACACTGCTTCGGCTCTTGTACCCTGGGAAACAAAATGAGTTCTCTTGGGAGACTCAGAATTTGTTTTAAGGGCCCTGTGTTAAACACAACCCTTAACCAGCTTTATTTTCTTCTCATCTTCTGTTATTGTAATTTTATTTATTTCAGTTGTAAAAGTATCATTGTTGTTCAGCTTTCTTTCTCTTGTATTGTAATAGTTAAATAAACTTGTTTTATTTTTATTTAATTACGTGAACGGTTCCTACAAAGATAACTTATATATGTATTAAGATTTTCGACTTTAAAAAAATAATGTTATAGACTGAAACCACTAACTTGTCTCATGTATGAATAATAAATGTGAGGTTTATATACCAAATGAGCTTTTTTACCGATCAAACTAGTCTTTTGGATTGTTCTCTTGTTTGGTATGTAACATTGGTATTAGAGACAAACTCGGAGTGGTAGCCCAACGAGTGATGGCCTGAAGAGAACCAGACTAGTCTTTTGGGTTAAGTTATCTTGTTTGGTATATAACATTGGTATCAGAGCCAAACTAAACTCATAGTGGTAGCCTGGAAATAGCCAGTCGTGACCAACGAGGACGTTGGTCCTTAAGGAGGGTCGATTGTTACGGATCGAAACCATTGCAAGGTACCAGACTTATCCCACGTCGGTTGTATGGACAATAAATGTGGGGTTTATATACCTAGCAAAGGTGATTGTACCACCTCCTAAGGATCTTAGGATAGGACCCAAAACTGTTGATTACCTATTCATTGGGTATGCGCATCAAAGTAGTGCACATCTCTTTCTTGTACTTGAATCTAAGAATCCAGATGTACACGGACACACTATCATGGAGGTGAATCCTAACGTTGTTTCGTACTTTGAAAATGTGTTTCCTTTGAGAGGACAAACACATGCAACGTCATCGACACCCAATTTTGAAGGTGAAAGCACATCTACACCGGTTGATGAAGTAGTTCATGATAAGACAAATGAACGACCTGAGGTTGACGAGGGTGATCGTAGGCGAAGCAAAAGGCCAAGGGTTGAAAAATCCTTCGGTCGAGACTTCCTTAGCTATATGGTTGAGGGCAAGCCCAATACATATAGCGAAGCGGTTTCCTCTTCGGAAGGACCTCAATGGAAAGAAGCAATAAAGGACGAAATTGATTCTATATTGCAAAATTCTACTTGGGAGTTAGTAGATCTTCCACCTGGTTGCAAACCACTTGGATATCAATGGATATTCAAAAGGAAGATGAAATTTGATGGAAGTATTGCTAAATACAAGGCTAGGTTGGTGATTAAATGTCACACCCCAACCGATGGCGGAATCATCAGGGCGCGTCACTAGGCGAACCAGATTGCTCAAGAGAATCCATAACACTATTCATTACCAATATTTTTAAAGGTTCATTGTCCCATACCAACGAACAAATATTCAACAAACAGTTATTACAGATAACGAGTTCTCAAAAACAAAACAAGTCCGACAACCTAGATTTTTATTTGCGAGTTTCGAGACTTCATAACTAGTTTGCAGCATAACATCCAATCAACCTGTAACATACATTAAAATAAATTCAATACATAAAGTAAATGTGAGTACACAAGTTAGCATAGATATAGTATTAAAAGCGTTTACGCATAACCAGCATGTAACACGTAACAGGCGAAGCATGTAACTATCAACAATGATACAACCTAACCACGAGACTACGATGTAGAGTATGTGTGACATATGTTCACCGAGGCGAACACGTGAAGTAAAGTATTGTGATCCCTAGCAACCCCTGTCACACAGGTGCTGAGTCCAAACTATAGTACAATCGTTGCTAGAGGCGGTCTAGTGTAACACTGTATAAGCATAGTAACAAGTATTTAACAAATCACGTATAGCATGCGGCAACGGTTAGCGTTTATAAAGTGTTTGTGTTGTGTGTTGTGTTTTGATAGTGAACGTATGTAACACCCAAAAGTGCGTTAAATGAAAATGGGTTCAAGTATACTCACAGAACGTGTACTAATCAAGAAACACGATCCTCAATGGATTGAAGGGAGCGCCGGGTCAGCTTGCGTATGGGAACAGAAGCATAAGTCCTCCAAAGTGCTGAAATGGTCGGAAATCGAAGTGTTGGTGGGAAACAGAAGCTTCGTAGGAAGCTGATGCCTTTGTACGAAGGGGCCCTTCGTACGAAGGTGGGTCTTCGTATACGTGCTGCTTCCGTTGTCCAAAATTGAGTGTCTTCGCGTCGTCTTCGAAAAATCGAGTGTTCATCCCTCCAACCTTAAGCTATTAATTGAGCTTAGAGTCTAAGAGGCCTTTGATTGTGTCACGTATGGAAATTGGGCTGTGTTGTGTAAAACCAGGGCCTTCGTACGAAGGCAGTGCCTTCGTATGAGGCCATGTCCCTTCGTACGAAGCTGCCTTCGCACAAAACAGTCCAGTTCACAAACGTGGCTGTTTTTGGCATTCGGTGCTGTGTTTTCGCCTGAATCAGATGTGTCTCCGAGTCCTATTCAAGCTGGTTTCGACATTCCCTCATTCCACAGTTTAGTGAACGAGTTACATGTTGTTTTAGGTTCGTTTAGGGTGTAAAAATCAAGTTTAAAAGGTTTTGAAGAGTTTTCACCCAGATCCAATACTTGGTGAGTGTGAAATCAACGGGTGCTGGAACTGCTTGGTGTTGGAACTTCTGGGTTACCCTGAAGAGCAAGGGGTTGAGCTGGTGCTGCTGGAAGAGCTTGAGTAGCTTGCTGGCAGGGGCCTAAGCGGCAGTGTGCAGTAAAGTGCCCATAGATGTTGCAATTAGCACATAAACAACAGTTTACCCCTGCTGGGTGATGATAGGTAGAGGTAGGACACAGAGGGTGAGTACCAGTGTACGCACGCTTGGCAGGCGGTGCGTTGGTGACAGCGACTTGACGGTTCTGGTTGTTGGGCGGTGCTGGAACTGCGTTGAGCGGTGCTGGGACTACCGTGCTGTTCTTGTTGTTGTTGTTCTTTCGCTTGTGACTCTGTCGTGAAGACTTTGAACCTTGAGATGCTGCATTATCGGTACTGGGAGTAGTAGTAGCCTGATGGAGACTCTTGGTTGAGGTTTTGAAAGCTCCAGCCAACACTCATTTGTCGTTGATCTTGGCTGTGAGTTGGTAGGTTTCCTCGATAGTAGCAGGTCTTGCTGCTTGAACGAAATCAGCTACACAGACGGGAAGAGCACGAATATACTTCTTAATGGTCTTATCAGGCGTGTCCACCTGACCGGGGCAGATAATGCTCAACTGTTTGAAACGAGCGGTGAGACCAGCGTTGTCACCTCCTTCTTGCTTGATGTGCCAGAATTCATTCTCTAGCTTCTGGACTTCGTGAGGAGGACAGAACTCGTTCATCATGAGCTCCCTGAGCTCCTCCCATGAGAGGCCATAAGCTGCATCGTTACCACACCTGTTGCGCTCAGCGGTCCACCAATCCAGTGCCCTAGACTGGAAGACTCCAGTAGCATTCACAGTGCAGAGGTTTTCTTGGCATCCTCTTCGCCTGAAGGTGACCTCGATTAAGTCAAACCACTGAAACATTACAATGGGTCGATCCTCTCCAGTAAATCTTGTTGGACCACAGGCTTTGAATTGTTTGAAACTGAAGGGGGCTTTAGGTGCGTCACTCTTTGATTCAACAGAAGATTTGCTGCTAACTTCATTGATTTCACTGACGATCTGAGGTATGACCTTGGCCATTTCCTACGTACGAAGGCAGTGCCTGGAGAGCCTGGTTCGAATAGGCTGCCTTCGTACGAAGCTGCCTAGCTTCGAACAAAGGTGCTGTCTTGTGTAACATTCTCCTCGTTTCGCATGTAAGATGCTCGTTTAATGCGTTTTGTTGTGTTAGATAGTATTGGTACATTAAGTATTTTTGCATAGCATCGAGTTTCGAGTTGCGTTGCATTTTAGAGTGATAAATCGAGTTGTGCGAGTAGCGTTGAGTTTGTGTTGCGATAGTGTTTGCGAGTAGCAATAAACATAATAAACACACACACACAAGTAAGCACATAAGAACACACTGCATAACATTACTACTACTGATAATAGCGTTTGCGATTTTACGTGTTAGTTGTGATAAGCATATGCGGAGGCGTATGATAACCATACAAACACACTCGGCAATTTAAATAGCATAATTCTCTGTAATTCGTGTTGCGTAAGCGGTTACGAATAATAAGCGTTTAAACGTATAGTGGTGCGATGTCATGAAAATGTATTTAGTTTAACATGACCCTTTATTTATATCGAATCCCGGGATTCAAGTTGGTTACAAAACGAAGCGAAAACGAACAGGTAATGATCCGAAAAGTCGGGTTGTTACATTAAAGGATTTAGACAAAAAGAATGTCTAGATTACTTTGATACCTACTCGCCTGTGACACACATAACCTCCATAAGGTTGGTTCTTGCTATAACAGCTTTAAGAAATTTGGAAGACCAAATGGATGTTAAAACCGCATTTCTAAATGGCGATTTAGAAGAAGAGATTTACATGGAGCAACCTGAAGGTTTCTCCACCCTATGTCAAGAGGGTAAAGTATGTAAACTCGTCAAGTCTTTGTATGGCTTGAAGCAAGCTCCAAAACAATGGCACCAAAAATTTGATTATGTCATGATTGGCAATGGTTTCAAAACAAATGAGTGCGACAAATGTGTTTATTTCAAAGACACAAATGAAGGTTATGTGATCTTATGCCTTTATGTAGACGATATGCTTATCATTGGGAGTAATGACAAAATTATCAAAGCTACTAAAAACATGTTGAAAGCGAGATTTGACATGAAAGACATGGGTTTAGCGGATGTGATTCTTGGAGTAAAGATCATAAGAACCCAACATGGTCTTGTGTTAAGACAATCTCACTATGTGGATAAGATTCTTGAAAAATTCAACTCGGGTGATACGAGTGTAGCTCAAACTCCAGTTGATACCTCCCAACATCTAACAAAAAATAGAGGAGATGGAGTTGCTCAGTTAGAGTACTCATGAATTATTGGCAGTCTAATGTATCTAATGACATGTACTAGACCGGACTTAGCATACGCGGTGAGTAGGCTAAGTAGACATACAAGCAATCCAAGTCATGAACATTGGAAAAGTATAACAAGGGTGCTTAGATACATAAGATACACAAGAGATTATGGGCTGCATTATACCCGACAACCAGCAGTGATCGAAGGATACACTGATGCAAACTTGATATCGGATAATAAAGATTCCAAATCAACAAGTGGTTACGTGTTTACACTTGGAGGAGCGGCTATTGCTTGGAAGTCTTCTAAGCAAACTGTCATAGCTAGATCCACAGTGGAATCTGAATTTATCGCCTTAGATAAATCAGGAGAGGAGGCGGAATGGCTACGTCAATTCGTGGAATATATTCCAAGATGGCCAAAGCCTTTGCCAGCCATATGTATACATTGTGATAGCCAATCAGCGATTGGTAGAGCTCAAAGCTCGACGTACAATGGCAGATCAAGGCACATTCGACGTAGACACAACACGGTACGACAACTACTCTCAATGGGTGTTATCACAATTGACTATGTGAGATCAAAAGATAACAGTGCAGACGCATTTACTAAAGGCTTAGGCAAAGAGTTAGTTGAAATGTCGTCAAGAGGAATGGGATTAAAGCCCGTGGTAAATGGGAATATGAGGGAAACCTAACTTAGCTGACTAGAGATCCCAAGATCTAAGTTCAATAAGACAACTTAATCATATTACCAAAACGGAGTCACTATGGGAGAGTACCCCAAACCATATAAAATGGAGTTATATACTTCCTGGTCCATTCCAATCAGTGACATTGAAGTGAGGCTAAGCATATTAAGGTTAATGATTTCGGGAAATCAAATAACCATGATGCTTTTAACGATTCATGGGAATCACCTATGTGAGAGAGAAGTAGGGTCGCTTCGAATGGCTTTGTGGGGTGCGCAATCCTAGAGCTCTCATAGAACCAGGCTAGTGTTCCAGGACCATAATAGGACACAACAATTAGGGGTTGGCCAGACTAGGGAAAGTATTGTGTGAAGTGTAGTGTCGCTTACACAAATGGGGGTATGTTCAAGGACATCACGTCTACAAACCGCTAGTAAGCTAAGTATACTTCACAAAAGAAGGTTCAAAGGTAACAATCTACCTATCTTGCAATACTCAACTGTCGAAGTGTATTGTTGAAACTTGTAAGGAAAGATCGATTTACATTCATGTGGGGGATTGTTGGAAAATTTGTGAAAATAGCATTTTTCATAAATATAGGAAATGCATTTTTCCTAATTTTGGACTAGAAATAAATATAACAAACTGAGATGTTTTGATATATTTATTTGTAGGTTTGTGTTCTATGTTGGAAGAGCTTCTCAATGAACTAAACCACGTCCAAAACGGAGCTAAGATGAATGAGATATCGATGCTCAAAGTTTGGTGTTTGAAACACTGAATGCTAAAAAATTGGGAAAGTTGCACCTTGTCCCACATAGGAGGAGAGATGAAACTTAAAGGGGTATATAAGTGGTGTTTCATGGAAGCACACACTAAGTGTACTCGCGAAGGGTGAGAAGCACCCTAACTCGCACTCGCACACGCGCGCGCGCGCGTAGCGTGGGCGATGAGGCACAATGTGGCGCTTTGATGGCGCACTTTAGAGGGTGATCGCGTGCGCGTGGTGAAGCACATGGGCTGCAAGGACCAGGTGGCTGTTAGACCTTGGAGGGTGACGTAGCAGCGGCGTGCGAGTACACGTGGCAGGTTGGTGCGCATGGGGCACTTCAGTGACGCGCGCGGGCGCACCTAAGTGAGTAAATACAGCACGACTGTGTGCCATGCTCGTATAGGTTCACTGGTGGCTGGCGTATGCGCACAAAGGCTGGTGCAGCCCTGCGTGCACGCACACGCGCATGAGTTGTGCAAGCAGCTGGCGCACAGAAGTGAGCCAAGAAGGCGCACACAAGCATGAATTTGAGCCAAAATGGCGCGCGTCCACTAGTGTGTCTTGCGCGCGCGCAGAAGTATCTTGTAATTAATAACAGTGCAGTTACAGTTCACCATTTGAAACCGACGAGTCAACAGTTATGACTGAGAATTAAATGACAAATTAAATTGCATTGAAGACGTTTAATGCAATTTAATTTCCTCCTTTAAATCGGTTCTGGCTGTTTCAATTCAGATGCTGTATAAATACAACATCTCTTCCACAACAGAAGGACACCACCAACAACAAAGCATATGCAAACAATTCTCTCCCAATTCTGATGTTGTTCTTACTTGCTTCAAGGTATTCTTCGGGTTCTTGTGCCAGCACCGACAGTACACACTGCTTCGGCTGTTGTACCGTGGGAAACAAAACGAGTTCTCTTGGGAGACTCAGAATTTATTTTAAGGGCCCTGTGTTAAATACAACCCTCAGCCAGTTTTATTTTCTTCGCATCTTTAGTTCTTGTAATATTATTTATTTAAGTTGTAAAAGTATCAAAATTGTTCAGCTTTCTTTCTCTTGTATTGTAATCGTTAAACATTTTTTTTTTATTTTTATTTAATTACGTGAACGGCTCCTACAAAAATAACTTATATATGTATTAAGATTTTAAACTTTAAAAAAATAATGTTACAGACAGAAACCACTAACTTGTCTCATGTATGAATAATAAATGTGAGGTTTGTATACCAAATGAGTTTTTTTACCGATCAAACTAGTCTTTTGGGTTAAGTTCTCTTGTTTGGTATGTAACATTGGTATTAGAGACAAACTCGGAGTGGTAGCCCTACGAGTGATGGCCTGAAGAGAACCAGACTAGTATTTTGGGTTAAGTTATCTTGTATGGTATGTAACATTGGTATCAGAGACAAACTAAACTCAGAGTGGTAGCCTGGAAATAGCCAGTCGTGACCAATGAGGACGTTGGTCCTTAAGGAGGGTCGATTGTTATGGATCGAAACCATTGCAAGGTACGAGACTTGTCCCACATCGGTTGTATGGACAACAAATGTGGGGTTTATATACCAAATGATCCCTCTCACCAATTAGACTAGTCTTTTGAGTTGAGTTCTCTTATTTGATATGCAACAAATAATTAATAAAACTTTTTAAAAATGTATGTAATATTAGAGAATACTTTCGTGTAGTTGGTTAAAACTCGGTAATCATCGTAAATTATACCATATTTAAGCAAAGTTATTTTAATTCGGAAAGTTGAAAATCCCTAAATATCTACAAGTTTTCTCATAGTTGAGAAAATTGTACGGAAAAAGGTATTCTCTTTTTTTGAACGACGGTTATTTTATTCAAAACTCATAAAATAGAACATAGGGGCCAACAAGAAGCTGAAGATCCCGGGGATTTGTTACGGTGTTTCAGAGAAAACGACCGTGTAGTTGGGATGAATTTGCTTGGTCCCAGGGATTTCAGTAAATTCATACAACGTTTTATATTAAATTTGTCATATTAGTAGGATATATATATTGTACGTGAGGCAGGCATCATAGATGGCCTCGATATGGGCTATGCACAAGTAATGTCGTTTAATCATTTAAGTATTGCACGCGAGGAATTGTTGGTAGATCTATCGGGTTGACAACCCCGTCGTGACAGGTCGCTCCGTGTCAAGTCAAACAACGAATTGATATTCTGTTCATTGTCTAGCATTGATTATACCTTCGTTGTAAAATATAGTTTGTAATGTCTAGCTAACTTACGAGTCCGAAAATTTGATATTTTAAATTTAATATGTAAACTTGGGAAGATGCTCTTGGTCGGAGGTTCTTGAGAAACGCTTGCGACGGCTGACCCTTGAAATATTTTACAAGGAAATGAATTAACTTTCTTGGAAATTATATGGATGTTTTTATAATAAACACATAATTAGAAAGCTTTTCCTTGAGATCAAATTATTTTAAATTTGAATATGTGAACTCACCTTCCTTTGTGTTGACACTTGATTTTAATGTGTTCTTCAAGTACTTGAGTTCGGGTTCGGGAATTATGGCGTATCTTGTGGTTGTTGATGCATGTTTGGTTTCATAATGTGTTGGACAAACTTTTAAAACAATTTGGGACAAATGTAATAAGATCTGTAAGGGTCAAGACAACTAAACTATGTTGTGGTTATGCCGTGGTTTGAAACTTTATATTTAAAATCTATGTATTAATTAAGTTAAAATGTCCAACAAATAGATGCATCGTTCAACAAGATATTAATGGGCACCAACTTCCGTCACCACTACGTTTTATATTCTGCTGCGACGTTTTTGGTGTGTGACAGAAGTTGGTATCAGAGCCAATGGTTGTTAGCGAACTAGATTTTTTCGGGGAAAACTCTAGAATTCAACCAAAGAATTTTGAGATTTCAGTCCAAAATTCGCGAAGCCAAAATTTTTGGATAAGCATGGAATTTTATCATGTATGAAAACCATTGCGTGTTTATGTGCATACGTGATTATCTATTTATTTGGGCCTTATGTGTTATTATTCATTTGATCACACACTTACTTGTACGGTTATATATGTGTCACAGATGTCGCACGAGCACGAGGTCATCGAGATCCATGACTCAGGTAGCGAGCCAGATTTCGAGACTTCACCCAGATCCATTCTACTAGAGATACCTTTCACGACTCCATAGATGGTTGGTATGACCGAGTTCGCTTCATCATTCCATGTCGAACCTACTGCTTTTGCCAGCCAAGTAGACCCCCGTTATGCTTTCACTAGCAACGGGTGGATAGACAACGACGATGATATTCCTCCCTCGATTCACGATATGGGGCAATCATCAGGCACTGTACCAGTTATCGATGACGTGATTAGAGGTGTCCCTATGATCGAAGGATCTCTCAGTATCGCACCAGTGGTGGACGCCACTATTGTCACGACTCGACCGTAAAAGCCACCAGTCGTCCCATCTGCTGCTGTGATCGAGCCTATCACTGAGATCCCTCCACCTGTTTCTACTGAGTCATCTTTACAAGTGATTGAGTCACGTTCTCCTACTGCACCTCTTTTAGTTTATTATCGATGTAGGAAGAGAACTAGGCCTGTTGGAGAGATCGCATCGACGTCACACGCTGAGACGGCATCTGCTTCCAAGAAGCAGAATGGGGTATGGATTGACCGATGTTACCATTGCGATCAACAGTTTGCCACTCTGCGCGGAGACCTGGACTCAGCCAGGGGTAAGATGAAGGATCCTAAGGGACAGATGGATTGGTACGATGAGTTGAAGGATTTAGATAACAGTGCGATGGACCAGATGCACTGGAGGATAGTGGATCTGGAGGAGCTTGTCAGGAGGATGTTAGATTTCCTGGGTCTGAAGCGTTAGATGCTTGTTGTTTGTTTATTTTTGTGACATATGTGTCTTTTCGACCATCAAAAAAATACCAAATCAATGAAATATTATGTTTCGTACTTGGTATTTGTATAAATAAGTGTATCATTTGCACATATCCATTCTTGTTCGATTTCGAGCTTTAAATGGCTTTCTGGAAGGTTATACGCGAACTGATGCATGAATGGAATTAGTTTAATGCAACAAACACTCCGGAATAGTGACATAGGTTTAACATACCTTAAATAACCTTTACATAACTTAGAAATAAGTTTTGGAGGGTTTGGTGTGTCGAAATCAAGTTTATTCGATCGCAGGGACTATTTGCGTCAAACTGAAAAAGTATACCAAATCGAATGGTAACGAACATTCCGGAACATGAACATAAGTTAAACATACCCTAAATATCCTTCACATAGCTTAGAAATAGGCTTTGAGGGGTTCGGTGTGCAAGAAATAAACTTTTTGGTCAAACAGGGACTAAAAGCGTCAAAAAGTGCATAAGTTTGCATTTTCGCGCATATCTTACATTCTGAATATATCCGGACATCCAAAATTTTTAGTAATAATTAAAATATTTTATTTTAGTGATTAGAATGCAAAAATTCCATTCATCGCGCAATTTGGATCGTTTTTGCGTCCGTTACGACTTCCGTCATAATTAACCGAATAACGCAACCGTACGACCAAACGAACTGACATCCGAGATGTTTTTTAGTATATTTTGAGTTCCCTATACTTTAACTTCATTTTAGAGCCTTGAAATGGGGTTAACGGGGCTTAAACGTGTCAAAAATGCAACAAATATCAAGTTTCATACCTACAGGGACTAAAAGTGTAAATCTGCCAAAGATACTAGGTGGGGCGCGTAAGCCCATGCCTATTTCTATGCGGCCTGCGAGAGCACATCAGACAGAAACATTGAATCTGGTCCAATTCAGCTGTTTTGATGGTTTTTAACCCCTGATTTGGTATACCTTGTGCTTGTTTTTGATGGTCCATTGTTTAGAAAACCATGTGCCCAAGTGTATGGTCAAGATCAAGGCACGATTTGCGAGAAACGATCCTAATGGTTGTGGGATTTCTATAAATACCCAACACTTTCATTTCTTGCAACTCAAAAATCTGATTTAATTGCTTTAAGTTGGGGTTTAGCACTTCATACCTGAGCAACTTGAATCAAGATCTTCCTAGCTTGGACCCTTTGTAAGTTTCTTTCGTACTTTTATGCGTTTTTAAGCACGAAAGTCAAACAGTGTTTGACTTTCTGCTTTGACCAGTCTTTGGTCAACACAAAGTTCGTTTGAACTTTGCAACGTGAGCGTAATCACGATGGTTATAGTTCCTTGTGACTATACCTACTGTTTACCACGTTGATTAGGTGTAGTGACGAGTCATAGTTTCGGCCAAAATGCGTATTTATGCGTATTTTGCAACCAAACTATTCTTGGGTACCAAATCCATTTGTTTTGATATCAAACTTGTTTTCAAACTTTGTTAAACATGTTTTAACATGTTTAACTCGTCACTTTTAGACTAGTGCTTGTGTAGGGTCGTAAGGTAAGCGGTCTCAACAACCGCTTAGACTTTCGAACTCGACCCGTTTGGTCGATCCTTAGGATCCGACCAAGCATGTTAGTGACCATAATTGTATAGGGAATAACCTTCCGAGGTTATACCTTATGGTCACTTTGCTTAGTTAGTTGTATGATAGGTAGTTTATATGCCTTAGGAAAATGACCAAAATGCCCTTTTCATGCATAATTGGATTTTAAGCATATGTAACTTAAACTTTTGGCATTTAACTAATTATGCAACATAATTAAACATGGTTAGGCATATAATACTTGTCATAGGACTAGTTAGGCGGTCCGAACGCGCTTTGCGTGAACGACGCGTTAAAGTAGCGTAAGCTACCTAAACGTGTCGTAAGCACTTAGGATAGGTTCCGTTTTAGAATGTAGGATTTGTTAAACCATATCATATGAGTTCCAATACTCATTTGGTTTATGAAACCTCATACTATCCGATCTTCCGATTTAGGTCCGGTTTATTAATGTAGTTACCTATATTAGGTGCCGTTTGATTCCGTGATCCCTCTAGCTTTGCTTGGTTGTTATTGAAGACTTCTAAGCATTCTCAAGTGAGTACATAGTTCCCCTCTTTTACCGTTTTAAACTGTTTTGGGGTGATTCATATGTGCTAAACAATTTTCGAGTCTTTTAAATAAAAGCTATGGTTTATATTACTATCTGAACTGTTTGATCCATGTGAACCGTTTGGAACTGATTGATCTATATGAATCGTTTGGAACTGTTTGATCTATTTGAACCGTTTGGAACTGTTTGATTTATGTGAACCGTTTGGAACTGATTGATTGATGTGAACCGTTTGAAACTGTTTGAACCGTTGGGTTAGGGAAGTGATTAGGTAACGGGGCGGGTGTAATGTGTTAAAAGCATGGTGGATACGCCGCTGGTACTTCCTATATATAAGTGCTTTTAACACATTATATATCGTTGCGTTATCTAGATCACTTGGGCAAATGCTATCAAAACAAAGTTATATTACAAGGTTTTTCTAACAATATAAACCACTCGAATTTTATTACAAAAACAATTTACAATCTGGATTTACATAAAAAAATGTTTTGAGTTAAGATTCATGGTATCGAGGTTTTATGAATTATAACTAATCTGTTTTGACTTGGTTATTTAATTTACAATACAAATATTTTACAAAACTAAGTTTTCAAATTTCGAATAACAAAGTTGTTTGAGTTATTTCAAAAGGTTAACGAGCCATGAATCTGACACTCTTATAAAACCTATGTACTCGCCGACATTTTTATGCTGACGTATTTTCACATATGTTTCAGGTACCATAGTTGATGATGATGTTTGATGATGATATTGATGCCTGCTCACATAGGAATGGACGAGGCCTTAGTGACTTAATAACAATGAAAGTTAATTTGTTCATGTTTTGTTTTAGTTTCAATACAATGTAATAAACTTAATTCAATAAAACAGAACTTTTATCCATGTGTTGTGAAACAATGATTCTGTCGCTTCACTCCCCGACGTTTCCGCCGCGGTTTGTTGTTTTAACGTGGTCGGGGTGTGACAGAAAAGTTGGTATCAGAGCCCATGGTTATAGGGAATTAGGTTATTAGTAATGCTTTGACCTAGTCTATAACCTTCCTAGGACCCTAACGCGAGTTCACTTGCGTTTAGTCATAAAACAATACCGTCGCCTATCTTTAGGCGACAACCACAACAAGAACAAAAATTTCAAATCCGCTTTGAAAACCAATCATCTGTTCTAGGATGATTTATTATAAGGTTTTGAACCTTCGGAGTTTTCAAAATCTCGTCAAAGTTTGGGTCTTATTAATGTGAACACATGCAATCTGGAAGGGTGGGTGCCTGTATCCTGAGTTTTCTGTCAAAGGCTAGAGTGTTCGTACAAATCCACATAATCGGACCAGTCACTCTTACCTGGGAACTCTTGGGGTGAGTGTCCACTTATAGGGTAAAGCATGTCTTCGCGATACATTATGAGGACCTATTTACTTTGTTCAGCTTTTGTGTATCGTTTGTTTGTCTCGTGGTACGAACAAATGACCATCATCCATGCTTTTTGGTCGGTAATTGTAACATCCTATTCTTACCCAATGCCATTTCACTTGTTTTCTCTCATGCTTCCTCTTTTAGAATGCCTCCTCGACGTGACAATCAGATACCTAATGACAAACTGACAGCTATCATTACGCAACAAATGGCTGCTGTACTCCCAAACCTCATTGCTCAAGTTAACCAAGTCTACAATAACAACAATAATGCCCCATGTAACTTCAAAACGTTCAACTCAGCCAAGCCATCAAAATTTTCTGGGTCTCAAGGAGCAACTGCACTTCTGCAATGGTTCGAGAGTCTAGAGAGCACCTTCAGACATGTTCAGTGTCCAAGCGAGCGAAAGGTTGAATTTGCATCTAGTGTCTTTGAGAAACGAGCTTTAACATGGTGGAATGGTGTGATGAGAGATATGGGTGCCGACGTGGCACTGGCTCAAACCTGGGAAGAGCTTCGAGCTCTAATGATAAGGGAATTCTGTCCTCGTCATGATATTAGGGCATTGGAAAGGGAATTCGACGATCTTAAGCAAGATAGTGGTGAGCATTGAGCTTACACGGACCATTATGAGGAGTTAAGTCTGTTATGCCCGAACATGGTTACACCTTTGGATAAGGCAATCGAAAAGTACATTGATGGCCTCCCTGACTCAGTACAAGACATTGTTACTGGTAGCAACCCCACTACAGTTAGACAGGCCATTGAGTTATCCGCTACCTTGACTGAATCTCAGATAAGGAAAGGTAAACTTTTCCGGAAAGGTGATAAGAAACCGACCGATGAATCGAAACCAAAGGATGAGCAGACTGAATCCCCCAAGAAGTCAAAGAAGCGAAAGGCTTCTCAGAACTTCACCGTGGTTGCTCACAATGATCAAGCAGTCCCCAACCAACCGGCTCAACCCCCTGCTAGGAAGCCATACAATGGAACTGCACCCTTGTGCAACCAATGTAACCTTCATCCTCATGCTAGTGTGAAGTGCCGCAAATGCCTAATTTGTGGACTTATAGGTCATACAACGAGGGTTTGCCCAGCTGCAGCTGCACCAAATCAAGCTGACAACAATCCTACTCAAGCTCATTTTCCACCGGGCTCTTGCTAGAACTGTGGCGAGATGGGCCGTTTTCAAAAGAATTACCCAAAACTTGCTAATGCAAATCCAGCACATGGATGAGCATCTGACCGACTGGAAGACAACACTATTTAGAAATAATCAAGCCTTATGTATTATTTTCTTTTGTTGTCAAGGTCTATGAAACAATTGTTGTTGTTGTTGTTTATAAATAAATCTTTTAATTACAATGTACAATGTGGTTGCATGTATAAACGACATATCCCCTACGATATCGACAACCAAGGAACCGTGTTCCTTGTAGAACAACCTACCCTCAAAATTCTTCCATTTTACGATTTCTTGCGATTTCCACGAAAATCCAAAGTACTCGTTTCTTCTAAGGAAACGAAGTACAAGGCGCAAGTTACAACTCTGGACGGATACCCAAAGTACCACTATAAATCCTTAATAGGGTACCTAAGGGTACTTCCGTAAGTCCTTAATTGGATTCCTTGTGTACCATAATTCGAATGTTACGTTTCCTTGTAAACGAAATCGGATTCTTAAAAGATCATCCTATCTTTACAGATAGATTCTTGAGGATGTTGAAGTCCATTGACTGGGTTCCTGGTATACCTTGAATACCCATGTGCAATCAACAACAAGTTAATAGCAAATAAATAGCCAATTAATAACCAAGTGAACAATTATATGCTTATGTGTTTATGTGTTGACCTAATCAAAGTTATCTTAAGCTTATTCAATAAATTCTATCCCCTTCACATTATAAAACAAACTGTGCGGACTGTGCAAGGAATTACGTAATTATGGATGCATACATAATTATGGAATTTAGTGCATAGAAATCACAGCAAGTTTTGTCATGTATCTAGAGTTAACTCTATTCATTTCCATTTCTGACGAAGAACCCATTGAGGAAAACGACTCAATCATTTTCGCTTCTAAAGAATATCCGTTGAGGGAAATGAATATCCTTTTTATTATTCCTTCATTTCCATTTCTGACGAAGAACCCGTTGAGGAAAATGACTCAATCCGTTCATTTTCGCTTCTAAAGAATATCCGTTGAGGGACATGAATATCCTTTGATTATTCCTTCATTTCCATTTCTGACGAAGAATCCATTGAGGAAAATGACTCAATCCGTTCATTTTCGCTTCTAAAGAATATCCGTTGAGGGAAATGAATATCCTTTGATTATTCCTTCATTTCCATTTCTGACGAAGAACCTGTTGAGGAAAATGAATCATCCATTTTTGCTTCTAAAGAATATCCGTTGAGGGAAATGAATGTCCTTTGATTATTCCTTCATTTCCATTTCTGACGAATAACCCGTTGAGGAAAATGAAGCATCCATTCATTTTCTCTTCTAAAGAATATCCGTTGAGGGAAATGAAATCCTTTTGATTATTCCCTCATTTCCATTTCTGACGAAGAACCCGTTGAGGAAAATGAAGCATCCATTCATTTTCGTTTCTGAAGAATATCCGTTGAAGGAAATGAATATCCTTTTGATAACTCCTTCATTTCCATTTCTGACGAAGAACCCATTGAGGAAAATGAAGCATCCATTCATTTTCGCTTCTGAAGAATATCCGGTGAGGGAAATGAATATCCTTTTGATTATTCCTTCATTTCCATTTCTGATGAAGAACCCGTTGAGGAAAATGAAGCATCCATTTATTTTCGTTTCTGAAAAATATCCGTTGAAGGAAATGAATATCCTTTTGATAACTCCTTCATTTCCATTTCTGATGAAGAACCCGTTGAGGAAAATGAAGAATCCATTCATTTTCACTTCTGAAGAATATCCGTTGAGGGAAATGAATATCCTTTTGATAGTCCTTCATTTCCATTTCTGACGAAGAACCCGTTGAGGAAAATGAAACATCCATTCATTTTCGCTTCTGAAGAATATCCTTCGAGGGAAAATGAATATCTTATTCTATAATCCTTCATTCCCACTTTTGACGAAGAACCTGTGGAGAAAAATGAATCATCCATTCATTTTCGTTTCTAAAGTATATCCACTGGGAAATGACAAGATTATGCCTTGCGTATCTTTGATGGGTTACTCTACGCAAATAGATGACACCCTAGATTCCATGCAAGACAATTATTTAACACAACGTCACAAACAGACTCCTACGAATAAAATTCGGGACGAAATTTCCTAAAGTAGGGGAGACTGCGACATCTGTGTCTTTTCGACCATCAAACAAATACCAAATCAATGAAATATTGTGTTTCGTACTTGGGATTTGTATAAATATGTGTATCATTTGCACATATCCATTCTTCTTCGATTTTGAGCTTTAAATCGCTTTCTGGAAGGTTATACGCGAACTGATGCATGAATGTAATCAGTTTAATGAAACAAACACTCCAAAACAGTGACATAGGCTTAACATACCTAAAATAACCTTTACATAACTTAGAAATAAGTTTTGGAGGGTTTGGTGTGTCGAAATTAAGTTTATTCGATCGTAGGGACTATTTACGTCAAACTGCAAAAGTATACCGAATCGAATGGTAACAAACATTATGGAACATGACCATAAGTTAAACATACCCTAAATATCCTTCACATAGCTTAGAAATAGGCTTTGAGGGGTTCGGTGTGCAAGAAATAAACTTTTTGGTCAAACAGGGACTAAAAACGTCAAAAAGTGCATAAGTTTGCATTTTCGAGCATATCTTACGTTCTGAATATATCTGGACATCCAAAATTTTTAGTAATCATTAAAATATTTTATTTTAGTGATTAGAATGCAAAAATTCCATTCGTCGCGCAATTTGGATCGTTTTTGCGTCCGTTACGACTTTTGTCGTAATTAACCGAATAACGCAACCGTACGACCAAACGAACCGACATCCGAGATGGTTTTGAACATATTTTGAGTTCCCTATACTTTAAATTCATTTTAGAGCCTTGAAATGGGGTTAACGGAGCTTAAACATGTCAAAAATGCATCAAATATCAAGTTTCATGCCTGTAGGGACTAAAAGTGTAAATCTGCCAAAGATACTAGGCGGGGTGTGTAAGCCCAGGCCTATTTCAACGCGGCCCGTGAGAGCACATCAGACAAAAACATTGAATCTGGTCCAATTCAGTTGTTTTGATGGTTTTTAACCCCTGATTTGGTATAACTTGTGCTTGTTTTTGATGGCCCATTGTTTAGAAAACCATGTGCCCAAGTGTATGGTCAAGATCAAGGCATGATTTACGAGAAATGATCCTAACGGTTGTGGGATTTCTATAAATACCCAACACTTTCATTTCTTGCAACTCACAAATCTGATTCAATTTCTCTAAGTTGGGGTTTAGCACTTCATACCTGAGCAACTTGAATCAAGATCTTCCTAGCTTGGACCCTTTGTAAGTTTCTTTCGTGCTTTTATGCGTTTTTAAGCACGAAAGTCAAACAGTGTTTGACTTTCTACTTTGATCAGTCTTTGGTCAACACAAAGTTCATTTGAACTTTTCTATGTGAGCGTAATCACGATGGTTATAGTCCCTTGTGACTATACCTACTGATTACTACGTTGATTAGGTGTAGTGACGAGTCATAGTTTCGGCCAAAATGCGTATTTATGCGTATTTTGCAACCAAACTATTTTTGGGTATCAAAACCGTTTGTTTTGATATCAAACTTGTTTTCAAACTTCATTAAACATGTTTTAACATGTTTAACTCGTCACTTTTAGACTAGTGCTTGTGTAGGGTCGTAAGGTAATCGGTCTTAACAACCACTTAGACTTTCGAACTCGACCCGTTTGGTCGATCCTTAGGAGCCGACCAAGCATGTTAGTGACCATAGTTGTATAGGGAATAACCTTCCGAGGTTATACCTTATGGTCACTTCGCTTAGTTAGTTGTATGATAGGTAGTTTATATGCCCTAGGAAAATGACCAAAATGCCCTTTTCATGCATAATTGGATTTTAAGCATATGTAATTTACACTTTTGGCATTTAACTATCTATGCAATATATTTAAACATGTTTAGGCATATAATACTTGTCATAGGACTAGTTAGGCGGTCCGAACGCGCTTTGCGTAAACTACGCGTTAAAGTAGCGTAAGCTACCTAAACGGGTCGTAATGGGTCGTAAGCACTTAGGATAGGTTCCGTTTTAGAATGTAGGCTTTGTTAAACCATATCATATGAGTTCCAATACTCGTTTGGTTTACGAAACCTCATACTATCCGATCTTCCGATTTAGGTCCGGTTTGTTAATGTGGTTACCTATATTAGGTGCCGTTTGATTCCGTGATCCCTCTAGCTTTGCTTGGTTGTCATTCAAGACTTCTAAGCATTCTCAAGTGAGTACATAGTTCCCCTCTTTTACCGTTTTAAACTGTTTTGGGGTGATTCATATGTGCTAAACAATTTTCGAGTCTTTTAAATAAAAGCTATGGTTTATATTACTATCTGAACTATTTGATCGATGTGAACCATTTGGAACTGATTGATCTATATGAACCGTTTGGAACTGTTTGATCTATTTGAACCGTTTGGAACTGTTTGATTTATGTGAACCGTTTGGAACTGATTGATTGATGTGAACCGTTTGGAACTGTTTGAACCGATGGGTTAGGGAAGTGATTAGGTAACGGGGCGGGTGTAATGTGTTAAAAGCATGGTGGATACGGCGCTGGTTCTTCCTATATATAAGTGCTTTTAACACATTATATATCGTTGCGTTATCTAGATCATTTGGGTAAATGTTATCAAAACAAAGTTATATTACAAGGTTTTTCTAACAATATAAACCACTCGAGTTTTATTACAAAAACAATTTACAATTGGATTTACATAAACAAATGTTTTGAGTTAAGATTCATGGTATCGAGTTTTATGAATTATAACTAATCTGTTTTGACTTGGTTATTTAATTTACAATACAAATATTTTACAAAACTAAGTTTTCAAATATCGAATAACAAAGTTGTTTGAGTTATTTCAAAAGGTAAATGAGCCATGAATCTGACACTCTTATAAAACCTATGTACTCGCCAGCATTTTTATGCTGACGTATTTTCACATATGTTTCAGGTACCATAGTTGATGATGATATTGATGCCTGCTCACATAGGAATGGACGAGGCCTTAGTGACTTAATAACAATGAAAGTTAATTTGTTCATGTTTTGTTTCTAGTTTCAATACAATGTAATAAACTGAATTCAATAAAACAGAACTTTTATCCATGTGTTGTGAAACAATGATTCTGTCGCTTCACTCCCCGACGTTTCCGCCGTGGTTTGTTGTTTTAACGCGGTCGGGGTGTGACAGTTTTTGTTGGTTGTGTTGTTTATCACTTTTGATACACTCTGTTTATGGCCTGCGTGCCAGATTTTTGGGATATTATGTAGAAATTTTGTTTGAACTTGTTTTGGGTGTTGACGTAGACATGTCAAAAGTGGTTAGTGTGTACTAAAAACAAGTTTATTAATTTCTATGATGAATATCGGTTGGATTACTTTTGGTTTAAAAATTATTCTCATTAATATGTGGATATTATGCATGCGCAATGTTTGGTCCACTATCATTTAATGACTGAATTATTATTGGGATATCGTCTTATGTTGATTATTATCGTTGTAATAATAGAAACGACGAAATGCCGCCAAAAGCAAGACCGGGTTTTGGACTACCTACCACCTCGGAAGAGTTGGCACAACTCATAACCCAACACGTTAATACTGCCATGGAACAACGTGATGCTAACCAGAATAATGGCCAGGGACGTGGACGTGGTGCTCATGGGCATGGTTTTGGTGGGGCACAGATCGGAAACCCTCCAGATAATATAATGATCGAAAAGTTTTAGTAGTTCATGTGTTATGATATAATCGGAACGTATTCCTGATTTTCATTAACCTTATGAACAGTGCATGGATGTACTTATAAAACATTCCAGGGCTGTAACCCACGATCATTTACCGGTGCTAAAGGACCCTTAGATATCACCAGATGGATTGAGAAGATGGAATTCGTCATGGCAATCAGTGGTTGTGCGGCTGATCAACGAGTTAGGTATGCTTCTTGTTCTTTTCTTGATGAAGCACTATCCTGGTGGAACTTGCAAGTTCAAGTTTTGGGTGAAGACGCTGCCTATGGTCTAACTTGGAACGAACTTAAAGAGATGCTCCTAAAGGAATACTGCCCGCGTAGTGAGATACAGAAAATCAAGACCGACTTCTGGAACCTAACCATGGAAGGTCTGAATGCCAGAACTTACACATCTCGTTTTAACGATTTGGCAAGGTTAGTTCCACGGATGGTTACTCCTGAGTATGTTAAGGTAGAGAGGTACATTTGGGGGCTATTGCCACGAATTCGCAGCATGGTCACATCAGCGAAACCCACCCTATTTAGAGGCTACTACTCTGGTGAAATCGTTAGCGGATGACGCTGCTCGCAAAGGTAGCTTTAACAAGAAGGAGGAAACCGGGAAGTCATCGGGCAAGGCCAATACAGATGTGAAATCTGAAAGGTCGGAGCGTTCTGAGTCTAAGTCGGGAGATTCGAAGAAGCGCAAGTCCGAGAGCTCGAGGAAGGAAGCTGATGAGAAGCGTGATAGGAAACGCAGTTCGGGGAAGGCGTATGTAGCAAGTTCTAGCAGTTCTAGAAGGGATAATGCCAGGGATGGCAGGAGTGGTTCTGAGAGGAAGACTCACGAGGATGAGCAGAAAAAGTGCGCCAGGAGTGGTCGAACTGGGCATGTTACCCGCGAGTGCTATGCTAAAAGTACTTCGGAAGGAGCGAAGCTAGAGGGATACTTCCAGTGCGGTGAACAGGGACATTTCAAGAGAGATTGTCCTAAAGCAAAGGGTCAGAATGCTAGGGGCAGAGCGTTCGAGCTAAACGCTGGAAAGGCACGTGATGATCCTGCTATTGTTAGCGGTATGTTTTTGATCAATAACCATTCTGCATTCGTACTCTTTGATACTGGAGCTGACTTGAGTTTTGTTTCGAAAAACTTTGAATCATTTATGTGTTCTCCAACAAGTAAGCTAAGTAAAAAGTACTCGATAGAACTAGCAAATGGAAAACTGATAGAGACTAGGAAGGTTGTGCGTGGTTGTAGTATTCAGTTAGATGATCATAGTTTTAGTATCGACTTATTGCCAGTGGAGCTGGGTAGTTTTGATGTAGTTGTGGGGATGGATTGGCTATACAAAAATAAAGCTGAGATTATTTGCTCAGAAAAGCAAGTGAGGATATCTCGTCCTGATGGTGGTGAAGCAATAGTTGTTCACGGAGACTGATCGAGTCGAGTGTCGAGTGTCGTCAGTGTTATGAAGATGCTTAAGATGTTGTGTAAGGGTTATCCTGTGTTCTTAGTTAATGTGGTGGATACGAAGGCTGAAGGTAGGAAGATCGAAGAGATTCCTATAGTTCGCGACTATCCAGAAGTTTTTCCTGAAGACTTGCCTGGATTGCGCCCTGTGAGACAGATGGAGTTCAGAATTGATCTGGTACCTGGTGCTGCACCAATTGCAAAATCTCCTTATAGATTAGCACCGTCAGAGATGAAAGAATTGTTGAATCAGCTTCAAGAGCTACTAGACAAAAGTTTCATTCGACCAAGCTTTTCGCCTTGGGGTGCACCTGTATTGTTTGTAAAGAAGAAGGATGGATCCTACAGGACGTGTATTGATTACAGAGAGTTGAACAAGTTGACTATCAAGAATCGGTACCCTTTACCGAGAATTGACGATTTGTTTGATCAGCTACAGGGATCCATCTACTATTCGAAGATTGACCTGTGTTTAGGATATCATCAGTTGAAGGTTGCTGACGAAGATGTTCCGAAGAATGCTTTTCGAACATGATATGGCCATTACAAGTTTCTAGTCATGCCTTTTGGCTTAACTAATGCGCCAGCTGTGTTTATGGATCTCATGAACGGGGTATGCAAACCTTATTTGGATAAATTCGTGATAGTATTCATCGATGATATACTTATCTATTCGCGAAACAAAGAAGATCGTGAGCGTCATTTGAAGTTGATTTTGGAGCTGCTGAAGGAAGAGAAGTTGTATGCCAAGTTCTCTAAATGTGAATTCTGGATTCGAGAAGTTCATTTTCTCGGACATGTCGTAAATGAGAAAGGTATACACGTGGATCCGTCGAAGATAGAGGCGATCAAGAATTGGGAAGCGCCAAAGACTCCGTCGAAGGTGCGACAATTCTTAGGACTTGCTGGGTACTACCAGAGATTCATAGAGAATTTCTCCAGATTAGCGCAACCTTTGACGCTATTGACCCAGAAGGAAAGGAAGTTTGATTGGACGGAAAAGCAGGAGGAAGCTTTTCCGCTGTTGAAGGAAAAGTTGTGTAGTGCACCTATTCTTTCCCTTCCTGAGGGAATGATGATTTCGTTGTATATTGTGATGCGTCACGTTTGGGCCTTGGATGCGTGCTTATGCAGAAGGACAAAGTGATAGCTTATGCATCCAGACAATTAAAAGTGCACGAGAGGAATTACACAACACATGATTTGGAGTTAGGAGTTGTTGTGTTTGCCTTGAAGATCTGGAGACATTATTTGTATGGAACGAAGTGTACGATATACACAGACCATAAGAGCCTCCAGCATATCTTTGATCTGAAGGAGCTCAACATGCGACAACGGTGTTGGGTAGAGTTACTCAACGATTACAAGTGTGATATTCGTTATCACCCTGGAAAAGCAAATGTTGTTGCGGATGCGCTTAGTAGGAAAGAGCGGGAGCAGAATCTACGTGTGCGTGCTTTGGGCTTGACCATACAGACGAGTTTAACTGATCAAATTCGTAATGCGCAACGAGAAGCTTTGAAGGATGAGAACCTCAGAAGAGAAGGTTTGAGAGGATTAGAGTGTGAACTGATACCAAAAGCGGATGAAGTGATGTACTTCATGAACCGGATTTGGGTTCCGCTTAGAGGTAACCTACGTGAACTGGTTATGAACGAAGCTCATAAATCCAGATATTCTATTCACCCAGGTTGTACCAAGATGTATTAGGACATCAAGGAGTTATACTGGTGGCCGAATATGAAGAGAGATATTGTGGTCTATGTGGGTAAATGTCTGACATGCTCAAAAGTTAAAGCTGAGCATCAGAAGCCATCTGGGATTCTGCAGCAACCAAAGATTCCTAAGTGGAAATGGGAACATCTTACAATGGACTTTATCACCAAGTTACCCCGTACGTCGCGTGGACATTATACGATATGGGTAATTGTGGATCGATTAACAAAGTCTGCTCATTTCTTAACGCTTAAGGAAATAGACAATACAGAGAAGATATCGCAGTTGTACCTTAACGAGATTGTAGCCCGTTAATTATCTCGGATAGAGACGGACGGTTTGACTCCAGGTTTTGGCGATCTCTTCAAGAGTCGTTGTGTTCTCGTTTGTATATGAGTACTGCGTATCATCCTCAAACGGATGGTCAGAGTGAAAGAACCATTCAGACGTTAGAGGATATGTTGTGAGCGTCTGCGATTGATTTTGGTGGAAGTTGGGATACTCCCTTGCCATTGGCGGAGTTTTCTTACAACAATAGTTACCTTGCTAGTATCAAGGCTGCTCCGTTTGAAGCCTTGTATGGAAGAAAGTGTCACCACTTTTTTGGGCTAAAGTCGGCGAGAAGCAATTGACCGGACCCGAGCTTATCCAGGAAACCACGGACAAGGTTGTCCAGATTAAGGGAAGGTTGAAAGCTGCCGCTGATCGACAGAAGAGTTATGCGGATAACCGGAGGAAACTGTTGGAGTTTCAGGTTGGTGATCGGGTTATGTTGAAGGTATCGCCTTGGAAAGGCGTTGTGAGGTTTGGAAAAGGGGGAAAGCTGAGCCTGCGTTATATAGGTCCTTTCGAAATCGCATCTCGAGTTGGATCAGTCGCGTATAGGCTTAAGTTGCCGCAAGAGCTGAGTGGAGTTCATGACGTGTTTCATGTGTCCAAGTTGAAAAAGTGTCTATCTGATGAGACGTTGATTATACCCCCAGGTGAGGTTCGAGTGGACGATAAACTGAGATTTATCGAAGAACCAATGGAGGTTCTAAATTGGAAAATTCAGAAACTCAGGAGGAGTAGGATTAAGTTGGTCAATGTTCGCTGGGATTCTAAACGTGGGCCCAAGTTCACTTGGGAATGACAGGACCAGATGCAACGGAAATATCCTCATCTCTTCCCACCTAGTGCGAAAACAAAACCTGTAGAGTAGAATTTCGGGGACGAAATTTCCTAAACAGGGGGAGACTGTGACCCGACTATTTAGGTTGTACCGTACAAATGTAACACGTGTCATGAATAAATAAAAGGTTGTATTTGACTGATATTGATGTTTATATGTGATATTAGATGTGTTGGTGAATCCAAACATTGATAAAAATTATGTTGGCAATAATAAGATAAACACTTATCGCATAACGAATAAAAGGCGAAACGAACGTCGGTGACCACCCGATCAATGTTAAAATCCTAAAAAATAGTCTGTTATGATTAGAATGGTAATTTTAATCATGTCCGGAAGGAAAAATAAATTAAAACGCTAAGAAACTCTATTTTTCGAGTTTGAGCGCGTACCGCGCGTATTTGACAAAATACTGTCAACGCAGCCAGTTAAGGCAACTGATAATTATTTCAGTAATATTTTAGTGAGATTATTTTTATAGAATGATAAAAATAATTTAAAACGCACTAAAACAGGATTAAAACGCTAGATAAAATACCCGGTATCATGTAAAATACCAGTTTTTGAGCTAGTTTACATACATATATGTATGTATATATACAAAATGTGAGATGTGTGTATGATGGATGCAAGGTGGAGGCTAGGGGGAAGGTTCTACCTTCTCTCTCTTACACTTGTTGGCCTAGAAAACCCCAAGTGATGATTATGCCTTTTACAACCTTCCATATCTCACACAATCCAACATAACCATTTCAAAAATCACTCCCACTCTCTCTCTCTTGAACACTCACGGCCGAACACCCTCTTTCACTACACCATTTCCATTTTTTCAAATTGTTCTTGAAGATTAAAGTCTATTCTAAGAAGGTTTCAAGGTGGTTTGAGGATCCAAAGGAGTTTTCAAGGTGAAACAAGCTTCCAAACATCAAAATCTAGTCAAACCCCACTAAAATCTTGAAAGGTATAAACTTATTTTCAAAGTCACATTCTTGATTTTTAGTGATGATAGAGATGATGGAAAGTTTCTCTTGAACTTGGAATTAAACATGAACTTGAAAATAATAAAGGATGAGATTTTAAACAAAATGAAAATGGGTGTGTATGTATATGTATGTATGGCCGTAGGTGTGTGCGTGTGTGTGTATATATATGATAGTGGTTTGATTTTTGATTGAATGATTCTTGAATAACATGATTCTTGAATGATTGATTACATGCAAGAATCAAAAGTTGTCATAAGAGAATGTTCTAAAAAGGGTTTTGTGATTTGAAAAGAATATGTTAAAAAGTGAACTTTTGGAATTTCATATGTGTATGTATATATGTCGTGTATGTATATGTATATGTGTATGCATGCATGTAATTTTTGTCACATGTTCATAAATGTAAGAATGTTTGCATTTATGTATGTATGATTAGATGATAATGGATGATATATGTTGTGATTTGTAAGAACATGAAGTTAATATGTTCTTCGATGCATTTAAGGTCATGTGTAATGATGATGATTTGATATGGGTACATCAGATGCACATACATGGACATGCATGATGATATGTAATCATGAGAAGATGATTTGAGCATGATTTGATAAAAATAAGTTTTGATCAGATTCTAAACACTAAAATATGAATATTTTGAAGTGTTAAGTGATATAAAACTTTGTCATAAAGTTTACTAGCTTTGCATGTTGTACTTGGTGCTTTATGAGTTGTAAAATACGGGAAATCGCATGATTTATGTGACTTACACAAAAACTGCACTAATCTGATTATAATCATCATTTTAATCAGTAAATAACATGTATTGTGTTAAAATATCAAGTCATTCCGAGTTGGGATGGTTATAGTAACGTTTAACGCAAAACTATGCGGTAAAACGGTCAAAAATCGGCTTTTCGAACGATTTTTATAAAACTGATTTAGATCAGTCAGTAAACTGATAATTTTAGTTTAAATATAATTATTCTAACTATTTTTAAGTTTACTTGGTGTTTGGTTGGTCATACATGACATCCGACGCCCGAAAACGTTACCGAATCACTAAAATACGCGTTTTACAATGAACACCAGCATGGGTTATTTATGGGTGAACCTTATGTGTTAAAATGTGTTATGTGATTTAGACATGTGAATATGGTTAAATAATTTTTTTTTATTTTTATTTAGTTACGAGAACGGTTCCTACAAAGATAACTTATATATGTATTAAGATTTTCGACTTTAAAAAAATAATGTTACAGACAGAAACCACTAACTTGTCTCATGTATGAATAATAAATGTGAGGTTTATATACCAAATGAGCTTTTTTAGCGATCAAACTAGTCTTTTGGGTAAAGTTCTCTTGTTTGGTATGTAACATTGATATTAGAGACAAACTCGGAGTGGTAGCCCAACGAGTGATGGCCTGAAGAGAACCAGACTAGTCTTTTGGGTTAAGTTATCTTGTTTGGTATGTAACATTGGTATCAGAGCCAAACTAAACTCAGAGTGGTAGCCTGGAAATAGCCAGTCGTGACCAATGAGGACGTTGGTCCTTAAGGAGGGTCGATTATTACGGATCGAAACCATTACAAGGTACGAGACTTGTCCCACATCGGTTGTATCGACAATAAATGTGGGGTTTATATACCAAATGATCGCCCTCACCAATTAGACTAGTCTTTTGAGTTGAGTTCTCTTATTTGATATGCAACAAATAATTAATAAAACTTTGAAAAAATGTATGAAATATTAGAGAATACTTACGTGTAGTTGGTTAAAACTAGGTAATCATCGTAAACTATACCATATTTAAGCTAAGTTATTTTAATTCGGAAAGTTGAAAATCCCTAATTATCTTCAAGTTTTCTCATAGTTGAGAAAATTGTAAGGAAAAAGGTATTCTCTTTTTTTTGAACGGTGGTTATTTTATTCAAAACTCATAAAATAGAACATAGGGGCCAACAAGAAGTTGAAGATCCCGGGGATTTGTTACGGTGTTTAAGAGAAAACGACCGTGTAGTTGGGCCGAATTTGCTTGGTCCCAGGGATTTCAGTAAATTCGTACAACGTTTTATATTAAATTTGTCATATTAGTAGGATATATATATTCTACGTGAGGCATGCATCATAGATGGCCTCGATATGGGCCATGTGCAAGTAATGTCGTTTAATCATTTAAGTATTGCACGCGAGGAATTGTTGGTAGATCTATCGGGTTGACAACCCTGTCGTGACCGCTCGCTTCGTGTCAAGTCAAACGACGAATTGATATTCTGTTCATTGTCTAGCATTGATTATACCTTCATTGTAAATATATAGTTCGTAATGTCTAGCTAACTTACGAGTCCGAACATTTGATATTATAAATTTAATATGTAAACTTGGGAAGATGCTCTTGGTCGGAGGTTCTTGAGAAACGCTTGCGAATGCTGACCCTTGAAATATTTTACAAGGAAATTAATTAACTTTCTTGGAAATTATATGGATGTTTTTATAATAAATACATAATTAGAAAGCTTTTCCTTGAGATCAAATTATTTTAAATTTAAATATGCGAACTCACCTTCCTTTATGTTGACACTTGATTTTAACGTGTTCTTCAGGTACTTGAGTTCGGCTTCGGGAATTATGGCGTATCTTGTGGTGTTGATACATGTTTGGTTTCATAATATGTTGTACAAACTTTTAAAACAATTTGGGACAAATGTAATAAGATCCGTAAGGGTCAAGACAACTAAACTATGTTGTGGTTATGCCGTGGTTTGAAACTTTATGTTTAAAATCTATGTTTTAATTAATTTAAAATGTCCAACAAATAGATGCATCGTTCAACAAGATATTAATGGGCACCAACTTCCGTCACCATTACGTTTTATATTCCGTTACAACGTTTTCGGGGTGTGACACTTCCTAGTCTTGTTTATTTATTTCAGCTATTTTAAGCTGAAAGTCAAACAGTATGACTACCGTTTGACTTTCGGTTTTGACCATGAATATAACAACCCTCCTGAAATTTTTCTGACACCCAAATATATTTTTAAATATCCTTATATGTCTTAAAATACACCCCGTAAATGAAAACCGAGCCAAAATAGGAAATGTCATTAAAAATAATAAAAAAACAAGAAAAATGAGGCTTACGCGGGCCGCGACAGCTCTAGGATCAGATCGCACCCGGTGTTGACACGTGTCAAACGCGTGTTGAACCTATACGTATGACCCAGATCACCTACGCCTAGACCCCCCTACTACGCGGGCCGCGTAGTCCTTACTCTAACCTTATGCGGGCCGCGAGAGACTTGAAAATCAGCCCTATAAATAGAGGGCATCGGGCCTTCAGTCTGCTCATTCAAAATGTTTTCTTTCTTACGAATTTCAGAAGTAATAGGCATAATCTCCGAGTATAATACCCCATAATTAACGAAGTTCTGGCCCATTGTAAGTATTACAACCCCGGTTACATATTAGATACGCTGCCCGATTGATCCAGGGTTCCGTAACGACTGTCGTGGTTCTGCCCGACGTAGTTGTTGGAATGCCATCTCGGGGAGGGTATCGTTAATATAAATAAAGGGTTATTATACTAACATATGTACATTTGTGTAAATTATAGATAAATCACCAGGAAACCCTAAAAGAAGTCTAAGACAGCAATGTGAGTTTATCCTTTTTTTGTAAACCTTTTTGTGAACTGTTTTACAAAACCTTAAGTGCTTTACAATATGGTTAAGCAATGATTGAGTCTTTGTAGTTCTTCAGTTACTACCGGTATGCTGGGGTTTTGTATACAAAATGTGGAACATGTTTCAATTGGAGAACGAGTTAGCCAATGTGTAATATGACCCACCAGTCAGGATTGACAGTACTGAATGAGTAATTGTGTAGAAATAAACATTGTGATCGATCTCAATACTGTGTTAATTGATAAAATTCTTCTTGATTAAACTGGGATTCACTCACCAGTATTTCCCACTGACAAATGTTTTTAAAACGCGTTTCAGGTAACAAAATGTGAAAGCCAAATTAGAAGAAAGCCAACTTGAGAGCACTGACAACTTGGAGAAATGTGGCTATAAAAGTTACCTAAAAGACGATGTTTTAAATTCAATAAAATAGGGTTTATCCCTATGTTGTAATAAGAAACTTGGGTTTTACCCATATGGTTATTAATATAAAATAAGGTGGTTTTACTCTGATAAACATTTCCTAACTACGGTCCTGATGAAATTTCCGCTGCCAAGTTAATACACAAAAATGATACCACCGACACTGGTGTTCGCGGCCGCCCGTTCCCTGGACAGATAAGGGGGCGGGGGTTGCGAATGAAGGTGGTATCAGAGCCTAGCCACTGATTCAGCCACAGAAGTGTTCTGCTGACATTAAGATATTATTTAAATTGTTAGGAAATAAATTATGGAAATACGTGCATATCGATATTTTATTGTTATGTGTTATTTGACTATTTGTTGGTTTTCAGTATGAGTGATCATGGACCCTCGGACGTGTATCGTCAGTTGTTTGATTCACCTAGGAGTGAAGGAACTTCTTCCCAGCCTACCCTCTCTGGGTATTCTGCTGCTCAAGAAGAGGCGATGTTTGTCTTTAAGGCTCAGTCTGAAGAGCCATTCCCTCAGAAAAAAGAGAGGATGGTTCAGTAAGGGAGCATTTGAGCGTAGGAAAAGAATGCGAAAGTTGCAACAGCAAAGAGTCCTAGCAGCCGCTAAGAGAGAGTCAGATGCCCATAAATAGGATATGCTTAATAGAAGCCTAGCCAATTTTCATATCCTAGCAACAACTACTGCCGACCCAAATCTGGAACAACTAGTAGCCCCACAACCCTTCCTTTATTCCCCACTCAGCTGATGGAGATAGAAATGCATGATTTCAACCCTGAGGAAATACCTAGGATACCAGCCCCTAATCCCTTAGATCCAAATTATGATCCATGGTTCGATGATCATAGGGATTATGTGCCACGCTATCACCTAAACGACGTAACCATGCCAAATTTAGCAGCATATCCAGGTCTGGACCCTCTAGATCCCTACTACGATAACGATGAATACATTAGGGAGATCTTAGAGAATCCGTACCCTCAAGAGAATCCCATGCCCCAGTACCCAGACCCAGTACCAGCACCTGCACCCCCAATGAGTGTAGAAAATGTGCATGAGCTCCGAACTTTCGGAGAAGAAATTTTAGAGAGTAGTGAGAGGAAGAGGCAGGTAGGAGAGCGACCCGTTTGGAAATACGACGAGTGCAATATGGATTACTGGATGAATCCAGACCAGTAAAGAGGATGGTGGAGTTGGTAATAATAATAATAATATAATAATATATAATATGTTTTTTTATGAATTTTTTTTTCTAATAATAATAATAATAATATGTGTAATAATATATGTTGTAGTATAGACCACTTTGTGGTTAGCGATGCATAATAATGTTGTAATTTTAATTTTCAGTATCAGTGTGTAGTAGATGCATACTATAATA
Source organism: Helianthus tuberosus (assembly GCA_030545235.1). Classification (NCBI taxonomy): domain Eukaryota; kingdom Viridiplantae; phylum Streptophyta; class Magnoliopsida; order Asterales; family Asteraceae; genus Helianthus; species Helianthus tuberosus. The sequence continues at coordinate 60,931,581 of CM060444.1, read as the reverse complement.
GAAAAGAGTAAAGTCGCAATGCTCGACGCTTTTCGTTAATATGTGTGTTGTGTGGTTGTTACTCAAATTGTTAATTATTTTGTGATATTAATAATTGGTAAACGTTTAAAATCCAGATGGACGACGAGGTAAACCAGGAAAACCAGAATAACTATAACCAGAGTAACATTAACCTAGATAATGAGAATCCAAACAAAAACAACAATGGAAAACAAGTGGATAACAGTGCCATCCAACACGTAGTGGCCCAAGGAATAATAGATGCGATGTCATATATTATCAAAACAGTTAGGGAAGCCGAAAATAAAAGTAAACATGATAGTAAGCGACCCTCTGAACCTGCAAAAAGCATAAACAATGGACCCGTACTTCAAGTGCCCATTCCCAAAAGAAGGAGAACCGTGTCTTACGGTTGTTCTTATAAAGAATTCTGGTCTTGTAAACCAATGGAATTCTCGGGCAATGAAGGGGCCGTTGCAGTTCTACGCTGGATAGAAAAGACTGAGGCAGTTTTAAGAATAAGTAAATGTGCGGAAGAGGATAAGATAATGTTTGCTTCCAATCTGTTTAAGAATTCAGCACTAGAATGGTGGAACACTATCCTCCAGACTAGAGGAAGTGATAGAACTTACAATATGGAATGGGAGGAATTTAAAAACATGGTAGAAAGAAAATTATGCCCTCCTAATGAGAAAGAACAGATAGCAAACAAGGTCTTAAACCTAAGAATGACTGGTGTGGATAGTAAGGGGTACACTAACTTATTCTTTGAATATGCTAGAATAGTGCCAACCCTTGCTTCACCTGAACCAGTATTAATCTCCCGTTACATTTGGGGATTAATTGGAGAGATAAGGCATGTAGTCAAGGCAGCTAGACCCCAAACTATAGAAGAAGCTGTAGAACTAGCTAACACCTTGACATATGAATTAGTCCGTACACGAGAAGAGAATCAAAGGAGGAACCTAACCCAAAAGCTTACACAAGAATTCCGTTCTGGAAATTCTAACCGTGGTTGAAATGTAGGTTCTACCTCTACACCCTACTGTAAGTATTGCAAAAGGAAGCATTCCGGAAGATGCTCCATATACTGTAACTTTTGCAAAACATCAGGACACAAGGATGAAGATTGCAGGAAAAAGATTAGTAACATGATATGCTACAATTGTGGAGAACAAGGCCACATCAAGCCTAATTGTCCAAAGCTAGCTCCAGCTATAAACACCAAGAATACTAAAAATGCTAGAGCCTTTGTTCTAACTGCAGAAGAAGCAAAGATGATCCCGGATGTGATCACTGGTACGTTTTTAATTAATGATGTTTTTGCTAAAGTATTATTTGACTCTGGTGCGAACCAAAGTTTTATTAATACTTCATTTTGCAAACTTCTCAATCAATCATTAACTAAACTTCCACAAGAATGTCTAGTAGAGACAGCCAATGGGGAAACCATTAAGATTTCTGAAATCTTGCAGGGAGCAAGAACAGAAATTTTAAATCAAAAATTTATTGCAAACCTTTACCCCATGAATCTGGCAGGATTTGATGTTGTGTTAGGAATGGATTGGTTAATAGCCAATAAAGCCAGTATTTATGTGATCAAAAGTCAATTCAAGTAAATTCACCAAGGGGTGAAAAGATCACAATTAAAGGAAATAAGTTCTCTAAATCCACAAAATTCATCTCAGTGATGAAAACTGCAAGTTATATAAGGAAAGGATCATTAGTGTACTTGATTTCTATAATCACTAACACTAAAGGAAAAGAATTAAAGGATATCCCAGTAGTATCCCAGTTTTCAGATGTATTTCCAGAAGAGCTACCAGGGCAACCTCCAGATAGGGAAGTTGAATTCAGAATCCACCTAATACCAGGGACAGCACCAATTACCAAAGCACCTTACCGTTTGGCACCCGCAGAAATGCAAGAACTGAAGAAACAATTAGACGAATTGTTGGAGAAATGATTTATACAGCCAAGTTCATCACCCTGGGGAGCGCCGATCTTATTCGTTAAAAAGAAGGACGGATCAATGCGTATGTGCATTGACTACCGTGAATTGAACAAGGTCACGATTAAGAATCGGTATCCATTACCAAGAATTGATGATCTGTTTGATCAGTTGCAAGGAGCTCGATTTTTCTCTAAAATCGATTTAAGGTCAGGATATCATCAATTAAAGGTACAGGAATAGGACATTCCTAAGACCGCTTTCAGAACAAGGTATGGCCATTATGAATTTATTGTCATGCCATTTGGTTTAACCAATGCCCCAGCTGCATTTATGGACATGATGAACCAAATATGTAAACCATATTTGGATAAATTCATAATTGTCTTTATATATGATATTCTCATTTACTCTAAGAGTAAAGAGAAACATGCAGCGCATTTACACGCACTTCTAAGTTTTTTGAGAAAAGAGAAGCTTTATGCTAAGTTCTCAAAGTGTGAGTTTTGATTAGAACAGGTACAATTTCTTGGAGATCTAGTTGATCATGAAGGAATTCATGTAGATCCCACCAAGATCGAAGCGATAACCAATTGGAAAAGCCCTAAATCACCAACCAAGGTTAGAACTTTCTTAGGATTAGCCGGTTATTATAGAAGATTTATTCGAGATTTTTCTAGAATAGCCATTCCCTTAACTAAGTTAACTTGTAAATCCATTAAGTTTGAATGGGGACCAAAACAAGAAGAAGCCTTTAGAATCCTTAAGCAAAGATTAACACATACACCCATACTAGCGTTACCAGAAGGAACTGAAGATTTTGTAATCTTTTGTGACGCTTCCAAACTAGGTTATGGATGTGTATTAATGCAACGTCAAAAGGTTATAGCTTATGATTCTAGACAGCTTAAGAATCATGAAGATAATTATTCAACCCATGATCTAGAATTAGGAGCTATAGGTTTCGCCCTTAAGATTTGGAGACATTACCTGTACGGTAGTAAGTTTACCATTTTCACAGACCATAAGAGTTTAAGGTATGTCTTCGGGCAAAAGGAGTTGAATATGAGATAAAGACGCTGGATGGAATTACTTAGTGATTTTGATTGTGATATCTAGTATCATGCAGGAAAAGAAAATGTAGTTGCTGATGCTTTAAGCTGAAAGTATCATGAAAAGCCGAAAAGGGTACGTTCACTTAAATTAAATCTGCAAGTAGATTTAAATGAACAGATTAGAAAGGCGCAAGAATCAGTAATCAAGGATGATACTGAGAAGTTAAAAGAAATAATTAAGGAATTAGAACGAGGAACAGAGGGAATTTGGAGATTCCATAAGAAAAGGATGTGGATACCTAAGTTAGGAAACCTACGTCACCGTATATTAGAAGAAGCCCATAAATCTAAGTATACGATGCATCCTGGAAGTGATAAGATGTATCAGGATTTAAGAAAGAATTTCTGGTGGATAGGAATGAAAAAGGATATAGCAGCATACGTTGCCAAGTGTTTAACCTGTTCACAAGTCAAAGCTGAACATCAGAAACCTTTAGGTTTATTGCAACAGTTAGAAATACCTGTTTGGAAATGGGAATTAATAACAATGGATTTTGTTACTAAATTACCCAAAACAAGAAAAGGTAATGATACAATCTGGGTGATTGTAGACAGGCTAACCAAGTCAGCTCATTTCCTACCAATGAAAGAAACTTTCAGTATGGAACAGTTAGCTAAATTATATGTAAATGAAATAGTTTCATTACATGGAATTCCTCTATCAATTGTTTCTGACAGAGATAGTCGTTTTACCTCTCATTTTTTGACAAGTTTCCAAAAAGCAATGGGAACCAAGCTGAATCTAAGCACCGCTTATCATCCACAAACGGACGGACAAAGCGAAAGGACGATTCAGACAATGGAGGATATGCTTAGAGCTTGTGTAATTGATTTCGGAGGTAATTGGGACGATCACTTACCATTGATAGAATTTTCTTATGATAATAGTTATCATACAAGTATCAATGCTGCATCATTTGAAGCACTTTATGGACGAAAGTGCCGAACGCTAGTCTGTTGGGCAGAAATTGGAGAAAAGCAACTATCTGGACCTGATATAGTACAAGAAACAACAGACAAAATCATTCAAGTCAAGGAACGACTGAAAGCAGCACGTGATCGACAAAAGAGTTTTGCTGATAACAGACGAAAATCGTTGGAATTTCAAGTAGGAAATAAAGTATTACTAAAAGTCTCTCCTTGGAAAGGAGTGGTAAGATTCATCAAGAGAGGAAAGCTAAGCCCCAGGTATGTTGGACCTTTTGAGATTATTAAAAGAATAGGACATGTAGCCTATCAGCTACAACTGCCAGAGGAAATGACAGGAATACATGATGTATTTCATGTATCTAATCTCAAGAAATGCTTAGCTGATGAATCATTGATAGTACCTCTTTAGGATATAGAGGTAAATGAACAGTTAAAATTTATAGAAAGACCTCTACAAATTGAAGACAGGAAAGTCAAGAACCTCAAGCACGAGAGACTAGTTCTGGTCAAAGTGAAGTGGGACTCCAAAAGAGGACCAGAATACACATGGGAGCTTGAATCAGAAATGCAAAGAAAATATCCACACTTGTTCCAGTAGACCTCGAGGACGAGCTCTAAAACAAGGTAGGGAGGATATAACAACCCTCCTGAAATTTTTCTAACACCCAAATATATTTTAAAATATCCTTATATGTCTTAAAATACACCCTGTATGTGAAAACCGAGCCCAAAATAGGAAATGTCATTAAAAATAATTAAAAAACAAGAAAAATGAGGCTTACGCGGGGCGCGTAAGCCACCTCTTGAGCTTACGCGGGTCGTGACAGCTCTAGGATCAGATCGCACCCGGTGTTGACACGTGTCAAACGCGTGTTGAACCTATATGTATAACCCGGATCACCTACGCCTAGACCCCCTACTACGCGGGCCACGTAGACCTTGCTCTAACCTTACGCCGGCTGCGAGAGACTTGAAAATCAGCCTTATAAATAAAGGGCATCGGGCCTTCAGTCTGCTCGTTCAAAATCTTTTCTTTCTTATGAATTTCTGAAGTAATAGGTATAATCTCCGAGTATAATACCCCCTAATTAACGAAGTTCTGCCCCATTGTAAGTATTATAACCCCATTTACATATTAGATATGCTGCCCGATTGATCCAGGGTTCCGTAACGACTGTCGTGGTTCTGCCCGACGTAGTTGTTGGAATGCCGTCTCGGGGAGGGTATCGTTAATATAAATAAAGGGTTATTATACTAACATATGTACATTTGTGTAAATTATAGATAAATCACCAGGAAACCCTAAAAGAAGTCTAAGACAGCAATGTGAGTTTATCCTCTTTTCGTAAACTTTTTTGTGAACTGTTTTACAAAACCTTAAGTGCTTTACAATATGGTTAAGCAGTGATTGAGTCTTTGTAGTTCTTCAATTACTGCCGGTATGTTGGGCTTTTGTATACAAAATGTGGAACACGTTACAATTGGACAACGAGTTAGCCAATGTGTAATATGACCTACCAGTCAGGATTGACAGTACTGAATGAGTAATTGTGTAGATATAAACATTGTGATCACTCTCAATACTGTGTTAATTGATAAAATTCTTCTTGATTAAACTGGGATTCACTCACCAGTATTTCCCAGTGACAAATGTTTTTAAAACGCGTTTCAGGTAACAAAATGTGAAAGCCAAATTAGAAGAAAGCCAGCTTGAGAGCACTGACGGCTTGGAAAAATGTGGCTATAAAAGTTACCTAAAAGACGATGTTTTAAATTCAATAAAATAGGGTTTATCCCTTTGTTGTAATAAGAAACTTGGGTTTTACCCATGTGGTTATTAATATAAAATAAGGTGGATTTACTCTGATAAACATTTCCTAACTACGGTCCTGATGAAATTTCCGCTGCCAAGTTAATAAACAAAAATGATACCACCGACACTGGTGTTCACGGCCGCCCATTCCCGGGACAGATTAGGGGGCGGGGGTTGCGACAATGAATTGGTCAAGTCAAAGTTCAATTGAACTTTGCAACGTGATCATAATCACAAAGGTTATAATCCCTTGCGATTATACCTACTGATTACCACGTTTACTAGTCGACGTGACGAGTCAAATTTTCGGTCAAAATGCACGTTTATGTGCATTTTACGACGGAACTATTTTCGGGTATCAAAACACTAAGTTTTGATACCAAATCAGTTTTGCAACTTAGTTAAACGTGTTTTGACATGTTTAACTCATCACTTCTAGTTTAGTGCTTATTTAGGGTCGTAAGTCAAGCGGTTTGACCACCGCTTTTACTTTCGAATCCGACCCGTTTGGTCAATCTTAGGATCCGACCAAACATATATTAGTGACCATAGTTGTATAGGGAATAACCTTCTGAGGTTATACCTTGTGGTCACGTCGTTTGGTTAATTATATGATAGGTTGCTTAGATGCCCTTAGAAAATGACCAAAATGCCCTTTTGTGCATAAATTCATTTTAAGCATATGTGACCAAACTTTTGACACCTAAACTGATATTTTAACATTTTTAAACATGTTTGGGCATTTAAGACTTATCATAGGACTTGTTTAACTATCCAAACGTGCATTTACGCAAATGACACGTTAAAGTAGCGTAAACTACCTTAATGGGTCATAACAGGTCAAAGCACTTAGGTTTCATTCTATCCAATTTCCCCCGATTATGTACCAATACTTTAACATAGTTACCCTATGTTAGGACACATTAGGACACGTTTGAAGCTTTGTTATTTCACTTGATTCGAGGACTCTTTGCAATCCCAAGTGAGTACATAGTCCCCTCTTATATGCTTTTAATTGTTTTGGGGTGATTCATATGTGCCTATTCACTATTTTCATGATTTCAAAGCTATATGATTTCGCATACATAGTACTTATCCTTTAACGAATTGAAACCATTACCTGTGTCTTAAATATTGATTTTCAAAGTTTGTAAGACTATTGTTGGTGCGTATTTATATTCATATACATTCATTAACAATGCTCAAGCCGATTGGTTGTATGATATAGCGCTATAGGTGTTGACACTCCATTTCCTATTTTAGGGAATGTCAGAAACCAAGTTTAAACCATATAGATTTCGCCTTCGTGGTAAATCTATAGTCACCAAAGTGTAGTTTGATACACTAAGGTTTGAATGTATTGCCAAACATCTACAATGTGTTTTTACAAAGGTTTTCCAATTAAGCCATAAAAACTTATCTTTTATTGATTTCCTAAAACCAAAGTATATTTGATATACTACCAAAGCACAGTTTGATATGCTATTTTTAAACCAAAGTATAGTTGATATACTACCAAATCACATATCAAAGTATATTTCGATATACTTCCAAAGCATAGTTTGATATGCTACCAATGTGATATTGTTTACCAAAGTATAGTTTGATATACTATCGATTATGTTATTTCCTAAACCAAAGTATATTTTGATATACTACCAAAGCATTGTTTGATATGCTACCAATGAGATACTATTTAAACCAAAGTATAAGTTTGATATACTAACGATACACTTATTTTTAAACCAAAGTATAGTTGACATACTACCGATGCTTTCATTCTTAAACCAAAGTATATTTTGATATACTACTTATTTTAATATTTCAAAACCAAAGTATATTTTGATATACTACCTATTCTATTATTTCAAAACCAAAGTATATTTTGTATATACTACAAACCTTTTTATCAAAACAAAGTATTTTAGAAACCAAACTTTTATCAAGGATTCATGGCTATCTTTATAAACATATAATCTTTTCTTATGATATAGAAAGCTATGAATCTAATTCACAAAAACCTATGTTACTCACATGCATTTTTATGCTGACGTTTTATTTTCACATATGTTTCAGGTTCTATTATGTGATGATTGTTGACACATGCTACACATAGGATGGACTCATGCCTTAGTGACTTTAAAACTTGAAAGACAACTGTTTGTACTTATTTGGTTTGTATCAAAACAATGAGACCATAAATTAAATAAAACAAAACTTCAAATACCATGTGTTGTGAAACAATGATTCTTTGACACGACTCCCCGACGTTTCCGCCGAGGTTTGTTGTATTACGCGGTTGGGGTGTTACAGAAAAGTTGGTATCAGAGCCATGGTTATAGGGAATTGGGTTATTAGTAATAATTTGACCTAGTCTATAACCTTTCTAGGACCCTAACGCGAGTTTTCTTGCATTTAGATTCTTAATAAAATACCATCACCTATCCTTAGGTGATTAACAAAAACAAAACAAAACACAATTCATTCTCTGGATTCAATTTTTTTTTTCCAAAACTTCACAAGAATGTTAACTTGTGCAATCCGGATGGGTGGATGCTTGTACCCTGAGTTTTCTGTCTAAGGCTAGAGTGTTCGTACAAATCCGCATCACCGGACCAGTCACTCTTACCTGGGGACTCTTGGGGTGAGTGTCCACTTATAGGCTAAAGCATGTCTTCACGATACATTATAAAGACCCATTTACTTTGATTAGTCACTATGTCATTTGTTTGTTTTAGGTAACGAACAAATGATCACAATCCTTATGCTTCGTCGATACCTTTTTAACATTCAGTTTTAAATATCCTTTATCAATCTAATTCGCTTTCTCTCATATTTCCTTCTCTTTTAGAATGCCTCCTCGTCGCAACGTTAATTAGGATGCCGATATGGCAGCAATAATCGCTCAGCATATAGCCCCTGTACTCCCAAATCTAGTGGTCGAACTTGGTCAAACTTACAACAACATTAACAACAACAACAATGCACCTACTCCGTGCAACTTTAAACAATTCAATTCGACCAAACCACTCAACTTTAGTGGATCTGAAGGAGCTACTGGGCTCCTACAATGGTTTGAGAGTATTGGAAGCACTTTTCGGGTTATGTTCAGTGTCCGAACGGGCGCAAAGTAGAATTTGCTTCGAGTGTATTCCAAAAGAGAGCACTCACATGGTGGAACGGGATTATGAGGAATAGAGGTGTTGATGTAGCTTAGGCTAAAACGTGGGAAGAGCTTAGAGCTCTCAAGATGAAAGAATTTTTCCGGCGTCATGAACAAAGGGCGCATGAAAACGAATTCCACGATCTTAAACAAGATAGTGGTGAACATCGAGCCTACACTGATCGTTATGAGGAGCTAAGTCTGTTATGTCCTACCATGGTTACGCCTTTGGATAAGGCAATTGAAAAGTACATTAATGACCTCCCTGACCCAATTCAGGACATAGTCACTGGTAGCAATCCCGCTACAGTTAGACAGGCCATTGAGCTATCTGCTACCTTGACTAAATCTCAAGTCAAGAAGGGTAAACTTTTCAGTAAAGGCGACAAGAAACCATCAGACAAGACTACACAAGAAAAACCAAAAGAAAAAAAGACTAAATCCTCCAAGAAGTCGAAGAAGCGTAAGGCTTTGCAGAACTTCGCTGTAGTTGCTCAGAACAATCAAGTTGCTCCTAACCAACCAGCACAACCTCGTGCTAAGAAAACATATGTTGGCACCGTACCTCTGTGCAACAAATGCAATCGTCATCATATAAACCAAACACCATGTCACAAATGTACCCACTGTGGACGATTGGGACATTTGGTCAACGCATGCCGTTTTGCAACCAACACCCAAAACCAAGCGAATGCAAACCCTATTGTTCAAGCCACATATCCACCTGGATCGTGCTACAATTGTGGTGATCTTACTCACTATTGAAACAATTGCCCAAAGCTTGTTAATGCATATCCAGCCCGTGGATGAGCATTTAATGCTGACGAGGCACGCGCTAATGACAATGCAGCTATGTGTAACACCCCAACCGATGGCGTAAACATCGAGGCGTGGCACTGAGTGAAACAGATTGTTCAGGAGAATCCATAACAACTACTAAATGACAATATATTTAGCGTTAATATCCCATACTACTAACTTATAAAGCAATAACAGTCATTACAGATAGCAAGTCTCATAAACAAATATTGTTCCGACAACTCAGATTTTAATTAGCATGTTTCTAGACTTCCTAGCTTGTTTCATCACAGCATAGCATCCTATTGTCACACCCCCAAAATCCACCTGCGGAATATCACCGCTTGGAGGCGTGACTGACCAGGATCAAGCCACCAATCATATTGAACAAGCATGTAAATAATAATAAGATCCAACCAATACAATTGGTGTCCAAACAAAACATAATTTAAGTTGCAAGCGGAAGCATAATGTTTAAAACCAAAACATAAGTTTAAACGTTTCAATGTTTAACATGGCACACAGCAGTCCATGTCCCACAACGACTCTTCCCCATGCAAGCTCCAGCTAAGCACCTAGTGACCTGCAAAGCATGTAGTAACGAGTCAACAACTAAGTTGAGCGAGTTCACAGTTGGGTGTTCGTTTTAAGTTGTTCCAAAAACAGTTTCCTTTAACTGGCATCCCTGGCGTGGGGGTTACCCCATAGTTGAAAACGTGATTTGTTCATCCCATTTACTCTGGCTATCTAGCCGTGGGGGCTACCCATTGTTTAATTATCTGGCTCTCTGGCCATGGGGGCTACCCCATGTATATACTACTAGACTCGTTACCATATCGACCACTGACTTTAGTCATTTTTATGCGCCCTTAGCGTAAATGTCTATCATCATTGACGTGCCCATATCCATTAGTTCACGCCCGTCCTCTGCGGCACGGTGTGAGGCTTGTCAGACCTAAATAGCGCTATCTAACTAATGACCCGCTCGCCATTGGCCCGGCGATTAAGTCGATATAAAAAGGAGGGACTTCGTGATAGAGTTTTGGTCTAGTGAAGTTTAAACTGTCCAAGAGGACGAGGAATTATATTCCTTAACCCGTACTGTCCTACCCAAGAAGGACGAGGAATCCATATTCCTTAACCCATTCCTAACCCCTGGGAATCCCATGCTTTGTAGAAAGTGTGAACTCACCTTAGGTTAGCTCGGCAGATAAACGAAAGGTCAATCGAGCTGCTAGGGTCAACCACGTCCTAACATGGTTACCATACGAGTCAGGTTTTGGTTTCAAGTAATGCACATAAGTTTACATGTAAGCTGACAGGTTACGAACACGTATTTATCATGGCAACACATTAACAGTCCAGTACATAACATATCCGAACTTGTGCGATTCACCCATTGAAACCCAATGTTACTCGGCCAATAACTAGAAAGCCCAAACACATCTATATACATATACACGGCCCAATTTAATAAACATATAATCTATCTTGTGCGATCCATGCATCTTGTGCGACTCGGATTTGGGCTTTGAGGCCCAACCGTATAAAAGTCCAAGTGATTCGTGTGTGGCCCAAGCCTTGTGCGATCGGCACCGTCTTGTGCGATCATGGAATATGATGTTGTACTCAGTGTTAAATCGGTTGCATTCTATGGCTTGTGCGACTGTGTTGTGCGACCAGCCATTTGTGTGATTAAGCTCTTGTGCGTTTGGAGCTTGTGCGATTTCCCTTGTGCGACCGGTCTTGTGCGATCAGATCAGATTCTATGTGGTCTGATCTTGTGCGATGGAAAGCTTGTGCGATTAGATATATGTGGCCATAATTTAGGGAATCAGTTACATGCATACAATTTATTCTCCAAACAGTTACCAAACATACATCCATTCGATCAAATCACACTAACAGTTTCCAAGTTTGCTTTAATCGATCAAATCAAACATCTATTACTAAATTCACATGAACCCTAACTAAACCATCATACCAACCATGCCCAATAATTTAACAGATTCAAGGTCTTGTTACTAATTTGCACCCTAAACTAGCAACATCCAAATACACCTTCATGGTAGCCTATTTACACACATTCAGTTCTAGATCATCATTCAAATCATAACATCATCAAACCCTATATTGATCCGTAAATACCACACACATGAGCCGAATACACAAACACCACAGTTCAACATAATCAACTACAAAACATCCCTAAACCATTATAAAAATCACCTATAGATCACAACAATCATGCAACATACAATCTAATAGTAACAAGACACTAACATACTAACCGGATCAGATGATTGGAACAAGGAAGGCCTCGGGTGAGTAAGAGGCTGCCGTCGGCTTCGAGAGAGATAGAGAGAAGTATTAGGGTTTGGTGTGTGTGTTGTGTTTTGCAAGTTATGAGAAACAAGACCCAATGATAGTTGCTTGTATGCGCATAAAAGGGAGTGGGCCGAACCCTTAACATGGGTTCCCCTTTGGTTCGATTATAAAAGAGTGTGGACCGAGAGTGTTAAGGAACCCCAGCCCAAAGGCTTGTGCGTTCGGGTTGTTGTGCGATCGGTTTATTTCATGTGACTCTAATACATACATACAAGCACAACACATATTCACATAACATTACATAATCACATAAGGTCCACATACGTTACATCAAAGTACAAAGATAGGTTTGAAATATGAGTTGTCACATTATCCCCAAGTTGAAAGAAATTTTGTCCCGAAATTTGGTACGTACTCACTGAGGAAGCTAGTTAAGTTGCATGGTTTTCCTGGTTTTCCTGGGGTGTCACATCCTCCCCCCGTTGATCTGGAATTTCATCCCGAAATTCCGCAGTAGCTTCAGCCTTAGTAGTGGTTGTACTGTTTGCGAACAATTGGGGATACTTTTGTTTCATTTGATCTTCGCGTTCCCAGGTGAACTCTGGGCCACGACGGGAGTTCCAACGAACTCGAACAAGAGGAATTCTAGTACGCTTGAGAATCTTCACATCTCGGTCAGTAATCTCTACTGGTTCCTCGATGAATCGTAATTGATCGTCGATAGTGAGCTCCTTCAAAGGAACTATGAGGGTCTCATCTGACAGACACTTCTTCAGATTCGACACATGGAAAACGTTGTGAACTCCACTGAGTTCTGCTGGTAGGTTCAGTTTGTAGGTCACTTTGCCTATTTTCTCTATGATGTCGAATGGTCCAACATATCGTGGGTTAAGTCTGCCTCGTTTGCCAAAACGAACAACACCCTTCTAGGGTGAGACTTTGATTAGCACTCGATCCCCAACCTGGAACTCGAGTGGTTTCCTGCCCTTATCGGCGTTGCTTTTCTGACGGTCACGAGCTGCCGCCATTTGTTGTCGTATTTGAGCAATCCTTTCTGTTGTGTCTACCACAAGTTCTGGACCAGTGATCTGACTATCCCCCACCTCTGCCCATCAAAGAGGTGATCGGCATTTACGCCCGTACAATGCCTCAAATGGAGTGTCCTGGATGCTGGTGTGGTAACTGTTATTATACGAGAACTCAACTAATGGGAGGTGCTTTTCCCAGCCGTTGCCAAAGTCAATCACACATGCCCTAAGCATGTCTTCAAGGGTCTGGATGGTGCGTTCAGACTGCCCATCCGTTTGTGGGTGATAAGCTGTGCTAATTTCTACACGTGAGCCAAAGGACTTGTGCATTGCTTGCCACAGTTCAGAAGTAAAACGTGCATCACGATCAGAGATAATAGAGGTGGGCACCCCGTGCCTCGAAACCACTTCCTTCAAGTAAATGTCTGCTAAAGTAGAGAACTTATCCATTTCTTTGATAGCCAAGAAGTGTGCAGACTTTGTGAGTCGATCCACGATCACCCAAATAGTATCATTTCCATGTTGAGATCTAGGCAGGCCAGTAACGAAATCCATGGAAATTTGCTCCCATTTCCATTGTGGTATCTCTGGTTGTTGGAGTAGGCCCGATGGTTTCTGATATTCGGTCTTGACTCTCGCACAAGTCAAACATTTACTAACGTAAGTTGCTATGTGAGCTTTCATGCTAGGCCACCAATACGTAGTTTTTGAAGTCGTGGTACATCTTATCCGAACCAGGATGTACTGAGTAACGAGACTTGTGTGCCTCATCCATCACAAGCTCTCGTAGGTTGCCATAGAGTGGGACCCAAATACGTCCTGTTACGTAGTAAGCACCGTCTTCCTTTTGCTCTAACCGTTTCCTTGAGCCACGTAGGGCTTCATCGCTGACATTTTCTGGTTTCAATGCTTCTATCTGAGCATCTCGTATCTGGGAAGGAAGACTAGATTGAATGGTGAGTTGTAATGCTCGCACGCGCTTAGGCGTAGTGTCCTTTCGACTGAGGGCGTCAGCCATAACATTGGCTTTGCCTGGATGGTACTTGATCGCGCATTCGTAATCATTCAATAACTCGACCCATCGACGTTGACGCATGTTCAACTCCTTCTGTTTGAGGATATGCTCGAGACTCCTGTGATCGGTGTAAATGGTGCACCTGGTACTGTACAGGTAATGTCTCCATATCTTAAGAGCAAAAACCACTGCTCCCAATTCCAAGTCATGCGTAGTGTAGTTCCTTTCGTGAATCTTAAGTTGACGTGACGCATAAGCAATGACCTTGTCACGTTGCATCAACACACACCCAAGTCCCTGAATGGATGCATCGCAATAAACCACAAAATCGTCTATGCCTTCAGGCAATGAGAGGATAGGTGCGCTACAAAGTCTATCCTTTAAGTGTCGAAACGTAGTGTCCTGTGCATCACCCCAACGATAGGTGACACCTTTCTGAGTTAGTGAGGTGAGAGGTTGCGCAATCTTGGAGAAATCCTGGATAAACCTTCTGTAATAGCCCGCCAAACCCAAGAATTGGCGAATTTCTGTTGGTGTTCTAGGTACAGGCCAGTTCTTGATCGAGTCTACCTTGGATGGATCAACATGAATCCCATCCTTGTTTACCACGTGGCCTAGGAAATGGACTTCACGAAGCCAGAAATCGCATTTCGAGAACTTTGCATAAAGCTGTTCTGTTCGAAGGAGTTCCAAAATAAGTCGTAGATGCTGCTCGTGTTCCTCCTGACTCTTAGAATAGATCAGGATGTCGTCGATGAAAACTATAACGAACTTATCCAGGTAAGGCTTGTACACTCGATTCATATGGTCCATGAAAACCGCAGGTGCGTTTGTCAGCCCAAAAGGCATGACCAAAAACTCGTAGTGTCCATAACGAGTTCTAAAGGCTGTTTTGGAGACGTCCTCGCCCTGGACTCTCAGTTGATGGTAGCCTGATCTCAAATCAATCTTCGAGTAAAAGCTCGACCCTTGCAACTGGCCGAATAAGTCGTCAATACGTGGAAGAGGATAACGATTCTTCACCGTCACCTTGTTGAGTTCTCGATAGTCGATACACATCCTGAAGGTACCGTCTTTCTTCTTCACGAATAGCACTGGAGCTCCCCATGGCGAAGAGCTAGGACGAATAAAACCTTATTCAAAAGCTCTTGTAGTTGCGTGGACATTTCTTCCAATTCTGATGGGGCTAAACGATAAGGTGCTCGAGCTATAGGCGCTGCTCCAGGAGCTAGCTCGATTTGAAACTCGACCTGGGGATGAGGCGGAAGACCAGGTAGTTCCTCAGGGAATACCTCAGGAAAGTCACGTACGATTGGAAAGTCTTATATCTTCTTCTCCTTCTTCGAGGTATCAGTAACGAGAGCCAAAATAGCAGTGTGGCCCTTTCGCAAACACTTTTGGGCCTTAAGGAAAGAGATGATGCTCACAACAGCACCACTCTTATCGCCACGAATCATGAGAGGTTCATCACCTGAGCGCGGAATACGGACGATCTTCTCGTTGCAAAGAATCTCTGCTTGATGTTGGGATAACCAGTCCATCCCAATGACAACGTCGAAACTACCCAGAACGATAGGAATGAGGTCGATGGAGAAGGTCTGATTAGCAAGAAGAAGATTACAACCCTTGACTACGTGTGTGGCCTCTAAACTCTTACCATTAGCTAGTTCTACAGTGTTCTTGGTGTTCAAAAATGTTGGGGTACGCTTAAGCATTTGACTAACTTTTAAGGACACGTAGCTAGTATCGGCACCCGAATCAAATAAAACAGTAACATAAAAGTCGTCCAGTAGGAACTTACCCGTCACGACGTTGGGATCGTTCCTTGCATCACCTTGGCCAATAACGAACACACGACCTCTGGTACCATTGACGTTGTTACCCCCGTTGTTTCCATTCCCCTGGTTGTTATTATTGTTGTTGTTGTTCTGGTTCCGGTTCAGTTGCGGACAATCTCTCTTGAAGTGGCCTTCAGCTCCACACTGAAAGCACCCTTTGTTGATGCCTTGCTGCTGCTGCTGGCGTTGTGGGGCTTGTTGTTGCTGGCGATTCTGGTTTGTGGGGTATAAACTTCTGCAATCCTTTGCGGCATGGCCTGGCTTGTTGCACCGATGACAGTTACTCCTGGTGCATGGCCCGCTGTGGTGCAGATTACAGCGATTGCATTTGGGGTGAATTCCCCTGTACCCACCTTGACTTTGGCTACCAGTTGATTGCTGACTAGGGCTCTTGTAGTCGTCAGTCCTTTTCTGCTGAGACTGAGACTGAACAAAAGTTGAACCTTTGCTAGAAGTTCCATCCCACTTACGCTTGTTGTCGCTGGGAGTATCAGTAGTAGTTGCACTAATACGCTTAGGTAGTCTGTTCTGCTCCACCGCCTGATCCGTGAGACGATGAGCCAGCTTGATGATCTGTTGAATGGTGCCAAGGTTTGCTGAGGTCACATGACTTTGAATCTCTTGCACTAAACCCTTTAGGTACAGTTCAATACGTTTGATGGGAGGGTCTACCATGGTAGGACATAGAATAGCCAACTCGTTTGATCTTCTCATATAGGCTTTGATTTCTGACCCCGTCATCTTTAGGTTGTAAAACTCTACCTCCTACTTATGAATGTCGTCACGGCTACAGTATTCTTCTTTGATCAATTCCTTGAAATCGTTCCAGGGAGTGGCGTTAGCAGCAACTAACCCCAGCATTTAGATCTGAGCGTTCCACCACGTGAGCGCTATCCCCTCAAGGGTACCAGTAGCATATTTCACCCTGCGAGCCTCAGGGCATTCACACATCTCAAAGATAGATTCGAGTTTCTCGAACTAGTGGAGGAGGCCTACGGCTCCTTCAGTGCCGCTGAAAGTGGTAGGTCGGCGGTCCATAAAAGTTTTGAAGGTGCACGTGGTTGAGCATGTTGACCTGTCGTGGGTGTAAGAAGGGACAAGATTAAGCACAAGTGTTGGTTTACGAGAGTAGGACCTAGAGATCCTAGAGTGAGTTTAGACTGCAGGGTATACCTCCTGCTTGTGCAGCTGCAAGTGCCGCAGCAACTTGTTGGTTAATCAGAGCCGTCAACTGGGCTTGAGTCATGTTAACGCATCCACTCATGATCTTCATATCAAAGGAAACATGAGTGAGAGAGAGGTTCGTGAAAGTGCGATGACAGAAGAGAGTAAGCACACATGTGTTTTCAAACTATCGTTGCTACATTTATCTAAGCATACCATAAGCAAAGTTCTATGTAATCTAGCAAGTAGGCAATAAAACATAAACCATATCACCTAGAATGTCGAGTCTTGCACGTGGAGCGAAGCGTCGTTGTGGATCGTTGAGCACTGTACAGGTTATAGTCTGGTTTTAACCAAACTTTTTCCCTTATTAAAACCAAGTTCACTATAACCAATGGCTCTGATACCAATCTGTCACACCCCCAAAATCCACCTGCGGAGTATCACCGCTTGGAGGCGTGACTGACCAGGATCAAGCCACCAATCATATTGAACAAGCATGTAAATAATAATAAGATCCAACCAATACAATTGGTGTCCAAACAAAACATAATTTAAGTTGCAAGCGAAAGCATAATGTTTAAAACCAAAACATAAGTTTAAACGTTTCAATGTTTAACATGGCACATAGCTGTCCATGTCCCACAACGACTCTTCCCCATGCAAGCTCCAGCTAAGCACCTAGTGACCTGCAAAGCATGTAGTAACGAGTCAACAACTAAGTTGAGCGAGTTCACAGTTGGGTGTTCGTTTTAAGTTGTTCCAAAAACAGTTTCCTTTAACTGGCATCCCTGCCGTGGGGGTTACCCCATAGTTGAAAATGTGATTTGTTCATCCCATTTACTCTGGCTATCTAGCCGTGGGGGCTACACCTTGTTTAATTATCTGGCTCTCTGGCCGTGGGGGCTACCCCATGTATATACTACTAGACCCATTACCATATCGACCACTGACTTTAGTCATGTTTATGTGCCCTTAGCGTCAATGTCTATCATCATTGACGTGCCCAGATCCATTAGTTCACGCCCGTCCTCTGCGGCACGGTGTGAGGCTTGTCAGACCTAAATAGCGCTATCTAACTAATGACCCGCTCGCCATTGGCCCGGCGATTAAGTCGATATAAAAAGGAGGGACTTCGTGATAGAGTTTTGGTCTAGTAAAGTTTAAACTGTCCAAGAGGACGAGGAATTATATTCCTTAACCCGTACTGTCCTACCCAAGAAGGACGAGGAATCCATATTCCTTAACCCATTCCCAACCCCTGGGAATCCCATGCTTTGTAGAAAGTGTGAACTCACCTTAGGTTAGCTCGGCAGATAAACGAAAGGTCAATCGAGCTGCTAGGGTCAACCACGTCCTAACATGGTTACCATACGAGTCAGGTTTTGGTTTCAAGTAATGCACATAAGTTTACATGTAAGCTGACAGGTTACAAACACGTATTTATCATGGCAACACATTAACAGTCCAGTACATAACATATCCGAACTTGTGCGATTCACCCATTGAAACCCAATGTTACTCGGCCCAATAACTAGAAAGCCCAAACACATCTATATACATATACACATCCCAATTTAATAAACAGATAATCTATCTTGTGCGATCCATGCATCTTGTGCGACTCGGATTTGGGCTTTGAGGCCCAACCGTATAAAAGTCCAAGTGATTCGTGTGTGGCCCAAGCCTTGTGCGATCGGCACCGTCTTGTGCGATCCACAAGGTCTTGTGCGATCATGCAATGTGATGTTGTACTCAGTGTTAAATCAGTTGCATTCTATGGCTTGTGCGACTGTGTTGTGCGACCAGCCATTTGTGTGATTAAGCTCTTGTGCGTTTGGAGCTTGTGCGATTTCCCTTGTGCGACCGGTCTTGTGCGATCAGATCAGATTCTATGTGGTCTGATCTTGTGCGATGGAAAGCTTGTGCGATTAGTTATATGTGGCCATAATTTAGGGAATCAGTTACATGCATACAATTTATTCTCCAAACAGTTACCAAACATACATCCATTCGATCAAATCACACTAACAGTTTCCAAGTTTGCTTTAATCGATCAAATCAAACATCTATTACTAAATTCACATGAACCCTAACTAAATCATCATACCAACCATGCCCAATAATTTAACAGATTCAAGGTCTTGTTACTAACATGCACCCTAAACTAGCAACATCCAAATACACCTTCATGGTAGCCGATTTACACACATTCAGTTCTAGATCATCATTCAAATCATAACATCATCAAACCCTATATTGATCCGTAAATACCACTCACATGAGCCGAATACACAAACACCACAGTTCAACATAATCAACTACAAAACATCCCTAAACCATTATAAAAATCACCTATAGATCACAATAATCATGCAACATACAATCTAATAGTAACAAGACACTAACATACTAACCGGATCAGATGATTGGAACAAGGAAGGCCTCGGGTGAGTAAGAGGCTGCCGTCGGCTTTGAGAGAGATAGAGAGAAGTATTAGGGTTTGGTGTGTGTGTTGTGTTTTGCAAGTTATGAGAAACAAGACCCAATGATAGTTGCTTGTATGCGCATAAAAGGGAGTGGGCCGAACCCTTTACATGGGTTCCCCTTTGGTTCGATTACAAAAGAGTGTGGGCCGAGAGTGTTAAGGAACCCCAGCCCAAAGGCTTGTGCGTTCGGGTTGTTGTGCGATCGGTTTATTTCATGTGACTATAATACATACATACAAGCACAACACATATTCACATAACATTACATAATCACATAAGGTCCACATACGTTACATCAAAGTACAAAGATAGGTTTGAAATACGAGTTGTCACACCTATCAACCTGTCACATATGTTAAAATAAAGTCAATACATAAAATGTAAAAGTCAGTACACAAGTTTGCATAGCATATAGTATAGAAAGCGTTTATGCATAACCAGCATGTGATACGTAGAGAAGTGTATCAAGTAAGCTATCGACAATCATACAAGCAATACCAACATGACTGCGAGTTGTAGAATGCGTGACACATGTCCACCACTGTGAACAGGTGAAGTAATAACCTTAACAATCCCTGAATAAACAGGTGTTGAGTCCAAACTATAGTACTATCGTTGCTAAGGGTGGCATGCAGTAATCACTGTGTAAACATACCGTACAAGCATTCATCGAATCACGTATAACATGCGAGAGCAGTTAGCGTTTGTAAAGCGTTTAAGTATAGTGTGCGTTGTGTTTTGATAGAGAACGTATGTACACCCAAAAGTGCGTTAAGTGAAAAAGGGCCGAGTATACTCACAGTATGTGTTTAACAAGTAAACAAAGCCTTGATCGGATTGAAGGGAGCGCGTTGAGTTAGCCTGAGTATGGAAACAGTAGCATAAGCGTTGAATAGCGTGTAAACGGATTGTCGGAGAGTCAACTGTTCGAAAAGTGATTCGAACGGATGGGTCTCCATTCGAGCAGATGGTCTTCTGGATGGATGGTCATCCGAGCGGATGACCATCCAAACGGATGGCCATTCGAATAAGAGGTGTTGGTTTGTAAAAATTGTTTGAAACTCAAAGTTTTGTTTAAACGTTTAAATATTCAAAGGTAATAAAGGGCAAGCCACCTGGTCGGATGGTCATTCGATCGGATGGTCATCTGATCGGATGGCCACTTGAATGGGCGATCTGTTATTCGAAAATTTGTAAAATTTTCTAAGTAGAAGTTTTGAAGTTTAACGGAGACGGCGTGACGACGTGTCAAACAATGGAAACGCACCAATATTCAGTTCATTCGATCGGATGGGAATCAGCCCTTCGGACAGATGACTGTTCTTGGTGAAATCTCATGCTTGACCCGTTAGTCGGTCCATCTCTCTGGTGGAAATCTGTTTTCAGGCCAGCTCTCAACTAAGGAACGAGTAGAGAGTCAGAATGAGTCCAGATTCCATCGGTTCTGAGTAGAAAAGTTGAAGAAAAGTTGAAAATAGATGAAAAGTGTTGAGATCTCTTAAAAACTTGGTTGAAGAGTGTAGAAATCCTTTAGATCTGAACCAAACTTGATGAAATGATGTTCCACAACCGTTTGCATAAGCAACCGAGTGAAAACCACCTTCAAGAGGTCCAAATCAGGTGATTTCGAGGAGAAAACTAGTGTTTGTGTGTGATTTTGATGGAGAAGATGAAGCAGAAGTAATTAGAGATGAAAGCTGTACAAGATTTGAGGGGAAATACTTACGAAATAGCCTTGAATCGTGATCAAAAGTGATTGAGAGTGACTTGTGTGCGTGTGGTCGGATGGAGATGTCAAATCAGTGATAGGAGGTGTACGGGTAGTATTTATAGGCGTGTGAGAGGGTTTAAGTCGGTGGAGAGTGGTGTTCGGTCGGATGGCTCGCCAGATCGAATGGCTCGCCCGGTCGAATGGCCTTTCGGTCGGATGGTCATCCGAGCGGATGGTCATCCGAACGGAAGTCCATTCGATCGGTTGTCCATTCGATCAACCGAGTTGCGTTTTGTTAGTTTTCCAACTTTTGTTTCGTGTGTGAAGCGTTGCGTTACGTTTAATCGAGTTGCGAGTGAGCGTTTGAGTGTATAAGCGTTGCGTCGATAACCCCATAACATTTAAACAAATAATCACACAATCTAACACATAAAACTAAATTGCATAAAAGTTAATTCGCATCTCGAGTTTGTGTTGAGTTTGCGTTGCGATAGCGTTTAGTCTAAATAAACGATGCAATCAAACAATAAAATGCGTTTGCGTTTAAGTCGTAAGCGTTGTAAATAGTGTTAAATGCGATAACTGCATTTTGAATAAGCGTTGTAATCATGCGTTTAAGATGCGTTTGTAAACATAGTTAACCCATAGCGATAATCGGAATCTCAGGAGTACAAGTCATTACGAATAAATAGACAACGATAAGTAATGACCCGAAAAGTCGGGTTGTTATAGCGTACCCTACTTTAAGGAATTTCGTCCCGAAATTAAGGCGCAGGCGTAACAAAGAGTTGTGGATATTTAGCTTTCATATCACTCTTGAGTTCCCAAGTGAACTCCTCGCGTTTGCCTTCCCAGCGAACCTTTAGTATAGGAATGCGCGAGCGTCGAATTTTCTTGGTCTCTCGATCCATGATTTCTACTGGCTTTTCCATAAAGTGTAGGGTTTCGTTAACATGCAAATCTTCAAGAGGAACATGAAGATTTTCTTCAGCTAGGCACTTCTTGAGGTTCGAGACGTGGAAAGTCGGACGTATGTTGCTGAGTTCCTCAGGTAATTCGAGTCGGTTGGCCACTTTGCCAATTCTTTCTAATATCTTAAAGGGACCCACGTATCGTGGCGCTAGCTTTCCTTTCTTGCCGAATCGGATCACCCCCTTCCAAGGTGAAACCTTTAGGAGTACGTGATCACCAACTTCAAACTCAACGGGCTTGCGGCGTTTATCGACGTAACTCTTCTGACGACTCGGAGCTTTCAAGATATTGTCTCGGATTTGGAGGATCTTGTCAGTCGTTTCTTGTAATAACTTAGGACCGGTGATTTGAGCATCTCCGATCTCGTGCCATATAATAGGCGATCGACATTTTCTACCATATAATGCCTCAAAGGGTGCCATTTGAATACTAGCATGATAACTGTTGTTGTACGAGAATTTGACTAAAGGTAAATGCGAGTCCCAATTACCACCAAAATCTATAACATACGAATGAAGCATGTCTTCAAGAGTGCGGATCGTGCGCTCAGTCTGACCGTCGGTCTGGGGATGTAATGCGGTGCTGAGATTGAGAGTAGTACTGAGAGCGGATTGGAATGTCTCCCAGAGAGGCTAGGTGAATTGACCATCATGGTCAGAGATGATGTCAGGAGGTGTCCCTTGTCGACAAATGACTTTGTTGGTATAGATTCGTGCTATCGTTCAACCTTATAGTGTTCTTGTATATGTAAGAAGTGCGTGGATTTCGTAAGACGATCAACGATAACCAAAATGCTATCATGACCTGATGGCGTGCGAGGGAGTTTCGTAATGAAATCCATAGCTATACTCTCCCATTTCCACATCGGGATCTCGGGTTGTTCGAGTAAGCAAGAGGGTCGTTGATGTTCGGCCTTAACCTTCGAGCAGGTTAGGCACTTCGAAACGTAGAGTGTGATATCCTTCTTCATTCTTGG
Organism: Helianthus tuberosus; assembly: GCA_030545235.1. NCBI lineage: Eukaryota > Viridiplantae > Streptophyta > Magnoliopsida > Asterales > Asteraceae > Helianthus > Helianthus tuberosus. Next base: position 60,908,290 of record CM060444.1, on the reverse strand, counting down.
CCACCAATACCTGGCACGGAGGTCTTGGTACATTTTGTCGGCACCGGGGTGAATGGAATATCAGGATTTGTGGGCTTCGTTCAGCAAAATCTCTCGGAGATTGTTGCGACTAGGTATCCAAATGCGGCCGAGATAGTGAAAGATTCCATTTGGTTTGTTCTCTAGTTGGTTTTCGGTTCCAAGTACCCTTTCTTCCCTTAAGGTGTTCTCGATAAAACAAGCGTGCTGAGCGTCACGAATGAGGGGTTCGAGGTCGTGTTGGGCTTGAACGTTTCGAACAATGTGTAAATAGCTTCGTCGACTAAGGGCGTCAGTAACGACATTTTCTTTGCCTGGGTGGTAGCGTATCTCACAGTCGTAGTCATTGAGTAGTTCAACCCATCTGCGTTGGCGCATTTTTAGTTCTTTCTAGTTCAAGATGTGTTGTAGGCTCTTATGGTCGGTGAAGACCGTACACTTAGTACCATATAGGTAGTGTCGGCAAATCTTCAAAGCAAAAACAACTGCACCGAGTTCGAGATCGTCGGTCGTGTAGTTCTTCTCATGGACTTTGAGCTGGCAAGACGCGTACGCGATAACCTTGTCTCGTTGCATGAGAACACAACCATGACCTAAGTTAGAGGCATCGCAATAAACAACAAAATCGTTGTTTCCATCAGGTAGCACGAGTACGAGAGCGTTGCAAAGCATACGCTTAAGAGCTTGAAAGGCATCCTCTTGTTCGGTTCCCCAAATGAAAGGCTTGTCTTTATGCGTTAGAGAGGTGAGAGGAACAGCGATTTTAGAGAAATCAGCGATAAATCGATGGTAATAACCGCCAATTCGAGAAAAGAACGAACTTCGGACGGGGTTTTCGACGTAATCCAACTCTTGACTGCTTCAATCTTCACGGGATCGATGTGAATACCTTGACTGTTGACGATGTGACCGAGAAATTGAACCTCGTCGAGCCAAAATTCACACTTGGAGAACTTGGCGTAGAGGCGATTTCCTTGAAGAAGATCGAGAACTAAATGAAGGTGTGTTCGGGTCTCAACTTCGAATAGATAAGGATATCATCCATAAACACAATAACGAAGCGATCAAGAAAGGGTTTACACATACGGTTCAACAAATCCATGAAGACCGCTGGTGCGTTTGTAAGACCAAAAGGCATGACCACGAATTCATAATGGCCATAGCGGGTATGAAAAGCGGTTTTAGGGATATCTTCTTCCTGAATTCGCAGTTGATGATAACCAGAATGTAAATCGATCTTAGAGAAACACGTAGCGCCTTGTAGTTGATCAAACAATTCATCGATTCGAGGTAGAGGATAACGATTCTTGATAGTAAGCTTGTTAAGTTCCCTATAATCGATGCACTTTCGGAACGAACCGTCCTTCTTTTTTAAGAAAAGGACAGGTGCGCCCCAAGGTGATGTGCTAGGGCGTATGAAGCCTTTATCAAGTAATTCCTGGATTTGACTAGAAAGTTCACGCATTTCGGACAGTGCGAGGCATAAGGGGCTTTAGCGACAGGGTTAGCTCCAGGAATGAGGTCGATAAGAAAATCAATATCACGATTCGGGGGTAGACCGGGTAAATCGTCAGGAAAGACATTAGGAAAATCACGAACCACAAGTACCTTTTCCATCAGCTTATTTTCCTTCTCCGCTACTACAATGTGAGCTAAGAAAGCCAAGTATTCCTTGCAGAGATACTTGCTTGCTTGAATGCACGACATAAGCTTTAGTTCTTTCGAGGATACTTCGCCATAAACATAGAGTTGATCACCGTTTGAGAGAGAGAAACAATTCATCTTTTCGAAACACACAACTTCAGCACGACTTTCACGAAGAAAATCCATGCCTACTATGACATCAAAACTACCAAGTTGCATCGGGATGAGATCGATCGGGAAAACATGATTGTTGAGTTCGAGAGTACAATTTCTACGTCGAACGTCGTTGGGAGGTTAGCGCGTTTACGTTTTAGGAGCTTTTTGAATTCAAACAACACAAAACAGTTATCGGCTCCAGTATCAAATAAACACGAAGCATAAATATTGTTAACAAGGAACGTACCATTGACAACATTGTTGTCGGTCTGAGCCTGGCAGACGTTGATATTGAAAGTTCTTCCGTGGACTGCTAGTGGTTATTGCTGCTGCTTCTTCTGATGCTGCGGCTACTGTGGTCGCTGTTGTTGCTATTGCGACGGTGGTTGTTGCTGCGGTTCTTGTTTCACAACTCAATTCGGGCAAACATTAGCAAAGTGATTCGGGTCACCACAAGTGTAGAAAGCTTGCACATGAATAGCAGGCGTGAGAGCTGCTTGGTTACCCTGAAGAGTGAGGGGTTGAGCTGGTGGTGGTATAGGAGCTGGAAGAGCTTGCTGGCGAGGGACAGTGCGACAGTTTGCTGTGAAGTGTCCATAGAGATTGTAGTGGACGCAGAAATGACAAGCTATCCCAACTGGGTGATGATAGGTGCATGTAGGGCACAGAGGATGAACACCAGTATATGCACGCTTAGCTGGCAGTGCGTTGGTAACAGGAGCTTGGTGACTCGGGTTGTTGGGTTGCTCGGGGACAGCATTGAGAGGTGTGGTGGTGGTAGCGTAGTTCTTGTTGTTGTTGTTCTTGCGCTTGCGGTTCTGACGTGAAGACTTCAAACTTGTGATGCTGCATTGTCGGTATCGGGAGTAGTAGTTGCTTGATGAAGAATCTTGGTTGCAGTTTTGAAATAACCAGCCAAAACTCGCTTGTCATTGATCTTAGCTGCGAGTTGGTAGGATTCCTGAATAGTAGCAAGTTTAGCTACCTGGACAAAGTCAGCTACACAATCGGGGAGAGCGCGAATGTACTTCTTGATTGTCATTTCAGGTGTTGCCACCTGGCTAGGACAGATAATACTTAGCTGCTTGAAGCGAGCGGTGAGACCAGCGTTGTCACCTCCATCTTGTTTGATATGCCATAACTCATTCTCCAGCTTTTGAATCTCATAGGGAGGGCAGAATTCTTTCATCATGACATCCTTCAGTTCCTCCCAGGAGAGTTCATATGCTGCATCATTACCGTGCCTGTTGCGCTCAGCAGTCCACCAATCTAGTGCCCTAGACTGGAAGACTCCAGTAGCATTCACAGTGCGGAGGTTGTCTGGGCATCCACTTTGACAAAGGGTGACTTCAATTGAATCAAACCACTGGAACATAGCACTGGGTCCATCTTCACAAGTGAAGTCTTTAGGACCGCAGGCCTTTAATGTCTTAAAGCTAAAAGAAGCTTCCGGAGAGTCGCTCTTGGATTCAACAGAGGACTTGCTGCTGACCTCGTTGATATCACTGACGATCTGAGGTATAACTTTAGCCATTTCCTTGGCCACCAGTGAAGCGATACGCTTGTCAGCATGGTTTCGGCGAGCTGCGCGTTAGGTGTGGGAACCAAATGACGACATTGTCTACAATAGACATCATCATATGATTTTGGCGAGATTCGATTATATCGGGTCTTGCTTTTGGAAAGCTTAGCGTTTTACAATCATCCTCCTTTATGTAAAGCTCAGGAACACGTAGGCACATAAACACATAGGCACATAGTCACGTAGGCACATAAACCACATAGGCACATAAGCACATAAGCACATAGCAGCACATAATCCATGTAAGCACATATTTTGCACGTATTCACCTATATTTTGCACGTATTCACCTACATATTTTGCACGTATTCACCTATATTTCAAGGTAGCATAGCGCGTTCGAGAGTTACGAGCGATAGCGGGTAGCGATAGCGAGTAGCGTTGCAAGTAGTATAACGTACGAGAGTTCATAGTTTGGTTTCGTAAACTGTGCGAGTTGTGCGCGTTTACGGAGAGATGAAAGCGAAAAGCGTAGATCTCCAAAATCGAAACATATAAACACATAAACACATAAAATTGATACCACATAAAATCGGCGATTTCGGGCTTGAATTAAAAACAGAGCGTGCCCTGGGTGTTAGGCATTGACTACCCAAGGTAATTCAACCATTCACAACGTCCTCGAGTACACACTTTGTCCTAGTAGACTGTGCTCTCGCCGTTACACGGTGAATGGCACTCATCCTTCCAGTTGCTACGTGACTCGAGTCATTAGAACAACCGAGACTTTGGTGAGAGTTTTGAAAAATTAAAGTAGAGTGGAACTGATCGTTAAGATGCGGGTCTCAACCCTAACTTAACGACTTTGTTCCCGAAAGTGTGGTAAACCACGAGATAGAGATGGAGATCTCTGTCGAGATATGGATGTCACTCCTAACTCGACAAAGATTCTTGTTCTGAGGGTAAAAATACGCGCAGAGTGGGCAATCTTATCGAGAGTTCTTGGCTTTCACACCTAATCTCGATCCAATCACTCGATTGTTTTATGTGAGTGTTTTCGAAAACGTGTGTATTGTGCTAGCCTTAGGAAAGGCTCCTTCGTGCGAAGCTGTAGTATGTGGTGTTCGCACAAAGATGTAGTTTTCGCGAGTTCGAACGAGAGTATCAAAAGTAAGCTCATACCAAGCCCCTGCTGGTTTCGCACTGAGCAACAGACCAGCCTTTCAAAAGTAGGTACTTAGACTGTAGACTAGGTTGACCCTACAGGACTCGACCTAATTCCCTATAGTTATGGCTCTGATACCAATCTGTCACACCCCAACCGATGGCGGAAACATCGGGGCGTGGCACTGAGCGAAACAGATTGTTAAGGAGAATCCATAACAACTATTAAATGACAATGTATTTAATGTTAATATCCCCTACTACTAAAATATAAAGCAATAACAGTCATTACAGATAGCGAGTCTCATAAACAAATACTGTTCCGACAACTCAGATTTTATTTAGCGTGTTTCTAGACGTCCTAGCTTGTTTCATCACAGCATAGCATCCTATCAACCTGTCACATACGGTAAAATAAAGTCAATACATAAAATGTAAAGGTGAGTACACAAGTTTGCATAGCATATAGTATAGAAAGCGTTTACGCATAACCAGCATGTGACACGTAGAGAAGTGAATCAAATAAGCTATCAACAATGATACAAGCAATACCAACATGACTGCGAGTTGTAGAATGCGCGACACATGTCCACCACTATGAACACGTGAAGTAATAACCTTAACATCCTCTGAATAAATAGGTGCTGCGTCCAAACTATAGTACTATCGTTGCTAAGGGTGGCATGCAGTAATCACTGTGTAAACATAACATACAAGCATTCATCAAATCACGTATAACATGTGAGAGCGGTTAGCGTTTGTAAAGCATTTAAGTATAGTGTGCGCTGTGTTTTGATAAAGAGCGTATGTAATACCCAAAAGTTCATTAAGCAAAAAAGGGTTCGAGTATACTCATAGTATTTGTTTAACAAGTAAACACAACCTTGATTGGATTGCAGGGAGCGCGTTGAGTTAGACTGAGTATGGAAACAGTAGCGTAAGCGTTGAACAACATGTAAACAGACTGTCGGAGAGTCAAGTGTTCGAAAGGTGATTCAAATGGATGGGTCTCCATTCGAGCAGATGGTCATACGGACGGATGACCATCCGAGCGGATGACCATTCGAACGGATGGCCATTCGAATGAGAGGTGTTTGTTTGTAGAAATTGTTTGAAATTCGAAGTTTCGTTAAAACGTTTAAATATTGAAAGGTAATAAGGGGCAGGCCACCTGATCGGATGGACATTCAATCGGATGGTCCTCCGATTGGATGGCCACTCAAGTGGGCGATCTGTTATTCAAAAATTTGTAAAAATTTCTAAGTAAAAGTTTTGAAGTTTAACAGAGACGGCGTGACGACGTGTCGAACAATGGAAACACACGAATATCCAGTTCATTCGATCAGATGGGAATCACCCCTTCGGACAGATGACTGTTCTTGGTGAAATCTCATGCTTGACCAGTTAATCGGTCTATCTCTCCGGTGGAAATCCGTTTTCAGGCAGGCTCTCAAATAAGGAACGAGTAGAGAGTCTGAATGAGTCCAGATTCCATTGGTTTTGAGTAGAAAAGTTGAAGAAATGTTGAAAATAGATGAAAAGTGTTGAGATCTCTCAAAAACTTGGTTCAAGAGTGTAGAAATCCTTTAGATCTGAGCCAATCTTGATGAAATGATGTTCCACAACTGTTTGCATAAGCAACCTAGCGAAAACCACCTTCAAGAGGTCCAAATCAGGTGATTTCAAGGAGAAAACTAGTGTTTGTGTGTGATTTTGATGGAGAAGAAAATGTAGAAGTGATTAGAGATGAAAGTTGTACAAGATTTGAGGAGAAATACTTACGAAATAGACTTGGATCGTGATCAAAAGTGATTAAGAGCGACTTGTATGTGTGTGGTCGGATGGAGATATCAAATCAAGGATAGGAGGTGACAGGTAGCGCTTAGTCCATTCGATCGGTTGTCCATTAGATCAACCGAGTTGCGTTTTGTTAGTTTTCCAACTTTCGTTTCGTGTGTGAAGCGTTGCGTTTAATCGAGTTGCGAGAGAGCGTTTGAGCGTATAAGCGTTGGGTTGATAACCCCATAACATTTAAAAAAATAATCATAAAATCTAACACATAAAAATAAATTGCATAAAAGTAAATTCGTGTTTCGAGTTTGCATTGCGATAGCGTTGTGATAGCGTTTAGTCTAAACAAGCGACGCAATCAAACAATAAAATGTGTTTGCGTTTAAGTCGTAAGCGTTGTAAATAGCGTTAAATGCGATAACTACATTTTGAATAAGCGTTGTAATCATGCGTTTAAGATGTGTTTGTAAACATAGTTAACCCATAGCGATAATCGGAATCTCGGGAGTACCAGCGATTACGAATAAATAGAAAACGATAAGTAATGACCCGAAAAGTCGGGTTGTTACACTATGAACATTTAAACTTTTATATTTTCCTTGTTGTTTATGAAACTTGAAACATCTCAGTTGGTTTAAAAATAAAGTTGTTTTTTCAGTTTTATTTACAAAACCAATGCGGTTACGTGTATGTGTGATATATCCCTAGAATACCGACACCAAGGATTCCTTACAAGTACCACTTTAAATACTTGGTTGAATACCTAAGGGTATTTTCATAAGTCCTTGATTGGTGCTATGCAATATGTCTATGTGCATATCATTTCTTTCTGGTTTCGCGACATTATACATAGTATGTGATTTCAAAAACATTGTACATATTTTCAAAAACCTCATACATGATTTCAAAGATATTTCACATGGTTTTAAAACATTTTATAAACATAATTACCTAATATACCTAGTCTATTATTTCAAAAACATTACATATGATTTCAAAAACATTAAACATGTTTTCAAAGATCCCATGCATGATTTTCAAGGACACCTTGCTTCGTATGTTGACCTAGCATACCTAGTACATGGTTCTCAAAACATTTTCCCTACACAAATCCCAAATCCTTATAGGATCTTCCTATCTTCATAGTTAGATCCTTGTGGATGTTTAAAATGCAAATCAAAGTCCTTAATTGGATTCTTTTGTGCTTTAATACGTATGTTATGATTAAATGAGACCAACCAAATCCTTATAGGATCTTCCTATCTTCATAGTTAGATTCTTGTGGATGTTTAAAGTACTAATTAAAGTCCTTGATTGGATTCCTGGTGTACTTTAAATGCATATGTACAAGTTGATGAATGAGTTAATGACCAAGTTTATGATATGTGTTTAGTTAATACAAATGCTCGTTATCCAAATCCCTGTAGAATCTTCCATATTTTCATATGCTAGATTCTCAGAGGGATATCGAAAGTACTATCTTAAATCCTTAATGGGTTTTTCTATGCAAATAGTCAGACCCTTGGATTCCAAAGTACTATTCCAAAACAATTATTTGATTCAAAGTTAAAGAGACCCTTTGGTGGCCTATTTAAAGAGATCATACGTCGATCTAGTTAAAGAGATCATGTGTTGATTTAGTTAAAGAGATCGTTCGTTGATCTAGTTAAAGAGACCCTTTAGTGGTCTAGTCAAAGTCATCACACGATTATTCGTTTGATTTTTTCCCCTACACATCATAAAATGAACTGTGTGGACTATGCAAGGAATTGAGTAATTATGGATGCATACATAATTATGAAATTTAGTGCACAGAAACTGTAGGATCGTGTACGGACCCGAAACGAGTCAATCAGAAGCGTTCTACACAATATGAAAGGCGGAAACAGACATATTGTGTATGATTCAGCAAGATATTCACTTTTAACTGTCTTTCTATTGATCTGGTAACAATTACAAGTCTGTAGACACTTCGACAGAGCTTCGCCGTCGGAAACACACTTTCTAATTCCGTTTCAAATGAACATGATCTACCCCTATATATAGACTGTCTAATTCCGCTTGAACAGACTCAAGCGGAATCACTTCTCATGCGGAATCAGCAATTCAAACGAAATTACACATTCAAACGGAATAAGCTAACTCAAACGGAATTACATGCTTCAAGCGGAATTCCATCTTCAAACGGAATTAGCTTTTTGACTTGAAATCTCGAACTTCGTGCTCTGAACAATGCCAAGACTCGATACAAGACGAAGTCGACAGACGTATGCACTAACAGACTCCCCCTCGGATGTTGACAAATCTTAAGTGTCGAGTCTTCAACGTCTTCAGTCTTTATCAGTCTGAAATCTCTCTGAAGTATCTTGACAATGTAATCATCCTCAATCTTTATCTCTTTCTCTTCTTCAGTAGCATCAATATACTCCTCTTGAACTCTACCCTCGGATGTTGATCGCAATCTGGCTTTCACAGGATCAGGATTGTGACCTGGCTTTATGTTCAAACTCAGAATCCAGGCTATCCTGCACTTCCTCTACCTCACAATAAATTTCACACATTTAACATTTTACAAATTTATATATCCAGACTCCCCCTCAAATTTATCCAGAAAGATTTAACAATGTTAATAACTGATGAACCACTTTTAAGCAAAAATTCAAACTCTTTTCTCATTTAAACATAAACTCCCCCTCACAATATGCTCATCATGTTTAGCACTCGGAATTTTGAAAATCAGCTCTCCAACATCAGTTGTCGAAAATATTTTTATATTTTTTCCAAAATTTATGCTAAAACACACTGAAATCTTTTTGGATATTTGAATGAAATGAAATGTAGTAAAGAATTATTTACATACAATGTTTTTGTGAGTTTGTGTAAGAGGATCATATCAGTTTTTGACAAGTCACAAGTACCGTTGAGCTTAGTTACACATTCAGAATTAAACAGTTCACTTAGATTGCCGATATACTAATCCACTTAAATTTTCACACAAATTTCAACTGATTCAGGATATGAATTAGGTGAATTAAGGACTTAAACTCATTCATGTGTCCCACCTTTTGAATATACTCCCGTATCCAGATCCCAATATTCAGACTTACAGGTGAGTATACCACAGATGATATCTGTAAGGGGTTAAATGCGAAGGCCGTGAGAGCTCAGGTCAGAACTTCCGTTCAGCAGAGAGATGACGACTTCGACTTTTGGTAGGTCCCCTTTAGAGGATCTTTTTTACAACAGCACATGATTATCATTTTTCAATGTTTCATCATTTTTTATGCTAAGGGTAGGCTCTAATTTCAAGCAAGCGTGAAGTATTCTCTGGGGACTAGGCCATTGCTTCCGCAAAATCAGAAGTCCCGGGATAATACCCCAGATATCACTGAGCATAAAGACCTAGTATCTCAGAAAGAGGGATCTTTCAAACGAAATTTCAGGGGTTACCTATATATCCAAGTAGTGTTCCCCACGAAATAAGCAAGTATGAATTTAAGTTTATATCCCGAAAAAGCTTACTAAATGTGTAAAAACCTATCGGCATATCATCAGTGAGACCATTTAATGCTATATAAACATTACATTTCTTTAGCATACCGTAACTGTCTACTGATGTACTATCATTTCCTCTTTTCGACACCAAAACTCATTTTATATTTTATCATGTTTTTGTCTTTTTCAAATTTTCTAATGTTTTTAGATTTTCTGAAATTCTTACTCCCCCTAAAATTCAAAAACATTTAAAAGAAATTTGAAAACAAACTGTACAAGTAAATTGACAACTAATATTAAATCACTTCACTTCTCCATCCACTTGGCATAAACAATCAGAACTCCCCCTTACAACAAACTATTTTCTCATTATGATTTCAAAACACTTAAGTTTGTTTTAACCAAAATGATTTTTTCGGAAAATAAGTTTTGTTGATTTTACCACTTGTAGGTTAGGGGTAAGATCATCACTTTGTTTCTTTCCTCTTTTCAATGAAATGAACCCCATATATTCTTTAACCACTTGTAAGAAAGATAAATCAAGTACAATTTAATGTCCCTGATTAATCTTGAAAATTCAAAGATCTCATGAATAAAATTCTAAAGAAATATGCCAATACCTACTCCACACTTACCAACCTGGGAGTTCTGGCACTGTCCACAACCTGTAAAATTTAACAATTTTTAAGATTTATTCACAAAAACAAACCATATCGAGAAAGATGCCGATTCCTGCTTCACGATTACAAACTTGGGAGCTCCGGCAAGTCAGGATTTTTACTTATGAAAAACTGCCATCCAAGCCTGACCAAACTTGGATGTTTCCTTCTCTTTTTCACTTGGGTAAAAAGTTGCTTTCTTTGTTTCATAAAAGTCCTTTACCCCTTTGGCCTTTCCCTAGACCATTTTCTCAAACATCTTTTTAACATTTTCATTAAAAGCTTTTCCAACATCAAATTCATTCTTTTCAGAATAAAATTGATTTGAGATTTCAACCTTCCCAATTTTTGATTTTAAATTCTCAGTCCGCAATGGTGGAAAATGAACATCATCCAAAGGCGGAACTGAGTTTTCATCATTTTTAACAACATGGAGCTCCTCTGATTTTGTGGTATCAGATTCATCGCCAGATTTTTTATCTGATTTCTTAACAACCCAAGCTTGGTTGTCAAGTCCCCTCTTCTTGTAAAATCTTTTTGAACACTCACCAACTTCATATATTGAATTTTTAAACACTTTAAATTTTTCAGTTGGTGGTTCGGTTTTATCAACAACTATTTCTTTGAGTTTTTCTGAAACTCCCTGTTTTGTGTTGGTTGCTTTAGGACAGTTCCAAGCGATGAGACCAACTTCTTGATATCTGTAACAGGTTCTTGTCTCTTTTCTCTGATGAGTTTCAGTTTTCTTCTTTTCAATAAGAAATTCCTGATTTGACTGTCTCCAGAATGAGCTCTTCTTTTCATCCTCAGCAGACATACCTGACACAAATTTTAAATTTTTAGAAATTTTTTCATTTTTATAATTTTCTGGTGGAATAAAACCCAATCCTTTCTTTTTGAAATTACCGTTATGGTTTGGTTTCTTTCGATAACCTGAACCAGAACCAGAACTGTAACCCATTTTCTTGTTTAATTTTTGTTTTATTCTTGAGGTGTAAGGTTTAAGTTTTGTAAAGAAATTTTCATATTTTATTTCAGAAATATTAATTTCTGTCAGTTTGAAAACCTTTTTGATCATTTCAATTTTAACTCCTCTCATTGGAAATTCTTTATCAAAATATAATTTGTCAGAACCATTCAAAGTATATGCAACTTCAAATGTTTCGTCATTCAAATTAGATTTTGACAACAAAAATTCTTTACTATGCACCCGTTTTCCCGACGACTTTGAATTCCTGACAGACGAACTCGAACTCCTAGACTCGGACATTGACTCGGACTCCTCATCCTTATCCAACACCTGATCAACCATCCTTTTTATTAACTCAGACTCATGATCTATGTCGGACGCTGTGAATGTGATGTCAATATTGTCTGGTTATACATCGGTTATCTCGGACTCCAACTTTATATTGACTGCCTTTTTTACTTGTTCCTCATTCGGTTTTCTAGACGAATACTCTTCCCAAATTGGAGGCGGACACTTGTTATAACTGACACTCTGTTTCTTACCAGTATCCTTTTTCTTCGGCTTCTTGTCTTCAAACACTTCAAAACCTGCAACAGTTGGATAAATTCTGTCAATTAAGTAATCAGAACTTGAATAACTTTTTCAGTAAACGTCTGATTCTTTCATTTTCAACTTTTTCAATTTCCAACTCCTGCTTCAACTTAGCACATTCTTCAATGTAGTAATTGATCTCTTTTTGTTTGGACATCATTGTTGCATTCATCATTGTCAAAGCATCTTCTTTTTCAGAGTTTGTCTTCTGCAAACTATTCACAGTTTTGTTCAATACATCGTACGACTCTTTCACATTCTTAACATCAAACAGCAACTTCTCTTTCAACTTTTCAAGCTCACTAAACCTTTCATCTTTATCTTCACATTTTTTGCAAGGTTCCAAACATGTAAGACAAGGTTTTGTGACTTCAACAATCTTTTCAATCTCTACAATCTTCTCGACTTCAACTACTTTTTCCACTTCAACTATCTTCTCAACAACCTTAACTTCTTCCATTTCTTTTACAGCTTTTCTTTCTTTAAGTTTCTTCAATTTATCTGCAAAATAAAATTCAAAACTGTCAGAAGATAAATGAGTTTTTCCAATGTTTATCTGTTCAATTTCTTCATCATCATCACTAGTATCTGTTGAATTATTTTCAGAAGAAACAGATTCTTCATCTTGACTTTTCTCTTCATCAGATAACACTGCTATCCATTCTTTCATCAATTCTGGCTTTTGAACAATTTGAGCAATGAAAGCTTTAAATTCCCTATTCTCATCCACATACTTATCCCAGCTAAATCCTGGAGCCATTTTCTCATCATCTTGATCAATGATACCATAATAAGCTTTCTTGTTTGCATCTTCGATCATTTTCCCATGAGCAGTTTTTGAATCTTTTTGTTGATTCTGTTGATGAGCAACTTGTTGATATATGGCTTTCCGATAGTAATCATCCTTTCCAAATGGATTCTTTGCTCCACTCGCTTCCTGATTTTTGCATTCTCTTTTGAAATGACCTTTCTCCCTGCATCGAAAACAAGTAACTTTAGATTTATCAAAACCCAAAGTAGAAACATATGCATCCAAGAAATCATTTCTTCTTGTAATCATTTTGAATTTCTCAGCTCTCCTCAGAACACTTTCTAAACACCATTTAATATCCATAAGCTCCAATTCCACTGCATCAATCTGGTCATAATCTTCCTTGGTTAGCATAGGATTACCAATTCTTCCAGCAATCAATCCTTCATATGATTCCAAAGCAGTAACCAGTAATGCCATATGACTTTTAACAACTTCTTCAGAAAAATTCTGACCATTTTGAAGATGCAATGCAACATTGCACTGAATCATATGTCCATTACCAACATTTGCACTTTGAACACTTGGAGGATTAACATTTGAAAATCCACTTGTGTTGATTGAACTTTGACTGATTGATCCAGATGAATTTCCTGCACTAAAAGCAGTTTGGATCTTTGGGCTTGCTTCAACAGTTTGAACATTTCCTTTATAGTACAATTTTATGTCTTGTTGATTGCTCGAGCTGTTCATTCTGACAATCTTTTGCTGTTCAAGATCCTGTCCCTCAAGCTTTTCAATAAACTGTCCAATTGACAATAGACTAAACTCTCCTGTATTGTTTAAAATCATGAGATAGGTACCCCATTCTTTCTGAGGTAAAGCATCAGCTAATTTTTCAACCCATTCTGCTGGAGTTTTAGTAATTTTCAACTGAGACATGGTACACACAATATGACAATATCTTTCAATGAGAGTCTTTGTAGATTCACCTGGCATACTTGTAAACAACTCAAATTCTTTCTTCAATAATGATTTTTTGCTATTGATCATTTCCGTACTTCCTTCAAATTTCTTCTCAAGTGCCTCCCATATTGAGAAAGCACTACCATCATGCTGAAGCAAAACAAAAATGTCCTCTTTGACAGCTTGTTGTAAAAGACTAATCATCATTTTCTCTCCTTTATAACTATCTCTCTCTTTGTCTGAAAATTCTGAGATAATTTTATCAACATTCAATGCTGTCTGTGGTCTAATATATTTTGTTTCAATGCTTTCCCAAGCTCTCAGATGGTTTGCCTGAACCCAATTCTCAAAACGATTTTTCCAACCATGGTACTCTTCTATTCCCATAAGTTTCGGGGGTTTTTGCAACGTTCCAGTTTTGTTTTCTGCGTTCATGTTTTGAGCAATGGAAGCCGGAGTAATCGGGGTTGAAGCAAACTCGTTATAGAACTCTTCTTCCATGATTCGGTAAAAAGTTTCACAAAACAGACACTTTCAAACAAAATCACAACTCAAACGAAATCACCCTTTCAAACGAGATTAACCTGTAAACAAACTTCAAACGAAATTAAGTTTCAAATGGAATTACCCAATTTAAACGAAATAACTGATTTCATTTGAACTTTCAAACGGAATACCACCTTGAAACGGAATCACTAATTCCGTTTGTACTTTCAAGCGGGATTACGTTTTGAAACAGAATTATCCTGATTTGAAGCGGAATCACCAAACGAAATTACGTTTTTCAAGTGGAATTACCTCCAATTTTCAAACGGAATTAAGTTCTTTGTCTAATTGAACAGGTTATAGCTCGATTTTAGGTCCAATTTTCTCAAGGGTTTGTTAAAACACAATTCCGCTTATGTTGTGAAAAATTCAGGCCATTTTAACCGTAAAAACTAATTCAATTGAGAAGAGAAGGTGTAGAAGTTAGAAAACAAGATGAAATCAAGCTGAAATCTGCAGAACTCCTCCTCCTGAGCTCTGATACCACATGTAGGATCGTGTACGAACCCGAAACGAGTCAATCAGAAGCGTTCTACACAATATGAAAGGCGGAAACAGACATATTGTGTATGATTCAGCAAGATATTCACTTTTAACTGTCTTTCTATTGATCTGGTAACAATTACAAGTCTGTAGACACTTCGACAGAGCTTGGCCATCGGAAACACACCTTCTAATTCCGTTTCAAATGAACCTGATCTACCCCTATATATAGACTGTCTAATTCCGCTTGAACAGACTCAAGCGGAATCACTTCTCATGCGGAATCAGCAATTCAAACGAAATTACACATTCAAACGGAATAAGCTAACTCAAACGGAATTACATGCTTCAAGCGGAATTCCATCTTCAAACGGAATTAGCTTTTTGACTTGAAATCTCAAACTTCATGCTCTGAACAATGCCAAGACTCGATACAAGACGAAGTCGACAGACGTATGCACTAACAGAAACCAAAGCAAGTTTTGTCATGTGTAAGAACCTATAGTGATAAGAATAACGAAACGGGAACAATGTAATAAGGGCATGGTGGATATGCGACTGGTATTTCCTATATATAAGTGTTCCTTATTATAATGCAAGCATGGCGTTATTTAAGTTACTAGAAGTTCTGGACCTTGACCAATGTTGATTTATCTTACACTCTCCGACTCCAACTTCGAGCACACACAAGTGTCCTATAATAGTCTTCATAGGAAATATTCTTCCATTCGTTGTTCGAACTCCAACTCCCTTTCAAATTCACACGCTCTTCGAATTCTTCTACAACAAGAATACCACTTTGACATTTACATGACTCTCTTAAGGTTCGGTACAATCATACATTTGTCATTTGGAGTGAAGTTTAAATCCTCGGATCTGAACTCATTCTTATAGACAACAGACGAGTACAATTAACAAATTTCACTGGAAATCCAAGCGTGGCCTAGAGTTTTACTTAGGGAATGGAGGATTTATTTGAAAACAAAACATCCACATCTGTTTTCACAAGTTTCCTCTAATTAAATTTCGGGATAAAATTTCCTAGAGTAGGGGAGACTGTGACATTTATGCCTTTACGATCATTATACAATTCCGAGCAATCTCAAATCTAATGAAATCTTGTGTTTCATATCCGGTATTGTATAATTACATGTGACATTTACACATTTCAATCCTTGTACGATTTCGAACCTTTAAGAGCTTTTCTGGAACTTATATGTAAACTGTTGCGCAAACGTAATCAGTTTAACGCAAGGTAAACTCCGGAACATTGACATAAGCTAAAAATACCCTAAATACCCTTAACATAACTTAGAAATAAGTTTTGAAGGGTTCGGTATGGCAAAAACATGCTTATTCGTGCACAGGGACTATTTGCGACAAACTGCGAAAGTCTACTGATTCGCGTATTTCTTAACACGGAACACATACGCACATCCAAAAAAATTTTGTAATCAATAAAATCTTTTATTTTAATGATAAAAATGCAAAACTATCATTCGTTACGCAAGTTGGTTCGTTTTCGCGTTCGTTAAAACGTTCGTCGTAATTAAACGAAAAGCACGACCGTACAACCGAACGAACCGACAGCCACAATATTTTCAGGCATATTTCAAGTCCCCTATGCTTTAACGTCCTTATAAAGCCTAAAATTTGGGTTAACGGTGGTTAAATGCGTCAAAAACACATAAATTCATGTGTAGGGGCCTGTTTTGCCAAAACTTCAAACCTGATTTGAGCCTATGGCATGGGGCGAGAGACTAGCCTAAGTCTCTCGCGGGGTGTGAGAGACACCTAGTAGCAGAAACTTCCAAACAGTTGCAGCCCTTGTTTTTCCATGTTAGTTTTTTTATTCTTGTGGGCAATTTGAGTGATCTCCAAGGCTTTTAGTCTGAACCAAACACTTGTTTTGATCTTGTAAGGCCTTGGGCAACACTCAAGACATGTGGCATGATCTTATGCACTCTCGAACACTATAAATGGGAAGGATCATCAACCTCTTTCACTTGCTCATTCCATTTTTTCTTCTCTACTTACTCTATTGGAGTTGCTACTATTTTTGGAGGCCTCCCATCTGAGTATTCTTTCATCCTAGAACACAAGTAAGTGTTCTTCCTAGTCTTGTTTATTTATTTCAGCTATTTTAAGCTGAAAGTCAAACAGTTTGACTACCGTTTAACTTACGGTTTTGACCATGAATTGGTGAAGTCAAAGTTCAATCGAACTTTGCAACATGATCGTAATCACGAAGGTTATAATCCCTTGTGATTATACCTCTTGATTACCACGTTTACTAGTCGAAGTGACGAGTCAAAGTTTCGGTCAAAATGCACGTTTATGTGCATTTTACGACGGAACTATTTTCAGGTATCAAAACACTAAGTTTTGATACCAAACCAGTTTTGCAACTTAGTTAAACATGTTTTGACATGTTTAACTCGTCGCTTCTAGTTTAGTGCTTATTTAGGGTCGTAAGTCGAGCGGTTTGACCACCGCTTTGACTTTCGAATCCGACCCGTTTGGTCGATCTTAGGATCTGAAAAAACATATATTGGTGACCATAGTTGTATAGGTAATAAACTCCTGAGGTTATACCTTATGGTCATGTCGTTTGGTTAGTTATATGATAGGTTGCCTAGATGCCCTTAGAAAATGACCAAAATGCCCTTTTTGTGCATAAATTCATTTTAAGCATATGTAACCAAACTTTTGACACCTAAACTGATATTATAACATTTTCAAACATGTTTGGGAATTTAAGACTTATCATAGGACTTGTTTAACTATCCAAACACGCATTTATGCAAATGACACGTTAAAGTAGGGTAAACTACCTTAACGGGTCATAACGGGTCATGACGTAACACGGGATTTGTCAAAATTTATCATTGTTGATGTTGGGGAGGGTGATGGGTAAGTTAACTCCGGTAAAACCGGTGGTGGATTGTTAGTGAATGGTTTGACTGTTGGCCATATTCGATATGACGGGTGGTAGACTCGGTGGTGGTGCGGGTGGGGGGGGGGAATTGTGGGGGTGATGACTTTGGTGTAAAGTAAAAGGCTGGTGGTTTAGATTGGAGAGTAGAGTCAGAATGGGAAGATAAAGATAGAAATTTACTAACCTTTGGTGTGTTGGCGGAGAAGGAAAGATTTTCCGATGGCGGCTTCATCGGCACTCCTTGCGAACGCGTATGGGGCATCCACTGCAAAACCGACACAAAAGCAAGTAAGAAGACTCGAAAGAGATTTAGACACTAAATATACAAAAACAAAAAGACACTAGAACTAATTAGACTCCTACGGCTCAAAACAAACAATTAGCACGTATGAAATCTAGCAAGTCTAATCAAAGTAGTTAACGCAATTGCCAAAGGGTCCCTGAAAACGGCGCCAAAAACTTGTTGTGTTAAAAGTAGTTTAATTAAAACTAACTAAATTAACCTAATCTAGACACTAAGTAATACACCAGACTCTCTAAAACTTAACTAAACTACTAACTGGCAAGTGAACTGATCGACTCTAGTAAGCTAAGTACGTCCGGAAATCGAACCCACAAGACTCTATTTAATTACGGTAACTAGACTCTCTAGACTTAAGACTGACATGACTCTAACTGTTTTTATGTTTTGCAAGGGGGGTTTTCTAAATATCCTAAGAATGCAATTAAAATTAAATATTAATTAACTAAGATGACTAAGACACGAAAAGACTTGGATTTACTTCAGATGATGATGGAGGACTACCTAGACTTGAATCCCGGAATGCTATGAGTTATGTTTTAATTGGATGCAAGTTACTATGGAACCAGTATCATAAATTACTAAACCTAAAGAGACACCAAACTGGACCCCCGACCCTTCTCGGGAAGACACCTATGGAACTCTAAACGATGTTGGGAACACCGGTTTAGTCTAGACTCCCTTTTGGTTATCTAAGGTGGTGTTTGTTTTTTCAGATGTAAAAGGTCTGTAGCCTGCGGACCACATCTGCAAACGTCTGTACGAGAAGAGGTGGACCAAATGTCTGCAGGGTGTAATAAAAAGAGTGTTTGGTTATCTCAAAACCCCACATCTACAAACGTTCTCTTCTCCCCTTTCTCTGTCAGATCTTCTTGCTACTTCTTATTCACATACTCTATTTTAGGAATACTTATTTAATACAAAGTAACAATGTAACAACTGTGCTTGTAATCACTATGAACAGTTCTGTTATCAATAAAACAATGTTATTTGATCACAATGTTTGTTTTGTTATGTTTTATTTTTTTCATGTTTTGACTTTTGTTCAATTCCAAACTCTACATCGCTTTCTGGAGAGTTATACGCAAACTGGTGCGTAAACGTACTCAGTTTAATGCGAGAAATACTCCGGAACATCAACATATACTCAACATACCTTAAATAACCTTTACATAACTTAGAAATAAGTTTTGAAGGCTTTGGTATGGCAAAAACAAGTTAATTCGCTTACAGGGACTAAACTTGACAAACTGCGAAAGTATGTCAATTTGAACTGTAACGAACATTCCGGAACATGACCATAAGTTAAACACACCCTAAATATCCTTTACATAGCTTAGAAATAGGCTTTGAGGGGTTCGGGGTGCTAAAATAAACTTTTGGGTCATTCAGGGACTAAAAGTGTCAAAAAGTGCACAAGTTTGCATTTTCGCGCATAACTTACGTTCTGAATACATCCGGACATCCAAAAATTTATGTAAGCATGAATATATTATATTTTAGTGTTCGCCATAAGAAAAATCCATTCGTCGCGTCATTTGGATCGTTTTTCGCGCTTATGCGCATTCCGTCGTAATTAAGCGAACATCGCGTTCGTACGACCAAACGAACTGACATCAGACATATTTTTGAACATGTTTCAAGTCCACAATGTTTAGGCATCATTTTAGGGCCTTAAAGTTGGCTTTACGGGCCTTAGAAGTGCCGGAAATGGGCTGAATACACAACAGGGACCAAAAATGTAATTTCTGATCTGTCATGGCCAGGCGGCCCGCCTCAGTTTCTGTTAATTCCCACGCGGGCCGCGTCCGCCTGTCTGATCAGATTAGAATGAACAGTCAGCACGATCCAGCTGTTTTAACCACAACCACATGCTTGCAACTTGCATTTTCAGCTGATAAACATCATTTTTAGGCACCACAACATTTGGACAAGTGTACGCACCAGATCGAAGCACGTTTTCCATGAAACGATCTTAACGGTGGACCGAACACTATAAATACCCCACCCCCATTACCTCAAAACCCACTAGAATCTGATCTATTTGACTCTAAGTTGAAACCATTGTTTCATACCTGAGTTATTTTGATCACGATTAGCATTCGGGGACCCTTCGTAAGTATTCTTTCGTTCTTTTCCTTATTTTTGCTGCTTTTCGAGTCCGAAAGTCAAACTTTGTTTGACTTTCAGCGTTGACCAGTAATGGTCAATGCGAAGTTCGTTAGAACTTCGCAACGTGATTGTAATCACGATGGTCATAGTCCCTTGGGACTATGCCTACTGATTACCACGTTGTCTAGGGTCGTAGGGTAAGCGATCTGATCAATCGCTTATACCTTCGAACCCGACCCAGTTTGGTCGATCATTAGGATCCGACCAAATACATTAGGTGACCATAGTATAGGGCATAACCTTCCGAGGTTATACCTTATGGTCACATCGTTTAAGTAGTTGTATGATAGGTAGTTTATATGCCTTAGGTAAATTACCAGAATACCCTTTTCATGTAGAATTGGTAATTAAGCATATGTAACCTAAACTTTTGTCACATAACTGATTATGTAACATGTTTAGGCATATAACACTTGTCATAGGACTAGTTAGGCGGTCCGAACGCGTTTCACGCGCACGACACGTTAAAGTAGCATAAGCTTCCTAAACGGGTCGTAATGGGTCGTAAACAATTATGTTAGGTTTCATTTAGTATGTAGGCTTTGTTAAACCAAATGACACGAGTCTCTACACTCGTTTGGTTTACGAAACCTCATTCTATCCAATCATCCGATTAAGGTCCGGTTATTAACATAGTTACCTATATTAGGTGCCGTTTGATTCCGAGATCTCTAGCATTACTTGGTGGTTATCTTTATACATCTGAGCAATCTCAAGTGAGTACATAGACCCCTCTTTTACTGTTTTCCAAACTGTTTTGGGGTGAAACACATGTGCCTACTTGTTACTTTCATGCTTTCCTGTTTTCATATCATATACCGGCTATGTTTGTTAGTACATTATAGTACATGATTTCATTACTTTTCATGCTATGTATGTCCATCGTGTGCATACTTAGTACATTGTTTTACATTACATTTCTGCCATGTATGTTGACTGATAACATGCTAGCACATTGATTTACATGACTTTTCTGCTTTGTATGTTAACTTAGCATACTTAGTACATTGTTTTCATATGACATGTATACAACTTCTATGACATTTGGTTTGCAAAAACGGGTCTTTTATTACGTTCATTAACATTTGCTACGCCGCTCGGTAGTAAGTAGTGGTACCATAGGACTTGACAAATCCCATTCCTGACATCCCGGGTTTGTTTGGATGTAAGGAATGACTGAATCCGAATACAATTCTTTTGATAACCTTGACTGAAAGGGTTATCCGACTGTCTCAAGGCTTGAATGTATGCGTTAACTTACCACATAAATGTTCGTATCAGTGTATCATGCATCACTTTGCAAAACATAACTTTTTGATATATTCAAAATACTTTGTTTTGTACATTTTACTTATGGTTTAAGTAGTCTTATTTTACTTACCATACATAACATTTGTTACACATTACTTGACTACTTTTGGACTATCAACATTTGACATGGTTTATACAAGGACTATTGACTATTGGTTTAAACATAGACATTATACTTTGTTGGTTGGTTTAAGTGACTTAAGTAACGAGATGTGAGTAATATGATACAATCATGGTGGATACGCCGCTGGTACTTCCTATACATAAGTGATTGTATTATATTACATATCATTGCGTTATTTAAATCATTCATTTTGGACTTATACATTTTACACAAGTGACATGTTTTTACAAGACTTTGGTTTACAATACAGTTTATTTTATACAACTCATTTTGCATGGTTATTCATTTAACCATACATTATTCACTTATCTATACATATCATCTGAACTTATTGTTTTTCTAGCGATTTACAAAACAAATCAAATTACAAGGTTCATGACTAAACATTTTCTTAAACTTAAGTCATGAATCCTATTTTCACAAAACCTATGTATCTCACAGGCATTTTTATGCTGACGTACCTACTTTCACATGTGTTTTCAGGTGCTTTTCCGTAGGATGACGATCATGACACTAGGGCGGACCTGTGCCTTAGATACTTAAAATGAAGATAGACTTTGTTTAGTTATGTTATAAACTCTGTATTTCCTGTTTAAGACGATGAAACTCATATGTTGATAAATAAATACAACTTTGTATGCCATGGTTATGAAACAATTAATTCTGTTACAACACTCCCCGACGTTTTCCGCCACGTCTTGTATGATATACGTGGTCGGGGTGTGACAGAAGAGTTGGTATCAGAGCCAATGGTTATAGGGAATTAGGTTATTAGTAATGCTTTGACCTAGACTATAACTTTTCTAGGAACCTAACACAAGTTATCTTGTGTTTAGATCTTAAAACATATACATCACCTATCCTTAGGTGATTAACAAAACAAGAACCAAAATTTTTCCGAAACGATTTTTGAAAAAACAATCATCTGTTTTTGAATAAATTTTTACAAGGTTTTGAACCCTCTATTGTAAGGTTTTGAACCCTCTGTTATATGGTTTTGAACTCTTTTCAGTTTGGTTTTTGGCCTTGTGCCTTCAAATTTTCAAAATCTCGTCAACGTTTTGGGTTATAAATAATGTGAACACGTGCAAACTGGAAGGGTGAATGCCTGTATTCTGAGTTTTCTGTCTAGGCAAGCACTTCGTATACATCTCAACCAGACGCGAGACCAGTTGTGCTTACCTGGGAATTCTTGGGATGAGTGTTCACTTATAGGCGAGCATGTCTTCATTATACATTATTTTTGACCCATTTACTTTGATTAGTCACTGTGTGTCGTTTGTTTGCTTTGTGATACGGACAAATGACCACCATCTATGCTGTTTGTAATTCTTGTTTTTATCATCTCATTCTTTTTATCCAATCATCTCACTCGTTTTCTTTCGTGTTTTCCTCTTTTAGAATGCCTCCTCGACGCGAGAACCAGATAGCTACTGCCGAGTTGGCAGAAATTATTGCGCAGCTGATGGCTGCTCAATTTCCAAATCTCTTTGCTCAATGGCAACAAGCCAACAACAACAATAATGCTCCATGCAAATACAAGGATTTTAACTCGGCTAAACCACTCAAGTTTAGTGGTTCTGAGGGAGCGACTGGGCTTCTTCAGTGGTTTGAGAGCATAGAGAATACTTTTCGCCACGTGCAGTGTCTCGAAAATCGCAAAGTCGAGTTTGCTTCGAGCGTATTTCAGAAGAGGGCTTTGACATGGTGGAACGGGGTTATGAGGGACCAAGGTGCGGAAGTTGCTCTCGCACAGACATGGGCTGAACTTAGAGCCCTTATGATGAGGGAATTCTGTCCTCGTCATGAGCAGCGAGCCTTGGAGAAAGAGTTTGATAATTTGAAGCAAGATAGTGGAGAGCACAGGGCTTATACTGACAGGTTTGAAGAGTTGAGTCTGCTTTGCCCGACTATGGTTACCCCACTCGACAAGGCCATCGAAAGGTACATCGACGGCCTACCTGACTCAGTGCAGGACATCCTTACTGGTAGTGACCCTGCCACACTCCGTCAGGCGATAGAGTTATCAGCGACACTGACTGAGTCGCAGGTTCGTAAGGGAAAGCTGCATAAGAAGGGTGACAAGGGTAAGAAGCAGGCATTTGGCAAAGGGGATGGTAAGAAGGGTGAAAACAAGAATGGGAAGAATTCTGGTTCCTCAAGGAATTCTAGGAAGCGAAAGGCTTCCCAAAATTTTGCCGTTACTGCACAGGCTCAGGCTGCACCAAATCAGCCTGCGCAGCCACTAGCCAAGAAGCCTTATTTTGGCAATGCACCTTTGTGCAACAGGTGTAACGGCCATCATCAACCACACCTCCAGTGTCGTCAGTGCACCAACTGCGGAAGATCTGGTCATCTTGCTGTCAACTGCCGCATTCCTGTCAATCAGAACCAGGCAGTTCATAACCAAGCTCAACAAGTTGCTCAGCCTCTTGCTCAACAACAAGGCCAAGCTGCACGACCTCATTTTCCTCCTGGTTCGTGCTACAATTGTGGGGATCTGACCCACTACAGGAACCGGTGCCCAAGGCTAGTCAACCAGAACCAGAATCTGAATCAGGCTCCGGCTCGAGGCCGAGCCTTTAACATGAATGCCCAAGAGGCGCAGGCGGATGATAACGTGGTGAACGGTACGTTCTTTATTAATAATCAGCCTGCATCTGTTCTCTTTGATTCGGGTGCCGATAAGAGTTTTGTGTCTTTGTGTTTTGAGCCGATGCTTCGCGTGTCTAGAACGAAACTAAGTAAATCTTTGACAGTAGAGGTTGCTAATGGTGAACCCATTATTCTTGATTTTGTTCTTCACAACTGCCAGTTGAACCTTAACGACCATCTTTTTCCTATTGACCTCACGCCTATGCAACTTGGAAGCTTCGACGTTATTGTGGGAATGGATTGGTTATCTAAGCATCATGCAGAGATAGTTTGTTCTGAGAAGATTGTTCGTGTGCCGCTTTCGACAGGCGAGATTCTGCAGGTTCAAGGTGAGAAGCCTACCGTTGGTCTCAAACTCATGTCTTGTTTTAAAGCTCGGAAGTATCTGCAGAAGAACTATGTGGCTTTCTTAGCACATGTTACAGAAGATAAAGGCAAGGGTAAGTCTATTTCAGATATTCCTGTCGTTCGGGATTATTCTGAAGTATTCCCTGAAGATTTACCTGGTCTACCTCCAGCACGCCAAGTCGAGTTCCGCATTGATCTCGTACCTGGTGCAAATCCCATTGCCAGAGCTCCATATCGTCTTGCACCGTCTGAGATGCAAGAGTTGGCTAAGCAGCTGCAGGAACTCTCTGACAAAGGTTTTATCCGTCCTAGCTTTTCACCCTGGGGTGCTCCCATTCTTTTTGTCAAGAAGAAGGATGGATCCTTTAGGATGTGTATCGATTATCGTGAGCTTAACAAGCTTACCATCAAGAATCGATATCCCCTACCTCGCATGGACGACCTCTTTGATCAGTTACAGGGCGCTTCTTATTTCTCGAAGATTGATCTACGTTCTGGATATCATCAACTTCGCGTGCAAGAAGAAGATATTCCCAAGACAGCGTTTCGTACTCGGTATGGGCACTATGAGTTCACAGTCATGCCATTCGGTGTGACTAATGCTCCTGCTGTTTTCATGGACTTAATGAATAGGGTCTGCAAACCTTATTTGGATCAGTTCGTCATTGTTTTTATTGACGACATCTTGATTTACTCTAAGACGCGAGCTGATCACGAGCAGCATCTTCGTCTTACCCTAGAACTCCTGAAGAAAGAGCAACTTTTTGCCAAATTCTCCAAGTGCGAATTCTGGCTTAAAGAAGTTCAATTTTTGGGGCATGTTATCAACGAACGGGGTATTCATGTAGATCCCTCCAAAATCAGTGCGATTAAGGATTGGGATACGCCTACTACTCCTACTGAAGTTCGTTCTTTTCTTGGTCTAGCGGGTTATTATCGCCGCTTCATAGAAAACTTCTCGAAGATTGCAGTTCCTCTAACTGCTCTAACTCAGAAGAAAATGCCCTTTTATTGGGGATACAAACAAGAGGAAGCTTTTCAACACCTGAAGCAGAAGCTTTGCGATGCGCCTGTTCTATCATTGCCTGAGGGTGATGATGATTTTGTTGTGTATTGTGATGCATCAAAATTGGGTCTTGGCTGTGTTCTTATGCAAAGGAACAAAGTCATAGCCTATGCATCGAGGCAGTTGAAGATACATGAGAAGAACTACACCACTCATGATCTTGAGTTGGGTGCAGTTGTCTTTGCTCTCAAGATCTGGAGACACTATTTGTACGGTACAAAATGTGTGGTTTTCACTGACCACAAAAGTCTTCAGCATATCTTCAACCAGAAAGAACTCAACATGAGGCAACGACGTTGGGTTGAGCTTTTAAACGACTATGACTGCGAAATTCGCTACCATCCTGGTAAGGCGAATGTCGTAGCTGATGCATTGAGTCGTAAGGAACGAACTAAGCTGCATTGTGTTCGTGTCCAATCTGTTATTCAAGCTCGATCTGATATTCAAGCACGCATTTCTCAGGCTCAACAATCTTGTGTTTCACAAGGTTTAATGGATAAGGAATTTCCCTATCACATAACGCCTGCTTTGGAACTGAAGGACGATGGATCGTATTACTTCATGGACCGTTTGTGGGTCCCAAGCCAGGATGATCTTCGTGCCTTGCTTATGGATGAAGCCCATAAGTCTCGTTATTCTATTCATCCGGGCTCAGATAAAATGTATAAGGATCTTCGTATTCACTATTGGTGGCCTGGTATGAAGAAAGACATTGCCTTATACGTATCCAAATGCCTTACGTGTCTTAAGGTTAAGGCTGAACATCAGCGTCCTTCTGGTTTATTGGAACAACCAGAGATCCCAGTTTGGAAATGGGAACACATTACTATGGATCTTGTTACCAAACTCCCGCACACAAAGAAGGGTCATGATGCCATCTGGGTAGTCGTTGATCGTCTTACAAAGTCAGCACATTTCTTGCCAATCCGTGAGGATTTTCCTGCTGACAGACTTGCTCAAATCTATGTGGATGAAATTGTAGCTCGACATGGTGTTCCGTTGAACATCATTTCTGACAGAGATGCTCGTTTCACTTCTCATTTTTGGAGAACCATGCAATCTGCTATGGGGACCCAACTTAATCTGAGCACAGCCTATCATCCGCAAACGGATGGTCAATCTGAGAGAACAATCCAGACTCTGGAGGATATGCTAAGAGCTTGTGTGATCGATTTTGGTGGTAGCTGGGATTCACATCTTAAATTGATTGAATTCTCCTACAATAACAGTTATCACACTAGCATCAAAATGGCTCCTTTCGAGGCTCTCTATGGTCGAAAATGTCGTTCACCAGTCTGCTGGAATGAGATTGGCGAGGCTCAACTTACTGGACCTGCCCTCATTTTAGAGACAACTGACAAGGTCAAGAAAGTTCGTGATAACCTTCAGGCAGCTAGAAGCCGTCAGAAGATTTACGCGGATCCAAAACGCAAACCCTTGGAATTTCAAGTCGGTGATCGAGTATTACTTAAGGTCTCACCTTGGAAAGGTGTGATCAGATTTGGAAAGAAAGGAAAACTTGCACCTAGATACGTTGGACCATTCAAGATCGTCGAAAGAATCGGAAAGGTAGCCTACAGACTTGAGTTACCTCCTGAACTTGGAAATGTTCATCCAACTTTTCATGTGTCCAATCTCAAGAGGTGTTCAGCTGATGAGAACTTCTCCATACCGCTTGACGAAATTCGTGTTGGCAAAACACTGAAATTTGTTGAGAAACCAGTGGAAATCATGGAACGTGAAGTCAAGTGGCTTAAACACAAGCGCATTCCTTTGGTCAAAGTTCGCTGGGAAGCTAAACGTGGACCTGAGTTTACTTGGGAACGCAAAGATCAAATGAAGGCGAAATATCCACATCTTTTTCCACGAGTTTCCTCTAAATAAATTTCGGGACGAAATTTCCACAAGTAGGGGAGACTGTAACAACTGTGCTTGTAATCACTATGAACAGTTCTGTTATCAATAAAACAATGTTATTTGATCACAATGTTTGTTTTGTTATGTTTTATTTTTTTCATGTTTTGACTTTTGTTCAATTCCAAACTCTACATCGCTTTCTGGAGAGTTATACGCAAACTGGTGCGTAAACGTACTCAGTTTAATGCGAGAAATACTCCGGAACATCAACATATACTCAACATACCTTAAATAACCTTTACATAACTTAGAAATAAGTTTTGAAGGCTTTGGTATGGCAAAAACAAGTTAATTCGCTTACAGGGACTAAACTTGACAAACTGCGAAAGTATGTCAATTTGAACTGTAACGAACATTCCGGAACATGACCATAAGTTAAACACACCCTAAATATCCTTTACATAGCTTAGAAATAGGCTTTGAGGGGTTCGGTGCGCTAAAATAAACTTTTGGGTCATTCAGGGACTAAAAGTGTCAAAAAGTGCACAAGTTTGCATTTTCGCGCATAACTTACGTTCTGAATACATCCGGACATCCAAAAATTTATGTAAGCATGACTATATTATATTTTAGTGTTCGCCATAAGAAAAATCCATTCGTCGCGTCATTTGGATCGTTTTTCGCGCTTATGCGCATTCCGTCGTAATTAAGCGAACATCGCGTTCGTACGACCAAACGAACTGACATCAGACATATTTTTGAACATGTTTCAAGTCCACAATGTTTAGGCATCATTTTAGGGCCTTAAAGTTGGCTTTACGGGCCTTAGAAGTGCCGGAAATGGGCTGAATACACAACAGGGACCAAAAATGTAATTTCTGATCTGTCATGGCCAGGCGGCCCGCCTCAGTTTCTGTTAATTCCCACGCGGGCCGCGTCCGCCTGTCTGATCAGATTAGAACGAACAGTCAGCACGATCCAGCTGTTTTAACCACAACCACATGCTTGCAACTTGCATTTTCAGCTGATAAACATCATTTTTAGGCACCACAACATTTGGACAAGTGTACGCACCAGATCGAAGCACGTTTTCCATGAAACGATCTTAACGGTGGACCGAACACTATAAATACCCCACCCCCATTACCTCAAAACCCACTAGAATCTGATCTATTTGACTCTAAGTTGAAACCATTGTTTCATACCTGAGTTATTTTGATCACGATTAGCATTCGGGGACCCTTCGTAAGTATTCTTTCGTTCTTTTCCTTATTTTTGCTGCTTTTCGAGTCCGAAAGTCAAACTTTGTTTGACTTTCAGCGTTGACCAGTAATGGTCAATGCGAAGTTCGTTAGAACTTCGCAACGTGATTGTAATCACGATGGTCATAGTCCCTTGGGACTATGCCTACTGATTACCACGTTGTCTAATGGTCATAGTCCCTTGGGACTATGCCTACTGATTACCACGTTGTCTAGGGTCGTAGGGTAAGCGATCTGATCAATCGCTTATACCTTCGAACCCGACCCAGTTTGGTCGATCATTAGGATCCGACCAAATACATTAGGTGACCATAGTATAGGGCATAACCTTCCGAGGTTATACCTTATGGTCACATCGTTTAAGTAGTTGTATGATAGGTAGTTTATATGCCTTAGGTAAATTACCAGAATACCCTTTTCATGTAGAATTGGTAATTAAGCATATGTAACCTAAACTTTTGTCACATAACTGATTATGTAACATGTTTAGGCATATAACACTTGTCATAGGACTAGTTAGGCGGTCCGAACGCGTTTCACGCGCACGACACGTTAAAGTAGCATAAGCTTCCTAAACGGGTCGTAATGGGTCGTAAACAATTATGTTAGGTTTCATTTAGTATGTAGGCTTTGTTAAACCAAATGACACGAGTCTCTACACTCGTTTGGTTTACGAAACCTCATTCTATCCAATCATCCGATTAAGGTCCGGTTATTAACATAGTTACCTATATTAGGTGCCGTTTGATTCCGAGATCTCTAGCATTACTTGGTGGTTATCTTTATACATCTGAGCAATCTCAAGTGAGTACATAGACCCCTCTTTTACTGTTTTCCAAACTGTTTTGGGGTGAAACACATGTGCCTACTTGTTACTTTCATGCTTTCCTGTTTTCATATCATATACCGGCTATGTTTGTTAGTACATTATAGTACATGATTTCATTACTTTTCATGCTATGTATGTCCATCGTGTGCATACTTAGTACATTGTTTTACATTACATTTCTGCCATGTATGTTGACTGATAACATGCTAGCACATTGATTTACATGACTTTTCTGCTTTGTATGTTAACTTAGCATACTTAGTACATTGTTTTCATATGACATGTATACAACTTCTATGACATTTGGTTTGCACAAACGGGTCTTTTATTACGTTCATTAACATTTGCTACGCCGCTCGGTAGTAAGTAGTGGTACCATAGGACTTGACAAATCCCATTCCTGACATCCCGGGTTTGTTTGGATGTAAGGAATGACTGAATCCGAATACAATTCTTTTGATAACCTTGACTGAAAGGGTTATCCGACTGTCTCAAGGCTTGAATGTATGCGTTAACTTACCACATAAATGTTCGTATCAGTGTATCATGCATCACTTTGCAAAACATAACTTTTTGATATATTCAAAATACTTTGTTTTGTACATTTTACTTATGGTTTAAGTAGTCTTATTTTACTTACCATACATAACATTTGTTACACATTACTTGACTACTTTTGGACTATCAACATTTGACATGGTTTATACAAGGACTATTGACTATTGGTTTAAACATAGACATTATACTTTGTTGGTTGGTTTAAGTGACTTAAGTAACGAGATGTGAGTAATATGATACAATCATGGTGGATACGCCGCTGGTACTTCCTATACATTAGTGATTGTATTATATTACATATCATTGCGTTATTTAAATCATTCATTTTGGACTTATACATTTTACACAAGTGACATGTTTTTACAAGACTTTGGTTTACAATACAGTTTATTTTATACAACTCATTTTGCATGGTTATTCATTTAACCATACATTATTCACTTATCTATACATATCATCTGAACTTATTGTTTTTCTAGCGATTTACAAAACAAATCAAATTACAAGGTTCATGACTAAACATTTTCTTAAACTTAAGTCATGAATCCTATTTTCACAAAACCTATGTATCTCACAGGCATTTTTATGCTGACGTACCTACTTTCACATGTGTTTTCAGGTGCTTTTCCGTAGGATGACGATCATGACACTAGGGCGGACCTGTGCCTTAGATACTTAAAATGAAGATAGACTTTGTTTAGTTATGTTATAAACTCTGTATTTCCTGTTTAAGACGATGAAACTCATATGTTGATAAATAAATACAACTTTGTATGCCATGGTTATGAAACAATTAATTCTGTTACAACACTCCCCGACGTTTTCCGCCACGTCTTGTATGATATACGTGGTCGGGGTGTGACAAACAATAACAGATATATTGAAGTTGTACGAGCTTGATCACATCATGTATATGTCTAAATTTCATTGAAGGGGTGTTTTGTTTTGATTAATCAGTTACCTATCTAAATAGCTATGTTCTTATTGTGCTAAAGCATTTGGAATTTAACGTTCATTTGAAATGGATGTGTAGGCACGGGAACAGTGGATGGGGAAGAGCTGAATGATGGTTCTAGTTCAAAAGCAAAAGGCGGTGCACATGTGGATAGTTTAACTCCTGCAGAGAAACTGTGGAGGTGGGGGAGGTGTTGTCGGTGGCTGTGGAGGAGGTGGAGGTCGTGACTGGCGACGTGGAGGAGGAGGTGGTGACTGGTGGCTATGGAAGAGGTGAGAGAGGTTGGACCATGTCTGCATGGGGAAGAGGACGCGCAGAGCTTTGAAGACATTTTTTAATGAAATGTCTTCTAAAAAACAAACGGTCTGCAGAGCTAAACGTTTGCGCGTGGTCTGCGCGGCACAGACATAAGAGGCCAGAAGAGGTTTCGGAGTAAAAACAAACACCCCCTAAGTGATTTATGTAAAGTACCCTGATATGACATACTCCCTTACAATATGAAAGCCTAGGGTAACTCGGGTTCTTGATTCAACTCGATAGACAAGGGTTGACAAGGCAACTAAGACGGACTCCTTACAAAGACTTACCTAGCAATTTACCAACCTAGACCTACCGACAATATCACACCTCTCAATTATTATAATTAGTAGAACACCTAGACCTACTTAATTATCAAATATTTCTTCTAAGGTATTTCGGCCGATTAACCAAACAAATCACAAACGCTAGTTGATGATCTAGCATGACCACCCTGTTACATGAAAGACATTCACCCAAGATCACACAAAGCAATAAACAATGATTAAATAATTCTAGATATATATGCATACCATAGTTATCGATAGCGAATAGCGGTCAATAGCGACAGACGACCTATATGCTACGTAGCGAATAGCGATGAAATAGCACCCGCTATTTCGTGTTTAGCGATTAGGTAGTAGATAATTTAAAAAATAAAAAATAGCTATTTATAATTTATATATGTATTTATAATGTTAATTTGTACTTTTTATGTCTAAATTAAAAATTTTAAGGACCAAATGTAAACTACTGAAGATAGAGGGGGTTAAATGTTGAAATACACAAACTACTTTTACACTTTTTAAGTAAAAAAAATACAAGTTTTAGGGATTGAATGTAAACTAGTGAAAGATGGAGGGGTTAAATGTTTAAGTACCTAAAATTATTTAAACCCTAAAAGCCTAAAACACTCGTATACGCAGCCGCTCTTTCTTCTTCCCCCTTATTCCTGGTTTCCGGCTGAAAGCAGCACCGTCGCCAGAATTTTTTGCAGGAATTCACTTCGGAAGTAGCTATATTGTCGCTATGTGGTCGATATGTACCTTGTAGCGACATATGGCCGCCACGCCACGCTATTCGCTATAGCGGCCGCCATAGACGCTATTGATAACTATGATGCATACACAACGAATCAAAAGACAAGTTTGCTACTTTAACATAAAAATCCATAATTAACAAGCATCCAAACTAAAAATCAAAACTATAACATTCTGTTCATCACAATCTAGGTAGTTCAAGGTTATTAGCCACAAAACATGTTCAAAAAATCAAATCACAAAGTAACAAAGAAGAATTCATGGAAAAAGTATGAAGAAACTAGAAAAGTAAAACAAACGGGAAGACAAAATATAACAACACTCAAAAACGCCACAAAGGAATCCTAAACGAGACTTTAACCGCGTACAACGAGACCCGACACAACAAAACAATAAAAATCTGATTTTTGTGTCGTCGCGCTACGCGACGTCATACCAATAGTCTCGTCGCGCCACGCGATGCCTTGGTTGACAACCGGGACACTTGGCAGCCACGTCGCAGCCACGTCATAAGCCTAGGCTAGTGATTAGTCAAAGCTAGGCCCTAGCTAGGGTGGTCACGCAACACGACGGTGAATTGGGTTGCTCGTCGCGCGATGCGACGGGGTTCAAGAATTCGTATAAATTGAGCGGTCCAGGGACAGTTTCAACGCGCTCACAAATTTCTTTCTTATGCTCAATTACTCTCTGCTCAAGTTATAATACCCCTAATTATCACAAAGCTCTGCCCCGTTGTAAGTGTTTTAACCCCTGATCACTGATTCGATACTCTGTCTGATCGATCTTGAGCCCAGCAACTGATGCCAAAGCGCTGCCTGATAAAGGCTATGCTTTGTAAACTAAGTTGGCGTTCTGTCTCGTGACGTATTGATAAAGTTGAATTGGGTTATTATACTAACACGCGTGCATTGTATATTTTTAATAGGAACTCAAGAAAATTATCAAAAAATATCATCAAGAAGCCTGTAATAAAACCTAAGTTTACAAAGTGAGTCAGTCTCTTTTTTCTTACAGTTTGTGAGACATTATTTAAATTGCTTTACAAAACCCTAAATCTTTATCAGTTATAATTACAGTGATTAAGTTTTTGTATTCTATAATTACTATCGGTATGTGGGGTTTTGTATACATTACTTGACACTCGTTAATATTGGACAAAGAGTTAGCCAATATTAGCATGACCACAAGCACGGGGGAATTGTGCCCAGTAGCAGTACTATTTGAGAAATTGGTAGATATAAACAAATATAAAAACTCTTGATGTTGTAAAATATAACATTATATTTATGTAAAAGGGAATATACTCGCCAGTATTTCTTGCTGATAAAATATTTTCAAAACGCGTTTCAGGTAACCTGATGTGAAGCTATTAAGAAGCCAGCTAGGGAGCACTGAAGGCTTAAATAAAGTGGCTATAAATTACCTGAATAAAAGAAGAAGTTAAATTTTTAGCAAGTTAGGGTTATCCCTATAAATATATTATAAATGAAATATGGGTTTTTATCTGATTTGTTTAATATAAAAAGTTTGGTGTTTTGCAAACTCTGAATTTATTTCCTAACTACGATCCTGATGTTTTAATTCCGCAGCAAATCTAATAAACACCGATACCACCGGCTCGTGCTCGCGGGGCCCGCTCCCATGGTGGGGTCGGGGTTGCGATAGAAGGTGGTATCAGAGCCACTGGTTTAAGTCATTTAGGTGTTCTTTTAATACCTAATTTTTTACCATTGTGTTAGGAAATTATATATAACTTGTGTGTTATTCTGTGTAAGTATATCTTAATATGTATATTATGATATTATGTTATTTTGACAATTTTTGAGTTCACAGTATGAGTGATCAGAATACATCTGACGCTTACCATCACTTGTCCCATTCTCCAATGGATGAAGGACCATCTAATCCAACATCTGGATACGTAGCAGATTCCGAGGAACCTTTTGTTTTTAGAGCCAAATCTGAAGAAGTTTTTCCACCTAAGAAAAGAGGATGGTTTAGTAAAGAGAAAAAGGAGAGGAGAAAAAGAATGAGGAATATCCAAAAATAAGCAACCATAACAATAGCTGAGGGAACTGCCCAAATTCCATGGACTTTACCTCTGTGGGAGGAACTGGATAGGAGACTAGCCAATCTAGATATGTTCCAAACCGCAGAAAATATTCTAGATCTTAACCATGTAGGAGCACCTAAACCACAACTATTACCTCTCTATCTAGAACAACCAATAGCACCCATGCCTATGTACCTAGAATAAAACCAAGAAAATCTGTTACCAATCCCAGCTTTCGACCCAAACGAAATACCCAGGTTACCAGCACCAAACCCCTTAGAACAATCGTGGACCAGTGACTGGGCATTTCAAAATCTGATGAATGACCCATATTCTTACATGCCATATGGAGAACCTGAACCAGTCTACAACGAGCCCATACCAGCCCCAATGCCACCTATGAATCAGGAAAATGTAGAAGAACTTCGCCACTATGGTGAAGAATTAATTGAGGAAGGAAACAGGATACACCAAATCGGGGAGAATCTCGTCTGGAAATATGACGAGAGAGAGATGCAATATTAAGAAAACCATCGCCTAATATACTATATATATGTGTATTTTATTTTACTTTGATAATATATATATATATATATCCTCTAAAATATATAATATATATCACCTATATATATGTATCGATGCATAATTACTAACGTTTAAATTCCAGTTATAGTTGTACTAGATGCATATATATGAAACAGAGTAAATGTCGTAATGCTCGATGATTTTGGATCAATATGCTTGACTGTTTGTTTGTTTAAATTATTCTGTGATATCAATACCTGATCATGTTTACAATACAGATGTCAAATGAAGTAAATCAAGAATTCCAGAATAATAATGATAACAGGAACTAAGTGGATAAAAGTGCTATAGAACACATAGTAGCTCAAGGAATCATAGATGTCATGCCATTTATTATCGACACTATTAATAAAAAGGCAGAAAATAATAATTCCATAATAGGCAGTAAACGTATGCCCACTGAGCCAAGTCACAGTGTGAATAGGGATCACGGACTTCTCATCAAAGCTCCAATTCCAAAAAGAAGAAGGACCATCTCATATGGCTGTTCTTACTAGGGATGAGCACGGTACCCGTTCGGTACCGAAAAATGGGGAAAGGTGGTATCGGTACCGGTACCGGTACCGAAAAACGGGGAAAATGAGAACCGGTACCAAATGCTCATCCCTAGTTCTTACAAGGAATTCATATCCTGTAAACCAATAGAATTCTCAGGTAAAGAAGGAGTTATTTCAGCTTTATGCTGGATAGAAAAGACTGAAGCGGTCTTAAAAATAAATAAGTGTGCAGATGAGGATAAGATCATGTATGCTTCTAATCTTTTCAAAGATGGAGCATTAGAGTGGTGGAATACCGTTCTCCAATCAAGAGAAAGTGACAGGGTTTACAATATGGAATGGACCAGCTTTAAGGAAATAGTTGAAAGAAAGTTTTGTCCTCCTCATGAAAAGGAACAGATTACCAATAATTTCCAAAATCATAGAATGATTGGGGTAGATTGCAGAGAATATACTACTATATTCTTTGAATATGCCAGGATAGTACCAACCCTAGCCTCACCAGAACCAGTATTAATCTCCCGCCATATCTGGGGATTAATCAGTGAGATCAGAGATATAGTCAAGGCAGCTAGACCACAAACAATAGAAGAAGCAGTGGAACTTGCTAACAATCTGACAGATGGATTTGTACGTACACAAGAGGAAAACCAGAAAAAGAATCTAGCTCAAAAGATTACCCAGGAACTACGTTATGGAAATTCCTATCGCGGTAAAGGAACATGTTCACCTTCTCCACCTTTCTGTAAGTTTTGTAAGAGAAAACATTCAGGAAAATACGCAAGGTATTATAACTTCTGCAAGAAATCAGGGCATAAGGAAGAAGAATGTAGAACCAAAGCTAGTGCAAGAACATGCTACAACTGCGGAGAGACAGGTCATATCCGACCCAACTGCCCAAAACTAGCTCCAGCAGCAGAAAATAAAACAAAGGCAATAGAAGGACCCAAGAAGAATGCCCGAGCATTCGTACTGACAACCAAAGAAGCTAAGATGATCCCTGATGTGATTGCTGATACGTTTTTAGTTAATGATGTTTACGCTAAAGTAATATTTGACTCTGGTGCAAACCAAAGTTTCATAAATACTTCTTTTTTCAAACTTCTTAATCAACCGTTAACTAAATTCACCAAGACTGTCTGGTGTTAACGGCAAATGGATATTCTATCAAAATAAACGAAATCCTTCAGGAAGGAAAGTTAGAAATTTCAAGTCATAACTTTAATGCTAACTTATTACCCATGGATCTAGCCGGATTCGATGTTGTACTAGGAATGGATTGGTTGGTAGCTAATCGTGCACGTATTTTATGTGCTCAAAAGTCTGTAGAAGTATGTATGCCAACTGGCCAAAGGATCACAATTAAAGGAGACAAGCCAACAAGGTCATCGAAATTCATCTCTGTGATGAAAGCTGCAAGCTACGCACAGAAAGGAGGAATGGTGTATATGATTTCAGTAATCATTAACACTAAAGGAAAAGAATTAAAAGATATTCCTGTAGTATCTAAATTCTCAGATGTTTTTCTAGAAGAGTAACCTGGGGGCCCCGGATCGCGAGGTTGAATTTAGAATTCACCTGTTACTAGGAATGGCACCGATTGCCAAAGCACCCTATCATCTAGCACCAACGGAGATGCGGGAATTGAAGAAACAGTTAGACGAATTATTAGT
Source organism: Helianthus tuberosus (assembly GCA_030545235.1). NCBI lineage: Eukaryota > Viridiplantae > Streptophyta > Magnoliopsida > Asterales > Asteraceae > Helianthus > Helianthus tuberosus. The sequence continues at coordinate 60,871,013 of CM060444.1, read as the reverse complement.
AAAAGGTTTTATACGACCAAGTTCATCCCTATGGGGAGCACCATTGCTATTTGTCAAGAAGAAAGATGGATCGATGCGTATGTGCATTGATTACAGAGAGTTGAATAAAATTACGATTAAAAACCGGTACCCACTACTGAGAATCGATGATCTATTCCATCAACTTCAAGGAGCCCGATTCTTTTATAAGATCCATTTACGCTCAGGATATCATCAACTGAAGGTACATGAAGAGGACGTTCCTAAAACTGCTTTCAGAACAAGGTATGGTCATTATGAATTTACATTCAGGTCATTTGGTTTAACCAATGCCCCAGCCGTATTTATGGACATGATGAACATAATATGTAAACCATACCTAGATAAATTCATAATTGTTTTCATAGATGATATACCAATGTACTCTAAGAATAAGGAAGAGCATGCAGAGCATTTGCATATACTTCTGACATTGTTGAGATAAGAAAAGCTTTATGCTAAATTCTCAAAATGTGAATTCTGGTTGCAAGAAGTGCAATTTCTGTACATTTAGTTAATCATGAAGGAATTCATGTGGATCCTACGAAGATTGAAGCTATTACCAAATGGAAGGTCCCTGAATCACCAACGGAAGTAAGAAGTTTTCTTAGATTGGCAGGATATTATAGACGCTTTATTCAATATTTTTCTAGAAAAGCCATTCCATTAACCAAACTAACTTGCAAGTCAGTTAAGTTTGAATGGGGACCAAAACAAAAGGAAGCTTTCAAGATTTTGAAGCAAAGATTAACTAACACACCAATACTTGCTTTACCAGAAGGAACTGAAGACTTTGTAGTATATTGTGATGCCTCCAAGTTAGGATTTGGATGTGTGTTAATGCAATCTCAAAAGGTAATTGCTTATGCCTCCAGACAACTTAAGAAGCATGAAGAGAATTATACAACACATGATCTAGATTTAGGAGCAATAATTTTTGCCCTTAAGATTTGGAGACACTATCTTTATGGTAGTAAGTTTATTGTCTTCATAGATCATAAGAGTTAAAGATATATTTTCGGGAAAAAAGAATTAAATATGAGGCAAAGACGTTGGATGGGAATCCTTAGTGATTATGATTGTGATATCCAGTATCATGCAGGAAAAACTAATGTAGTAGCTGATGCTTTAAGTAGAAAGTACCATGAGAAGCAAAAAAGGGTACGTGATCTCAGACTAGACCTGCAGGTAGATGTAAATGAACAAGCGAAAAAGATACAGGAAACAACAATCAAAGATGATGCGGAAGGTCTAAAAGGAATTATTAAAGAATTAGAAAAAGGAGAAGATGGAATTTGGAGATTCCATAAGAAAAGGATTTGGATACCTATTCAGGGAAACCTACGAAGCCAAATTCTAGAAGAAGCTCATAAATCTAAATATACGATGCATCCTGGAAGTGACAAGATGTATCTAGATTTAAGGAAAAAAATTTGGTGGAAAGCATTGTAAAAGGATATAGCAAATTATGTTGCTAAATGTTTAGCATGTTCACAGGTTAAAGCTGAACATCAGAAACCTTCAGGATTACTTCAGCAGTTGGAAATGCCAATTTGGAAATGGGAATTGATAACAATGGATTTTGTTACCAAATTACCCAAGACACGAAAAGGTAATGACATAATCTGGGTGATTGTAGACAGATTGACTAAATCTGGCCATTTCTTACCGATGAAAGAAACTTTCAGTATGGAACACCTAGCTAAGTTGTATGTAAATGAAATAGTTTCATTACATGGGATTCCTTTATCTATTGTATCTGACAGAGATATTCGTTTTACTTCTCACTTCAGGACAAGTTTCCAAAAGGCAATGAGAACCCGACTAAATCTAAGTACAGCCTATCATCCTCAAATGGATGGACAAAGTGAAAGGACAATTCAGACTATGGAAGATATGCTTAGAGCCTGTGTGATAGATTTTGGAAGAAATTGGGATGAACACTTACCTTTAATAGGAATTTCTTACAACAATAGCTATCATACCAGTATCAATGCTGCACCATTTGAAGCACTCTATGGACGGAAATGCCGAACACCAGTATGTTGAGCAGAGATTGGAGAAAAGCAACTGTCAGGTCCTGAGATTGTACAAGAAACAAGAGACAAAATTATTCAAGTCAAGGAAAGACTAAAAACAGCAAGAGGTCGTCAAAAGAGTTCTGCAGACAACAGTCGTAAACCGTTAGAATTTCAAGTTGGAGACAAGGTACTATTGAAAGTCTCACCATGGAAATGAGTTGTTAGGTTTGGAAAGAGAGGAAAGCTAAGCCCAAGATATGTTGGACCTTTTGAAATTATCAAACGAATAGGGCCAGTAGCTTATCAGCTACAGTTACCAAAAGAAATAGCAGGAGTACATGATGTATTTCACATATGTAACCTCAAGAGATGTTTAGCTGATGAATCATTGGTAATACCTTTTTAAGATATAGAGGTAAACGAAAAGCTTAAATTTGTATAGAAATCCATTCAGATTGAAGATAGAAAGATTAAGAATCTCAAACACAAGAGATTAATTCTGGTCAAAGTGAAGTGGGATTCAAAGCAAGGACCCAAGTACATATAGGAGCTAGAATCTGAAATGAAAAGGAAGTATCCTTACCTATTTCCAGTGAATCTAAATGACGAGATTTAAAACAAGGTATGGAGGATGTAACAACACTAAAAAACGCCACAAAAGAATCCAAAACGAGACTTTAATCGTGTAAACAAGACCCGACACAACAAAACAATAAAAATATGATTTTTGTGTCGTCGCGCTACGCGATGGCATACCCATAGTCTCGTCGCGCTACGTGACACCTTGGTTGATGACCAGGACACTTGGCAGCCATGTGGCAGCCACGTGTCAAGCCTAGGCTAGTGACTAGTCAAAGCTAGGCCCTAGCTGGGGTGGTCGCGCAACGCGACGGTGAATTAGGTTGCTCGTTGCGCGACGCGACGGGGTCCGAGAATTCGTATAAATTGAGCAGTCCAGGGACAGTTTCAACTCGCTCACAAATTTCTTTCTTTCTCTTAATTACTCTCTGCTCAAATTATAATACCCCTAATTATCACAAAGCTCTGCCCCGTTGTAAGTGTTTTAACCCTTGATCACTGATTCGATACTCTGTCCGATCGATCTTGAGCCCAGCAACTGATGCCAAAGCGCTGCCTGATAAAGCCTATGTTTTGTAAACGAAGTTGGGGTTCTGTCTCGTGACGTATTGATAAATTTGAATTGGGTTATTATACTAACACGCGTGCATTGTATATTTCTCTTGATACGTCTGTTTCCGCCTTTCGTATTGAGAAAAACTCTTCTGATCGACTCGTTCGGGTCAGAAAACGATCCTACACGAGTGTCAAGTAATGTATACAAAACCCCACATACCGATAGTGTTGAATACAAAAACTTAATAACTGTAATTATAACTGATAAACATTTACGGTTTTGTAAAGCAATTTAAATAATGCCTCACAAACTGTGAGGAAAAGAGAATGACTCACTTTGTAAACTTAGGTTTTATTACAGGCTTCCTGATGATATTTTCTAATAATTTTCTTGAGTACCTATTAAAAATATACAATGCGAGTCGACAAAGTTTTTGGATTGATTTGACAAAGTTTTACAGCGAGTTGACACTTCGGCAGCACTTCGGCTCTCAAACCGGAATCTAATTTCGTTACAAACGACACAGATCAGACACCTATATATAAGCAAGGTGATTTCGCATGAACCGGCTCATGCGAAATCAAGTTTCACACGAAATTGTAATTTCGTGCGAAATTACCAAGCGAAATTACATATTGTAATTTCGTGCGGAATTACCTGTTAACCTATTTTTGACATTTTTCTCGTATAACGTGCCCTGATCTATACAATCTAATACAAGACTCGATACAAGACGAAGTCGACAGACGCATGCACCAACAGACTCCCCCTCGAATGTTGACGAAGTCTTCAGTGTCGAGTCTTCAATCTTCAATCTTTATTAGTCTCCTCGAACTCTTCCAAAGTATCTGATAATGTAAAACATCCTCAATCTCTTTCTTCTCTTCATTTCCAGGATCTCCACCTGTCTCTTATCTCACCCTAATTCTCTTGATCAGATCTCTTGATTCCTTAAGTTCTTCAGTATCATCAGCTTGCGTGATCTTCAGGATCTGAATCTGGCTCTACAATTTTCAGACTCCCCCTTAAGTTGTGCTTGGGATCGCAGTCTGGGATTGCAGTCTGGTTAACCTGCACATTCTTAATCCAGAAATAAATTTCACAAATTTAAAATTTTTACAAATTTATTCTCTGTTTCCCACTTGTAGACACAATCACACCATCATTTGCAAGAATTAATCAATTAACAAATGATATTACAATGTTAAACTCTGATGAACCACTTGTAAGAAAAACATTTATATCAAATTCACTTCTTATTTCAAACAGACTCCCCCCACTGATTGTCATCATGTTTAGCACTTGGAATTTTGAAAATCAGCTTTTCAGCATCAGTTGTCGAAAATCTTTTTGAATTTTTCAAAATTTTATGCTAAAAAACTCCGAAAATCTTTTTGGACTTTTTGAACTAGAAAGAAATGCAGTAAAGAAATATTTACCGACAATATTTTTGTGAGTTTGCGTAAGAGGATCATATCAGTTTATGAGACAAAACACCAACACCATTAAGCTTTAAACATTTTTAGTTCTAAGCGATTCACTTAGATTGTCAGTATATTGATCCACTTAAATTTTCACACAAAGTTCAACTGTTTCGAGATACGAGATTAATGTCTTAAGCACTTGAACTTATTTGCGTGTCCCATCTCTTGAATATACTCCCATATCCAGATCCCAATATTCAGTCTTACAGGTGAGTATTCCTAGATGATATCTGTAAAGGGTTAAAATACGAGGGCCATGAGAGCTCAGGCTATTGCTTCCGCAAAATCAGAGAGATGATGGCTTCGACTTTTGGTGTGTTCCCTTTAGAGAATCTTTTCTTCAACAGCACATGATTAGCATTTTTCAATGTTTCATCATTTTTTGTACTGAGGGTGGTGCTATATTTCATGCAAGCATAAAGTATTATACGGGGACTAGGCCATTGCTTCCGCAAAATCAGAAGTCCCGGGATAATACCCCAGATATCACTGAGTATAAAGACCAAGTATCTCAGAAAGAGGGACCTTTCAAACAAGATTTCGGGGGTTACCCATATATCCGAGAGATGTTCCCCACGATATAAGTAAGTTTGAAATTTTAGGTTTATATCTCGACACAATCTACAAAATGTGTAAAAACCTACTGGCACATCATCAGTGAGACCGTTTATCACATTTAACTTTCCAATTCTTTAGCATGCTGTGATAGTCCACTGATGTACTATCATTTCCTCTTTTTTCAACAAAACTCTTTTTCATTTTATCATGTTTTTGGCTTTTTCAAATTTCAAATGTTTTTGGATTTTCTGAAATTTCTTACTCCCCCTAAAATACAAAACCATTTAAAAGAAATTTTAAAACAAACTGTACAAATAAAGTGACAACTGATTTTCAAGCTTCAATTCGCCATTCACTTGGCATAAACAATCAGAACTCCCCCTTACAACAAACTATTTTCCCATTATGATTTCAAAACACTTAAGATTGTTTTAATCAAATGGTTTTTCCGAAAAATTAGTTTTGTTGATTTCATAAAATCACTTGTAGGTTAGGGATTTCATCACTTTGTTCTTTCAACCACTTGAAAAAATTTAACAATTTTAAGATCAATCACCAAATACCACTTGTAGAAAATCAAGTACAACTTAATGTCCCTGATTTACCACTTGTAAGTAACAAACCAATAACCACTTGTAAGACGAAATCACTTTCGTGAATTTATCAAGAAAGATGCCGATACCTGCTCCACACTTACCAACCTGGAAGCTCCCGCAAGTCATACTTTTTACATATGAAAAACAGACATCCAAGCCTGACCAAACTTGGATTTAACTTCTTCTTCTTCACCTGGGTAATAGGTTGCTTTCTTTGTTTCATAAAACTCTTTAACCCCTGTGACCTTCCCATCGACCATCTTCCCAAAAATCTTTTTCACATTTCCATTAAAAACTTTGTCGACATCAAATTCTTTCTTCTCAGAATAGAATTTATTCGAGATCTCAATTTTTCCAACTTTTTGTTTAAAATTTTCAGCTCGCAATGGTGGAAAATTGACATCATCCATTGGCGGAACTGATGTTTCAATTTTTAGCTAAACTTGTGGCTCCTCTGACTTTGTGGAATCAGATTCATCGCCAGATTTCACATCAGATTTCTTAACAACCCACTTCTGGTTGTCAAGATTTACTCTTCTCTTGTAAAACCTTTTTGAACATTCACCAACTTCATATGTTGAATTTTTAAAAACTTTAAATTTTTCAGTTGGTGGTTCATTTTTCTCAACAATCTTTTCTTTCAGTTTAGAAACAACTTCCTGTTTTGTGTTGGTAGCCATTGGACAATTCCAAACGATGTGACCAACTTCTTGACATCTGTAACAGGTTTTTGTCTCTTTTCTCTGATAGACTCCATTCTTCACAGACTTTTGTTTTTCATCAAAGAACTCTTCGTTTGTTTGTTTCCAGAATGAACTCTTTTGTTCTTCTTCCGAACTTGTCCATGAAACAAATACAGTTTTTGTTTTATAAGTTTTCTCATTTTTATAATTTTTCGGTGGAATAAAACCGAGACCTTTCTTTTTGTAATTACCGTTATGATTTGATTTCTTTTGAAAACCAGAACCAGAACTATAACCCTTTTTCTTGTTTAAACGTTGTTGAATTCTTGAAGTGTAAGGTTTTGATTTTTCAGAAAGATTTACATCTTTTATTTCAGAAATATTGATTTCTGTTAATTTGAAAACCTTTTTGATCATTTCTGGTTTAACACCTCTTATTGGAAATTCCTCATCAGAATATAATTTGTCTGAATCATTCAAAGTATATGCCACTTTGATTGATCCGTCATTCAAATTAGATTTTGATAACAGGAATTCTTTATTGTAAACTCTCTTAACCAATGGTTTTGAACTGTTGACCAACGAACTCGAATTTTCTGACTCAGACTTTGACTCTGACTCCTCATCTTTATCCAACACCTGATCGACCACCTTTTTTATTAACTCAGACTCATGATCAGTGTCAGACGATGTAAATGTAACGTCAAAATTTTCTGGTAACTCATCAGTTGTTTCGGACTTTAACTTTATATTGACTGCCTTTTTGACTTGCTCCTCATTTGGTTTTCTGGGAGAATAACCTTCCCAAATCGGAGGCGGACACTTGTTATAATTTGCACTTTGTTTCTTACCAGTATCCTTTTCTTCAGTCTTCTTGTCTTGAAAAGCTTCCATACCTGCAACAGTTGGATAAATTCTATCAATCAAATAATCAGAACTAGAATAACTTTGCAGTAAACGTCTGATTCTTTCATTCTCTATCTTTTCTATCTCCAACTCCTGCTTCAATTTTGCACATTCTTCAATGTAATGATTAATCTCCTTTTGCTTTGTCATCATCACAGCATTCATCATAGTCAATGCATCTTCTCTTTCAGAGTTAGTCTTTTGTAGACCAGTTACCGTTCTGTTCAAAACATCATACGATTCTTTCACATAGTTGAGATTGAACAATAAATTTTCTTTCATCTTATCTTGCTCACTCAATTTCTCATCTTCACACAGCTTGCAACTTTCCGAACATTTCAAACACGGTTTTATGACCTCAACAATCTTTTCAACTTCGAAAATCTTTTCAACTTCGACTATCTTCTCAATTTCAATCACTTTCTCAGCTTCAAACACCTTTTCAGCTTCAACCTCTTTCTCAGCAACTTTAACTTCTTCACTTTGTTCAGACTTCTCTTCCTGAACAACGCTCTCACTTTTCACCTTTTTCTGTTCTTTTGCTGCTCGTTTCTCCTTCAGCTTCTTTACTCTATCTGCAAAATAAAATTCAAAACTTTCAGGAGATAAATGAGTTTTTGCAATATTAATATGCATTTCTTCCTCATCATCACTATCATCAGTTGATGATTGATCAAACACTTGTGTATTTTCTGAACTATCATCTGAAGAAACAAACTCTTCATCTTGATTTTTCTCAACACTAGCAAACGCTTTCATCCATTCCGTCATCAAATTTGGCTCTTGAACTATTTGTGCAATGAGAGCTGCTACTTTTGAATCAGATGGTATGTATTTGTCCCAACTGAAACCTTCTGCTACTTTTTCATCATCTTGATCAATTATGCCATAATAAGCTTTCTTACTTGCTTCTTCGATCATTTTAGCATGTGCAGTTTGTGGTTCTTTTTGTTGATACGGTTGATGAGCAACTTGTTGATATATTGCTTTCCTATAATAATCATTACCACCACCAAACGGATTCTTTGCTCCACTTGCTTCTCGATTGGTACATTCCCTCTTGAAATGTCCTTTCTCCCTGCATCGAAAACAAGTAACTTTAGATTTATCAAAACCCAAAGTAGAAACATTTGCATCCAAGAAATCATATCTTCCTGCAATCATCTTGAATTTTTCTGCTCTCCTCAGAACACTTGATAAACACCATTTAATGTCCATAAGCTCCATTTCCTCAGCATCGATCTGATCGTAATCCTCTTTTATCAACATAGGATTTCCGATCCTTCCTGCAACCAACCCTTCATATGATTCCAACACTGTAGCTAGCAATGACATATGACTTTTAGCAACTTCTTCAGAAAAATTTTGACCATTCTGAAGATGCAATGCGATGTTACAGTGTAATACATGACCATTACTGCTGTTTGAGCTTTGAAACTGATGACTTGAAGTTGATTCCTTTGGATTAACACTTGGATATGATGAAAATCCACTACTATTGTTTGGACTTTGATTGACTGATCCAGATGAGTTTTCGACACTAAAAGCAGTTTGGATTTTTGGACTTGCTTCGACATTTTGAACACTCCCTTTGAAGTACATCTTAACATCTTGTTGTGCACTCGGATTGTTCATTCTTGCAATCTTTTGTTGCTTAAGATCTTGTCCTTCAATCTTTTCAATGAACTGGGAAATTGTCAATCCATCATATTCTCCAGTATTCTTTAATATCATCAAAAATGTACCCCATTCTTTCTGAGGTAAGGCATCAGCTAATTTGTCAACCCATTCCTCACGATCTTTGTTAATACCTAACAATGACTTTGATCGTACTAAGTGACAATATCTTTCAATCAATTTCTTTGTATCTTCTCCCGGCAAACTTGAAAATAAATCAAATTCTTTCTTTAACAATGCCTTTTTACTCTTAATCATCTTCTCACTTCCTTCAAACTTAATTCGAAGAGCTTCCCAAATTGAACGTGAAGTATTAACATGTTGAAGTAATATAAAGATGTCTTCTTTGATAGCTTGCTGGAGTAAACTGATCATCATCTTTTCTGCTTTGTACATATCTCTTTCTTTGTCCAAAAATTCAGAAATAGTTTTGATAACTCCCATATCAGTACGAGGTTTAACATATTTTTTCTCAATCCACTCCCAAGATCTCAAATGAATTGCTTGAACCCAGTTTTCAAACCGATCTTTCCATCCATAATATTCCTCAATGCTCATTAGTTTCGGGGGTTTTTGTAAAGTTCCAGTTTATTTTCCATGTTCATGTTCTGAGCAATGGCAGTAGGAGTAGTCAGGGCTGTAGGAAACGCGTTATAAAACTCTTCTTCCATGTTTCGGTAACAAGTTTCACAAAATCAGACAGTTTCAAACGAAATACCAACTCAAGCAAAATAACCTTTGGTGCGGAATTAAATTCTTCAAACGAAATAACCCTGTTCAAACGAAATAATAACTTCACACGAAATCAGTTCAAACGAAATACCCTTTCACACGAAATTACTAATTCTGTGCGAAATAACCAAATGAAATACCAGTCTCAAGCGAAATCAACTAATTTCGTACGAAATACTCAAGAGAAAATACAATCTGGTGCGAAATAAGTAATTTCGTGTGGAACTACTCAAGCGAAATAAGCCTTATTTCATGCGGAATACTGCTGATGTCATCATCTCGTTTTTGCCAAAATTGATCAAGTTTTTGTTCGATTTTAGGTCTGAAACTTTCAAGGGTTTGTTAAAACACTGTTTCGCATATAATGTGTGAAATTCAAGTCATTTTAACCGTGAAATCAAGTTTAATTTTGAAAAGAAGGTGTAGAAATCATAATTTTAAGCTGAATTGGTAAGAACTCTTCCTCCTGAGCTCTGATACCACATGTAGGATCGTTTTCTGACCCGAACGAGTCGATCAGAAGAGTTTTTCTCAATACGAAAGGCGGAAACAGACGTATCAAGTTCAATTCAGCTAGATATACACTTTAAACTGTTTTTGGATTGATTTGACAAAGTTTTACAGCGAGTTGACACTTCGGCAGCACTTCGACTCTCAAACCGGAATCTAATTTCGTTACAAATGACACAGATCAGACACCTATATATAGGCAAGGTGATTTCGCATGAACCGGCTCATGCGAAATCAAGTTTCACACGAAATTGTAATTTCATGCTAAATTACCAAGCGAAATTACATATTGTAATTTCGTGCGGAATTACCTGTTAACCTATTTTTGACATTTTTCTCGTATAACGTGCCCTGATCTATACAATCTAATACAAGACTCGATACAAGACGAAGTCGACAGACGCATGCACCAACACCTCGTTAATATTGGACAAAGAGTTAGCAAATATTAGCATGACCACAAGCACGGGGGAATTGTGCCCTGGTAGCAATACTGTTTGAGAAATTGGTAGATATAAACAAATGTAAAAACCATTGATGCTGTAAAATATAACATTACATTTTTATAAAATGGAATGTACTCGCCAGTATTTCTTGCTGATAAAATATTTTCAAAATGCGTTTCAGGTAACCTGATGTGAAGCTATTAAGAAGCCAGCTAGGGAGCACTAAAGGCTTAAATAAAGTGGCTATAAATTACCTGAATAAAAGAAGAAACTATATTTTCAGCAAGTTAGGGTTATCCCTATAAATATATTATAAATGAAATATGCGTTTTTATCCCATTTGTTTAATATAAAAAGTTTGGTGTTTTGCAAACTCTAAATTTATTTCCTAACTACGATCTTGATGTTTTAATTCTGCTGCAAATCTAATAAACACCAATACTACCGGCTCGTGCTCGCGGTGCCCGCTCCCAGGGTGGGGTCGGGGGTTGCGCCACAAAACCCGAATGATCTTCAATCTCGTGCCTTCGTGCTTCTTACCGATGAATCCTAGCTCGAAAACCTTGCGAAAACGTGATCTCTAAACTTCAAAATTCGTCCAAGTTCTTCAAAGTACATCTCTAGGGCTGGACATCTTTGTAGAGATGTATTTATAGGTTTCCAATCCAGCAACCAGCTCCAGTCACGAAACTCTTTACCGAAAACCCCTTCTCGGCACCCGCGAGTCAAACAACCTTCTTCCTCGCAGCTCGCGAGGAAGCAAATAAGTCAAAGGCACTTAAAGCTCTTCTCGCGGTCCCCGAGACAATTCCCTTATCTCCTCGCGGGTGGCGAGGATATTATTTTTCTCTAATTTTGTTCCTTTTTAACATACACTCTCCTGATCTCATTCCGGTGCTCGGTTTCTTCATATTTAAGCTCGTTTTTCACCATTGTCAGTATCTATCATCACCCGAGACCTGGTAAACACAAACGAATTAGCAGTATCTATGAAACCCGGTAAATTACGGCTCCTAATTAGACACAAAACAAGAATTAGGATGATAATAAATAATGTTCAAGACGTAAATAAACTTAATTAGACCCTTGGAGTGTCTAGGAACGCCTAATCGACTTTACAGCGCGTGTACGACGAACTGCGGAGAAACCATTGAATATTAAATGATAACGAATCGAAACCGTACGAAATATTGACAACGCCGACAAATACTAATTTTCTACGAATATTTTATACTTATGAATTTAGTTTTGAGAATATATCGTGCTTTCGTATGTCACAAAGAACGAACGTGAGCGAAAAACATGACTGCAGGAGCGCATCGGCAATGAAACGGAAGCATCGGAGATGCGTATTACCTCTAAAACTAAGATTTTACGATATATGTAGCTTCGTAATTAAATTTTAATAACTGTAGTCGAAACCGGTTTGAAAAACAGATTAAAACGGCAACAACGCGATTTTACGCGATTATTACTGTAATTGACGAACGAAGCGCGCAAGCAACGACTACCGACTATATTTTACGTGTTTTAATACTAAAATTATAATTTATGATGTTACGGAAAGATCGGTTTTTGAAAACGGGTTCGTAGGAACGAGCGGGCCATTTAAAACACGATATTGGGCTTGTGGTGTTGGGCCCAAGCCCATTAAGGGAATAACCCTAACTATATATTGGTAGTGAGTGCCTAAATTAACTCATTTGAAACCCTAACTACAACAACTACAGCCGCTCACCTCACCTGTTCCCTCTCAAAATTCTTGTTTCTCTGCAACATAGACAAACCACAAAGAAACCTATCTTCCTTATCATCTTCCTCACAAAACCACTCAGTCACACCACACCTAAAGCTCCTGTATATCTCTCTTGATAAAACTGCAAACAACACACATACTCTCTGCTACTCACCCTATCGTTTTCCCCCTTCCCTCTCTGACGAAACAGCCGGCAAGGAGTTGGTGGCTCCGACCACCCAAACCCCCCCCCCCCAATCAGATCTCGATTACTCCAACTCACCCCCCCTCCACACAGCCGACCAGCTAAACACACACCTCTGGCAACGGTTCTGGTGGTCCGGTGAAAGTATGGTGGTAGCGGTGATGACCGTTCCAAACAGTTTTGCGGTGATGGTGGACGAGGTAACGGACAACCTGAATGGCAAGCGGTGACGGCTCCGGCCGGTGTCCATCAGAGATGGCGACGATGATGGCGGTGGTGGCCGACACCACTGCCGGCAACGGCAAGAACAAGGTCAGACAGTTGAGGGTCTCGTTAGGTTCGACTTCGGTTCAAGACACGAGCTCGGTTAACTAAGTGCTGGCTCGGTTAAGTGGCGCATAAGGTTCAACAGGTCTGGGTTATTTCGGGTTTATATTCTCAGACTCGGGTTCCGTCGTTTGGTTTTGGATTCACGTTAACGAGTTCAAGTCTCAGAATCAGCGGGTTCGGGTAATGGTGCAGGTTCAAGTTCAGGTTTTGTGGGTCAAGTTTGGGGTTGGTCAACCTCGGTCAAGAAAACAGTTCAGATTACAGCTCGGGTCAACCTTGGTCAGCAGGTTCAAGTTCTGTGTTTGGATCGGATTTCGGGTCCGGGTCGACTCGGTCAAAACCGAGTGAACTCGGTCAAACCTGGTCAACCAACTCAACCGTTTTAGAAAACGACGCGGGAGTCTTGGTAATAGATTGAATTTTTGAAAAATAACGACAACTTGTGTTGTCGGGGGCGTCCAAAAACAGAGGAAACTCTGCCCGTTTTTCGAGAAAATCTGTAAAATAAAACGCGTTTATTTATAAAACAAACTATCAGAATATAAGTAATCATTTAGAAAAACAAACACAAATATACAATTGCTTTCGACGACACTTTACAACATCACGAAAATGACAATTCGGATATCATTTTCGACAATTCTTTTATAAAACAAAACGTGATATAATATCTCAATTCTTTTATTATTTTCGACAATTCTTTCAAGTATCAAACAATACGAATTCTTTTATAAAATAAATATAGTTTATATATTTATTTTAAATATCAAATGACACGAATTCGTTTTATAAAAAAAAATATAGTTTATATATTTATTTCCAATATCATACAAAACGAATCCTTTTATAAATAAATATAGTTATACATTTACTTCCGATAACAAACAAAACAAATTATTTATAAATAAATATAGCTATATATTTATTTCCGACATAAACGAATCGAATTCTCTTATAAAATAAATATAGTCATATTTATTTTCAAACAAGAGAACTCGACGATTCTTTTATAAAATGAATATGACTTTTCATATTTATTTCGAACGCCTAAATGGCATATACCTATATTTTGATAACGACCATACGAGACGCGATATATGATACGAGTTGTTGCATATTATTTTCATATATTCGTTACATACACTTACAACTTCTCGAAGACGACTAATACGACTATAACGATATATTTATATATTTTTATATAAATGTTTATATATTTGAAATTTTTCGAATCGTTCGGTCAACGATTCGGTAGAACTCGGTGACACATAGTTTAGTTACTGCGTATATTAGAAACTTATAAGATATTCCGTGTTAGGAATATTGTAGAATGCACGCTAGCGAATCACATTTGGTAACGACACTATGGAATGCACTTTTAGCTAGCTTTGCACATGGAAATCCAGGTGAGTTCATAACCCCCACTTTTTCTACTTTTACATTTTTACAAATGTTTTCGGGGGTGGAAAGACATGCAAGTTTTGCAAAAATAAACAACTTTTCGAAGAACGAAAACTCATATTTCTAAACCGTGTTGCGAATGGATTTCAAGGAAATTAAATGGTTTACGAATGATTTAGACTAAACATACCGGTTTTACAAAACACAAGCGTATTTACGAAACGTGCACGATTTTCATGACTAGAGACGGGAATGTCCTAGTTACAACAACGGGACTGGGTTGGTCTGCGTACGAAAAATGAGACAACCCAATGGGTTCATCTCCCCCTTTTCTCTTAACGTTTTCGGTTTATAACTTTCGGGGGGGAGGGGGAATACATGTCAACTTGGGTATGATTAAGCTAGGGAATGAACTATTATATCATGTGAGCATAGGCGTTAACTAAATTGTCATTAATCCTTATAAGGACCACGGAACAAAGGTTAGATCTAATGGGTACGAGTGAGCCCCACTCACGGTCCATGGGTGACCACTTAGAGTGCTGTTGTGTCCCAGTTGAGGAGATTCGACACTAAAAATCGTCTACTCGGGTTGAGTACTTCCTATGTCGTCGCATATATTAATGTCGTCGCAAAACATTAATGATTAACATGTTCATAGATGCTTTGCATACCAACTTACAACACTAAAACTTTCATATATTTTTATGATTCAATTGATGAAAACTCATAACTACATGGATTACGAACTTAGGTAACGTTTTTCACTTATGTATAAGTAAGAGGACGGGATGGTCCTGCTTACAAAGACTCTCGTGGGCTAGGTTCACGGTTTTCGTATAACATGCCGAGAAAAATGACATCACTATATTTCTCAACAACTTTTAAAGCCGGTGAACAAAAAGATTTGTTTAAAATCTTTTTCAAACAAACTATGATCTCGCTCAACTTTATGTTGATTTTTTGCATGTTTATTTCTCAGGTTACTTCTTCAAATTATGGCATGGTTGGAATAGGAGAACCATTGGGGATTCGAGTACTTAGTGGGCGTTCATTTTCTAGAAGTCTTAG
Organism: Helianthus tuberosus; assembly: GCA_030545235.1. Lineage (NCBI taxonomy): Eukaryota > Viridiplantae > Streptophyta > Magnoliopsida > Asterales > Asteraceae > Helianthus > Helianthus tuberosus. The sequence continues at coordinate 60,855,505 of CM060444.1, read as the reverse complement.
CTTATTTGCTTCCGCTGTGCAATGAAGATACCGGTCCAGTCACGCCAAGCTCTGATATTTCGGGGTGTGACAGATTGGTATCAGAGCTATAGGTTATAGCAAATAAGGTTTTCTGTAGGAATACCTAGGCTCTAACCTCACTTTTATATGGGACTTAGGTTATTAAGACTTTGAAAATATACCGAACGTCTAAGACTCGAATATGGTCTCCAATCGTTGCCAAAAAAACAATGAGTCAAAATTTGTTTTCAAACATATGCTAATGTGGTGTTTTATGAACAATACACAAAACAATCACACGAAGTAAACAAAACTTTGAGAGTTTAGTGAAACATGCATATAGGACCTTCGAAAACTTATGTCGAAGTTCATTAAAAGTCAACACGTAGGAACCACATCAATTAACTTGGGTAAACGTCATTATTATGTCGTCTATGCTATTCTATTTAGACGAGTAGGTAACCTACGCAAAACGAAGCATGGGCGTGCAAGAGTTCACAAAACTCAATCTATACATCAATGGAGGTTGAAGTACGTCACATACGACTATCGAAGCGAGGCCTTTGGAAAGACATGACGGCGAAATTCAACGACGACGCTAGATTCCGTTAGTAGGGGAACTATTGATCAGGATGCGACGATTTGTCACACGGTCCTGCAAACGACATGAATCATGCCGAGGAGAAGACGAATGTCTCCGCATTCCCCCTACCTAATTAACGACGAATACGCTATGTTCGACATTCCATGGTAATGTCACCTAACAACCGGTCATCACATGAAACCCTAGGTAAAGTCCTTAACTTCTTTTATTGAAATTCCGACTTTTGCATCTAGTGAGTAGATTTTTACATTTCTACTCCTCTTAATGGTCGTTGTATCACGACAACTTCTTTCATTATAGCAAACACTCATTTGCTTCATTTCTTGAAAAATTCATATGTTGCAAATGCATCGTTTGTTACGCATGTGGTTTCACTTCGAATGATAGTTTTCATCAAAAATTTCAATTATTATTACGCTATTTCTAATTATTGCTTTGTGATTCGAATGACCTACCTTATTGTAAGTGTTGACTCTTTGCTATCAAGTCAATGAATTTCATGAAAACTTCTTTTCTTTTCAAGATACGTACATGGTTTTTCGTCGTAACCATGCTGAAATTTCCTTGTTGATACATGTATTTATTGTCAGATTGCGCCTAAACCAAGTTCAATTGTTTGAACTTGTCCCCTACACATATTCAATTGAAGACACCATATGATGTATTGAAAACATCATATTCAAATTCGTTTTAACAAGCGCTTCATTTGTTCCGAGTCCTAGTAGACTTGATTGGTCTACGACTCCATTAAATCGTTTGTTGATTTCGACACCTTGTGGTGGTGTTTTCACTTAATCTGAAGCTTGCGCTAATCTCGTTTACACATCTCATGCACGGGTTTAAATATCTATTTAGTGATTTGATTTAAATCCGCTTTGATTTATCACATTACAGCAGACTTAACACAATCGTGTGTTAAGACAATGTTACACAAATTCATTTTATATTCCGGTGTACCTACTAATGGTTCTTTCTTTATCGATCGAATGTTTCACGATATTCATTTTTTTTTCATCATCGATCGAAAACATATTTCTTTGATGTTCCATTTCGTTGAAGCCTCATTTGATTTCAAATATGGTGAACTTGTTCGGTCACCGCTATTATTGAATTATCTAGATTACTACGACACCTTGTGGTGTCGGTATAACTTGGAGCTTGTGCTAATCATGATCGAGCACTTCATGCAAAACTATTACACTTGAGCTTGTTGATTCTAAGTTTCAATTAGTGGATGTTATCATTTCTAGAATTCATTTGCATCTTGTGAACGTCCGTTTGGAATTCTATTGCTCGAAATTTCTCTTTTATTGGACCGCTGTTAACTTAGTCACAATGATGACTGTATCAATACATCTCGTTTCCTATGATGTCAATTTCTGAAACACATTTCTTTTAACCGTTGGGTTCTTATTGTTGTAGTACGTCCTTGAATTCAAATAATTCGAATAAGTCTTGATTCGATTTCAAGTTCCTTCACTTTGGTAATATTTGTACTTAACTACGCATAACATAACTCTAAGGAGTTAATGTTGTCTAAATTTCGAGGACGATATTTTATTAACAGGGGGAAAATGTGGCAACCGGAAAATTACGGCTCCTAATTACGTGCAAAACAAGCATTAGGATGGTAATAAATAGTGTTCAAGACGTAAATAAACTTAATTAGGCCCTTGGAGTGTCTAGGAATGCCTAATCGACTTTACAGCGCGTGTACGACGATCTGAGGAGAAACCATTGAATATTAAACGATAACGAATCGAAACCGTATGAAATATTGACAACGCCAACAAATACGAATTTTCTACGAATATTTTATACTTATGAATTTAGTTTTGAGAATATATCGTGCTTTCGTACGTCACAAAGCGCGAACTTGAGCAAAAAACGCGACTGCAGGAGCGCACCGGCAACGAAACAGAAGCATCGGAGATGCGTATTACCTCTAAAACTGAGATTTTACGATATATGTAGCTTCGTAAATAAATTTTAATAACCGTAGTCGAAACCGGTTTGAAAAACGAATTAAAACGGCAACAACGCGATTTTACGCGATTATCACTGTAATTGACGAACGAGCGCGCAAACAACAACTACCGACCGTATTTTACGTGTTTTAGTACTAAAATTATAATTTATGATGTTACGGGAAGATCGGGTTTTGAAAACGGGTTCGTAGGAACGAGTGGGCCATTTAAAACACGAGATTGGGCTTGTGGGCCTTGGGCCCAAGCCCAAGCCCATTAAGGGAATGACCCTAACTATATATTGCTAGTGAGTGCCTAAATTAACTCATTTGAAACCCTAACTACAACAACTACAGCCGCTCACCTCACCTGTTCCCTCTAAAAATTCTAGTTTCTCTGCAACATAGACAAACCCACAAAGAAACCTATCTTCCTGATCATCTTCCTCACAAAACCACTCAGATACACCACACCTAAAGCTCCTGTATATCTCTCTCGATACAACTGCAGACAACACACATACTCTCTGCTCCTCACCCTCTCGTTTTCCCCCTACCCTCTCCGACGAAACAGCCGGCAAGGAGGCGGTGGCTCCGACCACCCATAACCCCCACCCCCTCATCAGATCTCGATTACTCCGACTCACCCCCCCTCCACACAGATGACCGGCCAAACACTCACCTTCGGTGATGGTTCAGGTGGTCCAGCGAAAGTATGGTGGTGACGGTGATGACCGTTCCAACCATTTTTGTGGCGATGGTGAACGAGGTAACGGACAACCAAACCCTTCACCTCCCTTTTCCTTCTGGTACCTGAATGGCAGGCGGCGACGGCTCCGACCGGTGTCCGTTAGAGATGACGACGATGATGGTCGTGGTGGCCGACACCACTGCCGGCGACGGCGAGAACAAGGTCAGACGGTTGAGGGTCTCGTTAGGTTCGACTTCGGTTCAAGATACGGGCTCGGTTAACTCAGTGGTGGCTCGGTTCAGTGGCGCATAAGGTTCAACAGGTCCGGGTTGTTTCGGGTTTATATTTTCAGACTCGAGTTCCGTCGTTTGGTTTTGGATTCACGTTAATGAGTTTGGCTCTCAAAATCAGCGGGTTCGGGTTACGGTGCAGGTTCAAGTTCAGGTTTTGCGGGTCAAGTTTGGGGTTGGTCAACAAAACAGTTCAGATTACGGCTCGGGTCAACCTTGGTCAGCAGGTTCAAGTTTTGTGTTCGGGTCGGATTTTGGGTTTCCAGGTCGACTCGGTCAAACGTGGTCAACTCAGTCAAACCCAGTTGACTCGGTCAACCCAGTTGACTCGGTCAACCCAGTCAACCGTTTCAGTAAACGACGCGAGAGTCTTGGTAATAGATTAAATAAGTGATTTCATTTCGTTTTATATAGTTTTAATGTCGCACTGAAAACGAGCTCTCGAACCTGACAAATCGATGACTTATTAGTTAAAAATTTACTCGGAATTACTTATTGTCGTGTTTATATAAATTGATACATATCTCTTTTTGCAAATTGATTGAATTTTTTAAAAATAACGACAACTTGTGTTATTGGGGGTGTCCAAATACAGAGGAAACTCTACCCGTTTTTCGAGAAAATCCGTAAAATAAAACGCATTTATTTATAGAATAAACTATCAGAATTCAAGCAATCCTTTAGAAAAACAAATACAAATATACAATCGCTTTCGACGATGTCGCAACCCCCGGCCCCTAACTCTTGGGAACGGGCGGCCGCGAGCCAGTATCAGTGGTATCGGTGTTTATCAATTTGGCAGCGGAATTTACATCAGGACCGTCGTTAGAAAATATTTTATTAGAGTAAAATACCACATTTTTATAATAATAATTATATGGGAAATTCCCAAGTTTCCATTACAACCATGTTTATAGGGATAAACCCTAATTTATTGAAATAAAACATTTTCTTTATTTAGGTAACTTTTATAGCCACTTTTCCAAGCCTTCAGTGCTCTCCAGCTGGCTTCTAATTGGCTTTCACATTTTGTTACCTGAAAAACGTTTAAAAACATTTTATCAGCAAGAAATACTGGCGAGTGAATCCCAATTTAATCAAGGAAAGTTTTATAATTTTACAGTATTGAGGGCAATCCAGCAATTACATTTGTTTATATCTACTTTAATTACCACCCACGGTAGTGTCAATCCTGACTTGTGGTAATGTTACTACTCACAGTGTAGTAACAAATTTTGTACACAAAACCCTAATATACCGACGATAATTGTAGAATTACAAATACTCAATCACTATGAAATATAATTTAAAACATTTGAGGTTTTGTAAAAACAGTTTGCAAAAAGGTATACAAAAAGAAGGATTACTCACAAAAGGTTTATAAAAAGAGAAATTACTCACATTGCTAATTTAGGTATTTCCCTTGGGACTTCCTAGTTATAATCTATTAATTAAACAATGCACACGCGTTAGTATAATAACCAAATTTACATTAGTTATACCCTCCCCGAGACAGAACTCCACTGACTACGTCAGGCAGAGCCTTGACAGGCGTTACGGAGCACTAGATCAATCGGGCAGCGTATCTAATACGTAACCGGGGGTTATGATACTTACATCGAGGCAGAGCTTTGCTATTTTAGTGGGTACTATACCCGATATTAATTCTACAATTCAGAATTTGAGAGAGAGGGATAAAAAATGAACGGTTGGTAACTGAATGCAACGACCCCTATTTATAGGGTTTGATCGGAAGTCTCTCGCACCCCACGACGGAGACAGGGTGGCCGTCACGCCCCGCGAGCTAGGTGTAGTTTGGCGTAGGCTTGATCAGTCACGAGTATAGGTTCGACGAATGGCAGGACACGTCGCGGCCTAGGGTTCAGCCACCCGTTACTCGATCGCGCCGCGCGACAGATCCTAAGGGGTCTGTCGCGCCCTGCAGGAGACCTTTGAATTTTGTTTTTATTTAATTTTTATTGAAATAAAGTATTTAGGGCCCACTTTTCGTATACGGGGTGTATTTTGGGACGTATAAGGGTGTTCTAAATATTTTAGGAGGGTTGTTATAGATGACACTTTACAACATCACGAAAACGACGATTCGGATATCATTTTTGACAATTCTTTTATAAAATAAAACGTGATATAATATCTCAATTCTTTTATTATTTTCGACAATTCTTTCAAGTATCAAACAATACGAATTCTTTTATAAAATAAATATAGTTTATATATTTATTTCAAATATCAAACGACACGAATTCGTTTTATAAAAATAAATATCGTTTATATATTTATTTCCAATATCGTACAAAACGAATCCTTCTATAAATAAATATAGTTATATATTTATTTCCGATAAGAAACAAAACAAATTATTTATAAATAAATATAGCTATATATTTATTTCCGACACAAACGAATCGAATTCTCTTATAAAATAAATATAGTCATATTTATTTTCAAACACGACATGTGTAACATATCCATTTTTTTCATATAAGAGTTATAGGTTGTTTAAATTTATTAACCACTAGTAACTAGTTTTATTTTTTTTTTAACAATTATTCAAACAATTTAGTTTTAAAAACTATTTTATATATATTTGGTTGGAATGTTATACTAATTAATTGGCTTATAAATGTGTGACACTTCTATTTTCTATATTAAAATAAAGTGTATAAAACTTATATTATTAAACGGGTAGGCTACGGGTAAGTTGACTATTAGAAATATGAAGTACCTAGACGGGCCTAGAAACCGTTTAATAATTAAATTATAAAAAAAATACATTATATTTGAACCTACTCCGTTTTTAATGAAACTTGGTTCAAAATGTAGATAAGATTATTCTCGTTCTAATGACATATTCATTGTGTTATAAAACGTCATGTTTTAGAAGTTATAAGCGCCAAATAAGTGAAGCAGTTGAATTAATTATAATACATAAAATAATAATAATTAAAATCTAAAATATGACAAATTGTTTGTAATGCATGCAAGCATGCATGACTACGTGGAACAATCCTAAAAATATGACATTAATGCAAGTAGTTTAGGTGTGTTTTCATATGTGAACGTGTATTGCTTTCGTGCACTCAAACTATTTGAGACATGGTATAAATACAAGTCCATTTCCTTTTCCTTTCTGGCGATCTCTCTCACTCTTTAAATTCTATATTCATTTTTTTCTTTTAATATTTCATTTATTATACTCCAAAGCCCTGTCCCATTTTAAGTGTTTTAACTCCCGATCACTGATACCCTTTCCGATTAATCTGGAGCCCCATAATGCATGTCAAGGCTCTGCCCGACTAAGTTCGTTGGGTTTCTGTCTCGTGACATAGAGATAAGGTTGAATTAGGGTTACTATACTTAACATGAGTGCAAATATATATATATATATATATATATATATATATATATTTTAAAATAGCTCAGAAGTTATACCCAAGATTCTACCAGGAGGCTTTCTAGTTGAACCTTAAAGTTACAAAGTGAGTCCATTCTCTTTTCTCACAGTTTGTGAGTCATTCTTCTTTTTATCACCTTTTAGTGATACAATTATATTTAAAAATGCTTTTCAAATTCCTAAATGTTTACCAGTTATACTAACAGTGATGGAATTTTTATATTCTGAAATAACTGCCGGTATGAAAGGTTTTATACATTACTTGACCCTCGTTACTATTGGCCAAAAAGTTAGCCAATAGTAATATGACCACAATCACAGGGGGAATTGTGCCCAGTAGCCATAGCCTATAACTAATATTATTTTAACATTAAATCATTAATAAATTTAATGTATGATTGAGATAAATCTAAATGGTGTGTATTTAAAGTAGAGCTTTATTAATCATTATTACAATATATATTAAAGAAAATATATTTAATAAACCTAAATTACTATTTACATTATAAAATAATGTTTAGTCCATAAATGTATACCATAATAAAATAGTTAAAAATAATATATTCTACTATACTAAGATTATATTTTTAGTCTTAGTCACGTTAATATATTAAATAATAATATTACAATTATTTAATTAATATATTATATTTGATAAGTTATAGCTATTAGTTTGACAGAAAATTATATATATTTCATTTTCTGGGCTAAGTGGTTTTGTGTCGTAGAAAATATAATTGACAAAGTAATGTCACGGACACTACCAAGTCCAGAGTCACTAGTTGAGGGAATGATCAACAGTGATATGACCTGAAAAATGACCTGAGTCACTAGTTGAGAGAATGATCAACAGTGATATGACCAAAGGCACTAGTTGAGAGAACGATCAACAGTGTTATGACCAGAATCACTACTTGAAAGAATTATCAACAGTGATATGACCAGAGTCACTAGTTGAAAGAATGATCAACAGTGATATGACCACAATTACTAGTTGAGAGAATGATCAACAGTAATATGACCCGAGTCACTAGTTGAAAGAATGATCAACAGTGATATGACCACAATTACTAGTTGAGAGAATGATCAACAGTAATATGACCCGAGTCACTAGTTGAAAGAATGATCAACAGTGATTTGACCACCGTCACAGGAATCGTCTAGTGACCAATATAATAGTAAGATATACTATATATCTATTACTTGATAAATTCACCATTGGACGAAAGTGAACCAATGAGTGATATGACCATAGTCACATCGGAACTGCCACCATGTGACAAATACTGATTTAATTTTTGGATAAATATAAACAAATGTAAAAACCTTAATGTTATAAAGTATAGCAATATATTTTTATAAAAATGGAATGAACTCGCCAGTATTTATTACTGATAAAATATTTTCAAAACGTGTTTCAGGTAATTTACTAGAAGCCAGCTATGGAGCACTGAATGCTTAAATAAATTGGCTATAAATACCTGAATAAAAGAAGAAATTTATGTTTTATTTAGTTAGGTTTATCCCTATAAAAACAATTGAATTAAATATGGGTATTAGCCCGTTTGTTTAATATTACAAGTTCGGTGTTTTATAAACTCTGAAATTATTTCCTAACTACGATCCTGAAAAAGAAAAAAAATTCCGCTGTGTAATTAATAAACACCGATACCATCTGGATGGTTCACGGCTCTCGCTCCCAGGGTGGGGTCAGGGGCTGTGACAGAAGGTGGTATCAGAGCCACTTGTTTAAGCTATTTAGGTGTTCTTTTAATACCTAATATGAAACAATAAAGTTAGGAAATTAATACAAAGTAACATATGTGCTATTCTTGTAGATTTATATATATATGTATATATCTAGATATATATTTGCACATATGATTCTTGAAAGTATTGTCCTGTTTTATTCTGTGATATTAATAATTGAAAATGTTTATAATTTAGATGTCGAATGAAGTATCACATAATCCAGAAGTTCATACTAATAATGAAAATCCTTTGGATAAAAATGCTATAGAAAATATGATAGCCCAAGGAATAGCTAATGCTATACCTTTAACAAATAAAGTTGTTGAAAACCCCGTAGAACCCACCAAAGTTGTGAGTAGCAAGCATACTCGCGACGACAGTTTTAGCCATAGTGTCAACGGAGGCAATGATGATATTATCAAAACCCCATATCCCAAGAAAATGAAGGTGAGGACTCTCGGGTGTACCTACAAAGAATTTCTACCTTGTAAACCAACTGAGTTCGCAGGCAGTGAAGGAGCCATGACTGCTCTGCGATGGTTGGAAAAGACGGAAGTTGTTCTTAAAATCAGCAAATGTGCCGAAGAAGATAAGGTGATGTATGCTTCCAACCTCTTTAAGGAAAAAGCCTTAGAATGGTGGAATACAATTCTTCAAGCAAAAGGAAGTGATATGGCTTATGCCATGAACTGGGAAAAATTCAAGGAAATGGTAGAAAGGAAATTTTGTCCCCCTTATGAAAAGGAACGAATGGCTAACGAGTTCCTAAATCATAAAATGATAGATGTGAAATGTCGTGAATATACGACAACGTTCTTCGAATATGAAAGAATGGTACCAACTCTGGCTTCGCCAGAACCCGTACTAATTTCTCGTTATATTTGGGGATTAGTGAGTGAAATCCAAGACATGGTCAAGGCCGCCAGACCACAGACTATCGAAGAAACAGTCGAACTAGCTAACATCCTGACAGATGGACTAATCCGCACAAGAGAAGAAAACAAGAAGAAAGAGTTAGCCCATAAAATTTCCGAAGAATTCTACAAGAAGAAAGATACTGAACCGTCATTGGAGCAACCTACCTGCAGAAACTATAACAAAAAACATTCAGGAAGATGCCGTTTTAGGAGAACACTCTACTGTGACTTCTGCAAGATGACCGGACATATAGAGGAAGAGTGTAGAAGGAAGACTAATATTTGTTACAATTGCGGAGAAACAGGACACATCAAACCATATTGCTCGAAACTGACTAAAGCACCCGACAACAAGGCCAGAACAATAGACGGAGCTAAGAGGAGCGCGCGAGCATTCGTACTTACTGCGCATGAAGTAGAAATGTTTCCAGACGTAATCGCTGATATGTAATATCCAAGTTAAGTTATTATTTGACCCTAGTATAAATAAAAAAAATTATCAATAAATGCATCCTTTCAAATACTTCATCTATTTAGAATCATTATAGACTTGTTTGGTCTTCACTTTCCTTGAATCATTTAAATTGGTTACGACACCTTGCGGTGGCATTTTCTTTAATTTGAAGCTTGAGCTAATCTCATTTTCACACCTGATGTACGGATTTATTTATTTAATTTCCGTTGATTCATTATCTTAAACAGTCTTAATACAATTATGTGTTAAGATAAGAGTACGCAAATTCGTATTAAATTCCGGTGTACCTCTAAAGATTCTTTCATCATTGATCGAAAACTCTATAATATTCATTTGGTCTTTCATCAGCAATTGAAAATCCTATTCGAAATGAATATCCAAATTTATTTCATTAAAACTTTCAGTTGGTTATGAAAACGGTGAATTATTCGGTCACCATAATTATTGAACTATTTCGATCATTATGACACCTTGCGGCGTCAGTATAAACTTGTAGCTTGGGCTAATCATAATCATACAAATCATTCAAAATCACGTATGTCTTTCGTTTGACTCATCATTGAAAAAAAAATGTCTTAATGCAATTATGTATTAAGAAAATGATACACTAAACTCTGTTGTATTTTGGTGTATCCTTGCAATTCAATAAATGTCAATATATTGATTTTTCTCATATCATGGTTTGATAGTTGACAAATCATTTTCATGCTTCTATTTCATTTTGAGCTTGTTGATTCTGAGTCTTCCTCAATTGATAATCAAAGTAAGTTTTCTTTTGATAGTGAATTCTATTGTTTCTAAAAGTTATTTGCAACTTGTAAACATTCAATTTAGACATCTATTGATCATATATCTCTTTTGGCTTGAATCTAGTCACCTTGGAAAATATATAATTTCACACCGTTCGTTTGACATTAATTCCTAAAAATAATTCAGTTTAACCATTGAGCCCTGTTTATTGTGAAACGCGTATTCATTTGAACATGTCTTGATTCTGTGTCAATTACCTTAATATTGTTCTTATTGACTAAGACGTGACATAACTTTAAGAAGACATCGTAGCCCAAATCTCGAGGACGAGATTTAAAACAAGGTGGGGAGGATGTAACATATCCATTTTTTTTTCATATAAGAGTTATAGGTTGTTTAAATTTATTAACCACTAGTAACTAGTTTTATTTTTTTAAATAATTATTCAAACCATATAGTTTTAAAAACTAGAGTTAATTACTGTTTTCGTCCCTTTGGTTTGTCAAAAATCACTATTTCAGTCCCTGTGGTTGCACTTTCGTAACCATTTCAGTCCACCTCCGTTAACCCCATCCATTTATTCTGTTAAGTACACGTGAATTGACCATAATGCCCTTATTAATAAAAAACAAAAAGATATCTAAATGAGTTAATTATTGTTTTCGTCCCTGTGGTTAGTCAAAAATCACTATTTTAGTTCATTAGTTTCAAAATTACGATTTCAGTCCATGTGGTTTCACTTTCGTAACCATTTCAGTCCCGTCTCCTAACACCGTCTATTTTACCGTTAAGTTTTTAATGAAATACCTAAATTACCCTTGTGTTAATTAAATATGGACTTATATGATTTTATTATTGGATTTATATGATTTTATTGTTGTATGACATATGGACTTAAATTGGATTGTAGGGTTCGACCCACCATGGCTTCAGTAGAAGTAGAAGTCTGGCACTATTTTTACATATATGGTTCCAAAATTTTAATTTTGGATTTTAGAATGAGAAAATGTTCAGATAAGCATTATTTTTCAAAGTTTTTATGTTAATTAATGCTGCTAAGAAGATATTAATTGGGGTGGGGTAATGGGTCGCCGGACATTAAGAGGTTGGGGTTGTGATGCCGGAGAAGATGACCGGAAACTTTTGCCGGAAGCCCGGAAATGAGAGCAGGGATGGAGTGGGGTGGGGTAGCGTGGGGTTGTGTTTTAACAAGTGGGTCCTAGAATACAATCTTTTAAATTTCCATGGTTTTTTTATTTAATTAACACAAGGGTAATTTAGGTATTTCATTAAAAACATAACGGTAAAATAGACGGTGTTAGGAGACTGGACTGAAATGGTTACGAAAGTGAAACCAAAGGGACTGAAATAGTGATTTTTAACAAACCACAGGGACGAAAACAATAATTAACTCATTTAGATATCTTTTTGTTTTTTATTAATAAGGGCATTATGGTCAATTCACGTGTACTTAACAGAATAAATGGATGGGGTTAACGGAGGTGGACTGAAATGGTTACGAAAGTGAAACCACAGGGACTGAAATCGCAATTTTTAAACTAATGGACTGAAATAGTGATTTTTGACAAACCACAGGGACGAAAATAGTAATTAACTCTAAAAACTATTTTATATATATTTGGTTGGAATGTTATACTAATTAATTGGCTTATAAATGTGTGACACTTCTATTTTCTATATTAAAATAAAGTGTATAAAACTTATATTATTAAACAGGTAGGCTACGGGTAAGTTGACTGTTAGAAATATGAAGTACCTAGACGGGCCTAGAAACCATTTAATAATTAAATTATAAAAAAAATACATTATATTTGAACCTACTCCATTTTTAATGAAACTTGGTTCAAAATGTAGATAAGATTATTCTCGTTCTAATGACATATTCATTGTGTTATAAAACGTCATGTTTTAGAAGTTATAAGCGCCAAATAAGTGAAGCAGTTGAATTAATTATAATATATAAAATAATAATAATTAAAATCTAAAATATGACAAATTGTTTGTAATGCATGCAAGCATGCATGACTACGTGGAACAATCCTAAAATTATGACATTTAATGCAAGTAGTTTAGGTGTGTTTTCATATGTGAACGTGTATTGCTTTCGTGCACTCAAACTATTTGAGACATAGTATAAATACAAGTCCATTTTCTTTTCCTTTCTGGCGATCTCTCTCACTCTTTAAATTCTATATTCATTTTTTTTCTTTTAATATTCCATTTATTATACTCCAAAGCCCTGTCCCGTTTTAAGTGTTTTAACTCCCGATCACTGATACCCTTTCTGATTGATCTGGAGCCCCATAACGCATGTCAAGGTTCTGCCCGACTAAGTTCGTTGGGGTTCTGTCTCGTGACATAGGGATAAGGTTGAATTAGGGTTACTATACTTAACACGAGTGCATATATATATATATATATATATATTTTAAAATAGCTCAGAAGTTATACCCAAGATTCTACTAGGAGACTTTCTAGTTGAACCCTAAAGTTACAAAGAGAGTCCATTCTCTTTTCTCACAGTTTGTGAGTCATTCTCCTTTTTATCACCTTTTTGTGATACAATTATATTTAAAAATGCTTTCCAAAATCCTAAATGTTTACCAGTTATACTTACAGTGATGGAATTTTTATATTCTATAATAATTGCCGGCATGGAAGGTTTTATACATTACTTGACCCTCGTTACTATTGGCCAAAAAGTTAGCCAATAGTAACATGACCACAATCACAGGGGGAATTGTGCCCCAGTAGCCATAGCCTATAACTAATATCATTTTAACATTAAATCATTAATAAATTTGATGTATGATTGAGATAAATCTAATCGGTGTGTATATAAAATAGAGATTTATTAATCATTATTACAATATATATTAAAGAAAATATATTTAATAAACCTAAATTACTATTTACATTATAAAATAATGTTTAGTCCATAAATGTATACCATAATAAAATAGTCAAAAATAATATATTCTACTATACTAAGATTATATTTTTAGTCTTAGTCACGTTAATATATTAAATAATAATATTACAATTATTTAATTAATATATTATATTTGATAAGTTATAGCTATTAGTTTGACAGAAAATGATATATATTTCATTTTCTGGGCTAAGTGGTTTTGTGTCATAGAAAATATAATTGACAAAGTAATGTCACGGGACACTACTAAGTCCAGAGTTACTAGTTGAGAGAATGATCAACAGTGATATGACCAGAAAAATGACCAGAGTCACTAGTTGAGAGAATGATCAACAGTGACATGACCAAAGGCACTAGTTGAGAGAACGATCAACGGTGTTATGACCAGAATCACTAGTTGAAAGAATGATCAACAGTGATATGACCAGAGTCACTAGTTGAAAGAATGATCAACAGTGATATGACCACAATTACTAGTTGAGAGAATGATCAACAGTAATATGACCTGAGTCACTAGTTGAAAGAATGATCAACACTGATATGACCACAATTACTAGTTGAGAGAATGATCAACAGTAATATGACCCGAGTCACTAGTTGAAAGAATGATCAACACTGATTTGACCACCGTCACAGGAATCGCCTAGTGACCAATATAATAGTAAGATATAGTATATATCTATTACTTGATAAATTCACCATTGGACGAAAGTGAACCAATGAGTGATATGACCACAGTAACATCGGAACTGCCACCATGTGACAAATACTGATTTAGTTTTTGGATAAATATAAACAAATGTAAAAACCTTAATGTTGTAAAGTATAACAATATATTTTTATAAAAATGGAATGAACTCGCCAGTATTTATTACTGATAAAATTTTTTCAAAACGTGTTTCAGGTAATTTACTAGAAGCCAGCTATGGAGCACTGAATGCTTAAATAAAGTGGCTATAAATACCTGAATAAAAGAAGAAATTTATGTTTTATTTATTTGGGTTTATCCCTATAAAAACAATTGAATTAAATATGGGTATTAGCCCATTTGTTTAATATTACAAGTTCGGTGTTTTATAAACTCTGAAATTATTTCCTAACTACGATCCTGAAAAAGAAAAAAAAATTTCCACTGCGTAATTAATAAACACCGATACCATCTGGCTGGTTCACGGCTCCCGCTCCCAGGGTGGGGTCAGGGGCTGTGACAACATGTAACACCCCGACCGCGTAATACAACAAACCGCGGCGGAAACCTCGGGGAGTCGTGTCACATAATCGTTGTTTCACAACACATGGAATTCAGAATATTGTTTTATTACATAATAAGTTACATTGTCTTGGAATCAGATCAACAAACAGTACAATTGTCGTTCATGTATTATAATTACTAAGGCCCATGTCCATCCTATGTGAAGCAATCAACAGTCGTCACGTAATAGAACCTGAAACATATGTGAAAGTAAACACGTCAGCATAAAAATGCCTATGAGTAACATAGGATTTTGTGTTGAAGATTCACGACTTTGAATGTTTAATGAAAAGTAGTCATGAACCTTTGAAAATGTTTTTCTTTTTATAAAATCATAAGAAAATCAATATGAAGATCAGATGATGTAAAAGAATAATGTACGGTTAAATAAATAACCAAATGAAAATAATATGTACAAAATATGTCATGTCTTGTCCTTGTTGAAATGGTTTAGAAAATGCCACGATATGTAACATAATAAAAGCACTTATCAATAACCATCAAATAATGTCTCTTTTTGTATGTCAAATGTCATGTGTAAACAATGTCTAATGTTAAGTATAAACAAATGTCTTATGAAATCCAATGTCATGTACAAAACAAGGTCTTTGAATAACCAAAAGTTTAAATCAAAAGTTATGTTTTGAAAACCATTGCTTTTATTGATACAACATTTATATGGTTTGTCTATCACATACACTCAAGCCTTGAGATGTCGGATAAACCCTTAGCAGGATCAAGGTTTATCAAAAATGTATTCGGATTATGTCATTCCCTAACACTTCCAAGCCAACACTAGGAAGCGGGAACGGGATTTGTCAAGTCATATAGCGCTATTACATACTACCGAGCGGCGTGATCAATGTTAATGAATGTACTACTGTCCCATTAAACATATCAAATGTCCTTTTCAATGTAAGCATGTCATGAAAATGTCTTTGTAAAACCATGTAATAGGCATATTAAGTCAATATGCCAAGTAAAATGTCTTTGAAACCAAATGTTAGGTATACTAAGTCAATATACCATAAAATGTCCTTGAAATAATGTATTATATGTAATATGTAACAAAACATGTATAATGTCATGAAAACGAAAAGTAAAGGTATGCACATATGCTTCACCCCAAAACATTTGAAAAACGTAAAATAGGGGAACTATGTACTCACCTTTGGGTGCGTTTTTGTGTGTTAACACAAAATCCCTCAAATTGTTTATTCGTCCTAAATTAAGTTAGAACGATTTAATAATCAAAAACTCACAAAATACCTAAGTTTCTCCGATACTTAGAATTTTCACATAATTTTGAGATTTTCTCGATAAGTTATTATTTTTGATTATGTTGGTGAATTTATATATATATATATATATATATATATATATATATATATAGGGAGGAGCTCATGCGAGAACCACCCTTATTGTGAGAACCGCGAGAACCAATGTGAACACAACCTAAAATAGCTAAAAAAACCTAAAAAAACCCTAAAAAAACCTAACCCCCACCCCCCCCCCCCCAAAAAAAACCTAAACCCCCCACCCCCAAAAAAAAAACCTAACCCCCCCCCCCCCCCCAAGCTAAAATGCTAAAAACTAAACCCCTAGAAAACCTAAAAAAATAAAACAAAATCTAAAAAAAAAAAATTTTATATTTTTTATGTTAAAATCACTACTTTTAGAAGCCAAAAAAAAAAAAAAAAAATTTTTTTTAAAAAAAAAATAATTTGTTTTTTTTCTTTTTGCTTCGAAAAGTAGCGATTTTTTTATAAAAAATATTAAAAAAAAAAATTTTGTATGATTTTTAGTTATTTTTAGGCATTTTTGGTTGTGTTCACATTGGTTCTCGCGGTTCTCGCAATAAGAGGTGGTTCTCGCATGATCTTCTCCCTATATATATATGAGTTCATATATATATATTTTAAGAACTTTGCGACTTGAACGATTTTATTGGTGACCCTCATAATGTTATAAGCAATATATCTACGATTTGCGCGTCGTAATATATATACTCAAACGTGACATACGAATAATAACGTAATACACAAAATATTGTCAAATATTAACATGTCATCATACACATATTATAAAACACATAACACATTGTAACACATAAAGTTTACCCATGTACAACTCATTCTCGTGTATATTGAAAAACACATATTTTAGTGATTCGGTAACGTTTTTTGGGCGTCAGAAGTCACGTATGACTAACCAAACTGTAACGCTCCGCATTTTTCCGCACTTCTTGTTTTAGCAAGTCATGTTGTACTTTCCATATTTAGACACGTGTACTCCCTTTGTAATCTACTTTCATTTTATTTGTAATTCAAGACTCTTGATCATAATGAAAACGAACCTATTTTAATCATGTTTGTGTATTAATATTAGGCTTATGTGCGACTATTAATCAACATTCTTGTTTGAACGATATATTATCCAAGACTCTTGATTCGTTATTACGCTCGTTAAACTAGTTTGAAACTTGTAAAATAATGAAACTCGAAAGCTTCGTGAATTTATTAATCGTCGAAAATCTTTTATCTCTTTTGTTATAAATATGGTGGTTCATAGATTGTTTAGTTAATTAAATTAATTAATTTTACAATTAAAAAAAATTATTTTTTTTGTAATAAATCTAGTTAATCTCATTAGATTTTAAAGTTAGAAGATACAAATTAATCTAGCTAGTTAAACTATAAGGTTAGTCTTTTACAATAACATATCATGTGTTATTTAAAGTACTAGGACAAATTGTG
This sequence comes from Helianthus tuberosus, assembly GCA_030545235.1. NCBI lineage: Eukaryota > Viridiplantae > Streptophyta > Magnoliopsida > Asterales > Asteraceae > Helianthus > Helianthus tuberosus. Next base: position 60,837,684 of record CM060444.1, on the reverse strand, counting down.
TTATTTGCTGAAAGATTAAACTTATAGGGACTGTCGTGTAATTTCTGAAAGTTGGTGTCTTAAAATAAAAAAGGAATTAAAATCACAAAAAAACGCTGCACACAACGGGACTCGAACCCAGGCAGCCCGCCTACACACACGCGGGTCCCACCAGCTGGGCTGCAGCCTTCTTGTGGATAAATCCTGTCCCTTTATTCATTTAAGCACTCGTTCAATTAGCCTGATCAGCCCAAACAGACCTGAACACACGCGTTTTTTGGCGCAAATTTGATATTTTTTTTGAGTTTTAAGCAACTTTAAACTTTAAATACACAACCACAACTTACCCTAATCATTCCCTATAAATACCACACCTCTTCCAAGTATTATACACTTTTCAAATCATCAAAAACACTCTCAAATCATCAAAAACGCAGCTGCAAATTAGTGTTCGAGCAGATTCATCCTACCTCACACAAGTGAGCATATCTCACTCGTTTCTTATCCGTTTTGCCTCATTCTTTTTCCTATGTGCTTGGATTTTCCTTAGCTTTGATTCCATGGGCATTTCACAGTAAATAAGTCCCTGGAACTCCGGAAAAAAGGCTCCAAAGTCCACTGATTGTTTCTGTTTTCATGTAATCGTTGTTTAACTTAACCAAACTTGAGTTTTCTCATCTCAAACCTATATCCTAATGCTTATAACCTCACCTATGGTTAGTTAGGCTTAAAAACAAGGTTGAGACATGTTAAATCAGAGGTTAAAACCTCACAAACATTCTGTTTTAGTTAGGGTTTTACCCACAAGAAGTGTTCAAGCTTGAAGCTTGATGTAAGTGTGATTGTTAGACTAGCTTGGGCTATCTTTCATAAAAATCCACTCACTTCTTGATGTTTTCTCATAGATCAGTTGTTGTATTTCATTATCTTTGTAAGTTCATGACCCTCCTTGGTTGTTTTTACATCAAGTGTAGTGGTGAACACTTAAGAGGTGCCTAAATGGAAGCTTGTTCTTCCTACCTCCTACATGATTTCCATGATACTTAGAGGTACCTAAATGGAGACATTAATCTCCTACCTCATGCTTGAACCATAAGACCTTGTAATCTATATATTATCTAATTATTCCATATGTATACCTAAGTAACTAAACTTGATAATAACTTAATAGTTACTTGTTAAGAATATGTTACATCATCTATGACCATGCCCTTGTTACGACACTAACGGACCTTTGAATCCATGAAATCATACAAACTCTTTTGAGTTTTAATAGTGTCAAGAACAAGAGTTATGTGTACGAGATGATTATTTTCACCTATGTTATTTTCCATACATTTTAGACTCCGAATCTATAATCTTCTGATTTCCCCAAACTCACACACCTATGTTTCCTTGTGTAGGAGGACAAGGTGCTCCAAACTAAACAACCAAACTCTCACGGAAAATCAAGTAGGAAAGCTTGCAAAAACCGTGAGTATACTCGATCCCTTTTCACTTTTATCACTTTGGGATGCAACATGTACATTATACAAAATGATACTCAAACCATTTTAAACATACTCTATCCATGCTTAACATGAAACTATGTGTGATACTTGTTATTCTCGTATGCTATGTAAACTATTTGGTCAATATATGCTCATTAACTTTGCTAGCCTCCCTTAACAATTATAGCGCTATAGGATTAACGCACCGCCCGTTAGACTTGGGGTATTGTTAAGTTAAACATGTTACCTCCCGCTACCCTATTGGGATTAGGTTATTTTTAACGCGTTGTATACTTGGGTTTGAACATATTGTACGCCATATTTGCATACTAGTACTCACATATTATGAATCATGTTGGATATGAGCACTTTTTATTCTATTTATGCTATGTAACAAAACTTGTATACTCGTCTTTGCTTTTGCATTGAACTCTATTTTAATACATGTTGCAGGTTAATTGATGAAGTGATGTTACAAGATGAAACAAGATTTAGGGTGGACTAGATACACACCTAGATTAATCTATATTTTGTTGTTATGTTACAATGTTGTTATTTTTATTTGAATCTTGTATGACAATTAGTCTTGAAATGAAATTTGAATTAAATTAATATTGTCACATAGTGTTATGAAGTCTCTTGCAATCTACGCACTTCGTCTCATCCCGATGTTTCCGCCATCGGTTGGGGTGTGACATAAACACCAAGTAAACTTAATATAAGTTGAAATACTTATTTTTATAGCAAAAATATCAGTTTAGTTACTGATCTAAAACAGTTTTTTAAAAATCCTCCAAAAAGCCGATTTTTAACCGTTTTACCGCATAGTTTTGCATGAAACATTACCATAATCATCCCAATTCGTAACGACTTGATATTTTAACATAACCCATGTTATTTATTGAATAAAATAGTGGTTATACTCATGATAGTGCAGGTCTCACATAAATCATGCAAATTTCATATATTTTACTACTTTCTAAGCTATATGTACAACATGCAAAACTACCAAACCTATGATAAAGTTTCATGCCATTATAATATACCAAATAATGTTATTTTTATTGTTTATAATCAATTTTAAAACATTTTTGTCATACAATCATTTTTCATCATTTCTTGATCATTTAATCAACATGCATGCTTATGTATAAGTATCTAAAGCACACTTATCATATCATCATTATTTCATATGAACTTAAATACATTAAACATGTAATTTGCTCATGTAATCCAAGACATGTTCATCAAAATATCATCTAATCATTTAGACATAATTGCATGCAACATTCTTTTCATTAAATTATACTAACTAACAAAAATTCTCATGTGCATGTACATACATATACATAATCGACACATGCATACATATATATGTTTCCAAGAATTTCCTTAGTCATATAATCAACACAAATCATATAAACTTCTATATAACATCTTTTGATTATACATGCATTTACTTTTTCAAGAATAAATCAAACAAGTATCCATCAAAAATCAAAACTCAAACCCAAATATATATATATATATATATGCATATGTATGGCCATATATACATATATATATTCTTCCATTTTTATGTTGTTTGAAAACCCATTTGTTTTAGTTTCAAGTTTGTGAAATATTCCAAGAATCGAGAGAAACCTTCCAACATCATGAACATCACCAAGAATCAAGAATATGATTTAAAAATAAATTTTATACCTTCAAGATTATTGGTGGGTTTTGACAAGATTTTGATGTTATGGAGCTTGTTTCTTCTTGCAATCACCTTGGAAACCTTCTTGGATCTTCAAAACAACTTGGAAACACCTAGAAATGGTCTTGAATCTTCAAGATCATGTTTGAAATTCAAAAATGGTAAAGAAGGGGGGGGGGTGTTCGGTCGTTTGCTTACAAGAGAGAGAGAGGAGTGAGAATTTTGTTTAGATTATGATGAAGGGCTGTCTTGGATTTTGAAGATATGGAAGATTTTATGGGAAAACTCAAGATTCCATGCAACATGCAAGCATACATGTGTCATGCATGTGTGAGAGGTGGCATTCTCTCACCTAAACACACACGACACACACACTTATACATGCATATAAATATATATATATATATATATAATATATAAATGGGTAAAAACAGGTATTTAACTGGATACCGGGCATTTTATCTAGCGTTTTAATTCCGGATTATGGCGTTTTAAATTATTTTTATTATTCTATAAAAATAATCTCGCCAAATTAATACTGAAATAAATATCAGTTGCTGAGACTAGCTGTGTTGTCCGCGTTTCGCAGTGTAAGCACTATGTTGCGCAGTAACACGCTGTACGCACTTAAACTTGAAAAATAACGTTTTTAAGCGTTTTGATTTATTTTTCAATACGAACCTGATTAAAATAAATTCTAATCATAACAGGATATTTTTAGGATTTAAATATTATCCGGGCGGTCACTAACGTTCGTTTCGCAGTTTTGTCGCAAATAGCTCTTAAGTTCTAATAGACATGTTTTTGGCATACCGAACCCTTTAGAACTTATTTCTAAGTTATGTAAAGGGTATTTAGGGTATGTTTGGCTCATGTCGTTATTCCGGAGTGTACGTCGCGTTAAACCGACTACGTTTATGTAACAGTTTACGTATAACTTTCAGAAAAGCTCTTGAGAGTTCGAAATTGTACAAGGATTGAAATGTGTAATTGTCATATGTAATTATACAAATTCCAGCAATGAAATTCAAGATTTCATTGGACTCGAAATTGTTCGGGATTGTAAAATGACTGTAAAGGCACAATTGTTACACGACAACTCGACAATTCTTTTATAAAATGAATATGACTTTTCATATTTATTTCGAATGCCTAAACGTCATATACCTATATTTTGATAACGACCATACGAGACGCGATTTATGATACGAGTTGTTGCATATTATTTTCATGTATTCGTTACATACACTTACAACTTCTCGAAGATGACTAACACGACTATAACGATATATTTATATATTTTTATATAAATGTTTATATATTTGAAATTTCTCAAAAACTAAGTCTTTCGAAGAGTTATTAATTGTTACCGACAATGAACGAACAAAATAAACATAACTTAATCGTTTTCATTAAGTTAACAACAAACCGTTGAATCGTTTGGTCAACGATTCGGTAGAGCTCGGTGACACATAGTTTAGTTACCGCGTATATTAGAAACTTATAAGATATTCCGTGTTAGGAAACGACACTATGGAATGGACTTTTAGCTAGCTTTGAACATGGAAATCCAGGTGAGTTCATAACCCCCAATTTTTCTAGTTTTACATTTTTACAAATGTTTTCGAGGGTGGAAAGACATGCAAGTTTTGCAAAAATAAACAACTTTTCAAAGAATGAAAACTCATATTTCTAAACCGTGTTGCGAATGGATTCAAGAAACTTAAATGGTTTACGAACGATTTAGACTAAACATACCGGTTTTACAAAACACACGCGTATTTACGAAACGTGCATGATTTTCATGACTAGAGCCGGGAATGTCCTAGTTACAACAACAGGATTGGGTTGGTCTGCGTACGAAAAACGAGACAACCCAATGGGTTTATGTCCCCCTTTTCTCTTATCGTTTTCGGTTTATAACTTTCAGGGGGGGGGGGGGGAATACATGTCAACTTGGGTATGATTAAGCTAGGGAATGAACTATTAGATCATGTGAGCATAGGCGTTAACTGAAGTGCCATTAATCCTTTTAAGGACCACGGAACAAAGGTTAGATCTAATGGGTACGGGTGAGCCCCACCCACGGTCCATGGGTGACCACTTAGAGTGCTGTTGTGTCCCAGTCGAGGTGATTCGCCACTAAAATCGTCTACTCGGGTTGAGTACTTCCTATGTCGTCGCATATATTAATGTCGTTGTGAAACATTAATGGCCAACATGTTCATAGACGCTTTGCATACCAACTTACAACACTAAAACTTCCATATATTTTTAAGATTCAATTGATGAAAACTCATAAATACATGGATTTGCGAACTTAGGTAACGTTTTTCACTTATGTATAAGTACGAGGATGGGATGGTCCTGCTTACAAAGACTCTCGTGGGCTAGATTTATGGTTTTCGTATAACATGCTGAGAAAAATGACTTCACTATATTTTCTCAACAACTTTTAAAGCCGGTGAACAAAAAGATTTGTTTAAAATCTTTTTCAAACAAACTATGAACTCGCTCAACTTTATGTTGATTTTTTGCATGTTTCTTTCTCAGGTCACTTCTTCAAATTATGGCATGGTTGGAATATGAGAACCATTGGGGATTCGAGTACTTAGTGGGCGTTCATTTTCTAGAAGTCTTAGCTTATTTGCTTCCGCTGTACAATGAAGATACCGGTCTAGTCACGGCAATCTCTGATATTTCAGGGTGTGACAGTATCACATTCTAACTAAAAACTGAATAAAAACTAAGTAAAAATATACAAAATGTACACAATAAATAGATGTATTTTGCAATACATCAGTGCGGGTCCTAACAAGGTCATGATCGGTGAGAGTGAGTACTCCAACTCATCCGAAGAAGACTCAGAATCACTAAGTGAATAATTTGTCTCGCTATCAGTACTGAGAATCTCTATTATAGTACTTGGACTAGACATCTGTGACAAAAAATGTATCCGTACTAAATAACCTTAATTCTATATAAGCATGTATAACTTATAACAATTAACACATAGGTACATATAAACTAATCAAACCGTATGCATGCAATTTTCTATGCATCACATATAAACACAAATTTTCATGTTACGTTTATGACAAAATAGGCTTCGCTAGTTTGAAAATGTTTTATTCCAAAAACTTTTTGAGTTATAGTCTAGAATTTTTAAAGAAAAACTTCTAGTCACTATGACCATTGGCTCTGATACTAATTTCTGTCACACGTCAAAAATCACAGTAAAACACAATCGTGATGGTGATGAAGGTCGACAACTAATAGCGTTTTAGTAAACATGAAATTTAAAGCATTTGGAGATAAATTTTTTAAAGGATAACAGTTATCACAAAATACAAACTTAAAAAGTATTTAATTAAAGATCCATGACGTGGATCTAAACACAACAACTAGTCCTACTTCTAAAACACATGTCTAAACACAGTTTGGTAAAACACATTTTCACAATTCAGAAGCCGTTTGTGTACCCGAAAAAAATACGCTTCAAAAGTGTCAACACAAGGTTGGTGAGTTCACAGGTTTAATCAAACGGTTAATTTAAATCCAAAATTTTCTTTTTAAAATACTTAGGCAAGTTTACGTCTTGAAACTTCCATTTAGATTACTTAGGCAAGTTTGCCTCTTGAAACTTCCTTGTAAACTCAATAGGAAAATCTATTCCCAGACTTCCTTTAAAAACTTCGAAGCTCGAGTGATTGTGATCATAATTCTGCTGTGGCTTGAGTGCTCGACGACGAAGGTATAACTCCGATTAGGGTTAGAGGTTCTATCGATTTACTCTTCGGAGGAATCTGGATTCAACCTTTCATCCTAATTAGATTATCACCCTAATCCATTCGCCTCTTGGACAGCCTCCGTTTTTTCTTCCTTTTCCGTTTTGCTCGTGTTGGTTGCCTTTTCTAGCTTCCGGGTTTCATGTTTGCTTAGTAGGTCTGTTTTCGGTCGCGGCTATTTGATATAGTTTAGCTAGATCGCAACGAATCCTATTAACCTTACGTAGTCCCGTGAAGTTTAGTTTGTGGCGGGTTCCGGTAGTCGGTTTTCATGGGTCGTGGTAAAGGGAAGAGTTTTTTTGGGAGGCAGGATTTAAGATCAGTTTTGAATAAGAAGCATAATAAGGAGGATATTTGGCACACGGTGATTAGCAGAAAGGAAGCTCAACGGGAAAAGAGTTTTGTTGATCGGGAGCTCAGATTACGCAACGCCACTTCGTTTTTCATATCCAACCTTCCAGATTCCTGCACTAGGTCTACTCTGTGGAGGGCCTTCCAACACCTGGAAAATCTTGAAGACGTCTTTGTCCCCCTTAAAAAGGATAAAGCAGGTAACAAATTTGGCTTCGTAAAACTTTCGAACGTGAAGGAGCCTTCAAGGTGGATTAGCTCGCTGAAAGAGGTCAAGATTGACGGGGCAATAATAGATGTCAACTTAGCAAAGTTTAGTAGAGACGGGTCGAAGATCGTGGAGCAGTCAAAGGTGGAAAGGGCCTCCGTGTTCTCAAGACTACAAGAGGTGAATCATGTTGGAAATCATGTCAGGGTCCCGGAGCTGTATAATGCTCAGTATCACAAAAATAAATCTTATGCTTCAGTGGTAAAATCGAGTGGCAATATTAACCAGACTGGAGTGATTAACCTTCCCCCCTCGAACGTGGAGACAAAGAAGTACTGGGAATTCAAGTCGCTCATAGGGGAAGCAAAAGATATTGAAATTCTTAATAATCTAAAGGAGCTCCTTTCCGGTATTATGGAAGGCAACTTCGAGTTAAGATACCTGGGGGGCCTTAAGGTAATGCTCTGCTTTAAGAGCCCAGAAGAAGCGGAAGAATTTCGAAGCCTCAAAGTAAACGAATGGGAGAAATGGTTCTCAAGATTGTACGTCTGGGAAGGGATCCCACCCCTTTTCGAGCGTGTTGCATGGATTAAGGTTTTGGGAGTCCCGGTCTCCCTCTGGGATTGACATATTTTTAACAAGATTGGTGAACGATGTGGTCATCTTCTAGTAAAATCAGAGGCTGAGGCTTGCAGTGGTAACATGGCGGAGGAACGTATGGCAATTCTGGTTCATTCAGGTCAACGATTCTCTTCGGAGTTTGTTCTCAAGTGCCCGGATTTTCTAGCTGCAGATGAGTCAGATATGGGCTCCCCGGTTCGCTCGTCGGAATTTGATTTTACTCCGGCCTCCGGCAATGCAGATTCAAATGGTCGCGACGATAGCTCTTCCCCTACGTGCATGGGAAACCCAAAAGATGTCGAGTATCTTGGTTCCAAGGCAAACGTGCAGAAAGGTGGATCCGATGGGGTTTTCGATGCGCCGCCTGACATTGCTGATGAGGAGAGAGAACAAGAGTTTAACGGTCCGGAGTTAGGTCAGCATGGGGAACATAATTCGCCTTTGGATTGCAATTCAGAGGTTAGAAATAATGTGGGGACAGAGTTAGAACCAGTTAGTGGGAGATCTATTAAGGAGTCCTTTAGGCCCAGCTATATAACTAAAAGGCCCAAACAAACCCCCAAAACAAAGACTCAAGCCCAAATGGATCAGGCCCAGGAGTTTATTATTCCTGACCTTAATCAGGATGGGGAGGACGTGGGCAATTCTGATCCTTTTGATATTGAGGCCATCTTTAGGCTTGAAGAAGAGGAATTGAGGGCAGGGGATAAGACTTTGAGAACGGAGGCTGATAGTAATCTTATGGAGACGATACAGGAGGATGAGCAAGAGATACAGGAGGAAGAGCAAGGTAATATTAATCTCAAGACTGAAGTTGCCAACACGATGGATCTAGGGTCTCGGTTGGGAATCGAGGTGAGTGGTTTTCAAAATCACTTAAGAAAAATCGTATCTGGGGAAATGGAGTCAAGCCTTTGCAAATGAATTTTATGTCTATTAACATAAATGGGGTCGCTGATTCGCGAAAAGGAACTTGGATCCGAAAGTTAAAGGGTAATTTAAGAGCGGATTTCATTGGTATTTAGGAAACTCACCAGGAGTTTCTCTCCGAGTTCGAGGTTCGTCGTTTCTGGGACAATTCCAATGTGAGAGCGGAATTTGTGGAGTCTGTGGGCAGATCCGGGGGGTTGGCGTCCTTATGGAACCCGGATTTTTTTTACAGTCGACCAGGTGGAGAAACACCAAAGGTACCTCCTTCTTTCCGGCTACCTGTCAGGGGTGGGGGATAGAGCAAATTTCTTAAACATCCATGCCCCAAATGATCCGTCCCATAGAAGAGATCTGTGGTTGGAGCTTTCAGCTTTGATCGAGTCTCATAATGGTCTGTGGGTCCTTTTGGGAGACTTCAACGAGGTGCGTTCGGAGGAAGAGCGAGTTAATTCTTGCTTTGATCACAGAGCTGCCGAAACGTTTAACTGTTTTATTTCAAGGTCTGGGCTCCTCGAGTATTCGATGACGGGTGGAAAATTTACGTACATTTCAGCCCACAAGGATGTTAAAATGAGCAAGCTTGACAGGTACTTAGTAAATGATTTATTTATGAGCTATTGGCCTCAGGCAAAATTGCAAGTTCTTTATAGGGGGCTCTCGGACCATTGTCCTGTTTCTTTGTCTTGTTCGAACACCGACTTTGGCCCGATCCCTTTTAAGTTCTTTAACTCTTAGATTGGGGAGCAGAGACTGGTAGATATTATTGACTCTGAAGTGAGTGTTGTGATTGGGGGCGGCTGTTCAATGTTGCTTGCTGATACGCTAAAACGGATAAAAGCGGGGATTAAACAGTGGAAACAGGAAGTTAAAAAAGCCGAAAATAATGAGCTCAATGAGCTGGTGAATAACATTGATTGTCTTGAGGCAAAAGCTATCCAAGGGCAGCTATCTGATGAAGAAAAAAAATACCAGACTCGATCTTCGTGTAAAGGCAGAAAAAATGATCCTTAACCAAGCTAAGGATTTTCAACAAAAAGCTCGGGTAAAGTGGCTAAAGTATGGCGATGAGAATAGTGCTTTTTTTCACAAAATGGTGGCGGTTAACACTGCGAGAAATAGAATCAACGGCCTAAAATTTCAAGGTAGGGAGGTTTCGGACCCAGAGGAGCTGAAAGAAGAAATCAGGCTCTGGTTTAAGAAACAGTTCGCGGAACCCATTAGACGAAGACCGGACTTCTCAAACTTTGATTTGCCTTGCGTCTCGGACCTTAATGGCAGCTTCCTTTGTGAAAGGTTCTCGGAATCGGAAGTGTACTTGGCTGTGAAACGTTGTGAAGGAGGGAAAGCCCCGGGGCCGGACGGTTTTTCGATGACGTTTTTCTAAGTTTATTGGGAAAAAGTGAAGCATTTGGTGTTGGGTATGCTGGAGGAGTTTCACCAATCTGGGCTTATCGGTAATGGTGTGAACTCCTCTTTCGTAGCCCTTATCCCCAAATCAAAAGACCCTACAGAGCTTTCAAATTTTCGCCCGATTTTCCTTGTCGGCTCAATATATAAGGTTATTGCGAAGGTTCTGGCTAATAGACTAAAGTCTGTTATAAACGAGGTTATCTCCCCAAACCAGTCGGCTTTTCTTAGTGGAAGAAACATTCTAGACAGCCACTTGATTGTGAGTGAAACCGTGGCGTGGGCGAAAAAATCAAAAACAAAACTGCTAATCTTCAAGGTCGACTTCGAAAAGGCGTACGACACGATCAGCTGGAAATTCCTATTCAGGCTTATGGATAAAATGGCTTTCCCAAAGAAATGGATAGATTAGATAAGGGGTTGTCTTTCCTCGGGAATGGGGTCGGTTCTTGTAAATGGTTCGCCTACCAAAGAGTTTAAGTATAAAAGAGGGTTTAGACAGGGGGACCCGCTCTCACCTTTCCTGTTTATTTTGGCCATGGAAGTTATTAGTATGCTCATGAGGAGGGCGACCGACTTAGGCCTTTTTTTCCGGATGCCAGCTTCCGAATGAAGGTCCGTTGCTAACGCATCTTAGCTACGCAGATGATATCCTCTTTATTGGTTCATGGTCGGAGCAAAATGTGATTTTCTTAAACCGCCTCCTTCGATGGATCAGTTTGATTTCGGGTCTAAAGATAAACCGTCGGAAAAGTTCTTTGTTTGGTTTTGGAGTGGAAGATCAGGAGGTGTGTCGGTTAGCCCATATCATCAATTGTGAAGTTGGCTCGATTCCTTTCACGCATTTGGGAATCCCGATTGGGGTTAATATGAAAAGGGCCATTTATTGGAAGCCGGTGTTAGAAAAATTCGCCGCTAAATTATCGAAGTTGAAAGCAAGATACCTCTCTTTCGCGGGTAGGATGACTCTTGTCAAGTCGGTCCTCGGTAGCCTCCCGTCCTATGTTCTATCCTTGTTCGCCGCCCCAAAATGTATCATAAGCAAACTCGAAAAGATTAGGAGGGATTTCCTTTGGGGCAAATCTTTATCGGGTCATAAGATTCGTTGGGTGAAATGGCAGCTTTTGCTCAGATCCAAAAAAACTGGTGGCATGGGGATTGGTGGCATACAAGGGTTCAACCACGCCATGTTAGCAAAATGGTGGTGGCGTTTCAAGTCGAACCCGAATCATCTGTGGGCAGAGGTTGTTGCAGCCATTCATAAAGGCAATGAATCAAATAGTCAGTCCCCAATCATCCCTTTAAAAAATTCGCTGCCAGGTATATGGAAAGATGTAGGTTCAGTGGAAAAGACTTTGTATAAGATTGGAATAAACCTTAAGGATAATCTTGTGGCAAATGGTCGGAGCTGGAAATGGAGGACAGACCCTAACGGCTCTTTTTCGGTAAAGCAGGTTCGCCTTGATATCGAACAGGTTGGGGTGGACGATATTAACAACAATGTTGTCTATGAATGGAACAACTGGGCTTCGGCCAAAGCAAATTACCTGATGTGGAGGGCGCTTATCGGCAAAGTCACCTCTAAAGTGGGCCTTTTGCACAGGGGTGTTTCGCTCGAGGATTGTCGTTGCCCTCGTTGTGGGATTGAAGATGAGGACCCCAACCATATTTTTGTAAACTGTTTGTGGTCTAGGTGCATTTGGTGGAATATTTTGGTTTGGGTCCGTATCGGTTTTCCTTCGGAGGTCTCGGATCTCAAAGGCCTCCTCTCGCATATCAAGAGCAGCCCGGGTGGAAAATCATGGAAAAAGATTGTCTACTTGATAGCCATCGTCACTGTTTGGAGAATCTGGAGAGATAGGAACTTAAAGGCTTTCGAAGACATCTTTATTCCGGTTAACAAGTCTGTGAATCTGATCAAAGAAGAGGCCTTCATCTGGCTGTGCAACCGGTCAAAGCTTAAGGCGCATAGGTGGGATAAATGGCTGGATTTTGACATTGTTGAGCTGCTGTAATATGTGTTCGTTGTTGTTTTCTCTGTTTTCCTGTTTGTATTTCAGCTTCTTGCTGGCTCTTTATATATATATAAAGTGTGTTTGCCGTTCAAAAAAAAAAACTTCGAAGCAAAAATCTAATTTCACGATTTTCCCTAAAATTCATTAGACATAATAATATTGCAGACAACATCTGACATCGTAAGCTTGCAAGGAATATGACATACGTTACCAACCATAAGCCCATAATCAACGCATGACATTACTATCCCGTATAAGATTCTAGAAATATATTTTCCTGTCTTTTTCCGACCAGAGTGGTCAAACCCAACAGATCTATCAATTTATCTTTCACCCTCCAAGGCTAATGATTATGGCGGTGGAGAAATTTCCACGGATAAAACCCTTCGTTTGGGGTATTTCGTTAACATTACTCACGGTCTACATATTTCACACTTATTCGTTGTCCATTATTCATGTAAATATTTAAAAGAGATGTGTTTTTCCCTAAAACGTAATTAAATGGGGTCATGAAAACTAACCTTTGGGAGTGTTAAATACTAGAAATTTATTCCAAAGCCCATAGAATAAGACTAATATACCCGTGCGCTAAACACAAGCTAGGAACACTTTAACGATCATACTACTACTTTAACACATAAGTTGTTCATCCAACTTAGAATATGCAAACAAATGTTTTACTTTCCGTAAACATTTAATCTCAAACAAATGTTTTACTTTCCGAAAACATTTTACCCGAAGGACCCATTGGTGACCTCAATCTTGGTTAAGCCCATATTCTTATAAGTGACAAAACATACTTTTTAAATAATCATCTAGCACATGTATATTCCAATTTAAAACAACTCAAATGCAAAATAGTATATGCACATAGTGTGAGGCTCATTGGGGAACACTAAAAAAGTGGGGAACCGACTCAAACGAACTCCGATTGGACTCATTCCAGTGGCGTTGGCACCGGCTCGTCAAACCGTAACTAGGATCTCTTAACCCTAAACCCTAAATATATTAGGGTTTGGCTTTTAGGGTTTAGCTTTAGGGTTTAACATTAGGGTTTATGGTTTAGCTTTAGGGTTTAGCTTTAGGTTTAGCCTTTAGGGTTTAGCTTTTAGGGTTTATAGATTAGATTTTACGGTTTAGCCTTATTTTTTAGCTTTAGGGTTTATAGTTTAGGATTTAGGGTTTAGGGTTAAGAGATCTTAGTTAGGGTTCGACGAGCCGGTTCCAACGCCGCTGGAATGAGTCCAATCGGAGTTCGTTTGAGTCGGTTCCCTGCTGTTCCCCACTTTTTTAGTGTTCTCTAATGAACTTTCCCTATGCACATATATACTTATCCATATAAACTCCAAATAATTGTCTAACGCAAGACTTAGCACAATTTCACATGTAATATCATCAAGTATCAAAAATTCACATTCACATGAATATTTATGTCAAATATCACAACTTTTTATATAACTTATCATATGATGATGAAAATACATTTAGTACATACATTTCATGAAAAATCCATTTTTAGCATAACTTTATAATAATTATTTTAAAAACATATTCTAATTATTAATAAATACAATAATATAAAATATAATACATATATATTGTTGGAACCTTGAGGTTTATGCATAGAGAAATACTCAAGTTTAGGGTTGGTCTTGTAATGTTTAACTAGTTATTTTGGGTCACATGTATGTAATGGATTTTGGGTGATCTCGAGTGGGCTTAGGGTGGTCTCGGTCCATCTTAGGTAGTATATAAGCAAACCCTCATTGTGTTTAGAGGGTTGATCAGGTTGTTGAAGGTTGGAGACCACTTGAGATCTTGTGCTTGTCTTGTATCAGTCATCGGTTCAAAGGTGAATGCAAGAAAGTGATTTGGTTTGATTATTTTGTTTATATTACTATTTAGTTTTCTTGAATCCGCTCGTGTTTGGTTTCCGCACTTACACAGGTTATTGTTGATATCATTGAAAGATCCTCTCGGGTTTTACAATTGGTATCAGAGCCAAGAAACCAAGTCTTGGTTCGGTTTTGATATCATTGGATTCAAGAAGGCATTACTTGTTACTGATCTTGTTTGCTAGTGTGTTTCACAGAATTTCAGTATTATTAGTGTGTTCAGGTTCAAACTGTTCTTCGCAAATCTTGATTAAAGTTGCTGATTTTGGTTTGTGATTCGTTGACAAAGGTGTTTGCTGAATTATCGGAAGTTTGTTGAGGATAAAGATTCAAAGATCTCATATCTTTGAATTTTTGGAAGCTGCTGAAAGTCAGGGATCACAGTTACTTTTATCTCACAAATCTGTTTTGCAGGGTCTCGATTCGAAATCAGTTAGTCTCGACTCAAGATCATCAGTCTCGAGTGCTCAATTCTTTCGTCTCGATTGAAATCTCGTTCTCGTCTCGACTCGCAACTGCAGTGGTCTCGAGTTATCAATTTTAACTCGAAACCGTTTGTCTCGACTGGCTTCAAGTTTTGGTTGTTTCTGATCTCGACTCGCAACACCTGTCTCGACTCAGGACCTAATCTCGACTCGCTACACCTGTCTTGATTCAAGATTGAATACACTTGCAAACTCAGTCTCGATTCCTCGTCTCGATTCGCAACGACGTTTACAACGTCTTTCAGCTTTTGAACTTTGGACTCTTGGACTATTGGACTTAAATAATTAATTAACCAGTAAATTAATTAAGTAATCGAGTAACCATGACTTCAAGTAATCAAAGTGTTGACCTGGCAGCTATGTCTAAGCATCAAGAACTGGATTCTATCATTGGAACCACCACTCGTGTTCCCAGGCTGTTAGATGGAAATGACTTCCCTGGGTGGAAGTGGCGTTTCGAAAAACATGTTAAGGTCAAAGATGCAAAAATTTGGCGAAGTATTTTGAGAGGCCCAAGAGAAATTATGGTGGAGAGTTCTACTGATGCTGGTGTGAAAGTGAAAAAGCCTCTTGATAAGTATACTGAAGAAGACTTTAAAATTGTTGAGGAAGATGATATGGCATTTTCTTACCTGACCATGGCTTTGGGACCAGACATTGCTATTGGTTTTCGCACTTGCAAATCTGCTAAGGAATTGTGGGAATCATTAATAGATGTCTATGAAGGTAATGAAGATATGAAAGAGAGTCGTAGAAATCTGCTGAGCCAAAATTTCAACAATTTTAACCATATATATGGAGAGACTGTCGATAATCAAATTCAGAGATTCGTTAAGTTGGTTACTAAAATGCAGATGGAGGAAATGCACATGTCAAATGCTTCAACTAATAGACAGCTTCTAAATGCTCTACCTAAAAGTTGGGATCATCACGTCACAATGATCAAGAAAACCAAGGATCTTGCAAGGTGTAGTTTATCTGAAATGATCTCTCACATTAAAGCATGCGAGCTAGACGATAAACAGAGAGAAACAAATTACAAGAATAGCATGTTGGCCGCTGGATTCACTGCAACACCTTCTGCATCCAGCAATAACACTGCTCTAGTGTCTCACACTGGTTTTCAAATGTTCAGCAACTCTGCTTCTGCTAAAGCTGCTCCTACCTCATCAAATGCTTACTACTCTGGAACTCTTGCACCTGTTGCTGCTGCACCACCTACTGCTAATGCTACTGCTGCTGCATCGTTAACTCCCACTGCGAAAAACGTGATGATTGCTTTCTTCTCGCAACAGTCCAAAGAAAATCTTGATATAGCTGCTTCTGTCATAAATTGCTTAAATGCTTTCACTGCAGGTAAATTTGATCCTCCAAAGTTCTCTATGGATGACTTAGATCAAATTCATCCTGAAGATGTAGAAGAAATGGATATAACCTGGTAGATGGCTATGGGAGCATTTAGAGCCAAAAATTTCGTGAGAAAAACCGGGAGAAACAAATGGGAAGGTCTTACCTTTTCTGGACCCACAAAAATGCCATTTGAGTTACGTTTCTACAATTGTCATGAACCAGGGCATTTGGCGAGAAACTGTACCAAGCCTAAGGTCAATAGAGAACAAACTCCAGTTCAACCTGTTTCACCTAATCGAGAGAGAGCCCTTGTGACCACATCGAGTATATCTGCTGATGCTGCTGGTGGTGGAAGTCCTCAACCCCTGGGATTAGCTCAAGCCTTGGTGGTTCAGCCTAATATCAACTTTGATTGGAATTCGGAAATTGAGCGACTGAACATCTCAGCTCCAGAAAATCAAGCTGATTCAAACAACATTGCTTTCATGACCTCAAATGATCAAGTTTCTGCACCTGAGGATGAGACTTCAGCTGAAAACCTTGCTCTCATGACCCAGATTCTTTCAGCTCCAGTCAAAGGTCTCACCAAAGAAGAGGTACTTTCTATTTTCTGTACTCCTGAATGTAGAGAACGAGTTGAAGCCTATAGAATACACAATGCTGAGCTAATCGAAGATTATAATGACATTAAAAGGAAAATTTTCACTTTAGCTAATAATAAAAAACTTTTTAAAGAAAAAATTGAAGCTCAGCGAAAAGACATCATCCAACTCAAAGATGATGTTAGTGTAAAAGCAACCCAACTCTTATATGTTCAGGAGAAATTATGCACTGTGACTAAAGAACTGGAGGATATCAGAGATAGATATCAAATAAATGAACTCAATATTAAGAAATTTGATTCTTCCAGTAAACTAGTTAAGAATTTGTGTGATCAACAGCTTGCATATAAGAAAAAGAAAGGGCTGGGATTGGGTTTTAATCAGGCTCCTCCTCCTTATAATGACAATTATACTTACTTACCTATGACTGAGGAGGAGATGATGAATGAAAGTAAAATGACTTATGGTCCCAAAAACAATAAGTCATCATTTAATGGCAGACCTGTTGAAAAACAGGTGGTTCAACCAGTTTGTTTTGTGTCCAAGGGTACAATTGATCCTAACGTTTCTTCATCATGTGCAGATGAAATACCTGAAGTGAGGTGTGGAGATATGTTTGGGAATGAACAACTTTTAAATTTTGATTTTTCTGAATCTACTTTTGATAAAACTGATTTTGGTTGTGTGTTTGGTCAATCGTTTTTGAACTCGTTTCATAGTTATGTTTCGTCTTCTTTTGGGCCTGATGTTTTGAGCAAAACTGTGAATGCTTGTGATGAAACTTTGAATAATGTGTGTGATGATGGATGTTTTTCAGTAGCTGAAAATTGTGATTCTAATGTTTCTAACTCTTCAGCTGATGACAGTGTGACAGGTGAGGTCCCTCAGGACACATTTAGTGAAACCACTGAAACTTCTTCTCAAGAAAATCAACAATGTTCTGATTCTTCTTCTGAATCGGTCTCAGTGGACGTCCCTAATGTTGAACCTAGTGGGACCCCATTGGAAACCGAGGTTGAAAAGGAACCATTATCAAACTCAGATGATACATATGTTGATGAAATATGTGTTGATGAAGTTTCAACATCTTCCGAGATTAAAACTGAATCTGATTTTCTAAAAGAAGAAGTGGTTGTTTTAGATGAAAAATTGCAAGAAAATATTTCTGAAGAGAAAATTAAAACAGAATCGGAAACATCTTTTCAAAATGGTTCTGATAAAATTATAAACAAAGATAAATCTACTCCATCTGAATCTCATACTTGTGCCAGTGCAAGTTCTGATCAACAGGTACCTAAATGCTCAGAAAAGGCACAAGTTAAACAAGCAAGAAAAATCAAGCAAGCTTATTTTCTTAAACCCAACAGATACACATCTGCTATGAAGCGTCAAAACTTCCACACATTGAAACGACAAACATGTTTCAATTGTGGAGTTGCTGGACACATCGCCAGAAACTGTGTTCACCTCCCAAGTGTGCAGTATAAAAATAAATATGCGCAAAATCAGAAAGTTAAGCCAAATCGATATCGTTGTTCAGAGTCAGTGACGTCTGAAAAGGCTAAGACAATGAAGAATAACTATCGTAAGGCTAAGCCTTCTGATCAAGATTGGAATGCAGCCAAACGTAAAAATCAAAATCAACAAAATGATTTTCGAAGAAATCAGTATAAAGTGTTTGGTAACTACAATTCTCAATGGTCAAATAAGCATTGGAAACCTAAAGCTAAGGCTATGCAATCCAATTCGTCTCATACATCTCATCAAAATTCTGCCATTGAAAATCCTTCGAAATTTTTAAATAAAGAAAATTTAGTGTGGCAGAGAGTGACTTACATCGATGCATAAGGAAAACCCAGATCCACTATGGGCTGGGTTCCTAAATCTAACTGATCCCGCTAATCGTGCAGGAACAGCTGTGGAGGACTACCGTGCGCCTCTGGTACATGGATAGTGGCTGTTCCAGGCATATGACGGGAGACTTGTCTCAACTGGTCAATGTAAAAGAATTTGACGGTGGATATGTCTCTTTTGCGGGAGGAGAATCGGGAAGAATCACGTTGAAAGGAACAGTGAAAAACGGCGTTTTAAGCTTCGAAAATGTGAATTATGTCCTAGAACTAAAACACAATTTGTTGAGCATTTCACAAATTTGTGATCGAGGAAATTCAGTTCATTTTACAAAGAAAGGATGCTACGTATTGAAGCTAGGGATTGTCATTCCTGAAGATTGGTTTTTAATGACAGCCGAGAGACGGGGAAATGCTTATGTCATTGATATGAACAAGAAGCCGTGTGAAGAAGTTACTTGTCTATTTTCGAAGATTTCAGAACATGATGGTTTATTGTGGCATTGTCGCCTTGGACATGTGAATATGAAGAACTTGAATCGACTTGCCAAAGGTCAACTGGTCCGTGATCTACCAATCAAAGACTTTATGTTTGTAGAAAAGTGTGTTGCTTGTGCAAAGGGAAAAGCACATCGAAAGCCTCATAAATCCAAGCCTACACCCTCAACCAAAGATGTGCTTGAATTACTTCACATGGATCTCTTTGGTCCGGTGAATGTGTTAAGTATTGGCAAGAAGGCTTATTGTCTCGTGATAGTCGATGATTACTCACGCTACACCTGGGTGTACTTTCTAAGTCACAAGAATGAGGCTGCGGGTTTGATCAAACAATTCATTACTCTGGTGGAAAATCAAGCCAGTACGAAAGTGAAGGCTATTCAATCAGACAATGGGACAGAATTCAAGAATGTCACCATGGATACATTCTGCACTGAGAAGGGAATTGATCAACACTACAGTGCACCACGGACTCCACAACAAAATGGAGGGGCTGAAAGACGAAATCGTACTCTTATAGAGGCTGCGCGTACTATGCTGGCCAATTCAAAGCTTCCTAGTTTCTTCTGGGCTGAAGCTGTTAGCACGGCTTGTTACGTCCAGAATCATGCTTTAGTAAACAAACGACATATGAAAACTCCTTATGAGATTCTGGAAGGACGTAAACCTTCGGTTTCACACTTTCGCATCTTTGGTTGTCCATGTGTGTTACTACTTATGGACACTAATGGAAAGTTTGAAGTCAAAGGGGACGAGTGTTTCTTTGTTGGATACGCTAAAGGTTCAGCCTATAGAGTATACAACAAAGTAACTAAAAAGGTCGTCGAGTCGTGCAACATTGAATGGCTCGAAGAAAACACTACGGACGCTAGAGTTGGACCAGATTGGTTATATGATTATGCTGAATTATTTAAATCATTTAACATTTTGTCAAGTGTCCCTACAGATGCAGGTGTGTCTACTCCCAAACAACCGCTGTCCTTTGGTGATACTGAAGAAGAAGAACAGGCTGAAGGGAGTTCAAGAAATCATACCATTGACCCACCAGGAATGGTTTTCACTCAGCACCCAACGCCTCGACAAACGTCCCATCAATCCCCTGAAAGTGTTTCATCAAGCGGTGCTACTTCTAATGGTTCAGGATCTGCACTATTTCCTGAATCCATTCCTGAAGACTGCGTAGTTACAACTCCTTTAGTTCACCATACTGTAGCACCTAATGAGGGGGAGACTAGCGACACCATTGATGATAATCAAAATCCTTCTACTGAAAACGAGACCGTACCTGACATGGCAATTCCTACAAGTGTCCAATGAAATCACCCTATAGGGAATGTGATTGGTCCTGTAAATGCAGGAGTTTTAACCAGGAGCCAATCAGGGACCATAAATACATGTTTATACTCTTGCTATATCTCACAAATAGAACCTAAAACTGTTGATATAGCTTTGCAGGAACCAGGCTGGGTAGATGCTATGCATGAAGAGCTGAACCAGTTTGAGAAGCTTGGAGTATGGAAACTTGTTGAGCTACCAAAGGGAAAGCGCAAACTTGGAACTAGATGGGTGTTCAGAAACAAGCAAGATTCTGCAGGGGTTATTGTTCGAAATAAAGCACGATTGGTGGTCCAAGGTTTTAGACAAATAGAGGGTCTGGATTATGATGAAGTATATGCTCCGGTTGCCCAACTTGAAGCCATCCGGATCTTCTTAGCCTACGCGTCATATATGGGGTTCACTGTATATCAGATGGACGTCAAGACAGCGTTTCTATATGGAGATGTGAAGGAAGAAATCTTTGTTGAGCAGCCACCGGGTTTTGTTCATCCAGATCATCCAGAATATGCCTACAAGCTCGACAAGGCATTGTATGGATTGCACCAAGCACCACGAGCTTGGTATGCTACTCTAACTGAGCATCTTCTGGCTCATGGGTACACACGTGGCACGATAGACCAGACTTTGTTTATCAAGAAAGTGGGCAAGGATCAGATCTTGGTTCAAATTTATGTCGATGATATTATCTTCGGATCTACAAGTGAGGAGCTTTGCAAGGAGTTTGAGAGAGTTATGAAAAAGAAGTTTGAGATGAGTGCTCTCGGAGAAATGACATTGTTTTTGGGTTTACAAGTCAAACAAAATTCTCAAGGCATTCTCATTCATCAAGGGAAGTATGTGGATGATGTGCTAGCGAAATTTAAGCTTGCAGATGCAAAATCGGCTGAAACACCAATGGTAGAGAGACCGTTATTGACTGAAGATGAAGAAGGATCCCCTGTTGATCAACGTCTTTATAGGTCTATGATCGGGTCGTTGATGTATCTGACAGCGAGCCGTCCAGACATCATGTTTGCTGTCTGCAACTACGCGAGATATCAGGCTAATCCTAAAACTTCTCATCTTACTGCTGTTAAACGAATCTTTCGGTACCTTAAAGGTCAACCTCGGTTTGGTCTGTGGTATCCGAAGGATTCCAATTTTGATCTGTTTGCGTTTTCTGATAGCAACTTTGGAGGCACTGATAGTGACAGGAAATCTACATCAGCTGGATGTCAATTTCTGGGTGACAGGCTCATTTCTTGGCAATGCAAGAAACAACAAACGGTGGCGATTTCCACAGCTGAAGCTGAGTACGTTGCCGCCTCTGCATCTTGCTATCAAGTGGTGTGGATGCAACATCAATTGCAGGACTACGGTTTGACTTATCTCAATACTACTATTTACTGCAATAATGATGCTGCAATACAAATTGTTAAAAATCTTGTTTTTCACTCCAAAACCAAGCACATTGACATAAAAGTTCATTTCATTAGAGATTGTTTTGACAGAGGTCTTATTAAACTGGAGCAAATCGATACAGATGCAAATGCTGCCGATTTGTTTACAAAACCTGTCAGCAGCTCAAAATTCAAAGTGCTTGTTGATTTTCTGAAAATGATCCGGTATACTGACTGAGCATGGTTGTTTGTTTTTTAAGTAAATTTGTTCATAAAGTTTTCTATTCTTAGGTAGTTTTTATTTATGCACAAATTTAGGGGGAGAAATAAAAAAAAAAAAAACATTGCATGACTGGGAAACGAAATGAATTTTCACATTATGGTCGAGGGCTGACTCATGTAAGACCAGTATCGAAATAGTTTGACTCTAGTATGATGTGTTGGTAGGCTCTATCCTTAAAGACTGGAAACATTGGCTGTTTCTGTTCAGAACTAAATTAGTACATGACCTCAGAAAAGAAAATCACTTGGAATTAGCTCATTTCTATTTGAATGTCTGTATATTGTCCCGATACACACAATTTTGGTCTGACTCTGAAATCTTCTCTGAAAAAGTCGTGTATCTCCTCTGCTGCATCCAGATATATGCTGACCTGGAGGTGCTAGGCAACGTCAGCTTCTGCTGCATCCAGATACATGCTGACCTAGCTGTACATTGTCGGGCTGTAGATCAATTAAACACCCGAAAGAGGCCCTCAAGTGCCCAAAAGAAACCCAAGAAACCTATATCAAACTGAGAAAAACTCATTTGATTTGTATATTATACCATCCCTGCTTAAGATCTATTCTGTTCTCTTCTCAATCTATTCCTAGTTAAGATTTCAGAGATCTGGATTGGACTTGTGAAATATGTGGTAGGGAAGCTACTTGCATGATAGAGTGTGCTGTTTATATCTCCGGGATTTGATTAGTATTTGATTGGGTGTTCATTGTTAAGAAATTAAAACATGATAAAATTTGTCACAGGCAGTTATATGGAAAAGGTCTAGGGAGATGAGTTTAGGAGGACAAATATACTGGCAATCGTCTAGATCATTCAGTAGTAGATCAGTGTTGATAAGTGTGGTCAAGCCCGAAACCTGTGATTTGATCCCTGAGCAATTATGATATTTCCTTATTTTTATTCTTTTTGTAAATAATATTTCGATATTATTTATTTTTATGTTTGTAGGTTTTGGTTTCATAAAAACATGCTCAGGAAGTTGAAGGGTTGTATAAGAAAATGTTGATTTTTAATTGGATTGCTAAAATAATTGAAAATATATTTATTTAATAAATCCAATGTTCAAACTGAGTTGTGGTCTCGAATCAAGACTGTGGTCTCGGCCCAACCTGTTAAAGGCCCGGCCCACAGATTTAGAATATCTAAGGGGATCTCGACTCGAGACCTCACTGTGCACTCGAAATCAATCATTGTTACTCTCAAAACTCTCTCTCACTCTCCGGCGATTTCCTTTATTTTTCCGACGTTACTCCGGTCTCGATTTGCTGTTTTGAATCTGATTGAAGGTAGTTTGATGAATTTAATGATGATTAAGTTGAAGTTTTGCAGGTTCTCTTGAAGATTTAATGAAGAATGTTTGAACATCATATGAATATTTGAAGATACTCATGAACCCTAAAATTGGATATGTTTTGGTTTTCAGAGAATTTTGAAAATGTTTTTGGATTTTGATCCAAGTTGTAACAGATCAAAAGGTGTTTGGGAGGTCTCGACTCAGATTGAAGGACTTACCTTAGGGACTCGAGATCTGTGTTTGCGAGTCGCAACCTCATCAGTCTCGACTGAGGTCTCGAGTCAATGCTATATTGGTCTCGAGTCAAAAACATAAGGGTTTCGAGTGATCTTTCCTGTCTCGACTAAGGTCTCGACTCGAAACCTCACGGTCTCGACTCGAAATCTTATGGTCTATGCTGACTTTTGCAAACTGAGTTGTTGACCAATGACTGACCTTTTTGACTGTTGACCAGTTGTGTTAACTTTGAATATGTTTGGTCTTATTGATGAATTTTGTCAAGTTAAAAATTTCTTATGTGCTTAATGTTTCTGTTGTGTGTAGATATGGATTTAAAGTTTATTTCTACGCATAATCAAGCTGGATACTTAGCTGCTCCTCCAGAGACGCACAAGAGATTATATACATCGCTGATTAAAGGGTTGAATAGCTGCCGACTTGTTCATGCACTGAGAGATAATCCAGTTGTCTATGAAGGTCTTGTTCAAGATTTTTGTAAGACAGCAAGATTTGAAGCATAAGGAGCTGATGGAAAGGGGATGATAGAAGCTGAGATTCAAAAGAAGAAGATTGGTATTACTGAGCAAATGATAAGAGAAGTTCTACAGTTTGGTGATAATGAATCTGATCCGATTGAACTTCCAAGTGGTACTGTAGAGCCTATTTTGCCTCGTTTGAGCTACGAAGGAAAATATCCCTCACTCGTAAAGAAGTTCTTGCACCCATATTGGCGTTTGCTGGCACACGTGTTTATCTTGTGTATGACAGAAAATCGAGGGGGAACTGATCAACTTAACATTACACAAACTGCTGCTTTTGTTGCACTTATTACGAATAAGCCATTCAATTACTCGAAGTATATCTTTGAAGGAATGAAGAAAAATGTTACTGGGATTCGAAAAGATAAATTTATTATGTATCCAAGATTTTTGCAGATGATCTTAAATGCTCGCTATTCTAATTTGGAGCGATCCGGTGATACTTTGGAGCTGAAACCCATGGGACCAGCCTGTTTTGGTGCCCTTACGTCCAAGAAAGGCACTGAGAAGAAGTTTGAAGGACGTATTCCATTAGAGAAATTTGGTCAGTTTGCAGAGACTGAAGATGTAGCTGCTGATCCAGTAATAATACAACCAGTTCCAGTAAATGCAATGGTTCCTGAAGAGCATGATGTTCAGGGTGCTGTTGATAATGAGCCTGAGACAGAGATTTTAACAATCAATTCTGACGATGAGGGCATAGAGATTATGTGTGATTCAGGAGATGATGAAGAGCTTCCTCCTGAAAAAGAAGCTGATGTTGTTGTTTCTACTGTTCCGTCTGTGATTACTGCTGAGAGTTTAGCTTTGTTGTTAAAGTCTGTGACTGATAAGATGGGAAATCCTCCTTCCAATCTTACAGTATCCAATGAAGAGCCTAGTGAAAATCCAAAGGATCCTGATTCATTGCCCTTGAATCGGAAAAGGAGGGATCCTCGACTCGGAATGTATGTTGAACAAAACAGAGATCAATCTGTGAATATTGCTGAAGATGATGATGGGTTGTATGACTTCGATTTTGAGAAAAGTGTCACTGATACCACCACCACTACTGAAGATATCTTTGAGTTTAACACTGACACTCAAAGAAATGATCCGGAGACCACCACTGCTGATGTTCAAGTTACAAACGTTGATACTGATTCTGTCATTGAGACAATGCCACTTGGTATTTCTGAATCTGCAGGTCCTTCTAGAGTTGTTCTTGATGTGCCTAGCAGTTCAAGTGGTAAGAGACCTGAAGAGCCGTTGAGGATGCCGTTTGATGATGATTCAAGCGATGATGATGAATTTATTAGTATGAGAGAAATGAAGAAACGGCTAATTGTGGTTGAGCAAGATTCAATTCATAAAGACGCCAAGATTATCCAACTTGAAGATACTATAGTGCAAAAGAATCAACAAATTGAACAGCTTCAAGGAGACGTCAGCTTGCTGTTTAATATGGTTTATGATTTACGTGGAAAGCTGGAGAAGAAGTTTGGACAAGAGTTTTCTGATCCTACTGACGTAGAAAACAGAAGAAAAGCCTTTGAAAAGGATGATGCTAAGAGAAGTGCTGCTATGGAACAATACTTTAAAAAAGTTACTGATCCCGTTGCAGATAAAGAAAAGGCTGAAAGAATCAAGGAGAAAAGGGAGTTTGTAATTCTGAAGAACAAGAATCTTAATCCAGATGATGATGATGCTCAAGCAACTCATCATTTAATGGATGTTGGTGAAACTCTCTATGATAAAGTTGGAAATAGATCTGGTGTGGTTAGTTGGGGTTTTGATCATGATCGTCGAAGATGGTGGATAAAGAGAAAGGTTGGACCTGTTGAGTGGTACAAAAATCCAGCTCAGTTTCAAACTTTCACAAGAGTTGATTTGATAAATTTGTCTAAGTCACCATATATGGATGATCGACCTGGAGGTCGTGGATATTTATTCTTTGAACGACTTCAGAGGGAAGTTCTTCGTAACTTTCCTTCGATGCACACTGCAGAATCTATTGTTAAACCAGCTAAAGGCATTCGAGATCCTTACACAAACAAGCGAATGAAGATCGTGCACTGGCCAACAACTGACAAGGAGAAGACGATTCCATTAGTGAGGAAGATTCCAAACGGTGCTTTGAAGTCCTTACATTTTTGGGCTTATGATGAGCGTTTAGGGCAGGCAGTGATTGTTTGTGATGATGATGTGAATTTTCGCTTGGTGGATCAAGTTGATTTGCTGAATCTTGCTTATGAAGATCTGGAAGTGTTAGCTCGTAATCAAATTAGAGCTACTGAAAAATATGAAGATATTGCAAAAGCATGGACAAGCGCTGCTGCTTCAGCCATTCATATTCGCACAAAAGGATTTGGTGGGCTCAAAGATCGTTTGGGTGGTGATCGTGATAGTTGAAGTTTCAAGTATATCCATGCATAAACCTAGGGGGAGATTGTCGGAACCTTGAGGTTTATGCATAGAGAAATACTCAAGTTTAGGGTTGGTCTTGTAATGTTTAACTAGTTATTTTGGGTCACATGTATGTAATGGATTTTGGGTGATCTCGAGTGGGCTTAGGGTGGTCTCGGTCCATCTTAGGTAGTATATAAGCAAACCCTCATTGTGTTTAGAGGGTTGATCAGGTTGTTGAAGGTTGGAGACCACTCGAGATCTTGTGCTTGTCTTGTATCAGTCATCGGTTCAAAGGTGAATGCAAGAAAGTGATTTGGTTTGATTATTTTGTTTATATTACTATTTAGTTTTCTTGAATCCGCTTGTGTTTGGTTTCCGCACTTACACAAGTTACTGTTGATATTATTGAAAGAGCCTCTCGGGTTTTACATACATACATATATATATATATATATATAGGCGAAGAGTATTGTACAATATTCCTTAACGTACATTACGTACAATATAGTGAATTCGCATGTTATAAAATAAAATCGCATGTGATAATTTTGATGAAATAGCATGCTGTTTTTTTTGTAACAATTTCGCATGTGGTAATTTTGATGAATTCGCATGTTAAAAAACCAACATGCGAAATTGTTACAAAAAAACAACATGCGAATTCAGTGCGGGAAGATGATCGGACGGCTGAGATTGTAGCGTACGTATTGTACGATAAGGACATTTGTACGTTAACCTACCCCTATATATATATATATATATACTAGTCGTTTACCCGCGCGATGCGGCGGGAAACATATAACTTAGGTTGGTGAGTTTAGAGCTATGTACGGGGAGGTTCGGTTTTCAGCCATAACCAAAACCAAATTCGTGATGCAAAGGAAAACACAACACTTGTTAGTAATTCTAAGGGTGTGCATGAGATGGTTCAGTTCAGTTGGATCATAAATAAATTCTAAATTTTTGCTTAAGGTACTTCAAAACCGGTTATGGGGATTTAAAGAATTTTAAAAGCATGTACTGTGCCACGCCAACAAAAGCACAACCATAATTGGAAAGTGCGGGTATAATTTGAAAATGAAATCCATTTTTTACTTCATGTGCTTTAAACACTTGTACATCGTGCTTTCGAGCCTCGGTAGGTTTTGTCAATGTGTCCATGGTCGCCTATCTAGGTGCTCATAGAACAAACCCCAGCACAGCATTTGCCATGGCCCGGTTTGCATGGTGTGCATTGTTTGCGGGATCTTTGTAATAATAAATGACTCGTCAATGATGTATCAGTTCAATCCATTGAGGGCATGATTGTATGGGCGTCGCACATATCAGAAGCCAATCATCTTTGTGTCAATTTTTTTAACACCATCTAGTAGATCGTCAGACCATGTTTTCAGTTTTCACAATACATGTTAGCGTTGAAAATCATAAAACCTATGAAAGATTAAAAACCTTAATGCAGATCAACATGGGTAGCCAGTAATCTTAATACCAACAATATCACTTGAAACTCAAAAGATAACATACTTTCATTAAACTACTTGTAAAAATAAAGATAACAGCAACAGAGCATATCATGAGAACAAAAGAGTCCAATTCATAACAAAAACGCAACAAAAACTCATTTTATAACATAAAGTCTTTGAGTATCTAATATTGCTTTCGTCACAGGATTTAGACTGGTACTGGCATGGACATAGGCAACGGCTCGTCACCCATCACAAGGGGTGGTCTATATTCCTCCACCTCTTTTGGTGGGAGTGCCACAACATCATCCTTTGGCATATGAATAACAACATTATCAGGTAAAGGTGTCTTGGGTCCAAGCTTTCCAGTTGGGTCCCAGTCAAGCATGATCTTAACCTTTATACCTAGAACACCCTGTTTGTTTCATACAGATTATACAAACTTCAATCAGTTCTTGATATAAACGCACTACAGTTTGAAGCATGAAATCATGTTCACGGGTGTTTATATGAGTTTACCTGTCTAAGAAGCACGTGTCTGAGAGCAGAGTCAATGTATTCCTTGATGGGTTGACCAGAAGACACCATGTACCCATCCTTGAACTTCATTGATTTTGCATGCTGAGCCCTCAGCTTTCCGCTAACAATAACATGAGAGAAGTGAACAGTGTTAGCATTTATACAAACTGGCATAAAAGGAAAAGACAACCATATATCTATATACCTCACATCCTTTTGCTCCGTTCTCCATAACAAACCTCAGAACACCATAGCAAGCCCTAAAACATGCCAACAAAACATCAGCTGATAATGTTGTAATTCACAAATGATTCGAAAAAAAATAGCAAGTTTATTAACCTGCAAACAGCAAGGCCTCCAAGTAGCTTGTAACGCAGAGACTCGGCCTAAGCAATGGCGCAGAGACCTCTGTTGTTAACCCTTTCAGCATAAAGCTCCACACTGTTTTCAGGGAACTTAAAACGCTTCTGAACCAGTGATGTCAGCTCCCTTATTCTCCTTCCCTTCTCACCTGCATAAACAGATTCGAGGATACATTAACCAAAGTTTTTCCTTAGTCTAATCACAATCTAATGAGTTGAAGAGCAATAGAATAAGCTGAACAACAAAGAAACAAAAACACATTTTTTGCACATGTTAATAACAAATATCAAATTACTCAAACCTCTAAACAATTGTCAAATCCAAAATCATCGTGCCATACAGATGCAGGTGTATGTTATATGTCCTATTTTATAATTAATCCTTACCAAGAACATTTTGGGTACGGGTGGCCCTGATGATGATCTCAGTGCGCATAGGTGTAACCCTAACTTCAACACCAGAGTAACCATCCTCTGCAAGTTCCCTGGTGAGGACCTCATTCAGCTCAGCAAAGAACACACCATCAGCTACAAACTGAATCATACAAAACATATTTACAATACATTCTATCTAAAAAACAAACACAATACGATCTTGTAATACCGATTGACAAAACTAACCTTTCGCTTCTTGATCAATTGAGTTGCCATTTTCGTCAGCTGAGTTTAGATTATGAAGATTACTGATCCTGAATTTTAACACCAGAAAAGATAATACATTTACAAAGTCAATCAAACATCGCACATTTCACTCCAAAATGAGCTTCAAATTGATATATGTACATGTATGTGTTACATAATTTTGTTCGTCTCCTCCAATCAAATGTAAAGAAGGACCTGGGTTTCTCGGACTTTGCAAAGTGTTTAGACATGGTATACGCTGCGCCGATTGTTCATGGCTCTTGGCCAGAAAATGATTCCAACTCCATTGCCATCATTTGCGCACTACACTCTTTCCATACAAGAGACGGAGACGGTGAAAGAGACAATTTGTACGTTATATTTCTCAAGCACTACGTACAAGTGCATTAAGCAATTCTCGCCGTAAACTCGGTTACATATCGAACGCACCCTTCTATAAACAAGGAATTAAATTAAGAATCGACATACCTGAATTACAATCGATGTTGTTGTATTAAGATGAACATTCAAAAGGCAGATGCTTTGGAAGGTCTTCTTTAGTACCATTTCGTATTCTCTCTTGTTTCCCTAATCAATCAAACCGATCCCAATTAAGTACTTCGTTAAACAAAATTAGCACCGTGAAATAAACAGTAACAAGAAACATCAACAAGCGTTGCATATAATCTTTAAAAAAAACACGCACCACTCTGTCCTGTTTTTTGGCTTCCAAATGACTTTGATGCAAGCTTTTTCAGGATTCTCGTTTTTCTTGGTTCCAGCTTTTGGTCTATAAACAGCGGCAATCACCTTAGTCTCACCTAATACCATAAAAACACGACGTGTGGAAAAAAATATTGAAAAAAAACCTGCAAGAGATGGATGCCACGTGACGTAAAAGGGTCTTCGTTTCCAAGTGGTTGACCTTCGAGTCGTACAACTTCAAGCATCTACAAGAACGTATGCGGCTTAGATATATACGCACATACGTTTATATAAAAAAACATTGGAAAATCTTTTTTAAGTACCTCTTCGTGTTCGATTGTGTGGCCAAGAGGCATGATAAATTGGCTCCCCGTAAACCGTGTAGACCTCATTCCTGGATGTGTGTTGTATGGGTTTGGTTTAACCGATGCAGCAGAATAAGCATCTACGTTAAAATCAGCCCATTCTGACTGATGCTCCCTTAAAAACCGAACCAGCACCGCAGGTGGCACGTTCTGGATGATAAAAATAAACAATAACGTTCAAAAAATGTCTCGGAACTAAATACTTTTTTTCCAATGAACAAGAAGTCGAAATTATCTAAAATATCGTAAATACTCACCTCGAATAGCATGGATGTCTTTGCACATAGAATCCCGCCAAGATACGATGGCGAAGCAGAGGGATTCATGGAATTGTTAAGATTCTTCGTTGAATTCACCGCAACGATTACATCTTCAGCACCATCACAATTCATTAACGACCACCCATCGTCACTAAAGCCATTTACCGCATCGTTGAAGCCTCTGTAATTCGAAGCAAAAAAAAAAATCAATCTAAATTACACGAATGATGATAAGTATGTTATATAAACATATCATAAAATAATTTGGTAGATACCTGCTTAATCTTTGACTTAACGTTCTCAAAACAGCCGGTTGTCGTCCCAATCCATAAACTACCTCTCCGCTTGACTCCTGAGCTATTTGCCTTGTATATCGCAACGCCTAAAAACGATAGAAATAAATGTCATTTTACAAACTGGAAAAGCGTTGAAAGAGATAGTTTATAAGATTCTACTTACCGCTATGGTCATCTTTTGGGCTACAACTTTGGAAGATTCGTAAAGCGGACGAAGAACCTCTGGCACACTCCATGCCTAAATAAAGAGTAATTTTTTTAGCAATATGTTGAAAATTCACGTGTACTAAACCAAATAAATGAAACATCCTGCAGGGGTAAATTAATTGGTTTGTTAATATGAACCGATTAATCAACTTTTTTGCATGAATGGACATAAGGGTGTGAATTTCTGACACGACACCTTGGTTTTAAATTGCGTGATGCGCTCCGATGCGTTTAGTCCAAAAATCTGATGCGCGATGCGCGATGCGAGCGCATCACGTATGTGATGCGTTCTTTATAAAAAAAATAGTTAAAAATTATTTATACACAAAAACTTATAAAAACATACTTAAAGTAAAACAACTGACGTAATTAGAAGGTAAGAGT
Organism: Helianthus tuberosus; assembly: GCA_030545235.1. NCBI lineage: Eukaryota > Viridiplantae > Streptophyta > Magnoliopsida > Asterales > Asteraceae > Helianthus > Helianthus tuberosus. Next base: position 60,805,894 of record CM060444.1, on the reverse strand, counting down.
TGTGTTTTTTGGTTCAAATCAAGCATACTAAGATGTTAATTATGGAAAAAACCGAACACAGTTCATAAAATCTGGAAAAAAGCATAAAAAACAATGTTGCGCGCATCAGAGCGCATCATGCGATGAGCGCATCATGCAAAATGCGCGCAATATTCTCGCATCACGTAAACGCATCGCATCAGCTGCTGCGATGCGCTCTCATTAGCGCATCGGGCGCATCACGCATTATGCGCGCATTTTAAAACCAAGCACGACACGAATGAAAATCATAAAAATAAATAAAAACAAATTATAAAAATTCTACAGCGCAACAAAATCAAAATCATCACCGAAAAGAAAATCATTATGTTAAATTTACAGGATACAAAAAGACAAAGTGATGACTAAAACAACCTTTTAAGTTCTTCTTAATTCACATATAAATAGACATATAATCGAATTCAGAAACTGAAATATTAACAAACATATCACATAATGCTATCGATTAACACACAACAATCATTCATGACTTCATGTATAACAAATTCATAAAAAAATTAACACGTAATTTACCATATCATTCCAAATTTCGTCACCGGAACCCTCCGTAATTTACTACACCCCCGAGTCGACTTCGCAACAAATCTAAACCCTAAAACACCTGCCCTAAAAGCACATCTGACTTCAAAAACTCCACCACACCAAGTGAAGCAATAACAAATTTGTAATGAAAGTTTTTGATAAAAACATAAGCTTAAAAGCTTCAAATCGACCCAAAATACATGGAATCGATTGAAAGTAACAAAACTCAAATCCCTGTGAATCGACAACTCGGGTCACCTGCAACCCTAGACGGGTGTCAATCCCTGCAGATCGTGAAAGAGAACGATGTTAAGAATTTTAAAATGGTAAATGAAGAACAAACTCAGATCCCACACTTACGGCTCTGTTTCAATTCGGAAGATGAAGATTTTGATTCCACGCTGATATTGAAGAACAACAACACATCTCTGATATTGAAGATCAACAACACATCTCAGATTCTCGTGTATCTCCACCGCTCCATCTTCATCTACAACAAAACAACAAAAAACCCTAACAGTCGATGGTGGTCCGGTAGATCTAAGAAAACATTCAGCAAAAAAAACTACCTGGATCTTTTTTCCATCGTTCCGCTTCAGACCAACACCACCATCACCATCTTCATCGATCTGTTGAAACTTCATAGATCTGGTGAACAAAGATATCCCGAATCGCTAGAGAGAGAGAGGAACATGGAAGCGGCAGGAGAGAGAGCAGAGGAACATGGCCAAATCCTCACAGATCTGGCGAGATCCGAGAGAGAGGCCTGATGAAGTCGCCATAGAGAGAGAGAGAGAGAGCAGAGGATGAGAGGCGGACCAAATGAGAATGAGAGATGAGAGAAACCCTAGTTTTTGTGTGTCCGCGTGTTAAGTTTAGGGGAAGGGTATAAGTGGAAAGTGAAGTTTTCTAGTGCTTAAAAGACTTGTACATTATGTCTTATAGGTGTTTTAAGGAATTTTTTTTGGACATTAAGAAGTCCTTTGGATATGTATAGTATAGATAGTATAGATATATATATATAAAATTTCGAATTTAAGTCTTAAACCCTTAGAAAAATTATACATACTATGTTCAAAACTTGTCAACATAACGTTTTTTATGTCTATTTTCAAATATCACCGTTTTTGCGTTTATAGGCGAAACAACTAACTTTTACTAACCAAATTTTATCAGTTTATCACGTAAGCACTTTTATATCAAAATATATTTAGATAATCAAAATTCAATCTTCAAAATACTAATACATAAGTTTAGTTAAAAAATTACCATACATGATAATGTTTAACGTTTTCGCGTTATCCTTCGTGATGAAAACCACATAAGATCATACTTAAACACCATAACCTTAATATATAATTTCAAATAGATATTTATATTTAAAATATGATTTAACTTAATGTTTTGAAATAGTTTCAACAAACATTATTTTTAATTTTGAAAAATGTCGATTTATAGACTTTATAAGCAAAATGTGTTAACACCACGCATATACTTCACATAAGATACTTACACACTTAAAATATAAGTTTTTTCCTTTATTAAACAAGGTTTACTTCTGTCCAAAACATGACTTACCTTATTTTAGCTTATGATGATTTACCTTATTTTAGCTATCATTTTTTTTATGATGATTTACCTTATTTTAGCTATCATTTTATATATAAAACTCACCCATTTTAGTATCCAATCATCAAGAATCATACTTTGTATATAAATACTTTATTTTAAAGTATAATACATACTTTGCAAACCCATTTTTCCATATCCAAATGGACCATAAATATGCACTTTTTAATTTTGCCAAAAAGTGCATTTTTGGACATCAAAATCACTTATATGATTAGTATCGTATAACAAATCATTCAAGCCAATAATAGCTAAATAGTATTACCCACTTAATCTTATTGTTTCTAGCCAATAATATTTACTTCTGGTGTTAGTCGACATATCATGCCTTAAAAGTATATAAAAACATAACACGCGTGCAAATTACACTATCGTTTTCTAAATAGTTTCACTAATAATATATTATTTTATGTTATTCCAACCATTTTAGTCAAATTCTGGACTTTTCTGTTTAATCGGGTCATCACCAACATTCGTTTCGTATACTTTATCGCTACAAGATATGTAAATTTCTAAAATATGGTAAATTTCCAAAATTTACATAATTCAAGTCCATCCATTATTGTGGCTTGCTACACTTTCTAAGACATTAATCAATCCAGAATTAAGTCAAATGACGCCTGTATTAATATTAACTTTTGTAACTTTAGTACGAATAATAATAGAAAAATGTCGAGTGTCACATGTGAAACGCAGATGGTGGTTACAAGTGCGGGTTTGGCCAGGTGATGGGTGATTACTTTGCTATGGAGGTTAGGATTTGGGTTGTGGATTGACGGTCAGAGATTGATAGTTTTGAAGGTGGAAATCGGTGGTGGTGATGGCGACGTTGGAACAGGGGTTAATGAGTTGACGGAATAGCAGGGGTGGTGGTTGGCGATGATGAAGTTAGGTTATTCGAGGGGGGGTTTTTGTGTTGTGCGGCGGAGCTGAGTTGGGTTGGCTTGGGTTGGGTTGGGTTGGGTTGGGTTGTGGAGGATGATAATGCAATGGTGGGTGGGTGGTCCGACTCAAGAACATAGCTACAGTTTTAAGGGGTGGTGAATCGACAATGATAAAGGATGATAGTAGGTGGAACACGATGGTCAAGCGTGGATGACGATGATCCAAGGCGGCGAAGGTGGGGTACGATGAATGTTGAGCGATGGAAAGTAGGTGGGGTGTTTGGTGCCGAGGTAATTCATCGGAGGTTTTGTTAGAAAAACTGGTACTGATAAGAACTGCAAAATAATATGAAACAGAAATAGTTAACGAGAACCGGGCTTGTGTTTGGCACAATTCCCTTAAACAGATTCGTCGTCTGTTCCCAGGGTACGCCGGTTGGAAGCAGCAACAGCGCACTGCCGGACTTGAACACTTGCCTGAAAAGAAAAAGGAGAATGCTGTAGAGAGATCGAGAGAAGAGATGATTTCTGGTGTATCTCAACTGAGCAGCTTACATCTGGTTTTATAGTCACTAAACTATAACCGAAATCTGGCCCATTATTGCATGAGTTAAAACTGAATAATGGTCATCATTGAGTCAGTTTCGAAACTGATAATCAAAACTGAAGACCAAATAATGATCATCATCAATGCGAATAATCATCTTGATTTTAGTTTTAAAATTCGTTCAAAAAAACGGTTACATTCTTGAGTGCAAAAACTAGCCTCGCGCGGGTCCGGGTTTTCAGAGCTGCATTCGTATCCGCAGGACGCGCGGGCACACACGAGTACAACTAAATCCGGTTCCAATTTTTGCACCCCCCTGCGCGCACGCGCGAGGGACTTGTGGTAAAACATGTCATAAAGTGATATTTGTTAGGTAAATGTTTTACCTTATAAATACCCTTTTTCTTTGTCTCCACACCAATGTGGGACAAGTGTTTTACCATATAGTCAGACTACCATTCACACACACCCAAATTCCAACAACCCCCCACATGAATGGAGGTCGATCTCAGAACAACATTGTTCCCATTAGATTTCAGCAATTGAGTTTTGCATACGATAGGTAGGTGTTACCCTTTGAACCTTTGCTCATGAAATGCACTTAGCCCACTAGCTCTGAGTAGAACTGGATGTCTTTGAACTCGTCTGCCGTTTGTGTAGACGACAATGCACTTCACACAAGATTCTCCCTGACAAAGTCAAGTCCTCATAGTTATGTTCGTTATGGTCATGAACATGATGCCTGGTTCTGTGAAGGCCATTAGGTATTGTGCCCCAACAATACCCTTCGAAGCGACCCCACTTCTCTCTCACATAGGTGATTCACTATGTATGGTTACCTTAGTCGAATCATTAAAAGCCATAGGCTTAGCCTCACACTTGTCACTTTTAGGAATGGACTAGGAAGTTTACTAAGCTTTGCAATAAACTCCCTTATATATATACGTAGGGTTATCCCCCACAGTGACCTTACTAATTCATACAATTAGGTTTTCCTATTGAACTCAGCTCTTGGGATGTAACAAACCGCACTTTTGTGCGTTGTTACTACTCGTTATACTCGTTACGCCTAGCACCGGAGATTCGGATCATAATGTAACTATATCGTGTATATCGCTATTCGAAGGATAATCGCATATTTTCGAAATACAACGTCACTATACTACACTATTATCACACCAACACTCACGGAGGCATTGAGTAAGGGCCTATTCTACCCTCCTCGGTGGCCGTGAGGTGTCGAACGTAAACAATTAACGCTAACAAGAACTCTCGGGTGAGTGCTGTAGCTCTAGTCGTCATGACGATGATGACAATACGAGTAAACGGTACCCCGTCAGTCTTTGTGGCCCTACACGAAATAACGTTCACGATGACATCAAGAAAGGACCTATGCTACCCTCATTGATGGCCGTGAAACGTCGCTAATAATCGCATACTCGAATCGGAAACCGATTGTTAATTATCGAAACTTTGGATTATGGATACGTAAATACGACCCCTCGTGATATATATATATATAATAATAACAATATAATGATAATATAAATTAATTATGGAAAGTACGCGCTTCGAAAACTATCAAAACGATCAAAACGGAGAAGTCCAACGCGTCAGGATAGCTATCCGGACGGATGGGCATACGCACGGATGGGCCATCCGCACGCATGAGCCATCCGCACGGATGGGCCATCCGCACGGACGGGCTATCCGGGCCAGACTTCCTTCCTCTCCTCTGTTGCCTATAAATACCATGTCACATCACTTGAACAGTGATGTGACAGCTCCTATTCAACCAAACACGCTCCAAGACCATTTTCTCTCGATTCCTCGCGATTCCGGTAAGATTTCAACCTAAAAACTTGTACTTCTACGATCTACACTCGATACTACATCATTCTATCTTTCAAAACTCGAATTCTAACCATGAAATCTGCGGATTTGAGGCGTTTTGAGGTGATGTCACCAAGAGTTCTTATGAACTTCAAGTTGTGGCCTCACTTCACTATAAACGACTCAGATCTGGGCGATTTCTACATATTTTAATGACAAATCTCACCTGAATCTATGTATTTACCCGAGGAGCTGTGTGATTTCGAGTTAACCCTGAGGAACCATCACGAACGACGAGATCTGATGGAACGGGGTGATTCCCGGCCGTTAGAGCGGGTCGGAATTGACGGAACTTCAAGGGTTAGTGCGAGATTACACTGCCCCGGTAACTCTACACGTATACCTTCCGTTAAACACTCAGAAACAGTGTTCAAAATGCAAAACAGACGCGTTATCCGCACAAGATCATATGCAATCCGCACGGACAACATGTCATCCGGACGGATCACATGTTATCCGGACGGACAGCATGTTACCCGCACGGACAACATGTTACCCGCACGGATAGCATGTCATCCGCACGGACAGCATGTCATCCGCACGGACGACATGTCATCCGCACGCACAACAAGTCATCCGGACGGATCAATATGCCATCCGCACGCATGACATGCCATCCGCACGCACAACATGTCATCCGCACGGATCATGTCATCCGCACGGATGAGCACCAAACGACTGATCAACTCACCAATCAAACGAAAGACCATCCGGCCGGATTGTCGTCCGACCGGATAGTCACTGGACCTTATCATTTCAACCGAATGGCCATCCGACCGGATTGCCATCCGACCGAATGACTAATAATCACCTGATTCGTTCATCGCCGTTTAACGCACTCTAAATCGACCAGGCTAAGTCAGACGCATTCTCAACCAATCAATCAAGCAGTACTTAGTTGCCGAATACGTACTGTGAGTATACTTGACCCCTTTTTAATCGAATTTTGGGTGTAACATACGTTTCTATCAAATCGAACTCATCAAACGAACTATTCAATCAATCGAATTATCACTTGCGAATAACTGTTATGCATAGATATACGTGATGCTAGTTGCATATGTGCTAGGGCTTATACTCGCGACGTCCCACCACGACTAGTGTAGTACTATTGCGCCCGACGGGGTCTAGTTATGCCATCGTACATTCGAGCATCGAGGACTTAGTTGGTAGTATCAGTTTTGCGAGTATATATGTCGTGTATTACGTTTATGCATGTGGAAATTCGCAGCACATTTTAATCTATTATGCTAAACTTATCAAACCTGTATACTCGCCAATACTTTTGTATTGACAAATATTTTAACGTATGTTGCAGGTTAGATCGCAGACTATATCAAATCAAGCTAGGAAGTCTAGAAACTCAACTAAAATCTAGGTAGTCGGATTTGCATTGTTCGAGAGGGCAATAAATCTGTGATAACTTATGTGATTGTATTATTTGCTAGTATGGGATAACGAATGTATTAAATATTATCGCAATATAGTTGTTATGGATTCTCTCGAGCAATCTGATTCGCCTAGTGCTGCGCCCCGATGATTCCGCCATCGGTTGGGGTGTGACATGGGATCTCCAGTCTACTGAGTTAGGTTTCCATCATATGAACTTTTATTTTCAAGGGCTTCAGTCCCATTCCCATGGACGACTTCTGTACTAACTCTCTACTTAGGCCTTTTGTTAGCGGATCCGCAATATTATCCTTTAACCTCACGTAGTCAACAGTGATAATTCCTGTAGAGATTAGTTGTCGTATCATATTATGTCTACGTCTGATATGTCTGTTCCTACCATTATACATTGTGCTACTAGCTCTGCCAAGTGCCGATTGGCTATCACAATGTATACAAATGGCCGATGCCGGCTTAGGCCATCTTGGTATATCCTCAACAAATTGACGTAGCCATTCTGCCTCTTCACCTGCTTTGTCTAAAGCTATGAACTCTGATTCCATCGTGGATCTAACGATAACCGTTTGTTTTGACGATTTCCATGATATAGCAGCACATCCAAGTGTGAATACATACCCACTTGTTGCTCTGGAATCATTCATGTCAGATATCCAATTTGCATCACAGTGTCCTTCTATCACTGCTGGATATCTGTTATAATACGACCCGTATTCCCGAGTGTATCTTAAGTAGCGAAGCAACCGAGTGATACAGTTCCAATGCATTGAACTTGGGTCGCTCGTGTATCTACTTAGCTTGCTCACAGCATATGCTATGTCTGGTCTAGTACAACTCATAAGATACATCAAGCTACCAATAATTCTTGAGTATTCCAACTGGTTTACGGGTTCACCTCTATTCTTGGCTAGATGTTGACTTGTGTTAAGTGGAGTTCTAGCTTCATTAGAGTCATTTGCATTGAACTTCTCAAGAATTTTGTCCACATAGTGGTATTGACTTAAAACAAGTCCACTTTAGCATGTTTTTTGTAGATTTTATGATTTTGTCATCACTTCCAGCAATGAGCATATCATCTACATATAGACACAAGATGACATATCCATCAGTTGTGTCCTTCACATACACACACTTGTCACATTCATTGATTTTGAACCCAGCATCAAGCATGACATGATCAAACTTTTGGTGCCATTGTTTTGGAGCTTGTTTCAATCCATACAAGGATTTTACAAGTTTACACACTTTCTTTTCTTGCCCAATAGCTGTGAAGCCTTCGGGTTGTTCCATGTAGATTTCTTCCTCTAGATTCCCATTCAAGAAAGCTGTTTTCACATCCATTTGATGAACTTCCAAATCTCTAATGGCGGCAATGGCAAGCACCATCCTGATGGATGTTATTTGCGTAACTGGCGAATATGTATCAAAGTAATCTAAACCTTCTCGTTGTTTATATCCTTTGATCACCAACCTTGCTTTGTACTTATCGATGGTTCCATCTGGTTTCATCTTCTTCTTGAAGATCCATCGATATCCTAGTGGTTTACATCCTTGAGGAAAATCCACTAGTTCCCAAGTATGGTTTTGTAAGATAGAGTCTATCTCACTTTTGATTGCTTCTCTCCGCTGAGGTCCTTCTGAGGAATGCACCACTTGTTGGTACGTTTGAGGTTCATCTTCTACCATATAGGTAAGAAACTCAGGGCCAAAGGATTTTTCAGTCCTTTGCCGTTTACTTTTCCTGATTTCAGCTTCCTCAGTATTAGATTGTTCTCGAGGTTCATCGTTTTCAACTTCACCCTAGGGAACAATTTCCTCAGCCGGTCTAGAAGAACTCGGTTCACTTTTATCTAAGCATGGGAACATATGTTCAAACCATGATGCATCCTTAGATTCCATTATAGTGCCTTTGCATATTCCAGGATTCTTAGAATCATGTACAAGAAAAAGATAAGGACCATAAGGACGGGTGTATCCTATAAATACACAATCCACCATTTTGGGTCCTATTAGTAGGCGCTTAGGTGGTGTGACCACCACCTTAGCTAAACACCCCCACACTTTCAACGATTTATATGGTGGTTTCTTTCCGGTCCATAATTCGTAAGGCGTTACATCCTTTTTCTTATTGGGTATCATGTTCAACACATAATTTTCCGATAAGATTGCTTCCCCCCACATGTTTTGGTTTACACCAGAACTTATCATCATGGCATTCATCATTTCTTTCAAAGTATGATTTTTCCGTTCCGCCATGCCATTTGATTGAGGGGAGTAAGGAGCCGTGAGGTCGTGGATGATTCCACTTTTTGTACATACGTCAATAAAAGGTGAAACATACACCTCCTCGGTCGCTCCTTACGATTTTGATTTTCCGATTTAGTTGATTCTCAACTTCGGGTTTGAACAAGATAAAATTGTCAATAGCCTCGTCCTTACTCTTAAGTAAGTACACATAGCAATACTTAGTACTATCATCAATGAACGTGATGAAGTACTTATTCCCACCACGAGTAGGAATTGCCTTTAGATCACACACATTAGTGTGGATCATCTCGAGGGGTTCGGTGATTCGTTCCACCTTTTTGAATGACGATTTCGTTTGTTTTGCTTCTACGCAAGTTTCACATTTATTAATTGAGTCGATATCGAATGTTGGTATGCAATCAAGTTTGATTAAACGACGAATGGAATTATAATTTACGTGACCTAGTCTACCATGCCAAAGATTAGAAGACTCAATCAAGTAAGTAGAACTAGTAGTGTTTTCTTTCATTGCATTCACGACAATTACATTTAGTTTAAACATTCCATTGAGGGCATAGCCCTTACCAACATACACACCATTTTTGGTCAACACGACCTTGTCTGACTCAATCACCATTTTGAACCCAAATTTGTTCAACTGCCACCCCGACACAAGGTTCTTTCGAATTTCTGGAACATACAACACGTTTGACAAGGTGAGTTCCTTTCCAGAAGTCATTTTTAGAACCACGTTCCCTTCACCTTTAATTTCGGCCGTGGCGGAGTTTCCCATAAAAACCTTTTCGCCATTAGTCACCTCTTTGAAGGTGTTGAAAAGGCTCTTGTCGAAACAGACATGACGGGTAGCCCCCGTATCAACCCACCAATCCTTGTTATTTTGCCCGAAAAATTAACTTCAGTCACCAAAATCGAGAGATCCGTGACCATGGCAACCAGGTTGTCGACTTCATCAACCATGTTCATTTGTCGAGCATTTTCCTTCTTAGGAAGCTTGCATTCGTTGGCCTTGTGGCCTTGCTTCTGACAATTATAACAAGTTCCAAGGAACTTCTTTTTTCCAACTCCCCCCTTAGGACCAAGGTTGGAGCGTTTCCCATGACTTTTCTTTCCACACTTTCCACTATTTTTTCCCTTCGAAGATTGGCCATGTTCAACAAGATTGGCCTTCACAGTTTCAGGACCATCAACCCTTTTTAGGGCCACTTTGTTATCTTCTTCAATCCGAAGACGAACAACAAGATCTTCAATGGTCATCTCATTTCGCTTATGCTTAAGATAGTTCTTGAAATCAACCCAACTTGGTGGCAGTTTTTCGATCATTGCAGCAACTTGGAATGTCTCGCTGAGCATCATTCCTTCCGCATGAATATCATGAAGGATAACCTGCAATTCTTGGACTTGGCTCATGACAGTTTTAGAGTCTATCATTTTAAAGTCTAAGAACTTAGCCACCACGAATTTCTTAGTGCCCGCATCTTCTGTTTTGTATTTGTATCCAAAGACTCCCACAATTCTTTGGCAGTCTTGGCTTTGCAATACACATTATACAATGTGTCCACCAAACCATTCAAAATAAAGTTGCGGCACAGGAAATCCAAATGATTCCAAGCATGCATCGCGCTCACAGATTGAGCATTCATATCCCCTTCATCCACGTGGGGTTTAGGTTCAGTCAAGAACCTTGCCAGATTCAGCGTGGTCAGATAAAAGAACATCTTTTGCTGCCACTGTTTGAAATTCACACCACTGAATTTCTCTGGTTTCTCAGCATGCGACACTGCATTAGGCAGTGGTGTCACCAAACTGGTAGTGACAGTAATAGCGGAAGTCATGACCGCAGAAACAGCACTGGTCATGACAGCAGAAACAGCAGAAGCAGTAGTAGTCATCGATTGGGATGCCATTCTGAAAAGAAAAAGGATGCAGGAACAATCAGTAAGAAAATCTGTTTACGTTTGTTAGAAAAACTGGTACTGATAAGAACTGCAAAATAATATGAAACAGAAATAGTTAACGAGAACCGGGCTTGTGTTTGACACAATTCCCTTAAACAGATTCGTCGTCTGTTCCCAGGGTACGCCGGTTGGAAGCAGCAACAGCGCACTGCCGGACTTGAACACTTGCCTGAAAAGAAAAAGGAGAATGCTGTAGAGAGATCGAGAGAAGAGATGATTTCTGGTGTATCTCAACTGAGCAGCTTACATCTGGTTTTATAGTCACTAAACTATAACCGAAATCTGGCCCATTATTGCATGAGTTAAAACTGAATAATGGTCATCATTGAGTCAGTTTCGAAACTGATAATCAAAATCGAAGACCGAATAATGATCATCATCAATGCGAATAATCATCTTGATTTCAGTTTTAAAACTCGTTCAAAAAAACGGTTACATTCTTGAGTGCAAAAACTCGCCTCGCGCGGGTCCAGATTTTCGGAGCTGCATTTGTGTCCGCAAGACGCGCGGGCACACAGGAGTACAACTAAATCCGGTACCAATTTTTGCACCCCCCTTGCGCGCACGCGCGAGTGACTTGTGGTAAAACATGTCATAAAGTGATATTTGTTATGTAAATATTTTACCTTATAAATACCCTTTTTCTTTGTCTCCACACCAATGTGGGACAAGTGTTTTACCATATGAGACTACTATTCACACTCACCCAAATTTCAACAGGTTTAAGGTGGAGGTTGATGGTGATGGTGATGGTAGAGGTTGATGGTGGCGGTGATGGTGACAATAATGGTGGAGGGAAAAAAAAGATTAAAAGGGGTAGGGTGGGTAAAAGAACTTATTTGCGCTCACATTACTTATAGTGGCCTGATTTAACTACATAAATTAACTGGGTTTATGTAAAAGGGTATAACATGCAAAATAATAATAATAATAATAATAATAATAATAAAGCAAAAGGTTGGTTTGAGAGTTTTTTGAATCTAAAGGTGATTATACCAAAAAATAAAGCAAAACGTTCATAATATCATAATATGGAACGTTTTTTATTTTTTGAGAGCTTTTTAAATCTAAAGGTGATTATATATTACTTATAGTGACCTAATTTAACTACACAAATTAACTATTTTATATGTGATTATTCTTTGTTTTTAAATTATACCATAATATCGAACGTTTTTATTTTTATTTTTGCAGTTAGTATAATATGGGTATACTTTTGAAAAAAAAAAGATGAACCAGGTGATGTATGAACTGGGTAGTTTATGATGTTTTTAAAACTGGACAAGTTTATAGTGTTTTAGAATTAGGTATGTTTATGGTGTTTTTAAACTACAGTTTTCATGGGTATTTCATGTTGGTTTTTAAAATCGAACATGTTTATGGTATTTTAGAACTGTAGGTTTATGGTATTTTGAAAATGCAAGTTTATGGTGTTTTAGAACTGTAGGTTTATGGTGTTTTCCTGCTTCATCCCTTTAGAAATAACAAAGATGCCCTTTGACACGTGACCGTGCCTGATCAAACATTCCCTCGTGTCAAGCTTCAGCAGACAAATAAGGACACCATACAAGGGTTGTCCCTCCCTTGCATGCCCCCGTGTCAAGCTTCAATAGATTAAGATAAAATAGGGCACCACACACTAGGTCGTGCTTCCTTGGCACACCCCGATGTCATATCTTCATAAGATTTGGAAATCTTAGGATTTTGGGACCCGCAAAGTTGACACGGGCCATGCCCCATCTCACACAGGTCATTTCTATGTAAGAACCTGATCAGAAAAGACAAAAGAAGCTCAGTAGACTAGTCACACGTGGCCGTGCCCCCTATAGATTCAGCTTATAAAGAGAGTGTTTGGGTTGCCATTTTCCTTATCCTTTAGCACCTATTCTCTCTCACTCACCACCACTATCCACCACCATTTCATATTGTATAAAGTTTGGTTTGTCTTAGGATACAATATTGTATGAACCTATATTTATAACAATTCAATCTTATTGACCAACATGTTTATTTATACAAGCTTGATGATGTTCATCATTATGACCATTCTTAGCTAAAGTTCTTGCATCATTTGGTGAAGACAAACCTTTAATGTATTTTTAATTCCTTAGTTTTGGATTTTTCATTTGATGTGTGTTAATGACTTTAAATATGATTTTGTTATATGGAAAGTGAGCTTTAATCCATCAATTACTATGTGTTTGTTGATTCAAACATGCGTGCCTTTATGTCTTTATAAATTCACATTAACTACTTGGAATGGGGTTAGAAGTGTGGTTTGGGTTAAGTTTTTACCTTGCACGGAGAGATGGTATACTCGACGTGCAAGGACTTATTTTTTCACTTTTTAACGTCCGTACAACCCTCGAGGAGATAGCACCAAATTGAGAGTAGAAAATGGATCTAATCCGTATATATTTAATACTTTATCCGACTTTGCGGGATGGTCGCCCTACTGCTTCTGCATCTAACCAATATAGTGGAGGTTAACGTATGCCCGGCCAAGGAAACATACCACCTTTTGCCATTAACAACACACAAATTCATTTTCATAGCACGCCTTTAGGTGTATTCTTTTCTAGAGTACCCAGGAGAATACACCAAAGAGGTGTATATTTCGTATAATGATCTCTTGAAAAATCCTTAACCAAAGAAGTCAATTTAGACACTGTTGGGAGTTGGATCCAATTGATTGTTCTTGTTATTGCTTCCGTTTAAATTGAAGTGGTTAACCAAAGAAGTCAATTTAGACACTATTGGGAGTTGGATCCAAGTGATTGTTCTTGTTATTGCTTTCGTTTAAATTTAAGTGATTTATTTTTTTATTCAAAACCATTTCATAAACTAACTTTTTGGTTTTACTAAACGTTGATAACACTCTGGTATCGAATGCTCTTGTGTCCTTGGACAATCTCAATATCTTACCTTCGCTATACTACGCTAACGACAAGTGCACTTGCCCTAACGTGTTGTAGAAGTGATTGTATTTTACCTTGCTTATAAATTTAAATCTTGATTTTGAGTTAAATAACTCACATAAAATAACTAATATTTCTATACACGTCTAGATACATCAATGTTTATTGTGTTTTAGAACTACAGATGTTTTTAGAGCTATAGGTTTATGGTGTTCTAAAAAAGAACCACAAATAAAGCTAGTTCAGCCTCTTTTTCCAAAAGTATATGAATAGTATACTAGTTATAAAGATAATAAAATGCTCGATTTTATATGGTGATTTTTTAAAAATAATCACATATATAAATGTTTTAGACATTTAAAAAATTAAGGGGCGTTAGTTTCTATGGACGATTTTGCCATTTTCTCCTTGGTCCCCACTTTGACACATGACACTCTATGGTTTCTTCCGAGACTTTTTAAGGTTTTGCCTCTTTGTAGAATATTATTCCCCTATATATCACACATATACATAATAAATAAGTAACTAGTTGCGTCACATTTACAATTATATGACATTTTTTCCCCGCTTCTCTTGTTCCATCTCTTTTGTATTCCATTTCTTAAGTCAAAAAATTGATTCATAAATATCGGTTTATAATTACTAAAACTCGTGTATTGCGCAAGTTGAAAAAAGAAGTTTTACATAGTTAATAATTAAAATTTAGGAATTAAAAAAGTTATATTTGGATACGAATAGGTAAAGTAAGATAAACAAAAGAATCTTGAGTTCATATGACTGTAATACGTGATATAACCAGTTAGTTATTTATTAGGCATAGATTTATTTATCTAGTGGAAATAGAGGTCTATTATTATTGTTATGTATTTTTTTTATTTTCTTGAATGCTACACTTTGATAAACATGCATGGGAACCATACGGGTATCTTTTACAATTGGAAAATTTTAATGTTCTTAGTAACATGGAAAATATTGCAAGTTTTTACCTTTGGAAAATTTTAATGTTCTTAGTCAACATGGAAAATGTGGCAAGTTTCTCTGTCTTTTAGCTATAGAAGATTGCCAGTGAATGACTATGAACGCTTATCTCTTTAGTCAGATCACCCCAACTCTTCCAAAGTTAGGTAATTGTCTAATACTAGTGACATTCCTCACGCTTCGTGGCGAAGATTTTAGTCGGTATCAATTCGATTCGTTACAGTTTTGATACACTATCGACAATCGATATAGTAACAAAAGAGACAATAACTAATACTGATGCAAACACAACTCCTTTCCCAACGATTTTTTTGTCGAACATGGAGAAAACATAAAAAATGAATACATGTATGGATTTCGTCGGATTTTCGATTTAAAAGTTAAAAGCTGGCGGCTATATTTTAAATTACAAAAGTTTAGTGGTTAATTTATGAAAAGTTACTAAAATTAACCATCTAATATATTAGCTTATTACATAAGTTCATTGCTTCACGCCATAAGGATTTTGGATTGAGACTTGAGAGTTAGGAAAATTCCAATGGCCATTTGTTAGGAGGATGGAATGTTGCAGCATGTCGAGCTCGGCACGGTATGGCAACCATCGGCAAGTTCGGCGCCTCCATTCCCCTGATTTCGACAACATGTGGCTCACAGCTAGTGGGTGCAAGCTTTTGGATTCCTTGCCGATTTGATCAAGAGGTTGATTTTTCACTGTCAAACTCTTCTACTCTAAGAATCTTCTTTGCTCACTATTCAACAATTATACTACGTATACAGTTACAAGTTGGGGGGGGGGGGGGGGGGGGGGGAATAATGCCAGGCAGCTGCCTGACACTTCCCTATTGGACCAACTTTTTTTTAATTTTATTCCCAGTTTAAAATTACGTTTTCGTCCTTCGTTTTAAATTACGTTTTTGCCCCCCCCCCCCCTCAAAATAAAATTATAATTTTGCCCCTAGCTCAAAATTACGCTTTTGCCCTCGGTTCAAAAACTCATTTTTAATTTTGTTCTCAGTTTAAAATTACGGTTTCGCCCTTCGTTTAAAATTACGGTTTTGCCCCCAGTTCAAAATAAAATGTTAGTTTTCCCTCTACCTTAAAATTACGATTCTGCCCTCAGCTCAAAATTACGTTTTTGCCCACAGTTCAAAATAAAATTATGATTCCCCCCCCCCCCCCCCCCCAAGCTAAAAATTATGATTTTGCTCTCAGTTTAAAATTATGATTTCGACTCCAGCTCAAAATATAATTACGATTTTGCCCTCTATACAGACATACATGTTATGAGAGAGAAATATTCGGTTTATTGCCCTGCAACGCGGGCGGGGCAAAAACTAGTATTTCTACGAAGTAATAATAATAATCATCTTGATTTTTCACTCTCAAACTTTTCTACTTTTCTACTCTTCTTCTCTCAATATTCTACAATATTTCTACATAATAATAATAATAATAATAATTAAATGAAGGGATCAAGCAGGCGAAAGCATTGGATCGACACCGAATATGAAGTCTTAGGCTAAAGGGTGTGGGGGCATGGATTAGAGGTGGGTGGTATGACGATGATGTGGTGGGTCATGGTGGTCATGAGGGTCTTGACCACACCCTGTAGTCTTATAAGATAAGTCTCTTTTAACTTTTACAAAAATCAAACTTATCATAATTTAAACTGGATCGTTTCTTATCTTATCTTTTTTTCATTTTATCACTAAAGTGAGATTAACGTGAAGATCGTTACACCTAAGGGGGGCGTTTTGTTACTTACAATGGTATGCTTGACTTATTAACCTACGCACATGCAAAATAATCATTCCAATAGACACAACGTACTATAAATAGACACTAGCGATTCATGTCTCTCCATCCACACCAATTTTCTACCCATTATACCCAAGAAAACAAGGTTATGGGGCCATTCCAACTTCAGTTTGCACTAATTTGTTTCTTAACTATTGTCATGTTTCACAGCACCCACGCACAAAACTCCCAACAAGATTACTTAGATGCTCACAATGAGGCACGTCGTGAAGTAGGTGTTGAAAACATGGTATGGAACGCGACTGTGGCTGCGTATGCTGAGAACTATGCTAACCAGAGGATTGGGGATTGTAACCTCATCCATTCTGGTGGACCTTATGGTGAGAACCTTGCGGAGGGTAGTGGTGCATTCACAGGTGTTGATGCTGTGAATTTATGGATCGGTGAAAAAACATTTTACGATCATAGTAGCAATACATGTGCTGAAGGAAATGAATGTGGGCACTATACTCAAGTGGTGTGGCGTAATTCTGTTCAACTTGGGTGTGCCAGGGTTCAGTGCGTCAATAATGGTTATTGGTTCGTTATTTGCAACTATTATCCTCCTGGAAACTACGTTGGCGAGTCTCCTTACTAGGGAATTATATATTTGATATATGTTATCGCTTATACGATATACGAATAAATAAACATGATATACGAATAAATAAACATGCATTTTCAGTTGCAATAATTAACGATGGAGCTTGAAATGTTAATTCCTTTTAAGTGCATCATCTCGTATTCACAAAGCTAAATGCATTTGTTTGTAAGATTTAGTACACATACGACATACACACTTATATATACCATACCTGCAAAAACAAATTAAATAATTGTTGCACAATATGAAATAAATATATTCATCTCAAGTTTATATCACACAAAACTCTAAGCTAAAGTTATATTGTAATAACACATAACTGGTTATCGTGATTCTGCCAATACTCAGTACCTCAAATGAAAAACATGACTAAATATCATCTAGAATACGTTAATTTCTAGTCATTAATTTTGACTTTTTATATTGTTACATTATGTATATTGTCTTGCAATTTGGACAACGGTAATTTTAATTTAATATATATATGATCCATGGTTAATTATGTGGAAAAACAATTAAAGAAAAAGAATATAGCTTTCACTACTTTTAAATTATATATTGAGATTTTACTTGATTTTTTTTATAATAATGATAACACGAATTTGTCTTAAAAATCTTGATTGACGTTTTAATTGCTTAGTTAATCGTAAGAATTTCCTTATAAAATGATCTTCAAGTATTGGTTTTGCTCATTTAATAATACATCATGGTTTTCTTGAAGAGTGTTCCTCTCGTGTTTTCTACTTTCGCTTTTGTCTTGTGTGATATGCAATCGGATTGCAATTCCGTCCTACGTTAATTTCTAGTCATTAATCATGACTTTTTATATTGTTACATTATGTATATTGTCTTGCAATTTGAACAAAGTTAATTTTAATTTAATTTATATACACACACATATATATATAGGTTGGTAATTGTACAATAGGGGTTAACGTATGATCGTACGCGACTGGTTTTTCAACGTGCGACTTTATTTTTTAACATGTGATTTCACAATCGCGTACGATCGTACAATAAGACCTATTGTATCTTACATACATACATACATACATACATATATATATATATATATAGGGAGGAGCTCATGCGAGAACCACCATTATTGTGAGAACCGCGAGAACCAATGTGAACACAACCTAAAATAGCTAAAAAAACCTAACCCCCCCCCCCCCCCCAAGCTAAAATGCTAAAAACTAAACTCCCAAAAAACCTAAAAAAATCTAAAAATTTTTTTTTTTTAATATTTTTTATGTTAAAATCGCTACTTTTAGAAGCCAAAAAAAAAAAATTTAAAGTTTTTTTTTTTTTTTTTTGCTTCGAAAAGTAGCGATTTTAACATAAAAAATATTTAAAAAAAAATGTGTGATTTTTAGCTATTTTTAGGCATTTTTGGTTGTGTTCACATTGGTTCTCGCGGTTCTCGCAATAAGAGGTGGTTCTCGCATGATCTTCTCCCTATATATCTATATCTATACTACTTTAATAAGGATATAGGAATGACAGAATGGTAATTCAGCAAGGTGTTGAAAACACCCTCAATGCACAATGTACAAGACTTAAAGCACAAGAAAACACAAATAAATTACCCTTCAACTGATTCATCATCAACCGTCCATTTTTTCACTTTTTTCACACGGATCACGATCTGGACGGCTGATATTCATTTCACACGGATCAACCTTTCCATTCCCTTCTCTCTCGCAATCTTCTCTCTCACAACTCACACATCTAACAAAACTTCATCAGACCTTCTCTCTCTCGGCGACTCAAGAATATCATGCCAGATCTCTCACCCGATGCCGTTTCATGACCAGATCTGTGAGGATGAAGGTCTGCAACCCTTGGGGGACGGAAGAGAATGATGGTGGTGATGATATGGTTACAGGCTTCTATACGGTGTGACAGTGGTGGTCCTTAACAGCCACCATACATTGTTGACGGTTCCATGGTTAAAATGAGGAGAAAGACAATGCCAGAAAACCCTAGCCGCCGCCTCCCGCGGTGGTTGCTAGGGTTCAGGCGAAGTCACCGACGAAGCTCCGGTAAGTTCTCCTCGAATTACATGTTCCATCGGTGTTTAGTTTGGTTTGTGTAATGAAGATTGTGACCATTACCAGTTGTAATGACAATGGTTCTCACACTCGAGCTCAGGTAGAGAAGACTAGGCTTCCAGCGAAGGTAAAACCATCAGAGCTGAACCACCAGTGAAGGTATCATCTTCATCTTCAAGTCTTATAATTTGCTTCTGATTGTTTGTAGGCCCGGTAATTTAATACAAAAGACAAAATTATATGAAGAAGATGACGGCTATTTGTTATGTTTTTCGACTCATATAGCAAGCCATTGTGCAGTTTAGGATTTATTGCAGAGTTTATCAGTTTTAGCCTTTGTTTAGAGCTGAAGGTGAGATGTGTCTTTGTTGTTTGCAGGAGGTTGCATTCATGTAGCAGGAAAGTGTGAATGCTTTAGGGGTTGTGCAGGTAAAATAGTTTGAATTTAGTAGAAGATTATATATTCTTTGTTACATGTTTTAACTGATGGAGACTTAATTTTGTAGCAAAGTGCACAACACAATAGTTGAAACCTTGGTGTGCTTCATGTTTTAACTAACGTGGTGGTGCTTGTAGCCTCCATCAGACCAGTTGGGGCTTTGATTGGCGATGTAGGGCTTTGGTTATCTCAAATTGTAGGTAATTTCATGTTAAACCTAGCTTTGATTTATGATCTAGGGCTTTGAATAGCTTTTTAACCAAATCATTTATTTTAATTATGTTGACTAAATCAACTTCATTCCATTCAAAATTGACTTTTTTATGAGCTATGCCCAATTCATGAAGTGAAACCAGTGTTTGTTGATATGTTTTAATGAATTTAACCATCAATTTTTTTTTTCCAAAAAAAACTGTGATAGACAATTCTATTATGTAATTAAGTTTTATGTATGTAATTAAGTTTCATGTCAGAATAACTTGTATAAATTTTAGGACTTCCTAGCAGAAAAAATTGATCTGATTGAATGACTTTCTAGCAGTAAAACAAAGTTTAGGACTTTCTATTTGGGTGGGGTTAAGTAATGGGTCAAAGTTTGTTATGGACAAAATAGAGGTTTTTTTTTTTTTTTCTGCTGGTCGTGTAGGTTTGGCCCACAAACACCATAATTTTTGTTTTACAAGCTATTTTCTGAATAATTTATATTAAATAGGATTATAAAAACTAAATTGTTACATTAATAATCCAAAATATATGGAGTGAAGCTATGAGAGACCGAAAAATTGAAGAAAGGCCTTCTAGAAGAAGATATGATATGGAGGTAGTAGGATCATTGTCTTGAGGACAAGAAGCATTAAGTTGACCCAAGGGGAACCTTCTGGAGTCAATTGTGGTAGAGCTTTGATATATTTATAAGGTAACTATCTTTTTTATGTGTGCCTCTATCATTATTTGATTGTGGATAATATGGTTTTATTGGATTTCACGTACTCTGTAACAGGACAACATTGCGACTATCATTGATGAGAAAGTCCTCAATGATTGCTTAAATGAGATCACTTGCGCCTTGATTCAATCGTAAGTTCAACTCAAGCTTGTTCATGACATGCGTTTTATCTGAGATTTGCGATGGGCGCTTGTTTGTTCCAGTGATTGTGCTTGCCGGATTTTTGAAAATTGGTTCACATCATGTGCTTCTAAGATTTTTTTTTTGCCTATGTAGCATGTGTCAAAAAAATTGTCGAAATGTCCTACCAATTTTCGTTGATCATGTTCTCCCATATACTGGATGATACTTATGTTACATTGCTCATATGAAAATGTGTAGGCTGAGGCTGAAATTATGAGGGGTCCTCATGAAGATTTGGAGAGTTATTTAGACGCAGTGAATCAACTGAAAAAAATTGTTTGGTTTTTCAGCACTAATAAAAACCTTAAGAGCAGTATTAGAGTGATTACTCATTCTACAACTTTGCTTCAAAAGGCTTCGTTAATGCTCGAGGAAGAGTTCAGGCAGCTATTACACGCTTGCAGGTCTGATTCCAATATCTTTCGGTTAAACATTCGTACTATTTTGGTTAATAAATTGTGTGTTTGCTTATGTTTTAGTAAACCAGTGGAACCCGATCGGCTTTTGGACTGCCTGCCTGCTTCCCTTAGACCGTCAACGGCTAATGGTGACGCTGGGAAGAAAATGCATGCGGATCATATTAAAGATTTGGAAGATGTTGTATCGTCCACCAACTCTTGTACCGGCTAAAGTTGTCCCGTTGTTGCATGATTTCGCTCAACAAATGCTTCAAACGGGCCAGCAACAACAAGTGTTTATTATTTACAGGTGACACTTTATATTATGAAGTTTCTTTTTTGAGTAAACGTCAATTTGCACCTGCCCCATCGACGTTTGCATAGTTCGTACACGCTTCCGTCCAATAATACCCTCATGGGTGTTAACAACATACCTGTCAAACAATCGGTCAATTGACAGAAGGGTGTAATGTGATGAGAAATGCAAACGTCAATGAGGCTAATACGAAATTTGCGGGTTTGGGTTTAGTCTAAACGGGGTCGGGTCAGTTTCGAGTTGAACCCACGAACCTGTTTAGCTAAATGGGTCAGGTTTGGGTCAACTCGGTCGGGTTGGTGGTTGACCCGTTTAATCCAGTTGTATTATATTATATTTTTTACTATATTTTTTATATCATAAATTAAATTTGGTGTGTATTATATGTCATAATTATAACTTAAAAAAGAAATTAAAATAAGATTTCTTAATTTAAATGTAATTTTATTATATACATTTGTGTTAATTTAGTGAATTTTAATATATTAATTTGCAGAAAAAAATTTAGAAAGTAAAAAAAATTCGAGTTGAACGGGTCGTGTTCGGGTCAACCCGCGAATATCGGGTCGTGTTCGGGTTCATATGTATGACACGATTTTCGGGTATGGGTTTGTCTAAAATTTTCAGGTTTGGGTTGGGTTGAACCTACCAACCCGTATATGTATGACACAATTTCATTTAAGCTAAGGTTCTATTAGTAAATGTCTATTTTGCCATCAACAAGTCTCAATAAATATGTTGTTAAATCACATTATATTACTATGTTCTCTTAGTTACTTAATGGTGTTCTTCTTGAATAGTCACTGACTCACCGTTACATGGAGGTAATTGAGAAAAGATACAAAAAAGATAGTGAAGGATAAACTAAATCTACCTGCATTTTTTGACAAGCGAAGCATGCTTCCTGCTAAATGGGGTTGGTATACTTTTTTTTTATAAATATATATATTTTTTTACCATTTCACTAATACATTAAGGTTAAATAATTTTAGCTTTTAATTAGTTTGACCAGTAAAGTAAAGATACGTCTCTCTGTAGTTGCTGCAAAAAGGATCCAAGCAAGAGACTTTGGAATGGGTCGATGGGAACTGGGAAGTAACGAGATAAAGCATCACAAGTGGTTCAAGCTAATAAACTAGAAACGATTAGATGCTTGAAAAATCCAGCCCACTTTTTTTACCTGAAGTGAAGTTGTTGGAATTTGCTAATTTTGATTAAAAAGTCAGAAAAATGAGGGCAAAAAGGTTAAACAGTTACTTTAGTGATGCATGTTAGATTAAATTCAAAGGTTGTAGCATGCTTAATAACTTTCATGAAAAAATTGCATACTATCTTAGCACTGCATCATCTTTGACTTGTCCAAGGCTCACTCTCTGTGCCTTGCACCGTCAACAATTATGCCAATGATAATGATGTTTTGATTGAACTGTAGTGGGGCAGCAAGGGAGATGATGTAACCCGCAGCGTCTGTCGACTTTGGGCAAAAGACCTTTGAAGAAAAAGTACACGCATAAAACATTTGCTCCAGGGGTTCTCAACTTCTCTTCGTATGTATTAAGGGTTTTGGTATGGAATTTCGGTATTCGTATTTCGGTATGATAAAAATGGAAATTTCGGTAACAAGTTTCTGTAATCCATATCTGTTTGAGATTTCGATATCAAGTTTCGTTATGATTGTTTATATACAAAATGAAAGTAACATCGACTGTGATTTGTTGTAGCGAGGAAGCGTGTTGGTGTTCTACGCTTACAAAACAAAGGCGATTTAGTTACTGACATGTTTCTTCATTAGATAACTTTTGTATACATTAGTCCTTAATTGTTTATGATATGTAAATTATAACGATATTTGATTGTTTGGGTGCGACCAAACCATATGATTTATGACTACTGCAGTGACACCAGTCGTTTGAAATAGACAGGTGCGAGTGTCCCGTGACGACTGCAGGTTCCGATAATGCAAAGCGATGTGCCAACAGCAGTGGTTGGTGGGATCAACCAGTGTTGTCCGAGTTAAATGTGCATCAAAGCCACCAGTTGATTTGGGTGCGAGCAAACCATATGATTTATGACTACTGCAGTGACACCGGTCGGCTTCCATCGGTGCCAGTGGAATGCGAACACCATCATCATTAGTTGCTTGTTTGTGATGTGGATTGGGAATCAAATGTTTGTGTAAAAATTAATTAAAAAGCATGTGGAAAATCAATGTAAGCTTCATGTTGAACATTTGGTTAATGTATGATAGTTTTAATTTTGGTTACTGTTCATTTATATTATTGTAGTAATGTTTCATTATTATTTAAAACGTTTGTTAATTAGTATGTTTGGATTATTCTCCAAGACAGGTGTACAAAAATATTGTACCTGGAACCGGACCCGGTAAAAAAACCGGAACCGGTTTTTTTAATACCCGGAACCGACCCTACCCGTAGAGTAGATAGAGTATGCATTTTGATCTCAATACCCGGAACCGGAATCGGAACCGATTAATACCCGGAACCGGAACCAATTATACCCGGATATACCTGATACATAATTCTAATATCTTTCTTTTAAATTTATGTTAGTGCATTTATTCTAATTATATTTTTTTGTTCACAACATCTCTATGACCATATGTGAGTGATAATATTACAAAATTTTAACTTTTTTTAGATTTAAATGACTATATGTAAGTGATAATATTATATAAAAGTCGTTAAATGAGTCCAAGTAAATTGTTACAATTTTGAACGAATCTTAATGAAGGGATCGATTTGATTTTTAACTTCAAATTTGTCTCTTAAGAAGTGAGTAGTCACGGTCTACATAAAATTGAGTCTATACGGTTGTCAACGACCATAACACAATGAAATAATTATCGTAGCTCACGTACCTTAATAATGAATGCATTCTTGGGCCGCTTGAGAATCATCATAAATTGGATAAAGTTGATAGACCATACCAAAATCCATTACTAGAAATGAGATGCACTTCACAAAACGTGATTTTTTTTCACTCCATACATTGACCACATTTCTAAACTAATTTGGGTGTGTT
This sequence comes from Helianthus tuberosus, assembly GCA_030545235.1. NCBI lineage: Eukaryota > Viridiplantae > Streptophyta > Magnoliopsida > Asterales > Asteraceae > Helianthus > Helianthus tuberosus. The sequence goes on along the minus strand of CM060444.1, from coordinate 60,781,075 downwards.
TACCTCAAAAAAATGCATCCTATCTAGCCAAACAAAAACCCAACGCAAGAGGAAATATGAGATTCACGGCAATTTAAAAGTATATTCTGTAATTTAGGTTCGGGTGGCTTCGAATTCAGGCTGGGTTTCGAGTTTCAAGTAAACAAATATCCTATTCAAGCTGAACCTCCAATTAATCAATAGCTTGGGCCAAAAGGGATGCAAAAGTCAAACGGTCTGCTATTGGCATTACATATGCAAAACAACCATGCTTCTTAATAAGTCTATGTATTTTGATTAGGTGTAGCCAAATGGTGCTGGTGTACACTTTAATGATTAATGTTTAATCCATTTGTTTTTTTTTTTTTTTTTGAACAAGATAGTTCTCTGTAAAGAAATGAGAGGCATGATCTTATCTAATCAAACGCATCATCAAGCTATTGCGAGTATGAAATGGGATTTGGGTGTTTGGGCATTTAAATTAATTTTTGTTCTTTTTTTTATCAATTAGATGATAGGGTATTCGTATTAGAAAGTTTTGGGTATATACATTTTCGCCCCCACCCCCCTCCCGGTCAAAAACGACAAGCTTCGCCATTGCTAGAGGCCTCACACAATTTTCTTTGTTTTCTCCTGAAGCCGATAACCGGCCGTCGCACAATAACCACCAAACGTCATCACAAAACCACCAATCGTCGCACACCGCTGAAGAAGGCCGCAACCGACCCTCACGTTCTGCTACACTGCCACCATCGTTGTCGAACGCCACATCGGAAACTACATCCTTGTACATAGCCCTAAACTCACCAACCTAAGTTATATGTTTCCCGCCGCATCGCGCGGGTAAACGACTAGTGTATATATATATATATACGTACAAAATGTCTTAACGTACATTGCGTACGCGAGGCATTATCAACGTGCGATTTTAGTATTACTGAAAGTTCATGCAATTTTGGTTATGCATCAACATGCGATTTCTGTTATAACGTGCGACTTGCCATCACGTACGGAATGTACGTTAAGGCATATTGTACTATATATATATATATATATATAGTGAAAGTGTAAAATACAATATCCCTTAACATACAATACATACGATATAGTGAAATCGCATGTTATAAAAAAACATGTTGGAAATCGCATGTTGGTTTTTTTGATGAAATCGCATGTTTTTTTTTTTTTTTGTAGCAATTTGGCATGTTGGTAAATATGATGAAATCGCATGTTGTTATATATAAAGCAATTTCGCAAGTTGGTTTTTCATCATAAATCGCATGTTCAAAATTGAATTTGCACCAGATCGGACAACTGAGATGAGCCCGTACATATTGTACGATAAGAGCTATTGTACGCTAACATAACCCTATATATATATATGGATAGGTTAAAATGAGAACTACCTTAAGTTGTGAGAACCGTGAGAACTAGGTCATACAAAAGGTTTTTCGAAAATTTTTTTTCTCAAAAGTTATAAAAAAAATCACTTATTTCACCAAAAAAAAAGTTAAAAAAAAATGCCGCATACACACATTTACGTGAGGCGTAAGAAAAATATTTATCTTCGTAAAAATTTACACCAGCGCGTAAAAAAAACTTGTATCAGTCAAAACTACTGACTCAACAATTTTTTTTACAGATGTGTTTATAATATTTTCATCGACGTTTGTGCAAAAAAATTTGGCCCAACTCGCACGGAAAGGAGTTCTCACAACTCGTGGTGGTTCTCATTTGAAACGAGCCCTATATATATATATATATATATATATATATATATATACTATATATAATATACATATTGGAAGGGCAACTTAGGTCATTTGCCACTTCCCTTAAAATTGATCTAATGCATGATGTTCAAGTGTTTAAAGCACATGAATATCAAATTGATTTAACTTTCCAACAAGACCCTTTTGGCGGCCAATATTTCATTCAAAATACTGAATCCCGCTCATCCCATACACTAGGAAACAAATTAACCCTAAATCACATTTCAAAATTCAAACCCTAAATCACATTTCTATCTTTTGTTTACAACCTTCTTCACGGGTCCCTTCAATGCTTCGGGATAAGGGGCGGTATTAGCCCCCACACCCTTTTCCTTAGCTTTAGGGACGGGGATGGTCACAATGGGAGTGTCATTTTTAATTTTTAAATTATTTTTGTTTTGACCCGTTTGACCATCCTCACATTCATCCTCACTAGCATCTTCCACCACCGCTTCAACAAACTGGGGTGATGGTGTTTTGACACCATTATCTACGACTCGACCACTACGTAAAGTTATTTTATTAATTGGTACCTCACGTGTGTTCTTCGAGCTTGACCCTTGATGCTTAGGGTTCACCGTAGTGTCACTTGGAAGCTTTCCCATGCTTCCCCTCATTTGAGCCATTTCCTCCGCGAGTTGGCCCACTTGCTTTTCCAACGCCTTATGGGATTTATCTCGTACCTCAAACTCTTTCTTTATCTCTTGATTTGAATGGTTGAAAGAATTCATAATAGCATCAAGTCTAGAGTTTAATGAATCGTCACCTTGAGAGTTTGAAGCACCACCCCCATTTCCACCTTGGTTGTAACCATGTTGATAATTGCTTTCACGGTTTTGATACCCTTGGTTACCCCTTGATTGTAATTCCTTTGGTAACCCCCTTGGTTACCACCGTGTCGATTATTATAGGAAGAACCACCTTGCCCACCTTGATTGTCCGATTGAAAATTCGGGTTCATTTGATTCGAGGCATTACCATACCGGAAATTAGGGTGACTTCTCAAACCCGGATGGTAGGTATTGGAGTTCATATCATATTGCTTTCGATCCCCATACACTTGATTTACCTCTTCGGTGTATTCTCCCGATCCCATTTGACATTGATCGGTCTTATGACCAATCTCCCCACATTCTTCACATACCGCGAATTGAACCACATTCACCTCCTTCTTCTTCATACGAGCCAACTCTCGTTCTAGAGTAGAAATCCGATCTTTAGAGTTAGAGTCAAGATCGGGAAGTGACCGGGAAACGGGATGTTTTTTAGCTCTATCGGCCGACTCCTTTGCCTTTGACCGCTTGCTCATCCGCTCGAGAAATTCCCAATTATCATCTTCATGATTGCTCAATAGAGTTCCGTTGCTTCTTGACTCGAGGCGATTCCATGTTTCATCGTCTAATCCTCTCACAAAGAATTTAACCAACTCCCACTTTTTGATTTGATGGTGTGGGCACTTTCGAATCAATTCTTTGTACCTTGTGAATGCTTCATGCAACGGTTCGCTTGATAGTTGGCGGAAAGACCTAATTTCATCTCTAGCGTCGTCGGTCTTCGCCATCGAATAGTATTCATCAAGAAAAACTTGTTGCATCTCACCCCATGTCCGAATACTATTCGCCGGAAGTGTAAGAAACCATTGTTTCGCCTTGTCTTTTAGCTAAAACTGAAATAACCGAAGCTTGACTTCTTCCAACGCAAAATTATGCCCCCCGATTGTGCTACATATAGACGAAAACTCCGCCAAATGGGTGTATGGTTCATCATTAGACCTCCCATTGAAGTGGGGAAGAATATTGATGTAGTGGGGTTTGCAATCGAACATCCTTCTTTCACAAACTATTGGAGAGTCATTGTTGGTGACTACCGGCCGAAAACGGTCATTTACTCCCCATGGAGGTTGTTGACGACGCTGTGGACCGTTAACTTCTTGATCAACCGACCTTCGATTATCCCTTCTATCACCTCCCCTATCACCTCTCCGGTTCCCACCTTGATTATCTCTTTGATTACCACCTCCCATGAAGCGAGGAATCCGATTAGGGTTACCATTGTTGTTATTGTTGTTGTTATAAAACCCATCATTTCGGTTCCTTTGATTGTTGTTTCGTGGTTGGCGGTTGTTCTCGTAAGCATCATTCCTCACATTCCCATTCCCATGCCCATAATCTTCATTCCCCACAAAATTGGTATTTTGGTAGCCAAATTCTTCATCTTCATACCCTCTAGCATTGTAGACATTACCCCTATTCACATACCCCCAATCTTCATCATCGACCCGATCATCATAGTTACCCCCATCATTCGAATATTCCGTGTGGACACTCACATGTTTCGGCGATTGGTAACCGGGAACACTAAACGGCTCATCATCGGGGATAGTGTTTCTCAAATCGTCTATATTAAAGAACGGGTGTTCATTCGCGGGGTTGCCACGATCTCGATTGCCTCTACGGTCGGAATTGACATTCCGGTCATCAAGGTGAATGGGTAAGGAATTTTGTCGGTGAAGGTTTTGTTGTTGGGGTGTTCTTTGGGTGTTGTTGGGATTTTGGTTTCGGAAAGGTGGTGTGGGTGGTCTAGAATTGTTATTACCACCCGGTTGCTCTTGAGGTATAGGTTGTACATTTTGGGCGGGATTGAAATTGCTTCGGTATAGGAATTGGTTCGGATTTTGATTTTGGTTAAGGTTTTGGTTTGAGTTTTGATTTGCCATTGAATCGGTTTCAATGGATGGTGTGGGTTATGGTGTTTGGGTGACTTGGTTAGAAGCAAGTGCTGCCTCCAACCGGCTTGCTAAATTCCTTGCAACTCTTTCGATTTCATGTTCGTAGACTAACGGTGAAGTCCTCCCGGAGATCGGCGTATGCATGCACTACCTGTAACCTGCACAAGTAACACACCCCGCGTAACAAAGAAAAAGACAAAGTACAAGAAAAAAATTATGCAAATTAAACAGTTAATCACACAAATTCAAATAATATCCAAACACAAAGCGCACGCACTCCCCGGCAACGGCGCCAAAATTTGATCGGAATGTCGCGCTCCGGTCAAATATAATATTTATATGCCCAAATTACCCTTAACAAATAGTTAGTGGTAGCAAGGGGTCGAACCACTAAGAGTATGTGGTTTGCATGTGGATTCGATTGAATTAGAACAAATGTCACGATTTATGAAGCTTGCTAGATATTTTTGTATTTTTGTTTAGTTGAAAGATGTGAATTTAAACTAATGGAATTGGTTTAATTGATTAACAACTAATAATTAACAATTGCAAGAAAACTTGATTACTAAACAATAATTAGAAGAACGGTTTACACCCGGCTTTGGTAATTGCCAACCTAGGGTTTCTACAAGTTTTAGATTCAACTCAATTGTATATGATTAACGGATTTAGTGTACCGTGACTTAGATGCCAATAACTATCAACGTCTCGAAAAACGGACAAGAATGCACTTTGTAATCAACACAAGTAAAACCTAACCATGACAACGCATAACTACACATAACCATTTCGCAAAGTCATAACTTTATAATCGTTGACAATTTACGAATACGAAACAAATGTAAACTATTGTCAATGGTTTCAAAAATCAACACAATTTGTCACAAAGTTGAATCAAGAAACAATTCAAAATCTTAGATTAAACAACTACCTACACCGGGGTGAAACCAAGGTGATTAGCCGCTCATGGTTGATGAAACTTGATCACCGGATGCTTGCAACTTGATTGAGATCATCTTGAAGCTTGAGGGATGATGAATTGAAGAGAATTTGGGTTTATGATGGTGAAAGGTTCAATGGATATGGATGAATGGATGATTAGGGTTTAATGGAATGATTGGTGAATGATGATGATCTTCTTGATGATTCGAGTGATGTTGTATGTTGGAGATGGAATGGAAGTGAAGTGGTAGGTGAATTAGGCTCCAAGATCAAAGTTCCAACTTGAATTTTTGTGTAACTTACGACTTGAATGCCCAAGAACCAATCAAAATCGATTTTAACCCAAGAATCCCAAAATTTCGCGTTTCAGGAATCCACTGCCCGTCGCCGACGGCCTGGGATCCGTCGGCGACGGCCTCCCAAAATCTGCTTTCTTGCCGATGGCCTAAATCATTGGATACGGGTTTTCTGGCATACGGGCTTTTCTGTGGGGCGTCGCCGACGACCCCTCAAACCTCCATTTTCCATTTCGTCCACTTTGCACTCCCGGTTGTCCGGTTTTCATCCCAGTGACTCGTAAAGCTCCCAAAAAGCTCCTTAAACTCCATCAAACCTGCAAAACACATTTTTAATTAAGAGTAGGCTATTTAGAATTAAAACTCATGTAAAAACATCAAGTTACACGATTACGAACACTGGTTTTCAACCACATATCAAGCTAGAGATCCTTACTTCCGATACCGAGAGTGACCCGGAGATGATGTCCAGTGATAACGACGACTTTCAGCCCTTTACGCTGCCCGATTTTGGAGATGATTTACCGATTGCTGATGGTATCCCAGATGAGGATCCGTTTGTTATTCCCATTCCTGTGCATGATCATCTTATCATCGGTCATCCGAATGGTGAGCGTGTCGTGGCACCGATCCTCGCTCATGTTCCTTTAGTGGTCATTCCTTTGGAGGATTGGCCATTCGATGATCTTTTTGATGATGACTTCGATTTTTTTGTTGATGGTCCTTCCGATGATGCTCATGGTGATGGAGAGCTCGATGAGGATGTTGTTGATGTTCCACTTCTGGGGATTCTTGTTATCGAGATTTCTTCTTATTCCAGCTTACACTCTGTCTCAGATTCCTTTGCATCTGTGACATCTTCCGCCCTACAGGCAGTTGGTTTGCGACGTTACGCCACTGATACTGACGATGATACAGCCATGTCAGCTGCACCACATGACATTGAGCTGGGACTTGAGCTTGATTTTATCCCTGTTGATCAGCCTGTTGTTGCACCCGCTGATTTTGAGCCGATACCTGCTCCTGAGCATTTGCCTGATCATGACCCTGTTCCATTTGGCATACCTGATATTGCACCCCTCATACCTGATCCAGTCCCTGCACCCGCTGACCCTCCTGTTATTGAGCCAGTCACTCCTCCACTTGCACCTGCACCCGTTGATGTTGCTCCTTTTCACCCGGTAGAGTCAGATATGCACCGTGTCGACCTGCCTATTGTTTTCTTGCAGGATATACCCACACCCCATCCAGGGGAGGGAACTTCTAGCCAGCAGCCTAGCCATGACCCTCATGTATCAGCAGCTTTCCCTCACATGCCTCAATCTGCACCTTCTGCTCATTTTACTTCTTCACCACTTGACGAGCCACTTAGATGGTTCCCACCTTACACCATGCCAATTTCTGATCCCTACCATCCCTCACACTTTACTGGTTATACACGGGATGAGTTACTTCTATCATTGCAGCTCCAGTATGAGATCATGAGTCGCAGGATTTTAGAGCTTGAGATGATACTGCGACCTTTGACATGTCCGTGTCAGCCTGCATTTGTTCCTCGTGCATCACCATCCCCATTTTTACACCCTCATGCACCGCTTACTCCATTTTCTGAGTTTGATACTCGATTTCTTACCGTTGATCAACAGATCAGTTATCTGTTGCGTCATGTTTATGATCTTGAGGAGGAGCTAGCGCATGTGCGCAGCTTGCTTTTTGTTCCTCCACCTACTCCTCCACCACCATCAGCATAGCTGGTTTTCGGTTTTATGTAGGTAGCTTCCTTTGATGAGAGCACCGCTATTGAGCTGAGCTAGTGAATCATTTTGGAGACCACCTTTTGACTGTATGACTTATGGTAGATTGAGAGACATTTTGGACCAGGGTAGTGTGACCCTGTGATCCCTTTTGATAAGATACTTTGTAAAACATGTAACAATATGCATGGTCGATGATTAATGAAAAGCTCAATCGTAATGTTCTCATTAAATACGTTGTTAAATTACATGCTCGCATTATAATTGTGTGGTTACCTGATTGCTTGCTACAATAATTGCTACTACATATACATACTATATACTTATTATATGAGTAAGACCTAACCTATACAATCTTCTTTATATAAGATGCCCCCTCGAAGGAACAATCAATTGCCCACAACAGAGGCAAAACTGCATGAACGGATTTCACAAGCAATCGCATAACGTGAGGCCTTACGCTCTGAACACAGCGGAGATACCTCAGGAAATAACCCACCTCACGGTAATGTTTAAGTCACTTAAGACACATTACGATACGTCTGGACATTCCATGTGCGTTTGCTAATGCTTTCTGTGAATGATGTTGCTTGTACAGGCTGTACTTACAAGCAGTTCCTTGACTGCAAGCCTCTGAATTTTGACGGCACTGGAGGTGCTGTAGCTTTTGTAAGATGGGCTGAGAAGACAGATTCTGTGCTGCGAATGAGCAAGTGTGCGCCTGAGAACCAGGTCACTTACATTTCTGGACTATTCCTAGACGGAGCTCTATCCTAGTGGAACCTTCAGGTTCAGACTCTAGGTGAGGAAGCAGCATATGGTATGACCTGGGATGAGAAGAAAGAACTGATGCGCAAAAAGTACTGCTCGAGAGCTGAGATTCAGAAGTTGGAAACCGAGTTCTGGAATCTAAAGATGGATGGACCTAAGATTGCTGAATATGTGTAGAGATTTCATGACCTGTCTCGTGTTGTCCCCTACATGGTAGAACCGGAATTCAAGCGAGTTGAACGCTTCATCTGGGAATTGGCACCCCAAATTATGAGCATGGTGACTACTTCGAAGCCTCCGACGATCACTGAGGCCATTGATTTGAGTGTGGCGTTGACTGAAGAAGCAATTAGATTGAACAAGTTTTCGGTTTCTGAAGGAAAGAAGAAGGAGACTCATGTTGAGTCATCAAGAGAGAACAAAAGGAAGTTCTCCAATTTAAAGAAGGGTACCCAAGGAAACAACAGTGGTAACAAGAAGAGAGATGCGAATCCACCAGCCGAGGTTAAGATTGGTGCTGCTACTTCTGGTGCTGAGATTAGAGGAAAAGGATATATGGGCACCCTGCCCAAATGTGATGTGTGTCAGTTTCATTACACTGGATGATGCAGAGCTGGAAAGTGTGAAACGTGCGGAAAAGTTGGCCATGCTAAAGAGACATGCTGGTATGGTGCCGGTCGTGGGGATAATGGTCAGAGGGGAAATGGTAATGGCAACGGAAACCGTGGTGGCAATGGTTATGGCAACAGAAACCAAGGTGGAAAAAATAATCAAGGAGGTAATGGTAATCGTGGTGGTTCTGGAAACCAAGCTGGTAATGGAAACCGCAACCAAAACAACAACCAGGGTGGTACTGGAAACAAACAAGGATGCTTTAGTTGCGGAGATGTCAGGCATTTCAAGCGAGATTGCCCAAAGAATAATCAAGCCCAAGGAAGAGTTTTCATCATTGGAGCTAGGGAAGCTCGCTAGGATCCGAACGTAGTTACGGGTACGTTCCCTATCAACCAACACTTTGCATCTGTACTATTTGATACTGGTGCCGACTATAGCTTCGTATCCCTAGAATTTAAGAATATACTTGGGTTAGTTGCCAGTAAGTTAGAAATTTCGTACTCGATAGAACTAGCTAATGGAAAGCTAGTAGAGGCCAACGAAGTAATTAGAGGCTGTCTAATAGAGCTTAGAGAGCATGAGTTTACGCTTGATCTTCTGCCAGTTGAGTTGGGAAGTTTTGACGTGGTTGTTGGAATGGATAGGTTATCAAGTAACCGAGCTGAGATCGTATGTCATGAGAAGAACATCCGAATCCCGATGATGAAAGGAGAGACGATTGTAGTTCACGGAGAGAAACACGATACGCCACTAAGGATTATCAGCTGTTTGAAGGCCCGAAAGTTTTTGCAGAAAGGATGTGTTGCCTCTTTGGCTCACATTGTTGATAAAGAAGCCAAAGAGCCAAAGCTGGAAAATATCCCTGTGGTAAGGGAATATCCTGAAGTCTTCCCCGAAGACTTGCCAGGATTGCCGCCGCAACGGCAAGTCGAATTCCACATTGATTTAGTTCCAGGAGTCGCGCCTGTAGCTAAGGTACCTTATCGACTTGCGCCTTCCGAGATGCAAGAGTTGTCGACGAACTTCAGGAACTTTTGGACAAGGGATTTATTAGACCAAGCTTCTCGCCTTGGGGAGCTCCAGTTCTGTTTGTCAAAAAGAAGGATGGTAGTTTCTGTATGTGTATTGACTATCGAGAGTTGAACAAGTTGACAATCAAGAATCGGTATCCCTTGCCGAGGATTGATGATTTATTCGATCAACTTCAAGGTTCAAGTTACTACTTCAAGATCGATCTTCGATCAGGTTATCACCAGCTGCGAATTCAATAAGAGAGTATACCAAAGACTGCCTTTAGAACTCGTTATGGACATTACGAGTTTCTAGTGATACCGTTTGGTCTGACAAACGCGCCGGCAGTGTTTATGGATCTGATGAACCGAGTTTGCAAGCCATATCTCAATAAATTTGTGATTGTATTTATCGATGATATTTTGATCTATTCAAGGACGAAGGAAGAGCATGAGCAACACCTTAGAGACATTTTAGAGCTGCTCAAGAAGGAGAAACTGTACATGAAGTCTTGAAGTGCGAGTTCTGGTTGCGTGAGGTACAATTCCTTGGTCATGTAGTGAATGGAGATGGAATCCATGTGGATCCCACCAAGATCGAGGCGATTAAAAACTGGGAAACTCCGAAAACGCCAACCGAGATCCATCAGTTTCTAGGTTTAGCTGGGTATTATCGCAGATTCATTGAGGATTTTTTGAAAATCGCTCAACCGCTGACTCCCCTCACCCAAAAGGATAAGAAGTATGAATGGGGAGATAAACAAGAAGAAGCTTTTCAACTGCTCAAGAATAAGCTTTGCGATGCCCCTATTTTATCCCTACCCGAAGGCAACGACGACTTCGTGGTATACTGTGACGCCTCGCGTCATGGATTGGGATGTGTGCTGATGCAGCGACAGAAGGTTATCGCTTATGCTTCACGCCAGTTAAAAGTTCATGAGAAAATTACACTACGCATGATTTGGAATTAGGCGTAGTGGTGTTTGCTTTAAAGATCTAGCGACACTATTTGTATGGCACCCGATGCACGATCTTTACATATCACAAGAGCCTTCAGCACATATTCGATCAGAAAGAGCTTAATATGAGACAGCGGCGATGGGTAGAGCTGTTAAATGATTATGATTGCGAAATCAAATATCACCCAGGAAATGCGAATATGGTGGCAGATGCCTTGAGTCAAAAAGAGAGGATTAAGCCCATAAGGGTTAGGGCTTTGGAGATGATCATTCAAACAGACCACTCATTGCGTATTCGTGCTGCACAAAGAGAAGCTCTCAAGAAGGAAAACTTGAAAGATGAATATCTCTGCGGGATGGAGAACCAGTTGGTACCCAATGAGGAAGGAACCTTGTGTTTCATGGGACGAATTTGGGTTCCCCTCTTTGGAGGTTTTAGAGATGTGATCTTTGATGAAGCTCATAAATCAAGGTACTCGATCCACCCAGGATCGGATAAGATGTACCAAGATTTGAAAGATTTCTACCGGTGGCCGAGATTAAAAGGTGATGTTGCAACTTATGTTGGAAATTGTTTAACTTGCGCCAAGGTGAAGGCCGAGTATCAGAAGCCTTCAGGTCTCCTACAGTAACCTGAGATACCCATGTGGAAGTGGGAGCAGATCTCGATGGATTTTATAACAAAGTTGCCAAAGACGCCCAGAGTTCATGATACGATTTGTGTAATCATAGACCATCTGACAAAGTCTGCGCACTTTCTACCAATCAGAGAAAAGGATAACACAGGTAAGCTAGCTGAGCTGTACCTAAGGGAGATAGTTGCACGTCATGGAGTGCCTATCTCGATTATATCTGATAGAGATGGACGATTTGTGTCCAGGATTTGGCAATCTTTCCAAGAAGCGTTTGGTTCACAGTTGAATTTGAGCACCGCATTTCATCCACAGAGGGACGGTCAAAGTGAGAGAACGATTCGGACGCTTGAAGATATGTTACGAGCTTGCGTAATGGACTTGGGTGGCAGTTGGGATACTCACCTGCCTTTGGTAGAGTTTTCCTATAACAACAGCTACCATACAAGCATTCAAGCTGCACCGTTCGAAGCTCTCTACGGACGAAAGTGTCGATCACCGTTATGCTGGGCAGATGTAGGTGATAAACAACTGGTTGGTCCCGAGTTGGTCCAAGAGACGACGGATAAGATCATGCAGATCCGAGAGTGCATTAACGCGGCTCGTGATCGACAAAAGAGCTATGCGGATCAAAGAAGGAAACCTTTGGAATTTGAAGTGGGGGATATGGTTTTCTTAAAAGTCTCACCCTGGAAAGGTGTGACACGCTTTGGGAAGCGTGGAAAATTAAACCCACGATTTATCAGACCGTTCAAAATCCTGGAAAGGATTGGCTCTGTAGCATACAAGTTGGAACTACCAGCAGAACTTAATGGTGTTCATGATACATTCCATGTATCTAATCTGAAGAAGAGTCCAACTCAAGAAACAGTGATCATACCTGCTGATGAAGTTCACATTGACGACACACTCCACTTTACCGAAGAACCTGTTGAGGTCACTGACTGGAAAGTTAACAAGACTCGGAGGAGTAGTGTTAAACTCGTCAAGGTTCGATGGAACGCACGTCACGGCCCAGAGTTTACTTGGGAGCGTGAGGACCGCATGAAAGCTAAATATCCGCATTTATTCCCTAACACCCCTGCAGCTAGTAGTAGAGCTTAAAATTTCGGGACGAAATTTTCTTACCAGGGGGAGAATTTTACAACTGTCAAATTTCAGGTATCCGTACAATTATTAAACCATAATTAGTGCTTAATGACTGTGCTGAATTACAATTAATTGCTTTCTGCTTTATACATACATGTGCATCATATATTGCTAAATGTTATGACATGAATGCATGAGATCTTTATTGACTCAAATGATGCACGAAACATAGTTAGCACAGTTATCTGATAAATCAGGAAAATGCTGACAGAACTCAGCACATAGACAGACAGTGCATTGAGACACAGAATGAGCCAGAAACTAAGTACCACACTAGTATAGTGTGTAGGAAAGTAAGGATTATAAAACTGCCTTCCTAGAGATAGTATAAGCGCCGAAAAGTGCCTAAAACTCACATAAAGTGTTGAATTCAGCAAAGTTCAGCATAAATCAGCATTTTAACAACCTAATTTTATGCAGAAATATGGATAAATGGTCCTGAATGCTTTCCTAAGTATCGGGAATCAAAAGTGTCACAAAAGGTAACATAAAGCACACTAAACTGCATAGTTTAGCACCTTAACGAACCGGTAACCAACCAAACAACCGGACACTACCCGAAACACCAAATCTACACTAGAAGCACTGTTTTTAACATTACCGAGCTAGTTATAGTCCCCGAACATCATAACACACCATACAAATATCTAATAACTAAAATACTTAACTAATACTTGGATTTCAACTAGTAACTAACTAATCTAGTTTAAACCTATACTACTACCCCCCCCCATGTCTACGGCCCCAACAAGGGACCCACCTTGTTGATTTGTTTTCAATATTAAAATGGATATGTTCATGCTTTCCTAAACATAGTAACCATGAGATAAACTCCTAACATGGATTATAAGAATACACCCTAAGATCATGAGCTCATTTCTCACACACTTGAAACACACACAAACTCTCCTCTTCCCCTTGGAGCTCTCGGCCGAACTCAACCCCACACACATCCACCATCATTCATCTATTCTCATACAATCCAAGTATATACAAAGGTGTTAGAGGTCATACAAGGAAGCTAGGAGCTTACGGAAGTGCAAGGACCTACTCTATTTGCTTTTACCCACTTGATTTCTTCACTTGATCATCCCTAGCCTTGTGCTAGTGGTAAGAACCTTGATCTTGCTATTTTACTTCCATTTTAAGTGGTTAAAAAAAGAATCATACTCATAATCTTGAAGAACACTAAGAATCACAAGATGTAAACTTGAACATAAGCATGAATAATGAAGAAATCTTGATGAATATGAGTTGTTATGCTTGATGATTGTTGATTTGTTTGTGAAAATGATGTTGATCATCATATGATCTTGCTAGATCATGATTAAAAACATAATCTAGCAAGATGAGAGGATGAACATGTTAGAAATCAATGGATCATCCACACAAAGATCATGAACTTGAAAGAATAAAGTTGTTTCTTGTTAAGAAATGATCAAAGTAAGTTATTAATCATGTAGATCTAAAAATTTCATGGATGATTTCTAAAGAAACCAAGTTAAAAATATAAGTTTTACTAAATCTTGGTTCTTACATAAACAAACCTTATTTTTGGTGGTTAAACAAGTGTAGAAACACTTGTGAAACAAGAAGAATTCATAAAGAAACATTTTTAGAAAACATGAATTGTTACAAAAACTTTGGCAAAATTTTCTAAAAATTTAAACACTTAGAAAAATATTTCTAAACAAGTATTTACAAGTGTATTTTAAACCATAAATTGTTACAAAAACTTTGCCATATTTTTTTATTACAAAAATATAAATATTGGAGGTTGGTTTTTATAAATAAAAGTGACTAAGTATGTATTTAGGAAATATATATCTAGAAGACACCATGTGTGTGATTATTTGTATATTTTGTGTATTAGTTATATTATTTTAGGACATGAAATAATATAACACATCAAAATACCAAGAATTACAATCCAAAATATTACCAAAATTCCAAGGAATAAATATACAAGTTGTACACAAAATATTGGTGAAAACCGAACTATGGAATAAGACTTACAAAATATTTCGGAAAATTTATTCACAAAGTATATTTGACAAATAATATTTTGGACCTCAAGGAAATGAAAATATGATTTTTTTTTTTTTTTTTTTACAATTACTACAAGAATATATCATATTTTTTACAAGGGAAAAATATATTATTTTTGGCATGTATGAATATATATATATATGTTTTTCTTGAAATTTTTAGAAGATATATTATTTTTAAGAAATATATATTTTCTTACACAAACACGAAATACAATATTTTTGAGGTGAAAGATATATTTTCTTGAATAAATATGAAATATATCATTTTTGGAGAAAAATGAGTTTATATATATTTTTCCAAGATAGACATGAAAGTATATTATTGATGAAACTTATGAGAAAATACAAATATTTTTGCCAAAAGAAAAATTATAAATAATTTTTCAAAGTAATATTTAGTACAATATATATTTTGGAAATATATATCGGTGGACTTTTATTAAGGATATTATTCAGGAAAATTAATACGAAATTAAGTATATGGATACTTAATGAATACGATAAAAATACGTATGCTCATACGTATAAATACACACCGGAATACGACTCTAATACATGGCAAAAATATACAAGTATAAGAATACGAAAACAAATAGACCCATCCTTGGGAAGGATAAACAAGTATAAATACTTGGGAAGTACTAAGTTAAAATAATTGTTTTAACAATTATTCCAAAATTTAATAAATATAATTTAAGTTAAAATACTAATTATTTTAACAAATAATTATATAACTTGGAATAATATCGAAGACACAAAAGAAACGTAACTCAAAGACATTAATACTAAGTCAAGGCACGAGCCGCCCGTCTAATAGATCATAGTACGTTGTAGGTAGTCGTGTTTACCCGAAGGAGCTTGAGTTACGGTGGTTGAAGACGCAAGACTGTGAGTTCATGTCCCCCTTTTCTTTAAACTGTTTTGTTTTATAACTTCGGGGGTGAAGTACATGTTACAAAATGATTACAAACAATTACAATTGGTATGGTTAGCTTTGGAAAGTACAGTAGATCAGATGAATGGGTAGGCGCACTCCTAAGACCATTAATCCTCGTGTTAGGACCGAGGGGCATGAGTGATAGATCTATTTGGGTGTAGCGAGCCCACACCCATGTGGACCGGGGTTTGGCCCATGAGGTGACTATGTCTTACAGCCGGAGACCCGGTACAAAATCTGCTAGGTTTGAGCCTTCCTACGCCGTTGCACGCATGTTAATGGCCTTGCAAACCATTAATCGATCTGTTTCCTTGTTTTGCTTTCATACCAGGATTTACAAAACATACATACATACATACAATTATTACAAGGTTTCATTCATACACACAAACAAACACATGAACTCGCTCAACTTTTGTTGATGTTTTTAAAACTACATGTATTTCAGGGAATTAATAGTGGATCTGGCGGGCGTTGGATGTTTCAAGTTGCGTTAAGAATAAAGGATGTCATCCGTTGTCTTAGGGTTTGGTTAGTGTGTCTTATTCCTGGACGAGACACATCTACCAAAGCCTGATTTTATTTAGAGTCTTTTGATGAGTCATTCTGGAACTCTAAACAATTCGTATGATTTGTAAAATTTGAATTTGAAGTCTATGTTTAAACAATGATGTTTGTGATGTTTTAAACTTAATTAATGGATGACCATCTATGGTTTTTATCATATAGTTGTTGTTATGATTGAATGCAATGATATTAAGCAAGTCACACACAATCACGCTTCCGCAAAAGAACAGATGATTGGAAAGCCAAAATAGTCTACAACATCTTATCAACAATAAACAATGCTCAGAAGATCTACTCCCCCCAATGACAAAGGCATCAACATCTGTTACTCCAAAAGTCTGTGAAAGAGAAACATCTGCCAAAGATAAAGTCAGCTAATGCAAAGGTCTGCCAATGTGAACCTTTGCTTGAAGACAAAGTCTGTTGAAGCAAAGGTCTGATCATCCATTGCTGATGTAGACAAAGTCTGAAGAAGCAAGGTCTGCTGAGCCTCAACAAAGGTTAAAGCTCAACAGATGATTAATCAACAGATGCTGCTCATCAGAGTTTTTATGTAACAATACTTAGGCATTTAGTAGATGTTAAAGGTTGTTAGGTTGTTAGATGTCACTGACTAGGTGACGTTAGCTAAGATGCTTTAGATGTTTGATTTGTACTATAAATAGAACAGTACATTTACTGTTCTATTTATCACTTTCCTTCTTGACATTTTGTACGAACAAATGGGAGTGATCAGGCTGAGGGGGAGTTTGTAACTCTAATGCATACGTGAATCATTGTAATTTCAATCTTTCAATGAAAAGCATGATGATGAAATCAAATCTTCCATTGTTGTGATTTAAAGTTTATTCTTCCGTTGCATATTTCCAAAATTGTTTATCTTCTTTCATTGTTTCATCTTAAACATTCACAACAATTCAAACTCAGATCCTAACAATTGGTATCAGAGCATGGTCAATCATATTCGATCTAAACAAACAATTTGATATAAAAGATCAGCTCCTACTACTGATATCGTTTGTTCATTGGATTGAAAATAGAGTAAAAGTTTATTCACGTTCAAAGTAGTTTAAACAAAAACACTATTTGTAAACAATCAAAATGTCTCAAAACACACAAGATCCACACAACACTGGTACTCTGTAAAAACCACCAATGCTTGTCAGATCGGAGTATAATATCTATCAACGTTGGATGGGTCATGTACTTGCTTAGCAAAACACCTGGTGCTGGAAATCGGTTATCTTCGGACCACATGTTCCGATGGTGCCGAGTTCTGAACATCCCAAGGTCCAAGTACCTAAAAAGCCTGAAAACTACTCCGAGCAAGATTTTTAGAAAATTGAGTTAGATGCTAAAGCATTTAGCATCGTTGCTATGGCTCTACCAAATGATATCTATGCTGGCCTGTTACATTATAACAGTGCTAAGGAGTTGTGGAATGCACTGAAAAAGCCATTCAGTGGTACAGAGGAGGTTATTGAAAACAATAGAGAAGTTATGAACCAACAGTATGAAACATTTTTTTCATGTTAAAGGAGAGTCATTAACTCAACAGTTTGAGAGGTTTAGTTGTCTTATAAGTGAATTAAAACTGGTAAATGTTGAGTATGCTAATTCAACCTTGAATAGTCGATTTCTAAGATCACTACCAGAAAAATGGGACATTATAGCCTTTGTAACTAGAAACTCTGTTGGTTTCAAAGAGATGAGTTTGACTCAGCTTCATGGTAGGTTCCTCACTTATGAAAGAGAGCTTAACCAGAAAAAGAAGCTACAAAAGTCAGGAAAAGTTGCTGATGACTATGCTTTTGGTAGTACAACACTTTTTGGTCAAGAAGAAACCTCTGGTGGTAGTAAGGATCAGAGTTATGATCATTTTATTCACATAACATTTGGTGGAGCATTAAACTCTGATTCTTACTCACCCATTTATGCTTTTGCAGCAAATGGGAAAACCAAGTTTCTGACAACTTATCCTTTGAGTTAAATGATCTTCAACACTTTGACCATACAGATTTGGAAGAAATGGACATTTTGCACCAACTTTCATTGCTAAGTGTTAGAACTAGCAAATTTTACAAGAGAACTGGCAGAAAATTTCCAGGGTTGCATGGGAATTTGAAAGTTTGGTTGGATAAATCAAAGATCAAATGTTATAAGTGTAATAGGCTAGGTCATTTTGCTAGACAATGTAGGAGTGAAACCAGTGGTCCTATAGTTACACACCCAAGTCATAGACCTCAAAACACTCAAAACGCTGTCCATTATTCCCAATATACCCCAGCACCACACATGCAAAGCACTACTCACTTTGCACACCCTGTAAACATTGTTCCAATACAATATGACCAAACCATTGTTCCTCAAATACAATATGTTCAAGCCCCAACCCCTCAGGTCCAAGTGCAACCTGCACCATAAGCTGCAGAAACATCTGCTCAGGCAGAATCCAGTCAACAGAGCTTCTTCACACAAGGCTTTGTTGATTGGAGCAGCTTACCTGATGAATTAACTGATGAAAATTTTGCTCTAGTTTCTAATTCTGAAAAGAAACCTGATGAATTTTGTTTTATGGCACTAGAGACAATACAAGAAGGGGTTAAATCTGAGGAAGTGGAGTCCAAGTCTGATGTGGCATGTTATGATGTTGAAACATCTGTTTCAGAAGAAAAGGTTGGTGAAGAACTGATGGAACCTCTGTCAGACCCCATGGGATTCTAGTGTATGTGAAGGAGAATGTGATTGTGCCATGATGGCTACTGCCAAGGTATCACCTCAAATCCTTAAAAACGTGTGTTCAGACAAATGTATTATTGCTTTTGCTAACATCAAAGAGGTGAATGAAAACCTTAGAAACAAGATCTTAAATGATGAAGTACAGTTTGAAAAACTTTTTAAAGAGTTAAAATCAAAACTGTTTGAAAAAGAAAGTGAAATCAGCAGTCTTAAACATGAATCAAGCATAACCAAGGATCAACTCCAAACAATGGTAGAAAAATACCAGAGTTGCAAAAAGGAGCTTGAATCTACCCAAATTACTTGTGTAAAATGGGTAGAATACTGCAAAGGTTATGAGTTGATGCTTGAAAACAGATCAAAAGCAATGTGAAATTTGGCATAGGCTTTAGAAAAATGACCAAATTTCTGAAAACACTGTTGTAAATGAATCTGGTTTTGTTGAAATTATCCCCACAAACATGGCTGGTCAAGAAATAAAAGTCACATATCCTAATGGTAAGAAAATTGTTCTATATAGATCTGAGGGATCCTCAACTTTTGAGGAAATTGAAAAATACCAATTTAAACCAACATGGTCAGATGAGTGTGACATTCTTGAAAATTTCAAACCAACGGACTTCTCAACCATTGAGGGTGTGAAAGCACCTAAGGTGAAAATCATTCCCTTGAAAGACCTCCCAGCAGATGTTATAACATTTGTTGAAAAAGAGGTTGAAAAAGGGAAGAAGTGAAGATCAAAACCTTTTTTTGTAATTTTTGTGAAAAGAATGATCATGTTACTAAAACTTGTTTTCTTCTAAAAGCATATGGCAATAACAAGAAAAGTGTGATTGTGCCTGCACCTCATTGCACAATCTGTGAGAGAAAAAACCACAAAACTCAAGAGTGTGTTTATCTAAAAAATTTTGATGTCAAAAGAAAAGAGTATAAATCAAAAACACTTGAGAGTCCACAAAAAGCAACATCCAAACAGACCTTCATCCCTGTCCAAACATCTCTTACCAAACAGTTGAATGCAACCTCTGCTCCCAGATAGGTTCAGGTAACAGATGCACCACCAACTAACCAATTTCCAAGAGTATATGGCCAACCACTGTATCAAAAAGTACCACATGGTTATGAGGCCTACAAAAGGCCCTCAAAACCAAGAGTGAACAAGCATCCTCACTGTTACCATCATTTGAACGGGAAATGGTCCTCAGCAGATGTTTCAAAAATCTGCTCAAACCACTGACCATTCTCCTGGACTTGAGGCTGGAAGGTTTGTGACTCCATCCAAAGCTATTTTGGCTTTGGACACTCACCAAAACTATTTGTTAATTGATGTGCAGGGAGCTTCTACTTGCCTTGATAGTTTATGGTATGTAGATAGTGGAGGCTCCAGGCACATGACAGGATGTAGAGCCTTTCTCAAAGACTTTATCAAACATGGAAGGGGTGATATATCTTTTGGTAACAATTTAAAAGGGAAGGTGTTGGGGTCAGGGACTGTACAGGATGGGAAACTCAAGTTTGAACATATCAATCTTATTGACAGTCTTAAGTTTAATCTTCTTAGTGTGTCTCAAATGAGTGACAAGGGATATGCGTCATTCTTCACTAAGGAAACTTGTAAGATTGTTGGGCCTGACGTGAGGTCGAAGTCTCAATCAAACTTAATCCAATACTACTAATAGTTAGCGGTAAGTGGGTATCAAACACAGGGAGTTTGTGGAATATGTGTTATCTAAATGGTTTATCTAAATAACTAAAATTAACTAAATTCCAAGAAATGTAAATTCAGAATTTTGGTTGTTTGGTTTTAAGAACTAAGATTAAATTAATTAAATTTCAAATCAAAGGTAGGTTGTGAAACAGAATAGGAAAAAACGACCATCCTAGATTTCAGGTTTTAATCCACACTAATGTTTATGCACAACTAGAAAGAACCACATAGACATGGCTCATGTTTGATTATTTGCTTGTGATAAAAGGGAACTAATTACTCGGATTATGAAAACGCGAGGTTGTTACCCGATGATCAATTGACTATTATCCAACCCTAATCCCTCCCATGATATCTCGATTGCCAACGGCACCAAGAACGTATGGTTTAGACTAACACCAAACAAGAATCAACACTTTACAAGCAAACATTCAAACACCATAATAACTTAAACAAACATAGCAAAGTCATTATTCTAGAAATTCAACCATAAACATAGTGTTTCAAAAGCAAACCTTACATCTAGGATGATCACCACGAAATTAGCCGCTCATAGTTCGGTGCATCATCATAACACAAAGTCTAATGTTCATACGAATTAAAAACACAAAACCAAATGTTTAGAAATTGTTTAGAACCAAGAAGAACACCCAAATTCGCCCCTGGAACTGCTCCATTACGTTCAACAACGATTGCCAATGAAAAGACACCATAAAACTCCATAAAAGTGGGAGTTACACATTTTTCGCAGGTCTCCACCGTAAGTTGCGGTCATAACCGTAGCCTACAGTGGCAAATGTATTGATACGGTGAGTGACTACTGGGCTACGGCGGCAAAGAATGAAGATCAGGGACCACCGTAGCCTACGGTGGTCACCGTAAGCAACGGTGGAGCCCTTGATCAACTCCTTTGTTTCTTCTTTCAACTCCTCATCGTTCCGTCTTGTTTCCGCCAGGTACAAGCTCCCTTCTAAACACGTTAATACTACTTATTTATGCCCGTTTGTACCTGCAAAGCCAAGCACACTGTAGTTATCCCATTCCAATAATTAAACTAATTAAGTGTGAAATAATAGTCCATTTATAGAACTTAAGGGTTTTCCTACGGACCACCCGTCACATCCCCACACTTAACCGTTGCTTGCCCCAAGCAACTCGTTCAATAAACCACAATTTACTCAATCGATCAAACACAAACCAAGCAACCAAATGTCCTCATTTACTAACCTTTTCTTAAAGTCCCGCATAACACACCCCTCACAATGACTCTCCTCTCGGTGACAAGTAATAACTAGCAAGGATGAGCTAGAACACACTTAAGGCAAATAGATAGTTGCACAACAATAAGCTTGTACTTAAATCGGTCCTTCGCCTAAAGAATTTGCTAAACATGCACGTGAATCAAAGAGGCCTAAAGGTTGAAACGTGGCTAGGCATATGGGTAGGAAATGGAAATATATATGTGAATAGTAGCCAATGATTCAACCCGGTCTTTTAATTCTATCTAGACAAAACATAAACAACTATATACAACATATCTCATTCATTTTTTTTCTTTTACATTGCTTTTTCTTCTCTTTTTTTCTTTTCATTTTCATTTTTTTTCAAATAAACATAACAAAACAAGCATACTAATACAAAATGCTAACACTAATAGACCGGGTCAAATACGGGTGAATTTTTGAGGAACTAGGCACGGGTTAACAAACGATGGCTTAAAGCTCAAATGGGCTACTAAAGTCCAAACCCCCGCCCATCTCGCTACCATGCTCATATATATAATTTATGAGGTCCAACCCCCCAAATCCCACACTTGCACTCACTAAGATGAGACTACCTAATTGCCCTTATCCTTTTCACATGCATATCAAGCTAAGGCCTCAAACCGCATTCAAGCACAAGTTCTAACACACCCCTACCCATTGCCACTCTCATCAAAGAAAATATACTCTAATTAATCAACAAAGTGGCCCAACTCTCACCAAGAAAAAGGGAAATACGGGGTTGCCGGTGTGTCATGCGGTTTAATACTTAAGTGTTTAATTTTTGGACCATTTTTCGCTTGATTTCAAAATTTTTCACAATTTTTAAAATTTTCCCCTATCCCCACACTTGGGATACATTGTCCCCAATGTATGGCTTTGAAGGAAAAAATCACTAAATAACCACAACATCAATTTTTGTTTTTTTTCACTCAAACCCTAAAGTTCCTTTTGTTTTTGTTTTTTTTTTTTCAATTCAAATTACTTAAACACCACCAACTTTTAACAACCCGTCCAAACTCAACACATCATAACACCCCCCAAACCGCCCAACCATAACATAAAACACAAATATATACAAAAGTGTACAAAATGGAATAAAACACGGCATGATCAGTAAGCACGGTTGAGGAGGCCCAAAGATAGATGTCATCATATCCGAGAACTCTCCAAACCCAAATGCACCGCTGCTACTACCTCCTTCACCACCTTGATCACCGGCTTGTTGACTTGGCCCATATCCTCCCATGCCTGTACATAGATCCACCCATTGAGAATAATGCAATGGTGGGGTGGGATACGACACACTACCATCATAAGGCGGTAGATTGGAATAATCCACAACTGGAGGATTCGCAACAACTGGTCGGCCCGCGTGCCAAGCGTCGTGCATACATTGGTTCCAGTCATCGATGTAACGGTTGTTTATCTCCTCCTCACGAGCTTACATCTGAGCCCTATTCCATTTCTCTTGACGATCATAATTTTTCTTTAACGCCCTTTCCATACTTGCTCCCATGTAAGTTTGATGATCGAAGAGCATTTGGCTCGAATCGGGCCAATCGGAAAACGTAGGTGGTCACCTTCTTTCCAGAACTTGCTCCATGGTCCCAAAATGAGCCCAATTCTGATCATAGGGCTGTTGTGCATAATCAAAAGCACTCCCTACATAACCCGATTGGGTTCCCCCTCTTCCAACACCAACACTGGGCCCGGCTCCGCCTATATCCATATCTACAGTAAATGTATCCTCCCTATAATCCTCGTCCCCACTTGGGACCTCATCCTCGCTCTCCGGTTCATTAGCCTCTCCAGGTTGCAATGGTCAGGCATCCACCTTCAATGCCCTCCATCTCTGACCATCACTCTTTATCTTATGGTACCTTTCTAATTCTTTATACTCCCATCCGGGCCCCAAATTTGCCAAATTAAACGGTTTGAACTTTTTGTACGACCCCTTGTCCTCCACTCCAATCGCCCCATACATTTTTAACAAAGCGGTAATCAGCCTACAATGCGGGATTAACTTCCTCTCCGAACTTTTTCTACTAATCCAAATGTTGTTTAACACCAGAAAACAGAAAGGAACAAGTGGAGAACCATTCAGCAACATGTAAAGAATCGGCACTTCAGGATACCTCACCTCAACTTTGTCACCCCGTCATGGAATGACGTTTTGCGTGCAAATTACCAACCTCAACTTAGCCTCTATCCGTAAATTCCTTCGATAGAGCTTCCCATGTGTAGTTCCGGGTAGAAACAGATAGTCTAACATCGCGTTCCATCTTGGATGCTTTTGAGGATTGAAATACAAATCCTCCAAACTCGAGTAGATGTATTGGTTCGCGGGCTTGTTATCAAACTTCACTACCCTCCGCAAGGTATCATAAGACATTTCTACCTCAATACCATTCACTTTCCCAGTTAGCTTCATCTTTGAAGGATTTTTAAACGGGGGACATCTTAGAGTGGCTATCCACTCTTGTATTTCTGCATCATATAAGTTCTTGCCTTCCCCATCGTAACACTTTAAGGCGCTTTCCACCCCAAAGCTTTGAACTTGTTGGTAATCCCGAAAGGATCGAAATCATTTTCCCTCGCCTCTTCCTCACAAATAAAAGCCTCCTTGTGTTGGGTCAATGCATTCATTTGATCATGAAATAGTTCCGCTTGCCATTCAATCGGCTGATCTAACAACGAACCGGATGCCCATTTCGGCTTTGGAGCCCTTGGCGGTTCTTCTTCTTCCGGGTCTTGAGCGAGGACCAACCTTCTTCTCTTTTGTTGAGCCTCCGGTTGGCTTGATGACCTTGCTGGCTCTTTGCCTTTGCCTGTTCGACCCATTTGCCAGAAACACCACATGAAACACACAAACAATTCCCATTAGTTCTCATTTAACCCAAACATCCCCACACTTTCTTGTAACTATGGTTGTAGATGTAAATAAATACAATGTTTTAGTTTATTTTATTTTAAGAATAACTTTGGGCATGATGTCTCTACATTGTAAAGATTTCCCAAATATTCAAAAGTTTGATATCAACCTAGCATCTATAACCATAGTACTTCATAACTCAACACATTCCTATTAACTAACTCCTACAAGCAAGTGGGTATAAGAGCAAAAATCAACAACAACATTCAACTTCACAATGCACCATCAAAAAGAGTTAGAAATTACATACCTTCAGTTTGTTGATGCAAGGATTACCAAGAACTCTCAAGAAATAAGAAATCACCAAAAATTCCCAAAAATTTCGGACCTAAATCCTCGAAATTGACTGTTAAATCGTTGTTTTCTTTCAACTATGAGCCCGAAATCAGAAAGCTTATGAAATTCTAGTCAAAATAGACTCAAAAATCACAAGATTTCATGAAGATTTTATGAGAGAATGAAGGTTATGAATGTTTTAGGGTTTGTGATGTTGAATGAAAGTGAAAGATAAGGTTTGTGGTTGGGGATTAATGTCAGGAAACGAGTGGTTGGGAGTTATTTCGAATATTGATGATTTGTTATATATATTTTTTTATAAAACAGCTGATGCGTGACTTTCCAACACCCAGGTGCCGCCGTAGCCTACGGGACCCACCGTAGCCTACGGTGGGCTCTCGGCAAAATAATTCACCGTAGGACAGTAGCTTAACAGCGTAGAACTTTTAATTCCCCCAATGACCATCGTAACCTACGGCCCACGTCGTAACCTACGGCGAACACTGGGGATATAAAGTCTCCCAGTTTTTCAAGTTTTTGCTGTTTTTATATTTTTTATTTTTTTCAGTTTTGTAATTTTTATGGTTTTTATATTTTTTGAAAAGCGCATAAAAATTACCCTACCCCCCATGAAAAACCCGTGGTGTGCTCAACACCGTGTTAAAGAAATTTGTAAGAATTCCCCCACACTTGTTTCGAACACAAGTTAAAGCGAGTATGGTAATTGTTTAAAAATAAACTAAACTAAACTAGCCTATACTAAACTAAATATTTACACTACCGAACCTGGGCCTCTTTATGCTTCTTCCTAATCCAATGGGCGTAGAATGTAGCCCACCATGTCAAGTTCGAGATTTTTGATGTCGTTCCCTTCCAAGTACGGTTTGAGTCGGTGCCCATTCACCGTTTGCTTCATGTTGGTGTGAACATCTTCAATATCTATATCTGCGAACTTGCCCACTCTTGTGATTACGTATGGACCCATCCATTTGCTCTTCAACTTTCCCGCGAACAACTTCAATCTTGAATTGTACAACCACACCTTTTGACCCACTTCAAAGGTTCGTTTTCTTAACTTTGCGTCATGAACCTTTTTCAGTTTGTCTTTGTATGCGGATGCATATTCATACGCTTCATCCCGAATCTCTTCAATTTCACTCTATTGAAGCTTCTGAATCTTTCCCGCTTCGGCATAGTCCACATTAACCGTCTTGATTGCCCATAATGCCCGGTGAGCCAACTCCATTGGTAAGTGACGCCCTTTCCCATATACCATCCGATAAGGGGTTGTACCAATTGGAGTTTTATAAGCCGTTCGGTATGCCCATAATGTGTCATCCAACTTTCTCGACCTATCGTTCCTATCCACCCGCACCTTTTTCATCAAGATCTCTTTTATTTATCGATTGGACACTTCAACTTGTCCACTAGTTTGCGGGTGGTATGGAGTAACAATTCGGTGGTTCACGTTGTACCGCATCAACAACTTCCCAAAGTTAAAATTCTTAAATGCGAACCACCATGACTAATTATAACCCTCGGGATCCCAAAACGAGCAAAGATGTTGGATTGAAAAAACTTACACACCACCGAATGATCGTTGGTCCTTGTCGCTATAGCTTCAATCCACTTCGACACATAATCCACCGCGACCAAAATGTACAAGAACTCGTTCGAGCTTGGGAAGGGACCCATAAAGTCTATGCCCCACATATCAAACACTTCAACCACCAAAATAGGTTGTAAAGGCATTTCATCCCTTTTTGAGATACTTCCCACTCTTTGAGAATTCAAGCAATTCCGAGCATACTCGCAAGCATCCTTGAAAATTGTAGGCCAATAAAACCCACATGTAAGAAGTCGATAACCCGTCTTGTGGCAACTAAAATGACCCCCACATGCCGATGAGTGAGCATGGGTCAAAATTTCTAACACCTCCGTCTCGGGAACACACCTTCGAATTACTTGATCAGACCTAATCTTGAAGAGGTACGGTTCGTCCCATATACATTGCTTGACTTGGACCATGAATTAATGCTTCCTTTTCTTGGTCCAATGGCTTGGGATTGCACCCGTGGCTAACTAGTTAACATAGTGAGCATACCACGGTGTGGTTAAAACGGCTAAAAGTTGCTCATCGGGAAATCGCTCATTGATCTCGCTTGTATCATCGATTCCTTCTAATGGATTTCTGGATAAATGATCCATCACAACATTTTCACATCCTTTCTTATCCCGAATTTCCAAATCGAACTCTTGAAATAAAAGCACCCAACGAATTAAACGGGGCTTTGCATCTTTTTTCTCCATCAAATACCGAACTTCACTATGATCCGAGTACACAATCACTTTGCTTCCCTATATATATGACCGAAATTTGTCCAAAGCATATACCACCGCTAACAACTCCTTTTCGGTTGTGGTGTAATTCAGTTGCGCCTCGGACAAAGTCTTGCTTGCATAATAGATTACCACCGGCTTTTTATCGACTCTTTGACCCAAAACCGCTCCAATTGTCGTGTCACTAGCATCACACATGATCTCAAACGGCTTTGAGCAATCCGGCGGTTGCAAGATGGGAGCTTTCACCAATTGTTCCTTCAAAACATTGAAAGCTTGCAAACATTCGTTAGTAAAATCAAAAGGGACATCTTTTAATAACAAACTACATAAAGGTTTGGTAATAACACTAAAACCCTTAATAAATCGTCGGTAAAATCCCGCGTGCCCCAAAAATAATCTTACCCCTTAAACTGTCACACCCCGACCATGATAAAACAACAAATCGTGGCGGAAACATCGGGGAGTGTTGTAATAGAATCATTGTTTCAAAACACACAGAAATTTGAAGTTTCGTTTTATTAAACATTAAACATTTACATCATCTTGAAATCTAAACAAACAAGTTAAACATAGTCTATTATTGTTATTAAGTCACTAAGGCCTCGTCCAGTCCTATGTGAGTATGCATCCTAGCAATCAACATCATTTAACAACACCTAAAACATATGTAAAAACAAAGTCAACAAAGAAATGCTGGCGAGTACATAGGTTTTATGAGAGTGTCGGATTCATGGCTAGTTTATATGTTGCAATACTTAATTAAAAACCTCGTTTTGAAAAATATAGTATGGCTAGTTTATATGTTGCAATACCATAACCTAATACTGGTTGGTTTGGCCAAAATTAATGAATGTTATTCGTTATGTAATTACAACCAACAAGTTTGTTCACTTTATCAAAATCGTTATTAATTTAATATAAACTATTTTAATTGTTTTCAAAAACCATCGTTAAAACATTGAAATCATTTAACACATATGAATCACCCCAAAACAATCGAAAACAGTAAAATAGGGGAACTATGTACTCACTTGAGAATGCTTAGAAGTCTTTGAACAACAACCAAGCAAAGCTAGAGGGAGCACGGAATCAATCGGCAACCTAATAACTATATAAATAAACCGGACCTAAGTCGGAAGATCGGATAGGATGAGGTCTTGTAAACCAAATGAGTTATTGGAACTCATATGACATGGTTTAACATTGCCTACAGAGTAAATCAAAACCTAACCTAAGTGCTTTCGACCCGTTACGACCCATTAAGGTAGCTTATGCTACTTTAACGCGTTGTTCGCGCAAACGCGCGTTCGAAACGTCTAACTAGTTCTATGACAAGTATTATATGCCTAAACATGTTTAAATATGTTGTATAATCAGTTAAGTGACAAAAGTTTAGGTTACATATGCTTTAAATCCAATTATGCATGAAAAGGGTATTTTGGTCTTTTTCCTAAGGCATATAAACTACCTATCATACAACTACTTAAACTATGTGACCATAAGGTATAACCTCGGAAGGTTATTCCCTATACAACTATGGTCACTAAACATGCTTGGTCGGATCCTAAGGATCGACCAAACAGGTCGAGTTCGAAAGTCTAAGCGGTGGTTTAGACCGCTTGACTTACGACTCTAAACAAGCAGTAAACTAAAAGTGACGAGCAAAGCATGTTAAAACATGCTTAACTAAGTTAGAAAACAGGTTTTGATATCAAAACAAAGTGTTTTGATACCAAGAGTAGTTTGGTTGCAAAATACGCTTAAATGCACATTTTGACCAAAACTACGACTCGTCACTATGCCTAGTCAACGTGGTAATCAGTAGGTATAGTCACTAAGGGCTATAACCATCGTGATTATGATCACGTTGCGAAGTTCAAACGAACTTCGCGTTGACCAACTCGTGGTCAATGCAGAAAGTCAAACAGAGTTTGACTTTCATGCTAAAAACGCATAAACGAACGAATGAGGACTTACAAAGGGTCCAAATAGATTTGATTCCAAGTTTTCTCAGGTAGGTAGTGAATAATCATAACCACTTAGAGAAATCTCAGATCAAATGTGAGGAAAATGGAATGAGGGCCATGCTATATATAGTTTTCGCAAAACCGTTAGGATCATTTCTTGGTAAATAGGGAATGATCTTGGGCTTACGACTGTTAGAGAATGATTGGGGGACTTGTTCTCCACACAAACCAGCCCATAGCCTGAAAAACCAGAGATCAAAACCATTGGAATAGGTGGAAAGGACCAGATTCAATGTTTCTACATTTCTGCTGATCTGGGCACTGCTTACGGACCGTAAGCACATCCCCATACGGTCCGTAAGGACCTTGCAGGTCAGCAAGTTTCAAAAAAGGCAGATTTGTTCCCTGAAGCCCCAAACTTGGTTTTCGATGCATTTTTGACACGTTTAACCCCCGTTAACCCCATTTGAAAGCTCTAAAATGAAGTTAAAGTATAGGGAACTTAAAATATGCTCAAAAACATCTCGGATGTCGGCTCGTTTGGTCGTACGGTTGCGTTGTTCGGTTAATTACGACGGAAGTCGTAACTAACGCAAAAACGATCCAAATTGAGCGACGAATGGAATTTTATCATGCCAATCACTAAAATATAATATTTTAATGATTACATAAATTTTTGGATGTCCGGATATATTCAGAACGTAAGATATGCGCGAAAATGTAAACTTATGCACTTTTTGACGCTTTTAGTCCCTGTTGATCAAATAAGTTTATTTTTGCGCACCAAACACCTCAAAGCCTATTTATAAGCTATGTAAAGGATATTTAGGGCATGTTTAACTTATGATCAAGTTCCAGAATGTTCGTTACAGTATGAATCAGCATACTTTCACAGTTTGTCGAAATTAGTCCCTGTAAGCGAATAAACTTGATTTCGACACACCAAACCTTCCAAAACTTATTTCTAAGTTATGTAAAGGTTATTTAAGGTATGTTAAGCCTATGTCAATATTCTGGAGTGTTTGTCATGTTAAACTAACTACGTTTACACATCAGTTCGTGTATAACTTTCCAGAAAGCGATTTAGAGCTCGAAATCGAACAAGAATTGATATGTGCAAATGATACACATATTTATACAAATCCCACGTATGAAATACAATATTTCATTGATTTGGTATTTGTTTGATGGTCGTGGAGGCACAGATGTCATAGTCTCCCCTACTTCAGGAAATTTCGTCCCGAAATTTAATCAGAGGAAACTTGTGAGAGCTCGAAACATGAAGTTGAAAAGATAAGACAGCACCGGTTAGGGTTCTGAAATTCTAGTAACTTTAATAACATTATGCTTGCAACGTAAGAGGGACACTTATATATAGGTATATGAAGTGCCATTGGTGCGTCCACCGTACCTCCATTACATTGTTCACGTTCCGTTATTGTTGCCACTATCGGTTCTTACACATGATAAATCTTACTGTGGTTTCTGTGCACTGAATTTCATAATTATGTATGCATCCATAATTACGCAATTCCTTGCATAGTCCACACAGTGCATTTTATAATATGTAGGGGAAAACCCAATAAACAAACCTGTGATGAGTGTGACTAGACCACCATAGAGTCCTTTAGATCAATAAATGATCTT
This sequence comes from Helianthus tuberosus, assembly GCA_030545235.1. Classification (NCBI taxonomy): domain Eukaryota; kingdom Viridiplantae; phylum Streptophyta; class Magnoliopsida; order Asterales; family Asteraceae; genus Helianthus; species Helianthus tuberosus. The sequence goes on along the minus strand of CM060444.1, from coordinate 60,750,036 downwards.
TTAAAATAGACCACCAAGGAGTCTTTCCAGCTATATCATCACATGTCATTCCTAACCAGATTTGAATCAATCTTTTTACTAGACCACCCAAAGGATCTCCTTCGAATTATGGAATGGTACTTATAATCCAAGGGTCTTAACTATTACGTAGAAGCCCATTAAGGATTTAAGGTCGTACCTTTGGATATCCTACTATGAATCCCTCATATGAAGATATGGGAGATTCTACGAGGATTTGGATAACAAAAAATTCAAATTACACAAAAACATAAAAGAAACACATAATCACATAATCACATAATTGTTTAACTTGACCTTTAATTTGTTATCTTTGGACACGGTATTTAAAGCACACCAGGAATCCAATCCGTGGATTTCATTTGGCACTTTAAACATATCAAAATCTAACTATGAAGATAGGAAGATCTTAATAAGAATTCGCTTTGTCCTTATTGGATCGTAATGTACGTATTAAAGCGTACAAAGAATCCAATCAAGGGCTCCAATTTGAACGATAATCATTCACAAGGATCTAATTGTGAAGACAATAAAATCCTATATGGATTTTGGAATTCGAATAGCAGGAGACGCTTCGAAATCTTGCACTAGACGTGCTTAGGTCGACGCACGAGGTAGAATCCTCATGAAGTTGAGGTGCTAGATATGCCAAGGTGACATATGAAGCAGAATTTGGAGGTTGGGTATAAGATCGAAAAAAATACCCTTAGTTATCTAACCAAGGATTTAAAGTGATTACTCAAAATGTCACTTATATTCAGTACTTCGTTTCTTGAAACGAGTACTTAGAATTTTCGAGGAAATCATGAGCAATCACATGAATGGGAGAACTACAAGAGTAGTTTGTAAAGAACATAGTTCTTTGGTGTAGGTATTATAGGGGTATGCCATACACACATGTAACTACACTTGTACATCAGAATTGTGAACAATGATTTATTTATAAACCAAACAGGTTGTTTCAGAGTTCAACAAAAGAAACAAAAGCATAAGTTTCCAATTATTCAAAGCAGCAGCATCTTCTAATCAGCCCAATGCTCATCCGTGGGTCAGATTTGCATTGAAAAACTTTGGGTATTCGTCCCTGAAATGACTCATCTCGTCATAGAAGTAGCAAGTTCCAGGAGGAAAACGAGCTTGTGCTGGATCTGCTTGAAGTTGAACAGGGTTCTGAATAGTTTGGTTTAACACAGTTACTGAACGACAGTCTCTTGCCAAATGACCAACAAGTCCACACTTGAAGCATCTTTGGCATTTGACACTGGCATGGTGATTGAGGTTACACTGATTGCAGAAAGGGGCTGTTCCTTCGTATGGTGCTCGAGCAGCAGTAGGACCTGCAACAGCTTTGTTTTGGATGACAAAGTGGCACATGTTAACCAAATGTCCCCATCATCCACAGTGGGTACATTTGAAACAAGGTGCTTGATTCAGATGATGGCCATTGCATTGATTGCAGAAAGGAGTAGTTCCCATGTACGGCTTCTTGGCTGGTGGTGTTGCCACCTGACCAGGTCCTGCTTGATTTGGTACAACGGCTGGAGGATTCTTTGAGGTTTTACGCTTCTTTAACCTTTTCGAAGGCTTGGTTTCTGCTTCCTTTGATGCTTCTCGGGTGGCTTCATCCTAGAGACGGGACATGGCAACAGCTAATTCAGCAGTCTTCAGGATTACTTCGCCTATTCGCTGGGCAACTTCAGTAGCATGTTCGGACATCTGAGCGTCATTGCGATGAAGTGACATTCTAGAGTAAATGGAAGACATAGGAAGAAATGAATGAAATGCTATCGGGTAATCAAAACAGAATGATAATGCATAAAAATTGCGATCATTTGTTTGTTACCTAAGGCAAACAAATGAGACGGTGACTAATCAAAGTAAATGGGTCAATATAATGAATCACCGAAGACATGCTCGCCTATAAGTGAACACTCACCCCAAGAGTTCCCAGGTAAGAGTGACTGGTCCGATACTGCGGATTTGTACGAACACTCTAGCCTTAGACAGAAAACTCAGGGTACAGGCATTCACCCTTCCAGTTTGCACATGTTCACATTATAAGACCCAAACTTTGACGAGATTTTGAAAACTTAGAGGGTTCAAAACCTTATAATAAATCATCCTAGAACAGATGATTGGTTTTCAAAGCGGATTCGAAATTTATGTTCTTGTTGTGGTTGTCACCTAAGGATAGGCGACGGTATTGTTTTAAGATCTAAACACAGGAATATTGTGTTAGGGTCCTAGGAAGGTTATAGACTAGTTCAAAGCATTACTAATAACCTAATTCCCTATAACCATGAGCTCTGATACCAACTTTTCTGTCACACCCCGACCACGATAAAACAACAAATCGTGGTGGAAACATCGGGGAGTGTTGTAACAGAATCATTGTTTCAAAACACACGGAAATTTGAAGTTTCGTTTTATTAGACATTTACATCGTCTTGAAATCTAAACAAACAAGTTAAACATAGTCTATTATTGTTATTAAGTCACTAAGGCCTCGTCCAGTCCTATGTGAGTATGCATCCTAGCAATCAACATCATTCAACAACACCTGAAACATATGTAAAAACAAAGTCAACAAAGAAATGCTGGCGAGTACATAGGTTTTATGAGAGTGTCGGATTCATGGCTAGTTTATATGTTGCAATACTTAATTAAAAACCTCGTTTTGAAAAATATAGTATTGCGACATAATTAACCAACTCAAATCAAGTTGGTTATAATTTATAAAATCTCGTAGCCATGATTCTTAACCCAAAACATTTATTTAATTTAAATCAAATTGTAAAACATCTCGTAAAAACTCGTTAATAAAACTCGTATGGTTTATATCATTTCGAAAACCTCGTTGTGTTACATCGTTTTAAAATCGTTTAACCAAGTGAACTAAATAATGCCATGGAATGTAATATGATAAAGACACTTATATATAAGATGTACCAGTGGCGTATCTACCATGCTTTTATCACATCACACCCATCCCATTATCTAATCACTACCCAAAAACCAATCGTTTATCCAATTCGTTTAACTCGTCAAAATCATTTCAATCGTTTAAATCATTCTCGTTTTAATTGTGAGAACTACTTTTGGTCGTCTTGCTAATAACATTCAAACCTTCGTGACTCGACTATCTCGCTTTTCACATTAATAAACCACCAAAGGGTAAATTAACAATCACAGATTTGGTCGCTACCCACCTAACCCACACATAACCATGGGTGCAGTCTGATAACGGGATTTGTCAGATCCTATGGTACCATAACCTAATACTGGTCAGTTTGGCCAAAATTAATGAATGTTATTCGTTATGTAATTACAACCAACAAGTTTGTTCACTTTATCAAAATCGTTATTAATTTAATATAAACTATTTTAATTGTTTTCAAAAACCATCGTTAAAACATTGAAATCATTTAACACGTATGAATCACCCCAAAACAATCGAAAACAATAAAATAGGGGAACTATGTACTCACTTGAGAATGCTTAGAAGTCTTTGAACAACAACCAAGCAAAGCTAGAGGGAGCACGGAATCAATCGGCAACCTAATAACTATATAAAAAACCGGACCTAAGTCGGAAGATCGGATAGGATGAGGTCTTGTAAACCAAATGAGTTATTGGAACTCATATGACATGGTTTAACATTGCCTACATACTAAATCGAAACCTAACCTAAGTGCTTTCGACCCGTTACGACCCATTAAGGTAGCTTACGCTACTTTAACACGTCGTTCGCGCAAACGCGCGTTCGAGACGTCTAACTAGTCCTATGACAAGTATTATATGCCTAAACATGTTTAAATATGTTGTATAATCAGTTAAGTGACAAAAGTTTAGGTTACATATGCTTTAAATCCAATTATGCATGAAAAGGGTATTTTGGTCTTTTTCCTAAGGCATATAAACTACCTATCATACAACTACTTAAACTATGTGACCATAAGGTATAACCTCGGAAGGTTATTCCCTATACAACTATGGTCACTAAACATGCTTGGTCGGATCCTAATGATCGACCAAACGGGTCGAGTTCGAAAGTCTAAGCGGTGGTTTAGACCGCTTGACTTACGACTCTAAACAAGCAGTAAACTAAAAGTGACGAGCTAAGCATGTTAAAACATGCTTAACTAAGTTAGAAAACAGGTTTTGATATCAAAACAAAGCGTTTTGATACCAAGAGTAGTTTGGTTGCAAACTACGCTTAAATGCGCATTTTGACCGAAACTACTACTCGTCACTACGCCTAGTCAACGTGGTAATCAGTAGGTATAGTCACTAAGGACTATAACCATCGTGATTATGATCACGTTGCGAAGTTCAAACGAACTTCGTGTTGACCAACTCGTGGTCAATACAGAAATTTAAACAGAGTTTGACTTTCATGCTAAAAACGCATAAAAGAACGAAAGAGGACTTACAAAGGGTCCAAATAGATTTGATTCCAAGTTTTCTCAGGTAGGTAGTGAATAATCACAACCACTTAGAGAAATCTCAGATCAAATGTGAGGAAAATGGAATGAGGACCATGCTATATATAGTTTTCGCAAACTGTTAGGATCATTTCTTGGTAAAGAGGGAATGATCTTGGGCTTACGACTGTTAGAGAATGATTGGGGGACTTGTTCTCCACACAAACCAGCCCATAGCATGAAAAACCAGAGATCAAAACCATTGGAATAGGTGGAAAGGACCAGATTCAATGTTTCTACATTTCTGCTGATCTGGGCACTGCTTACGGACTGTAAGCACATCCCCATACGGTCCGTAAGGACCTTGCAGGTCAGCAAGTTTCAAAAATGGCAGATTTATTCCCTGAAGCCCCAAACTTGGTTTTCGATGCATTTTTGACACGTTTAATCCCCGTTAACCCCAATTCAAAGCTCTAAAATGAAGTTAAAGTATAGGGAACTTAAAATATGCTCAAAAACATCTCGGATGTCGGCTCGTTTGGTCGTACGGTTGCGTTGTTCGGTTAATTACGACGGAAGTCGTAACGAACGCAAAAACGATCCAAATTGAGAGACGAATGGAATTTTATCATGCCAATCACTTAAATATAATATTTTAATGATTACATAAATTTTTGGATGTCCGGATATATTCAGAACGTAAGATATGCGCGAAAATGCAAACTTATGCACTTTTTGACGCTTTTAGTCCCTGTTGATCAAATAAGTTTATTTTTGCGCACCAAACACCTCAAAGCCTATTTATAAGCTATGTAAATGATATTTAGCGCATGTTTAACTTATGATCAAGTTCCAGAATGTTCGTTACAGTATGAATCGGCATACTTTCACAGTTTGTCGAAATTAGTACCTGTAAGCGAATAAACTTGATTTCAACACACCAAACCTTCCAAAACTTATTTATAATTATGTAAAGGTTATTTAAGGTATGTTAAGCCTATATCACTATTCCGGAGTGTTTGTCGCGTTAAACTGACTACGTTTACGCATCAGTTCGCGTATAACTTTCCAAAAAGCGATTTAGTGCTCGAAATCGAACAAGAATTGATATGTGCAAATGATACACATATTTATACAAATCCCAAGTATGAAATACAATATTTCATTGATTTGGTATTTGTTTGATGGTCGTGGAGGCACAGATGTCACATAAACATTCTTTGGTGGATGCAAATATGAGATTACTCGAAATTTTTCTTTATCTACCTCCATCCCCCGGTCAAAAATTATGTGACCCAACACAATACCCTCTTGTACCATGAAGTGACTCGTTTCCCAACTTAGCACCAAATTTGTCTCGACACACCTTTTTAAAACTTTTTCCAACTCAGACAAGACTCAAAATTTGGCCTAAAAATGGAAAAATCGTCCATGAATACATCGAGTGATTCCCCGACCATGTCTGAAAAAATACTCATCATACATCTCTGAAAAATGGCCGGGCATTACATAATCTGAATGGCATTCTCCGAAAAGCAAATGTGCCATACGGACATGTAAATGTGGTTTTGTGTTGGTCGTCCGGGTGGATTGCAATTTGGTTATATCCCGAATACCCATCCAAAAAACAATAATATTTTTGACCCGAAAGTTTTTCAATAATTTGGTCAATGAAGGGTAATGGGAAATGGTCCTTAGAGGTAGCGGCATTTAATTTGCGATAATCTATGCATACTCGCCACCCGGTGACCGGTCGGGTGGCGATTTCTCACCATGTTCATCTTTTATTACCTGAATGTCGGCTTTTTTCGGCACTACTTGTGTCGGACTTACCCATGCACTGTTCGAGATGTGATATATGATCCCCGCATCCAACCACTCGATTACCTATTTTTTAACAACCTCTCTTAGGTTGGGATTCAACCTCCTTTGTGTTTCTCGGGTCGGCTTTGCATCTTCGTTTGTAATGATCTTGGGCGTGACAATGGATGGACTAATACCTTTCAAGTCGGCTATCATCCATCCTATGGCCGCCTTATGAGCCTTTAACACCCTCGACAAACCCTCTTCTAGAGCCACATCCAAATTAGAGGCAATGATCACCGATAAAGTGTCATTATCCCTCAAAAATGCATATTTTAGGTGGCTTGGCAACTCCTTCAATTCCACTTGTGGTGGACCCTCCAACAAGGGCTTCGTACCCGAATCAATATCCACCGGTAAGTTCTCAATTTGGTGGGTCCATGGTGGTCTCCCTTCTTTTACCGCTAGAGCCTCTTACTCTTTCCCTTCCATCCTCAAAGCACAAGCATGTACCTGTAAAGAAAAAGAACAAATACATGGTTCCAACACATCTTCCTCGTACTCATGCAAGCCGCATCCGTCAATTATATCTGCCATAAAACACTCATCACCACCAAAAGAATTAGAAACGTTAGTAAAAACATTTAATCTCATCTTTCTATTACCGAATGTCATGTCGACCGTACCATATCAACAATCAATCACGGCATGAGCGGTGTTCAAAAATGGCCGACCCAAAATAACATTTTGTTGTTGAATTGGGTCCACAGATAAGTAGTCTAAAACAAGAAAATTGACCGGATAGTAGAATTCATCAACCTTAACAATAACATCCCGCACAATACCTAGGGAAGCTTATGAGACAAATCGGCTAAAACAACCGTTGTCTCAACCCGCTTCAATGGACCAAAATCATAAAGGTCGTATAAGCCCCCGGTAAAATACTCACTCCAGCTCTAAGATCTAATAATGCCCTCGACATTTGTAAATTTCCAGCTTGAATATTTATAAGAGGCGTTCCCGGATCTTGGAGCTTAGGAGGAAGGTCCCCTTTTAAAACCGTGCTTACCCGCTTAGTTAAATCGACCCGTTTAGGCACTTTTTGTTTCCTCTTTTGGGTACACAATTCTTTTAAAAATTTAGCATAAGCGAGTACTTGTTTTATTGCTTCGAGTAACGGAAGATTCAATTTTACATGTTTAAACACCTCTCACATCTCTTCCTTTTGAGGACCCCATTTGAAATGAAATTCTTTTTACCCGGATCCACCAAAGCCGAAGGAAATGGGACTTAACTAGGTCCCCCTTCCTTGTTTTTATCTTTTGCTTCTTCAATTATGACCGGTTTTTCAAAATTGGGTTTTTTAGAAGAATTTGTAGGTGTGTCATTTTCTTCATCACTTTCTAAACTTGTTATATCCTCAACCACCCCGTCAACCAAACCCGGTGTTGGGTTGGTTTTATACTGTTTCCCACTTCTCAAAACACTCACATGATTAATATTAATATTACTATTACGAGATGAACTATGAGAAGGGTTTACCTTAGTGTCGCTTGGTAATTGACCTTTACCTTTTTTCAAGTCCACCACTTCAGTTGCGAGTTGACCCATTTGGGTGGTCAAAGTTTGAATTGCTTTATCTCAGATCTCGTCCTTTTGAATGCGAGCATCATCTATTTGGTTCCTCTTTTGCATCTCCATTTGCATCACCTTTAACATTTCCATTACTTCATTTCCACCAGAAGACCCACCATGTTCTTGACCCATTTGGTATTGTCTTTAAAACCCTTGGTTGTTCCTGCCTCGATACGCACCTAGATTATTAATGTCACACCCCCAAAATACCACAAGCGGAAACCACCGCGAGGCGTGTGACGTACCAGGATCTAGCCACCAATCACATTGAACTCATAACAAGATTTCAAGTAAAAACTTTCATTTATTAAAGTAAATCATACAAACATTTTATTGTTCAGCGAAAGCATATACAATAGTTAAGAATTTCATAACCCAAGTGAATAAAAACCATTAGACTCGTCTCATAATCCCATGTAACCATGACCACTCCTGCATCCCAGACAGCAAGTTCCCAATGATATATACCTATAGACCTGCAAGCATGCAGAAAAGTGTATCAGACAATGCTGGTGAGTTCACAGTTTTGTTTACCGAGAATCGTGTTACATGTTTTATTGTCAAAAGTTTAGTTCAGTTCAAAAGCATTTCCAAAAACAACAATGTTGATAATAACTCGATACCATACAAGATGGCTCCAGCTTATTTTGCCCTTTCCCCAATGCCCCTATCAAAGCATTGGGCATGACTGGGTCATTAGTTCACACCCGTCCTCTCAGGTACGGGGTGAGGGTGCCAAACCTAGATAGCGCTACCAACTAATACCCCGTTACCTCTCAGGTAACAAACAAGATGGGACTTAATGGTGATAGGAGTGAGTGTATTATCCAACATTCAGGTTTAACATTCCAGTCAAACCCATTACCCAATATTCCTCCCAGAATATTTACCAGGTGTCCCTCCCGAGGACGCATGCTTGAAAAAGAGCAGTGAACTCACCTTAGATTTGCTCGGTATGTTATGTTACATTACCCGTTCCAAGTTGGTCAACCAAACCCTACCGTGGTTACCATAGATGATCAGTTTCGTAAACACATTCCCAAATCATGTATTCAACAAGTCACATGTAATACCATTGCTACACAACACATAGCACACGTTTAGATTTCATACACGTTCGAAATACAAGTTCACGTTCCAAACAGTAGTTACCAATGGAATTAGTTTCATAGTCAATTAAATCACGTATTATTCACAGGTTGCATTTACCGCAGGATCACCGTATAACACATAGCGAGTACTCAAATCACATAGCAGCACTTAACAGATGAGTTTACTATTCACACGAGCCACATCAAGTTCCCTGGTCATGACTAATATTATTAACAGGCAGCAAATTTGAATTTAAACAATCATAAGCATTCATCATCATACTTATTCTAAACCACAGTTCTGTTCGTGGGATATTCTCCCGGCGACGAACTTCCAAGGCGGCGAACCCTCTTGGTGAAGAATCCATTCTTCGCCAAAAGTGATCACGATGAAGGATCATCATTGTTCGTCGAGGGCAGTTGACGAAGGTTCAAGTTCTTCGTCGACACAAGTTCTTCGAGTGGAGAATCCTTCATCAGTTATCATTTTCAGGGCTTTACAGTATACACTTATTCTCATTGAATCACACATCAAACAAAAGATGGTATCATACAAAAGATGGTAATTCTGTTCTAGTGCCTAATCGTCTCCATCATAAGACAATCTAACTTGAACCTTTCAACAGATCTGATAAACAATTAACTTTCATAAACCCTAATGTGCGTGAACCCTAATGAGTATGCTAATCATGTTCGACAACTCATATCACTTGCTCATTCAAATTAATCACATACAATGTTATGTCACACATATACCACAATTAACCATATCGTTCAATTAACATATAGTCAAGATCATCCGGTAAGATAACACAATCAACCACCATAACAAATGACTCAATTACAGGGATGATAACTAACCGACGAATAGGTGTGCTAGAACCTAGAACAGTCTTCACGAGAGAAGAGAAGGCTTCGGTCTAGAGAGATGGCTGTCGTCGAGTTGTGAGAAGGGAGAGAGAGCGTCTAGGGTTTGTGGTGGCTGCCAGTTATGAGAACACACGCTAACCGTACGTACATATAAGCCTAAAATAACACATCGGGCTCACTGTTGGGCCGAAAGCCCTTCTTGGCGACGAACTCTCTCTTGACGAAGAGCTGAGCTTCGCCAAAGATGATGACGATGAAGAATAATCTTCGCCGAGGACTGTTTGGGACGAAGTGTCTTCTTTGTCCAAAAGTGGTTGTAGCGAAGAACCCAGTTCTTCATTGGGTTGTGGTGTAAGGTCCAAGTTGTGGAGCATAAACATACTAGGTCCAACATTAAGCGATCCAACATATAAGCCTAAAATAACACATCGGGCTCACTGTTCCCATTTCCATATGGGTGTTTCCGTTTGCTGGCACAAAGTAAAGGGTTTCTGATATTGCACCTCGACTTTCGCACAAGTCAAACATCGTTCACATACTCGGCTATGTGGATCTTCATGCCCGGTTGCCAGTACAAAATCCTTAGATTCTAATATATTCCATCAAAATCCAGACGAGTGGAATATTGAGGCTTGTGTGCTTCGCTCATCACAAGTTCCCAAAGTTGTCATGTTGTGGGGTCCATATTCGTTCCACGAAGTAGCGAATATCGTTCGACTTGCCAAAAGTTGCTCCTCCATGCCCTGCATGGACGCAACGCGAAAATTTTCTTCCTTCAGTGCTTCGGTTCAAGCAAAACGGATCTGATCAGGTAGGTTAGAGTCGAGGGTGTGCTGCGAGGCTCATACGCATCTAGATTTCACAGTCGAAATCATTCAAAGGTTCCATCCAGCGATGCCATCACATGTTTAGCTCTTTCGAAATAGGGGTACATGGGAGGCCCTTGGGATCGGTCTAAGTAGTGCATTTGGTACCGTCCAAGTAATGCCTCCAACATAAATCAAAGACCATGGTTTCCACCGCAGGTTGTGACTCGTGAAATTCCTCATGTAAATCCACTACGTAAGCCATCAGCTTCTCGTGTTGCATCGGCGTGTAACTGGGACTCTGATTCAAACCATCATGGTATACCACTAGATCACCCGTACCCTTGGGTAAAGACGATGCTCAGTGCATTGTAGAGCTGGATTTCAAAAGCTGAAAAGACGTTCTCCTGTTTTGTCTCCCATGAATACACAGCACCCCGCTGTGCTAAAAAGGTTAAAGCTGCGCTATCTTCAAAAATCCCGTGATGAATCTACGATAGTATCTAGCGAAACCAAGGAATTGTGGTATCCCCGAAGGAATCTTTGGTGTTGATGCGTGTGTAGTGTTATATATATTTAAGTATATTTTATGCCATTTTTAACACTTTAGTCAAGTTTTAAATTTATAAAACACGATATTTTACTAACACTAAACACACATATGGGCAAGTGCACCCATCGTGAGCGTAGTATAGCGTTGGTAAGATACGGAGGTCGTCCAAGGACACAAGAGCTTTTACTACCGGTTTATCCTCAACATCTAATCAAACCAAAATTTTGGAAAAAAGGTTTTAAACATGAAAAATAAAAACTAAAAATGCTGAAAATAAAAATAAAAATAAAACAGATAGACAAGATGAATCACTTGGATCCGACTCGCCTTTAGTGTAACCTTTGATTATTTCCGTACTTCTGCACTTTTTAAGAGATTATCTTAGTTATAGTAGTAGGCCCCTCTTTTGAAGGTGACGTTACCCTCAACCCAGTAGTTTGAGTCAGCAAGGATACAATCCTAAAGGGTTGGATTATTGAAAGATAATTAATTAAGTTATTAATGCGTAATGTGGTAGGCCCCTCTTTCTCTTTTGAAGGTGACGTTACCCTCGGCTAAGTGGTTTGAGTCAGCAGGGATACAATCCCAAGTAGCCGGGTTAATGTATTAATAGTAGCTTACATATGAGGGGATCAAGCAATTCGCACCCCCGCCATCCAATACCAGTGGGTATTGAAGGAGGTCCTACTAAGCTTGACCCAGGTCCTTGCAGGATCTATACACTGAACAAGGCAATTAACTTTCATAAACCCTAATGTGCGTGAATCCTAATGAGTATGCTAATCATGTTCGACAACTCATATCGCTTGCTCATTCAAATTAATCACATACAATGTTGTGTCACACATATACCACAATTAACCACATCGTTCAATTAAGATATAGTCAAGATCATCCGGTAAGATAACACAATCAACCACCATAACAAATGACTCGATTACAGGGATGATAACTAACCGACGAATAGGTGTGCTAGAACCCAAAACAGTCTTCACGAGAGAAGAGAAGGCTTCGGTCTAGAGAGATGGCTGCCGTCGAGTTGTGAGAAGGGAGAGAGAGCGCCTAGGGTTTGTGGTGGTTGCCAGTTATGAGAACACACGCTAACCGTACGTACATATAAGCCCAAAACAACACATCGGGCTCACTGTTGGGCCGAAAGCCCTTCTTGGCGACGAACTCTCTCTTGACGAAGAGCTGAGCTTCGCCAAAGATGATGACGACGAAGAATAATCTTCGCCGAGGACTGTTTGGGACGAAGTCTCTTCTTTGTCCAAAAGTGGTTGTGGCGAAGAACCCAGTTCTTCTTCGGGTTGTGGTGTAAGATCCAAGTTGTGGAGCATAAACATACTAGGTCCAACATTAAGCAGTCCAACATCTCAACACTCTAATCATTCGTATAAAATGCACATGATAAAAAAAGTTGCGAAAACAGAATTGTGAAACAAGTAATGCGTGTAGGAAAGACCTTGAAATCTCGGGTTGTCACATCATCCCCAACTTGAAAGAAATTTCGTCCCGAAATTTGCTAAGCGGTCAAAGAGGGAAATGAAGTGATGAGTAAATCAGGATAACTGTGGATTTTCCCCAGGTACCACAATTAAACGGTTGGCGTGGAAAAAATTTTCCTTGAAAATTCGGGTTAGCTTGATTTGATGGATTCCCGTATCTAAAATTCGGATGGTTTCGTAACCCGGGGTGGTATGTGTTCGAGTTCATGTTGTAGTTTCTACCACCTCCACCTTGACCTTGAAGTGCATTTACCTTTTCATATTGTACCTCACCGCCTTGGCAATTTTCAACCGCATGCCCCAATTCATTGCAAATGGCCGAAACATCATAAATTCGGTTTGTAGTTTGTACATTTGCATCTTCCGTCGCATGCACTTGGGTTCTAGTAATGGTCGATCTCGCTATACTCGATGATTGAGCCTTCCTCTTTGATGTGGCTGCTATTTGTTCCAAGAATGCCCAATCGTCTTGCTCGTAATTGGTACCGAATGTACCATTTGTGATAGACATTAGATCACGAGCATCTTCGGAACTTAAACCTTCATGAAATGCGTTCAACAACTCCCATAACTCGATCCCATGGTGAGGACAATTTTTAAGCATCAAGTTGAACTATTCGAAAGCTTCATGGAACATTTCACCTTGTTGTTGATGGAAGCTTCTCAAACTTGTTCTAGCATCATTGGTCTTTTGGGTCGTGAAAAATTCCTCTAAAAATATTTGTTGCATTTCCACCCATGTATAAATTGATGCCGACGGTAATGTGGAAAACCATTTCTTTGCTCTATCCTACAACAAAAACTGAAATAGCACCAATTTGACCTCATCCGAAGAAAACCCTTGCCCATCGATAGTATTGCATATCGAGTCATATACCTCCAAATGAAAATAAGGTTCCTCCGTTGCTAGACCCTTATACTTCGGTAAACTTTGTAGAGAATTCGTTCTAACCTCAAATGTCCTCCCTTGATTGTTTTGAGGAATAACTATCGGTGACGGATTATTGGTGATCACAGGCCTAAAATGCGCTTCTATACTCCTCACGGCCTCTCGGTTATGTCTTCGTGGCATGACCAATCGAACCCTTGGACGTGCTGGACCCATTGGTCTTTGAACTTGTTGTCTTTGAGGCGCGAATTGTTGAGGCAGTGGTTGAAACATTTGCCCCCCATGTTGTTGTTGCGGAATTTGCCTTTGAATTTGTGGACCTTGTCGTGGCAATTGTTGAGGAATAATTTGTTGTAGCACATGTTGTTGTTGAGGTCTACCAAAACCTTGCATTCCTTGACTTTAGCCATGACCTTGACCTTACACATATATATATTCCCCTTGATCTCCATCACCCCCATACATGTACCCTTCTTCCTTATATCCCCCAAACTCTTCACCAAATCCATCATCATACCCATCTCTTCTCGCTCCTGAAGTTTGTAGAAATTGTGATGTTTGATATTGTACCCCCGGTTGCAAAGGTGGTTAAAATGAAGGGGTAGCATGGACTATGGATGGACCTGTTTGAAATAGACCTGGTGGTGGTATTTGTTGAGAAGATGATGATTGGCTGGATGTTGGGAAGAAAGATGAGAAGGCTGGAATGGCTGATGAAGGATTATAGCTAAAAGTTTATTTGGTTTGGGTATTTGTGGGTAAGGTGGTGTTGGTTGGTTTAATTTCAGGTGTTGATGTAGGAATGGTAGAATTTGGTGGAGGTGTGGATGGTGTTGGTTGACCCGTAGTGGGTGGTGGTGGTAGTGGATCCATTGTGTTAATTGGTGTAACTGGTGTTGTAGGTGTTGTTGGTGAACCACTGATTTTATTTTCTCGCAGTAAAACTCTGTTTCTTCTCAAAGTTCGTTCAATCTCCGGATCAAATGCCAATGGTGATAGCTTGTGAGAGCCTCTAGTATGCATGCACCTGTAAATACCTGCACACTAAACACAACCAGCTTGAACCCGAAAAATAACAAACTAAACTATCAAAGATAACACACGTTGCGCACTACTCCCCATGAACGGCGCCAAAATTTGATGTGAGGTCGATGTCACAATCAAATTTAATCCAATTACTACTAATAGTTAGCGGTAAGTGGGTATCGAACACAGGGAGTTTGTGGAATATGTGTTATCTAAATGGTTTATCTAAATGACTAAAGTTAACTAAATTGCAAGAAATGTAAATTCAGAATTTTGGTTGTTTAGTTTTAAGAACTAAGATTAACTAACTAAATTGTAAATCATAGGTAGGTTGTGAAACAGATTAGGAAAAAGCGACCATCCTAGATTTCAGGTTTTAATCCACACTAATATTTATGCCCAACTAGAAAGAACCACACAGACATGGCCCATGTTTGATTATTCGTTTGTGATAAAAGGGAACTAAGTACTTGGATTATGAAAACACGAGGTTGTTACCCGTTGATCAATTGACTATTATCCAACCCTAATCCCTCCCATGATATCTTGATTGCCAACGGCACCAAGAACGTATGGTTTAGACTAACACCAAACAAGAATCAACACTTTACAAGCAAACATTCAAACACCATAATAACTTAAACAAACATTGCAAAGTCATTATTCTAGAAATTTAACCATAAACATAGTGTTTCAAAAGTAAACCTTACATCTAGGATGATCACCACGAAATTAGCCGCTCCAAGTTCGGTGCATCATCATAACACAAAGTCTAATGTTCATATGGATTAAAAACACAGAGCCAGATGTTTAGAAATTGTTTAGAACCAAGAAGAACACCCAAATTCGCCCCAGGAATTGCTCCAAAACGTTCAACAATGATTGCCAATGAAAACACACCATTGCCTATGGTGGCAAATATATTGCTACGGTGAGTGAGTCACTGGGCTACAACAACAAAGAATGAAGATCAGGGACCACCGTAGCCTACGGTGGTCACCGTAAGCTACGGTGGAGCCCTTGATCAACTCCTTTGTTTCTTCTTTCAACTCCTCATCGTTCAGTCTTGTTTCTGCCAGGTACGAGCTCCCTTCTAAACACTTTAATACCACTTATTTATGCTCGTTTGTACCTGCAAAACCAAGCACATCGTAGTTATCCCATTCCAATAATTAAACTAATTAAGTGTGAAATATTAGTCCGTTTATAGCACTTAACGGTTGTCCTACGGACCACCCGTCAGGGCCAGAAGTGGTTAAAAAGATTGAGGAAATCATAGCCGTGAACAAAACACAGCTTGTTTCTCAAAGGAGTGGCAATGCATATGTGGTTGATATGTTGAAGGATAATCCAATGACTGATGCCTGTCTGTTCTCAACTGCCTCTACTAAAGAGACAGAACTATGGTATATAAGACTTGGTCACACAAATCTTAAAACTATCACCACACTCTCAAAACAAGGTCTTGTAAGAGAGCTTCCACCAAAAAATTTTCACCTGTGATGAACATTGTGTTTCCTGTTTAAAAGGTAAACAACACAAGAGTTCATTCAAATCCACGGATGATTCCAAAACTAGTCAGTATTTACAATTGTTGCACATGGACTTGTTTCTGTAAAAATCATGAGTCTTAAAAAGAAGAGGTATTGTCTTGTCATAGTTGATGATTTTTCAAGGTTTACATGGAATTACTTTTTGCACTCCAAAGATGAGACTGCATGTATTTTACAAGACTTTGTAAAACAAGTTGAAAAGCAATTAGATCTGTCAGTAAAAGTCTTTAGGAGTGACAATGGAAAAGAGTTTAAAAATAAGGAGTTGGATGACTTTTGTGTGTAAAAAGGGATTGTAAGGCAGTACAGCATCCCAAGAACATCCGAACAAAATGGGGTAGTTGAAAGGTGATATGCTCTAAATTATATATATTTTTATATAAATATTCCCTACACTTTTGAGTAGTTTTTAGGTTGTTTTAATTAAATTATACTCATTCTTGGTTCATATATAAAGTTTATTGGTTTTAAACAAAAACTAGTTGAATGATCTAATTAATTGTGAAAATAAAGAAAACAAAGGGTTAAAAAAATTAAAATACATTCTCGTGAGTTATGATTTAAAATTCCAAAATGCTATGTTTATAAAAGATGTGAACTAAGTCATTATATATCTTGATTTAGTTGTGCAGCTCACGAAAAAAAAAAAAAAAAGGAAATTGATTGGATAACACCATCACAAGCCCACACGCCTTTAGTGACTTGCCACCAGCCCAGTTCGTTGAATGGTTTTGATACAAAATAGTTATACTCCATGTGAAGTCCGTGCAAGATATTTAGAAAAAAGAAAAGAAAAAGAGATCAATTGGGGGCCGGCCCAATTAATAGATTGAGGAGCCAGGGCATTATTATTGTGAACATTGGACGGCAATTATTAGGAGGGGACGAAATTTATAAAGTACAGGCGGAAGAGACAGTAGGGTGAAGACGAATGAACAGAAAGAAAAAGAGAAGAGGAGAAGGATTGATTCAAGAACGAAGCCGGGTCCGAAGGATTAAAGATTTGACACATCGTTGGTATTTATTTTTCGCTTTCTTTTCCGTTTAATCTTGTTCAATCATGATACTTGCCACTAAATATTATTGTTTTGATTATTCGAACATGTTATTTGGCTAGTTTTATGGTTCCACCTAGGTTGAGATGAACTTGGAACTATTATTTTGGACTTTTATTTGATTTTTATTTCGACTACGAAGCGTTTTTTATTTAAAATAACTTTGGTTTGTTGCTGAATATGAATATGTGTGCTTGTTCTTGGGTGTGATTATTGTTTGGTTATTGATTTTGATGTGTTTAGAAAGAAGAAATTCACCTTAGACATATTCTAGTCACTTATAGGTCGTTTATTCCGGGTTCTCGATCTAGAGTTTGGTTTTAGAGATAATCCAAGGTAACCAAGTTAATGAGATCAGCTAGGTTAAAGTGTGCATCCAATCTTGATGATTAGAAATATGATTTGGGATCGCTAGGTCTGTTCTAGGCATTGTTTGATAGTTTGAACACTCGATAGCTCTGGGTTCTTTTATTTATTCGCGTTTAGTTGCTCCTAGATATTCGGTGTATCAAACTGAGGTTAGCTTCACATCTAAAAGATTATTAGGGTGGTTCTCTTCTAATTCTAGTAGTTGTGGGATTCGGTGTCGATAGGTCGAGTCGCTCCATCTTAGCACTTCATTAAATGTTCTGATTGTTCTTTATAGTCGGTTTCTAGGAACTGGAGAGTGGGGGTCCCGCTCTGAGCTGACTAGTTACTACAGAACTTAATTATCCTTAGCAGGAAGCTGGTCGGATTAGATATCAGATCTTTAGTCGATTGTCAAAGTCATAAGTCATTACATGTTCTAAGGGATTCATTGCCTAGGTGGTTTCTCTTTCTGATTGATTTCAAACTCGTGTTCCTAGTCGTTCGATTACCTTAGTTCGTCTTGGTTAGTTAATTTAGGATATTAGTTTATTTAATTATAAAGCTCAAAATCCAAACAATTAAGTATAGTTAGGTTAGAGTTAGTCTAGTCAGAGTCTAGTAAACGTAGTCAGTAGAGTCTCGTGGGTTCGATACTCGGACTTACTTAGGCTATACTACATTGACCGGTACACTTGCCGGTTGTGTGGTCTAGGTTTTAGAGAGTCTTAGTTTATAAATTTAAAACGTAGAGAGTCTAGTTTAAGGTTAAAATTAGTTAGTTTTAATTGACCACTTTTAGCACATCAAAAGGAAAAACAGGATTTTGATTGAAGCTGCCAGAGCAATGCTTGGAGATTCAGATTTACCCTTAACCTTTTTGGCAGAGGCTGTAAACACTGCTTGCTATGTGCATAACAGAGTTTTAATCAACCCCAGACATCAAAAGACTGCTTATGAAACTCTGTTTAAGATCAAACCACTTATATTATATTTCAAACTCTTTGGCTGCCCATGCTTCATTTTAAACTTAAAAGACTCAATTTCAAAATTTGCAGCTAAAGTAGATTGTAGTTATTTTCTGGGATACTCAACCACTGCCAGGGCCTACAAAGTGTTTAACACAAGGACTAGGTGTGTGGAAGAGACCTTAAATGTAAAGTTCAATGAACTTTCTTCATTAAAAATCCTAGCAAATCTTGCTGAATTGTTTGACTTACATAAATTTATATTTGAAGATGTGTCTGTCAAGACTAACCCTGCAGGTACAACACAGTCTTCCCATCAAGAATATGGATTTGAAATTATGATTCCACAATACAAACTCACATCTACCACCAGAGGAACAGATGTTCAAAACAACTATGAAAACTCTGCCACTGCTGCATCAACAATTGTTGATCAAACCTCTGCCATCTCATCCAGTCAAACCTCTGTTGACAAAAATCCATCATCTGTGGATAAAAGTCAACCCATCTTCACACCCATTCCTCCCATACCTCCACCTCCATCTCCAACAAATGTTGGCTCTTCAAAATTGCCAACAGATGTTAGCTTAGATGATTCACATATGCAGCCTTCACCTCTCAATGCCATTGTTCCATACAAGGGAGATCTAATCTTCCTTAAAAGTCATCCACCAGATCAAGTTATTAGCAACATTAATGAAGGCGTGCTCACAAGAAGTCAATCCCAAAACATTTGTCTTTTTGTTGGTATTCTATCACTCATACAACCTATCAAGTATGAAGAGGTACTGAAAGACAATGATGTGTGCAAAATGCAACATATAAATTACATCAATTGTGGCATAAAACTAACCCTTTTTTAGTACTAATGTTGGAAAAAGTGTGCTTTTGTCTTCCTTTTGTATTTTCAGGATTAAATGAGCTCAAATTAACAAAAGAAGCAAAAAGACATCAAAATCTAACATAAATACAAGAAAAGGAACAAGACGTGACATGCCCGACCCCACGACAGCATCTTCCCAAGCAAAACAAGATAACAGAAGACTGAACACGCCCCGTGCTCAGCCAGCACGGGGGCGTGCCCAAGTGTCAGCAGAAAAGACAAAGTGGTAGAAGCTTCTATTGCCCACTACGGGGCCGTGCTCAGCGGACACGGGGCCGTGGTCAACTGTAAGATTCGCACAATCCAGGCAAATCTTCATAGTACAAAGATTCTTCTGCACCACGGGGTCGTGCTCAGCGGACACGGGGGCTTGGTCAACTAATAAGACAAGCTGCATTAAATGAAGAAAGAGAAGGATGTGGACACGGGGCCGTGCCCACTGGACACGGGGCCGTGCCCGAGCTTCTGTTCAGCCTATAAATAGGAGTGCTTGGCTCAAGCTCAAACCATCCCTTGGCACACCACCTCTCTCACACTTCACCCACCACCCACCACCCACCACCACCATAACACCATCATCCACCACCATCATCCATTGTCCATCATAGAGTGTGTGAGTCGTCTCGGGATCCAAGATTGATCGTAAGAGTTCTTGACAATCAAGGCCATGTTTGCCTAAGTCTCTTACATCACTTGGTGAAGACAAGTGTCTAGTGTAATACTTTTTATTTCTAATCTTTTCGCACTTTTTACTTGGTTTTGTATTAATGACTTTAATAACTAGTTTCTTATGTTGAAGGTGATTCTTCCTTATCGTTTGTCCGTGGTGTCTTGGCATTATTTTACTGTCTATATAAAATAAAAGATTTTCACCATTCATATCTCCACGGTCTATATGGAGGTATGTTGGCTACCTGGTCGGGGGTTAAGGGAACGGTTTGGTAAGAGTCTTGCCATTGTTCAGCGTTTAGAGGTCCTGCAATGGACCTGGGTCAAATTTAGTAGGACCTCCTTCAATACTTAACGGTATTGGATGGCGGGGGTCCAAACTCTTTGATCCCCTCATAAGTTAACTACTATTAATACTATAACCCGGCTATTTAGGACTGTATCCCTGCTGACTCAGACTACTTAGTCGAGGGTAACGTCACCTCCAAAAGAGGGGCCTACCATAATTTGCATTAATAACTTAATTAATTATCTTTCAATAATCCGACCCTTTAGGATTGTATCCTTGCTGACTCAAACTACTGGGTTGAGGGTAACGTCACCTCCAAAAGAGGGGCCTACTACAATAACAAAGATAATCTCTTAAATAAGTGCAAAAGTGCCGACATAATCAAAGGTTACACTATACACGAGTCGGAACCAAGTGATTCATCTTGTCTATCTGTTTTTACTTTTATTTTTATTTTCAGCATTTTTAGTTAGTTTTTATTTTTCTTAGCTTAAAACATTTTTCTAAACTTTTTGATTTGATTAGACGTTGAGGATAAACCGGTACTAAAAGCTCTTGTGTCCTTGGACGACCTCGGTATCTTACCAACACTATACTACGCTCACGATGGGTGCACTTACCCATATGTGTGTTTAGTGTTAGTAAATATCGTGTTTTATAAATTTATAACTTGACTAAAAAAGTGTTAAAGGGGCTTAAAATATACACCTAATATATATAACACTTGACACCCATCAGACAACAATTAGGTAGAAGCTATGCAAGAAGAGCTCCAACAGTTCAAAAGACAACAAGTATGGGAACTTGTACCATTGCCAAAGGATGTATGTCCAATTGGCACAAAATGGGTCTTCAAGAACAATACAGATGAAAGGGGCATTGTTGTCAAAAACAAAGTCAGGCTTGTGGTTCAAGGCTTTAGACAAGAAGAGGACATTGATTATGATGAAACATTTTCTCCTGTAGCACGACTGGAGGCCATCAGATTGTTCTTAGCCTTTGCTGTCAACCACAACATCAAGGTGTACCAAATGGATATCAAATGTGCATTCCTCTATGGTAAGATTCAGGAAGAGGTATATATATGCCAACCTCCTGGTTTTGAAGATGCCATTTATCCAGATCATGTCTAAAAGCACCAAGGGCCTGGTATGAAACTCTTTCCACCTTTCTCTTATCCATAGGCTTTAAAAGAGGTAAAATTGACAAAACATTGCTTTTAAATGGAAAGGAAAGGATTTGATGATTGTCCAGATTTATGTGGATGACATCATTTTTGGATCCACATGTACCTCTATGTGTGAAGAGTTCAGAAAACTCATGACAACAGAGTTTGAGATGAGTGCCATGGGTGAAGTTCAATGCTTTCTTGGTCTCCATGTTAAGCAATTGAAAAATGGAACATTCATCAAAGCAAATATGTTAAAGAACTTTTAACAAAATTTGATATGAATGATTGTAAACTATGTAGTACACCAATGGCAACCACAAAGCTGGTCACTGTTGATGAGAAAGATGACTTGGTTGATCAAACACTTTATAGAAGCATGATTGGGTCTTTATTGTGCCTAACTGCATCTAGGCCAGACATCATGTTTGCAACATGTGTCTGTGCACGATCCCAGTCAGCACCTAGGAAGTCAAATCTTATAGCTGTGAAAAGAATATTCAGATACATAAAAGGTGCTCTCACACTTGGTATCTGGTATCTTGCTAATGAGAATATTGAGCTTTCAGGTTTTTTAGATAGTGATTTTGCTGGTTGTAATGCAACAAGGAAGTCCACTTTAGGAGGGTGCCAGTTTCTAGGCAATTGCTTAGTTTCCTGGCAAAGCAAAAAAGCAAGCAATTGTTTCAGCATCAACAAAACAGAGGCTGAATACATTGTTGCTGCAAGCTGTACAGCCCAACTCCTGTGGCTTCAAAATCAATTGCTGGATTTTGGTGTAACTGCTCTAAAAACTCCTCTCATGTTGGATAGTCAAGTAGCTGAAAACATCATTAAAAATCCAGTCTCTCATTCCACCACCAAACACATTGACATCAAACATCACTTTGTGAGGTATAGCTATGAAAAAGGTTTGATTTCTGTGCATCATGTTCCATCTAAGGATCAGCTAGCAGATGTGTTGACGAAAGCTTTAGACACATCCACCTTTGAATGCTTGATCTCTAGGATTGGCATGTTAAACATGGATTAAAAAGCAAAATTTTGTTTTCCATGAATAAAAAGCATTAAAATGTTTTCAAAAAATAAAAAATCCATCCTTAAAAATAGCTTTGTTTCAAAAAAAATTCAAGAATCTTAAAGTCTGTTTCCATAACCACTGTTTTTACAACCTCTGTTTGGCTAAAAATTCATCCATTACTGAAAGGTATCCTCTGTTTTTCATTTACCACTGTTCATGACCTCTGTTGATCAAACAACTGTTGGTCCTAACCACTGATGTTTATCCACTAATAGACTAAAATCAGTCACTGTTCATTTCCCCTGTTCCCAACCTCTTTTGCTCTTCAAAACAGAGATTTCATAACAACTATCATCCATTATCACCAACAGAGGTTGCCATGTGGACATATGTTAGCCATCAGATCTTTGTAACAGCTGCCATGTCAGCTTTCACTTTTTCACCTTATAAAAACCCTGCTCCATCCCTAAATAGAGCTTTTACTGCCGTCTTGAATTCAAAATTCTCCAAAGCGGTTTCCATTATCATCTTCTTCAACCCTGCTCATTTTCTTCTCTGATCATGGCTCTGCAAATCAAAACCCCCCATAACTACCTTCCGAACTTCGAGAAAACCACCAAAAATACACATTTTCACTCAATAATTGACGTTTTAACGTCATCAAAATACAAAACAATTCTCACTGTCGATACACCGATCTATCAGGATACTCTCAGACAATTTTGGGCAAATGCTGAAATTCAATTACAAAATAAAAAGCCCTATGCTATCACTTCTAAAGTCGGAGAGACCATTGTTCAAATTTCTCCATCCTCAATATCCATAACCTTTGCATTAGACGACCATGCAGGTAAAAACTCTTTTGAAAAACAAGAAATTTACATGGAGTTCATTGAAAGGGGTTTGATCGTCAATTAACAGGAGTTACTATTTTTAAACCAAAATTTCCTTCTGATATAAAATTCTTTTTCCATACCCTCCTGATTTGTCTCTCTACCAAGACCACCTCATTTAATGAGATTCCACAAAAAGTTCAATACTTGGGATATGCCATTTTGACAAAATCTGATTATAATCTTACCCAGGCACTGTTCTCGGACTTGGTGGCAAATGTGAATGTTGGGATTGAACCCTATCAGAGGAACAGATAATTAAAGCCAAAACTGGATCAGAGCAGTGGATCCAGAATAAGCAGATGTTTACATACAAATCTCTTCCCTTGAAAGTGGTTTCACATCTGCTGACCTCCTATCTGCTGATCTTACTAAGTGCTGATCTGCAACTGCTGCTTTGCATCTACTGCCAAATGTCAAAGACTGATGGAAGACCAAAGCTCTGCTGATTCAATCTACTGCCTTGAGTCTAGTACTGCTGATCCGGACAAGCACTGCTGGGTTCACAGCAGTGGAAGGATGCAGCAGCTGTTTAAGTGTCTTTTATGTAATGAATTGTAATAGCAGTAGTTAGTACATCACTGTTTGTATAGATCAGAGGTTAGAGTTTGTTAGGAGGTTAGATGTCACTTTCATGGTGACGTCAGCTAAGATGCTCAGTGGTTTGCAAGTGCCTATAAATAGTTCAGTACTTTGTACTATTCTATTAGCTCTTTCATAACATTGTCTTCTTTGCACGAACAAACTACTGAGCTCTGGCTGAGGGGGAGTTTGCATTCATTCATCAATCATTGTAATCGTTGTTGAAACAAATTCAATCTTTCAATTCTTTGTGTAAAGATGTTTGATTAAAGTATTACTCTCGTTTGATTGTATGCAAAGTTTGTTTTCATCTTAATTCCGCTGCACAACTCTTTCATTTCCATCTTAATTTCAAACGGAAAATACAATCAGAAACAAACTCAGATCCAACAATTGGTATCAGAGCTTGGACGGTCAAATTTGATTTAACAATCATTTTGACGTAAATAGTTCAGCTCATAACAGTTGATACTGATCGTTTGTTCGTCCGTTGAAAAACAGAGCAAGGATTAATCACCATTAAAAGTTGATTTCTCAGTGTCTGTAAAACAACAAGAATGACGTCACAATCTCAGGATGACAAAAACAACATCGGCTCGCTTTTTAAACCACCTATGCTAAAAAGAAATGAGTACAACATCTGGCAGAGAAGGATGGGTCACATCCTTGCTCAACAAAGCACAGGTTGTTGGAGGTCTGTCACCTTTGGTCCCCATGTTCCTTCAGTGCCAAGCGCTGAAGATGCTAAAAAGTTCGTTCCAAAACCAGTTGAAAATTATACCGAAACCGACTTTCAAAAGATCGAACTAGATGCTAAAGCGTTTAGCATCATAGCATCAGCGCTGCCCAATGAGATATATGCTGGACTGTTACACTGTAACAGTGCCAAAGAGTTATGGGACGCACTTAAGGAACAGTTTGGGGGAACCGAGGAAGTCATAGAAAACAATAGGGAAATCCTGAACCAACAGTATGAAACATTTTGTTACGTTAAAGGTGAATCACTAATGCAACAATTTGAGCGTTTCAGTTGTCTCATCAGTGAACTGAGGCTTGTTAACACCACTTTTACAAACGCAACTCAAAATAGCAGGTTCCTCAGGTCACTGCCAGAAAAATGGGACACCATAGCTTTTGTCACCCGAAACTCACCTGAGTTCAAGGATCTGACCTTGACCCAACTCTATGGTCGACTCCTGACCTACGAAAGGGAGTTGAACCAGAAAAGGAGGTTACAAGAGTCAGGAAAAGTTATTGATGATTACACCTTCGGTAATACTGCTCTTCTGGGTCAAGAAGAATCTGGGAACAGTGGTAAGGATCAGGGTTATGATCACTTCATTGACATAACTGCTGGTGCAAATTTTAACAACCCTGATCCTCACTCTGCAAGTTTTGCATTCACTGCAAACGAAAACCAGATGTCAGATAATCTAAGCTTTGAACTCAATGATTTACAACATTTTGATCCCACTGAGTTAGAAGAGATGGATATCCTGCACCAATTGGCTTTGCTAAGTGTTAGAACTAGCAAATTCTATAAAAGAACAGGGAGAAAATTCCCAGGACTTCATGGGAATTTGAGGGTTGGGTTGGATAAATCGAAAATCAAGTGTTACAAGTGTAATAGGTTAGGGCACTTTGCTTGGGAATGCAGAAGTCAAAACAATGGACCAATAGTTACTCATCCTAGCTCTAACCCTAGACTACAAAGTCAAAACACTGTGCACTATACCCAATATACCCCTGCAGCTCAAGTGAACACTTCTCACTATGCTGCTGCCCCTGTGCCAGTGCACTATGTCCAAACTACTGTTCCACAGATCCAATATGTTCAAACCCCTGCTCCACAGGTACAAGTGCAACGTGTTGCACCTCAAACCACTGCTCCAGCAGCAGTACAACCAGATCAACAAAGCTTTTTCACTCAAGGGTTTGTTGACTGGAGCAGTATGCCTGAAGACCTTAGTGATGAAAATTTTGTACTCTATGCTTCTAATGATTAATCTCATGATGATTTTTGTTTGATGACATTAGAGTCAATACAGGAGGGGGTTGAAACTGAAGAGGAACAGCTGAGTATTGAAACAGTGGATGAGGTGACTGAAGCAGTGGTTACTGCTGTGGCTGGTGAACTACTGTTGGAAGAAAGTTCAGGTACCCTGATTGAACCAATGACAGATCCATGGTCCGTAGAGGACAAAGAAGAAGAGAAAGAAGAAAAGGCTGGTGAAAAGAAGGTGAAAGCTGATGATGAAGAAGATCATCAATGTGATTGTGCAATGATGGCAGCTGCCAAGGGAGCTTCTGCATGCTTTAATAGTCTTTGGTATGTAGATAGTGGAGGCTCCAGGCACATGACAGGATGTAAAGCCCTCCTCAAAGACTTTAAAATCCATGGAGGGGGTGATATATCCTTTGGGAATAATAGTAAAGGGAAAGTTCTGGGGTCTGGTACAGTGCAGTCTGGAAAAGTAAAATTTGAAAATGTCAATCTAATAGACAATCTAAAATTCAACCTTCTGAGTGTGTCCCAAATGAGTGACAAGGGATTTGGGTCATTCTTCACAAAAGACTGTTGTAGGATTGTTGGACCAGAAATGGTCAAAAAGATTGAAGCAATAATCAAAACTGGTCAAACTAAACTTGTTGCTCAAAGAAGTGGCAATGTTTATGTTGTTGACATGTCAAAAGAGTGTCCCAGAGCTGATGCCTGTCTGTTCTCAGCTGCCTCTAACAAAGAGACAGAACTTTGGCACAGAAGGCTGGGGTACACAAATCTTAAGACAATCACAGAAATTTCAAAAAATGGTTTGGTGAGAGGCCTACCACAAAAATTGTTTTCATGTCCTGAACATTGCATTTCCTGTTTAAAAGGAAAACAACATAAAAGTTCTTACAAGTCCATTGAAGAGTCCAAAACAACCCAGTGTTTGCAAATGCTACACATGGATTTGTTTGGCCCAGTTCAAGTCATGAGCCTCAAAAAGAAAAGATATTGTTTGGTTATTGTTGATGACTTTTCTAGGTTTACATGGACTTTCTTTTTACACTCAAAAGATGAGACTGTAGGCATTTTGCAAGACTTTGTAACACAGGTTGAAAAGCAATTTGACCTTCCAGTGAAATGCTTCAGGAGTGACAATGGCACAGAATTCAAAAATAGGGAGTTGGATGCCTTCTGTGTGAAGAAAGGGATTGTAAGGCAGTACAGCATCCCTAGAACACCAGAGCAAAATGGGGTAGTAGAAAGGAAGAACAGAACTTTGATTGAGGCTGCCAGAACCATGCTTGCAGATTCAGGTTTGCCATTAACTTTCTGGGCAGAGGCAGTAAACACTGCTTGCTATGTTCAGAACAGAGTTTTAATAAACCCCAGGCACAAAAAGACTGCCTATGAAATTCTGTATAAAATTAAACCACTGATTTCATACTTCAAGGTGTTTGGCTGCCCATGCTTTATTTTGAACTTAAAAGATTCCATTTCAAAATTTGCAGCCAAAATTAATTGTGGTTATCATCTGGGATACTCAACCACTGCCAAGGCCTACAAAGTGTTCAATACACGGACCAAGGCAGTGGAGGAGACTTTGAATGTTAAGTTCAATGAACTTTCATCAATGAAAATCCCAGCAAACCCTGCAGATCTGTTTGATCTTGAAAAATTTACTTTTGAAAATATTGCTGTCAAGACTAACAGTGCAGGTCCATCAGAGGATACAACACCAAACTATGGGTATGAAATCATCATCCCTCAAAAGTCTACCACAAAGGGAAAAGCACCAGCTGTTCAAAACAGTTGTCAAAGCTCAACCACTGCTACCTCAACGTTTGTTGACCAAAGTAGCCCATCAACCACTGCTTCCACATCCTCAAACACTGCTGACAAAAGTCCTCAAACAGTGGATAAAAGTCAGCAGTTGTCCACTTCATTACCTCCTATTCCACCACCTTTTGAAGCCACTGCTGGATCATCAAAGTCCCCAGCAGTGGTTAGCTCAGATGATACACATTTGCAGCCTTCACCAACCAATGCCATCATACCATACCAAGGAGATTTAATCTTCTTGAGATCTCATCCACCTGATCAAATCATTGGCAACATAAATGAAGGGGTGCTCACAAGAAGCCAAACCCAAAACATTTGTCTTTTTGCTGGTTTTCTATCACTCCATCAGCCAGTCAAGTACCAAGAGGCACTGAAAGACAACAGCTGGGTAGAAGCCATGCAAGAGGAGCTCCAACAGTTTAAAAGACAACAAGTATGGGAGCTTGTACCACTACCAGAAGAGGTTAGTCCCATTGGCACAAAGTGGGTCTTTAAGAACAAAACTGATGAAAGGGGTATTGTTGTCAAGAATAAAGCCAGGCTTGTGGTTCAAGGTTACAGACAGGAAGAGGGGATTGATTATGATGAAACATTTGCCCCTGTTGCAAGATTGGAAGCAATTAGACTGTTCCTAGCCTTTGCTGTCAACCACAATATGAAGGTGTTTCAAATGGATATCAAAAGTGCTTTCCTCTATGGTACAATTCAAGAAGAGGTGTATGTTTGTCAACCTCCAGGTTTTGAGGATCCATTTTATCCAGATCATGTCTACAGGCTAAACAAAGCCTTGTATGGCTTGAAACAAGCACCAAGGGCCTGGTATGAAACTCTTTCTAACTTCCTACTCTCAAATGGTTTCAAAAGAGGTACCATTGATAAAACACTGTTTTTAAAATGGAGAGGGAAGGATTTAATGATTGTCCAGATTTATGTGGATGACATTATTTTTGGAAGCACATGTAACTCAATGTGTGAAGAGTTTAGAGAACTCATGACAGCTGAGTTTGAAATGAGTGCAATAGGTGAGCTGCAATGCTTTCTTGGTCTCCAAGTACAGCAAATACAAAATGGAACTTTCATTCATCAAAGCAAATATGCTAAAGAACTTTTAACCAAATTTGATATGAATGATTGTAAACCATGCAGCACACCCATGGCAACAAATAAGCTGGTCATGTCTGATGAAAAAGATGAGCTGATTGATCAAACACTTTATAGAAGCATGATTGGGTCTTTACTGTACCTAACTGCATCTAGACCAGACATCATGTTTGCAACATGTGTCTGTGCAAGAAGTCAATCAGCTCCCAGAAAATCAAATCTCATTGCTGTAAAAAGGATCTTCAGATACATAAAAGGTGCTCCCACACTTGGTATCTGGTATCCAGCTAATGGGAACATCAAGCTTTCAGGTTTCTCAGACAGTGACTTTGCTGGATGCAACACTACAAGGAAGTCCACATCAGGAGGGTGCCAGTTTCTGGGTGATTGCTTAGTTTCATGGCAAAGCAAAAAGCAAGCAGCTGTTTCAACATCCACTGCTGAAGCTGAATACATTGCTGCTGCCAGCTGTACAGCCCAACTCCTGTGGCTTCAAAATCAGCTACTGGATTTTGGTATCACTGCCTTAAAGACACCACTAATGTTGGACAGCCAGGCAGCAGAAAATATCATCAAAAATCCAGTTTCTCACTCTACCTCCAAACACATCGACATCAGACATCACTTTATGAGGGATTGCTATGAAAAAGGTTTGATTTCTCTGCATCATGTCCCAACTAAAGACCAGCTGGCAGATGCGCTCACAAAAGCACTTGATACAGCCACTTTTGAAAGCTTGGTCTCTAGGATTGGGATGCTGAACATGGAATAACAAGCAACATCTTGTTATTCTATGAATAAAAGCAACAAAATGTTTTCAGAAAATCAAAAATCCATCCTTAAAAATAGCTAAAAATGAAATTTTTCATTAAAATCCTTAAAAGTCTGCCATTTAACCACTGATTGTTCAAAAGTCTGCTCTACTTCAAAAGTCTGTCCACTGCTGAAAGTCAACCCCTGTTCTCTCATTCCTTTGATAAACTCTGTTGTTCAAAAGCAGTGTCTTATCCACTGATATGCTATCCACTGATAGTGAAAATCATCCACTGCTTTCATACCACTGCCTTCATTAGTCACTTTCATAAAAGTACTGTCCTTCACTTTCACCAGGGGTTGTCACGTGGGCAGTACATAGTGGTCAGACCTTTTGTAACGGCTGCCACGTCAGCATTCACTTCCTTCCCTATAAAATCCCCCACTCACCACCAAAACAGGGTTTTACTGTCGAATTGAATTCTTAAAAATTCTCTTCTCAAAACAGTTTTTCATCTCATCTTCCACAAATTTCTTCGATCATTCATCTTCAAAATGACAAAATCGAAGTCATCTTCAAAACCCTCATCCAAATCATCATCGAAAACAGCCTCTCAAAAGGCAATCTCCACTGAAATCCCATATAAACCATCTCACAATCTCCTGGGTCTTCTCACAAAACCAGGAACCACCAATGTTTTCGATTCCATCATTGACACCATGGCAAAATCAAAGTACAAAACTTTGTTCACCGCCGATGCACCAATCTATTTGGAGACCCAAAGAGAGTTTTGGAAGAATGCAACCCTTGAAAAACAAGGAGACACTGCAACCACCATACACTCTTCTATAAAGGGTAAAGCTGTCCAAATCACACCACAATCCATTTCAGAGGTCTTTCAACTCGGTGATCAGGAAGGTAAAATTTCTTTCACTAAAAACTAGTTACAAACTGACTTCATTGAAAGGGGGTATGAAGCCACAATGATGAAGAAACTTACCTTACAAAAAGGTTATTTTCCTTCTGCAACCAGATTTTTATTTCATACCCTCCTACTATGTGTTTCAAACAAAACCACTTCTTTCAATGAAATCCCTTTAAAGATTCAAAATCTGGGATATGCAATTCTTCAAGGAGAAAATTTTAACTATTCTCGGGAAATTTTTAAAGATTTGGTTAATAATGTTGAAACAAAATCATTCTTACTGTTTCCAAGGTTTTTAAGTTACTATTTTGCAAAGAAATTCAGTAAGGATGATTTAGCTGTAATAAACCAAGGTGATTCTACTCAAATAAACAGTTTAACAACTGAAACTTTTTCAAGAATGCTAGCACCTTGCAAAACACAAGCAGAGGTGCCTGAGCAGATTTTAGCAGTTACAACTGCTCCTCAGGTATCTGCTGCTGAGCCCACTGCTCAAGGTGATCAAAACAGCAGAACAACTGTTTTGAAACCCACACCTAAAATCACCAAAAAGCCAACAAAAAGAAAAACACAAAAACCCCCCAAAACCATCAAAAAGGCATCTCTGGAGGATGAGATACCAGAGCTCCTGCCAGTGACAACACAAAAGTCACAAGAAACAACTGCTGCTACTTCCTCACAGCAGTTGGTACAAATATCTCAACCCATAACCGAAACTCCTCCTACTTCTTCACAAAAAGAACAGGTTGTACAAATAGGGTCTCCACATCATGATGCTCTGGAAACACTCGTTTCTATCATCCACAGCTCAATACCCGGGGCAAATCCACTTTCTACACCACCCTTCACATCCACAATTCCCCCACCAACTAAACTGCTGTTGGATGCAATTGATTTGAACCAGGCATTAACCAGTCCTTCTCAATCACCTATTAATGAGAATATACCTCAACAACTGACTGGGTCTGATGTATCAATCTTTGCTAACCCACCAACACAACCTGAGGAGGTTAGACCCCTTGAGTTACAAGTAACTCTTGGTGGTAGTCCAAGTGAAGCAGCCAATACAACTGTTGAACCCATTGGTTTACAGTTGGACAGTGGTTACATCAATAAGACTTCCTTGGAGGCAATTCCTTTTATAGCACCTCTGCCAACCACCAGTGGATTTATTTATCCTACTGGCAACATCAAAAGGTTGTCAAGTGTTGAAGGAAGAAGACCCCAGTACCAAGACAAAGGGGCATCAGTGGTTAATGTTTGGAGTATACTCCCTACATCTACCACTGATAAAACCACTGCTAGTGGGAAATCAGATGATCCCATTAACTTGGGTGATGGTTTAAAGTACCAGAAATTGACGGATCGCATTGAAAAGCTTGATAACTCTGTTGCAGAACTCAAAGATATGCTACAACAGGTGTTACAAGTACAAAAGGTACAATCAACTGCTGTTCCACCTCAAGCACCTGCTCCACAAAGGGCACCTGCTACAAATGAGCTCTGGAATTTATTTCAACCTTTTCTCCATCAACAAGCAAAACTAGCAGATCAGCAACATGAAAAACATGTCCAACAGCTGAGAAATGCAATGGAGTCAAGGTTCAAGAACACTCAGGCTGATCTGAAGGCTCTCAAAACTCAGATCTTGCAAACCACTGGCACTGCTCCTCCAACAGTACTTTTCATTGATCACCTCCCAGAAGATAATGCCAAAAAGGGGGAGAAAATTCAGGAGTGGAAGAAGAAAGGAATAGATGATGGTCTTTACATTGAACCTGAAAGGGATGCTATGACCAGAAAAATTCCTGTGCCAGATGGGAGTAAAAAGGTTGATGCAACTCAAGAAGCACTTGATGAAGGAGTAGCAAGTGTTAAAAGAGATAGAATGGCAAAGGATATTTCAAGATGGAATGAGGAGAAAAGAGCCTTCATGGAACTGTATGAGCAAGGTTGTTCTGGATCAAAGGATTCCAAAAATCCAAAGACAAAAAGGAAACCTAAGTCCATCCCATCCAGATTTCCAAAGCCTCCAAAACCACCATCCAAAAGCCATCAGCATCAAACCTCCACCCAAACAGCTATTGTAACTCCTGCTATATCAACTACTGCTGGTACATCAGTGGTTTCAACATCTGTTCTCACTTCAACACACACCACCTCAACACACACCACTACTTCATCACCACCACTGTCACCACCAGAAACAATCCCACCACCAATTTCACCTGCTGATAAACAGCAGAAGACAACATATGTTATAACATCTGTTGTAATGAGAACAGTGGATGAAACACCAGTTGTTTCAACAACTGTTTGTCAATCACAAACCACTGTCACTACATCCACCACCACTGTTCCATCCAAAACATCATCAGTCCCTCCTCAAACAAAGAGGAGAAGGCTAATTCTCAAAGATGATGACACTTCACCACCACCATCTTCAAAATCCCTGTCACTTGTCACT
Source organism: Helianthus tuberosus (assembly GCA_030545235.1). Taxonomy (NCBI): domain Eukaryota; kingdom Viridiplantae; phylum Streptophyta; class Magnoliopsida; order Asterales; family Asteraceae; genus Helianthus; species Helianthus tuberosus. The sequence goes on along the minus strand of CM060444.1, from coordinate 60,716,908 downwards.
ATTCCAAAACCCATACCTCTCTCTTCAGCTCAAATTATACAATCACTACCTCTTGCTGGTGTCTCATTTCCTCTAGAACTCATTGCAGTTAGGGAAGAAATCAAATCCTTTTATTATGAGGATGACCCAGCCAAAAGGAGTTTGCCATCAATTGCAGGATATCCCAGGCCTAACAATGTTGAAGAATACTTGAAACTCAAGGCCAAACAAGCAGAGGATATTGCAATCAAAAACAGAAAAGAGAAATCTGATAGAGAGTTTCAACAAAACTATCAGTTTTTACTCTCACAGGTCAATGCTATGGAGCGATTTGCTAAAAATGTATGTCAGAAAATTTCAGAAAGGGCAGATGAGTCCTTGAGAAAAGACTACATTGAGAACATCATGACCTACAAGAAATACAAGGGGGAGAAACACATGTACAAAAACTGGACCGTTCCTGAGCTTGAAAAAGAAGCAGCCTGGATTCAAGGAATGATTAAAAATAAGGTCAAGCAGACTCCTCCTGAAAAGTTTAAACAATTTGAAGCTGAGAAGATGTTAGAGTTGAGGAGAATGAAAGAGGAGCTGATTGCAGCTGATTATGGGCCAAAGAATTCAGTGACAAAGTGGGGAGAAGATAGAGTCAGGGCAACCTATAAAAGCTTAGAGGAACTTAGAAAGAAAGATCTAAGAGTTCCACAAAAGCCTGACTACTCCAAAGCAGAGGTCTCAAAAAGACCACCAAAGCTGCAAATCAAAAGAGCCACTGCTCCAGCTGGTGCTGCCATCTACAAAAGAAGGAGCAAAAACCAGTTGAGTATTGAAACAATTCAAGATCTATTAGCTGGAGATGCCATTGTAAAAGCAGGCACGAAAGTAATGATAAAAGAAGATCTTGAATTAGAACAATCTGCAAGTGCTGCTCAGCCAGCTTTGAATAGGCCAGCCTCACCAAATACTTCTGCAAATAAACATCTCCCAAGAAACCCACCAGGCTCAAAAATACAAAAGTGGGAAACTGACAAACAGACCTGCGTATTGACTTTACTCAGGTCTGGTGGAGTAGTGGAGAAAATATCAAGGGAACAAGCTCTTGGCCTGAGTCTTGAAGATTTGCAGGATCTCCTTGATCTTCCACTTAGCAGGGATGATGAAGACATAGATGCCCTAGACTTTGAACTACAATTCAAAGGTCAGATAAGGGAATTGTTAATGAGGCAATAAAGATTTCCACAAATAATGAAGAGTTTTGGCATTATCTGTTCCAAGGGGAGATTGTTGGGGTTGAACCCTATCAGAGGAACAGATAATTAAAGCCAAAACTGGATCAGAGCAGTGGATCCAGAATAAGCAGATGTTTACATACAAATCTCTCCCCTTGAAAGTGGTTTCACATCTGCTGATCTTACTAAGTGCTGATCTGCAACTGCTGCTTTGCATCTACTGCCAAATGTCAAAGACTGATGGAAGACCAAAGCTCTGCTGATTCAATCTACTGCCTTGAGTCTAGTACTGCTGATCCGGACAAGCACTGCTGGGTTCACAGCAGTGGAAGGATGCAGCAGCTGTTTAAGTGTCTTTTATGTAATGAATTGTAATAGCAGTAGTTAGTACATCGGTGTTTGTATAGATCAGAGGTTAGAGTTTGTTAGGAGGTTAGATGTCACTTTCATGGTGACGTCAGCTAAGATGCTCAGTGGTTTGCAAGTGCCTATAAATAGTTCAGTACTTTGTACTGTTCTATTAGCTCTTTCATAACATTGTCTTCTTTGCACGAACAAACTACTGAGCTCTGGCTGAGGGGGAGTTTGCATTCATTCATCAATCATTGTAATCGTTGTTAAAACAAATTCAATCTTTCGATTCTTTGTGTAAAGATGTTTGATTAAAGTATTACTCTCGTTTGATTGTATGCAAAGTTTGTTTTCATCTTAATTCCGCTGCACAACTCTTTCATTTCCATCTTAATTTCAAACGAAAAATACAATCAGAAACAAACTCAGATCCAACAGTGAATAATGTTAAAAGGGGTTCAAATAATGATTTTCTCATCTACCCAAGACTTTTAAGCTATTACCTTCAAAAACAAGTGTCTCAAAAGGATTTTTTTCAAATGAAACTTTTACAAGAATGATGGACAAAGAGTCAAAATCTTCAAAAACACAAACAAAGGGGGATAAGCCTATTTTAGATGCGTCCACATCTGTTGCTCAAACCTCTGTTGTTGAGCCAACTGCTCCTGGTGATAGTGACACCACAACTGGTGTTGTGAAGCCCATGCCAGCAAAACCCAAAAAGAAACCCCCCACAACCAAAAAGCCACAACCGATGTATGGTATGAAAGTTGGCAATGCATGTGCATAGTTTGAAATATTATACATATTGGTAATGTATTACGTATGGTTGTGTAGACGGGTGGGAAATTATATAATGTTATTAATGTTTTACAGATGGAAGTGTAAATGGAAGGGAAATTGTATAGGTGTTGTTAAGAAATATGATATATGCACATGTGGATCAGTAATTGTTATTCGAATTTAAAAAGTAAAAAAAAAAAGAGTTAATTACTGTTTTCGTCCCTGAGGTTTGTCAAAAATAACGGTTTCAGTCCATTAGTTTAAAAATTGCCATTTCAGTCCAATAGTTTCATTTTCGTAACCATTTCAGTCCACTAACTTAACTCCATCCATTTATTTTGTTAACTTTGAGTTAACTAACTAATTCAGGGACGGTTTGCGTCAGTTTTAGAAACACAGGGACTTAAGTGTAAACTCTAAAACATTAAAAAAAATAGTAAATTCCAAAAAATCAAAAAAATTCCAAAAAACCAAACAAATTCCAAAAAATTCTAAAAAATCATAAAAATTCTAAAAAATCCAAAAAGTCCGTTTCGGCGCGAACTGTTTCGAACCCGAACCGTTTCGAGTTGAACCGTCCGTACCGTTTCGAGCTGAACCATTTCGACGCGAACCGTTTCGACCCGTACCGTTTCGAGCCGAACCGTTTCGACCCGTACCGTTTCGAAGCCGAACCGTTTCGAGCTGAACCGTTTCGAACCGAACCGTTTCGACCCGTACCGTTTCGAAGCCGAACCGTTTCAAGCCGTACCGTTTCAAACCGAACCGTGCCGTTTCGAACCGAACCCTTTCGAGCTGAACCGTTTCGAACCGAACCGTTTCGCGCTGTACCGTTTCGAACCGTACCGTTTCGATGCGAACCGTTTCGAACCGAACCCTTTGGACCCGAACCGTTTCGAAGCCGAACCGATACGGTTCGATACGGCACGGTTCGCGTCAAAACGGTACAGCTCGAAACGGTTCGGCTAGAAACGGTTCGGTTCGATACGGCACGGTTCGGTTCGAAACGGTTCAGCTCGAAAGGGTTCGGTTCGAAACCGCACGGTTCGGTTCGAAACGGTACGGCTTGAAACGGTACGGCTTTCGCGTCAAAACGGTACAGCTCGAAACGGTTCGGCTAGAAACGGTTCGGTTCGATACGGCACGGTTCGGTTCGAAACGGTTCAGCTCGAAAGGGTTCGGTTCGAAACCGCACGGTTCGGTTCGAAACGGTACGGCTTGAAACGGTACGGCTTCGAAACGGTACGGGTCGAAACGGTTCGGTTCGAAACGGTTCGGCTCGAAACGGTTCGGCTTCGAAACGGTACGGGTCGAAACGGTTTGGGTCGAAACGGTACGGGTCGAAACGGTTCGCGTCGAAACGGTTCAGCTCGAAACGGTTCGGGTCGAAACGGTACGGACGGTTCAGCTCGAAACGGTTCGGGTCGAAACAGTTCGCGCCGAAACGGATTTTTTGGATTTTTTTAGAATTTTTATGATTTTTTAGAATTTTTATTATTTTTTAGAATTTTTTGGAATTTGTTTGATTTTTTGGAATTTTTTTGATTTTTTGGAATTTACTATTTTTTTTGTTTTAATGTTTTAGAGTTTACACTTAAGTCCCTGTGTTTCTAAAACTGACGCAAACCGTCCCTGAATTAGTTAGTTAACTCAAAGTTAACTAAATAAATGGATGGAGTTAAGTTAGTGGACTGAAATGGTTACGAAAATGAAACTAATGGACTGAAATGGCAATTTTTAAACTAATGGACTGAAACCGTTATTTTTGACAAACCTCAGGGACGAAAACAGTAATTAACTCAAAAAAAAAAATTAATAAAAATTATGATTTTAATGGAAAACATTGTGTGTTTCTTAAGCTTTTTTAAGTAGTTTTGGTTGTTTTCACACTGGTTCTCGTGGTTCTCGCGGTTCTCGCGATAAATGGTGGTTCCCAAATGATCATCACACTATATATATATATATATATATATATAGGGTCAGGATTTAGAGAAAACGGTGAAAAGTATGAGAACGCTTATGGGTTGTCCGATCAAAACAATCCATGGACTAGATTGCGCGGTGTCGTTTTCGTAAATAACATCAATTTTATTATGTGGGATGCGCTTCATTATGGGTAAAAGGGTCTTTTACCGCTCAAATTCAAAACGCCATCAAATGATAACACACCATTAAAAAAACGCCATTAAAAACAAAACGCCAAAAATTAGTGATAAAACGCGTTGGATATTACAGGAAGAGGAAACAACACAGTAACTAAATTTCAGTTATTAACATTTATTAGAAGAAATTTCCTCCTAAATTACTTGCCAAAAACATCATTATATATATAAGTGACGTAAAACATCGCTTCCATAATCACTTCAATCTATCCATTTCTGCAAAAACATCGTTAACCAAAACCGCCAACTTAACCAAAACGCCAAAAATGGCAACAATCGTTTCGTGGAGATACACTCTGGCAATCAGGCGATTCGTCCTCCATTTTGACAACCGAAGGAGGGTGTATGTTAAGACGGTCAGGGCAATTTTGAAGTTGGAAGAAGAGGTACAGAGGGGTGTCTTATCCCTTGGCATCGCTCTAGACAACGAATGCCATGAAACACATATGCTTATGAAAGCATTAACCAGGAAATTTGGACCAATCAAAGCAGATGTGAAGCCGGACCCTGTCATGACATCATGGCGTTTTGATGATGAAACAAACATGGTGACCATTATATACGACAGCGGAGACCAGGAAGTCTACTGGCTTGAAAACATCATGACGAAGCAGGGTCTTAGTTTCATGGAAGAATTGCATAACGCCACTTGTATGAACATCGAAATGGACTCAAAATTGGAGTTAATGCAAGACATGTTCAAGTGGAGGCTTCAGAATCTTCAGGAACAAGAAGCCGATGAAGGTGAAGGTGATGACATGGATGAAGATCCAGATGAAGACTCCGAGAAAGAGGATGACGCAAGTGATGGATACTTTTCGGATAAAGTACCTTCTGACGAAGGGATTTAATTTTTTTTCTTTTTTTTCTTCTGTGTAATCTTTTTTTAAGATAATTAAATGATATACTTGTCTCTTTATTTGCAAAACGCCAAAAAAAAATACTAAAAAGGTTATTCCTTACAAAACGCCAAAAATAACAAAAAATATTTTTTTCTGCTTAATATTTTATTTTCTCCATTATTGTATTTTGTCATCTTAATCTGCATAACGCCATTTAAAAAACGCCAAACTTAGAAGATGGGACGTCTATCACCTATAAACTGATAAAGCTGATCAAAACAGTAAATAAAAAAACAGTAACTGAAAAGACGGTTACTTTATTACTATCATTTATTACAATAAAAAATACCGCCTAAACTACGCGGCAAAAAACTCCTATAACAGAGGGGTCTATACACAATGAAATTGATCACACCCAGAAAAACAAACGCCATATCCTCTAGAAACCACTCACTTTAAAACGCCAAATAATGTTAGTTAAAATAACCACAGATGGCAAAGCTTTCACTTAATGGATTCTTCTCCTGAGGGGGTTATCTCAATAATATTTTGCTGAATGAGATGGACAAATATTCAAGAAAAAGAGACTGATGACAGTGATATGCCATCATGTGAGCTTTGTTCTTGATGAATATCGGCATGGAATAAAGGGATCAACACAAGTGTAAAATGCTATTTTGGACTCCATTATTACAAATAGCATCAAGCAAGAGTTGATCTTCAATGATATGCCACCAAACAAGAATATCACACCAAAACGCAAGATGCCACTAAGCAGCTTCGGCTAAAAAAGACGGGGTTTGTGTAGGAAAGTTGGCATCTAGCTAAGGTATTCAAAAGGTTCAAAACGCCAAAACAAAATCAAGAAGAAGGAGCTGATGACAGTGAAGATTCGGAAGAGAAATTAGATTACCATTTTTAATTGTTTTTTCTTTTTCATTTTATATTGTTTTGTTATCAAGTTATCTGTTGTTTTGTTATCTAATTCTATACAAATAAAATACATGATTATATAAAACGCCAAAAACTACAAACACCAAAATGCTAGTAGTATGAAAACTTTGAGAACGGGTGCTGGCAAAGCAACTTGTCAAATGTATTAAACGCCAAAAACTTCACTAAACGCCAAAAAAAACATTTGCTCTTATTGTTATCTTATGAAAATATTAATGACTCGTAGTGAATTATTATACAAAACGCCAAAAAAATTGCCCTGTATACGCTATAACGCCAAAAAATTATCTATGTGACAGAAAAACAATTAATTCAACACCAAAAAGTTTATTAAATACAATTAACGCCAAAAAAATCTTAGACGCCAGAAAATTTTATAGCGCGTTGGGAAAATAAAAGAAGATTGAAAAGACAAAAACCCCTCGGACCCTGATCATGTCCCGCGCCACGTGGGCCAGGATGCGTTCTCACCGTTCTCACACTTTTGGGCGTTTTCTCCTGATCCCGTTTATATATATATATATATATATATATATATATATATATATATATATATATATATATATATATATATATATATATATAGGGTAAGGTTCATGCGAGAACCACCTTTATTGCGAGAACCGCGAGAACCAATGTGAACACAACCTAATATAGCTAAAAAAAACCTAACCCCCACCCCCCTCCCCCCAAAAACCTAACCCCCCCCCCCCCTCCCCCAAGCTAAATGCTAAAAACTAAAACCCCCAAAAAACCTAACCCCCCCCCCCCCCAAAAAAAAACCTAAACCCCCCTCCCCCACCCCCCAAAAACCTAACCCCCCCCCCCCCAAGCTAAAATCCTAAAAACTAAACCCCCAAAAAAACCTTAAAAAATCAAAAAAAAATCTAATTTTTTTTAAATATTTTTTATGTTAAAATCGCTACTTTTAGTAGCAAAAAAAAAAATTTTAATTTTTTTTTTTTGCTACTAAAAGTAGCGATTTTTTTATAAAAAATATTTAAAAAAAATTGTGTGTTTTTTAGCTATTTTTAGGCATTTTTGGTTGTGTTCACATTGGTTCTCGCGGTTCTCGCAATAAAAGGTGGTTCCTAACGGATCTTTGTCCTATATATATATATATAATTGCATGATTATCTCTCACCGAATATCACTCATAATCCAGTAATTTTTGCTTTCCACAGTTAGCTCCTAAATCACAGTATTTCCATTATTTTGTATATTGGTTCTCCTATTTAGACACATTCCATTGAAATCGTGATCATCAAGTTTGGTGAACAAACCTTCTGAACCATTTCTTGATGGTATCAGAGTAGTGTTAATCACGCTCGATCCAATCTTTCAAACCATATCGCCGTTCCATAAAGACCGACATGGCCGGAATTGACACAAACAAAGAAAACCCGAAAGGCGAAGGGAGTGCCTCCGACCACAACTCTCCCTACTACCTTCACCCATCCGATTATCCAAGACAAATGCATGTCAATGATGCATTAACTGATAACAACTATCTTGATTGGGTTCAAGAGATGGAGAATTTCTTGTTTGCTAAAAACAAGATAGGATTCATCGACGGGACCATCAAAAAACCGGAGAAAACCAATGCTAATCACATGGCGTGGATGCAATGTGATGCGATGATCAAGGGATGGCTCACCACGACCAAGGAAAAGGAGATTCGAGATAGTGTAAAATACGCCAATTCCGCTGTGGAAATCTGGTTGGACCTTCGAGAAAGGTTCGGCAAAGAAAGTGCACCTCGTGCATACGAACTTAAACAATCTATCTCGAATACAAGACAAGATGGAATGACAGTGTCGGCTTATTTCAAAAGCTACGGGGGTTGTGGGATGAGATACAATCTTTCTTCCAACTCCGAAATGCACATGTAATGGATGTGTTTGTAATCTTGGAAAATCTCTCAGAGAACTTCGAGTGAAAGAACAACTTTATGAATTTCTTATTGGCTTGGACACTGAGTTCTCCATCATTAGGGCTCAAATCCTTGCAATGAAACCCATTCCTTCTATAGGAAATGCTTATCATCTAGTTGTAGAGGATGAGAAACAAAGATCCATAACCGGCGGGAAGAGGTCGGTGAATGAAACGGCCGCTTTCCAAGCATCCGTGAAATGCTGCACACCTCCAACAAAATCCGGACAGAAGGATGAAAACTCCACAGGCCATTGCGACTTTTGCAGAAGAGATGGTCACACTCGTGATGGATGTTTTAAATGAATCGGTTACCCGGGGTGGTGGCCTGGGAAAAACAAGCGCGAAAAGGTGAAGCCAAAGGCAGTATGTGCATAGTTCGAGACGGGTCCAATGACAGATCTAATGAAGGTGCAGTACGAGAAATTCTTGAAGTATTTTTAATCCCGAAAATAAAACAACATAAAATGATGTTCCTAGATCGGCTATCGTGGTAGGTAAACTTCCACGTGACGATAAGTGGGTTGTCGATTCCGGATGCACGAAACACATAACATATAGGTCCGACATCCTTGAAGGAAGGACGGTCTCATTGAACGAGACACCCGTAACCATCCCTAATGGAGAAGCTATACCCGTTGAAGGAAAAGGCAACATCACCTTACCAAACGGAACGGAAGTGCAAGGAGTCTTGCATGTCCCAAAATTTACATTTAATCTTTTGTCTGTTAGGAAGCTTTCAAAGGACTTAAATTGTGCCATAACATTTTTTCCCGAACTTTTTGTTATGCAGGTCTTGCGTTCGAGGAGGTTGATTGGGGCAGGTAAGTGTAGAGATAATCTATATCAAATGGGGATGGTTGGAAATATAAGAAAAGCAATGGTGGTGACAGGGGATATGTGGCTCAAGAGACTCGGACATGCGGGTGATGAAAAATTGTCTCAAATAAAATTCCTTAGTAATTTTTCCTTTAAGAATAATGGTGATATTTGTGATTCTTGTGCTAAGTCAAAATTGACAAGGAAACCTTTCCCTACTAGTACAACTAAAACAAGTTCTTGTTTTGATTTGATTTGATACATTGCGACATATGGGATAAATATCAAACACCCTTATTCTCAAGGACAATAGTCGATGATTACAGTAGGGTCGTTTGGGTATTTCTTCTCAAACATAAGTATAAAGCAAGTACGTGCCTTATTGATTTTCACAAAATGGTTATGTCACACCCCAACCGATGGCGGAAACATCGGAGTGAGACGAAATAGATTGCAAGAGGCTTCATAACACTATTTGTGACAAGTATTTCAATATTAAATTTTTCATTTCATTTCTAAAGAGTCAATTACAAGGATTTGAAATAACTACAACATGAATGATGAAATACAATACAATAAGAATACAAATTTAAAGTGTGTATCTAATCATCCTACTAGATTCCATGCATCACCATCATTATTGCTAAACATGCAACATGTTTTAGAAGTGTAGTTCAATACAAAAATTATTGGCAAGCATACAAGTTTGGTGCGTAGTATATAAGTATAAAAATAATAAGGAACAATCCACATGGCAAACCTAGTTATCAAGATTAACGTATAAACTGGCATGCGATTTACAAGTCAACCCTCTGTTTACGCAAGTATGAATGAATAAACCTAACATGACCTCTCGTTCACGGGTGGTGCGATACTCCTATAGTGCTATACATGTTAAGTAGAGGCTTGTACGAAGCTAATGACAAGTTCATCACATAAGAATCACCCAGAAAACACGAATCAAGCATAACAAATAGTAAGCATGTATTGGATTGTTTGTTTATGTATTTTCATAAGAATATGTATACTAAGTGTGTTTTGTATATAAAAACATGTTACATCCAAAAGTGTGAAAACAGTAAAAATGGGTCAAGTATACTCAAAAAATTGCATATGCTTTCCGATTATCCAATGTGACGAAGTTGTTGAGACTAGAAAGTTGAATGTGTTCGATTTGAAGTTTAAGAGGTGTTTACATATGGTTCTAGGGATTTGGAGTTTAAATAACATGAAAATAAACATATGAAAATAATCATCTAACACCTATGACACTTGTTCTTGACACTATGAAACTCTAAAAGAGTTTAAATGTTTTCGTGGAGCAAAGTTCCATTAGAATCGTGACAAGTTGTCTAGGCCTAAGATGATACAATCTACTAGCTTGACGAATGTCCATTAGTTCATCACCAAGAGTTCGATTATTTGGTTGTTACATAAGTATTACATAGTGTATATTACATCATATATGTCAAGCATGAGGTAGAAGATTAAAGTATTCATGTAGGCACCTCTAAGTATCATGGAATTCATACATGAGGTAGGAAGAACAAAGTTTCCATTTAGGTACCTCTATTGTTCACCACTACACTTGTTATTATAAATAACAAGGAGGGTCATGAACTTATAAGAAGTAATGAGATAACAACAACTTATTCTAAGAGGGAAACATCAAGCAATGTGTGGATTTTTAAGTAGTATAGCCCAAGCTAATCCTAAATCACACAATCATCAAACCTTAGGCTTGAACATCACTTGTGGGTTTAACCCTTGAACAAAACAGAAAGTTTGTGAGGTTTTAACCTCTGATTTAACATGTCTCAACCTTGTTTTTAAGCCTAACTGACCATAGATGAGGTTATAAGCATTAGGACATAGATTTGAGATGCGATTAACTCAAGTTTACTAGGTTTAACAAAGTTTTAGATGAAAACAGAAAAGTCAGTCAACTTTGGAGCCTTTTTGGTGATGTTCCAGGGCCTGGTTCTCCATGGAAAACCAATGGAAACGTAGCTAAGGTCAATACAAAGAAGTAGGAAAAAGAATCGAGTGAATCGGATAAGAAATGAGTGAGTTATGCTCACTTTTGTGAATGTTGGTATTTCTACTCGAACTTATGGAATCAGCTACGATTTGGGGATTGTTTGAGAGTGTTTTAGTGTTGCAAAAGTGGTAGGGAGGCTGGTTATAAGTGGTATTTATAGGGGAAGGATTAGGGTTAAGTTGGGTTGGCATTTAATACAAGTATGTGAGAGTTTAAGCATTAAAAAAAAGAAATAATTCAGCAATATATGGTTGAATTGCAAGGGCTGTTTGGCAGCTTTTATATTTTTTTTTGTTTAAATGATGTATAATGTATAAATAAGATGTATTTTATATATGGTTAACATGTCCTACAATGTCTAGTGTGTATTGAACATGTATCAAGGCCTAAAGGTATATTAAACATGAATTGAGTAAAAAAAATATGTTATCCATAAGTATGTGTAACAAACCAATATAACAAGTATGTACGACATGTGACCTGAGGTATAAAGAACATGAATTTGCGTCTTGCAAAATGTGACCAAATGTTTGGTTAAGAATCACGAACACATGGTAGTTATTTGCGAGTTAACCTTCGTAAGTATGCATTAAGTATAAACAACATGAATTTCATATAAAAGATCAATTTTTTTTACTACAACCGAAGTCTCGGATTTACAATGGCTTGAAATGAATTACGATTACAAAGGAGACGGATTTCCGAAAGTAGAAATATACGACAAGTTTTCTAATTAGAGAAAGTGCGGAAAAGCGGGGCGTTACAGTCTCCCCTCCTTTAGGAAATTTCGTCCCGAAATTTATTCAAGAGGAAGACTTTGAAAAAAAAAAGCATTTTGGTTAAAAAGAATGATTGACTAAAATTGAGATTTTAAAGTTTGAGACGTGTTGGGAAGGATGTATAAAATTGTTGAGGAACGAAGGGATAGGGTTGTGAAAAGAGTTTGTTCAAAATAAGTTTTGAGACATTAATCATAAGTAAAACGTGTATGTGTGTATAGGCAAAGTGGGCTTAAAGAAGTTTAAATAACCCAAATGGAGATTTATTTTAAAATATGCTATCTAAGAAAGAGAACTTTCGTATAAAATGGTATGCATTTTGATGAAAAGTATGGTCGCTTCATAGGTTGTAAGAAAGCTTTAAAAGCAAGAGTATTTTAGGTTTCGAGCATTTAAACCAATTTCTTGTAAACGAGGTTTGTTTAAAAACCGAAGAATAATTGGGAACAACAGAGGTATGAGAGTGAACGAACGATCTAGTAGGTGAATGCGAGTAGAAGAATGGTTTGAAGGTTGGATACAATGTGAATATGAGTGTTGAGAATAAGGTCTCGTCATGGATAATTGGATATAATGTGTTTGTGAGTTGTTAAAGTTTGTATTAGGTCTAAAAGGTCTGTAAAACACCGAATTTCTCATGGGACGTTTTACGAAAGTTTGGTAACATGGTGAAAACACTTATATATAGGAAGTACCAGCGGCGTATCCACCATGTTTTGACCACGTTACGTCTGTTTCGTTATTCGCGTCATGTTACGTTTCGTGTCTTATCATACACAGTAGTACACTCTATGGTCCTCATACGCCTATCACTATAATCCCGTGTGCACCCGTGATTATATTGATCGTCGCATGATCCGCATAGCTTGTACTAGTTGTGTATGAATCAGGGTATACATAATTTGAAAATAAAAATGAGTACGTATAAGGATGTATATTTACGTTTTAGTATGTATGAGACCAACGTAAGCGAATCCCTCGGGTTTCGCTCACGCATAGGTACGAATGTATGAATTATGAGTATGAATAAAAGTATGAGCATAAGTATAAGTTTAAGTATGAATACGCATGTGAGTAAAAGTATGAACATATAATGTATGGGTATGAATATGAATATGAGTATAAATTTGAGCATAAAACGTATGGGTATGAATATGAATATGAGTATAAGTATAAGCATAAAACGTATTGTTATGAGTATGAGTATGAGTGCAAGTACGAATAATAATGATTGCGTATATAGTATTATTTGAAACATAACGAATTTAAGCATATAAAAACGATCAAAAGGTTGAGTACGTAAAAACGAACGGTTTAAGTGAAATTGTCGTGAGGTATTGACTAAAGCATGTACGATGATATGCACGTATAGTTGTTTGAGCAAAACGTTAAGTTTATCAAATCAAAATAGATTGGGTTTGACTTTTAATGTAGAATCTAGTTTGTGGATGTCAAAAGTATGTAAAGCATCTATTGATTATGTGAGATGTACTTTGTAAAAGAACGGAAATGCTACTCTTGTTTTAAAAGAAATTATGTACGTTGAAAATTGTCGGTTCCTATGAAGTTTTCTTGCCCACGTGTTTTGAATTTAAATGACATATTGAGCGGTGTATAAAAAGTTCTTTGTAAATAATAAGTCTGTATCATTTCAAAGGATCTTGCATTAAAATAAGAAATTTAAAATTTGGAAGTTCTCGTGAAAACGTTGATTCTTAATAGAAATTTAGCATACTGAACTTAGTGATCGTTGAAAAGTGTTTTAGTAAAATGATTTATGAACATTGAAAGTAGTTCTAGTAAAACGATCCTATAATAACTATAAGATCTCATAGGAATGTGAGATAAGTTGGTTTGATTTTCAATTGAGGATGAAAGTCCTTAGTATAATGATACAATGTGAGTGCGTTTTAGTGATTACGCGAGTATGAAATTTGTGGGCAAGAGATTCATTAGACCGATTAAGTTGATGGGTAGCATTTCATTGTATTTTGAAAATCGGGAAGCAAAACGTTGGTGGTGTGACTAAGTATTTCGCGTATGTGATTTACGTGAAATAGATTATGGAATAAGGAATACGTTTGATAAAACAATGAATTTTGAAATTTGCATAAGTAGGGATTTTGACAAACGATAAACGATTTAGGTATAAAACTTGATCGTGTTTGCATAATAAAGTCCTTTTGAAGGAAAATTTTGGTAAGGATCACCTAGATAAGGGAAACACCCCTAACCCGTTGGTGAGGTCGTTTTAAGAAAAGAGAGGAGCGGAGTTAATTGTCAAGGTAAGGAAATCACTCCTATCTTGATGATATGTCTCCATTTTGGTGTTACAAGGAATGTAAATAAATTTGAGTGTCGTTTTGAAATCATGCATGTGCATAACGTATAAATGTATTAGGAGATTTAGTATAATTTGTGTGTGAGGAATAATCTCGAAATAGATTTGAATTTGAAAGATTGGATCGCATAAGATTGATAATAGAAAAATATAGGTTTGGTTAAACTTGGATGGTTCCTAAACGGAACTCTGACTAACCAAAGTGGTCGAAAAGTCTTTTGAATTTGAGAAGCATGCTTTGGCCTAATAGGTGGAATACTCTCGCCGATATGTCGGTTAACGGTATTCACCCTTCCGGTTACTACATGTCCTAAATCAATCGAAAATTCGAGACTTGGCGAGATTTATGATAAATCAAGGAGTGGAACTAGTCGACAAGGTGCGGGTTTCACCCCTAACTTGACGATTTCGTATCCTAAGTGTGGTTGGTACTCGTCGGGTCAAAAATTTAATTTCGACACTTTGACGAGGGTCCACTAGAATTTGGAAATGGAAATTCTCCATCAAGGTGAGGATCTCACTCCTAACTTGGTGGTGAATTGCGTGTAAAAAAATAGGTGGATCGAGAGTCTTTCACCAAATTATGGGTTTCACGCCTATTTCCGTGAAGTCGTCTCGTTTATGAAGTACAAATGCTTTTGAGTTTAGTATAGACGAATAAAAAAGACGTATGTTAGAAATAATATTAACAAGTATGAGCACATAAAGAATTTCAAGAAAATAACATGTAAGAGACATTTCAAGAATAGCATATAAAGATGTTTCATAAAAGTAGCATGTGAAGCAAATATGGTCGAATTTGGTACTTAACTATAGACTAGGTCTAAAGCATGGCAATTTTCCTAATTCCCTATAGTTATGGTTCTGATAACAATCTGTCACACCCCAACCGATGGCGGAAACATCTGAGTGAGACGAAATAGATTGCAAGAGGCTTCATAACACTATTTGTGACAAGTATTTCAATAATAAATTTTTCATTTCATTTCTAAAGAGTCAATTACAAGGATTTGAAACAATTACAACATGAATGATGAAATACAATACAATAAGAATACAAATTTAAAGTGCGTATCTAATCATCCCACTAGATTCCATGCATCACCATCATCATTGCTAAACCTGCAACATGTTTTAAAAGTGTAGTTCAATACAAAAGTATTGGCAAGCATACAAGTTTGGTGCGTAGTATATAAGTATAAAAATAATAAGGAACAATCCACATGGCAAACCTAGTTATCAAGATTAAAGTATAAACTGGCATGCGATTTATAAGTCAACCCTCCGTTTACGCAAGTATGAATGAATAAACCTAACATGACCTCCCGTTCACGGGTGGTGCGTTACTCCTATAGCGTTATACATGTTAAGTGGAGGCTTGTACGAAGCTAATGACAAGTTCATCACATAAGAATCACCCAGAAAACACGACTCAAGCATAACAAATAGTAAGCATGTATTGGATTGTTTGTTTATGTATTTTCATAAGAATATGTATACTAAGTGTGTTTTGTATATAAAAACATGTTACATCCAAAAGTGTGAAAAACGGTAAAAATGGGTCAAGTATACTCACAAAATTGCATATGCTTTCCGATTATCCAATGTGACGAAGCTGTTGAGACTAGAAAGTTGAATGTGTTCGATTTGGAGTTTAAGAGGTGTTTACATATGGTTCTAGGGATTTAGAGTTTAAATAACATGAAAATAAACATATGAAAATAATCATCTAACACCTATGACACTTGTTCTTGACACTATGAAACTCTGAAACAGTTTAAATGTTTTCATGGAACAAAGTTCCATTAGAATCGTGACAAGTTGTCAAGGCCTAAGATGATACAATCTACTAGCTTGACGAATGTCCATTAGTTCATCACCAAGAGTTCGATTATTTGGTTGTTACATAAGTATTACATAGTGTATATTACATCATATATGTCAAGCATGAGGTAGAAGATTAAAGTCTTCATTTAGGCACCTCTAAGTATCATGGAATTCATACATGAGGTAGGAAGAACAAAGCTTCCATTTAGGTACCTCTATTGTTCACAACTACACTTGTTATTATAAACAACAAGGAGGGTCATGAACTTATAAAAGTAATGAGATAAGAACAACTTATTCTAAGAGGAAACATCAAGCAATGTGTGGATTTTTAAGTAGGATAGCCCAAGCTAATCCTAAATCACACAATCATCAAACCTTAGGCTTGAACATCACTTGTGGATTAAACCCTTGAACAAAACAGAAAGTTTGTGAGGTTTTAACCTCTGATTTAACATGTCTCAACCTTGTTTTTAAGCCTAACTAACGATAGATGAGGTTATAAGCATTAAGACATAGGTTTGAGATGAGATTAACTCAAGTTTACTAAGTTTAACAAAGTTTTAGATGAAAACAGAAAAGTCAGTCAACTTTGGAGCCTTTTTGGTGATGTTCCAGGGCCTGGTTCTCCATGGAAAACCGATGCAAACGTAGCTAAGGTCAATACAAAGAAGTAGGAAAAAGAATCAAGTGAATCGGATAAGAAATGAGTGAGTTATGCTCATTTTTGTGAATGTTGGTATTTCTACTCGAACTTATGGAATCAGCTACGATTTGGAGATTGTTTAAGTGTGTTTTAGTGTTGCAAAAGTGGTAGGGAGGCTGGTTATAAGTGGTATTTATAGGGGAAAGGATTAGGGTTAAGTTGGGTTGGCATTTAATACAAGTAGGTGAGAGTTTAAGCAATAAAAAAAGAAATAATTCAGCAATATATGGCTGAATTGCAAGGGCTGTTTGGCAGCTTATATATATATTTTTGTTGTTGTTTAAATGATGTATAATGTATAAATAAGATGTATTTTATATATGGTTAACATGTCCTACAATGTCTAGTGTGTATTGAACATGTATCAAGGCCTAAAGGTGTAGGATCGTTCCGTGACCCAAACGAGTCAATCAGAAGAGTTCTTTGTCTGTTTCAGAGGCGGAAACAAAGAAACAGACTTGTAAAACAGCTTGTTTCACTCTTAAACATCTTGATTTATTGATATAACAATAATACAGATCAAACGACGCGTCGGCAGCACTTCGGTACCAGAAATCTCAAAGTTACAAATGATTTCGTTTGGGAGGTATTTATAGAAGTCTAATTCCGTTTGAAAGTGGCAGAGTGTCAGTTCAAGTGAAATTAACAAAGTTAATTTCAGTTAATTTCGCTTGAAAGTGACATGTTCCATTTCAAGCGGAATTAGCTCTTCAAACGGAATTAGCTCAATCACAACCTAAAACCTCCTATTTTCTTGTACAACGCGCCCTGATCTAACAATTCTAATACTAGACTCGATACAAGACGAAGTCGACAGACGTAATGCACCAACAGACTCCCCCTCGGATGTTGACGAGTCTTAAGTGTCGAGTCTTCAACGTCTTCAGTCTTTATCAGTCTTCGGGCTTCCAGGATCTCGACCTGGATCTTGCCTCACTCCAAATCCTTCTTCAGAATCTGATTCTGGCTCTTGTATCCACATACTCTTCTCTCCATCAGATGTTGATCTACTAGCAGACTCCCACTTGAATTATGTTGGGATTGAAGTCTTGCTTTCACAGGTTCAAGAATCACAACTTGGCTCTCTCATAGCCATAACCTGCACATACTCTACCTCAAAGTAAATTTCACAAATTATCAATTTTAACAAATTTAAATTTTGCTGACCACTGTAAACACAATCTTAACACATCATTTTCAAATGTCGTACAAAATGATTTAACATATTAATCTCTGTAGAACCACTTGTAAAAGTACTCTTTTCTTTTTCAAACAATTCTTCATCTCAAACATCTCAAATAAACTTTCCCAAACCTGTTCGTCATGTTTAGCACTTGGAATTTTGAAAATCAGCTTTTCAACCACAGTTGTCTAAAATCTTTTTGTATTTTTCAAAATTTATGCTAAAACACTCCGAAAATCTTTTTGGATTTTTATATAATAAAGATGAAATGCGGTAAAGAAATATTTACAGACAATATTTTTGTGAGTTTGCGTAAGAGGATCATATCAGTTTATGAGACAAATCACCAACACCATTAAGCTTTAAACATTTTAAGTTCTAAACGATTCACTTAGATAGTCAGTATACTGATCCACTTAAATTCTCACACAAAGTTCAACTGTTTCGAGATACGATATTAGTGTTTTAGAGACTTAAACTTATTCGCGTGTCCCACTTCAGAATATACTCCCGTATCCAGATCCCAATATTCAGTCTTACAGGTGAGTATACCACAGATGATATCTGTAAAGGGTTAAATTGCGAGGGCCGTGAGAGCTCAGGTCAGAACTTCCATTCAGCAGAGAGATGACGGCTTCGACTTTTGGTGTGTCCCCTTTAGAGGATCTTTTCTTCAACAGCACATGATTAGCATTTTTCAATGTTTCATCATTTTTTATGCAGAGGGTAGCGCTATGTTTCAAGCAAGCAGAAAGTATTCTCCGGGGACTAGGCCATTGCTTCCGCAAAATCAGAAGTCCCGGGATAATACCCCAGATATTACTAAGCATAAAGACCTAGTATCTCAGAAAGAGGGGTCCTTCAAACAAGATTTTGGGGGTTACCCATATATCCGAGAGATGTTACCCACGAATATAAGCAAGTTTGAATTTAGGTTTATATCTCGTCACAATCTACTAAAAGTGCAAAAACCTACTGACACAACATCAGTGAGACCATTTATCACATTTTTCTTTCCAATTCTTTAGCATGTTGTGATCTCCACTGATGTACTATCATATCCTCTTTTTACAACAAAACTCATTTTTGATTTTATCATGTTTTTGGCTTTTTCAAATTTTCTAATGTTTTTGGATTTTCTAAAAATTTCTTACTCCCCCTAAAATTCAAAATCATTTAAAGAAATTTGAAAACAAACTGTACAAGGTAAATTGACAACTGATATCAAATCGCTTCAGATCGCCATTCACTTTGCATAAACAATCAGAACTCCCCCTCACAACAAACTATTTTCCCATTATGATTTCAAAACATTTAAGTTTGTTTTAATCAAATGGTTTTTCTGGAAAATAAGTTTTGTTGATTTTACGAACCACTTATAGGTATAGGGATTCATTCATCACATTGTCTTCTCAAACATTTGAAAGAATGATCAAATCAGGTTCAACCTAATGACCTTGATTAATCATTTGAAAGTGAAAACCTTCTCAAACACATGTAGGTTCACTTATCAACCAACACCACTTGTAAATCAAAATATAACAATTTAAGAACAACTACCACTTGTAAGTTTAACAAATAACCACTTGTAGAAAGATGCCGATTCATGCTCCGCGATTACCTACTTGAGAGCTCCGGCAAGTCAGGATTTTAGTTTGGAAATACTTTCCCCCAAGCCTGACCAGCCTTGGGAGATTCTAGTACACATCTATCCCACCAACATTTTGATTTGTAAAATTCTTTTGCACCTTTAACCTTTCCATCAACCATCTTCCCGAAAATATGTTTAACTTTTCCATTAAACACCTTTTCAGCATCAAATTCTTTCTTACCATCAAAGAATTGACCTGAAATTTCAGTTTTACCTACTTTCAACTTCAAATTTTCTTTTGACAATGGCGGAAAGTTTTCCTCGTTCAACTCTGGAACGGAATTATCAACCTTTTTCTCAACAGATGACTCCTCTGATTTTATGGAATCAGATTCATTGTCAGAACTATTCTCAGATTTTACAACCCATTTTTGTTTGTTTAAATCAACTTTTCTTTTGTAAAAACGTTTTGAACTTTCACCTTCTTCGAAAGTTGAATTTTCAAACACTTTAAATTTCTCAGTTGATTGTTTCTTCTGATCAACACATTTTTCTTTCAATTTTGAGTTAAAAGTAACTCCCTGTTTTGAATAAAAAGACTCTTGACAGTTCCAAGCAATATGTCCAGCCTTTTGACACTTGAAACAGGTTCTTTTATCTACTCTCTGAGCAAATTTCCTCACATTCTTCTTTATTTCAGCAAGAAACTCTTGATTTGACTGTTTCCAGAATGGTTTCTTCTGCTCATCTTCAGAACTTCCTCCTGCAACAAATGTTGTTTTTGGTTTATAATTTTTTGCATTTTTATAATTTTCTGAAGAATTAAAACCCAAACCTTTCTTTTTGAAATTACTGTTATGGTTTGGTTTCTTTTGAAAACCATAACCAGAACCGTAACCCATTTTCCTGTTTACTCTTTGTTGAATTCTTGAAGAAGTGTACTTATTAGGTTTTCCATCAAGATTTAAATCTTTTATTTCAGAAATGTTAATTTCTGTTAATTTGAAAACATGTTTGATCATTTCCGTTTTGACACTTCTTATTGGGAATTCCTTATCAGAATATAATTTGTCTGAATCATTCAAAGTATAAGCCACTTTGATTGATCCATCATTTAAATTAGATTGTGATAACAGGAATTCTTTATTGTAAACCCTTTTAACCGGTGAACTCGGACTCTTTTCTGACGAACTCGAACTTTCAGATTTAGACTCCGACTTTGACTCTTCATCCATATCCAACACCTGATCGACCACTTTCTTTAATAACTCAGACTCATGATCAGTGTCAGACGCTGTGAATGCAACATCAATATTGTCTGGTAATTCATCAATGATTTCAGACTTTAACTTGATGTTGATAGCCTTATTTACTCGTTCCTCATTTGGCTTTCTGGGAGAATAACTTTCATGAATGGGGGGCGGACATCTGTTATACTTGACACTTTGTTTCTTACCAGTATCAGTATCTTCAGTCTTTTCCTCCTTGAATGCTTCAAGACCTGCAACAGTAGGATAAACACGATCAATCAAATAATCACATGTTGTATAACTTAACAACAAACGTTTAATCCTTACACTCTCAATCTTTTCAAGCCCTAAATCCTGCTTCAGCTTAGCACAATCTTCAATATACTCATTTATGATCTTCTGTTTCATCATCAATGTTGAACTCATTTTTGTCATTGCATTTTCAATTTCTGAATTTGTCTTTTTCAGACTATCAACTGTTTTGTTCAGAACATCATATGATTCCTTCACATACTTCACATCAAACAGTAAATCTTCTTTAATCTTCTCCAAATCAGCAATCTTCTTATCTTTCTCCTCACAAACTTTGCAAGATTCTAAACACTTCAAACATGGTTTTTCAACTTCAACCACTTTTTCACTTATCTTTTCAACCTCGACAATCGTCTCAACTTCAACATTTTTTTCTACCTCGACGATGTTCTCAACTTCGACGAGTTTTTCAACTTCGACTATTTTTTCGATCTCAACTATTTTCTCCACCACTTTCTCCACTTCAACAATTTTTCTACTACTTTCTCAGTTGCTGGTTCAACATTAGCTTCTCCATCTTCCATCTTTGCCTTTTCATCAGCGAATATTTTTGCTGCTTCCAGCTCTTTCCTCAATCTGGCAATCTTCTTCTGATTCAGCATCTCAACTTTATCTGCAAAAAAAAAAAATTAAAACTGTCAGGATCTATGAATTTTCTAGCTTTGTTAAGATATTCTTCCTCATCATCGGTATCAATATCACTTCCTAGATCTGGAAAAATCTGGATTCTTTTCTGACTAGCCTCATCTTCACCCAGAATTCTAGCAACAAGACCTGAACCTGGTGGAATGTATTTATCCCAGCTAAATCCCTCTGCAACAAATTCATCATCTTGATCAATTATCCCATAACAAGCTCTTCTTTCTTGAATGGTACGTGCATGAGCAGTTTGTGGTTCTTTAGCAATTTGTGGTTGTTGAACAACCTGATGAAAAATTGACTTTTGATAATAATCATTCATTCCATCTTGTCTTCCAGTTGCTTCTTTATTTTTGCATTCTCGTTTAAAATGGCCTTTTCCTTTGCAACGAAAACAGGTAACTTTCGATTTGTCAAACCCTATTGGATATTCACTTATTCCCCGAAAATCATCTCTACCAGTGATTTGTGTAAATTTTTCTGCTCTTCGCATAGCACTGGCTAAACACCACTTCACATCCATCAATTCAAGTTCCTCTGCATCAATTTGGTCATAATCCTCTTTGGTAAGCATCGGATTTCCAATTCTGCCACCAATCAAGCTTTCATATGATTCCAACATAGCAACGAGTGATGCCATGTGTTGCTTTGCTATTTTTGGAGACAAATTTTGACCATTTTGAAGGTTCAATGTAACATTGCACTGTAGATTTGTAGAATTCTGTTGTTGAGGACTTGATGTTGTATGATTTGGATCAAAGCTTGAATATGAAGATGAAGATCCACCACTCTGTGTCACATTACTACCCTTTGTTCCAGACGAACTGTCAGCACTAAAACCAGTTTGGATCTTTGGGCTAGGGCTGGGGGTAGCCTCAAACTTGTTCCCTCTGTAATACAAATTGACATCTTGTTGAGCATTTGGATTCTTCATGATTGCTGTTTTCTGAATATCCAACTCGTGCTCTTCAATCTTTTGAATAAACTGTGCCAGGTTCATATTTTCCGATTTTCTCATGTGTTTCACAATCAACAGATAAGTTCCCCATTTTTGCTGTGGTAATGCATCAGCAAGTTTATCAACCCATTCATCATCATCTTTCTTAATGTCCAATATTCCCATTTCCAATACCAAATGACAATATCTATCAATGGTCATCTTTGTTGTTTCATGATCAAAAGCTGCAAACATATCAAATGATTTCTTCAGTAACGCCTTTTTGTTTTTAATCATATATGCGCTTCCTTTGAACTTTTGAATCAATGCATTCCAAATTGATCTAGCAGTACCCTCATGTTGAAGCAAAACAAAGATATCTTCCTTTAATGCTTGTTATAGAAGACTAATCATCATTTTCTCACTTGTATACTTCAATTTATCACCCTCTGAAAAATCACAAAACGCTTTTTCAAGCCCACGTTCATTTTTCGGTTTCTCATAATCTTTGTGTAAAGCACACCACGCGTCAAACTTATATGCTTGCACCCAGTTCTCAAATCGATTTTGCCATCCTTTAAAATCTTCAATGAACATTAGCTTAGGTGGTTTTTGGTAAGTTCCCGTTTCATTCTCACTGTAAAGAGTTTCAGCAGTTGTAACTGGTGCAATCGGTGTAGCAAACGCATTGTAGAATTCCTCGTCCATGTTTTGAAATTTTTTTTTACAAAAATACTAGTCTCAAACAGAATACTGATTCAAACGAAATCACCACTCAAACGAAATAACTTTCAACCGAAATCACTCCTCAAACGGAATCACCCTTCAAACGGAATCAACTCTTTGAAACGAAATTACACCCTCAAACGAAATCACCTTGAAGCGGAATCAAACGGAATACCAACTTGAAGCGGAATAACCTAGTTTCGTTTGAACCAGCTCAAACGAAATTATCCTCTGAAACGGAATTAGGTAATTTCAAACGGAATTAGGTCTACTTTTCAAGCGGAATAAGGTGCTACTCTCTTTTGAACTGCTGCTGATGTCACCAAATGCAATCTGATTTTCAAACGGAATTATGATTTTTACCAATTTTAAGCCGAATTAATGTCCAATACTTTCAAGGATTCATTAAAATACTGTTTCGCTTATTATGTGTGAAATTCAGACCATTTTAACCGTAAAATTTTGTGAATTTTATAAAAGAAGGTGTAGAAGTCAGAAAGTAAGGTTGTTTTGGCAAGAACTCTTCTTCCTGAGCTCTGATACCACTTGTAGGATCGTTCCGTGACCCAAACGAGTCAATCAGAAGAGTTCTTTGTCTGTTTCAGAGGCGGAAACAAAGAAACAGACTTGTAAAACAGCTTGTTTCACTCTTAAACGTCTTGATTTATTGATATAACAGCAATACAGATCAAACGACGCGTCGGCAGCACTTCGGTACCGGAAATCTCAAAGTTACAAATGATTTCGTTTGGGAGGTATTTATAGAAGTCTAATTCCGTTTGAAAGTGACATGTTCCATTTCAAGCGGAATTAGCTCTTCAAACGGAATTAGCTCAATCACAACCTAAAACCTCCTATTTTCTCGTACAACGCGCCCTGATCTAACAATTCTAATACTAGACTCGATACAAGACCAAGTCGACAGACGTAATGCACCAACAAAAAGTATATTAAACATGAATTAAAGTAAGAGTAAAAAAAATATGTTATGCATAAGTATGTGTAACAAACCAATATAACAAGTATGTACGACATGTGACTTGAGGTATCAAATAAGCGTAAAGAACATGAATTTGCGTCTTGCAAAATGTGACCAAATGTTTGTTTAAGAATCACGAACACATGGTGGTTGTTTGCGAGTTAATCTTCGTAAGTATGCATTAAGTATAAACAACATGAATTTCATATAAAAGATCAATTTTTTACTACAACCGAAGTCTCGGATTTAATGGCTTGAAATGAATTACGATTACAAAGGAGACGGATTTCCGAAAGTAGAAATATACGGCAAGTTTTCTAATTAGGGAAAGTGCGGAAAAGCAGGGCGTTACAGGTTAAACCCCAATTTGAAAGGAATGTTAAAAGGATACACTACAAAAAAAAATGTCATTTAGTGACATACAAAACGTGTCATAACACAACAAAAAAGTGCCACTAACGACACCTAAAGGAATGGGTGGCACACAAAAAAAGTGCCACTAGAAGCACTGACGCTAAAGCCTTTTAGTGGCACTTTTTCGATCTGCCGCACAAAGTTTATAGACTTTTAGTGGCATATTTTATCTGCCACTACAAACTTCTGGTCTTTTAGTGGCACATTTTTTTTTGTCACAAAAATCACATCAAATTAAATGCCGTTGACATTTATCATATTAAATTTTATTGATTACAATTATTATCTATTTACGTTAAAAAAATAAAAATAAAATTGTAAAATGTAGAATTCATAATAATATAATCAATTCATTTAAAAAGTTCAATCAATCATCTTCCAAAGATTCCAAATGTTTGCAAATAAATAACTAGTAAGTGTCAGCCTAAGTCTAAATATCGAACATACAAAACAAATATTTAAAAAAACGTAACAAAAACTCAAAACTCTATTGTGTTCATGAATCTCTTTCACAATTTTCATGCGAGTCTCTTTCTGAGCGATCGTATTTCCCACTTTATAGTTGTTCCCTGCACTTACTCCTTATTGTTGTCGCCTCAGCCAATTCACTATATTCAACCTGAAATTTCACAATTCATGTTCAATTAATTAGACCTCATAATCATAGCCATCAAAGATGTAAGAGCAGTTAATAAAAGACAATTTCACTTCTTTTGACATCACTTTAACCTCTCTTCAGCTAAATTGGGAGGTTCTTTCAATACATATTGTTATCTAAATTGCCATCACCTAACGAAAAGAGGGTTCATAATGAGAATCTTTCCCATTAGTTTATAATGGGTCAAACTGAGTTATCTTCTATCTTAAACGGGTCAATTGGTAAACTAAAACAATAAAAAATGTGGTGAATAGATCAATAGGGTCAAAAGATGCCTAAAGTATATTCTTTAACCATGCAATCTTTTTTTTTACTTAAGTAGTTTTTTAATCAAATATAGCCCACTAAGTAGAAGTTACGCCCCTAGAAGGATAATAGAACATACACATACCTGAAAGCAGTGTAAGCTCATAATATCTTCTTTGGTTACAAAAAGCCACCTAAAAATGCATAAGTGGATTTAAGTTAATAAAAATAAACAGATCAAAAGACATCTTTTTAACATATGAGATAATGTGCATAATGTTCTTTTCAGCTTAATTAGGATTGAGATGTGTTAAAAAGAGTTATTTTACATTTACGGCTAGTGCAAAAGAACATGAAACTACTACAAAAATGATTTGTTTAGGCGGTGAAAATGAAGATTCTAAGCGGTTTTGTGACCGCCTAAACAAATGTCGCAGGAAAAAATGTTTAATTAATTTCAGCGGTTAAAAACCCGCTCAAAATAATACAAATTCCGCCCAAAAAAACAGCCCAATAATTTGTGATTTTGTGTTTTTGAGCGGTGGTATAACCGCCCAAAAAAAATAATTATGTTATCAATTAAAATAATTAAAATAATAGGAGAGCTCAAAATAATGCTATATGTTAGCTCAAAATAATGGCTATATATTAGCTCAAAATAATGGGTGAGAGCT
Organism: Helianthus tuberosus; assembly: GCA_030545235.1. Lineage (NCBI taxonomy): Eukaryota > Viridiplantae > Streptophyta > Magnoliopsida > Asterales > Asteraceae > Helianthus > Helianthus tuberosus. The sequence continues at coordinate 60,690,557 of CM060444.1, read as the reverse complement.
CAAAATAATGGCTGCTGTAATATACAGAAAATAATGACTAATGGCTCAAAATAGTAGATAATGGATACACACCCAGAACTAAAACAATCAAAACTCAGCAAACATCATAGAACCTCTTGATTACATAATAACTTCCAAAGTTTACAAAAGTTGTTCTAAACATAATAACTTCCAAAGTTGTTCAAATAACTACACTAACCTAACCCATCTTCCAAAGTAGTTCAAATAACTACACTAACCTAACCCATCAAACCAACCTGCACTCTTACACTTAAAAAACCGCGTCATGATGTTTTCAACCAACATGTCGATTTCCTCTTGTGTTACGCTTGTTGTCTCGGTCCAAATCTAAAAAGAAATCAAATATCATATATTAGTTAACCCGAAACACCAAAAATAAACATAAAACCTGAATAATACAACCTTAAACTCGGATCGATAACCCCAACATACTAAAGTCAAGATAGGTAAATTCTAAAAGTAATACTTACATTGCTTGGAAAACGAAATCGCTTCTTTAAAACAAACTGGACCATAAACCAAATCACCATGAACCCACACTCCCAAGACCCGTCTTGTTGCTTACACTGCATTAAATTTAAAAGAAAAAATCAATTACTAAAATAATCACTTAACTGTATAACATAAGAGTTAATAATACTGATAACATACTTGAACCATGGTCCATGTAAGTCCACTTCCAAAAGAAGATTCTGTTGCTCTCGAAAGAGGATAATCATCTTTATCCTTGTTGGCCTTAACCGAAATCGTATCCAAAATCCAAACACTTCGTTCCTTGGGAGAAACGATAAACAAAACCCAATGGGCGCTAGAAAAAAGAAAGGTATAAAGTAGTGTAATAAAATAAAGAAAATTAACTTGAATACACTAAAAAACAATAACATATATATTACCTATAAAAAAAGGGTGCAAGAAAATATTTTGTGCCCTTTTTAAGTTTGTAGACACTTAACAAGTGTTCTTTTACACTTGCAAAATTTTCCTCGCACTCTTTTCCAGTTATTTTGTGGATATTGAAGTAGGCAACTTTAGGGTCTTCTGGAGCAAATTTATAAAATATTGACTTATGTAAATATCTGATATCAAACAAGAAAAAAATTACAAGGTTAAAAATTCAGCTGTGTTAAAAAATAAATTTATTGTACGAAATAAAAATAATAAGAGAAAACTTACATTTGACACCAATGTAAAAAGCTAGCCTCAAGCAACCCGTTCGCCAAAAACTATAACATCCCCTCATATTCGATGGATTCAACTTCGATATCAGACGAAGTCTTCGGGTACATCTCCTTAGGCACATTAATCTCAATGCTCATCTTTCCATTAAAGAGATCCTTTAATCGTGCAGCCCATAACTTAATATTTTCAGGCCGCTCATTTTCTATCTTCAACAAGGCATTTTGTATTTTTTGTTCAGCCTTTGACAACTTTGGAGCGGGAGGTTCTTCATCGAACTACATAATTAAACAAACGCTTTTAAGAGTATATATACACACATACACACACACATAAAAAATTGTTGAGTTGTTGATTACCATCGCATCGAGTCGTTCGGACATGTGTACATCATGTTGATCGGGAAAAAATGCGCCAGAAACAAACTACATTAATTGAAAAACTAATTATTTGTGCATTGTTTTATATATATATAATGAGAATTTGAGTTGTTGATTACCTCGTCATCAAAATTTTCTATAGTAGTCGGATCAATATGATAATGTTGAGTTTGATTTAGTTCATCAGGTTGCTCAAACTACAACAAACGAAATTGTTGCAATATAAAATAAAATTAATATAAAATATATATTACCCGGACCAAAGTAACCAAACCACTAACCTGTGGCTCATAACATGTGACGTCCTCCAATTGTTGTGTCAAGTCTTGGTTTTGGGGAGTTGTCTCTGTGTTCAAAAGCTACAATTTAACAAAACATTCATTATTTTCTTTCATTTGTCAAATATGTGAGAATCATATGATTGTATTAGGAGCCCATCCTTTGAATTACCCTTAAAACCTAATTCCAAAAACAAACTTCTAAAATCGCTAAAAGACTCGTGACAATAAAACCGAACTTAACCTAACGAAATGTTACGTAAACCCGAAATAAACCTAATTCAAAACAACACACTTACTAATTGTCTAAAACAATCAATAAACATGAAACTATAAACCACAAATGTTACGTAAACCCGAAATTACTTTATTGCAAAACGTGGCCATTGAACATATTTACCACGAGCATCACCTAAATCTGTAACCTCGTCATAACATGAAACTGGAGGGAGAGGACTGTTCTCGAATTTTGGATCGATGATATCTACTTTGACTTTCACATAGCCATCCTCCATTTGAACCTCATCTAATAACCTATCCATAGTAGGATACACAAGCCCCGAACCGACTACTTTTTCTTTTATAGAAGGGCCCGGGAATAACAATTCACATTCAGCAAGCTCCTACAAAACGAGACAACATTTTTAAAACCAACATTAGACATAAAACAATGTATAAATATAAGTACCTCTATAGGTGGATAATGAATATGGGATCCACCAACATCACTCGTGCCACGGATACTAGGGCTTGAGTCCACCCCTCTATAATCGCAAACCACCCCTAACCTTTGAGTGGTAGACACGTCTGTTTGACTTTGTTGTCTAGCACCTTGAAATAATCCTCCCTTAGCCTTTGTGCGTCCTTTAATCAACATTTAACCACAAGTATTAAATCCAAAAACTCATTATATATTTATCTATATAATAATATAGTATTACCTATAATATTAGAAACAATACGTAATCGCCCTCCATGTTCCGGTCCAAGTAGCCTACTTAGTGGATCCTCCACCCCGGAAAAATAACTGCCATCTGCCTTTATTTCTATTTCGTATTCGGACTATGTAATATATACAATTGGTAAGAAGTTTGACTTTAACATATATATATTAAAATATACATTCACTTACTAGTTTAATAGACTCTATTCGCGCATCTTTTGCAAGTTCATACTTCTTAGTTTTCTTGTTTTGTTTTGCTCTAGCCGAAATCCACCTTTTAGAGTGCCAGTCTTGAATAGTTTTGAGGTGTTTATACACCGGCACAAGTTGGGACCATATGAGCGGAATGAGAGGCTCCAAAGCCGCATACCCGGAACGTCCTAAGCAAGTATGGAATACATTCTTCTTGGCAGCACTTGTCGCTTTTTCACTTTTTTTCTTCACATAAATAAACAAATTGTAATGCATTAATAGTTATAAACATATAACAATAGCATACATAATAATGATATAACTAAAAATTCTCATATACCATAAATTCCTTGCTACTCCGTTGGGCAACGAAGTTTTCCCAATGTTGTGGTTGGAGATTCTTATATGACTTGAAAGGAGTTTTATTCATCCTTACATAGTTTGTTGTAAGATAACTTCGCCAATTTGTATGACGCTTTTTTGCATTTTTAAGTGCTGCATCTTTGGGCGCAATGCTATTAACTTTCCATAGTTCCTTGCATATTTATAAAACAAAAACGTTTAACAAATATTATTCATGTTTCTATAAAATTACAAACAAAAATATATAATACCTGAATATCCTTCCATGAATGTTCCCATTTATGTTCTTCAAATTTATCTTGCGGAATATGGTAAGAAAATTCGGCTTTCATCTTCACTCCTAACCATGAAGTATAATCAGTCGCATTCTTGCCAATCGGTTGATTATCATGGTTAAACTCAATGGTATAGTCACAGTCTTTCTTTGAGAAAGTCGCTGGCCCACGTTTCCCTCTCCCAAGTTTGCATGTGACATCTGTTGTGGTGGTTGGCATGGCATAAACTAGTGCTGCATGAGCAATTTACAAGTAAAATCAACAAATAAGTAACAGCCTATTTTTATGAAACAAATAAGATGTTAAAACGGTTTTATGTTATCTAATCGATTGATTCTTGGTTGTCGTTTATGTTCACCAACAACACGAATCAACGCCGATGTTTGAACGCCAAATCGCGAAACAGGTAAAAAAAACAAACCTATATTTCACTATGCACCTTTTCAGTCGTCAATCGAATCGAAACTGAATTTTTTTAGTTGGGGATTTAAGATAGAATAGGATACTAACAAGACAAAATGATTACTTGCTGGGCCGTCTCAAACTTGTTTGGGACCCAAAGCGGATAATAAACATGGGGCCCTTTTTTGCCAAAAAAAATTGTTGGACCCCTATAATTCATGTATCAACTCTGTGTATGGATATAGACATTTTGGGGCCCTTTTTGAAACTAAAGTTGTATACCTTTTTGAAAGCGATATGGCGAAGACTAGAAAGACCAAAAGCAATAAAGTTTAACTGATTGAACCAAGTACATTAAACATGTGTATCAATTTCAGTTTTGGAAGTATTATGATGTGAACCTTTACAATCAGTAGGACCCAAAAGCAATAAAGTTTAATTGATTGAACCAAGGATACGTCGTTTACCTTGCAATACGATGTGGTATCTTGGTTTGCTTGGGTCTTTTACAAAGAACACTTGTGTGCAATGTAAAGCGAGGATAAACGGTTCAGATGCATAGCCATTTGTTGCAAGGTCGACAAGTGTAAATCCATATTTGTCAACTTGAATACCTGTACTATTGTTCACCCACTTACATTTGAACACAGGGATAATGGTAGTTCTGTAATTCAGCTCCCAAATTTCTTCGATAACACCATAATAAGACTCCTTAGCGATTTCCAATCTTATATTGTGATTCATCCGGTCGAATTTGTTTGTTGATGCTATTACTGTAACTCCACTATTCTGCATTGTACTTTTCTCATCTTGAGTTTTTGTGTAAAAAGTATACCCGTTAATGTCATACCCTTGGTAAGATTTTACTCTACATTCTGGACCTCGCCCCAATTGTTCCACAATTTTATCAACAACCGCCTGACCACCGGTTACCTTCTCTTTCAACCATGAAGAAAACTCTTTGTTATGTTTAGTTTCATGCCACATATGGCTCTTATTCGGGTAGGATGATTGTAATAACTTCAAGTGTTCATTGACATATGGAGCAAGACAAGTCATGTGCCTTAGGACATAGAAATGTGCAAGTTCTAAACTATCATTACTTGGGTTTAACATTTTCATACCAACACCTCCTTCCCCTTGAAGTTTGCCGGAGTGACGAGATTGTGGCAGACCAATACTTTTAGCACCTTCTACATATCCCGTACAGAATTCAATTACCTCCTCGGAAGCATATCCTGTTACAATACTACCCTCAGCCCGATAATGATTTCTTACATAAGCTTTTAAGAAACCCATGTATCTTTCAAAAGGGTACATGTAACGCAAAAATACCGGACCACAAGCATTGATTTCTTCAACAATATGGATCACCAGGTGAACCATCACATCAAAAAAGGATGGCGGGAAATACATCTCTAGTTCACAAAGTGTGATTATGATTTCTTTTTGCCATGCATCCAATTCCTGGGGATCAATAACTTTCGAGTGAATCATGTTAAAAAACAAACAAAGTTTTGTGATTGTGTGTCGTGTACTCTCTGGTAGTAATCCACGGACAGCAATAGGAATCATATGTGTCATCAAAACATGACAATCATGAGACTTCATACCAAGCAGTTTACAATCTTTCATCGACACCAACCTTTTAATGTTTGCGGAATAACAAGATGGAACTTTAATATCATGCAAACATTTACAAAACTTTTTTTTCTCTTCCTTTGACATTGTGTAACATGCAGGTGACAGATAAATACGATTACCTTTTTCAACAGGGGCAAGCTCTTTACGTATTCCCATTTCTTCCATGTCTTTACGGGCATTGACACCATCTTTAGTTTTTCCGGGAATGTCTAACAATAAGCCTAGCAAGCTATCACATACATTTTTCTCGATATGCATAACATCTAGGCAATGTCGAACTTGTAAATGCCTCCAGTATGGTAAGTCCCAAAAGATTGACCTTTTTTTCCAATTAGTTACTTTCTCAACACGAGTAGTACGAGTTCTTTTTCCCAGAACGGTACTTAGATTTTTAACTCGTGAAAATGCATCAAAGTTCTTCGGTTTCCGTCTGGTCTCGGTACTTCCATTAAAGTCCTTTGTGTTGTTTCGAAAACTGTGACCAGTTGGAAGGAATCTTCGGTGTCCCATGTATACTGTTTTTCTGCAATGATTCAACCATATTGAAGTTGTCTCATCTTCACAAACAGGACAAGCTTTCTTACCTTTCGTGCTATATCCAGATAAATTAGCATATGTCGGGAAATCACTTATGGTGCAAAAAATCATGGCACGCAAGTCAAAATATTCCTTCTTATAAGCATCATACACATTTACACCAGATTCCCATAGAGTTTTTAGGTCATCAATCAACGGGGACATATAAACATCGATGTTATTACCGGGTTGTTTCGGACCTTGAATCAACAACGACATCATTATATATTTTCGTTTCATGCATAACCATGGTGGCAGATTGTAGATGCAAAGAAGAACCGGCCAAGTACTATGACCACTACTAGCGTTTCCAAAAGGATTGAATCCATCGGAGCTAAGCCCAAACCTTATATTCCTAACCTCATTACCAAATTCTGGATATTTTCTATTAATATTTCTCCATTGTGGAGAATCCGCCACATGTCTTAATTTTCCATCCTTTATACGCTCATCTGAATGCCAGCGTAATAATTTTGCTTCTTTCTCGTTTGAAAATAATCGTTTTAGTCTCGGTATAATAGGAAGATACCACATTACTTTAGCCGGTGGTCCATTTTTCTTCACATCATTATCATATTCACCGGTTTTTCTTTTTCTCGCGTACCTTGATTCACCACAGTTGACACATTCATGACTATTCGCATACTCATTTCTATACAAGATGCAATCATTCGGACATGCATGGATTCTTTCAACTTCCAATCCCATGGGATTCATCATTTTTTTTTTGCTTGGTAAAACGAAATTGGTAACACATTACTATTCGGAAGCATGTCATGCAAAACTACTAATAAATCTGTGAAACTTGTATCACTCCATCTGTTTTTTGCTTTCAAGTTAAACAACATCAAAACAGCTTCAAGTTTAGAAATCTCACAACCATTATATAATGGTTTTTGTGCATCTTCAAATAGATGTTGTAATTTTACTCTATCATCATCGTCAATATCATCATTCTCCAAATCATTAAACATGTCATCTAAATTGTTATCATTTAGACTGTCATTATTTAAATTGTCATCATATAAATTTTCCTCGTTTAAATTGTCACCGTATAAGAAATCATCATGTTCCACATTCTCTAAATTAACCGATGTCGTGGCACCATCATTTCGTGATTCGCCATGTTTTGTCCAACAAGTGTAACTAGGCATAAAACCATTTGCAATCAAATGATACTCTATATCTCTAATATTTTCATATTTTTGAAAGGTTTTACAAATCCTACAAGGACACCAAATATCTTTAGGGCCAACATTCCTCCGATTAACTTCAGCAACCTTAAGAAAAGTAGAAACGCCTTTTGTATATATTTCAGAAGTAGGCAGACTATGGTACATCCAATATTCTCTGTCTTCCATCTGAAAATTAAAATAATCTAATAAGTAATATGCAATTAAACATGTACATGTTGTTAATATAGTACTCTAGGGTGGTGGATCCTAACCCACTTTTTAAATATTCTATCTCAAATGTATATATTTTAACGTGTTAACTATTTAAGAAAAAAATGACAGCATTTCCCCTTAACTCCCCAAGTATGTGGATGAACCACAAACCCGAAGGAGTGGGGAAAACGCTGCCGAATTTTTCTTAATAGTTAACAGGCTAAAATATATACACATCCTAATGAGATAGAATATTTAAAAAGCAGTCCCAAACGGGGACAATCTAAAATTTATCTCTATTAGATAAATTTTAGACGGGTAAGCTCTAAAAGGTTATTATCAATGCATGTATATTCATATATATATATATATATATATGAATATTATATACATCTACATCGACGGCATATGTATAAATATCATATATACATGTATACATACATATTATGCATAAAAAAATAAAATACATCAACAAAAAAACAAAAGTTCATACCTTTAACCTCTTGATTTGATATAATGAAGAATAAAAGCTAGAATAATTCAATTATCTACAATCAAATAACAACAAATAATTAATTAATACATATTGATCAAACAATTAATATATGTATATATATATATATATATAGAAGAATATATATGATATATACCTGTTACTAAAGTAATGTTTGAATAGAATGAAGAATGAATTGAATTGAAGAAACAGGGGCTAGGCTAGGGTTTGCAGAGAGAAAAAAATAATTAAAGAGATGGGAAGAAAATCTAATAATTATTAATAGTAATCGTAGAGTTTTTTTTATTATGAAATATAATAAAACCCTTTATTTGAGCTAGGTTGTTATGATCGAACAAAAAAACATATTTTTTTGAGCTATCATTTAGCCGAGCTAAAAAAAATCTTCTTTATTTCAGCTAGGTTGTTATGGTAGCACAAAAAAACATATTTTTTTGAGCTATAGTTTAAACCAGCTCAAAAAAATCATTTTTTTGAGCTATATAGCTCAAAAAAACATGCGTGTAAGTTCATTCAGATGATTTTTGGGCGGTTTATATCTCTAACCGCCTAAATTAATATTTTGTGAGCTCAGAAAAATCATAATTTGTACTAGTGTAATTATCACATTATGAGTCAGTACGAACCTATACTCGAATATTCAGATCAAAGTCACCTAATTCGCGGTTCGCTCCGGTTCGGGTACGCGGTTCGGGGTCGCGATTGAGGCAAACCAATCGACAAATACAGTTTGCACCTGCTTTCCATATATATGTAATATATTAAAATATATTTTTGTAGAAATCTATCAAAATACAGTGAAGAAAAGAGTAGTGTATGCTTGTTATACCAGCAGCAAAAGGGAACCATTTTGAGGCAACTTTTGACCTGTTGCAAATGCAGCGTCAAGCCGTCAACATTTGTACTATGTTGCCTGTAGGCTGCAAAGTGGCAGTCTTCTGTATAGATACAATATAACAGGTGAAGCCAAGATCATAGTTGTTAATGGCGAATAGCGACAAATAGCGTTAAGGCGCCTATACACTACATAGCGAACAATGACCGATAGCGGGTGGCTATTTTATAAATAGCAATACACTAGAAAAAATTTCAAAAATTTTTATATGTATATTATATCAAAATACATTGGTATATATGCTATTTTACATGTATATTTAACAAATACCTAAAATCCAACTATTTTATAGCTATATTTAATTGCTATTTATATTAAAAAAAAACAAAACATTAAAATAAATTGTCGTTTTTATCGCTATTTATCGCTACAACCCTAATAGCGAGCCTAGACCTATACGCTACATAGCGCGCTATAGCGATCGTTACGCTCGCTATTGACAACTATGGCCAAGATACATCACTTTATGCATACTTCCAAACCTCCAATGTGCAGCAGGTCAAAAAGGTGGTCTAAGAAATGTTACCCACATGTGGTGAGAAAGAATATTTCAAGATGTAATTTAATTCCCCAAATGCTTCCATCTCTATTACGGTGGAGCCACATGTAGCTGCATGCTTGGGCCGCCACGGTTCCTACACCAATAATAAGAGTCAGGTAACCATTTGAATAAAATAGACCATTTGAATGAAATAATAAGAGTTAGAAAAATCTTAAGAAACAGGATGAACATAGACAACAGGTCCCAAACTTCCAACCATTACCTATAATAATCAATGCAAAATCGCCTCAGATCACGGATCTCGTTTTCAAAATACGTAAATTAAAGATTTAAAGGAAAATATATAGTACATTCTGAGAGCTTGGTTGAACAAAGGCCAGTGCTGTTTGAATCGGATGATATGGGATACTATATCTGACCGATTGACTCCTGTTTGTCATACACACTACACACAATATAAAAAAGAAGAGTTCAAGAAATGTAACCATGATTTTACATAACAAGAAGCGTAAAGTTAAACAATTCTCTACCATTATAGAACACTAAGTCTAAATTATTACCTGGAGACTAGAAATCCACAAAAAAAGGCTTAACTTCATTATCCAGTAAAAGAGACTTTCATATTCATGATGTACATCGCATGTCATCATTGTCAGTGTGTACCTTTATTTATTCTAGATCAATAAAAGGTTTGATTAAAAGGCTAAAAGGCTCAAGGTCATGTACGAGGAATGCAAGCAATTGGTTACAGTGTTCACTATTTCGTTAAATGCTCTACAACAAAACTGATGGCATTAAAGGCTTAGTTCATGTCTGTTTACAAACATCTAGCTCTCAATACAAATCATAGTATCAATTTGAATGATAATTTATCTAAAGTGGTAAACTTTCAATTAAAAAGAAAATGAAATTATTGAAATCATAAAATTAGCCAATTAGGGCTCCGAATAAAAACGATAATCACAAAGGTAAAATCACGAAGTTATTTTTACCTTTTCAAATCTGATGGTCAATAGAGAAAAATAAATCCTCCTTTTGAACCTAACCACCTTGGGGGCTTTTAAACCAGAATAATTGGGTTGCTGAACGAGGATGAAGGGTTGTTGAACAAGGATGGCAGGGCTTCTAAATAAGTGGTGTGGTTGTGCAATGGTGCGATGGTGGTGCTCAGCCGTTACGGTGGTGCGATAGTGTTTCAAAGATTTGGTAATCGATCCGGATTGATAGGGGAGTTCACATAGATTGGTTTGGGCTGGGGGTGGGGGTGGGAGTGGGGAAACTATTAAGAGGGAGCCGAAAATTTTGATACTCAGTGGAGGGAACTTTTAACTTTAGGATTGAAGGGGAGGGAAACATGAAAATTTTGAGAACATGCGTTTAAATTTTGATATTCATGTGATTTGATGTAAAGTTCTAATGCAAAACAATTTAGTGGCATTTTTAAAGTGTCATTAAAAACCTATTTTAGTGACACAAAAAACTAAATGCCACTAAAGCTAGTGCTAAGCAAGTGTGGCATACCAAAAGTGCCAATAAAAACCTAAAATAGTGGAACAAAATGTATATGCCATTAAAAGTGTGTGCCACTAAATGGCAATTTTTTTGTAGTGATAAGATGTGACAATGCTGGGGAGTTTACTTCAAATCATATGTTGAATTTCTATGCTGAGCAAGGAATCATTTTGGAGACAACGTGTCCACATACTCCACAACAAAATGGAGTGGTGGAGCTAAAGCATAGGCACCTACTCGAAACGGCTCGAGCTATTAAATTTGAAGCTAATCTTCCAACAAGATTTTGGGGTGAATGCATTTTAATGGCAACATACATAATTAATAGATTGCCTTCCAAGGTAATTGGAAATAAGACTCCATACAAATTATTGCATGACGAAAAACCAAGTTATGACCACATGAGGATCCTTGGTTGCATGGCTTATTATTGGAGCATCGAGATGAAAGGAGACAAATTCGAAATGAGAGGAAGGCCAGGTGTTTACATGGGCTATCCAAGTGGAACAAAAGGGTATAAAATCTATGACCCGAGTCATAACAAAATCATTATTTCTAGAGACGTAAAATTCACGGAAAAGGTGTTTCCATTTGCCACAAAAATTAAAGAAAAGGAACACGAGGAAGAAGATGTCTTCCGCTACCCATTCGATGAAAATCACGAATCTACTAGGCCCATCGAAACACATGAAGAGGCCGAGACAGAAGATTTGGGCCTTGATGGCCCAGTTGATCTTGTTGAGAATAATGAACAAGCATAAATGGAGGAGTTGGGCCCCAATAACCCAGTTGATCACCATATCAACTTTGAAGCCCCACACCTTTCACAAGCTACTAATGGATTAGTAGGTATGTAGAACAAAATGGGAATGAAAACATTGAAGTCCAAAATGAAATTGTTGGGCCAACAAGAGAAAAATGAAACAAGTCCAGACCCACACACCTCAATGACTATCATGTTCGACTTCCCCCATCTATTGACCATGCTCGTCCCGTCTCCAGTCAACAATCCTCAAGGGTATGCCCAATTTCAAATTTTGTATCTTACGAAAAATTTTCCGACCCACACAAGGCTTTTCTAGCGGCCATCAGTTCAATGATGAGCTGACAGATTTTAAACAAGCTGTACAAGATCAAAATTGGAGAGATGCCATGGAAAGAGAAATAAAAGCTCTAGAAGAAAATGGAACTTGGACCATAGAAGATCTACCTGATGGGAAACGAACTATAGATTCAAAGTGGGTCTATAAAATTAAATACAAACCAAAAGGCGAAATAGAAAGGTACAAGGCAAGACTCATTGCCAAGGGTTATACACAGATGGAGGGGGTTGACTACCACGACACGTTCGCACCGGTGGCTAAGTTAGTAACAGTGAGAAGTCCTCTTGCTATTGCCGTTAAGCAAGACTGGGTCATTCATAACTAGATATGGATAACGCATTCTTGCACGATGATTTGAACGAAGAAGTATACATGAGAATTCCACAAAGCTATGATAAAGGGGGAGATTCGAAGGTGTATAGGTTGAGGAAATCTTTATACGGCCTAAAACAGGCATAAAGGAACTGGTACAAAAAATTTACATCGACTCTACTCCAACTCGGTTTCAAACAATCATTTGCAGACCACTCACTCTTCACTTACAAAAGGGGGAGGGTTTTTGTTGCTGCCCTTATATACGTTGATGATGTAATTATAGCCGGGAATGACCAACACAAGATACAAGAAACAAAGACCTTTCTTAATGACAAATTTAGTATCAAAGATCTTGGCAAACTAAAATATTTCCTTGGAATTGAAGTGACACGTACTAAGGACGAGTTGGTACTAAGTCAACGAAAGTATACCCTAGACATTTTGGAAGATAGCGGAATGTTAGGATGTAGACCAAACTCCTTCCCAATGGAGAAAAATCTAAAACTCGAAAAGGATAATGAGAACGTTCGTGTGGATGCGAACAAATACAGGTGGTTAGTTGGAAGGTTGTTATACCTCCAAGCCACCAGACCAGATCTCACCTACTCGGTAAACGTCCCAAGTCAGTTTGTGTCTGACCCTCGGCAAAACCATCTTGACGCAACCATGAGAGTTCTCCGGTACCTAAAGGCCACACCGGGACAAGGTATCTTTTTTCCAAAAGAAGGAGGAACAAACTTGGTCACTTTTTGTGAGGCGGGTTAGTTGGGTTGTCCCTTCACACGACGATCGCGAACCGGGTACCATCTACTCTTAGGGGGAGCTCCTGTTTCTTGGAAACCCAAGAAACAATCTGTCATTTCTCGCTCTTCAGCTGAGGTGGAATATCGAGCCATGGCAACGGCTACTAGTGAAATCCTATGGATGCGCTGGCTTCTAAAAGGCCTTGAAGCAAAACAAAGTGAACCTACACCTCTTTATTGTGACAACCAAGCAGCCCGACATATTGCTAATAACCCAGTCTTCCATGAACGAACAAAACATGTGGAAATGAATTGCCACTTTGTCAGGGAACGAGTCGAGTCACAAGAGATCAAACCGCTTTATGTTGACACAAAAATGCAAATAGTCGACCTTTTCACTAAGGCGTTGGGATCAAAACAACTTGAGTTTCTACTTGTCAAGATGGACATGCGAAATCTGCACGCTCCAGCTTGAGGGGGAGTATAGAATTGCATGATTTTCTCTCACCGAATATCACTCATAATCCCATAATATGCTTTCCACAGTTAGCTCCTAAATCACAGTAGTTCCATTATTTTGTATATTGGTTCTCCTATTTAGACACATTCCATTGTAATCGTGATCATCAAGTTTGGTGAATAAACCTTTTGAACAATTTCTTGAATATATATATATATATATATATATGGGGAGGTTCATTTGAGAAGAATCTTCTTAAAAGAAGAAGAATGAATTAATCTAGACCCTATATTTTTTGATCAAAGGTTGTGAATCAATATATCATTTTTGTCTACTTTTAATTATTGATTTAATTACTAAGGGTAATATAGACATTTTGATGTAGAATATTAATAAATATTTTAAAGAGTTACTTAAGTCTTATTAATGCAATCATAAATTCCTCTTTCACCATCATTAATGTATTGGGTCCTACACAAATTTTATTAGAAGAGACAAAATTATTTAAAAATTTTGTGTCCTACACATATTTTATTATGAGTCACAAAATTATTTAAAAGTATTTGAGTCCTACACATTATGTAGCCTACACCAAAATATTGTTTTAATGGTGTAGGAAATGTTGAAAATGTAAGATCGTATGCAAGATTCTTTTTATTGTGTAAGGTGCACAATTATTTTATAAGTTAGACTCATTAAATGATTTGTTCAAATTACCTTTGTATCCTTTATTCTTTTTATTCTTAATTTTTAATTTCTTCTCATTTGAACTTTCCAATATAAATATATATATATATATATAGGGGATGGATCATGAGAAAACTAGTTTAAATGAGAAAACCAAAAAACTAACCAAAAAAGCCTAAAAAAAACCTAAAAACATACCAAATTTTTTTATTTTTTTTTTACAATTTTTTTTATAAAAATCGCTACTTTTTATGTATGGAAAAAAATTTTCAAAAAAAAGTACTGCACATGTGCACTAATACATAAAGCTTAAACCACTTAACCCACCCCCCCCCCCCCCCCACCGACACCCCCCAAAAACCTAAACCCCCCACCCCCACCCCCCAAAAACCTAAACCCCCCACCCCCACCCTCCCGAAAACCTAAAACTAAACCCTAAACATAAACCTGAAAAAAACCTAAACCCCCCCCCCCACCCCCCAAAAACCTAAACCCCCCACCCTCCCGAAAACCTAAAACTAAACCCTAAACATAAACCCGAAAAAAACCTAAACCCCCCAACCCCCAAAAACCTAAACCCCCCTCCCCCCCACACCCAAAAACCTAATCCTAATCCTAAACCTCCAAAAAAACTAACCCTAAAAGCTAAACTAGACTCAAAAATCTAATTTTAAGCATGTAATGCAATTGTAGTACATGTTATATTGCACATGTGCACTACTATAATAATAGTATTGAAAACAAGATGACACCATAAATCTTTTTTTATGTCATAAAAAATATGCTCGAATATACTTGAATGAAAGATACAAAAAATTGTGATCTTATGGTGCCATTTTTGTTTTAAAATGATAACGTATGGAGAAATGGGAAATGTTTGAAAAGTTATATATTTTTTTTTTCAATTTTACCCCTCCTTCATTAAAAGTCCCCCCCCCCCCCCCCCCCCCCCCCCCCCCCCCCTTCATTAAAAGTCTCATCCCTCCTTTTTAGTGTTTTTTTGGTTAGTTTTTTGGTTTTCTCATTTATATATAGTTTTCTCATGATCCTCTCCCTATATATATATATGTGTGTATATGTATATGACAAAGATATTCTACAAAGAGCCAAAACTTTACAAAATGTAGGAAGAGATTTCAGCTGTCTGATCAACACAATCAATAGATAAGATTGGCAAGACAACATTTTTGCAAATAACAAACTTTCAAAAAAGGCATAAATAGTCATTAAGGATCCATTGGAACTCGGAAGCACTAAACTTGAGGAACCGAACGCAAGTATTTTTGATAATTCAAGGGTTAACCGGAAAAGTTGCTATAAATACAAAAGTCTTCTCTCTCATGAGATAAAAGCATATACGTTTTTTTCTTATTTGAGTCTCTAAAATCCTATGCATTCTGGTTCATCCTTCTATAAAGGTTGAAGTAGTGTGATATGGTTGGTTATATGTATAGTTTTATCTAATTCGTATTTCATTTAGAAAGTCATTCTTGAATCATTTGTTTAGATAGCTTGCTCATAAATTGTAATTTGTCTACTGTACTTGACCAATAAAAGAAGTATTTTGAGTTTTATGAAGTGTTAACAATTTTTGTAACAAATAGTATTAGTTTGCCTTTAGAAGTATCCACTCAACCAAATGAACCATTGTCTTTTAGAACACTAAATTTTTATTCGTGTTTAATAATATGTTGTAATAACTGGTCTCGATTAGTTGAGTATAAGTCTTATCTCAGTCAGTTGAGTACAAGTCTTTTTGAAAAGAACTTCATTTCTTTTGATGTTAAGACCTTTCGTAGTAGAAGGTGATATAAAGCCACTGACCAATATAGCGCCATATGGCGCCTCTCCACACCGCCCCGAGGGGCGCTATAGCCCTTGAACCCAGATCTCTCGTGAAAATTATAACGGGGGAACAATTTGTCTCTCTCACACATACATATATATACATACATGTATAACCTTATATCTACATAATCTCTCACTACACACACATATTATATACCCCCTATAACTCTCATATTTCACTTTTTTTTATCATTTTATCAGATAATCCCCATAAAAAAATGTTACCACTACACATACACATGACCTAAGAATCTAACATCAAGGACAAATGTAAAAAGTTGAAAGGGTTGCGAATATGAATATAATAAAGCTTATTTGTAATCTTTTTTATATATACCTTTATGTTATTCTTGTTTACCTGTTCAACAAAAAAAGAGGATGTGAAAGCTCATAATAGTGTAAATCAGAGTCAAAACTATTTATATAAAAATACTTTATTGGATTTTTTTTTAATTTTTTTTTAAGATATGTGTGTGGAATATTAACAACTAGTCTTAGGCCCTCCGCATTGTGGTGAAGAAGCGTAAAACTATGCTACCAACATTACAGGGGGGCGTAAAACCATGCTAATTACCAATCAAACATTGACTAAAACTAGGAAAAACAAAAATAAAAAGACGAATTTCTAACACCAATTGACTCACGTGACTTAAAATGTAGACGAAGTTGAATTTACACCAACACGCGTTAGAAAGTCGAGAGGGTAAAAATACCGAGGTGCCAAATGTAACTACAAAACACCGTGATAAGTAACAACCGAACGATGATCAAATCCGGAAAAAGCGTAAAACAAAACTAACAAAAAATAAACTTATTTAATTTTTGTGACAAAATTATAAAGAAGCCAAAGTTTCATTAAAAAACAAAAATCCTTAAAGTTACTATAAAAAAACACAACAAAAGACAAAAATACTATTCATTAAAAGATTATGAATATGAATTAATTAATATATATATATAAATAAATAATGATAATTAATAATTCATGTTTGGAACCGACCCATTAAACTGCGGGGAGTGGGGGGTTTGGGTTTGGGGCTTTGCTCGACACGTGGATATTGTGGGCTCCACCGGACCACCCAAAAAAATGGGGTGTGGAAACAATGTGGGTTAGCGCGTTGGGCTGCCATGTTGGCTTGGCTGACTTTATTTAGGGTAAATTACACTTTTGGTCCTTTATGTTTGTAGCGGGTTACAATGGATGACCTTTAACTTCAATAATTGCAGTCATAATCCTTTATTTGGAAAATCCGTTGCATGTTTCGTCCTTTACCCCAAACCAGGTTAGAAATTTAAATTAACTCTGTTCATGTGCTTAGCATGTGAGGGCATTTATGTCCTTTTATCCCTAATTCCTCTCACCTTATAAACCCCTCTTTCACCATCCTTCCCAACTTAGGGTTTCAGCCTTCAAACCTGGTATCCAAGCCCACCACCACCACCGTATCCCAGCAACCACACCGTTCAGGCGCGTGGTTTGTACATCCGAGCGGCACATGGTATCCTGCCGGACCATCTTCACACCCACCGCCTCCCAGCTTTGTTTTTGTTTTCCATCGATTGCATCTTCAATTAGTGGCGGGTCTAGAAAATCCTTATAGGGGTAAAATTTCACAAAAAGGGGTAACGAAATCGAAAAAATGTCAAAAAAATGTCAATTTTTTTCTATAATTTACACTACCGACGGACCGTCAAAGGGTAGCGGAGGCTACCCCTTATTCTAAGGTAGGTCCGCCACTATCTTCAATCATTTTTGTTGTGTTGGTTTTTAATTGCATACATATCTTCAATCATTTGATGCTTGTTCTAAATTGGTTCTGGTTATTAGGGTAAATTGTTAAATATCATGTTACATTGTTGTAATCTTATTGCCGGACTAGCAAACAAGAAGACCGTTACCATTCAGCCAGCTGGAAAGGAACAAGCTATTCTGTTTGCAAAAACCAAGACCAAGAAGCAGGCCAAACCCGCAAGTTTGCTCCACAAGTCTGTTGATCAGTTCTGTTTAAACTAATGGAAAACATGAAAATACATACCTGTTATAGTATTCAAAGCAGTAGAGAATCCAGTCATAGTGTTCGACATCTTTGTCAGGTTGATCCGGTTCCTCCTTAGGATGTAAAGTTATGATGGTGATGAAAACCGAAAGTAGGGTGAGTTTCGGTTGAGGGAGAGAGTCACGAATTTGTGATGTTAATGAGGGTTGTGATTGTGTAAAGTGTCTAACCCTTTAACTCTCTAATAAGCCCCTTATTTATACACCCAAGAGGAAACCTAATTAGTTAATAAGGGTAATATGGTCCATCAACAATTACCAACTAATTATAATAGGTTATTAATATATTTTGATCTAATATAATATAAATGATTATATAGGCTACAAGATTAAATATTACAACATTAATATATTTAATCTCACATTCTCCCACTTAGCCAAGTAATCATTTATCATGAGTATTAGGTAAGCCTGGCCAGGAGTTAACACTCATTTTAGCCTTAAACCAAGAACTATAGCAGAGAAATACAGCCGTTGAATCATCATTCGACTCGGGACCCCCATTAGTCATACTATAGCCTCAATTTAAAACCTAACAGTTATGATCAAAATATGTAAGCCCTTTAGCGTCTGATTTGTATTTATATTTGTCTATATGTCATTACACCGGCAGAACATATGTTAGAGACATACAAAATCAAACTGAGGAAATTTTATTAATCAAAACATAAGCTAGTACAATATGCCATTAAACAAGGTCTTTAATAAGTCCCATATTCGATACATGTTCTTTGAAAACTTTAGGTGGGAGACCTTTAGTCATCGGATCCGCAAGCATATCTTTAGTACTAATATACTCAATACAAAGATTATTTTCCTCAACTCGTTCACGTACGAACAAGTACTTCGTATCAAGATATAAACCAGCTCCAGTCGAACTGTTACTGTTCGAGAAACTAACGGCAGCTGAATTATCACAGTAAAGCTTCAATGGTCTAGAAATGGAATTAACGATTTTGAGTCCAGTGATCAGATTTCTAAGCAACATTCCATGACAAGTTGCGTTGTAAACAGCAATGTATTCTGCCATCATTGTGGAAGTTGTAGTTAACTGTTGTTTATGACTCTTCCATGAGATAGGTCCGCCTGCTAACATAAAGATGTAGCCCGAAGTGGATTTCTTGTCATCTTTGCATTTGGCAAAGTCAGAATCAGAATAACCTACCACTTCTAAATGATCACTTCTTCTATAAGTCAGTTTATAGTCTTTCGTCCCTTGCAGATATCTAAGGACCTTCTTAGCTGCTTTCCAGTGATCTAGGCCAGGATTAGTCTGATAACGACCTAGTATTCCAGCAATGTAAGCGATATCTGGGCGAGTACAGACTTGAGCATACATCAGGCTCCCGACTACTGACGCGTAAGGTATCTGGCTCATTTGCTCCTTTTCAACCTCTGTTGTCGGACACTGGAATGAACCGAAAACATCTCCCTTAACTACTGGAGCGACGGAGGGTTTGCACTGTTGCATGTTGTAGCGTGTAAGGACACGATCTATGTAAGTCTTTTGAGACAATCCTAAGATCCCTTTGTGTCTATCTCGGTGAATTTCGATGCCAATGACGTAAGAAGCATCTCCGAGATCCTTCATGTCGAAGTTATGCGAGAGTAAACGCTTCGACTCATGCAACATGTCTAAACTATTACTTGCCAATAGAATATCGACTACATAAAGGACAAGTATAGTAAAGTTACTCCCACTCATCTTGAGGTAGGTGCATTGATCCACTTGATTCTTCATAAAACCTTGCCTCTTCATGACTTCATCAAACTTGAGGTACCATTGACGTGATGCTTGTTTTAACCCATAAATGGATTTCTTCAACTTACAGACTAGATGCTCCTGACCTTCAGGTTTAAAGCCTTCAGGTTGTTTCATGTAAACATCTTCGTCTAAGTCTCCGTTAAGGAAAGCAGTTTTGACGTCCATCTGATGCAGCTCTAAATCAAAATGAGCTACTAGGGCCATGACGATCCTTAATGAATCTTTACGAGAGACAGGTGAAAACGTCTCTTGATAATCAATTCCCTCTTTCTGAGTGTAGCCCTTTGCAACCAATCTCGCTTTGTAGCGTTCAACGTTCCCATTCGGATCCAGTTTTGTTTTGAACACCCATTTACAACCTACAGGTTTGGCACCATTGGGTAATTCGACTAAATCCCAAACGTCATTTTTCTTCATGGATTCAAGCTCATCAATCATTGCTTTGTTCCATTCAGAAGACTGATCACTGCTAATGGCTTCATTATAAGAGATAGGATCATTGAGCTTTCCAGCATCCATTTCAGTCAGGTAGGTAACATAATCATCCCAATTAGTAGGCCTTCTTTGCCTAGATGACCTCCTGAGTTGATTATCGGGTTCAGCGTTGTCTTGGTTTTGAGCGTTTGATGTGCCTTCGTTATGAGGTATAATGGGTTCTGATTGTGGAGATGGATTTTGTGCAGTGACTTCAGGTGCAGTTGCATGGGGTACAAGAGGAGTAAACGGAGTAATGATAAGCGACGAGTCTCTCCCCCCCGCGTCTTGTACTTCTTGCAATTCTTCGTAAGGGTTAGTACTGCTCCCACTGACCTTGAAATCCTCCAGGAACGCAGCACGCTTGGTTTCAACAATACGGGTGACATGGGAAGGACAATAGAAACGATAACCCTTCGAATGATCAGGATACCCAATAAAGAAGCAGGTAACTATTTTAGGGTCAAGTTTCCTTAGGAAAGGATTGTAAAGTTTTGCTTCAGCAATGCAGCCCCATACTTTCATATATTTAAGACTCGGTTTCCTTCCTGTCCAAAGTTCATAAGGAGTTTTAGGGACAGACTTAGAAGGAACTCTATTGAGTATATGAACAGCTGCTTTTAATGCTTCAGTCCAGAGGAATAATGGTAAATTAGTGTTGGCTAACATACTGCGCACCATGTTCATAAGGGTACGATTTCTTCGTTCAGCGACACCATTCTGCTGAGGTGTACCAGGCATGGTGTATTGGTTCACAATCCCCTGGCCCTTACAAAACTCATAAAATGGACCAGGAGCTTGACCCACATCAGTATGTCTTCCATAATATTCACCGCCTCTATCTGATCTCACAACTTTAATCTGACGATCTAATTGCTTTTCAACTTCAGCTTTATAATCTTTAAAAGTTGTTAGAGATTCAGATTTCTCCTTTATAAGATACAAGTACATGTAACGAGAATAATCATCAATGAAAGTGATAAATAAAGTATGTCCTGTTATACCAGCAATTTGATAAGGACCACTAATGTCAGTGTGAATGAGTTCTAATAAATTAGAGCTCCTAGTGGCTCCTTTCTTATTTGCTAATGTCATTTTGCCTTTGAGACATTTGACACATGTTCCAAAATCGGTGAAATCGAGAGGAGGTAAGACTTCATCCTTTACGAGACGATTTAATCGTTCTCTTGAGATGTGGCCTAAACGTTGATGCCACAACATAGATGAAGTCTCTAAGTCTCGAATTTGTTTCTTTTCCATCTTTGTGAGTGATTCATTAATATTATATGACAACAAAGATTTGGAAAAATTATCATCTAGTTCTAATCTATAGAGACCACCATCCAAAATGCCAGTACCATAAACAATGGAATCATAGAGAATAGAGAGTTTGCGATGACCATGGGAAACAACAAAACCGTCCATGTCTAACTTTGGTCCTGATACAAGGTTCCGAGTTACCTCAGGAACATATAAGGTATCATAAAGTTTAATACATAAACCAGTTTTCAAAAATAATTGTAATGTTCCTATGGCCTTCACTTCTAATTCCCGATCATCTCCAACTTTAAGTGTTCTTTGGTTTCTTCCCAGCTTCCGGATTGTAAGGAATCCCTGAAGTGAATTTGTAACATGTACCATAGAACCAGAGTCAAACCACCAAGAATTAGCAGGAACATTTAAATTAAAGGACTCAAGTATCATGAAAAAATCGTTACCTTTCTTAGCCAGCCACTCCTTGAAGTCAGGGGATTCCTTTTGCTTATGACCTGTTTTCTTACAGAACTTGCAATAGGGTTTGCCTAAGGAGTTCTTAGAGCTGGAAGGTGCACTTGTATTAGGAGTTGGATTTGGCTTGTGAACCTTAGAAGCATCCTTTCTTGGATAATTGTTCTTCCTCTTCTTTGAGCTGGAGGTGGTGAAGTTAGCAACATCAGTAGTGCGATCCATCTTCATACGCTCTTCCTCCTGCACGCACATAGCGATCAGCTCACTCATCGTCCATTTGTCCTTCTGAGTGTTGTAATTGATCTTGAATGCTTCATAGGACGAAGGAAGCGAAGTGATGATGAAGTGAACAAGAAAACCATCACTGATCTCCATCTCTAGGCCCTTCAACTTATTGGCCATGTCATGCATCATCATGATGTGTTCACGAATGCCGCTCCTCCCATCATACTTAGTCGTCACCAGCTTGAGGATAAGAGTACTAGCGTGTGCTTTTGATGTTCCCTTGAATTGATCCTCCACAGAAGCCAAATAGGTTTTAGCATCGTCCGAATCAGGAATAGCTCCTCTGATAGAGTGATGAATGGACTGCTTCATGAACATGAGAGACATGCGGTTACTTCTAGTCCACTTATCATGAAGTAACTGCTGAGGAGCAGTACTCTGTGGAGTAAGGTCCGCTGGCTTATCCTCTCTCAAAGCATAATCAAAGTCCAGCACTCCAAGTGTAAGCATGAGGGCATCCTTCCATGCAGCAAAGTTATCACCAGTCAAAGGTGGAATCCCTTGATTGGGTGCTGATAGTGGAAATAAGATGAGCAAGTTATGATACTAAGAAAGAAGTCTTAATGTGATCTAAGGGCATGTTATACTAAGGCAGGCATAAATAAAGACCATTATAATTATGAAGCTGTGATAATGTCTATTACTAACATCAAAATAATAGACTTAGGAAAATTCTATTTAAATGAAGACAAATCAGCTTTGGCCAGAAGTGTAATCATTTAAATATGTGTGCAAAGTAATTGTGACAAATCAGCTTTGGCCAGAAATGAGACAATCACTTTAGTTATGCACTTGTCAAGTCATGCTAAACATAAATGAATTAAATCAGCTTTGGCCAGAATTAAGACATTTCACGTTTGTAATGCATACTTAACATAGCCTTTTATAATACTTGAACAATAAATAGATGTATTAAATCAGCTTTGGCCATAATTAATACATCAAAAGCTCATTCAAGTTAAGCTATATATTTGGTTTTGCAAAAATTATCTGATTCTGATTAATTAAGTAAGTAAGTGTTAACAAAACCAAGTATTTAATAGCAAACCACCTGTTAGGTCACATTAAACGGCTTAAATAATGAGGTCTCGAGTTGGGTCTCGAGTCAGGTCTCGAGTCAGTATGTTTTATGAGATCTCGACTCCATAATGAGATCTCTAGTCGCAAACATGGTCTCGAGTGCCTTTAGTCGAAAACGCAGTGATCTCGAGTCGAGACTGTTGTCTAGAGTTGTGAAGCTTTAAGCCCTTATGGTCTCGAGTCGAGACCTTGTAGTCTCGAGTCGAGACCTGATGGTCTCGAGTTGTAGACTTCTGATCTCGAGTTGTAGACTTTTGATGACCTTTATGATTTCGAGTCGAGACCTTGTGGTCTCGAGTCGAGACCTTGTGGTCTCGAGTCGAGACCTTGTGGTCTCGAGTCGAGACCTTGTGGTCTCTAGTCGAGACCTTGTGGTCTCTAGTCCTCTGTTAACAGCTGCTGATTGTGATAAAAACTGAAACTCGAAATTTAAGGGATTGTGGAGATAATGTTTCCTGTTTTATTTCTGATCTAAACTTATCACAATATTTCAAAAATAATAACTGAATATCTTTAACAGTTTTCGAAATTTCTAATAGATAAAATTAAGATCAAAACATTAAAAAAACACCCATCAATCCAAATTAGATTCCAAAATAATGGAATTTTCGAGTTTTTATTTAGAACAGTTGATGAACCCTAAGAAAATAAGAACATAATCTGGAAATCCGAAACCTGATTTTAATGGTTTTGTAATGGATTTCGTGACAATAAGTTTAATCCTTTATGATTCCGAGTCAATTATTCAAATAACAGTTTCCGAAAAACAGGGATTTCGGCCACAATGAAACCCGAAAACAGTTCTGATTTTAAGGCTTTAAAAACTTCCGTTTTCCAGATTTTGATCCGAGAATAATGGATACTAAAAACACAACTGATTTATCAACATATGCTCTGATACCACATGTTGATCAGTTCTGTTTAAACTAATGGAAAACATGAAAATACATACCTGTTATAGTATTCAAAGCAGTAGAGAATCCAGTCATAGTGTTCGACATCTTTGTCAGGTTGATCCGGTTCCTCCTTAGGGTGTAAAGTTATGATGGTGATGAAAACCGAAAGTAGGGTGAGTTTCGGTTGAGGGAGAGAGTCACGAATTTGTGATGTTAATGAGGGTTGTGATTGTGTAAAGTGTCTAACCCTTTAACTCTCTAATAAGCCCCTTATTTATACACTCAAGAGGAAACCTAATTAGTTAATAAGGGTAATATGGTCCATCAACAATTACCAACTAATTATAATAGGTTATTAATATATTTTGATCTAATATAATATAAATGATTATATAGGCTACAAGATTAAATATTACAACATTAATATATTTAATCTCACAAAGTCAATTTTGAAAAAGGAGTTCAACCGCATGGCTAAGGCAGTTGTAAATCAGGTAACCGCTTGAGAGAAACCATATTCAATGGCTATTGAAATGCTGCCATTTAACTACTACAGGCCAGATTTGAAGAAAGCAGCACTTGCAAGATTGAGTGCTGTTAACAGGAGTCTCAAGGTTTCTAAGTCTGGTGTCAAGAAGAAGAACATATAGGCTTCAAGGGTTTATGGCAGGAAATGAAAAGAAAATGTACTCTTGTGAAACGTGTTCTTTTTTCATAAAATTTTCTGAGATTTTATGTCTAGACTACTTAAAATCAAGTTCATCTCTTTCATGACTGTCTCTGTTTGAAGTTGTGGGAGCTAAAGATAGTTGCTTTTGCTACATCGTCAACCGATAATAGTTAAACAATATGCAACATTTGCTACATCGTCAACCGATCGGGTAGTGGTGGGACTAATGGAACCTGTAGAAAAAGGAGAAGATAGTGATGGAACAATGATAATGTTTGTTCAAGAGTTTATCATAAGTTTTGATTATTTTGACCAGTTGGTTGCAAGTCTGTATTTAGCAAAATTCTAAAAGAGCTCTCATTCAATTCTAGAGATTTGGGGATTCTATTTAGGGTGAGAGGGGTACTCTTCTCTTAGGGGAGTCCCCTCTCTTACGCACGGCCAATCAGCACGCGCCACGTCAACTCCCCTCTTAACTTCTCTCACACCCTCAATTTGATGGCGGCACTCCTCTCTTGGGGGACTTGCTTTTTTGTTTTCTTTTTTGTTTTTTTTATTTGTTGTAATTATGCATGTTTATAAATTAAACAAATATTAATAAAAATTAAATGAAATTTAATAAAAGACATTTCATTAAATTAAAAATAAAAATTACATTCAAACTAGAAAATAAAAATTACATCGCAATACTACATAAAAATTTTAGAAATTGCACGGCCACCCGTACTTGTTAGCGATCTCGCGCTTTCGGGCGAGGATGAACGGCAACATTTCCGGCGGAACATCGTCGTGCGGCTTGAGGAATGTTTTCATATCTCGATCGTGCGCGTAGTTTCTCATCGTCTCGCGTTGTTCCGTTATGAGCTCGCGAGCCTCCGACTCTCTTTTCTTCCTCAATTCAATCGCCTCCAATTCAATCGCGTGTTTCGCTTCTTTCATGGCGGTGTACTCTTTGAATTGTGCCGCCAACTCGGCCGAGCCCTCGGACGATGTTGCTTGACGCTTGTCTCGCCGTTGTGTTCTTTGTGGCGAGGGGTCTTCGTTCATATCGGGTATGGAAGGGTCCACCTCAACGGGCTTTCTTTTTTGTGCCGAACCTTCCCCTTCCTCACCCAACAATGGGACTTGGGCCCATTTGTCGTGTTTTCGAACGACCTCCCATGCCTCGACATGTTGAAAACCGCTCGGATATATATCTTTAAATTCCTTTAAAGCGACTTTCATCACGTTGAGATCGTTACACCCGTTTCCTCGTGTGCGATCCTACATATTATAAAATAACAAGTGTTAAAAACATATGAACTTAGTAAACAAAATTAAAAAATATACAACGTTAAAAAATATAATTTTTACCGCTTGTTGGTATAGGCCGTTGAAAAAGTTTATCTTCGTAATCATCGGGGTCCATTTAGACCGTACTTGATGCACGGTCCGGTTACTTCCACCAACGGTGGCGTTATAAAGATCTAAAATCTTACGCCAAAAACTATCGCGGGTTTGTTGATTGCCCTTCTTTTTGTTGGTAGAGCAATGTACCCATGCTTTCGCCAACGCCTCTTCTTGGACTTTTGTCCATTTTTGGCTCTCCATTTTTCCCTTTTTCTCCCGAGCGTCATCTTCTTCGTTGCCGGCGTCTTCATCCACATTATATTCATCGTCGCCGGTGTCATCTTCATAGTCGCCCAAATTTTGAGTTTCGGGCACTACTTCCTCGTCCTCGTGAATAGGTAGAGGACGTTCAACATTTTCTCGTGGAGATGGAACTTGTGGGGAACGAAAACCATACGGGTCGAAGGCGGGGGTTGGAGGATCCATTGATAACAAATTTTGAAAATAGCCGAAAGTGGGTTGTGGTTGGGTGTTGTAAAAGGAGGGATGTGAAGGTTGTTGGTAAAAAAAACGGGGGTTGTGAAGTATATCCGAAAGGGGGTTGTGGTTGTGCACTTGCACCGCTCGAACCACCACGAGACGGTTGCGAGCCGCGTCCCTTAGATTTTTTCTTGGCTTCGCGGGGTTGGTTCTCCATTGCTCGGTTTGGCTTTGTGTTGTATTTGATAGATTTTTAGAGTGAGTTTGAGAATGGGTGTGGTAAAAAATTAGATTAAGTTGGTTATTTATATTGTTAAAATTGATTTTTTTTTTAATATTTGACCGTTGCCCAACGTATACATCCTCGATCCTAGTGCAATTCTTGTGCGGTGAACCCTCCCCGATCCCCCTCCCTGAAGCGATGGCGGTGGTGTTCCCGCTCGGGGACTTGGGTCACCGCACCACTCCCCGCATGGTGCCCCGTTCACCCTAGTTTGCAGATTTAGGAGAGAGAAAAGAGTAGAATGTGTGTGTTTGTTTATTATTTTTTAAATAAATGAGTAAAAAGACAATTATACACTCATGTGCAACACACATGACTAGATTTAACCATAAAAAGTAACCAAGTTAGTGATAAAGGACGAAAGATGCAATGGGTTTTCCTAAAAATTATGTTATTTTATATAATTGAGATTTATAAAATAAAATACAAACTTATGTTATTTAAATAAATTACATAACATCCTAAAAATTAAAAAAAAAAACTACTTATTAAATCCTAAAAAAAATTAGTTAATAATTCCTTAAAAAAATTACAAAGTTCTATAAATATTAACGTGGGGAACCCACTTAAATTCTGGATTCCCGTCGTGTCTCCACTCGATCTTGACAATCTCCATTTGATCGTCGTGGCTTAGGTCCCCCGCAGGAACACTATCGAAACAAATTTTAAACAGATCCAGCTTTAGTTTTAGATTGAGCCACTTGTGTTGGCACGCGTTTAGATTGTGGCGATTGTTATCAACGTGTTGTTGGTATTGTTGGAACGTTTGTCCCCAGTACGCGGTTTGAACCCGTTGCAACGTACGCTGTGTGTCGACGATCGAAGTGACAAGCGCGATCTCCGCCCCACGCCAGGCTTCATAGCAACGCTGGCTGGGCAACGCCAAACCCAACGCTTACTCGAAGTGAAGCCAGCAATGACTGGCTTCCCCCACCCAACCAACACCACCACTTCCCGCAGTCTTAAATCATCACAACAATTGGTTGGGCCAGCCAATACTTAGTTCCATATGATTTATAATTTACTTACCAAATTATGAGTTATTGACATGGACATTTATTTATTACCAAGGTAAAAAAAAGATATTATAACTAGAGATGATAATGGGATGAGTTCGGGTAATCCCAACCAGGGTTGGTGCTATTGTTTTATGCGTAGGACTCTTATAAGACTTGGGACCTCTTAATTCTAACAAATGTTTTTCTGTACAACTCTGTATTTAGATTTTGTTTACAAAAATAGAAGATCCGGTCATCTAACCCACTCACTTTTGTAATATGATTAGATTTTGAAGAAATATTGTCATCTTCGGAGGTCATCAACAAAAATGAAAAGGATTAATAACTTATTAACATTTATGAAAAAGATTAATACCTAATCAATTTGAAGAAAATCAGAATGTCAATTCTGTTCATAAGGAAAATGGAGATTAAATTACAAATTTTTAACTTTTTTATTTTAAAAAAATAATAATAACATGTTGAAAATGGCCCCCGGTTTTATTTCGCCTAGGCCCCCAAGATATTATTTCGAGTATACGTTGTCGGGTAAACAAGTATATCACTAAATTTTATACCTGTCTCAAATCCGCAAAAAAAATAATAATAATAAAGAATAAAGAACAATTACATACCTGGTCTTATATCCAAATCCAATTACGTAACTCCCATACACATACTACATATGTTAGCTTTCAAGTTTACCACCTATGAGGTTTAGGTTTGTTTGTCGTCCCTGATTATAACCTTGATTTGATTTGTTAAATTGAAGAACATTTTAATAAATAAATTTTTTAAAAGAAAATGGTGGTTAAATAAAGAATTTGTATTTTTGTGTATAAGAAAGAAATGAGGAACAGCCACCCACCCCATTTATGGTAAATCCAAAAACCAACTTGTTCGCTCCCAACTCCAGTAAGATCCACCTCTACAACACACACACACTGACACACGCTTGGTTATGGTTGATGAGAGAGAAAGAGACTGTGTGTCTAGAAGTGAATTTACATACATAGCTCCTACTGTGTAAGCTACCCTAGAAGTGAAACTACATACATAGCTGCTCCTACTGTGTAAGTTACCGCACGAAAACCCCACCCCCTTTCACTTTCACTTTCACTTTCCCTTCAAACTCCAGGTATTCATCTTAATTTATCTTTTAATTTTGCTTGTAATGACTCTCTGCTTGCTTTCTAGGTTTCCTTACCTTATTATTATTATTGATTCTGCTGGATTTGGGGGAAATTTGATCCAATTGCTCATCTACCCTAGGTCGTATGTTTGATTTCTGTTACAAAATTTCTGTAACTGTCTGGGCATTCATTGTAATAGCCAATACTCATGTTTTCATTCTTCAAAAACATGCCTCAAATCAGACACATTTTTTCTATGGTTACACGTCAAAATGCATCTATAGTTCTGAAAAGCAATATCATTTACCTTAAAGAACTCAAAACTTAGAAGCTGGGATTCAATCCCTACTTCTGCAAATGCATATTAAACTGAAGTATGTTGTTTCTGTACTTTACAGGCCACTTTGTTATTCTTAACATATCAACATGTATAGACATTCGCCTGTAAGAAACCAGAGGTCCAAAGGAATCAAGACCAAACATGTTGTGCAACTTTGTTTATTAATTGCTGTTTGCTTTTGGTTACTCTTCCAAGTCAAAAGGTCCCATGACAAGAAGAAAGAGTTTGATGCCAACATCTCATTAAACACACATGCTACTGATGAAACCGTCAAATTTGGAAGAAAAGACCTTCAACCAAAACTAGTGGAAACAACCACAGGGATCCAGATGCCTGAGGATACTCAAGAACAAGAAGACGACGAAGAAAACAAACACGACGAAGAAGAGCTAGATGAAGATAAGATTGAGGATGGGGGAGGGGGTGGGGATGATGAGATCGATGAAAAGTCAAACATGGAGATTGACCGTGATGAGGTGGATATCATAGATGAAGACAAAGAGACTGAAGAGAGTGAGGGTGACGAACATGAAGAGAAAGACGCTGAAAGTGAAACGGAAAGCAGGGTTGAAGATGGATCCACCCACGAGGCACGAGAAGAACACTACAAAGCCGATGATGCCTCTAGTGCAGTTCTTTCTCATGATCCTGAAAACGAAATACAGAATGGAACTTTAGATGATAATTCAAGTGAGAATGTTGGTTTAGTTGATCACGGAACCGTAGCTGAAGAAAAAAATTCTCAATCCATGAATGCCACTTCATCAGTTGAGAATCCAAATACCACAACCGCTTCTAGTGATTACCAGTTTGATTCTAATGCAACAGTGACTAATACAACACCAAATTTGACAAATAATTCAGGGATGTTGAAGCCGAATGGTGAAGAAGATGATTCAGAAAGTGATAATTTGGAGACTAATAAAGAAGATCCAACACATTCAGAGGGCCAGAATGATCTAGAAACAATGCCTGAGATTGAAACAGATACTGCTTCAGAATAAAACAAGATGCTTTTTTTGGAGTTGTTTAGTTATTTCCACCTATTAGAATTTAGAAGTTGTGGATTGTACTACTTGTGGAATGTTGAGTGTCAATATTAATAGCATTTGGTTTGGTATGTAAAATCAATCTTCCACTCATGATGAATCAATATTTCAGGAGTTTGACGCATAATTTATAATAGTTATTATAAAAAGCAAAGAAAATGCAAATTTGTTTATATAAATGAAGATTACTTGCTGGTATGAAGGGTGCCAGGTAGAGGGAATTTGACTGCTGTGGATATCATCCGACATGGGGGCATAGAGGATGACATTTTGCGCAATGTAATCGGTCTCCATAGCTGGAATCCAACCCCCCCCCCCCCCCCCCCCCGAGAGAATCCAACCAACGGTGCTGAAGCTGGGACTAGTGCTTTTCTGACCTCCTCAATCCTGAGGAAACAGTGCTTGTACATTATCTCTGTGACTTCCTTGGTCCGCAAGGACGCGCCATATGGATGATTGGCAATTATAACTACAAGTCCTATGTGGAATGCTGGCCCATGATGGGAGGGAACACCATCTCCTGCTCCATATGACCCCACCCCAAGTTCCTTATGGCCTGCTGCGGATCTGACTCTCTTCTGGCCTATTGTGTCACTAAGGGGAAAGCACCCGTTTTCATTTCCTTAAGCAAATGAGCAAGTTTTCATGACTTTATCGCTTGCTCAATGTGCTTCCACAGCTGCCAGCAGTTAACATGACCTTTTTCTTTACAGGACGTCACAATATTTTTTGGGATCCTAAGAGCATGGGATTTGGCTTTTCGAACCTCACACTCATGATGGATTTGTCTAACCAGCTTAGTGTTTCGTACCCTGTGAATAAAACCTGAAATTCTGATGGCTTCACCCGTCCACCAAACTTCGAGGCCTTCCCTGTTATATTGGGTAATAAAGTCCTACATGGTTTCGCCATCCATGGATCTCACACTGATTCCTCAGACTAAAAGGGCATTTTATTCAAGTGCATGCCACAATTCCCTTTTTGTGTTTTGTTTTTGGTTTTCTTTAATAGAAGTATTTACAGTAGAAATAGATAGCGTTAGTAAATTGGAGTGAAATGATAGACATAAAACTATGGAGTATCTAAGCAAAAAGGAAGAAAAATGTTTAGTTTGGTCAAACCGCATGTTGAAACTCGTATCTAACTCTTGTTTTAAATTTGATGTTTGTAAGACCATCCGGTATGGGGGCCGGCCCTGCCCCGGCGCTGCACCCCCACACCGCCCCCCTCATGTCCGTCCCGTCTTCTCCGTCACCCAGCAGACGGACTCGCCGGCCCACCTACTTCACACACATTCCTATACATACATACATATATATAGGGGACCGCTAGAATGAGAACCACCTCCATTTGTAAGAACCGCGAGAACCACTTTCTGGCCTTTAGATCAAGGAGATGGATGGATGAGATTGAAAGTATTTAAAAATAATATTAAGTATTTTTGTCTTATTATGTCTCTACTATTATAATCCAAAAGGGTATTTAGGTAAAACCACTCTATTTTGTATTTTTCACTTTATTGTTTTTTTATTACTTTATTGTATTATTATATTACTTTTTATTTTTTAAACATAATTTTTTTATTAAAAACATTTTTAAATTCAGATTTTTTTTAAAGATTTTTTATACTTTTTACAATTTCAGTTTTACATTAAACTTTTTACGTTTTACGTATTTTTGACGCGCCGTTTTTACGCCGGGTTTTTTCAAGCGTCGTTTTTTTAACACGCCGTTTTTTTACCGCGCCGTTTTTTACGCGCCGTTTTTTAACGCCGTTTTTTACGCGCCGGGTTTTTACGCGCCGGGTTTTTAACGCGCCGTTTTTTACGCGCCTATTTTTTAACGCCGTTTTTTTACGTTTTACGCGCCGGTTTTTTACGTTAATGTTTTTTTTACGTTTTACGCGCCGGTTTTTTACGTTAACATTTTTTACGTTTTTACGTTTTACGGGCCGGTTTTTTACGTTTTACCTAAAACTTTTTACGTTTTACTAAAAAAAAATTTAACGATTTACGTTTTACCTAAAACTTTTTACGTTTTACGAAAAACCTTTTACGTTTTACGAAAAACCTTTTACGTTTTGCGAAAAACCTTTTACGTTTTGCGAAAAACCTTTTTACGTTTTACGAAAAACCTTTTACGTTTTGCGTTAAAATTTTTACATTTTACGTTTTTACGTAAAAAGTTTTACGTTTTACGTTTTTACGTAAAAAGTTTTACGTTTTACGTTTTACGCGCCGGTTTTTTACGTTTTACGAGCCGGTTTTTTACGTTAACGTTTTTTTACGTTTTACGTAAAACTCTTTACGTTTTACTAAAAAAATTTACGTTTTACGTTTTACCTAAAACTTTTTACGCTTTACAAAAAACTTTTTACGTTTTACGTAAAACTTTTTACGTTTTACGTTTTTACGTTAAAAAAGTTTACGTTTTTACTTTTTACGTTTTACGTTAAAAAGTTTACGGTTTAACAATTTTTTTTTTACAAAAACTTTTTTTACGCAACACGAACGCACCCAGAAAACGCAAACTCGGTAGGTGTCTCAGATAGATTGTTATCGTCATCGACTAGGGAAAATAATATAAAAAGCCAACAACATCAAAACAAAGCGTATCTCGAAAAAAAAAAGGTTTGGCTCTGATTTTCCGATAATAAAAAAGGCTGCAAAATGGGGTTGCAGGTTCAAAAAACCTACCCTCCGCCGTCTTTGCCGCGCCATCGTCATCAAAATCAACGTTTTTTTTTTCATCATCACAGCCGATTCAAAATAAAGGCACCATATTCAACCGATTTAAACATTCAAAAGGACCAAGAACATCATTCAAACATATTCAAACAGTTTCCACAGAAATCAACCCAGATTCAACAGAATTAAAAACCCAGATTTAAACCCAGATTCAACAAAATTAAAAACCCAGATTCAACATTCAAACCCAGATTCAACATTCACAGCCGATTCAAAACCCAGATTCAACAGATCAAACATTCAAAACCCACAGATCAAACATTCAAAACCCACAGATCAAGAACACATATCAAGAACACAGGCCAAGATTCAACCAATTCAAACATTCAAAACCCAGAAAAATCAAGAACACATACCAAAAATTCAACAGATCAAGAACACAGACCAAGATTCAACAGATCAAAACCCACAAATCAAAACATTCAAAACCCAGATTCAACCGATTCAAACATTCAAAACCCACAGATCAAACATTCAAAACCCACAGATCAAGAACACATATCAAGAACACAGGCCAAAGAAATCACTAGAAAAATCAAGTAAACCCAGAAAAATCAAGAACACATACCAAAAATACAATCGGTATCATCATCATTCATTCAAGAACACATATCAAATATACCAGCCACTACCCACTGTTAGAACCACCGCCGCCGACCAACCACCACCGTAACCGTATAACCACCGCCGCCGACCAACCACCGCTGACCACCACCCAGCCGTCGAACCGCCACCACCACCACAACATCAAATCGGAGCTCACTACCCCCCAAATCGGAGCTTGGAATTGTTCCCCCATCTCGTTTCCCCAAATCAGAGCTCAATACCCCAAATCGGAGCTTTGGGCGGTGGTTTTGTGACTGTTGCCCACGCAAATCTTCATCAAATCCAGGATTGGGCGGGGGGTTGGGTGGTGAACGGTTGGGTGGCGGTGAACAACGGTGTGTGGTGGGGGGAGGGGGCCGGAGATGAGGGTGTGTGGTGGTTGTTATGATTTTGATTTGGGTTTTTCCAAATGCAGAATCATTCGAAACCAGTTTCAAAGAGAGAGAGAATGAGAGACAAATGGAAGATAAATGAAGATGAAGCTGACAAATAATGAAAGAGGAGAGAGAAGATACTTTAAATGAGGAGAGATGATGGGATTTGATGTTTTGGGTAAATGACTAATATACCCTTTCTGTTGGCATGTTCTGATTGGTTGAAAGTGGTTCTCGCGGTTCTTACAACTGGGAGTGGTTCTTATTTTAGCGGCCCCCTATATATATATATATATAGGGGGCCGCTAAAATAAGAACCACTCCCAGTTGTAAGAACCGCGAGAACCACTCTCCACCAATCATATTCAGCCAACAAAAGGGGTATTTTGGTCTTTTACCCCAAATATCAAATTTATCCTCTCTCTTCATTAAAATACACTGACATTTTGTAAACCTCTCTCCTCTATAACTCTCAGATCTATATATCATTCTCTAATCCAAGTTCATATCTCATCTTCTCCAAAAATAAACACACACACACAGAAACATCAAACTCTTCATTTCTCAATTCATGGTCTCATCTCTCTCGTCCTCTGTCTGACAGCCACACCGGCCGAACGCCAGAGCCGGTATTCCGGTCACCCCCCCTTTCAATGGATGAACGGACCACCACCACCATCGTCTGGGTGGTGGTAGTGAGCGACGGGAGTGGGAAAGAAGAGAGAGAGAGAGAGAGAGAGAGATACAGAAGGAGAGATAGGAACGGGGGACTGGCGGACCGGGTGTGTCGGTGGTTGGTCGGTGCCAGAAGACGGTGGTGGGAGGTGGTTGGTCGGAAGACGGTGGTGGGGAGGTGGTTGGTGGGAGTTGTGCAGAGGCGGAAGTGGTGGCCGTCATCTTCAAACTACCTTTGTTCATGCACCGTCGGCCGCCGTGCGCACCGTAACAGTGGTGGCCGCCCCCGGCTGTCGTCCGCTGTCTGCAAATCTGGTGGATGTTGTTGTTTCTCTCTCTATTGTGGGTGTGATTCTGTTTGGGGGTTTAATTTGTGTTATTGATGTTGGGGGTTGTTTTGTGTTATTTGATTTCTGTGGGTTTTTTGTGTGTTTGCCCAAAGTGATTCTGGGGTTTGCAAATGTGATTCTGGGGGGTGCAAAAAGTGATTCTGTTTTTGGGGATTCTCCGGCGATTTGATTTGTGTTTTTGATATGGGGGGTTGAGTTGGCTGTGATGATTCGAAACAATTTACCGACCATTGATGACGATGGCGCGATGAGGATGGCGGAGGGCAGGTTTTCGAACCCTGCAACCCCACTTTTGCAGCCATTTTTTTCATTGGAAACTCTGAGTCAAACTCCTTTTTTTCCAGGTCGTAAAATAAGGCCCGTAAAAACGGGGCGTAAAAATGTTGCGTAAAAAACGGGGGCGTAAAAAAGTTTAAAACCGAGGCGTAAAAAAAAGTTTTAAAACCCGCGTGTAAAAAAGTTTAAAACCGGCGTAAAAAATGGGGCGTAAAAAACGAGGGGGCGAAAAAACATTTTTAAAACCGGGTCGTAAAAAAACGGCGTGTAATTACGGACGTAAAACACGGGGCATAAAAACGGGGAGTAAGAAAAGTTTAAAACCGTGGCGAAAAGAAGTTTTAAAACCCGCACGTAAAAAAAGTTTAAAACCGGCGTAAAAAATGGGGCGTAAAAAACGGGGGGGGGGGGGGGGGAGGGGGAAATATTTTAAAACCGGGTCGTAAAAAAGGGCGCGTAATTACGGACGTAAAAACGTAAGACGTAAAATGTAAAACGTAAAAAGTTTTTCGTAAATCGTAAAAAGTTTTAGGTAAAACGTAAAATCGTAAAAAATTTTTAGTAAAACGTAAAAAACCGACGCGTAAAACGTAAAAACGTAAAAAATGTTAACGTAAAAAAACGTTAACGTAAAAAACCGGCGCGTAAAACGTAAATAACGTTAACGTAAAAACGGCGTTAAAAAAGTTAACGTAAAAACCGGGCGCGTAAAACGTAAAAAAAATCGGGCGCGTAAAACGTAAAAAAAAAACGTTAACGTAAAAAAAACGTTAACGTAAAAAAACCGGGCGCGTAAAACGTAAAAAAACGTTAACGTAAAAAACCGGCGCGTAAAACGTAAAAAAACGGCACGTAAAACGTAAATAACGTTAACGTAAAAACCGGGCGTAAAAAAACGGCTCTTCAAAACGTTTTTTTTAAACAAATCTTAAAAAAAATAATCATAAAAATCTGATTTCAAAAAATTATTTAACATAAAAATCTATTTCATAATAAAAAATAAATTAAGACAAAAGGTAATAAATGAATAGGACAAAAAAGACAATTAAATATAATATATATAAAAAGACAAAAAAAGTAATTTTACCAAAATACCCTTTTGAATTAAAATATCAAAGACATAATAAGACAAAAAATACTTAATATTATTTTTAAATACTTTTAATCTCATCCATCCATCATCTTATCTAATGGCTAGAAAGTGGTTCGCGCGGTTCTTACAACTGGAGTTGGTTCTCATCTTAGCGGTCCCCTATATATATATATATATATTTAGCCCCATCCTCCACCCCCTTGGTCCATCCCCTTTAGGCCAATCCTCACTCCCGGTGACGTGGCGGCCCATCCTCTTGGGGATGAGCCTCATCATACCTTCTAGCCTAAGGCTTTACGCAGTGCATCAAAGATGATGCTGGACGGGGAGAGAAAGGAGATTGAGCTGATGTGGCGATAATGCAGGACGGAGAGGAATACGAAGCGGGAGATGCATTCTAAAATGAATATGCAACCAAGGCGCCGATGGAAAAAAAAAAAGAAACAGGACAAGAACCAGCGGAACGACTCTTTGCAATCTGGCCCTTTGGTTAGCATTAGGCCTGTAAACGAACCGAACGAACACGAACATAGGCATGTTCGTGTTTGTTCATTTAACTTTAACCGAACATGAACACGAACACGAACATATAAGCGAACACATTTTTTTGTTCGTGTTTGTTCATTAAGAAATCGGGCATGTTCGTGTTCGTTTAAAGCTTAAACGAAGAGTTCACGAACATAAATGAACACAAACGAACATAAACAAACAAAAAAATATAACTGAACATATATGAAAAAGCATATACAAACATAAATTAAAATGATTGAACAAACATAAGCGAACACAAATGAACATAATTGAACAAATATAAATAAACACAATTTAACATTAGTTAACACAAAGAAACAAGTCTAATATATTATAGTTCATTCGAAAACACATCTAATTAAGGTTCATAGATATTAAAATTAAGTAGTTTTTTCTATATAAATATTAAATAGATGATCAGTTACGATCTAATTTTTTTTTTTAAATTTCATTTTTTATTACTAGAAAACTCAATTACTAATTAGTTATATTTATATAAATAGTTATAAAACCTAATATTTATATAAATATAACTATTTATGTATTTACGAAAATTTAAACGAACTTAAATAAACGAGCATAAACGAACGCTCATGCTCATGAACATAAATGAACGAACTTTCACGAACATAAATGAATGAACACAAGGTGTGGTCATGTTCGTTCATTTAATGAAATGAACAAAATTTTTTGTTCGTGTTTGTTCGTTTATTAAACGAACATAAACGAACTTCCCGCCAAACATAAACGAACTTCCCGCCGAACAAGTTCATGAACGTTCGGTTCGTTTATAGGCCTAGTTAGCATACTTTTTTTTGTAAAAGAAAAAATATATATTTGATGCAATATATGTAGTAATAAATGATAATTTAATTATATAATATAAAATCTACTCATTGAATATACCTTTTAGCAATTGAAGGTTAAAAAAAATGCGGAAGTTTTTTTAACGGCTAAATATAGTGGAGGGTTTAAATGAGAAGATTTTTTTTTGTAAGAATAAAAAAATAAGAAATTTCAACCAATAAGAATGTTTCATTTTACTTAATTTAATTTTTGTATTTAATATTACTGTAAGGGTATATTGGTAAACTTAGATGGATTATTAATTGGTAATCTTCTTTTTTAATAGCTAACTATATTAAATTTGTAACTTATTTTTAATGAAAACATTTTTTTCAATAAAAGAAAAAATATATAATTTAAAGTGTAGCAAAAATTACGAGGTGTGTAGGATTAATTACGAGCTGTGTAAGATAAATTTCAATATGTGTAGGATAAATTTCAAAACATGTAGGATAAATATTGATGTGTGTAAGACCATCCGTAGTGGGCTATATCCTGCGTTTTCTCCCCCCAATCACGCCTAATCACGCCCAGCACCCGCCCCCTGGACGTTTCACTTTTTTCGTTTTAGCGTTATTTAAATCACGTTGGAACAACTAAACACCCACCAATCACAACTATCTTCTTTAGGTTTGACCAATACCCTTTTGTGGTTAGTTTTTTTTTTATTTTATTTAATTCTTTACACCCTTTTAATATAATGCCCACATCCTTACTACACCCATTTTAGAAAAATGCCCAATAATACCCCTTGCTGACTGTACTGCCACATGGTGGAAAATGCCCAAGGGTGGTGGCATTATTCACCCAAACCACTACACATGGTCTAAGCAAAAATTTAAGTGTGGAGAATGATAGTGTTTATGACTAATTAATTAGTTAAAGATAATAATAAATGAGTTGAGAGAAAAACTATTTAATGTTTTAGATTTGTACCCTTTATTCTTTTTCTTCTTAATTTAATTTTCTTCTCAAATGAACCCTCCCTAGCTAAACATATATTATAAAGACAACTATATCTAGCTCTATTTTTCAAAAATACGAGAGAATAGGGTTGTCTCCGAAAATGTTCGAAAATCTTTAGGTCATGTGCGAATAGAAAATATGACCCCTTAAATATAAATTTAATATATGAAAATGAATTAATGTCATTTGAATTAACATCAATCATTTAATGCAACTTGACAAAATTAGGCATTTAATATCATTTACATTTAATAAATAGACAAGAAACAAAAAGAAAAATAAAACTAAAGACACCGGGATTAGAACACGTGTCTTCTTATTATTAAAATAATTTTCAAACCAACAAATCAAGTACTTCAAGATGGTATTTTTTCCGATTCATTACATATATATTTTAAATTTACAGTGTAAAACTAATACAAAACCAAAAAAAATTGTGCTTCCGATGGGATTGATCCTTGAGCCGTCGTCCATCCCGCACACCCTTCGGCCCCAACCACTGAAATATGCAACGTTTTCAAAAAAATGTTTTCTTTGATGAAAACTCATCATGGTGGTCAAACAAGAAAGTGGTTCTGCCATATTAGAAGTAATTATTGGAAAATCTCGAATCTTCCAGCAATCCAGCATAAAGCTAAAATTTGATAAAGAAGAATTCCAAATCAATGAAACAGAGGAGCAGCATAAAGAAGTTCAAAGTCTATGGCAAACGGTTGCCGAGGGATGTTATAGATTCAGGAACTGAAGAACCAAAGAATCGAGTTTAGGCCGGAGCCTGTAAACGAGGGTTTGGATCTTGTAAAAGAGCTTGAGGAACAGTCCTGCAAAACAGAAAACCGTTAGGCTCGCCGCAGAGATAGGAGGGCCCCTCTGCGACCACCCTCCGGCGTGAGGATAAGTATTGGTAGAGAGAGAAAGTAAGGACGAAGGTTCAGAAAATCATACTTGGCTTTGTACTTGATGGGGTATTTATAATAGTCAACTGAGATGACATCATTCGTCCAGACGCACTTGAATGGAGGTTCGTCCTCGGAGGTACTTGATATGGAATGGACATGTTTCAGACGTCCGTTTCAAGTGGAGTTTGGTTCGTCCCAAGGATCATGTCCGGCCTCGGACATGTATCTTCAAGTCCCCCAGTTTGTTAAGTCTCGGTAGAGACTTTGCAAACTGTTGCTTCAAGCTTTTTGTCTTATGCGGATGACGTGTCGCCTATGGAGTGGTCCGAGTAAATGACGTGGCATGTTTTGAGTGGTGGTGACATGGCGTGGGTGACTTATGTGATTTGTCC
The DNA here is from genome assembly GCA_030545235.1 of Helianthus tuberosus. Taxonomy (NCBI): domain Eukaryota; kingdom Viridiplantae; phylum Streptophyta; class Magnoliopsida; order Asterales; family Asteraceae; genus Helianthus; species Helianthus tuberosus. The sequence continues at coordinate 60,650,019 of CM060444.1, read as the reverse complement.
GTCAGTCACCCATCCGTAACTATTACGAAACCCTGTGTTGGAATTCGTGGGAGCATACTTGAAATGATGGTTTGATTTGACGTCCCTTAACCGACTCAAAAATTTCTATAAATTCACTTTTTGGTTTTTCACTTTTCACTTTTTTGTTATCTCTCACCTTCTCTACTGTGATCCTCTTTTATCTATTCTTCTTCTTCTTCGGAGAAAGGTGCGTCCCTTTCCTTTTATCTTTAACACATGGCCCCTGGTAAGGATAATCTTGCGGATAGTGTGAGTGTGCTTACCCAACGTCAGTTGGACAAGTTTGTTAGAGAATATAGGATTCCCTCAGATCTTCACCCGGTCCTTCCTTCCGAAAGGGAAGCCATATATCCATTCCATCAAGGGAAGTTTCCCTTTTATACTCGCGTCTGTAATTTCGCGAATTATAGGGTTCCTTTCTCTCGCTTCTTGATTAGGGTTCTACAATTTTTTAGGGTTCATATTTGCCAGGTTAACCCATTCGGCCTTAGCCGCATCAACCATTTTGAAATTTCTTGCCGAGCCCTAGATCAGAAACCGGACTTAAACGTTTTTCGATATTTTTACGAATTTATCACGGCCGGAGACTGGTACACATTCGCGCACCGGAAGAATGTTCCTTCCCCGTCCTCCAACGAGCGGTCTAGCTTAAAGAATTGGAAGGACAATTTTTTCTGGCTAGATGACCGCTGTCTACCGGAGGACATGAGGTGGCGTTTTAAAGACCAGACGATGTCCTTTGATCTCGGTGAAGACTTTCTTTTTGACGAGAGTCTAGTCCGTGCCCTGATTGAGCATCAATCCCCCATTCGTCCCCTTCCCGAGCATTTCCTTTGGTTAGGTCGAGTTAGTTTTTCCTGGGCCCAAGGGGATAGGGATTGGCCGATTATTCGCCGAAAGCGTGATCGTAAGTTTCGGCCCTTTATGTCCCCTTCGGCACCATTACTTATTTGTTTTGCTAACTTTCTTTTTGTTTTGGGAATGCAGGTGCCGCAATGTCTCTTCTTGATGCCCTAAAGGTTCCGAACATGGATGTTTTTGACTTTGACTTTGAGGAGCAAGGTGAGGAGGATGTTCCGTTAATGAAACAGGTGGCACCTTCGGCTCTACAGATTCGTCCGGAGGTTGTTCAAGACGCGACTGGGCCCTCTGCTGCCAGAGCAACTTCTTCTATTCCTCAGGATATTCCTGAACAAGTTGCTGCTGAGACTGCTTCTTCCGCTCCGAAATCTACGAAGGAAGTTGCTGGCTCGTCCGGATCCCAGTCTGTTAAAAGATCAATTCTTGATGACGTGGATAGTGATCCGGAGTTTCGCAGTTTGGACGAGGCCCTTCAATATCGGCCTTCTACTTTGAAAATCAAGGGTACTGAGCTGGGTGCGGACCTGAAGGTTCGATCTCGTAAGAGGAAGAATGAGCCGATTCAGATACGCTCCACCGATCCTCTTCCATTGCCGAAGTCGAAGAAAACAAAGAAAGATTCCCACTCCGAAGGTAACTTAATGGAAGAGCTGGATGAGCATCTTACCGGAGGTAAATTTTCTAGGGAGGAGGCCGCACTGGCCCGTAATAAACCGACCCCTGTATATTCAGGTGGCTTTGTTCCTGATAGTGAAGTAGAGAGCATGGAGGTGGAGAATCCAGTGGGTGTGGATAAGGGAAAAACTCATAGTGAGTCGAAGGTGGTGACTTTTTCAGGTACGTATTTGGGCTCATCTTTGGGTCCGGACTGTTTTATAGACGATGAGGAAGATCAAGTGTCTTCGCTTCCCTCATCTTGGTTCGGACCTGAGTTGATGTCCTTTTTTCGATATGCAGATTTGTTTTCGGATGACATGGAAATTGATCCGACCACCGCTGAAGATAAATTTGTTCCTGATTGGGATATCCGGAACAAAGACTCGGTGATGGATACTTTGATTGCCAGAACGATGCTTTTTAACATAAATACTCCGATAGATCATGCCAGGAGCCGGAAGATGAAGAACCCGGATTTGGGAGCTGCGGTTTTGACTAACCAGGCTCAGTCGAACATCTTTGTGACGGAGCTCTATCGTCGGTGGGTAGAGGCGGAATCGGTTCGGGAGAATTTGGAAAAAGAAACTCGCTCTTTGAAGCGGAAGGTTTCAAGGTCACCGGATGCAGAGAAGAAAATCACCCAGCTGACCCAAGATCTTCAAACTCAGCAAGAAAAGGTTAAGTCCTTGATCGCCCAGAATCAATCGTCTCAAGCGACTGCTGCTGCTGCTGCGGAAGACAGAGATAAGATTTCTTTGGAGTTTAAGGCATTCTCTGAATCGATGAAGCAGAAGGATGAAGTGCATAAGATAGTTTTGGCGAAGATGGAGGAATCTCTTAGTAAGGCTCGTCTTGCTTATGAGAGCATGATGGCTGGTACGTCCTTTTTCTGGTTTAATTGTTTCTTATTTCTCCTGTTTTTCTAACACTTTTTCCAGAGCGGGATGCGCTTAAATCAGGTGAAGCTGATTTAAAGGACCGTATTGAGGAGATGAAAGGGCGTGAAGAAGAAATTGAGGCGGAGAATGTTTCCCTGAAAGCCAAGGTGGAAGATCTTCAAGCGACGAAGGTTTGGATGCTTTCGGAGGGGGCCAAGCTTCTGGCCAAAAACATCCATAAGGGTCCGGAAATGACTGCTGCAGTGGCCGCAGTTAATAATGCAATGAGCTCTATCGGTATCAATTCTGGCCTTCATCAGGGATATGTCCATGCTCTGCAGAAGAAGACCCCTTATAAAGAGGTTCCATCATTGAATCGTAATGCTACGGAGGAGTTAAATGCGGCAGTTGCTTGTTTCGATACTCTTAAGTTTCCGGTGATAGAGGATCTTCCGAAGCTCATTGACGCGCCCCTTTCCGAAATTAAGAAAGTTCTACGCTTTGCGAATGACGTTTCTCCGTAGGAGCAAGGTGGACATGCCTGGTTTTTTGGGGTATGCACCTTAGGAATTCTTAGTTTGTTTAGCTATTTAGAGGGTGGACATGTCCGGTTGTTTGGGATATGCACCCTGTTGGATGAATGTAATGATGCTTTTACCAGTGTTTTGACAATTATCCTCTGTAAATGACTTTGTGGTTTCCGGTTTACATAAATCCGGTAAATTTTTGATGTAAACACTTGTTTTCACATGCGTCCATGCTTTGTGTTTTACATTTTCTATTAGAACGTTCATTTTAAAGCACGGATCCGATTTGTTTTTATTTTATTAGGATAATTTCTAAGTGAAGGAAAAGTACGAACGGAACCAGTTCGTTCTTACCTCTTAGGGTTAGGATCCCTAGTTCGGCCGAAGATGTATTTGTGTTGCAACTTTGTTGATAGAAAAATTAATCTATTTATCTAATCCGGAGTTTAAACTTCTCTGGTTTATCATATGGTAAAAACATTTCAGATAATCCGTGGGTAGAACCCTCCACGGTTCTTAGAATTTATAGACTGTTTGGTGCGGGCATAACCATCCGCATTACATGGAAATAAAAGGAATGACGGAGGCCGTGGCTTCCGTTTTACAATCTTATTTTTAAAGTAAGAACAACTTTTGTTTTTAAAGAAAACACTTCTTTAGGTGCGTTCCGTTCCATGTGCGTGGGACGAAGGTCCCATCCATTTTCTTGAGTGTATATGCACCGTCCTTTCCTGCGGTGTTGATCAGGTAAGGACCTTCCCATCTTGGAGCCATCTTTCCGGTGCCTTCAACCAAGCTTGCTTCATTACTCCGCATGACGTAGTCCCCGACTTTGAACCGGACCTCCTTCACTTTTGAGTTGTAATGTTTCTCCAACTCTTTTTTATATTTTGCTTCTCGGATCGCCGCAAGCTCTCTCCTTTCTTCGGCTAGATCCAAGTTCAGAAGGAGTTCTTGTTCATTTTCTTCTTGACTTAGCTGCATGCGGGGTGTAGGTATCCCTACTTCAGCGGGAATGACTGCTTCGGTACCGTATGTTAAGCTGAAGGGAGTTTCCCTATTGCTCGTCTTCGGCATCGTTCGGTGGGCCCATAGGACGTGCGGGAGCTCATCTGCCCAGGAGACGCCCTCCTTCCCCAGGCGCTTTTTAATGCCTTCCACAATGCTGCGGTTGGCCCTTTCTACTTGCCCATTGGCCTGAGGATGGGAGACCGAAGCAAAACTTTGCTCAATATGCATTCTTTCACACCATGTCTTGAACGGTTTCTCTGCAAACTGTTTCCCGTTATCACTGACTATACATAGCGGCATTCCGTATCTACACACTATGTTTTCCCAGACAAACCTCAGCACTTGATCTCCAGTGATGGTCCGGAGGGGTTTGGCTTCGACCCATTTTGTAAAGTAGTCAATGGCAACCAGCAGGAATCTGACCCCTCCGGTGGAAACAGGGAAAGGACCTACAATGTCAATCGCCCATTTCTGGAACGGCCATGCTGATGTTACAGGAACGAGGTTGTTCTTGGCTCGATGACTAATGGGAGCGTGCCTCTGGCAGTCTTCACATGATTGAAGCTCGTTAACCGCGCTTTGATGCATACCCGGCCAAAAATATCCGGCGTTCATGACTTTAGCTATGACCATCCTCGGTCCGGCATGGATGCCGCATATTCCCCAGTGGATTTCTCTTATGACGTAGCTAGCTTCCTCCGGTGTTAAGCATTTTAGGAGCGAACCTAAAAAGGTCTTACGGTAAAGCTGCCCATCATGAATCTGATACTGCAACGCTTTTACCTTTAGCTTCCGGGCCTGAGCTTTGTCTTCTGGGAGCGTCCCTTTTTTCAGGTAATCCACAATCGGAGTCATCCAAGAGTTTTCAAGCGTGGAGACTGACATGACTGACCCCGTCTGTTAGATGGCCGGGGTTTGCAGGGTTTCGACTAGAACTTCTTTGGATAAATGACAAAATGCTACGGATGCGAGCTTGCTCAAGGCATCGGCCTTTTTATTTTTACTCCGCGGTATATGTACTATCTTGCAAGAGTCAAAAGAGGAGATTAAACTATTAACTTGCTGAAGATACCGAACCATGTTATCCTCTCGTGCTTCGTATTCCCTGCTGACTTGATTGGCTACCAATAATGAATCAACATGTGCTAGTACGAAGGTGGCGCCGGCTTTGGCCGCGGTTTGGAGACCTGCAAGGAGAGCCTCGTATTCTGCTTCATTGTTTGAGGTTTTAAACTCGAACCGTAAAGCATAAGTGTATTCTATCCCTTCTGGATCTATTAAGATTAACCCTGCCACCGATCCTTCTTTGCTGGAGGCTCCGTCTGTATATAAGTTCCATACCCTTGGCAGGGCGGATTTTTCTTTAGTGCTCTCTCCGGTTGGTACCTCCGTGAGGAAATCTGCTACTGCCTGGCCTTTCACCGGTCCTCTGGTACGATAGGTGATATCGAAAGCGCTGAGTTCAATGGCCCACTTAGTAAGACATCCGGAGACCTCTGGCTTTCTGAGAATTTGCTGGATCTGGAGGTCAGTTTGCACCTCTATATTGAAAGCTTGAAAGTATCTTCGGAGGCGTCTAGAAGCATGTACCAAAGCGAGTGCTAATTTTTCGATCATTGGGTACCGAGTTTCATAATCTTTCAGGATGCGGCTTACGTAGTAGACCGGAATTTGTGCTTGATTCCGATGCACCACAAGTACTGCACTTATAGCGAAATGAGAGGCGGAGAGATAAACTGTGACAGTTTCTCCGGTGACTGGAGCGGTTAGGGTGGGCAAGGACCCAAGACAAACTTTTAATTCTTGGAACGCCGAATCAGCCTCCGGTGTCCATTCTATTTGACCTTTTCCAGTTCGCTTTTTTAAGACATTCATGAAAGGGATAGAGCGATCAGCCGCCTTTGAGACAAAACGATGGAGAGCGACGAGCTTACCGTTCAGTGACTGAATTTCTTTGACAGTTTTGGGTGGCTGCATGGAGACTACCGCTTTGATTTTATCCGGATGTGCCTGGATTCCGGACTGGGTTATCCATACACCGAGAAACTTTCCTTCTTCTAGACCAAAAGAGCATTTTTTGGGATTAAGTTTAAGATTGATACTCCGAAGCCGAGTGAAAGTTTCGAGTATGTCGTCAACCATGTTATCTTCGGCCTGACTTTTTATGACCAGGTCATCCACATAAATTTCTAAGTTCCTTCCGATCTGGTCCTTGAATGCCTTATCCATCAGCCTCTGATACGTTGCTCCGGCGTTTTTCAATCCAAATGGCATTTTGGTATAACAAAAGAGCCCTTCATTAGTTACGAACGCTGTTTTATCTTCGTCTTCTAAAGCCATCTGTATCTGATGATAGCCTTTATATGCGTCCAAGAAGCATTTAAGACGAAAGCTGGAAAGGGAATCAATCTTTAGGTCGATCTCCGGCAAGGGATAACAATCCTTCGGACACGCGTTGTTTAGATCGGAAAAGTCTACGCACATTCTCCAGGTTTTATCTTTCTTGGTTACCATTACCGGATTGGAGACCCATGTTTGGTACCGTACTTCCCTGATGATGCCGGCACTTAATAACTTTCGTACATCCTCGGAGATGGCTTTGTTACGTGCTGGAGCCATATTTCTTTTTCTTTGAGCTACTGGCTTTGCTGAATGCGACACCTTCAGCTTATGTTCAGCCAAACATCGAGGAACTCCCACCATGTCGGAGGTTTACCAGGCAAATACATCAAGGGAATTAGACAAGAGCTTCCACAACTTCTTTTTAGTACGCTCAGGAAGTTGAGCTCCGACTGTAATTTTTTGCTCCGGAAAATGCGGATGGATAGGCCATTCTTCTGCGAGGAGGTTCGGAGGCTTGTGAGTACCCTTGCTTTGTCGTATTTCAGCTACGCAAATTGTTGACTCGGAGTGCAAAGTTGCCACTCCTGCTTCGGTGGGGAATTTTAACGATCCATGAATGGTGGAGCTGATGATACCGTAGGCACACATACCGGGCCTTCCTAAAATAACATTATGAACGGACCTTGCCTCTACCACCAGATACGTTAAATTGACAGTTCGGACCAGACTTCCTTCTCCCAACGTTGTTGGCAAAGTAATTTGCCCTATGGGCTGTACCACCTCTCCGGAGAAACTTACCAACGGCATTGAGACTTGGATCAACTTTGCCTTGGTCTGCGGGGCTAGCTGTTGAAAACACTGCTTGTACATGATTTCGGTGGCACTTCCGCTGTCAACATAAATCCTCCGGACCTTGTGACCTGCTATGATTGCAGACACTATGATAGGTCCGTCCTTGATTTCTTCCGGATTAATAGGAGGAAAAGCAATAGGTTGCTTCATCCAAGCGGCCATATGGTGACTGGATCGCTTGATGCCTTGGTTGTCTGTTCTCCTGATCATACAAATTACCGGCTGGTTATTCGGATTATCTCCCGAATTTCCCGAAGATTTCCCTTCCTTCACTTCTTTCACTAGATGCGACAGCTTTCCGGATCGCACTGCTTTTTCTATTTCTTGCTTCAGGGACCAGCAATCATCTGTGTTGTGACCTCGAGCATGATGGTAATCACAATATTTCTTGGAATTCTTATCGCCCGGGTTTCGGAGTTTTGGTGGGGCAGGGAAGTTTGCCCCTTCCGCACTGAGGATTTCACTGGGAGTTTTGGAAAGATCTGATAGGTTGTAAAACCTAGACCCGGAACTTCTTCCACGTGGAGGTCTGTCATTCCTGCTGTAGGGGTGCGATCGTCCCCTACTCCCGGATGGAGTTTTGTCAAACACCGATCCACAGTTTTTCTTCCAGGAAGACATCTTGTGATCTGACTCCGGAGCTGGGTTACATGCGTTTTTGCCTCGAGCAAAAGCTCTGGCTCGTTCCATGAGTACCTCCATCGTCTTTGGGAGATTTTCGTGTAATTTTTCGACCAACTGATTGTTCCGGACTCCGTGACAGAATCCGGAGATCCTTAGCTGATCAACTACCCCACTGATCTGCATACTTTCCCGGTTAAACCGGTCAATGAAACTATCCAAAGATTCTCCATCCTTCCTCCGGATGTTGTGAACTTCGGTGATTTCTTTGGAATAGTGCCTTTGCTGGCTAAAATTCTGGAGAAATAGTCTTCGGAACTCTTCGAAATCGTTGATCTCTCCCTCGTTCAGCGCATCAAACCACACCCGGGCAGCCCCGGTTAATGTTTGTGCGAACATGAAGCACCACGCCGGCATCGGCCACTGTTCGACTCGTGCATCTCCGTCGAAATCGAACATATGATCATCTGGATCAGTTGTTCCGTCATACTTTTTTACTGTAGTTGGCATTTTGAGTTTCGGAGGAAGCTTGGCATGTGTGATGCGAGCGCTAAACTTTGACTTGGCAGTCATGGAAACTGGGTGATAGGGCTTGGTGAGTTCCGGATCATTAACTACGTCCATCTATGCTTCATTTCGTATTGCCATTGCTGGCGATGGTCCGGACGAACCCTGCATGTATCCAGTGTAAATTTCCGAGGTGACAACTGTGGAAAAAGTAGGAGGAGTAAACATTGTAGGACCCATAGTCCTTACCGGAGCTTCTTCTTGAAACAACCTGGTTCGTAAACCGAGGATTTGTTCATCTCTAGCCTGTTGTGCTTTCAATCTTCGTAGAAGACTAGCATTTTTAGAGAGAAACTCCGCATCAAATTCAGATGCTTGCGAAGTAGGAAGCAGAATAAATGGCAAGGTTGTTCCTGGTCCCGAGCTTAATACAGCTGAGATTGCGGGAACAGTGCTTGCTGGTGCTGTAGTTTGTGTACTAACAGTTGTAGATCCCAGATTCGCAGAACCTGAGGCCGCCATTTGTCAGTTCTTTGCTCAAGAAATTCACCAGAGTGAAGGACTAAGAGCTTTGAGATCGGATGGCGCCAATTGAAGAACCAAAGAATCGAGTTTAGGCCGGAGCCTGTAAACGAGGGTTTGGATCTTGTAAAAGAGCTTGAGGAACAGTCCTGCAAAACAGAAAACCGTTAGGCTCGCCGCAGAGATGGGAGGGCCCCTCTGCGACCACCCTCCGGCGTGAGGATAAGTATTGGTAGAGAGAGAAAGTAGAGAGAGAAAGTAAGGACGAAGGTTCAGAAAATCGTACTTGGCTTTGTACTTGATGGGGTATTTATAATAGTCAACTGAGATGACATCATTCGTCCAGACGCACTTGAATGGAGGTTCGTCCTCGGAGGTACTTGATATGGAATGGACATGTTTCAGACGTCCGTTTCAAGTGGAGTTTGGTTCGTCCCAAGGATCATGTCCGGCCTCGGACATGTATCTTCAGGAATAAAGTTAAGAAGATCAACATGAACTAAAAAACCTAATGCTAACTATGCTACAAATATCGTCAGAGAACTGAAGATGCTAAAGTCGAGCCAAAAAAAGATATGAACAAGCCAATGGTAGATCGGAATGGGTTCAAGCCATGATAGACAAAGTCACATCCATGCATAAAAACGAAGCATGGGAACTTGTCCCAAAACCAAATGATTTCAAAGCCATAACATACAAGTGGGTGTATAAATTGATGCGGAAGGCAGATGGTTCTACAGATTGTTTTAACGCTCGGTTAGTTGCTCATGGGTTCACACAACATCTAGACATTGACTGTCAAGACGCATTCGGTCCAATAGCTAAGCTTACCACAGTTCAATTAGTCTTAGTCGTTGCTGCAAGTAGAAGTTGGAAGCAATAGATGGTTCAAAACAATCGCCTAGGACGTGAGTTGGAAAAATCAACAAGTTTTTGCAACATAATGGTTTTACCATGATGACGGCTGATTCAAGTCTATTCGTTAAGATCACTAGAGCCAAAGTTGTAGTCGTTCTTCTTTACGTAAATGCTTTAATCATTACATGTGATTATGATGAAGATGCAATTGTACAAGTAAATGAGAATTTATGTCTTCGGTTTCAGATGAAGGAACTAGGTAGACTTAGTCACTTCATGGGGTTAGAAGTTATTTATAAGACTAATCAAATTGTGTTACACTGTAAGAAGTATCGTTATGATTTTCTAAACAATTTCGGGATGCTCGATTGCAAGCCCTAGACGGTTTTGATGGATACGACTATGAGATTGTGTATGCATATGGGAAATGAGTTTGAAGACCCGACTACGTATTGTAATATTTGGAGATTTGATCTATCTTACTCTCACAAGACCAGACCTAGCTTTTGTTGTTGATGTCTTGAGCCGATACATGAAACCTCATCTAGATATAATATGGAGAGTGTTGAGGTATATTTAGACAATCGCAAACTATGGAATCAAGTTCAAGAAGAATGTCTGGAACTCGTAGGATACAGTGATGTGGATCATGCAGGAGATTTGGATACAATGAGATCGCCATCCGGGTACTTGTTCATGTTGGGTCAAAGAGTTGTGGCATGAAGCAATAAGAGACAATCCACATTATCTACCATAGAAACCAAGTGTATTGTTGTTGCAATGGCAACCCAGGAGTTCGTGTGGTTACAACTACTACTTAGAAACTTGAGTCAAAAGTAAAATAATATGTCTTCAATTAATTAAAGTTAAGAAGAAGAGTTAATTACTGTTTTCGTCCCTGTGGTTTGTCAAAAATCACTATTTCAGTCCATTAGTTTAAAAATTGCGATTTCAATCCCTGTGGTTTCACTTTCGTAACCATTTCAGTCCACTTCCGTTAACCCCAACCATTTATTCTGTTAAGTACACGTGAATTGACCATAATGCCCTTATTAATAAAAAAACAAAAAGATATCTAAATGAGTTAATTACTGTTTTCGTCCCTGTGGTTTGTCAAAAATCACTATTTCAGTCCATTAGTTTAAAAATTGCGATTTCAGTCCCTGTGGTTTCATTTTCGTAACCATTTCAGTCTAGTCTCCTAACACCGTCTATTTTACCGTTAAGTTTTTAATGAAATAGCTAAATTACCCTTGTGTTAATTAAATATGGACTTATGTGATTTTATTATTGGATTTATGTGATTTTATTGTTGTATGACATATGGACTTAAATTGGATTGTAGGGTTCGACCCACAATGGCTTCAGTAGAAGTAGAAGTCTGGCACTAATTTTACATATATGGTTCCAAAATTTTAATTTTGGATTTTAGAATGAGAAAATGTCCAGGTGAGCGTTATTTTTCAAAGTTATTATGTTAATTGATGCTGCTAGGAAGATATTAATTGGGTAGGGTAATGGGTCGCCGGACATTAAGAAGGTGGGGTTGTGATGCCGGAGAAGATGACCGGAAACTTTTGCCAGAAATGAGAGCAAGGATGGAGTGAGGTGGGGTAGCGTGTGGTTGAGTTTTAACAAGTGGGTCCTAGAATACAATCTTTTAAATTTCTATGGTTTTTTATTTAATTAACACAAGAGTTATTTAGGTATTTCATTAAAAACTTAACGGAAAAATAGACGATGTTAGGAGACTGGACTGAAATGGTTACGAAAGTGAAACCACAGGGACTGAAATAGTAATTTTTTACAAACCACAGGGACGAAAACAATAATTACCTCATTTAGATATCTTTTTGTTTTTTATTAATAAGGGCATTATGGTCAATTCACGTGTACTTAACAGAATAAATGGATGAGGTTAACGGATATGGACTGAAATGGTTACGAAAGTGAAATCACAGGGACTGAAATCGCAATTTTTAAACTAATGGACTGAAATAGTGATTTTTGACAAACTATAGGAACGAAAATAGTAATTAACTCTAAGGCCGGAGGGTGTGGGGGGCGCCACCCTCGCAACCTCAGCCTCTATAGCGCCCCGGGCGCTATACACCCACACCCTCCATGTTAAGGAGGGGCGCCATCAAGCTTCAGCCAACATGATGGCGAGAGAGGAGGGGGTTATCAGCTGGGGCCCACTTGTTTGCACCGATCAATTTTTTTTTTTTTTTAATTTTGCTCTATAGCGTCTAGGGGGGTTATCACCACACCCTCCATGTTAAAGGGGGGGGGGGGGGGGGGGCATCAAGCTTCAGCCAATGTGGCGCCTACATGGTGCTGAGGTGTCCTTATAAAGCCCCAAGGGGGGTTATCCCACACCCTCTAGCCTAAGAAGAAAGAAATGAACTTGGAGTATTTTAGCACACAAAGACAAATAGCGAATGTGTTTACCAAAAGCTTGTCAGGAGAGAAGTTGATTGGTTTTTTAAGGGATATGAATATGGAAATTGATGTTGAGAGGAAGTGATAAAGTGATCAACATCAAGGACTGATCTGAAAGTACGGTTTGTAGGACAACATAAAGTTTAAAGGATAATTAAAGAAGACTAAAACAATGTTCAAATTATAATTTCACAATATGAAAATCTGTACAACACAACTGTACATGCGACAATTCAAAACTCATTTAAAGAAAAACAAAAACCCCTGGTGAAGCAATCTCCTAGGAAATTAAAGAAAGTATAAAACAAACAAGCCAACTTTGAACAAATCCACTCCGGTAACTATTCTCCGTCGTATCTCAGCTCCTTACGGAGCTTTTTAGAGAACGACTGGCAGGCATCCACGCTCAAATCCACCGCGGCCGCTAGTGCTACGTACGCAGCCGCATCCTCTGTGCACGTAACGTATTGAACCCCAATCTCCACTTCCGGATTGGTACCACCCACCTTAGATGACATTACAAAACCTCGATGCATTACTTGTGCCCATGACCCATCTGACCCTGACCATGACCACGAACCCGAACCGGAGTCAAAGCTGCCGCTTGGGGTGATCATGGGTGACGCCCCGTTGCTTATGTCTATAGTGAATAATCCACCGTGTTTAGAACTGATACTGGAGTTTGATATAGTAATCGGGTCCAGCCCAGCCTCTGGTAGTAGCTCGAAACGGTAGCCGAGAAGGCCCGTAGAGTCCCTCCATGCCTCTAGACGGCCCCACGGCTTCCATGTGTTGTCACCCGGTCGAAGTATGAGCCAACCACCTGGATTCGAGCGGCCAACATCGTCTGATCCGTGTGATGGGACAAACGGTGTCACCATCGATGCCATCGCTACTGGTGAACCCGACAGATCATGGATTGTAATCGACCATCCTTTTCGCTCTTTCACAACTTTTTCTTTCTCATGTCTTATTGATCTTAACCACTTTCCGGAGTTGTTTGCTTCTGATGATCTGAGAGGTGAACCAAGATAACTGTAAGATACAAATTACAAGAAAAATTTGTTCACTCCAACAAAACATAAAGACGTTACCCAGATCTCAGGTTGCGGTCACCCGAGGTTCTGAAACTGAATTTGCAAGTAAAAACAGCTTGACGAAGATTCCCATTAACTTGGAAAACTTGTGGGCTACACTCGGGTTCACCATCAAACACGAAAACAAATCTTGGGTCGGGTTCAACCCGAACATCCAAATGCAACTCAACCGATTTCTTGGAACCAACCTTTACCCATCGGTTGTGAAGCACCAGGCATCCCCGGTTATTATCGATCACCTTAGAGTCCAAGCTCACCGAAACAGCACCGATAAGCTTACTGGATCCAACACCACAAATTGGATTTCCTTTCGGACCCGAATAGAGTTGTATTTTCAGTCCGTTTGATTTGTCAATCACCAACTTATCGAACTCTGATTTCTTGAAACTGAAGCTTGCCTGAACCTGATCGCCTACTTGATTCACATGATCACAACACGCAACATCGGCGATCTGGGTTGTGAAGTTCTTGAGCTTAATCTTGCAATAACAACTCAACGGTGGAGGGCTGTTGCAAAACTTAAGACATAAATTTCTGACTACAATTCGAACGAAAGGACACGGATCCATTCAATCAACTACAGTGACGTAGTGGCTTATTTCCTGGAAATACAGTGATTGTAATTTAAAACTACACAATATATAATAGATACAGACAGATATGTGATAGTGAGATCGAAAGTGGCATGAGCTGGAGAATTAAAAATATAAATGAGAGAGGATGATTGATGCATGGACATGCGTGCAAGAATGAGCTGGGAGATGCCACCCGAATCTATTTAATATTTATATATCTCCACAGGTTATATATCAATATTAAAAAAAAATAACATACATGTCCCTCAGCAAGTTGTTTCCTTTTTGGTTCTGTCATCGACTATGTAATCCATCTAAAGCTTATTTGAATAATTGATTTGCTAATACATCCACATCCACATTTACCTTTTCTTATTGTTATATACTATCATCCCTAGTTTGGCTTGTTGACATGTGTAGTGTGAATTAACATTTTCATAATATCAATCTGTTAGAAATTTCACTTCGATGAAGTATTATATTGACTTGGATTTAATTATGAAACAACCGAGATTTGAGAACCCGAGGTTTTTTTCTCAAGAATACTATTTTCTCCGTGCAATCAGGTTTAGATAAAATCTTATATGTGAGGTGATTGGGTTAAAACACGGTGTATTTTGTAGTAGTTTGCGTTAATTCTGAGTGTGATAATACATTAATTCATATGGGTTTATATACTTATTGCTTGTTTGGTGTTTTTGGCTTAACAGGTGCTAAAAAGGGTGAAAAAGAGAAACCGAGCTGAAAAATGGGTTTGACGGGTCAACACGGGACTTGTAGCGTAAAAAGTCAACCTGGGCAGTCCATGCGACACGCGGCTACACCTCCATACTCTCCCGCAACGCACGACAGAGTCCAGTTACGGGAAACTTATAAAAAAGGCCCAAATCGTTTTTTAGGTTATCCATTCACCTTCCAGCCATTCCAGGCTAATTCAGAGGCAATTTCCTGCACTTTTGACCATAAACTGCATCCGTTTAAGTTGTTTCTCATGTTTAATTGTAACAACCAGGAATTTATAAAACTCTAAATCAGAATTATAAAGTGCTAATTAAACAGGAACCAGCTAACTAGGAAATTATAATCCAGTCAGCTACGAGCCTTGTAGTGGCATATAATAAGGTTAAAACACCTAGATTATAAATTAAACAAAAGCTAAGGGACCAAACTTACAAAGATTGAAAGTAGAATGTTAAAAATAGAAATTAACACACCAAGCACACACATACGTGCGTGTCTGGGTCGATCAGAACAAGGGGGCGACCTGGGATTCCCTTTTCAAACCCAAATCCTCACAAAAGCTCAAAATTGGAAGCCTAAATCAAGTCTAAATCGATTTTCAAGCACAAATTCATGATCACCTAGTTGAAAGGATCATAAGGTATGTAAAATCGTGATGTTTTGATTCATCTTAAATTCTAGGTTAATTGTGAGAAACTGAAATTGAGCTTAAATATGTGATGCATGGATGAATCTTGAAGTAATATGATGTCTAGGGTTAAACCCTAGATGATTCTTGTGAAAACCTTGCATCATACTTGTAGGGTTTGTGATTACCATGGTAAGTGATTAATGAAATTGTAGAAGTTAGACAAACACTGAGATTATGAATTTTTATTTTAGTGAAACTGAATTTATGTGTTAAATTCAGAAAAATATTGATGTTGAAACTTGTTGCAAATGCCCAATTAAAGTGGATATAGAGGGAAATAACATGTCAAGAAACTAGTAATGATTTTGTAAGAATTTGACCCGCTAGGTGTTTGTTGAAACGCCTAAATGAGGAATAAAATGTTAAATCGGACAAAAACGCAGATTTGAATATCATAATAAATTGTCCGTTATTGATTATAAAAGAGTTCTAAACTGATGGTGAATGGAACTCTTTAGGTAAAGCATCCGGATCGTCAAGTGGACAAGCCGGAGGTCAAACACGCTTGAAGGGTGCACTTTGAAGGTACGCGACTTATAGTTTCACTACATTATGTCTAATTGTTAGTCTTACTTTGTTATATCGATAATTTGGTAAACAAGGAAAACCCGTTAAGTCGCGGGAGTGACAAAGTGCCTTAGACAAGCAAAACGGGTCAAAACATGTGTTAGAAATAGAGTTTGGATGTGTCTAGTAATGGTGACATACATTCGGCATCCAAACGTGACAAAACAGGTTGGGTTATAAACATAAAATTAATAATCATCACTTGGGATTGGTCATATATTAAGCGTAGGCCGTGTAACGGACACGCTAATTCGTTGTAAAAGCATGAACCCTTTTAGAGGGATTATAGTTCGGAACATTTGTTTGTCAATCGATTCCGAAAAGCATGATTAAATCCTTGGAATTAAGCATGATAGTTATTGCATAAGCGCCCTCGGGAGGGGAGCGAAAAGCCATAATTGGTAGACATGGAAACGGGTGATATGGTTTGAAATTAGGGATGCCAATAATACAAGTTAGGGAACTTGTAAACAAATGGGCCAAATAAACAAGAGATGAATTAAAAGCCAACTGCTCTTGAAATGATATTTTTTATGCAAAACGTGTTGATAAACGCGTCCGTAATTAAATTACGGTCGCGTAGGAAAAAGAATCGACTAAAACGGACGCCCGAGTCAAAAGTTATGCCACTTTAAAGTTTGGAATCGAGATAAGTGGTGCTGGGCGAAATTAGCAGCTCCAAATAACAATAGTCTGTCGAAAATGCATGCTGGCATCGCGCCACGGCCGAAGACACCCACCGTCGCGCGGCGCGACGACCACCCTTCTCCTTCCTCGCGCGACGCGACCGACCAGGAACGTGGAATTTTCTCGTTTTTTATATGTTTTGAGCATGGAATATGTTATACTAGATTTTTAAAGTGTCAAAACTAATCATTTCCATGGTTTTGACCGTAGGGAAGATGACGGACCTAACCCGGATGGTGATCAAGCTATTATCAAGAACCAAACGCACTAAACAAAGCTTCCGCACTTGATCTATTTTGTTTTAGCAATATGTAGATACTTGAACTATGTTTTCAAACGTTATCTAGTAGACTCTTGAAGTTATGTTTTGTATGTTTAATGAATAATTTGCTTTTAACTGGAATATTAGGATCAAATATGGTCTTTTAATCAGGAAAGTTTTTGTAAACTCGATATTTTGGTACTAAATGCTTATCTTGTATCTTTAATCTCGTTATTTAAGTCGGGTCTTACATTAATCCATCCCCGATCGAGATTGAAGCTGTGATGACAACCATGAGCGGCTAAACGCGTTGTGACTTCTTCTCGAATGAACAATTGCTTGTCTTGATATGAATACTTGTTTCTGATTCTTTTAAATCGGTAAAGCTTGACTACTTGTGTTTATTTTGTGCAACGGTTATCATATTTGAATTATTTATCGTTTATTAAGCGTATTGGCGATATACTTGCATCGTTAGCGGGTTAATAAATGGTGGATAATTGGTATAATCAAGCGGGTTGTTAGGTTGTACAGTGAATCTTAAAAACTATCCATAGCAATTAATCAAAATCATTAATCCAAGACCATGTCTATGTGGTGTTTTAAATCGGTAAAAAGGTGTTTGTGTTAAAAAAAGGGTAATTGAGATTCCGGGTGGAGGTTACTTTTTCTCTTATTGATACAACTTTTCTCATTAATTTTCGTTTTCTTTCAAACAATTATTAAAACCCCCGAATTCAGAATAGATTAGATCATAGTTAAAATCAAACATTAACCACAAATTCCCTGTGGATACGATACCCTACTTACGCTATCTACATAGTTTATTTAGGTTACAGTTTGACCCTAACGATAGTCATCAAAATGGCGCCGTTGCCGAGGAATTCGTGCACTTAGTGTTAGTCTAGATTAGTTGTTTTTCTTATTTTCAGAAAAAAAACCCAAAAATATTTCTTTTTGTTTATTTTTGTTTTGTTCCGTATTATGTGCAGTTTCTTGTTTACTTGTGTGCATGTGATTTCTTATTGCATGCATACTATGTTTTCAGGAAGATCATCACTACTTCTTTTCGATCCTGAAATTGAAAAGACCATCGGACATAATTTAGTTATTTGTTTAGCTTTAAAAGGAAAGCACCGGTTTTAGCAATGAATCCTCCAGAAGTCAACCGACCCTGAATCAGCAACCACCACAACAAGAACCACTTCCTGATATGCCACCACCACCATTCCAAAATCAAAGCTAACAAAATTAACCTCAATCTCCAAATCATCAAATTCAACCACCATTACCCTTCGAAAACCAACAAAACCAACCAAATCATCCACCACCACAAAACCTAAATGCTAGACAAGCACCTCCACAAGGTGACTTTCAAGTGAGAGGTGGAAATTTAGAGTACCCACGCATAGGTAACCTATTAGGAAACCAACAACCCGAGCCGATTTGGGTTGTGAATAGACCTAATCGTGAACCACACCCGCACTGTGCAGGTGACTAGTTTGAACAGAGAATGAATCGGGGTAGAGTGGATGATTGGGAAGATGGTAGATTGGATTGTGGTTCGAAGGATGACGAAGAATGGGATGTGCGTGAAGCATATGTGGGAATGCAAGGAGGCCAATTAAATTTGGTGGCAAACCAGGATTACCAAGGATTTCAGCAAAGACAACCACGTGGGGGTAACGAATATCAATCCCCACCACTGGTGAATCGAGCACCGCCCGTACCACGTCAAAGGAAAAGAGATCCGAGATTTCCAGATCCGAATATTTGGGGGGGGGGGGGTAGAGAGTCACATCTGTCCACAAATTGCGAAACACTCATCACCTATTGTCATGCCCGTTCTTAATGGTGATCGATCTTTTGAGGCAAAATCGCATATCTTGAACATGTTGCCTAATTTTCATGGAAAGGGGCGTGAAGAACCGTATGCTCATATTACGGAATTTAAAGCAGTTTGTGGTATGATAGGTGGACACGGGTTCACACCGGATCAAGTTAAGTTAGTCCTATTTCAGTTCTCCCTAAAAGACTTGGCACGTGAATGGTTCATCTCCTTGCCTTATGCAAGCATTCACACTTGGCAAGAGTTACAACAACAGGTCCTAGAAGAGTATTATACTCCACAAAGAACCAAGTCGGGAAGAGCCGCCATTAGAGAGTTCCAACAACTTCCGGGTGAGTTATTCTATTTATCATGGAAGAGGTTCAATCAATTGATCCATAATTGTCCCCATCATGGCATTCCAAGATGGGAGTTAATTACCGCTTTCCATGACGGGATATCTAATGAAGATAGGTGAGACATCAAGGCCACAATGGGAGGCACTTTTCTAAGGAATCATGTGGATGTGGATTATTTGGATATTGTAGCAACCGACTCGAAAAGGCAAGCCCAATCTGATAGAGGAAAGAAATATCCAATCTCTACATCAAAAGGTACGGGAGCATTTACCACTCGGGTGGCTCACTTAAAGAGAGAGAAGGAGGCTTAGAAAGCCAATTGGCGAGATTTAAAAGTCTTGGAGGAAAAGACTCGATACATGCTGCTTGGTCTTATCCGGTGTGTGATTCCTGTGGGGAAATAGGTCATGCTATGAGAGATTGCCTGGACCAATTCATATGAGCTAAGGAAGAGGTTAACCAGGTTTATGGTGACCAACAAAGATTTGATATGAATTCAAACACATATCATATAGGTTTAAGGAATCACCCAAATTTTAGATATGGTAATAGTGCTAATCAATCTAATCTTAATTTTCAGATACCTACTCAAGGAGGTCAGCCATATCAAAATAGGAAGCCTGGTTACAACAACCAAAATTACAATCAAAAGAGCTATCCACAGAGTTCAACAAACGAAGGTCAAGCTGTCCAGCTGAACGGTCGAACAATGAGATGATGGAAATTCTGAAGCAAATAAAAAAGGACCAAGAGGTGCAAGCCAAGGCTTATCAAGCTTTAGAAAAACAAGTTGCATAGTTGGCGGCCGAGGTGACTCAAGGAAGACGAGATCCAGGGAAACTACCGACTGATACTATAAGGAATCCTCAACATCCCGCAAGAGTTAACTCAGTAAGTACCCTTCCTAAATCTGAGATTATTGATACAGGTCTTACGTCTTCGTCTCAAGTAGTTGTAGGTATAAGGGAGGAGATTGATGGAGGTGAGGAGAGTGAGCTAGGGGCACCACTCATTCCAATTAGAGTTGGAAAGTTTAAGATCCATAAAGCTCTATTGGACCAGAGAGCAAGTATGAGTGTCTTCCCTAGAAGCTTATATGACCAGTACGATTTTGATCCTCTACATGCCCTTGATAAGAGGGTGATTTTGGCGGATGATACATGTGTGACAACTGTGTTCTGTAATCATCGCATACTGTAAAACAATGTCAGTTATCAATAAAACAATGTGCTTTGGTGTTATTATATGTGTTTTGGTGTTATTGTATGTGCAATTGTGTTTAATGATTTTACAATTTGATTCGATTCCGATTTCAAGCTTTAAATCACTTTCTGGAAGGTTATACGCAAACTAGTGCTTAAACGCAATCAGTTTAATTCAACGTACACTCCGAAACTGTGACGTAAGCCAAACGTACCCTAAATATCCTTTACATAACTTAGAAATAAGTTTCGAAGGATTCGGTATGGTGAAAACATGTTTATTTGAACTAAAGAACTATTTACGACAAAACTGCGAAACGAACGTTAGTGACCGCCCGGATAATTTCTAAATCCTGAAAATATTCTGTTATGATTAAAAATTTATTTTAATCAGGTCCGTGTTGAAAAATAAATTAAAACACTTAAAAACGTTATTTTTCAAGTTTAAGCGCGTACCGAGTGTTTCTGCGTGACACAATGCTTCTACTACAAAACGCAGACAACGCAGCCAGTCTCGGCAACTGAAATTTATTTCAGTAATATTTTGGCGAGATTATTCTTATAGAATAATAAAAATAATTTAGAACGCCATAAACCGGGAATTAAACGCTAGATAAAATACCCGGTACCCGGTTAAACACCTACTTTTATCTTATTTACCAACAAAATTACACTTCACCCCCCTCCCCCTTTCAAATTTCAGTCACCTCTTGTGGACCCCATCATATATTTTGTCAAGACTTCCCAAGATTTAAATTGATATTACTAGATTTCTTTTGATTATGTTGGATTTCATTAGATTTTATTTAGATTGTTTTCCTATAAGTACACTCCATCCTCACTCAACACCCTCACTTCACTCACTCTCTCTCTCTCTCTCATTTTCAGTCCACCCCCAAACCGAAACCATCACCACCATTTCACACCATCTTCATCCAAACATCAAGTTCCATACAAACTTTGAAGTTGATCCATGGAAGTTGCAAGTTGAAGGGCTTTCAAAGGAGCTTTATTCTAGTCTTCTTCATCATCTTTTCTTCATCTTTGCACTAGAGAATCATCTCTAGCTATAAGCTAGTAGTAAGCTCTTGTTTAACCTTTGATCATCTCATTTTATGGCTAAAATTTGTAGTATGATGCTTATGTTAAACACTAAAGTAACAAGACACAAGAAGATGAACATGAAACTTTTACATGAAGTTCAACATAAAAGTTACAAAATGTGTACATAAGAATGAGTCTTGAAGATGAAAACTTGTTGGTTTAGGGTTGGTTAAAAACATGCATGATGATTGATCATTGATTCCTTGACAAACCCGCTGTTAGGACACTTGTTAATACGGTTTAGTAATGTTTAAACCACAAAGTAACATGCTGATGTACATATTCAGCCGACTTCAACAGGCTGTAAACAGACCTTAATAACTCGAAAAACAGAATTTCTAAAGCCTACATTATGTATTTTCAAAAAACGAAGAAAATGGCACTGGAATCATATTTTTTTGAAATCGTTTACTATTTTTAAAGACCCGTTTTGTAACAGCAGCTAAAGCTGAGTTTTACTGCAGTAAATGGGTGATACGTTTTCAGTCATAACTCGAAACCTGAGGAGAACCAGCCCATGAAATTTATACTGTAAATGACCACTAATGTCGTAGTAATTCTCCCACTGGAATTACATCAAACGGACTTACGATAAATTTTAGATGAATTATTTCGTAGACTGCAATTAGAAAGTAACAAATCTGATTGCAGTCCGGTAAACGATTTTCTTTAAAATACTGATAATGAATTGGACCCCGATATTTTTACACAATAATATTTGGTTCGTGTGAGACGTTCTGTAAAAATTTGGGAATTTTTGGAATAGGTTAACCATTTTATTTAAATGTCCGAAAACAGTCCAGTTTCATATATATTAAAACAGAAATGATATAAGTAGTATTTTGCATGTCAAAGTGTGGGTTTTGATTATTAAAATCATTCTTATTTAATTTAGGGCGGATAAACAATTTGAGGGATTGTGTTAACATTTAAAAACTCACCCGAAGGTGAGTACATAGATCCCCTCTTTTTACTGTTTTCGACTGTTTTGGGGTGATTCATATGTATCAAAACGATTTCAATATTCTAACGATGGTTTCAAAACGATTGAGATGGTTTATACAAAACTAATAACGATTTTGATAATGTGAACGAACTTGTTGGTGGTAGTTACATAACGAATGACATTCATTAGCATTGATCAAGCCGACCAGTATTAGGTTATGGTACCATAGGATCCGACAAATCCCGTTATCAAACCGGACCCATGGTTATGTGTGGGTTAGGTGTGTAACGACTGAATCTGATGATTGTTAACTTACCCTTTGGTAGTTTGTTAATACGAGAATGAGTGGAACGATGAACGAGTCATAAAGGTTTGAATGTTATTAGCGAGACGACCAAAAGTAGTTTTCACAATTAAAACGAGAACGATATTAAACGATTGTATGATTTTTGAACGATTATGAACGATTTAAACAAATGGACGATGATCCATAACGAGAACGAGTTAAACGATGTCACACAACGATGTTTACGAAACCATATAAACCATACGAGTTTTATTACAAGAACGATTTACGATTTGGTTTACGAAAACAAATGTTTGGGTTAAGATTCATGGCATCGAGGTTTATAAATCATAACCAATCTGTTTTGATTTGGTTATTCAATTTACGATACAAACATTTCACAAAACAAGGTTTTCTAATAACGAAGTTGTACGAGTTATTTCAACGTATAAACGAGCCATGAATCTGACACTCTCACAAAACCTATGTACTCGCCAGCATTTCTTTGCTGACTTTGTTTTTACATATGTTTCAGGTGAAGTGGCTTAGTGTTGATTGCGAGTAGGATGTATTGCTCACATAGGACTGGACGAGGCCTTAGTGATTTAATAACGATGATAAACTATGTTTGACTTGCTTGTTTAACTTTAAGAAAATGTTTAATATTCAATAAAACGAAACTCTTTGTATCCATGGTTTGAAACAATAATTCTGTTACAACACTCCCCGACGTTTCCGCCATGATTTGTTGTTTTACGTGGTCAGGGTGTGACAACATGGAAGCAACTGATGTGTGTAAAATTCAACATATAAATTACATCAAATGAGGCATAAAACTAACCATTTTTAGTACTAATGTTGGAAAAAGCGTGCTTTTGTCTTCCTTTTGAATTTACAGGACCAAATGAGCTTAAACAAGCAAAAGGAACAAATATGTAGCAAAAACTAACATAAATACAAAGAAAAGGAATAAATGTGACATGCCCGACCCCTCGACAGCATCCCCAAGAGCAAAAATAAGAAACAGAAGGCTGACCACGACCCGTGCCCACTGGACACGGGGGCGTGGTCAGGTGTCTGCAGAAAGGACAAAACTGTGGAAGCTTCTACGCCCACCACGGGGGCGTGCCCAGCTCAGCACGGGGCGTGGTCAATGCTAAGATTCGCAGAATCTTGCAAAATCTTGGTAGTACAGATACGCTTCTGCACACGGGGCCGTGCCCACTGGACACGGGCCGTGTTGAGCCCTATGCTGACAAATGCAATTAATGAAGGAAGAGAAAAGGATGGCCACATGGCGTGTTCATTGGACACGGGGCCGTGGCCGGGCTTCTGTTCAGGCTATAAATAGGGGTGCTTGGTTCACTTCAAAGGCATCCCTTGGCAAACCACCTCTCTCCCACTTTGCCACCATTCACCACCACGACAACACCCACATACACCACCATCATCCATCATCCACCTTAGAGTGTGTGTAGTAGTCTCGGGATCCAAGATTGATAGTAAGAGTTCTTGTCAATCAAAGGCCATGTTTGGCTAAGTCTCTTACATCACTTGGTGAAGACAAGTCTTTAATGTATTACTTTTGATTTTTAATCTTTTCACACTTTTTATTTGGTTTTGTATTAATGACTTTAATAACTAGTTTCATATGTTGAAGGTGAAACTTCTTTATCATTTGTCTGTGGTGTCTTGGCATTACTTTACTGTCTATATAAAGTAAAATATTTACACCATTCATATCTCTACGATCTATATAGAGATATGTTGGCTACCTGGTCGGGGGTTAAGGGAATGGTTTAATAAGGTTCTTGCCTTGTTCAGTGTATAGATCCTGCAAGGACCTGGGTCAAGCTTACTAGGACCTCCTTCAATACCCACTGGTATTTAATGGTGGGGGTGCGAATGGCTTGATCCCCTCATATGTAAACTACTATTTATACATTAAACCGACTTCTTGGGATTGTATCCCTGCTGACTCAAACCACTTAGCCGAGGGTAACGTCACCTTCAAAAGAGGGGCCTACCACTTTTCGCATTAATAACTTAATTAATTATCTTTCAATATTCCGACCCTTTGGGATTGTATCCTTTCTGACTCAAACCATTGGGTTGAGGGTAACGTCACCTTCAAAAGAGGAGCCTACTACTATAACTAAAATAATCTCTTAAAAAGTGTAAACGTGCGGAAATCATCAAATGATACATTAAAGGCGATTCAGATAGAAGTGATTCATCTTGTCTATTTGTTTTTATTTTATTTTTATTTCTGCATTTTTAGTTTATTTTTCATGCTTAAAACCTTTTTCTAAAAAAAATTAGTTTGATTAGACGTTGAGGATAAACCGGTACTAAAAGCTCTTGTGTCCTTGGACAACCTTGGTAACTTTCCAACGCTATACTACGCTCACGATTGGTGCACTTGCCCAAGTGTTTGTTTAGAGTTAGTAGAATATCGTGTTTTATAAATTTAAAACTTGACTAATGTGTAAAATAGGCTTAAAATATCAATAAAAACATAATACACCTTGCACACACCAAATTTTTGGCACCGTTGCCAGGGACACAAGGATTTTAAGAAAGTTAGGAATCAACGGCTTAATCATTTTTTCTTATTTTTCTATTTTTTTAGGATTTTTCTTAAATTTTCAGCATCTGCAGACTTCAGCACGGGGCCGTGCCCACTGAACACGCCTCGTTCCCAATCTTTGTTACTGGCAATCCTGTTTTAGGTCAGACAGTAGCTGAACACGGAGCCGTGCCCACTGAACACGCCCCTGTGTCCGCCCTCCAGTTACTGAAAACAGAACCGTAAGATCCCGACGGTTGGTAATTTCTGACAAAACTATGAGCGATATTGATTACTTTTACTTTCGCTACTATTATGGTGAATGGTGTCAAATATGTGGTGGATCTCATGAAAATTTAGAATTTTACTTTCTAAATTACACTCCCCACTATTTAGACCCATCGTTTCCATGTAACCTTAAGATGGGCGAAAGTAAAAACGATCACTACCTCTCCCTCGAATGCTCTCAATCATTTCTTTTAGATGATATGATTCTCGAAGAATTATGTCAACTCAAAGAAATAATTCTCAAATTGATAAAAGAACTTGAGATGGAAGCAAACTATTCATCCCAAGACGACGATCAAGGAGAATTATTGAGATCGCATTCAGATTCTAACAACATCGTCGATACCGAAAACACCTCTAACTCTTGTGAGGACATGAGCGATAGTTATCCCTATGTCGATTGTGTCATGAAGGACTCTCCATCGGTCTCCGCCGATGCGTTCATAGACCTAAGTGATTCGACATATACCTTCTTTAAAGAGAGCCCGGATAAGGGGAATAAAAGTCGGTTTCGCCCACCGGTATTTAGCTTAGGTTTTACCCTTTCCGATAACCTCTTGCGTTTGTGTTTGAATCAAGAGCAATTTAGGTACCTTAGGAACTTCGGTGTTGTTCCGTCCAGTAAGGAACCGCCCGATCCGGACAGATTCCATAAAATAAGACGAAACTTCATAAAACTCTCTAGCCACGGGGTTGTGTCCAGGTCAACACGCCCCGTGCCCGCCTAAAAATTGACCACGGGGTCGTGTCCAGGCCAACACACCCCGTGCTCAGAATACGGACAAAATGTGTCAGATTCATGTCTGACCACGGGGCCGTGTCCAGCCGACACGGGGCCGTGGTCAGCGTGCTGTCGTTTTCTATAAAGTCAGCATGATTCCTGCATATTTGGACCCATTCCAAAGACAAAGATCTGTTGGGATCTTCACATATACCCTATAAGGTATATTCCAAAGAAGGTTCTCAAGAACCATCTTGTCTTTACCACTTTTGTCTCTTGCCTCCTTTTTCAAAAACTCCTCAAAACCTCCATTAAAGCTTGAAACTTCTATGATTTCAAGCTTTATTGTGATATTTGCTAGGTTTTTAACCAAGGAATCTTATCAAAAATAAGTTTTACAACACTATTTTAAGTTATTTTTGCTCAGAAATGTTACAAAAGTCAGAAAAATAATTTAAAGCACTAAGATTTCTTGTTTCAAAAATCTGCAGAATGGTGGCCACGGGGCCGTGCTCAGCGAGCATGGGGCCGTGGTCGGAGTTAGTGTTTCATTTTTTTGAACTTTTTGACTTGTTTTCTTAGAATGTCGAGCCGAAACCGCGGAACATCCTCAGCTCACTCAAGGAACGATCGAAGGGGAAGAAGAACATCGGTGGAAGACTCCTTGGTCAACTATGTGTACACCTTGCGATAAGCCATTGATGAGATGACATCAGTGGAGGAAGCCTTGATTGACCGCATTAACCATTTGTCGGTGGATTAGAGGGTTGCCTTCAAGAAGTCAACCTTTTGCACCAAAGGTTGAATATTCTTGCTTCACCTTCTGTAGTGCCAATCGTCACACAAAGAGGGTGGAATGTCATGCCGAAAGTCATTATTCTGGCCGGATGGAATGTCATGCCTTCGGAACCTCCTCTAGACATACTACACGGGGTTCCGGTAGCCGTTGCACCTCCTCCATAAGACATTGTGGAAAATGAGCCCGCCTTCTTTCTCCCTAGGGAGATAGAGGAATGGCTCAATGACATTTGAAGGACATCCTCCGGCTTCGAGTTCTACAAACCCTTAAGTACCGAAAAGTCGTTTCCGGGTTTTTGTCATTCTTACAACGTTTAGGGTAGAACTCTTTAGTGATTTCCTGCATTTTATGACCTAACTATCTTAGGATCTTTGTAGTTTTTCATTTTTAGCTACTTTATTAGGATCTATGTACTGAGCACTTTTTAATGAATGATGGTTATTGAATGGCGTTTGGATGATGTTGTAATGGTTGAATACACTCGAAAAGGTGGAGGGTTACCAAGGGAACTTTAAAACCACACCTCATGCACAAAAATAGAGCCTACACTCGATCCTCGGTATACTTTCTTACTGAATTTACCGCCAATGACACTCGATCGTCGATCAGTCGTGTAATAGTAGTCGGATCCTCACAGTTAGTCAAATAAGTAATTCGTCAATCCTTAGTAAGAGCCACCGACTCTGGTTGGCTAACTCGTCCGACTCCCGGTCATTTGAAAGTCATTCGTCCTTTCTTTTGACGAGCAGAACTGAGGTTATCCAAAACAAAAGTTTTGGTCTGTTATCTTCCTTCTCTATCAGCCACTGAGGTTGCACTGTCAATCCTTGCATCTCCGAAAATGTAAGTCGCTATGATGCATCGACTACAGGTGCGGTGCCTGGAATTAAATCGATGCGAGTCTCGACTAATCGTTGAGGAGGTGATTCCGGCAAGTCTTCGAGGAAGACTTCAGGATATCCTCTGATCACAGGGGTATCTTCGGGTTTTAGTTATTCGGCTCCCTTGTCCCCGACATGAGCCAGAAAACAACACATTCTTCCCACAACAACTTTCGTGCCTTAAGCAATTCGTGATCTATGGTGGCGTGTCTTGCTTCGTGAGTCACGATCGTTCCTTCATTCGTCATCGGGGTGCGGATATCAACCTCCGCTCGACCGGTTGGCAACTAATCAACCCCAATTACCTTGCCGAAGCTTCCTAGCTCAACTGGCTGTAGATCTATTGTAAACTTGCGCTCTTCGGTTTTTATTTGGTCGCCTCCAGTTACTGCGTTGGCTTCCACTAGCTTCCCCTAAGCTAGTTCTAATGGGTACTGGAACATCTACTTATTCGCTACTTAAACCAATTATGCTCTCGAACTCTAGAGCTGCGAATCGTAAAATTTGCAACAGTATTTGGCAATACAGATGCATAACATTGAGTAATTCGGGACGTACCGATTTCCATGCTTGAATCCCTGGCGTGTCTCCCTAGCTCCGGTGGGGAGCTTTCATCCTAGCGCCTGATTGTTTTTAGGGCAATATCTTCTGAAATGCTTTTTGCTTCCACAGTTTAAACAACCTCGAGCACGTTTCTGTTTATCGCTCATTCTGCCTTGGTAATTGTCGTTGTTTCCTTCGTGATTCCCACTACCATCTTGGCCGCCATTACTATGTTCAGTATTTTGCCAACAAGTTTCTTTGGGATGCCCCCTCTTACCACAGTTATCACATTTTCCATATTTACATCGTCCGACATGATAACGTAAATAATTGTCGCACTTAGGCAGGATACCCTTGTAGTCTTTTCCCTTTTTGGCCTTCTTCTTGCTACTCCCCCGAGTAACCATCTTGAAATTTGCAAGCTTTCTCTTGTTATCCCCAGATGCCTCTATAGCAGTCTCCTTTTTCTTCTCCGCAGTGGAAAATTCTCCTCGTCTAACTGCTTCTTCCGTGAGTTCCATGCTTATGTTGATAGCCTCGGTGATCGTTGAAGGTTTTGATGTTGTTACCAGGCTTAGAATCTGAGGTGCCAATCCCCTTATGAACTGTTCAATTCTCTTAAACTCTGGTCCCCCCAGGAGTAAAGCAACTTGTGATAATTCGTTAAATCTCTGCACATACTCAGCTATCTTTGGTCCTTCCATTTTCAAGTTCCACAGTTCTGTTTCCAACTTCTGGACTTCTGCCCTCGAGCAATATCTCTTACGCATCAGATCTTTCAGTTCGTCCCATGTTATAGCGTACGCAACGGTCTCGCCCATTGTCCGAACTTGATGGTTCCACCATGACAGAGCCTCATCCACCAATAGTCCAGCTATATACGTGACCTGATGTTCGGGGTCACATTTGCTCAATCGTAAAATAGAATCCGTCTTTTCAACCCAGCGCACGAAGGCTAAGGCACCCCCAGTGCCGTCGAACTCTCGAGGTTTGTGGTCCAAGAAGTGCTTGTAGGTGCAACCTGCGATGTAAGCAACATTATTCGCGTAAGGCCTTAGCAAGGCTCTCGTGGAAATGTCCAAACTTCTATAATGTGTCTTAAAGGACTAGACATTACAGTTGGGGGGGTTATTTCCTGAGGTACCTCCGCCGCAATCGAAGCGACGGGCCTCGTACCGTGCGATGGCCAGTAAGAGGCGCTCTTGCATTTCCGCCTCTGTTGTAGGTAGAGGGTGGTTGATATCGGTGTTCCCTTGAGTCGACATCTTCCTAGAAGAAAGTCGGTTAGGTCAGGTCTAATTTACTTCGTGCGTGCATTTGGTTGTTTAGTGGTCATAAGTACATACACATAGCAGGTTATCATACCAACCAATCAAGCAATAGTATAATCATCATATGACCAAGTAATTTGGTAGTTATGTTTAATGAGAGCATAGCAAGTAAGCACGTAGTATTATAATTATAGCACACACACATAGATCAATGACGTGCTTAGCGAAGACCTAGCGACTGAGTTTTCATTGGTTATTGGCCACAAAGTGTTGTCGCATGTTTGATGATTGGCTCTCATTATTCTCCGACCGAAATTGCATTGTCTTACAAAGTATATCATATCAAAAGGGACACAGGGTCACCCTACCCTTGCCTAACAACCATATCAAAATTGCGTAGTCAGACGTGGCCTTCAAAAGTCTCCATAATCTCGGCTTGTCATTAGTGTCTTTACCCAAGCGTAATGCAATCCGCATAATCCAGAAACCAACTATACTGGTGACTGTGGTGGAGGAGGAAAGAAAAGTAACTATTAACGTGCGTGAAATCCTCCTGGAGCTTGTATATACGTCGAAGCAATTAGCTGATCTGCCGCTTGGCATTAAAGAAACGAGCATCAAATCCTGGGAAAAATGTAATAGTAGCAGGGGAGAGTGCCAAAAGAATCTTTGATGGATGTGGAGGACCAAAGTATACTAGTAACAGACAGGGCGGAGGACGTGGTGTCTTACATAAACTTTTCAGACAATATGTTGTCTTGTGATGTAGACACTTAAATTATGTTTTCGGTTATGTAATGTTTTGCATTTGAAGTTACCAATTGTGGTGTCAGCTCAAGCTCCAACATTCTGCGACTCATATCCTCAAACTGTAGTTGGTGTTACAGGAGCAACTCATCTCGTATGTGGCCTCCATTACGTGAGGGATGGTAAGGGTCTAGAATCTGCATAGTGTATTATAGGATCCATCAAATTGGCTCGTACAGTGATGTAGAGGTGAAAGGGGTAAACGGTGCGGCCTGTAAGGTCGTAGATAATGCTGCTGTAGCAAAAGGATCGTTACGTGGGTACTGACCTGGAGTACCTCTCCGGGCGCAGGTATGTCTTGAAAAAAAGCGATAGGCGCGTTGGCGCAATGGGCGTCGGTCTTTATAGGGGAAAGGAGCAACATCAGCGGTTATGGGTGCAAAAACAAACGTCTAAACTAATAGGAAGATCTTTAGGTGCAGGTACTGGGTCGGGTATAAGGGATGCATTGTCTGGTAAGTCAAAGAAACAGGGTCATGATCAAGTAAAGGTGCAGGTTCAACAAGTGCGACATCAAGCTGACCCAGAAGGTGTAGAAGCTAACTCAGGAGCAGGCTCTGGGTCGTGTAATCGTGTGGTGCCTCGAGCAGGTGATTGTGCGGCAGTCATGTCGTCGTTGTCTGCGTCAGTAGTAGAAAGCTGTAATCCGGCTGTCTGTAGGACTGCAGATGTCACAGACTCAAAGGAGCCTGGAATCGAATGCATGCTAGAATCAGAAGATAGCTTGTTAACAGGGGTCTCAAATAAGTGGAATTAGTAATAACGTTCTCGCCTAACTTTCCATCATTATGGGCGTTATCGGGAAGACCATTAATATCACGTCGATATCGTTATCAATTGTTCGTCGAGTAATCAACCTTCGGAAGGAATGTCCACAAGAGGCGCATTGTCTAGGATTCGGATCCATGGTGTGCTCATCATCGGGATGTCCAGTGACAAAGGGGTCATGGACTGAAATAAGAGTGACATAAGGATTCTTGTCAGAGAAACCATCAGCAAAGATGAAGTATCACCAAAATCTGGTAGCACGGACTGTTAGAAGTCGTCCTCGCCCTTAGTCAGCATATCAGGATCACTCTCTGTGTCTGACGTAAATGTCTCTGGCGCAGATGTAGTCTCATCATCTGTGGCGGCGGCAGTAGGGTTATCAATGTCTGATAACTCACCTTCTAAGTAGTGCGACGTGTGTGCCGGTTCATAATAGTCATAGTACGTATACCCATAGTAGTTATTAACAATTAGTGTATGCAAATATTCACCACATGTGCACGTATATCAATAATCATCAATTAAGCAGTAACAATGTAAGCATGTAATCATCCTAGTCTTCCCCAGACTATCCTCTCAGCTTCTCATACTGAACTTCCTAGCCTCTCAGACTAAATTCTCCCAATCTCTCAGATTGAATTCTCAGTCTCTCAGACTAAAATCTCCCAATCTCTCAGATTGAATTCTCAGTCTCTCAGACTAAAATCTCCCAATCTCTCAGATTGAATTCTCAGTCTCTCAAACTGACTTCCTGGTCTCTCAGACTAAATTTTCCCCAGTCTCCCCGACTGGACTGTAAATCTTTGAAAAGTGTACTTGTGCCCTTTTGTTAAAAATGTTTGTGCCCTGGATCTGGACGTTTAGTGTATGCAGTGTAAAAATGTTTTCGTGAGAGCCCTAGTGATCATAGTC
Organism: Helianthus tuberosus; assembly: GCA_030545235.1. Lineage (NCBI taxonomy): Eukaryota > Viridiplantae > Streptophyta > Magnoliopsida > Asterales > Asteraceae > Helianthus > Helianthus tuberosus. The sequence continues at coordinate 60,618,015 of CM060444.1, read as the reverse complement.
TAGACTCGAGAAAGAATCCTAGTTCGCTATGATCGAGGCTCTGATACCAAGCTGTCACACCCTGGCTTTGCGGAAGCGTGCGTTTATTTGGTGTGACTTCTTAATACCATAGCAGCAATCATAACAATGCTATATGATAAAAACATGAGATATTCACCCATTAATAGAGTTAGAAAAATACCATATTATGCTTGTCTTAAAACATCAATCACAAAATAAGTTACAAACCTTGACTTGATTTAATGAGTTCGTAAAAACTTAGCAAAAGACTTTAAACAATACTAGGTTTAGAGATAAGTAACCCGTCCAGGAAGAGGTTACACCTTCTAAACCCTGGATGACTTCTTTATTTAAATGCAGCTTGAAAATACGTGCATACCGTGCCAGATCCATTGGTTCCTTGAAATACATGTAGTTTGAAAAGTCAACATAAAGTTGAGCGAGTTCATGTGTAAGTGAGTAGGTATAAACCTTTGTAAAAATGTCTGTATGTATGAAAATCCCTGGTATGTAGCAATTAAGGAAAAAGAGATCACCATTGGGTTGCAAAGCCAATGATATGTGTGAAGTGCTGTAGGAAGACTCAAACCTAGCAGATTTTTGCGTCGGGCTCAAAGTCACCACATGGTTCATTCAGCGGACTCAGGGGTTGGGCTCGCTACACCCAGATAGATCTACCGCTAATGACCCTCGGTCGTACAATGAGGATTAATGGCCTCTAGTTTCAGCCTACCCACTCACATGATCTAAGTAGTAACCCTCCTTACGCTAACCATACCATGTAAAAAGTATTCGTAATCATTGTAACATGTATTTCACCCTCGAAGTATAAAAACTGAAAACAGTTAAGAGAAAAGGGGGACATGAACTCACTGTATTGTGTCTTCGTATTTGTAACCCAAATCTCCGCGGCAAACACGACTACCTACAATGGTCTAACGTCTATTAGACGAACGGGTCGTGCCTTGTCTTAGTATGTATGTTTTTGAGTTACAATTCTGGTATTATTCCAAGTTATAATAATTGTATTTAGTTTTGGAATAATTGTTTAAACAATATTTCTGTGTTAATACTTTTCGAGTATTCGTATTCGTATTTCCTTCCCAAGGATGGGGGTCTTTATACATGTAGGCTTGTAGTTCCAACAATATATATATTAAGTCCCACTTAGTAAAATACATTTAACTCATTTGTCCGAAAATAACGTATTCCCAAAATATATATATTTTTCCCAAAAATAATATATTTTCACCTCCTTAGTTTCCAAAATAATATTTTACCAAAACATACGTATACGTTATAATTCCGAAAAATATATTTTTAAGTCTCACTTGAAAAATATATTTTAAATCACTTGTCCAAAATATACATATTTTTTCCCAAAAATATTATATTTTACTTCATACCTTTTCCAAAATAATACTTATCAAAATATACGCGTAAGAGTATTTTCCGAAATATACATAAGTTACGTTTTAAAGTTCGCGTTGTTATAACAATACCGGCGTAACTTAAATATTTATTCGTGAGGGCGTTGGTATTATTTTGGAGTCGTATTTTCATGATATTCCCAAGTAATATTATTTTTACTCTAAAAATAATATATCTCTAGTTCACAAAATAATCACGTAAGCACACAAGCGTTTTATTATGAAATATATATTCTCAATATATATTTAACAAGTTTTATTTACGAAAATCCACCTCCGACACTTGGTTATTTTGTAATAAAAATCATGGCGAAATTTATATTTTGAAAACAAGTTAAAAATATATATATTCATGAACACTTGTTACAAAAATATTTCTAAGTGTTATTTTCTGGAAAAATTTCGCCAGAGTTTCCTCTGTAACTGGAGGTGGCCACGCTTACTAGCGTATCATTTTCTTTTAAAAATTCAATCAATCCATTTTCCAATCATCAATATACAATATTCCAATATCAAACTTGTTAAAATAAATATAAATTGCAAACTCATGAACTTGTAAGTTGTGTAAAAACATGTAGCAACCTTTTAACATTTTTAGTGGATCTCGTTGTCTTTAAAAATAAAATTTGTTTCTTGAAAACATTATTCTTAAAGAATATGAAGTTTTACAACTTCTTGTCAAAAATTACGAAAATGTTTCTTTGTTAAACCTTCTTGTTACACAAGTGTTTGCACACTTGTTTAGTCACTAAAATACCTTTAGTTTATGAAAGATCCGGCTTGTAAACAAGACTTGTATTTTTCACTTGGTTCTTCCAAAAAACCACTTGTAGATCTTTAGATCTACTAGTTTAGAACTCTATTTTACAAGAAAAATCACTTTTACACAAGTTCATGTTTATGTGTGGAGAGGTTCATCATCTTGCAACTTTTATACTTGACATATTACTAGTTCATGTTCCATGAACATGATCTAGCATGGTTAGATGACGATCCGTTCCACCACTAGCAACTAACAACATAAATTAATCATACCCAGCCAAGTTTCATAAGATTTACACCACTAGTTTCTCTTTAACCAACATATTCATCTTTTTTTCAAGACTTTTAGATTTGATCTTGTATGTTCTCGATTTTTAACCGTTAAATCTCTTATTAACCACCTTAGACAAGATCAAGAGGGTGTTTAGAAGCACTTACAACTAGCTCGAGGCTAGGGAAGAATCAAAGCGTAAACAAGGTGGATAAAGCAACGTAGAGAGGTTCTTGAGATTCCGAAAGCACCGAGCCTCCTTATATGATCCCTTGCACACTTGTATGTATGTAAAATGGTTGGATCAAGGCTTGATGATGGATGTGTAGTGGTGATGGTGCTCGGCCGAACCCACAAGGAGAAGAAGGAAAAGAAGTATGTTGTTGTTTGTTGATGGTGAATGAAGTGAGAGAATGATGGACCAATGTGTTTATTTATAACCAAGTTTAACCTTTGTCCCATGTATAATATGTTTCCTAATCACCCAACACTTACAATTAACTAATGAAAAGAATGGTGGGGTGTCCCCACTCCACATAACCGTAGGAAAGGGGGGGGGGGGATAAGGGTTGGGATGCAATGGAACTTGGTTACATCTAGTTAGGTTATAATGATATTAGTTAGTGTATTAAGTGTGTAGTGTAATACAAAGGGTGTTAGGGTGTCCGGGGACCCTAACTAGCTCAGAAAAGTGTAAACAATGTCATTGACAATATTTTTGTGTTTCGGGTAAAGTCCGGTTGTTCGGTTGGATATTAATCCGTTAAAGTGCTAAATAAGTATTTAAAGTGTCTTTAATATTATTTTTAGTGACACAATGAATTCCCGACACTTTGGAAAGTGTCTAGTATTATTTTACCATGTTTTTGCGCCTTACTAGTTAAGTAAAATGCTGAATTTTGTAATAAAGTGCAGAATTTTGTACTTAGAGCATGTTTTAGGCACATTCGGTCACTATAAATTTCACCTAGTGACGCAGTTCCACAAACCTCATCTCCCTACACTCACTACTAGTGTAGTAATCTATTCCCGACTCATACTGGCCTTAGAGACAATATCTGTCTAGTGCTGGCAATGTCAGCATGTTTACTGGGTTATCCGTATAGTGTGCTCACTGTGCTTTTGTGCATCAAGGTTGTCACTGATGTTTGTGTGTAAGTAATAGAGTGACAGTATAATGTGTGATGCATGAGTATGTATGTATCAGAAATCAAGAAGCAGTTTAACCACAGTTGTAAGCAAGCACTGTAATTAAGCATTAATTAAATATTAATTAATTCGTACGGATACCTGGTTTGGTGAGGGTTGTCACATTCTCCCCCCGTTAAAGAAATTTCGTCCTCGAAATTTGTACTACCCTACAACTTATGGTTAAGTCACACACGTATGTATATGAATAATATCGAAGTAGATAATCATCAAATCGAAACAAACATTACTCACATTAGGTGAGTCCAAGAATATATAACAACCCGAATCCTAGGGTTGAAAGGTGTGTGCTTCTAGCATTGGATGTCAAAGGTACAAGACGCATTTGACGTATAGTCTAGTGTAATCCGGCTAGCAGGGGGGTCCACAAAAGAGGAGTTTTTTACTAATAAGATCCTCAAACGATCGATCGCAGTATGCAAGCGAGTTTTCACAAACCATAGCACCCGCTATATGAACTCAAAAGCAACAACTCAACGTAATAGTAAAATGATCTGTCAACTCCTGAATAAATGTCTGGTAAGGTTTAGTGTGTTGACATTTTTGAATGGTGAAGATACACCGAATGGAATACAAGTGAATCTGGTGTATCATTGTCTTGATTCGTAGTTGCATCAGAAATGTTTAAATGATAAATCAAACAAAAGTATGTGTGGTCTCGTGTGAAACGGTTAACCATGATTAGCACAAGCTACAAGTTTATGATGACACCACAAGGTGTCGTAATGGCATTATCCAATAATAGTGGTGACTGAACAAGTTCACCGCGTTTGAAATCAAATGAAAGTGTACTGAGACAATCTGAAGATTTGATTTATACCATGTTATAGAGTTTCCAATTAAATACGGAACATCAAAGGACCATTGTTTCCAATCGAAGATGAAAAGTAATAAGTATCGCAAGGCATTTGATTGACAACGAAAGAATCGTTAGGAGGTACATTGTGCTTATGAAATGAATATATGTACTATTGCCTTAACACACAATTGTGTTGAGACCGCTTTGATCGTGAAGATCCGAAATGGATTGTTAACAACTAAATAGGGAATTGAATCCGTGTACGAAGTGAGTAACCAAATTAGCGCAAGCTTCAATTTTGTGAAAATATCACCGCAAGGTATCGAAACAAATCAAACGTTTTAGTGGAGTCGTAGACCAACCAAATCTACTACGACTCGAAATGAAAGAATCTCTGCAAAAATAGTTGAATATGATGCTCCCAATACATCATATAGCGTTTCAAGTTAAACCTGTGAACTGGATAAGTTCAAGCAATTGAACTTGGTTCCAACGTAACTCGACAATGTAAGTATCAACAAGGAATTCTCGGCATGGTAGCAAAATAAACCATGAATGTAACTTGAAAGAAAGCGGTTTCAAGAAAGTGTGTTGGCTTGGTAACAAAAGAGCCAACAATAACAATAATGTAGGTTACTCGAATCAGGAATCAGTAATTAGGTTTAGCAAAATAATATGTAAATTCCAATGAAGTGTTTGTTCAAAACGAAATCACATGCGTAGCAAATGATGCATGTATGTCAGGTAAGTTTCCAAGAAAAGGAACAACGAGTATCTGCTAAAGTGAAGAAATGACCAGATATCGAAGCAAATGTGTGTTCGCTCTCAGCGAGAAAATTATTTTGATGCAACTACCATTAAGGGAAGTAGAGATGTAAACATCTACTCGCCAGAAGTAAAAGAAATCCAAGTACTCTCTGTTTGGTCAACGGAACTGGCATATGCGCCAGGTGACGCGAGGTCGAAGTCTCAATCAAATTTAATCCAAATATAACTAAATAGTTAGCGGTAAGTGGGTATCGAACACAGGGAGTTTGTGGAATATGTGTTATTTAGAAGATTATCTAACTTGACTAAATTAATCTAATTGCAAGAGAAGTAAAATTCAAGAGTTTATGTGAGTGAATTGGTTTTAGACTAAATTAAACTAATTAAATTGCAAGATGAAAGTTTTGCTTGTAAACAAATTAGAGACAAATGACCATCCTAGATTTCCGGTTTGCTTCAACATTCAAATTATCATTTCACTAGAAAGAACTACATAGACATAGCTCATATGTGATTACTTGCAGTGATGAAAGGGAACTAAGTACTCAGATTCCTAGAACGTGAGGTTGTTACCTGATAATCAATCAACCCTTACCCAAGCCTAACTATACCCATGATATCTCGATTTCCAACGACACCAAGAACGTATGGTTTCTAATTAGTTCAACGTAAGAATTAACAAGTTACTAACAAACAATCACACACCATAACAAACAAATCATAAAGATAAAGATTGTTATTCTAGAAATTAAGAAAATCAAACATGAAATGTCTCAATCAAACCTTCAATCCAGGATAATCATCAAGTGTTTAGCCACTCATGGCTTGAAACAACATCATAGCAATAGTATTATTGTTCATAAGGATCAAAGCAACAAAAACTAATGATTAAGATAGTGTTTCTCCTTGCCAAAGTCTCCAAGATACTCCAATTTTCGTTCCTAAGTGATAAGTAACCGAAAACATATGATGAGCCACCATAAAAACCCATGAAATGACAATTTAATGCATAAGTTACAAAATTGGATCAGTCGGTGGCGTAACCTACGGCAGAGGGCCGTAGGTTATGGCGGGCAGTTTTCCCTTACGGCGGGTGGCTTCTGTCTTACGGCGAAGGCTTTTTGCAAAGGTTGGGGCCGTAACCTACGGCCAAGTGCCGTAGGTTACGACGCTGAGTGTTAGTTTTTCCTTATTTCCTTCATTTAATTCACCATTTCTTCAATCCCAACACCGCCAACTTCTAACATCCATCCAAGCTCCATAAAACCCGCATTTTAAGCTCTTTAACACCTGTAACATCAAACATCTTGTGATTACCAAATTCAAGCTATTAACCGGATAAAGTATGGTATTTTAGTCTAATTAAAGGCCTTAAGGGTTGTCCTACGGACCACCCATCACATCCCCACACTTACCCGTTGCTTGTCCCAAGCAACCCATTCAACAACTATTCACAACCACAAGCGATCAATTATGCAAACCAAGCTAAATGTGCCGTCCTTTTACTAACTTCCAATCATACCACAAGACACACCCCTCACGAAAATCTCTCGGTAACAAGAATTATTAGCATAATGCTAAACCACTCAATGCGTGTGTGTGTGTGTGTGCGACAATAAGCTTGTATAAAAATCAAGTCTCCTCCTAACAAATATCTAGCATGCTTATGAATCAAAGGAACTTACAGGTTGTAACGAGGCTAGGTGCAAAGGTAGGAACATGGTAGATTACATATGAAAGAGCTAATTGATTTGACCCGGTTTTTATTTCTACTACTACGAAGCAAACACCAAATATATACGAAACTTCTTCGCATACTTAACTCTATTGCAACTAAATACTTCTTTTTGGTATTCTTCATATATATTTTTCATACTTTTTTTTTCTTCATTTTTTTTTCAAACATAAACATAAAAGCCCAACAATATACACACGAATATCAACACTACATACTAAAATTCCTAAACCAGGTCATCTCAAAAGGTAAAATTTATAGGAAGTAGGCTTGGGTCACAACCGAATGGTCAAAGGCTCAAACGTGGCTTTCTAAGGACCAAAACCCCACCCCTCACAATACCAAGCTCATATATGTAAAGTATGAGGTCCAACCCACCAATCCCACACTCTCACACATCTAGAAGAGGCTTCCTAAAAGTCCCTTATCATTTTCACAAGCATGCTAATCCTAGGCTTCAACAAGAATTCGTACACAAGTTCTATTAACACACGACACACACCGCCACTCAAACAAAGAAATATCAATAACAATCATATGTGGCCTAAATTCTCACCAAGAAAAGACTAGGAATAGGTGTTGGTGTGTCAAGCGGGACAAAATCAAGCTTTCAAATTTTGACAATTTTGGCTCGGTTTTACAAAAATTTTAAAATTCTCAAAAATTCCCCCCATCCCCACACTTAGGATACATTGTCCCAATGTATGGCTTTGAGGGAATGATCGCTTTTAACCAACAAAATTAGCTTTCGCTAATATTCTCAAATCCCAACTTTTTTTTTTTGTTATTTTTCATTTTATATTTTTTTATTTTTCTTATATTCTTAAAAACATCAACACCACCAACTAGCACAACCCAACACAAAACATCAAACTAATACACCCCCAAACCTCCCAACCATAAACAAAAGCAAACAACTAACTACCAATATTTCAAAGCTAAAGAACAAATCAAGACTAAGGATGAGTACATTGACCTGGTGAAGTTTGCCACAACAGATGTTGTAGATAATCCGATTTCCTATCACCACCTTCACACAAATATCCGCACATCTTCCCCACACTTGAATGTCGCCATGGCCCTGAAACATAGAAAAATAAACACAGGAAGATCAATATAAAACCCCGGGTTGCCTCCCGAGCAGCGCTAAGTTTCGAGTCTTCAGCCAGACCGTGCCACCCCCATTTATGGTGGCTCAAAGAATCGGTTACTGCCACTTCCATCACTACATTGTGCCATTGAGAAAAATGCATCCGTCTCGTTTCGACTCGGTGGGTAATCAAATACACTCCTGCTTATACCCATATGTTTTTCTTCACGGTCCGGTGGATGCTTTTTTCTCATTCTTTGAAACACATTTTTCATACAATCACTAGACTCACCACCCTTCCCCTCAATGGACTCATAACTAATCACTCTAGTTTGAACATCAAAGGACAACTTACGCTTCTTTTCGGTCATGGTAATAATCCCGTCTCTACAATTAATTTGAGCATTTGCTGTGTATAGAAACGATCTACCTAAGATTACCCTTTGTTGTGCTGCCATTTTGGTAGAAGCATAGTCTAGAACTAGAAAATCCACCAGGTATTCAAACTCTCCCAACTGAATCTTAACATTCCGAACCATTCCCCGTGGACGCCTCCAACTTTCATCCGCCAAGCTTACCATGGTGTCTATATCTTGAAGCGGACCAAAGTCATACATATCATATAAATCGCCTGGTAGCACACTCATGCTTGCCCCGTAGTCCAACAATGCATGAGGGATTTTTAATTTTCCTACATGGATAGGCACGATTGGTGCTCCATGTTCTTTATCATTCTCACCATCGGCATCCTTCTCTATACCTGTATTTATTTGACACGAAGGGGTTAGACATTTTTCATTAAATTCGGTACTAGGAACGGTGCTTACCACATTGATATTAACGCCTTTTATGTTCTTGGGATTTTTCACCGTATCACTTGGTAGCTGGCCTTTTGCTTTCTTCAAAATCACCACTTCACTCGCAAGTTGACCCATTTGAGTAGTCAAAGTTTGCATAGCTTTATCACTGGCCTCGTCCTTTTGCATCCGAACCTCATCACGTTGATTCATTCGTTGCATTTTGACTTGCATCGCCTTCAACATTTCCATTACTTCGTTTCCACCCGAAGAGCTTTGACCCGTTTGATATTGCCTTTGAAATCCTTGGTTTCCTTGGAAATTCGGGTTAGCTTGATTTGAAGGGTTCCCATACCGAAAGTTTGGGTGGTTTCTTAAACCGGGGTGGTAAGTGTTGGAATTCATGTTATAGTTTCTACCACCCCCTCCTTGACCTTGCACCACATGAACTTCCTCATATTGCCCTTCTACCATTCCTTGGCAATTTTCAGCCGCATGACCTATTTCATTGCAAATAGCACAAACATCATAAATTTGATTAGAGGTTTGAACATTACCATCGTCAACCGCATGCACTTGTGTTCGGGTAACAGCCGGTCATGCTCTCCTAGATGCTTGAGCTTTCCTCTTTGATGTAATTGCCATTTGCTCCAAAGACTCCCAATCGTCTTGCTCATAGTTCGTACCAAAAGTGCCACCGGTAATAGCCATTAAGTCTCGAGCATCTTCAGCACTCAACCCCTCATGGAAAGCGTTCATCAATTCCCAAAGTTCAATCCCATGGTGAGGGCAATTCTTGATCATCATGTTGAAACGCTCAAAGGCCTCATGAAACATCTCACCTTGTTGTTGTTGAAAACTCCTCAACCCCTTCCTAGCATCATTGGTCTTTTGAGCGGTGTAAAATTCATCCAAAAATATTTGTTGCATTTCCGCCCAAGTGTAAATGGATGCTGAAGGAAAAGTATAGAACCACTTCTTTGCCTTATCCTCTAGAGAAAATTGAAACAATACCAACTTGACATCATCGGCCGAAAAACCTTGACTCCCAAGAGTATTGCAAATTAAGTCATAGGCCTCCAAATGGAAATAGGGTTCCTCCGTTGCTAGACCCTTATATTTCGGCAAACTTTGCAAAGAATTTGTTCTCACTTCAAAAGTTCTTCCTTGATTATTGTGAGGAATAACCACCGGTGAAGGGTTGTGAGTAATTACCGGCCTAAAATGCGCTTCAATTCCCCTCGCATGTTCCCTAAGATGCCTTCTTGGTACACCCAACCGACCCCTTGGACGAATAGGACCCATTGGTCTTAGTATATGCCCTTGTGGTGCGAATGGTTGTTGAAATTGTTGTTGTGGCATCGGTGGGTGCTGCATTGGCCTTTGGAGTTGTGGTTGTACATTCTGTGGTCACACTTGTTGCAATGGTATAGGGCGTTGCATTGGTGGCCCTTGTGGCCTTGGCCTAATGTGTTGTGGTATGAGTTGTTGTTGTTGTGGCACTCCACCAACATTTGACATCCCTTGAGGCTGGCCTTGCACATAACCAAACTCTCCTTGATCTCTATAACCCCCATAAGCATACCCATCTTCATCATAACCCTCAAAATCTTCATATCCTTCTTCGTATCCATCTCCTCCTATACCCGATGATTGCCCAAATGGAAGAGTCGTATATTGAAAACTCGATTGGTTCAATGGTCTAACTGTAGAAGTAGCATGAACAACAGTTGAACCTTGTGGTAATGTATAGGTTGAAGATGATTGACCTGAAACTGGGAAGAAATGAGTAAATGGTGGAATTGTAGTAGAAGGGTTAAAGGAAAGTGAAGGTTCTTCTTGAGTGGTAATGGGTTGGGTGGTGTTAGTTGGTGTTGCATCATGAGGTGAAATAGGATTGGTCGTGGTGTTAGGTATGGTAGTGTTTGGTGAAGGTTGAGTGGATGATGGTATGAAAGGTGGTATAAGTTCACCCGTAGTGGGTGGTGGTTGTGGTGGATCCATGTATCGAATTGGTGTGATTGGTGTAGTTGGTGTTGTTGGTGAACCACTAAACTTGTTTTCTCGTAACAAAATCCTGTTTCCTCTTAATGTTCGCTCAATTTCTGGATCAAATGCCAATGGTGAAAGCTTGTGAGAGCTCCTAGTACGCATGCACCTGTGAGTACCTGCACACTAAAACACCCAGCGTAAACCAGAAAAATAACAAACTTAAAAAGAACCAAAATAACACACGTTGCGCACTACTCCCCGGCAATGGCGCCAAAATTTGACGTGAGGTCGAAGTCTCAATCAAATTTAATCCAAATACAACTAAATAGTTAGCGGTAAGTGGGTATTGAACACAGGGAGTTTGTGGAATATGTGTTATTTAGAAGATTAGCTAACTTGACTAAATTAATCTAATTGCAAGAGAAGTAAAATTCAAGAGTTTATGTGAGTGAATTGGTTTTAGACTAAATTAAACTAATTAAATTGCAAGATGAAAGTTTTGCTTGTAAACAAATTAGAGACAAATGACCATCCTAGATTTCCGGTTTGCTTCGACATTCAAATTATCATTTCACTAGAAAGAACTACATAGACATAGCTCATATGTGATTACTTGCAGTGATGAAAGGGAACTAAGTACTCAGATTCCTAGAACGTGAGGTTGTTACCCGATGATCAATCAACCCTTACCCAAGCCTAACTATACCCATGATATCTCGATTGCCAACGGCACCAAGAACGTATGGTTTCTAATTAGTTCAACGTAAGAATTAACAAGTTACTAACAAACAATCACACACCATAACAAACAAATCATAAAGATAAAGATTGTTATTCTAGAAATTAAGAAAATCAAACATGAAATGTCTCAATCAAACCTTCAATCCAGGATAATCATCAAGTGTTTAGCCACTCATGGCTTGAAACAACATCATAGCAATAGTATTATTGTTCATAAGGATCAAAGCAACAAAAACTAATGATTAAGATAGTGTTTCTCCTTGCCAAAGTCTCCAAGATACTCCAATTTTCGTTCCTAAGTGATAAGTAACCGAAAACATATGATGAGCCACAACAAAAAACCATGAAATGACAATTTAATGCATAAGTTACAAAATTGGATCAGTCGGTGGCGTATCCTACGGCAGAGGGCCGTAGGTTACGGCGGGCAGCTTTCCTTTACGGCGGGTGGCTTCTATCTTACGGCGAAGGCTTTTTGCAAAGGTTGGGGCCGTAACCTACGGCCAAGTGCCGTAGGTTACGACGCTGAGTGTTAGTTTTTCCTTGTTTCCTTCATTTAATTCACCATTTCTTCAATCCCAACACCGCCAACTTCTAACATCCATCCAAGCTCCATAAAACCCGCATTTTAAGCTCTTTAACACCTGTAACATCAAACATCTTGTGATTACCAAATTCAAGCTATTAACCGGATAAAGTATGGTATTTTAGTCTATTTAAAGGCCTTAAGGGTTGTCCTACGGACCACCCATCACCAGGTTAATGATGGTTGATTGAGTTGACAAATATGGTTCCTAAATAAAAACCCTTACAAGTTTGGACCTGGGTTCCCAAAGGTCCTAAATATATATTTTCTAAATCCTCCAGATTTCGTATCCCGTGTAGGCTGGTTTGTGCATTGTGTAGGAAGCACTATTTTTTGTGTACGTCTAAGAACAAGTCGTTGTCCCACAATTTTTCCTCGGTATACTTTCTTACTGAATTTACCGCCAATGACACTCGATCATCGATCAGTCGTGTAATTGTAGTCGGATCCTCACAATTAGTCAAATATGTAATTCGTCAATCCTTAGTAAGAGCCACCGACTCTGGTTGGCTAACTCGTCCGACTCCCGGTCATTTGAAAGTCATTCGTCCTTTCTTTGGACGAGCAGAACTGAGGTTATCCAAAAAAAAGTTTTGGTCTGTTATCTTCCTTCTCTATCAGCCACTGAGGTTGCACTGTCAATCCTAGCATCTCCGAAAATGTAAGTCGCTACGATGCATCGACTACAGGTGCGGTGCCTAGAAATAAATCGATGCGAGTCTCGAGTAATCGTTGAGGAGGTGATTCCGGCAAGTCTTCAAGGAAGACTTCAGGATATCCTCTGATCACGGGGGTATCTTCGGGTTTTAGTTCTTCGGCTCCCTTGTCCCCGACATGAGCCAGAAAACAACACATTCTTCCCATAACAACTTTCGTGCCTTAAGCAATTCGTGATCAGTGGTGGCGTGTCCTGCTTCGTGAGTCACAATCGTTCCTTCATTCGTCATCGGGGTGCGGATATCAACCTCCGCTCGACCGCTTGGCAACTAATCCACCCCAATTACCTTGCCAAAGCTTCCTAGCTCAACTGGCAGTAGATCTATTGTAAACTTCCGCTCTCCGGTTTTTATTTGGTCGTCTCCAGTTACTGCGTTGGCTTCCACTAGCTTCCCATAAGCTAGTTCTAATGGGTACTGGAACATCTACGTATTCGCTACTTAAACCAATTATACTCTCGAACTCTAGAGGTGCGAATCGTAAAATTTGCAACAATATTTGGCAATACAGATGCATAACATTGAGTAATTCGGGACGTACCGATTTCCATGCTTGAATCCCTGGCGTGTCACCCTAGCTCCGGTGGGGAGCTTTCATCCTTGCGCCTGATTGTTTTTAGGGCAATATCTTCTGAAATGCTTTTTGCTTCCACAGTTTAAACAACCTCGAGCACGTTTCTGTTTATCGCTCATTCTGCCTTGGAAATTGTCGTTGTTTCCTTCGTGATTCCCACTACCATATTGGCCGCTGTTGATGCAACAAATACAAGACCAACGGTGGTAGCTGGACTAGCTAGGCAGAATGGTTGAGGGGTTCAACCTTGCCTAACGCAGGTCGTGGGGTCCCCCCACGTTTGCGAGACGTGGAAGGAGGTTTACTAGTTTATTGTTGTTCTTTGCTATGGATCCTCCTCTGAATCGTACCCAGATTTGGAAGTGGTAGCAAAGGGAATGTGTGTGTTGGATGTGAAAGGGAATGACTTGTGCGGGACAAGCATTCGATGTGAGTGACCAGAGATTGGAGAATCAGAGCTGGTCAGGAGATGATTTCTGAAGTAAATGAAGTGTCATTTTATAAGAGAAGGCATCTCTCGAAGTGGAATGTATTAGACTAGTAACCTCGCTTGCAGTGGAGGGTTTCCCCTTTCGGGGGTTGAAGGCTTTTGACCCCCGGATAATAGTGTGCATTGGCAGACCTGCTTTGCTTTTGCGGCTGCGGGTTGGTGAAGCGATCTCCAGATGTGACCGGCTACTGTTTCCACATTGCTTTTCCCAACTCACAGCTTTTCAACCGTTAAACCGTTTAACCTTTTGAGCGTTTACATATTTAATCATTTTATTTAGTCTTGAGCTACCCCTGTCATCAGCCCCCCAAGTCAGAGGCTTTTGGGTGATAAGCTCAAAGACTTCTGACTTTTATGTACGTATTTTATTGCTTGAAGGTTTTGAGGGTTCGTTGCTTGAAGGCTTGAAAGGTTGAAGGCAGTTAATGTTTTGAATTTGAATTTTAAATAACTGACAATTGATTTGATTGATGTATGGCAGTTGATAGGGTGGCGGTTTTCGCAGGAGTTACTGTTTTGCCATTATTACCCCTATTGTAGGCTTATATTTATTTTATATTTCCAAACTTATCCATTTGTTTCATAATTTTTTCCAAGTTTCTGCCATTTTCTCTCCTTCTCTAAGGTTAGTCCCGGTTTCCTTTTCATCTTGCATTCTTCATTTTCCGTTTTCAAAAAATGGGTGCTCGTAAGGACTTAGCAAAATCTTTTTCCCGGTTAACACAAGAGGAGGTAGATTTATTTTGTATGGAATATGGTATTGATAGGAAGTTTGACCCCACTGCCCCTACTTGTGATGTTGCCGTTGATAAACCACCTTCTGGTTCGATTGCCCTTTATTGTAGTCATTTTGAGTTCTCAAACCTTCGTTATCCCTTTTCGTTTTTTGTTTTGAACTTGTTGGAGTATTATCGGGTTTCTTTTGGGCAAGTTCATCCAAAGGGGATGGCTAGGGTTTTGCATTTTGAGGTTTTATGTCGTGCTATTGGGTATGATCCTTCCCTTTTACTCTTTCGCCGGTTTTTTCGTTTGGCTAAGAATGGCGATTGGTTTACTTTTGAAACAACCAAAGTTGATACCTGCCTTATTTCGTCGATGGTTACTACGCTTGGGGCTTGGAAAGACCGCTTTTTCTGGGTTTCCAATACTATTCTCCCATTTAAAATGGTGTGGAGGAATCCGGATGCTGTTCTCAATGATCCGGAACCTTCCGAGTCTGAATTGAATGTTGTTTTTCTCAATGCCATCCGGGGGTGCCCTTCGAGGGTTCGTCCCTTTCCTGAACACTTACTTGTTCTATTAGGGGTTAGTAAAATTTGGGGGAATGTTGATCGGGATCCGGTTCTTATGAGGAGTGGCATGGGTATGCATTTTCCTTTTTTGCCCTCTTTTATGTTTTTCTTAATCTATGACTTATGTGTTGTTGTTTTTTGCAGTCATGTCTGCTTTGGATTTTATTAAGAGCGACGATACTTCTGATGTTGTTTTTGAGGATGCTCCGTCTGTTCCTGGTGAGAATGTTGTGGTTAGGACTGCTGATCAAAGGTTTGAGGGCTCAGGTTATGTTAGTGCTGCTACTGCCAAGGGTTTTTCTAAGTCTAATGCTCCTAAATCTTCAACCCGTCGATCTTCTCGTCGGTTGTTGAAGGCTGGTCCTCAATCCACTTCTACTGAACCAGTGGACTTGAGTGACGATATTGAAGTTTCGGAAGATCAAGATGTTGAAGCAGGTGCTGAGAAGGCTAAGGAATTGGTTGTCCATGGTAAAAAGGTTTCAAGCAAGAAGGTTGTTGCCACTCCTGTTAAGGAGTCTTCGAGCAGGGACGTTGAAGGGTTGGACCCGGAAGGGATTTATGTGCCTACTTGGTCGGTGAAGAATGATGACAGTTTCAAAGATGCTGCTGTTTGTGAGGATGCTCTGAGTCACATTGCTCCTCCCTCAGTGCACGAGACTATTGCTGGGATGGATGATGACCTGATGTTGTCCCGTATGATTTTGAGTACTTGCAACCTTGCTGCCATGCTTCCTCAAGGCATTGCCTGTTTTCGTCAGAGAATGCGGGAATATGAGGAATTCTCCAAGAAGAAGGATAAAATGAAATCCTCCATGGCTGGGATGAAAAAGGAGATAGCTGGTTTTGCCGAGAAGGAAGCAGGATGGGAGAAGAAGGTTAGTGATCTGAAGAAGACGCATGAGATTGAGATGGGTGATTTGAAAAAGAGCTTCGAGGCTGATAGGTTGAAACTTAGGGCTGACCGGGAAGCTTTGTTTGTTCAGCAACAGGCTTTTGGTAAGGAGAAAGAGGGGTTGAAGGCTTCAGTTGCTCAGGCTACTGGGGATAACCAATGGCTCATTGAGCAGGGTTTCCATCAAGTGGTTACCTATCTGCTGCACTCCAAAGAGTTTAATTCTGCCCTTGGCGATGTTTATACTAAGCTGCTCAATTTAGGAAAACACCAAGGTCTTATTGCAGGTTATAAGCTCCATGAGTCTGGTCATCCTTTGGAGAAGTCACCTCTGTTTCGGCCCGAGGCATCTGATGTTTTTAAAGGCTCCGTTGAGCAAATGGAGAAGCTGACTTATCCTTACATCCATCAAGTTTCTGGTTGCTTTGGTAAGCCTCTTGCTGTGTTGCAGGGTTTGAAGCCAGAGGGCTTAAATGAGAAGGTCTGTGCTGAAATCCTGGGATCTCTTTCAAGGAAGAGGTCTTATTCGGGTGATAGTGACGATACCCTTTCAGGTCAACCGGATGTTCCTAAGGATGCAAGCTTAGAGGCTTCAGCGGTTGGTGGTGATGGAGGTGTGAAGACTAAAAAGTTGAAGAAAACAAAGAAGGCCAAGGGCGAAGGTTCTGGAGTTTCCAAATCTGTTGATGCTTGATTCGTAGCTTTCTTAGCAAAAAATTTATGTTTTGTAATGTTAACTTGAACCATATTAGGTTATTAGGAACCCTTAAGGTTCCTGTTGGTTGTGTTTTAAGGCCTTTGTGGCCGCTGGAACAGTAGTTTAAGCTTGCAAGTTACTAGGACTTGCTTCTAACTTATGTTTGAAAGTCTTTTTTGGGCTTTCTTTTATATGATGTTATGTTTTAACTATTTTCCTTTTATTATGGTTTTATGCTTGTGCCTCTTTGGTCAAGGCAGTCCATTTGGTTTTTAACCGTCCAAGCCTTTTGGCTGTCTGTCAATAGGTTGAAGCCTTTAAGGTTTCGAGGTATTGCCCAGGTGGCTTGAAGCCTTGAAGGCTTCTTGGTTTTGCGTCCTGGCTTGGTTTGTACCTTTGTGATTTTTGTCCAATTGACTTTGTTCTTTTTGGATTTGCTTTGTTCTTTTTGTAACTTTGTCTTTGTCGGGTTTGTGCTGCCCTTATGTTTTTTATACCTAAAAGGGTTCAGTGCTGCAGACACTTAGCCTTGGCATTTTTAACAAGAAGAGATGGCACCTATCCTTTTAATTATTTCTTTTGGTTTTTTAGCCTTTTTGTAGACTATATTTCTAAGGCTTAGGGAGCATTTGGTGTAGGCTGCTTATACCCGTCTATGAGACAATTTTATTTTTTCTTAACAAGTCTCATGGAGTTGTATTGATTTAGGAACTCACCCCTTATATAGGCTCATTCAACCCTTGAACCTATTGAGCGATGTGGCCTGGGAGCTCATCCCCTTACATGGCCCTTGCCATGGAGTTTTTTGCTAGGTTCTCAACCTGATTTTGGGATAGAAAGACAAGTTTGATAAAAACAACTTCGTTCATTAAAGCAATACTTGCTTTTTACAAATGGTATTCATAATCCTGCTTGAAATACATTTTGATACAAACCAAACTTTCCGTTTAAACATGGAACCTTTTCAGTGTTTTGCCGTTCCAATGCCTTGGAAGCCTTTTGCCTTCTGAATCAGCCAGCTTGTAGGATCCACCTTTGTGTGCTTCAAGGATGGTGTATGGGCCCTCCCATTTTGGGCCAAGCTTTCCTTGATTTTCTTTCTTGCTGGCTTCGTTGTATCTGAGGACCAGATCCCCTGGCTTGAAACGTTCGTTTTTTACTTTTTTGTTGTAGTAAGCTTCCATTCGTTGCTTGTATTTGGCTTCTTGAATTACGGCTTGATCTCTTGCTTCCTCTAGGAGTTGTAAATTCAACATGGTCTCTTTTTGGTTTGTTTCGGGATCCATGTTGACAATTCTTTGGGTTACAACTCCTATTTCGGCAGGGATCACAGCTTCGGATCCAAATACCAAGCTGTAAGGTGTTTTCTTATGGCTTGTTTTTTCTGTTGTTCTAATTGCCCATAGGACACTAGGCAATTCTTCAAGCCAGTTGCTTTCGTATCTTCCCAATCTTGTCTTTATGCCTTCCACTATGCTTCTATTTGTTCTCTCAACCTGCCCGTTTGATTGCGGATAAGCCACTGAGCTGAAAACCTGATCGATTTTGTATTCTTTGCACCAAACGCTGAAAGGCTTCTCAGCAAATTGCCTTCCGTTATCGGTGACAAGTACTCCTGGCAATCCATAACGGCAAATGATGTTTTCCCAGACAAAGTCAATGACTTGCTTTCCTGTGATCTTGGCAAGTGGCTTGACCTCGGGCCACTTGGTGAAATAGTCTACCGCCACCAGTAGGAATTTCACTCCCCCTTTGCTTGGGGGAAATGGATCAACAATGTCCATTCCCCACTTATGGAATGGCCAAGCGGAGGTTATTGGGACTAAATCATGCTTGGGACTTTTTGGGATTGGTGCGTGGATCTGGCAGGCATCACATTTCTTCAATTCTTCAGCTGTGTCGCGATGCATTGAAGGCCAGAAATATCCGAGGTTCATGAGCTTTGCAACTACCGACCTAGCTCCAAAGTGAGCTCCACACACTCCATGAATTTCCTTGATCAAATACTTACTTTGCTCGGGACCGACACATCTTAGCAAGGGAGCAAGGTAACCCTTTTTGTAAAGGGTTTCTCCTTGCAGTATGTATTGCCTTGCCTTGATTTCAACCCTTTTAGCTTCCACTTGATCATTGGGTAATTCACCATTTTTGAGGAACTTTCTTATGGGAGTCATCCAGTTTGGTTCTTCTTCGGTAACCACATCTTGAACCTCCAATTCATTAATGGATGGGGCCTTCAACACTTCTACCAGTACCTTCTTGGTGAGATGGGCAAAAGTGAGAGATGCAAGCTTACTTAGGGCATCGGCCTTTTTGTTTTGAGATCTGGGGATCTGTTTGGTTTGGGACTTCCACAATGAAATCGGCCAAGACTTGAGCCTTGATAGCTTTCCTTGGAACATAGGTGATGTTATGTTCACCTAGTTCTATGGCCCATTTGGCTAATCGCCCTGAGTTTTCAGGTTTTTCAAGCACACTCTTAATAGGTTGGTCGGTGACCACTTGTATGGGGTGTGCTTGGAAATACCTTCGAAGCCTTCTAGCTGTTTGAACTAAGGCTAAGGCAAGTTTTTCAAGGGGAGGGTATTTTGTTTCAGCTAATTTTAAGGTTTTGTTGAAAAAATAAACGGGTACCTGGGCCTTGTCTCGCTCAATGGTGAGGACTGCACTGATGGCCTCGTCCGTGATTGAGAGGTACACCGATATTAACTCCCAGGTTTTTGGTGCCGCAATGTCTGGTAGGGAAGCTAGATGTTGCTTCATCTGGTTGAAAGCTTCTTCAGCTTCTTCAGTCCATTTGAAATCCTTTTTATCTGAGCAGTTCTTGAGCGTTTTGTAGAAGGGCAGAGATCTTTCGGCTAACTTTGAGGTAAAACGCTTCAAGGCTGCAAGCTTCCCGTTCAAGCTTTCAACTTCCTTCTTGGTCTTTGGTGGCTTGGTTTCAAGGACGGCTTTTACTTTGTTAGGGTTGGCTTTGATGCTTTGTTTTCCAACAATGTGGCCCAAGAATTTTCCTTCTTCGAATCCAAATGAACACTTTTCCGGATTAAGCTTCATATTAACCTTTCTGAGGTTCTTGAAAGTTTCTTGAATATCATCGAGCATTTGGTATTCCGTCTTGCTTTTGATAACCAAGTCATCGACATATGCCTCCATGTTCTTGCCGATTTGGCTTTCGAAGGCTTTGTCAACGAGCCGTTGATAGGTTGCTCCTGCATTTTTGAGACCGAAAGGCATCTTTTGATAGCAAAAGATCCCTTTGTCCGTGTGAAAGGCTGTCTTTTCCTCATCCTCTTTTTTCATGAGGATTTGGTGATAGCCTTTGTATGCATCAAGAAAGCATTTGAACGAGTAGCCTGTGAGGGAGTCAACTTTGAGATCAATTTCTGGTAGTGGATAGCAATCCTTAGGACAAGCTTTGTTAAGATCCTTAAAGTCTATGCACATCCTCCAAGAGTTGTCTGGTTTCTTGACCATGGCCGGGTTTGCAACCCATGACTGGTACTTGACTTCTCGGAGAATACCGGCTGACACAAGCTTTTCGACCTCTTGGCAGGCTGCCAGACTTCTCTCTGGGGCCAAGCTTCTTTTCTTCTGGACCACAGGCTTGACCTCTGGTGGTATTCTCAACTCATGCTCGGCAATGTCCCGGGGGATCCCGGTCATATCTTCAGGACACCAAGCGAATACATCGCTGTAGTGTGTTAGCAATTTTTCAAGGTATGAAAGGGTCTCTTGAGAAAGGTCTGGGTTGACCCTTATTCTTTGTCCAGGGTATTTGGGGTTTATGACCAACCTTTGCCTGTCTTCTTCACTGTTTGATCTTTCACCTTCAACCATGTAGGCTTCCTGAGAGGGTTGAAGGGTTGCTATGCCCCTTTCGGTGGGAAATTTGACTGTGCCATGGCCAACAGACACTGCCATGTAAAATGCACACTGTCCTGGTCTTCCGATGATCACATCATAGCTTGAGGGGATGTTGATAACCACAAAGGTGAGTGGTTGGGTTCTTTCTTTTAAACCTTCACTGAAACGAACATTAAGTGTCAGTTGCCCTAAAGGCTTGAGGGGTATGTCAGCGATACCTTTTATGGAGGTCCCAGAGGGTTGAAGCCTTGAACGTTCTTCATTGCTCAATCGGTTGAAGAATTTTTCGAACATGATTTCAGTGGCTGCCCCCGTGTCTATGTATGCCTTGCCTGTTTGCAACGTTCCCACGGTAGCTTCTACCACGAGAGGGCTAGGGAGAGGGTCATTCTCCGTAGGGGGGAAACAGACACACTGAAGCTCCCAAGCTTCCAACCTCTGCCTCTTGTGAGGAACCTTTCCATCGAAATCTACCATATTGACTTCCTTACCCTTTCCTTCAGCCATTTTGTCCCGGACTCCCTTTACCAAATGAGCGAGTTCTCCGGACTTAACAGCTTCTTCTATTCTTTTCTTGAGTTGGAAGCAATCATTGGTGTGGTGACCTTTTTCTTCATGAAACTCGCAGTATTGGGTGGAGTTCTCGTTTTTCCTGCTTTTGGGGAGAGGTCTAGGAGGCCGAAAGTTTTGTTTAACTTCTTCTGTTGCAAGGATTTCTTGAGGGGTCTTTGTGAGGGGTGTGAAACTTATGCCTTTTTCCCTGCTTGAAAGGTTCCGACCTTCAGACCTTCGAGGTTCTGAACCCTTTGACCGTCTGTCATAGGAGTTGAAGTTCCCTCTTTTTCTGGCTGGACTGTTGCTTCTCCAGCCGGACCCTCTTTTTCTTTGTTCCTTAATGTCTACTGCCTCCTCTCCCCGGATGTGGGCTTCAGCCCTTTCAAGAGCTTCTTCTAAGGTCTTGGGTAGAGATTTGTTGAAATCCCTTGTAAGGTAAGGTGCTTAGAGGTGATGGCATTCATGAAGCCAGCCACTCTCATTTTCTCATCGGCCCCTACATAAGTCATACCTTCCTTCTTGTATCGTTCAATGAAAGCACGGAGACTTTCATCATCACGTTGTTTTATCTGAAAGATTACTGTTGCATCTTTGACATATCGTCTTTGTTGGGAGAAATTGGCCAGGAAACCCTTGCTGAGATCATCAAAGCTTCGAACACTTTGAGCAGGCAAATCGTTGAACCAGATCCTGGTGGATCCGACAAGAGTTTGCATGAACATTAGGCAACACTCAGCGTTGGACCATTTCTCTATCCGAGCTGCACCGGTGAAGATCTGAAGGTGGTCCTCAGGATCTTCAGTCCCATCATACGTTCTGATGTGGGCTGGCATTTTGATCTTTGACTGGAAATCATAATCGGCTATCTGCCTTGAAAAGCATGAAAGGTTACTTGGCTTGTATGGTTTAGCCAAGTCTTCTTCAGTCCTTGCATCCACATTACTGCTATTGCCGTTGTTTCCCTGAGTGGCAAGCACTTGATTGATGAAGTGTTGCCATGGGAAGTTGGCCATCATCTGGGTCATCATGTTGGGCATAGGGTTGAAGCCTTGAAGGATTCCTGGGCCAGCGGAGCAGTTTATCCCGAGGGGAGCACTCATAACAGCACTTCGTGCTAAGGGGAGCACGGACAGAGCTTGCTCCCATGTAGTTGTAGTAGATGCTGGATAGCTTGTCACCGGGGATTGTAGGAGCTGGTCAAGAGTTAGCTCATGTCCCAGAGGAACACCACTAGTAATTGGTTGGGAAGAGAAGATAGGATGCACCGTAGGATTTGTCATAGTGGACAGATAAGGGTGTGGGTTTGAAAGGTTACTGGGACCAGCCTCACTTCTTGTTGTAAAAAGAGGAGGAGGTGGCCCAGGAGACAATGTTGGCTCAGGTTCGTCATAGTCTAAACGAATCCTCACTCCCTTTTCTCTTTCTTTACTCACATGCTGGTTGAGAAGAGTCCTTAGCATAAGGAAATTGTTAGCAACCCCTTCAGGGGTGAGTTCAACACATGATGGGGCATCAGAGACACCGATATTGGGAGATGGAACTCCGGATCTGGACGGAGTTGGTGTGTTGAAGTTGAGGAACTCGGGTGTGCTCCCCGGAGTAGAAGTTGGTATAGCCACGTGAGCTTGGCTACTACCCGGAGTAGAAGCGTTTGGGATCTGATTCACTTCTTCCGGGGATCCACTTTCAGACATGGTGATTTTAAGTGAATAGAGCTACACTACTAGGTCTTTTGGAGAAGAAATAGCGGCGTAGCCCCACGGTGGGCGCCAACTTGTTGATGCAACAAATACAAGACCAACGGTGGTAGCTGGACTGGCTAGGCAGAATGGTTGAGGGGTTCAACCTTGCCTAACGCAGGTCGTGGGGTCCCCCCACGTTTGCGAGATGTGGAAGGAGGTTTACTAGTTTATTGTTGTTCTTTGCTATGGATCCTCCTCTGAATCGTACCCAGATTTGGAAGTGGTAGCAAAGGGAATGTGTGTGTTGGATGTAAAAGGGAATGACTTGTGTGGGACAAGCATTCGATGTGAGTGACCAGAGATTGGAGAATCAGAGCTGGTCAGGAGATGATTTCTGAAGTAAATGAAGTGTCATTTTATAAGAGAAGGCATCTCTCGAAGTGGAATGTATTAGACTAGTAACCTCGCTTGCAGTGGAGGGTTTCCCCTTTCGGGGGTTGAAGGCTTTTGACCTCCGGATAATAGTGTGCATTGGCAGACCTGCTTTGCTTTTGCGGCTGCGGGTTGGTGAAGCGATCTCCAGATGTGACCAGCTACTGTTTCCACATTGCTTTTCCCAACTCACAGCTTTTCAACCGTTAAACCGTTTAACCTTTTGAGCGTTTACATATTTAATCATTTTATTTAGTCTTGAGCTACCCCCGTCATCAGCCGCCATTACTATGTTCAGTATTTTGCCAACAAGTTTCTTTGGGATGCCCCCTCTTACCACAGTTATCACATTTTCCATATTTACATCGTCCGACATGATAACGTAAACAATTGTCGCACTTAGGAAGGATACCCTTGTAGTCTTTTCCCTTTTTGGCCTTCTTCTTGCTACTCCCCCGAGTAACCATCTTGAAATTTGCAAGCTTTCTCTTGTTATCCCTAGATGCCTCTATAGCAGTCTCCTTTTTCTCCTCCGCAGTGGAAAATTCTCCTCGTCTAACTGCTTCTTCCGTGAGTTCCATGCTTATGTTGATAGCCTCGGTGATCGTTTAAGGTTTTGATGTTGTTACCTGGCTTAGAATCTGAGGTGCCAATCCCCTTATGAACTGTTCAATTCTCTTAAACTCTGGTCCCCCCAGGAGTAAAGCAACTTGTGATAATTCGTTAAATCTCTGCACATACTCAACTATCTTTGGTCCTTCCATTTTCAAGTTCCACAGTTCTGTTTCCAACTTCTGGACTTCTGCCCTCGAGCAATATCTCTTACGCATCAGATCTTTCAGTTCGTCCCATGTTATAGCGTACGCAGCGGTCTCGCCCATTGTCCGAACTTGATGGTTCCACCATGATAGAGCCTCATCCACCAATAGTCCAGCTATATACGTGACCTGATGTTCGGGGTCACATTTTCTCAATCGTAAAACAGAATCCGTCTTTTCAACCCAGCGTACGAAGGCTAAGGCACCCCCAGTGCCGTCGAACTCTCGAGGTTTGTGGTCCAAGAACTACTTGTAGGTGCAGCCTGCGATGTAAGCAACATTATTCGCGTAAGGCCTTAGCAAGGCTCTCGTGGAAATGTCCAAACGTTTTGTAATGTGTCTTAAAGGACTAGACATTACCGTTGGGGGGGTTATTTCCTGAGGTACCTCCGCTGCAATTGGAGCGACGGGCCTCGTACCGTGCGATGGCCTGTAAGAGGCTCTCTTGCATTTCCGCCTCTGTTGTAGGAAGAGGGTGGTTGATATCGGTTTTCCCTTGAGTCGACATCTTCCTAGAAGAAAGTCGGTTAGGTCAGGTCTAATTTGCTTCGTGCGTGCATTTGGTTGTTTAGTGGTCATAAGTACATACACATAACAGGTTATCATACCAACCAATCAAGCAATAGTATAATCATCGTATGACCAAGTAATTTGGTAGTTATGTTTAATGAGAGCATAGCAAGTAAGCACGTAGTATTATAATTATAGCACACACACATAGATCAATGACGTGCTTAGTGAAGACCTAGCGACTGAGTTTTCATTGGTTATTGGCCACAAAGTGTTGTCGCATGTTTGATGATTGGCTCTCATTATTCTCCGACCGAAATTGCATTGTCTTACAAAGTATATCATATCAAAAGGGACACAGGGTCACCCTACCCTTGCCCAACAACCATATCAAAATTGCATAGTCAGATGTGGCCTTCAAAAGTCTCCACAATCTCGGCTTGTCATTAGTGTCTTTACCCAAGCGTAATGCAATCTGCATAATCCAGAAACCAACTATACTGGTGACTGTGGTGGAGGAGGAAAGAAAAGTAACTGTTAACATGCGTGAAATCCTCCTCGAGCTTGTATATACGTCGAAGCAATTAGCTGATCTGCCGCTTGGCATTAAAGAAACGAGCATCAAATCCTGGGAAAAGTGTAATAGTAGCAGGGGAGAGTGCCAAAATAATCTTTGATGGATGTGGAGGACCAAAGTATACTAGTAACAGACAGGGCGGAGGACGTGGTGTCTTACATAAACTTTTCAGACAATATGCTGTCTTGTGATATAGACACTTATATTATGTTTTCGGTTATGTAATGTTTTACATTTGAAGTTACCAATTGTGGTGTCAGCTCAAGCTCCAACATTCTGCGACTCATATCCTCAAACTGTAGTTGGTGTTACAGGAGCAACTCATCTCGTATGTGGCCTCCATTACGTGAGGGATGGTAAGGGTCGAGAATCTGCATAGTGTATTATAGGATCCATCAAATTGGCTCGTACAGCGATGTAGAGGTGAAAGGGGAAAACGGTGCGGCTTGTAAGGTCGTAGATAATGCTGCTGTAGCAAAAGGATCGTTACGTGGGTACTGACCTGGAGTACCTCTCTGGGTGCAGGTATGTCTTGAAAAAAAGCGATAGGCGCATTGGCGCAATGGACGTCGGTCTTCATAGGGGAAAGGAGCAACATCAGCGGTTATGGGTGCAAAAACAAACGTCTCAACTAATAGGAAGATCTTTAGGTGCAGGTACTAGGTCGGGTATAAGGGATGCATTGTCTGGTAAGTCAAAGAAACAGGGTCATGATCAAGTAAAGGTGCAGGTTCAGCAAGTGCGACATCAAGCTGACCCAGAAGCTGTAGAAGCTAACTCAGGAGCAGGCTCTGGGTCGTGTAATGGTGTGGCGCCTCGAGCAGGTGATTGTGCGGCAGTCATGTCGTCGTTGTCTGCGTCAGTAGTAGAAAGTTGTAATCCGGCTGTCTGTAGGACTGCAGATGTCACAGACTCAAAGGAGCCTGGAATCGAATGCATGCTAGAATCAGAAGATAGCTTGTTAACAGGGGTCTCAAATAAGTGGAACTAGTAATAACGTTCTCGCCTAACTTTCCATCATTATGGGCGTTATCGGGAAGACCATTAATATCACGTCGATATCGTTATCAATTGTTCGCCGAGTAATCAACCTTCGGAAGGAATGTCCACAAGAGGCACATTGTCTAGGATTCGGATCCATGGTGTGCTCATCATCGGGATGTCCAGTGACAAAGGGGTCATGGACTGAAATAAGAGTGACATAAGGATTCTTGTCAGAGAAACCATCAGCAAAGATGAAGTATCACCAAAATCTGGTAGCACGGACTGTTAGAAGCCATCCTCGCCCTTAGTCAGCATATCAGGATCACTCTCCGTGTCTGACGTAAATGTCTCTGGCGCAGATGTAGTCTCATCATCTGTGGCGGCGGCTGTAGGGTTATCAATGTCTGATAACTCGCCTTCTAAGTAGTGCGACGTGTGTGCCGGTTCATAATAGTCATAGTACGTATACCCATAGTAGTTATTAACAATTAGTGTATGCAAATATTCACAACATGTGCACGTATATCAATAATCATCAATTAAGCAGTAACAATGTAAGCATGTAATCATCCTAGTCTTCCCCAGACTATCCTCTCAGCCTCTCAGACTGAACTTCCTAGCCTCTCAGACTAAATTCTCCCAATCTCTCAGATTGAATTCTCAGTCTCTCAGACTAAAATCTCCCAATCTCTCAGATTGAATTCTCAGTCTCTCAGACTAAAATCTCCCAATCTCTCAGATTGAATTCTCAGTCTCTCAGACTAAAATCTCCCAATCTCTCAGATTGAATTCTCAGTCTCTCAGACTTAAATCTCCCAATCTCTCAGATTGAATTCTCAGTCTCTCAAACTGACTTCCTGGTCTCTCAGACTAAATTTTCCCCAGTCTCCCCGACTGGACTGTAAATCTTTGGAAAGTGTACTTGTGCCCTTTTGTTAAAAATGTGTGTGCCCTGGATCTGGACATTTAGTGTATGCAGTGTAAAAATGTTTTCGTGAGAGCCCTAGTGATCATAGTCTAGACTCGAGAAAGAATCCTAGTTCGCTATGATCGAGGCTCTGATACCAAGCTGTCACACCCTGGCTTTGCGGAAGCGTGGGTTTATTTGGTGTGACTTCTTAATACCATAGCAGCAATTATAACAATGCTATATGATAAAAACATGAGATATTCACCCATTAATAGAGTTAGAAAAATACCATATTATGCTTGTCTTAAAACATCAATCACAAAATAAGTTACAAACCTTGACTTGATTTAATGAGTTCGTAAAAACTTAGCAAAAGACTTTAAACAATACTAGGTTTAGAGATAAGTAACCCGTCCAGGAAGAGGTTACACCTTCTAAACCCTGGATGACTTCTTTATTTAAATGCAGCTTGAAAATACGTGCATACCGTGCCAGATCCATTGGTTCCCTGAAATACATGTAGTTTGAAAAGTCAACATAAAGTTGAGCGAGTTCATGTGTAAGTGAGTAGGTATAAACCTTTGTAAAAATGTCTGTATGTATGAAAATCCCTGGTATGTCGCAATTAAGGAAAAAGAGATCACCATTGGGTTGCAAAGCCAATGATATGTGTGAAGTGCTGTAGGAAGACTCAAACCTAGCAGATTTTTGCGTCGGGCTCAAAGTCACCACATGGTTCATTCAGCGGACTCAGGGGTTGGGCTCGCTACACCCAGATAGATCTACCGCTAATGACCCTCGGTCCTACAATGAGGATTAATGGCCTCTAGTTTCAGCCTACCCACTCACATGATCTAAGTAGTAACCCTCCTTACGCTAACCATACCATGTAAAAAGTATTCGTAATCATTGTAACATGTATTTCACCCCCGAAGTATAAAAACTGAAAACAGTTAAGAGAAAAGGAGGACATGAACTCACTGTATTGCGTCTTCGTATTTGTAACCCAAATCTCCGCGGCAAACACGACTACCTACAATGGTCTAACGTCTATTAGACGAATGGGTCGTGCCTTGTCTTAGTATGTATGTTTTTGAGTTACAATTCTGGTATTATTCCAAGTTATAATAATTGTATTTAGTTTTGGAATAATTGTTTAAACAATATTTCTGTGTTAATACTTTTCGAGTATTCGTATTCGTATTTCCTTCCCAAGGATGGGGGTCTTTATACATGTAGGCTTGTAGTTCCGACAATATATATATTAAGTCCCACTTAGTAAAATACATTTAACTCATTTGTCCGAAAATAACGTATTCCCAAAATATATATATTTTTCCCAAAAATAATATATTTTCACCTCCTTAGTTTCCAAAATAATATTTTACCAAAACATACGTATACGTTATAATTCCGAAAAATATATTTTTAAGTCTCACTTGAAAAATATATTTTAAATCACTTGTCCAAAATACACATATTTTTTCCCAAAAATATTATATTTTAGTTCATACCTTTTCCAAAATAATACTTATCAAAATATACGCGTAAGAGTATTTTCCGAAATATACATAAGTTACGTTTTAAAGTTCGCGTTGTTATAACAATACCGGCGTAACTTAAATATTTATTCGTGAGGGCGTTGGTATTATTTTGGAGTCGTATTTTCTTGATATTCCCAAGTAATATTATTTTTACTCTAAAAATAATATATCTCTAGTTCACAAAATAATCACGTAAGCACACAAGCGTTTTATTATGAAATATATATTCTCAATATATATTTAACAAGTTTTATTTACGAAAATCCACCTCCGACACTTGGTTATTTTGTAATAAAAATCATGGCGAAATTTATATTTTGAAAACAAGTTAAAAATATATATATTCATGAACACTTGTTACAAAAATATTTCTAAGTGTTATTTTCTGGAAAAATTTCGCCAGAGTTTCCTCTGTAACTGGAGGTGGCCACGCTTACTAGCGTATCATTTTCTTTTAAAAATTCAATCAATCCATTTTCCAATCATCAATATACAATATTCCAATATCAAACTTGTTAAAATAAATATAAATTGCAAACTCATGAACTTGTAAGTTGTGTAAAAACATGTAGCAATCTTTTAACATTTTTAGTGGATCTCGTTGTCTTTAAAAATAAAATTTGTTTCTTGAAAACATTATTCTTAAAGAATATGAAGTTTTACAACTTCTTGTCAAAAATTACGAAAATGTTTCTTTGTTAAACCTTCTTGTTACACAAGTGTTTGCACACTTGTTTAGTCACTAAAATACCTTTAGTTTATGAAAGATCCGGCTTGTAAACAAGACTTGTATTTTTCACTTGGTTCTTCCGAAAAACCACTTGTAGATCTTTAGATCTACTAGTTTAGAACTCTATTTTACAAGAAAAATCACTTTTACACAAGTTCATGTTTATGTGTGGAGAGGTTCATCATCTTGCAAACTTTATACTTGACATATTACTAGTTCATGTTCCATGAACATGATCTAGCATGGTTAGATGACGATCCGTTCCACCACTAGCAACTAACAACATAAATTAATCATATCCAGCCAAGTTTCATAAGATTTACACCACTAGTTTCTCTTTAACCAACATATTCATCTTTCTTTCAAGACTTTTAGATTTGATCTTGTATGTTCTCGATTTTTAACCGTTAAATCTCTTATTAACCACCTTAGACAAGATCAAGAGGGTGTTTAGAAGCACTTACAACTAGCTTGAGGCTAGGGAAGAATCAAAGCGTAAACAAGGTGGATAAAAGCAACGTAGAGAGGTTCTTGAGATTCCGAAAGCACCGAGCCTCCTTGTATGATCCCTTCCACACTTGTATGTATGTAAAATGGTTGGATCAAGGCTTGATGATGGATGTGTAGTGGTGATGGTGTTCGGCCGAACCCACAAGGGGAAGAAGGAAAAGAAGTATGTTGTTGTTTGTTGATGGTGAATGAAGTGAGAGAATGATGGACCAATGTGTTTATTTATAACCAAGTTTAACCTTTGTCCCATGTATAATATGTTTCCTAATCACCCAACACTTACAATTAACTAATGAAAAGAATGGTGGGGTGTCCCCACTCTACATAACCGTAGGAAAGGGGGGGTAAGGGTTGGGATGCAATGGAACTTGGTTACATCTAGTTAGGGTATAATGATATTAGTTAGTGTATTAAGTGTGTAGTGTAATACAAAGGGTGTTAGGGTGTTCGGGGACCCTAACTAGCTCAGAAAAGTGTAAACAATGTTATTGACAATATTTTTGTGTTCCGGGTAAAGTCCGGTTGTTCGGTTGGATATTAATCCGTTAAAGTGCTAAATAAGTATTTAAAGTGTCTTTAATATTATTTTTAGTGACACAATGAATTCCGACACTTTGGAAAGTGTCTAGTATTATTTTCCCATGTTTTTGCGCCTTACTAGTTAAGTAAAATGCTGAATTTTGTAATAATGTGCAGAATTTTGTACTTAGAGCATGTTTTAGGCACATCCGGTCACTATAAATTTCACCTAGTGACGCAGTTCTACAAACCTCATCTCCCTACACTCACTACTAGTGTAGTAATCTATTCCCGGCTCATACTGGCCTTAGAGACAATATCTGTCTAGTGCTGGCAATGTCAGCATGTTTACTGGGCTATCCGTATAGTGTGCTCACTGTGCTTTTGTGCATCAAGGTTGTCACTGATGTTTGTGTGTAAGTAATGGAGTGACAGTATAATGTGTGATGCATGAGTATGTATGTATCAGAAATCAAGAAGCAGTTTAACCACAGTTGTAAGCAAGCACTGTAATTAAGCATTAATTAAATATTAATTAATTCGTACGAATACCTGGTTTGGTGAGGGTTGTCACAGTTAACCCCTTTAAGCCTAAACCTTTTCATTTCTAAACCCACAAAACAAACACCCTTTTACCCACCAAAACCTTTTTTTCTTTTCAACCATTTGTTTTAGTAAAAAGCTCGTTTATCTTATGACCTTTCTTTATAAAAAAAAATGAAAGTCTAGCAATAAACAACAAGTTCCTCAAAGAAACTTTGTTTGAAGATGCGTAGTTTGAATAAAAGTCACAAAAACAAAAAGTTTTACGACGACAGACGCTTTTTACGCTTTTAGCCCTTTTTACTAACCACTAACCAAAACCACCTACCCTTACCCCAAGTCTAACCCTTTCCCAAGTCCTCTTGATATTTACAAAGGTTTATAGTTAAAAAGGAGGAGGATTGATTGCTTGGCAAACATATGGTGGAAGTAAGTTCCATGCCGGCCTCGAGTGTTTCACAAAATACATCTTCGGCCGAGTGTTGAGTGATCTCCCGTGAGGTATGTGAACTTGTATATAAATGGAATTTTAAAGAGGCATGTTATGCCCAAATAAGTAATTTCTCTTATGAAACGTTCTAAATAAACCATAACGAAAAATAAAATTAAAAAAAATACCCAATAAAGATCTTGGATTCCCGACACTCAAGACAAGTCCCAAAACTTCTCTTCTACCTATTCCATTTGGGTGTGTAAGCCACATATTAAAGAGTTTTGCTTGAGGACAAGCAAAGATTCAAGTGTGGGGGGAATTTGATGTGTGTAAAATGCAACATATAAATTACATCAAATGAGGCATACAACTAACCCTTTTTTAGTACTAATGTTGGAAAAAGCGTGCTTTTGTCTTCCTTTTGAATTTACAGGACCAAACGAGCTTAAATGAGCAAAAGGAACAAATATGCAACAAAAACTAACATAAATACAAAGAAAAGGAATAAACGTGACATGCCCGACCCCTCGACAGCATCCCCAAGAGCAAAAATAAGAAACAGAAGGCTGACAACGGCCCGTGCCTACTAAACATGGGGGCGTGGTCAGGTGTCTGCAGAAAGGGAAAAGTTGGGGAAGCTTCTACGCCCACCACGGGGGCGTGCCCAGCTCAGCACGGGGCGTGGTCAACGCTAAGAATCGCAGAATCTTGCAAAATCTTGGTAGTACAGATACGCTTCTGCACACGAGGCCGTGCCCACTGGACACGGACCGTGTTGAGCATTATGCTGACAAATGCAATTAATGAAGGAAGAGAAAATGATGGCCACGGGGCGTGTTCGCTGGACACGGGGCCATGGCCGGGCTTCTGTTCAAGCTACAAATAGGGGTGCTTGGTTCACTTCAAAGGCATCCCTTGGCAAACAACCTCTCTCCCACTTTGCCACCATTCCACCACCACTACAACACCCACATCCACCACCATTATCCATCATCCACCTTAGAGTGTGTGTAGTAGTCTCGGGATCCAAGTTTGATAGTAAGAGTTCTTGTCAATCAAAGGCCATGTTTGGCTAAGTCTCTTACATCACTTTGTGAAGACAAGTCTTTAATGTATTACTTTTGATTTTTAATTTTTTCGCACTTTTTATTTGATTTTGTATTAATGAGTTTAATAACTAGTTTCTTATGTTGAAGGTGAAACTTCTTTATCATTTGTCCGTGGTGTCTTGGCATTACTTTACTGTCTATATAAAGTAAAAGATTTACACCATTCATATCTCTACGGTCTATATAGAGATATGTTGGCTACCTGGTCGGGGGTTAAGGGAATGGTTTAGTAAGGTTCTTACCTTGTTCAGTGTATAGATCCTGCAAGGACCTGGGTCAAGCTTTCTAGGACCTCGTTAATACCCACTGGTATTGGATGGAGGGGGTGCAAATGGTTTGATCCCCTCATATGTAAACTACTATTAATACATTAAACCGGCTATTTGGGATTGTATCCCTGCTGACTCAAACCACTTAGCCGAGGCTAACGTCACCTTCAAAAGAGGGGCCTACCACTTTTCGCATTAATAACTTAATTAATTATCTTTCAATATTCCGACCCTTTGAGATTGTATCCTTTCTGAC
This sequence comes from Helianthus tuberosus, assembly GCA_030545235.1. Lineage (NCBI taxonomy): Eukaryota > Viridiplantae > Streptophyta > Magnoliopsida > Asterales > Asteraceae > Helianthus > Helianthus tuberosus. The sequence goes on along the minus strand of CM060444.1, from coordinate 60,584,923 downwards.
TCAAACCACTGGGTTGAGGGTAACGTCACCTTCAAAAGAGGGGCCTACTAATATAACTAAGATAACCTCTTAAAAAGTGAAAAGTGCGGAAATCATCAAAGGATACTGTAGGATCGGGATTCGATCAAACGAGTCGATCAGAAGAGTTCTTGATCAATACAAAAGGCGGAATCAGACGTATTGATGTTATAGCAGCTAGATTTGCACGTAGAATCACTTTAACTGTCGATTGTATTGATTTGATAGTGTTTACAGATCGTTCGACACTTCGGCAGCACTTCGTCTCCGGAATCACCAAGTTTTCCAAAAGTTCTAAATGATGACCTAAGACCACATATATATAGGAGAGCTAAACCCTACGAACCAGTCCAGTCCAGACCCCACGAGCTGGCCAGAAAGCACGAACTGGCCAGACCCCATGAAATTGTCACCTCGTGCGAGGTGGCCTAGCCACTTCGTGAGGGGTGGCTGGTTCAGGTCTGTTTCCAGTTTCTTTCGTACAACGCATCCTGGTCTATCTATTCTAGTTACATGACTCGATACAAGACTTAAGACGAAGTCAACAGACATATGCACTAACAAACTCCCCCTTGGATGTTGACGAGTCTTCAGTGTATTGAGTCTTCAGTCTTGATCGGTCTTCTTGCTCTTTCCAAAGTATCTTTCTCTGTAAGCATCCTTCAATCTCTCTCTTACTCTCCCAGAATTTCAACCTGACTCTTCAAATTCTCTTGATCAGATCTCTTGATTCCTTAAGCTTTCACAGGTTCAGCAACGTCTCCTGGCTCTCCGTAGCAACAGGATCAGGAACCTGGTAACCTGCACAATTCTCTACCCAAAAGTAAATTTCACAATTGTTAAAATTTAACAAATTTAGAAACCACTTGTAGATATCATACAACATCAACAATAGTTATGTCAAGTTCAAATTAATGACCTTGATTTACTAACAGTAAAATCAGCCTTAAAACATCACTTGTAAGATTATCTTAAAACATTTCTCAAATTATCTCAAACTTTAACTTCATTTTTCATTTCAAACACACTCTCCCAACCCACTGTCGTTCATCATGTTTAGCACTTGGAATTTTGAAAATCAGCTTTTCAACATCAATTGTCGAAAATAAGATGAAATAAAATCTTTTTGATTTTTCAAAATTTTATGCTAAAACACACTAAAAATATTTTTGGATTTTGGGAAATAAACTATATATAGACATCTTTTTGTGAGTTTGTGTAAGAGGATCATATCAGTTTATGACAAATCACTAGCACCGTTGAGCTTTAAACACTTTAAGATCTAAACGATTCACTTAGATTGTCAGTATACTGATCCACTTAAATTTTCACACAAATTTCAATTGATTCGAGATACGAGAATTAGTGTTTTAAGCACTTAACTTATTCGAGTGTTCCACCTCAGAATATACTCCTTTATCCAGACTCCTATATTCAGTCTTACAGGTGAATGTACACTAATGATATCTGTAAATGGGTAATGCGAGGCCATGAGAGCTCAGGTTAGAACTTCCGTTCAGACAAAGAGATGATGGCTCGACTTTTAGGTGTGTCCCATTTGGGGATCTTTTCTTCAACATCACATGATTATCATTTTTCATCATTTTTTATGCTGAGGGTGGGCTTTATGATTAAAGCAATGCAGAGTATTATACGAGGACTAGGCTATTGCTCCCGCAAAATCAGAAGTCCCGGTATAATACCCCAGATATCATCACGCACGAAGACCTAGTATGTCAGAAATAGAAAGCCCTTCAAACAAGATTTCAGGGGTTACCTATATATCCGAGAGATGTTCCCCACGAGATAAGTAAGCATTTGATATTTAGGTTTATATCTTGAAAACAATCTACTAAGCGTGTAAAAACCTACCGGCATATCATCAGTGAGACCGTTTATCACATATTTAACTTTCCAATTCTTTAGCGTACTGTGATTGTCTACTGATGTACTATCATTTCCTCTTTTTCACAACAAAACTCATTTTTGATTTTTTGATGTTTTTGTATTTTTTATTTTATCATGTTTTTGGATTTTTCAAATTTTCAAAATTTTAATTTTTTTACTTCCCCTAAAATCAAAAATATGTTTCAATTTTTGATTTTTCGGGAAAAATTTAAAGTAAAAGCAATAAACTGTACAAATAAAATGACAAACTGATGTGAATTGCTTCAATTCTCCATTCTCTTCGCTTAAACAATCAGAACTCCCCCTGACAACAAACTATTTTCCCATTATGATTTCAAAACACTTAAGTTTGTTTTAATCAAAATGGTTTTTCCGGAAAATTAGTTTTGTTGATTTCACACATCATGGGGATTCATTCATCACTTTGTTCTTTCAACCACTTGTAAAAACTATCACTTGTAGGTTTTTCACAAAAACATTTTTCAAGAATGATGGCAATTCATGCTCCACGATTACCAACTTGGGAGCTCCGGTAAATCAGGATTTTATTTTTTAAAGAATCTCACCTATGCCTGATCAATCATGGGTGAACCATCCTCATTTGGTTTAACAACTTTTAATTCATAAAATTCTTTCACTCCCTTCACCTTCCCATCTGCCATCTTACCAAAAATATGTAGCACTTTACCATTAAATGTTTTTTCAGCGTCAAATTCTTTCTTATCAGAAAAGAATTGATCTGAAATCTCAATCTTACCAATTTTTTTATTTCAAGTTTCCGTTTGACAATGGTGGAAAATTTTCATCATCCATTGTTGGAACGGAATTCTCATCATTTAGCACAACAGATGGCTCCTCTGACTTTGACGAATCAGATTCATTGCAAGAAACAACCTCTGATTTCTTAACAACCCATTTTTGTTTGTTTAAATTGGCTTTTCTTTTGTAAAAATGTTTCGAACTTTCACCAACTTCGAAAGTCAAAATTTTGAACTCCTTAAATTTTCTATTGGTTGTTCCTTTTTATCAACACATTTCTCTTTCAATTTAGAGTTAGAAGAAACTCCCTGTTTTGTGTTGGTGGACTTTGGGCAATTCCAAGCAATATGTCCAACCTCTCGGCATTCGAAACAGGTTCTTCTTTCAACTCTCGGTTCAGATTCCTTCAACATATTCTTTTGCTTTTCGGTGAGAAACTCCTTGTTTGACTGTTTCCAGAAAGGTTTCTCCTTCTCTTCTTCTGAACTAGCTCCTGAAACAAATTTAGTTTTTGGTTTAACTTCTTTATAATTCTTATGATTTTCTGGTGGAATAAAACCTAATCCTTTCTTTTTGAAATTACTGTTATGGTTTGGTTTCTTTCGATAACCCGAACCATAACTGTAACCCTTTTTCTTGTTCAATCTTTGTTGAACTCTTGAAGTGTATTTTTTAGGTTTTTCAGTAAGATTTACATCTTTTATTTCAGAAATATTAATTTCTGTTAATTTGAAAACCTTGTTAATCATTTCAGTTTTAACACCTCCTATTGGAAATTCTTCATCAGAATATAATTTGTCGGAGTCATTCAAATTAATTTTTGATATCAGAAAATCTTTATTGTAAACCCTTTTGACCGGTGAACTCGAACTTCTGTCTGATGAACTCGAATTTTCAGATTTAGACTCTGACTTTGACTCTTCATCTTTATCCAACACCTGATCGACCACTTTCTTAATTAACTCAGACTCATGATCAGTGTCAGACGTTGTGAAGGTGACATCAATATCATCTGGTAATCCATCGATAGACTCGGATTTCAGATTCAGATTGAGTGCTTCAGCCACCTTTTCAAAGTGTCGGGGGGTATAGCCATCCCACATTGGATTTGGTACTCTGTTATAATTCAAACCAGTTTTCTTACCAGAATTTTCTTCATCTTCTGCATACTTATGAGCTGCAACGGTAGGATAAATGCGATCAATAACATACTCCAAACTTTGATAACTTCGAAGTAAAGTATTCACTCTTTCTGTTTCAATCGTCATCGCTGCCAATTCTTGTTTCAGCCCTGCAATAATCTCAATGTATTTGTTGATTGCAGTTTGCTTTTGAAGAACTGTTGCTTTCAGAAGATTCTTCATCTGGATATCCTCATCACTAGCTCCTTTGTACAAGTTCACTTTGCTGCTTAGGAGATCATATGATTCCTTTATGCTTCTCACATTATGTAGCAAATTTTCTTTGAGCTTCTCTAATTCAGCATATTTTGTATCTTTTTCAGCACAATTTTTGCAAGGTATTAAACACTTTGCACAAGGTTTTTCAACCTCTATAATCTTTTCAACTTCGACAATTTTTTCAACTTCAACTATTTTCTCCACCACCTTTTCAATCACAATCGGTTCTTTCTCAACTTCTATCTTCACTTCATTTTCTTCAACCTCGACCTTCTCTGTTGATTTTTCTTCAACTTTTGCCTTATCAGATTCAGTCTTTTCTTCAGCAACCCTTCTTGCTTCCATTTCTCTCTTCAGTCTAGCATCCCTTTTCTCTTTTAATATCTCGATTTTATCTGCAAAAAACAAATCAAAACTATAAGGATCCAATTGTTTTCTAGCTTTATTAATATACTCTTCCTCATCATCAGTGTCTTCATCACTTCCTGAGTACTTAAAAATCGGTTGTCTTCTAGGACTGTTCTTAGATTTGATTGATTCTTCTTCCGAGGTTGAATCTTCAAAGATTTGAGCAACAAATGCTTTAGAAACTGAAGGTCTAGAAGGATCATAATCATCCCAATTGAAATCTTTCGGAATCCTTTCATCTTCTTGGTCTACCAGACCAAAACAAGCTTTACCCTTTGATTCTTCTATCGGAATAGCACGTGAGTGTGAAGATTGTTGTTGATATGGTTGTTGAGCAACCTGATGATAAATTGCTTTTCTATGATAATCGTTGTTCTCGAAAGGATATTGTGTTCCGGTTGCTTCTCTGTTTGTACACTCTCGTTTAAAATGTCCTTTTTCTCGGCAACGAAAACAAGTAACCTACGATTTGTCAAAACCTAGCTGAGATGTTGCAGCTTCACGAAGATCATCTCTTCCGGTGATCTGTTTGAACTTTTCTGCTTTTCTCAAAACGCTAGCTAAACACCACTTGATGTCCATCAACTCAAGTTCTTCAGAATCAATCTGATCATAATCTTCTTTAGTAAGCATCGGATTTCTGATTCGTCCAGCAACTAAGCTTTCATACGACTCTAACACAGTGACAATAGATTCCATATGTTGCTTCGCAATATCTGGAGAAAAATTTTGACCATTTTGAATACGTAATGCAACATTGCATTGCAATACATGACCGGTAAAATTTGTTGAACTTTGTTGTTGAGAACTCGGTGATGAGAAATTTGGTTCAAAACTTGAATAAGACGAAGAATATCCACTGCTCTGATTTGTATTGCTTGCATTTGTTCTGGAAGAATTTTCAGCACTGAACGCAGTTTGAATCTTAGGACTAGGAGTAGTCTCAATCTTGTTTTCTCTGTAGTACAGACTAACATCCTGTTGAGCACCCGGACTTCTCATTATAGCAGTTTTTCAAATTGATAGCTCATGTTCTTCCAACTTCTGGATAAACATACTCAAATTCATATCTTCAAATTGTCGGTTATGCTTTAAAATCAACATATATGTTCCCCATTCATTCTGTGGTAACGCATCGGCTAGCTTATCAACCCATTCTTCATCTTCTTTCTTGATGTCCAATCTTTTCATTTCCATGACTAGATGACAATATCTCTCGATAATCTTCCTCGTCGTCTCACCTTCAAAAGCTGTAAACATATCAAACGATTTCTTTAGTAATGCTCGATTATTTTTGATCATATCGGCACTACCCTTAAACTTTTTAATCAACGCTCTCCAAATTGATCTAGCAGTTCCCTCATGTTGAAGCAAAACAAAAATATCTTCTTTTACCGCTTGTTGGAGAATGCTAATCATCATTTTTTCACTTGTGTATTTTAATTTTTCATCCGGTAAAAATTGACTTAATTGTTTTTCATTTCCAAGTTCATCTTTCGGTAAAGTATAATCTTTCTCTAAAGACACCCATGCATCAAACTTGTTTGCTTCTACCCAGTTTTCAAAACGGTCTTGCCACCCTTTAAAATCCTCAATATACATAAGCTTTGGAGGTTTTTGGAAAGTTCCTGTTTCATTCTCGATATCGACAGTTTCAGCAACTGTAACTGGAGCGACCGGAGCAGTAGCAAATGCATTATAAAATTCGTTGTCCATGTTGTGGTATGAAATATTTCACAAACTATCGATTTCAAATAGTCTGGAATGTCACACGAGCTGGATACTTTCAAGCGGTCTGGATCACACCGTTTGACAATTTCAAACGAGCTGGAAACTTTTCAAACGACCGGGTAAAAATCCAAACGACCTGGAATTCAACTTCACACGACCTGGACTAATCTCACATGACCTGGATCAATCTCACATGACCTGGATCACTCTCACATGACCTAGATCACCTCGTGCGACCTGGAGTTCAATTTCAAACGACCTGATCACCTCGTGCGACCTTGAGTTCAATCTCAAACGACCTGGACATTTCGTGCGACCTGGAGCTCAATTTGGTGCGACCTGGATTAGTTTTCATGCGATCTTGTCAATTTTCAAACGATTTGAATAGAAATCCACATCGTTTGAGAATCCTAAGTCCAAAAGTTCATCATTTTGTCAATTTTTATCAAGTTTTAGGTTGAATTTGGTTCTGATTTGTTCACGGATTGTTCAAAACAATGTTTTATGTGTTATTTGTCAAAATCATATCATTTTAGCCATGGAATCTTGGTAAATTTGATGAAATAGTGTAGAAAAATGAGTAGAAATCAGTTTAATCCGTGAAAACAAGCTGAAATGGTAACAACTCTTCCTCCTGAGCTCTGATACCACTTGTAGGATCGGGATTCGATCAAACGAGTCGATCAGAAGAGTTCTTGATCAATACGAAAGGCGGAATCAGACGTATTGATGTTATAGCAGCTAGATTTGCACGTAGAATCACTTTAACTGTCGATTGTATTGATTTGATAGTGTTTACAGATCGTTCGAGACTTCGGCAGCACTTCGTCTCCGGAATCACCAAGTTTTCCAAAAGTTCTAAATGAAGACCCAAGACCACATATATATAGGAGAGCCAGACCCTACGAACCAGTCCAGTCCATACCCCATGAGCTGGCTAGAAAGCACGAACTGTCTAGAAAGCACGAACTGTCCAGAAAGCACGAACTATCCAGAAAGCACGAACTGGCCAGACCCCATGAAATTGTCATCTCGTGCGAGGTGGCCTAGCCACTTCGTGAGGGGTGGCTGGTTCAGGTCTGTTTCCAGTTTCTTTCGTACAACGCCTCCTGGTCTATCTATTCTAGTTACATGACTCGATACAAGACATAAGACGAAGTCAACAGACATATGCACTAACAGATGCATTAAAGGCGAGTCGGATCCAAGTGATTCATCTTGTCTATCTGTTTTTATTTTATTTTTATTTCTGCATTTTTAGTTTATTTTTCATGCTTAAAACTTTTTTCTCAAAAATTTTAGTTTGATTAGACGTTGAGGATAAACCGGTACTAAAAGCTCTTGTGTCCTTGGACGACCTCGGTATCTTACCAACGCTATACTACGCTCACGTTGGGTGCACTTGCCCAAGTGTGTGTTTAGTGTTAGTAGAATATCGTCTTTTGTAAATTTAAAACTTAACTAATGTGTAAAATGGGCTTAAAATATCAATAAAAACATAATACACCTTGCACACACCACAATCCCGTGGGGTTGTGAAGGATTTGATGATCCAGCGAGGTGAGTTCTTTTACCCGGTAGACTTTATGGTACTAGACTATGCACCTACAAGGACAATTGAGCAACAAAAAGTGATTCTTGGACGTCCATTCTTGTACACCGCCAATGCTCAAATCAACTGTAGAGATGGATTAATTTCGATGAGTGCTGAGAACCGTAAATTAATCTTTAATGTTTATCCAAAATCTATTACTTACGAAATTATGGATGATCTATGTGAAGTAGTTGCTATTAAAAAAGGTGCTCCTCCATATACTATATATGTAATTGAGAACACACTTATTGAGAAAGGTGTTAAGTGTTACAGGTCTGCGGATGAAAAAAAAGCCGGTAAAGAAGGAAAATGAGCGAAAAAGAGAAAAAACATGCAAGCCACCAGATGGTGGAAACGCTTGGGAAGATGAGGCCAAGATTGAGCCTAACTGGTAGGGAGCTTTAAACTTTCCGGACTCTGGGAAGTCAGATCATCTAGAAAAGTCTGGAGGTAAGCAGGCGTTTGAACCACCTTGAAGATTGCAGGTATGATAAGGCTGAAAATCTAAAACTTAGCACTCTTAGGAGGCAGCCTAAGGTTTGTTCGTTTTGTTTTCTTGTTTGTTTATTTTGTTTTGTGTCGAATCGTGCAATTGTGAAAGTGTGGGGAAGTCCGAGGAGGTTTGGTTAAGCTCTGGTGCAGTTGAGGGCAATGCACAGTCGTTTAGAGGGTTTGGGTGGTGAAAACAAGAAAAAATGGAAAATTTTTCTAAGGCGTGGAATTGGAAAATTTGACAAATTGGCAGGAAAAGTGGGTCTCAGGCGTCACACGGGAGGTTTCGTGCCTCTGCTGCGACGCGCCTAGGACGTTAGTCAAAAGAGTCAACATTGAATACCCCCGCGCCACGCAGGGGACTCCCATTGAGTTGTCGCGACGCGCGACATAAGTCACCAGCTGAAATCCCTTTAAACGAGATCAGATTTTTTTCATCCAAACTTTCTTTTCTCTCTTCTCTCTTCGTCAATTGATTCGTTTTAATTTGTTTAGGAGCATGTGAGCTTTATTTTTCAGGTTTCGATCACTTTGTCCATACTCAATCTCCATTTGGGCGAAGAGACTTGAACTATTTGAAGAAGAGCATCCCATGTTGAATGCAGTCGCGAAAGAAATACTATACGGTTGGTGTGGAACATGGCGTATAGGAATTCAATCATTTAAAATCAAGGGAGTCTGTTCCTAAAACAATAAAATATCCTTTTGTGTATGATCGGCAAAGTTGGAAACAAAACGTCATAAAGAATTGCGACCGTCCCAACGTCCTTGCTGCTGCTCCGTTGACCAGTGGTTGACCTGCGTGTTTGGGGAGTGTTTCTTGTCCTTTGATATTTTTTGTTTGCTAATATTGTTTATGTAGTATTGTTGTTTGTAGATTTGTTAGGGTTTAGTGTTTAGATAAGTTAATTAAATTTTATAAAAAGTTATAGTTTTCTAATTTTCTTATTAAACTAGGTACTTGAATTATTTGCAGTTGAATGTTGATTCCTTGAAGTGAAGATGAGATTACAATCTAGTAAACAATCTCGAATGGGCCCGAAATATTTGAACAATGCTATGGTTTGTGTGGTCGAAGAAGAAATTTTTCATAAGTAAAAGAAGATGATGTGATTGAAGGATTTCAAGCCATGAAAACAATTAGATGACAAATCTATTAGGTATTTGTTTTACCTTATTTATTATCGGTTTTTTTTATTATTGTATGATTACACGGTAAAAAAAAATTTGGAGGATACCCCTAAATTAATGGGCTAGCTTAGCCATTGCTTAGGGGTGAGTAAATTAACCACCAAAACGATAAGCGAACCATAACCAACATAATCGAACCGCTACTAACTGATAACCAACATAACCAATGATTATGGTTATGAAACTTTTTAACCGACCAATCAGTTATAGTTACGGTTATGAAGCTTTTGTTAACCAATATAACCGATTGAACCGAACTTGTAATTTTAAGTCTATATAATGGATTTATGTTTTACATAAACCATATAAAGGTTTTTTTACTAAGTTAAAAGTATGTTAGTAACAAAAAGATCTTGATGTAGATGCCTTTTATTTCGATGAAGAATTGAGGTTTTATGCAACCCGTGCCATCGCTCGAGGCCCAAATTTTCAAAGGGCCCGAAAGGTTTCTATAAGCTTTTATATATATACTAAATTATATATTTAACATACGCATCCACTTATTATGCAAAAAAGTGTTGGTGATGGAGTGGAAAAACCATCTCAAGATGATGTAAAGGTCTCAAGTTCAAGTTTTGGCTCCACCACCAAGGGTTTATTGTTTTAATTCATTTCCTCTTAATCACAATTTTGGGCCCAAATATTTTTGTCGTCCGAGACCCAAATTTTTATGAGACTTCTAGGGGACAACTCTGGTTTTATGATTTAATTTTTGGTAGAGAATTGTCTTATTAAAAGAAATCTCACATCGCGCATGGCTTTATAGCCTAGTGGCATCTTGGTGGTGGGATAAGGCTTTTGGACCAATAGGTCCTGGGTTCGATTCTCACAAGGGGGTTTTCCCATGTTTATTGGGTTTCCTCCTGAATTGATGTGGCATTATGCCTAGTGGAGATGGATATGATCGGGTGGTTCCTCTGGTGGCACGATGATGCTCCAGTGGTCCGTCAGTGATCCAAATTTGCCGTTAAAAAAAAAAAAAAAAAAAAAAAAAAAAAGGGAATCTCACATCAGTAGTACAACGAAAAAGTGTAGTCTTGATTATCTTATAAAAAAGGCCTAAGTCCAAACAATTCACTCCCTGAATACACACCCTTATCTATTTCAAACCTTGCTTGGTTAAGTAATCGAAATTAACCAGGTTCGAACCATAACCGACTTTAAAACCAATTAACAGTAATCAAAGTTCAGTTATACCTATGGTTAAGGATGTTCCATAACTAACAGTTATGATTACAATTAATGGTAAAAAACCGAATGAAATTGACCCTTGCACACTCTTATACATAGATACACTATACTCTTAATATGTCACTTATTTAAAATAATGTCATTGCAAGAAACTTCTATGTCAAGTAGTGTATTCAACATTGCATACGCTACACATTACTAGAAAATTTGAAACTTCTTACACTAGTTTTCGTAGGAAATGCATCATAAAACTGGCTTTTCTACGTATTTATGACAAACACCTGATGTTGGCGCCGTATATTTAGCGTTCAACCTTGTAAAGCACCAACGCTACGCACCAAACATGTGGAATTAGATATACACTTTTGTAAGGGAACATGTTGACATTGGTCAAGTGCGTGTATTACACATTCCCTTGGCTCGCCAGTTTGCATATATCTTCACCTAAGGCTTACCATCACGGTTGTTTATGGATTTTCATGACAGTCTTAACGTTCAAGATCTGTTACTTTAGACTGTGGGGAGTATGGTAGATAGATTAAATAAACCTTTGGTTATTTTATGATGTTTATTAGTATATGATGGTTTGTGTAATTATGTAACCCTAATTCCCTATACTCTGTAATTGTATATACAATCAAGTTCTAATGATCCTAAAAAGTGGTATAAGAGACCTCGTTAATTTATTGAAGATATATAGAAGGAAACGAAGAAGATCAAAGGCTGCATAAAAAAAAATTGCAATCTATTTTCTACAAACAATTTCTATGTACATCCTTCTACAAGAAAATCCAATGCTACCCAAAAAAAATCGGTACATCGAGGTGATCAAATCAAGAACCGAATCATAATTAAAAACAAATCGGTAACAAGAAATTATATCCTATTCACTTGTATCTTCTTAATAAACAATTAAATATTGATTATAAGTTCATTAATTAGTCTTGACATTCTCTTAATATCTGATATGCAAGCTGGCTAGCTTAATCATTGACTTTGCAATATCATATTTTGAGTTGTTAAGTCTATATAATAGGGAAATGATATCAAACTCACTCCACCACTTGCTATTCCTATATTATGTAAAACAAGTTTACTTGTTAATTTAAATACACATCTCATTCCTTAATATAATATTCTTGCAGCACATAAGGCCGGATAGATGCGCGCACTGGCTTACTTGTCAGGTTATAATATAAAAACAAATTTCATCAAAGGATGTCATTAAGGTTTAATATTATTCTTTTCTCGGTTTTAAACAAGAAACTTAGAGCATTCTCATCCAAACCATCATATTATGTGAGGGGTAGTTTTTATATTATAAAGGGTATAAAAATTGGTTGTGAGTGGAAGAGAGAGAAAATGTTACTGTTCATCTGTATATTTGGGGGGACACTGTTCACCCAGTATAATTTTTTTAATATATATTGAAAGTGGTTGCGAGTGAAGGAGAGAGAAAAATGTAATGATAATATTATTTAATTGAAAAGGAGAGAGAAAAAATATTTGTTTTTAGTGAAAATATATTGATATAGGAGTTGTTTTTTAGTGAAATGTATGTATAATTTGATGGATTGGATGAGAATGCTCTTAGTTCTAGAAAATATGCCATTTCTGCTTTATATAATAGATAAATATTAATTTTACTTTACAAAGTACAGGACACGTAGAGTTTTATAATGACACAATTATATATTTTATTGTTTGCGGATGTTAAGCCCCGGTTGAGATGTGTGCGTATAGTGTGTTGGAAAATTGTGAAAAATATCATTTTTCACAAATATAGGAAAATAATTTTTTTCTATTTTCCACTAGAAATAAATATAAGAAAATGAGGGGGTTTTATATATTTATTTGTGGGTTTGTGTTCTATGTTGGAAGAGTTTCGCAACGAACTAAACCACGTCCAAAACGGAGCTAAGATGAATGAAATATCGATGCTCAAAGTTTAGTGTTTCAAACTTGAATGCTGAAAAAGTGGAAAAGAGGCACCTTGTCCCAAATAGGAGAAGAGATAAAACTTAAAGGGGTATTTAAGTGGAAACTCTCCATCCTTATTGTTTCATGAAAGCACACAATAAGTGTACTCGCGAAGGGTGTGACGCGCACCCGCACGCGTGGCGTGGGCGATGAGGCGCAATGTGGCGCTTTGATGGCTTGGAAGTCTTCAAAGCAAACGGTTATAGCTAGATCCACGATGGAATCCGAATTCGTCGCTTTAGATAAAAGCGGGGAAGAGGCGGAGTGGCTACGTCAATTTGTGGAAGATATTCCAAGATGGCCAAAGCCGTTGACGGCGATTTGCATACATTGTGACAATCGATCAGCGCTTGTTAGAGCACAAAACGCGATGTCCAACGGCAGATCAAGGCACATTCGACGTAGAGACAACATGGTACGACAACTTATCTCAACGGGTGTTATCTCAGTTGACTATGTTAGGTCAAAAGAGAACACTGCTGGCCCGTTAACAAAAGGCTTATGCAAAGATAAGGTGTATAAGTCGTCAAGAGGAATGGGACTATAGCCTATAGAAGAAGGGAATATGAGGGAAACCTAACATAGTTGACTGAAGATCCCAAGATATAGGTTCAATAGGCAAACTTAATCATAAACCCAAAGGGAGTCACTGGGGGGGGGGGGGGGGGGGTGCCCCAAAATTAACAAAAGGGAGTTTTATACTTCCTAATCCATTCCAATCAGTGACATGAAGGAAAGGTTAAGCATGTCGAGGTTAAGGATTTTGAGGAAATCCAAATTAACCATGATTCTTTTAATGATTCAGAGGAATCACCTATGTTAGAGAGAAGTGGGGTCGCTTCGATTGGATTTGTGGGGAGGCGCAAATCCTAGAGCTCTCATAGAACCAGGAAAGTGTTCCATGACCATAAACGGACACAACCATGAGGTCTTGACTGAACTAGGGAGAGTATTGTGTGAATGTATATTGTCGCCTACATAAATGGGGGATTGTTCAAAGACACCGTGTCTACAAGACCCTAGGAGGCTAAGTATGCTTCACAAAAGGAGGTTCAAAGGTTACACCTACCTATCTTGCAACACTCAACTGTTGAACATGTATCGTTGAAACTTGATAGATCAATTTCTATTAATGTGGGGGATTGTTGGAAAATTGTGAAAGATAGCATTTTTCACAAATATAGGAAAATGATTTTTTTTTCCTATTTTGGACTAGAAATAAATATAAGAAAATGAGCGGATTTTATATATTTATTTGTGGGTTTGTGTTCTATGTTGGAAAGCTTCACAATGAACTAAACCACGTCCAAAACGGAGCTAAGATGAATGAGATATCGATGCTCAAAGTTTGGTGTTTGAAACTTGAATGCTGAAAAAGTGGGAAAGAGGCACCTTGTCCCACATAGGAGGAGAGATGAAACTTAAAGGGGTATTTAAGTGGAAACTCTTCATCCTTATTGTTTCATGGAAGCACACACTAAGTGTACTCGCGAAGGGTGCGGAGCACCCTAACTCGCATTCACACTCACACACGCCCACGCGCGTGGCGTGGGGGATGAGGCGCTTTGATGGCGCACTTTGCACTTCGTATCGCCACGAGCCGCTTGAGAGTCGCCTTTGTATTTTTTACCACGTGCGCGTGGTGAAGCACAAGGGATGCAAGGACCAGGTGGTTGGTGACGTGGCATGCAGGCGCATGACCCTGGTTGGTCCGCACGCGAGTACACGTGGCATGGTGGAGCGCGAGCAGAAGCTTCCAGCAGTTAATGCCAGTGCAGTTACACTTCAGCATTCGAAACTGACGAAGTTAATGGCTTTGACTGCGAATTAAATGACGATTGAAGAAACACAGAACTAATTACGGGGCTAATCAGTTTGGTTTATGTTCCTGCCATAATGGTTAATCTTCTAATGGCTTTCTGAGCTTCGTAATGATCGTCAGAGTCCTGCAAAACAGAACACCGTTACTCGTTAAGAGGGGAATGTGGGGGTTTCCCTCTTAACCGAGCTCCGGCGTGAGAATAAGCGACCGCTTTGGGGGAGATAATTAAGTATTAAGAGTGAGAGTAGAGTGAATGGAATGTTTAACCCGTGAAGTGAGGTCCCTATTTATAGCCGGAGAGGTGTAAGAGGATGTGGGCTGATGGGCCTTGGGCCGGAAGGCGACAACATGGAGGATATGCTCCTTATCTCACTGGTGGCGACCGTTAGTGGCTTCTAGGAGCTTTCTGGAGCTGGCGCAATGTGATTGGAGCCACGTGTCACTGTTGTCGGCCTGGCCGCCCTTCTGCCATCAGCAGGTAAGTGGAGATCGTGGAGCAGTTGTCTCTGCCTTATGATTGGTGCCATGTAGGCGTCCTTAAGTACTTGTTGTCCCCTGCATGTCAGATGATCGTGGAGCACGATTGAGCAGGGCCAGAAGGACGTTGATTGGATCTTTTCGTCTGCCGCTTGTACCTTGTGTACTATCTGGAACAGCCTTGCGCTGCTGACCTGTGCGATTCTTGCTGGGCACGCAACGAACTCGCGCAGGGTATGGGTGACTGAGAGCTCCTTCAGAATGCTAAGTGTCATGATTGAAGTTTCTTAGTGTCCAAGACTCGCGCCTGGTTAAAATAGATTGTGCTATAACCCGCACGAGGTTACCAATAAGAAATTTGTTGGATAAGGAGTATGGTCTCGCGCGCGATCCTGACGGAGGCTTGCGCGGCTTTTTGGGACCATACCCCTTCAAGTCCCCCCAGTCCAGTGGTGCACCATGCACGGGGCAAGTGGTTGGAGCTCTGGACTTAAAATAAAAATTGTAGAAAAATGCCTGTTTTTTGGTTGGTAGGCGCGCGCGTGCAAATGTTTGACATGTGTTACGGCGCGACTACATATCTGGCGGGTGGTGATTCTTTGCTTTGTGTTGCTATGGCGCCTGCCCTTGGTAACTTCTTCATTAAGTTTGTAGTAATTTTGGGCGGGAAAACCTTTGAAATTTGAAATCTGACAAGTTGGTGAGAAACGTCGTTGATGGTGATGTTTGAGTTGACCACTTACACGGTTGTCATCAAGTTGTCTCTGACGGTTGGTCATTCCGCCAGGAGAGTGAGTTCCACGTGTAACATCCCGAAAATGCAAAACTTTATAATAGAACTATAAAGTGTATAATAAACAAGAAAAAGCTAACTAGGATAAATAACCCAGTTAGTTAGGAGTCTTGTAGTAACACACGAAGGGGTTAAAACTCTAAAAATATAAACTAAATAAGAGTGGAGAGGCCTAGGTTGTCAAAATTGAAACTTGTATTACCATTATTTGATAAAAACAAAACCAAACACCCCATTAGAGGGGGTCTGGTCGATCAAGAGCAGGAGAGGGCGACACCCTCATCCTCAAAACCCTAAATCTACTAAACTCTCAAATTGAAGGCCAAAATCCAGTTGAAATCGGAATCTGAACATAGAATCGTGATCACCTCGTCAAAGGGATCATAAGGTATGTCAAATTAGGTTATTTTGATTCGATTCAAAGTTCATGCATGTGATTGAAATCGAGTGTAGAGCTTAATTATGTGTTGTAAACATGAAATTGGAAGTAATATAAGGTGTAGGGACAAACCCTAGATGAATTCTTGATAAATTCTTGCATGATAATTGTAAGGATCAAAATCACCATAGTGGGTGACTAATATGTTAGTGGAACTTGATAAACACTAGGATTAACACTCTTGTTCTAGTGTAAACTAAAATTATGAGGAAATCTCTAAATTGTTGATGTTAAAATATGGACATGTAGTCTAATTTAAGCTAATTATGATGATAAACTCAAATCATGAACTTGGTTTAGACCATGTAGAAATCTGACCCGCTCGGTGTTTGATAAAACGCCTAAATGAGGGTTAAAGTGTTAAAGGTTGGGTAAAACGCATATTTGAATATGTTAGGAAATAATGCGTTAAAGCTTATGAAAGAGTTCTAATCTTGTTATGAATTGAACTCTTTAGGCAAGGAATCCGGAACGTCAAGTGGACACGCCGGGGGTGATACACGCGGAAAAGGTGTGCTTTAAAGGTGCGTGACTTTAGTCTCGTTACATTATGAAAAATTGTTTGGTTTTAGTGTATAAATGATGTCGTAGTGCAATGGACGCGTTTGATGTGTTGTTAAAGTGGCGAAGTTCACTAGACCATCAAATGGGTCAAAATAAAGATTTGGAATTGGGTTTGGCTTGTCAATAAAGTGATGGTCTTCACTAGATAGCCAAACGGGTCGAAATGAGACTTGTAAAGGAATCATGTGGGTAGAGACTTGAAAGTTTCATAACTCGCTAGGTGATGGATTGTACCACACCAATAAATTGGTTATGTTGATTTAAGTCTACGAACCCGTGATATCGGGTCAAACGCTAGAGGTCAATAAGATGTGTCGTTTGAAACGGAATGTTGAATTCCGAAGAAACGAGCTTCTAGTTCCAAGGAAACATGAAGCCATGAATAACGTAAACACACCAAGATGTACAAGCCCGGGAACTTGGGTAATGGCATCTAAAAGGTTAGAATAAGAAATTTGAAATATACCCTTATAGTTAGAAGGGATCGAATAATTGCAAGTATAGTAACTTTTAGCCGAATGATCGGCGAGATAAATATTGGTATGATAAACAAAACGAACATGTCCGTAATGAATTTACAGACATACAGGAAGGAAATAGCCTAAATCGGTATGCGAATTGGAGCGAAATTCACAAAATAGTCAAATGGCAAAATCCCAGCGTCCACCGTAAATTACGGTCTTCACCGTAATTTACGGTGGAAATCAAAAATGTTACGGTGGGTTATCCCTGTGTTACGGCAGAACCAAAATCATTCAGGGTCTACCGTAACTTACGGTAGACACCGTAAGTTACGGTGGAGCCCAGAAAACTTGTATTTTATTCACTTTTCGATGTCGGAATTTGTATATATATATGCTATACTAATGTCAAAACTAATGTCTTTAGTTGTTTGACCCTAGGTATGGATGAGGTCCTCCCGGATGATGATCAAGTACATTGTCAAGAACCGAACACGCATTTTGAAGCTTCCGCACCAAACTAAATTTTCTCTAGACTTTAATCGTGTTGTAAATGGTTGTTAACCGTGTTTTGAATCCTTTAAACTAGTTGTTAGTTGACTAGCAAGGGTTAACTTAAAACTTGTTATGTACTATCTTGGCTTTGTTTTGGGTAATATTGTAATTTTGAATGGTCTTTAAACACGAAAAGTTTTTGTAAACTCTGATTAGTATGAAGTTAATATAATTACTTATTAAATTCCGTCCAAATATTAAGGGTGTTACAAGTTGGTAATCAGAGCTTAAGGTTGTCAACAAAGTGTTCGGTTCAAGCTTGATCAAGCATCCGGTAAGAATTAATTGTTCTAAATAGAGTTACTAAGTATAAAAAGGGAATGATGAATAGATATGCATGGGAAGAGCGTGTTAATACACTCAAACCTGGAAAGTGCATTAAATAAGAGCGGTAAAAACAAGTTGTGAACTTGAATAAACCGAAGTAAATAAACCATATGCTATAGATGAAATGTTTAACGCTTGATGTAAACATTTCAGTTAAAGATGACGGATAAAGGTAATGATGATACGGTGCCGAGAGTCACCGAGCAAACGAGAGAAGTGATTGCTGAGGAGGTAGGAAAGGCAATCGAAAGCAGTTTGTCGGGATTCATCGACAAAATCCAAAACACGGTATTATCAGTAGTGGAGGAAAGAATTAAGAAATTGGAGGATAATACCAATTTCGCAAAGGAGAAGTCGGGAGGACGAAAGTCTTGTTCATATAAAGAGTTCATGGCGTGCAAGCCGCCAATCTACAACGGGGAGGTTGACCCGATAATATGCCAACGGTGGCTAAGCGATATAGATGGAGTATTCGAAAGGACTCATTGTGATCCAGACGATTACGTAGCCTATGGCACGGGTCAGTTAAGGGGTCAAGCGAAAGACTGGTAGGATAACAAGAAGAAAGAAATTGGAAGCGAATCGGCTAAAGCTATGACACGGGATGAGTTTAAGACGCCGTTTCTTAAACATCACAGTCCCAAGGCAGTCATTAACAAGATCAAGGAAGAATTCATGCAGCTTCGACACAAGGGTGAATCTATTGATAAAATCACGGGAATGTTCATGGATAAGATGAAGTTTTGTGATGAATTGATAACGAATGAGGAGCAGAAAATATAGTATTATTATTATAATATGTTGAGTGCCGAGTATAGGGAGTTTATGACTCCTTCAAAGTATGAGACTCTCACCGAGATTATAAACGTTGCTCGGGAACGGGAGATAGAGTTGAAGAAACAGATTGAAAGAGGTGAAAGAAGGGCGCAGATAGTCAATCCAAGCCCAACGAAAAAGGCGCGCACAACAGAATCCTCAAAGAAACAAGAAGGGAAAAGCGGGTCATCAAACTGCAAGATGTGCGGGAAGGGGCACAAAGGTGAGTGCCGGTTCAAGGACAAACCGTGTCCTATATGTGGGAAAACGGGGCACACGGCTGTGTTGTGTCCGGGAAAGGTGTCGGTGTGTTACAAATGCTACCAACCGGGTCACAAGAAATCTGAATGCCCGGAGTTGATCGGAAAGAAAGGTGACAAGAATACACACGCTGAGACACCAAGAGCAAAGGCAAGATCTTTCCAGTTAACAGCAGTGGAGGCAAAAACAGAGCCCGATGTGGTCTCAGGTATATTTGCCATAAATTCAATTCCTGCACATGTGTTATTTGATACGGGTGCGAATAAATCCTTTGTTTCACATGGATTTATTCGACATCCTTCTTTTGTACTAACAAAATTGCCTATGCCATTAGAAGTAGAAATAGGTGATAACAAAAGTTTCCTTGTGTGTGATGTATGTCGAGATTGTAAGATAAACATTGACGATGAAGAATATTCAATAGACTTGATTCCTATGTCGATGGGGGAATTCCAAGTAGTAGTCGGGATGGATTGGCTATCCCGATACCATGCGAGAGTCGTATGTTTCCGCAAGGAGATAAAATTAACATCTCCAAGTGGAAAATATGTTACCATATACGGTGAAAAGAGGGGTAATCCCGTTATGTGTTCAATGCTAAAAGCTCGCAAGCTCATGAGGCACGGTTGTAGGGCATTCATGATATACGCGAACGAACCAGACAAGAGATCACTAGAGATTGAAGATGTACCGGTGGTACGCGAATATGCCGACGTATTTCCGGAAGATCTACCAGGAATACCACCAGAACGGGAGGTAGAGTTCGGGATCGAACTGGTTCCGGGCGCGAAACCTGTGGCCAAGGCGTCGTATTGACTCGCGCCATCAGAATTACAAGAATTGATGTCGCAAATTCAAGATCTGTTAGACAAAGGGTTTATCCGGCCTAGTGTGTCTCCGTGGGGCGCACCGGTGCTATTTGTGAAAAAGAAGGATGGGAGCATGCGCATGTGTATCGACTACAGGGAGTTAAATAAACTTACGGTGAAGAATCGATACCCACTCCCAAGAATCGACGATTTATTTGATCAATTGCAAGGCGCAAGTTGGTTCTCCAAGATCGACCTTAGATCGGGATACCATCAGTTGAAAGTCAAGGAGGAAGATATACCGAAGACGGCTTTCCGTACACGGTATGGACATTACGAGTTCCTTGTGATGTCTTTTGGGTTAACTAATGCACCCGCGGCTTTCATGGACCTCATGAACCGGGTCTGTAAGCCTATGCTAGATAAGTCGGTAATAGTGTTCATTGATGATATCTTGATATATTCGATGAATGAAGCGGAAGACACAAATCATTTGCGTGAAGTATTAGAGACGCTCAGAAAAGAGAAATTGTATGCAAAGTTCTCGAAATGTGCTTTCTGGTTGCGAGAAGTACAATCCTCGGGCACATCATTAGTGCAAACGGGGTGTTAGTGGACCCGTCAAAGATAGAAGCCGTGGCGAGATGGAATCCACCGAAGAATCCTTCGGAGATCAGAAGCTTTTTGGGGCTTGCGGGTTATTATCGAAGATTCATACAGGATTTATCCAAAATTGCTATGCCATTAACCAAGTTAACCCGTAAGGACGAAAAGTTTAACTGGGGCGATGATCAAGAAAGGGCGTTCCAAACGCTTAAGGAAAAACTGACCCATGCACCGGTATTGTCATTACCGGATGGAACAGACGACATGGTAGTTTACTCAGATGCATCACATTCGGGGCTTGGCTGCGTTTTGATGCAACGAGGCAAGGTTATAGCCTATGCCTCGAGGCAGCTAAAGACTCATGAGAAGAGATATCCTACCCATGACCTCGAGTTGGCGGCAGTGGTGTTCGCCTTGAAAATATGGAGGCATTATTTGTATGGGGTGAAATGCACTATCTTCACCGACCATAAAAGCTTGAAGTATTTCTTCGATCAGAAGGAATTAAATATGAGGCAGAGGCGGTGGTTAGAAACCGTCAAAGACTTTGATTGTGAAATACATTACCACCCCCGAAAGGCTAATGTAGTGGCAGACGCGTTGAGCCGAAAGACAGATTATATGCCTATTCGAGTACGATCGATGCAACTAATTGTGACTTTGGGTTTGCTTGAACAAATCCGGAAATCTCAAATTGAAGCAATAAAGGAAGAAAATGTGAAAAGGGAAAGAATAGTTGGGCAGTTAAAAGACCTGGAGGATGATAACCAAGGATTGAAAACTCGACTTGGGAGAATTTGGGTTCCAAACTCATGTCGGGCCAAGGCACTTCTACTTGACGAGGCCCATAAATCTCGTTATTCGATACATCCGGGGGTGACCAAGATGTATAACGATTTAAAACAAAATTATTGGTGGCCCGGAATGAAAAGAGACATAGTGAAATACGTGGAGAAGTGTTTAGCCTGCTTGCAAGTCAAAGCGGAGCACCAAAAGCCAAATGGTAAGTTGCAACCATTGGACATCCCAGTTTGGAAATGGGAACAAATCACAATGGATTTGTTGACCAAATTGCCCAAAACAAATCGCGGGTTTGATGCTATATGGGTAGTCGTAGATAGATTGACGAAAAGTGCTCACTTCATTCCGATTCGTGAGACTTATACATCCGAGAAGATGTCGGAGGTGTACACCAATGAGATCATAGCACGTCATGGAGTACCGATATCCATTGTGTCAGACAGAGATACTCGGTTTACTTCGAAATTTTGGCGCGAATTCCAAGAGCAAATGGGAACTAAATTGTTCATTAGCACTGCTTACCATCCACAAACGGATGGGCAAAGTGAGAGAACGATACAAACGTTGGAAGATATGTTGCGGGCTTGCATTATCGACTTCGAGGGTAGTTGGGATGTCTATCTACCCCTGGTTGAATTCTCGTATAACAACAGCTACCACGCGAGCATTAAGATGGCCCCTTATGAAATGTTATATGGAAGAAAGTGTCGAACCCTGGTATGTTGGGGAGAAGTGGGTCCACGAGGACTAGCTCCTACTGATATAATCCGAACAACGAATGAGAAGATCGACTTGGTCCGAGCTCACCTAAAGGCGGCTCAGGATCGACAAAAAGCGTACGCGGATAAACGGAAGAGACCGATTGAATTTCAAATCGGCGATAAAGTAATGCTGAAAGTATCGCCGTGGAAAGGAATAATACGGTTCAGAAAAAGAGGGAAGTTGAGCCCAAGATTTATTGGGCCATTTAGAATCACCGAACGGGTTGGCAAAGTAGCATATCGTCTCGAATTACCCGAGGAGTTGAGTGGGATTCATAGCACATTCCACGTGTCACGTCTCCGAAAATGTCTAGCAGATGAAACCGCTCGTATTCGCTATGATGATATCGAAGTGGATAACAGCCTCAACTATGCAGTAAAGCCAATTGCGATATTACATCGTAAAGAGAAAAGTTTGAGGAACAAAGTAATTAACCAAGTGAAGGTTAAATGGGAACACAAGAAGGGTGCGGATACCACATGGGAGTCCGAAGAAGAGATGCAACGGCTATACCCTAAACTATTTGGTACGTATTACGGTTTCGGGGACGAAACCCTTTTTAAGGGGGGTGGACTTGTAACATCCTAAAAATGCAAAACTTTATATTAGAACTATAAAGTGTATAATAAACAAGAAAAAGCTAAGTAGGATAAATAACCCAGTTAGTTAGGAGTCTTGTAGTAACACACGAAGGGGTTAAAACTCTAAAAATACAAACTAAATAAGAGTGGAGGGGCCTAGGTTGTCAAAATTGAAACTTGTATTACCATTATTTGATAAAAACAAAACCAAACACCCCATTAGAGGGGGTCTGGTCGATCAAGAGCAGGAGAGGGCGACACCCTCATCCTCAAAACCCTAAATCTACTAAACTCTCAAATTGAAGGCCAAAATCCAGTTGAAATCGGAATCTGAACATAGAATCGTGATCACGTCGTCAAAGGGGTCATAAGGTATGTCAAATTAGGTTATTTTTATTCGATTCAAAGTTCATGCATGTGATTGAAATCGAGTGTAGAGCTTAATTATGTGTTGTAAACATGAAATTGGAAGTGATATAAGGTGTAGGGACAAACCCTAGATGAATTCTTGATAAATTCTTGCATGATAATTGTAAGGATCAAAATCACCATAGTGGGTGACTAATATGTTAGTGGAACTTGATAAACACTAGGATTAACACTCTTGTTCTAGTGTAAACTGAAATTATGAGGAAATCTCTAAATTGTTGATGTTAAAATATGGACATGTAGTCTAATTTAAGCTAATTATGGTGATAAACTCAAATCATGAACTTGGTTTAGACCATGTAGAAATCTGACCCGCTAGGTGTTTGATAAAACGCCTAAATGAGGGTTAAAGTGTTAAAGGTTGGGTAAAACGCATATTTGAATATGTTAAGAAATAATGCGTTAAAGCTTATGAAAGAGTTCTAATCTTGTTATGAATTGAACTCTTTAGGCAAGGAATCCGGAACGTCAAGTGGACACGCCGGGGGTGATACACGCGGAAAAGGTGTGCTTTAAAGGTGTGTGACTTTAGTCTCGTTACATTATGAAAAAATGTTTGGTTTTAGTGTATAAATGATGTCGTAGTGCAATGGACGCATTTGATGTGTTGTTAAAGTGGCGAAGTTCACTAGACCATCAAATGGGTCAAAATAAAGATTTGGAATTGGGTTTGGCTTGTCAATAAAGTGATGGTCTTCACTAGATAGCCAAACGGGTCGAAATGAGACTTGTAAAGGAATAATGTGGGTAGAGACTTGAAAGTTTCATAACTCGCTAGGTGATGGATTGTACCACACCAATAAATTGGTTATGTTGATTTAAGTCTACGAACCAGTGATATCGGGTCAAACGCTAGAGGTCAATAAGATGTGTCGTTTGAAACGGAATGTTGAATTCCGAATAAACGAGCTTCTAGTTCCAAGGAAACATGAAGCCATGAATAACGTAAACACACCAAGATGTACAAGCCCGGGAACTTGGGTAATGGCATCTAAAAGGTTAGAATAAGAAATTTGAAATATACCCTTATAGTTAGAAGGGATCGAATAATTGCAAGTATAGTAACTTTTAGCCGAATGATCGGCGAGATAAATATTGGTATGATAAACAAAACGAACATGTCCGTAATGAATTTACAGACATACAGGAAGGAAATAGCCTAAATCGGTATGCGAATTGGAGCGAAATTCACAAAATAGTCAAATGGCAAAATCCCAGCGTCCACTGTAAATTACGGTCTCCACCGTAATTTACGGTGGAAATAAAAAATGTTACGGTGGGTTATCCCTGTGTTACGGCAGAACCAAAATCATTCAGGGTCTACCGTAACTTACGGTAGACACCGTAAGTTACGGTGGAGCCCAGAAAACTTGTATTTTATTCACTTTTTGATGTCGGAATTTGTATATATATATGCTATACTAATGTCAAAACTAATGTCTTTAGTTGTTTGACCCTAGGTATGGATGAGGTCCTCCCGGATGATGATCAAGTACATTGTCAAGAACTGAACACTCATTTTGAAGCTTCCGCACCAAACTAAATTTTCTCTAGACTTTAATCGTGTTGTAAATGGTTGTTAACCGTGTTTTGAATCCTTTAAACTAGTTGTTAGTTGACTAGCAAGGGTTAACTTAAAACTTGTTATGTACTATCTTGGCTTTGTTTTGGGTAATATTGTAATTATGAATGGTCTTTAAACACGAAAAGTTTTTGTAAACTCTGATTAGTATGAAATTAATATAATTACTTATTAAATTCCGTCCAAATATTAAGGGTGTTACACCACGCGCGCGTGGTAACCGTCACTCCGGGATTCTCGCCTTACGTGTCGTCTTCTGATTGGTCACGTGCGCGGCGACTTCAGCACGTTTACCCATCGCATTAAATGCGATGGGTATATATATCCGAAGAGATGTGGGAAGTCATCACTCTCTTCTACTATTGTTATATTTCTCTCTATTCATCTCCTTTATATCTTCAAATCTTCAAGTTTCGTAGCAGATCTTCGAGATCTTTCTTTATATCTTCGAGTTCTTCCAGAAAACTTGAAGCTTATTCACTATGGCTGAAGAACATCAAGAGGATATCCCTGTTGAAGAAGGCCCTGTTCCCGTTCTCCTGTGGGACTTAGGACTTTTCGAACAGATCGTACGTGGTTTCCGGTTCCCACCGGAATGGGATGCCAAGTACCCCGGCCAGAATCAGACGGCTGCCGACGCACCGCTGGGGTACATCACGTTGTTTGAAGACTTCTTTCATCAAGGCAATTTCCGATTGCTGGCGACGAACTTCATGGCCCACATTCTTCAGTTTTATGGGTTCCATATTTAACAGATGAGTCCATCCGGGTATGGTGAGAGTTCGACATTTCGAGTTCCTCTGCCGATCTCATGGCATGGAGCCAACTGTGGAAAGATTTAGAGTCTTTTATCAGTTGATCAGAAACATGGGGTTCTACTCCTTTGCTAGTCGAGGCGCTGCAAAGAAGATACTTCTTAACCCTCCCAAGAGTTTCCACGACTGGAAACCTAAATTCTTTTATATTCGCGAGGAAGTGATCCCGATCGCCATGACGTTTCGCGCCTGGTCTGAACCGATTGTGAAAGAAGATCTGGTGATCCCCAAGACTGAGGATTGGTATCGGGATCTTACTTCCACTCCGAACCACGTGTTTGGTGAGAACGTCTTGGTAGCGGCGCGGATGAGCGATCAATGGTTGCCTGATAGCAAGGAAGTTCCCATTCTGATGATTGACGATAGAGGTTAGTAACTTCCTTTGTTTTGTTGATTTCATGTTTTGTAACTTTGTGTTTATTTATATAATTTGTCATGTAGAGGCGCGTCTGTATCAAGCTGCCTTTCCCACCTTTGGTGGTTCCATGGGCGTGCGCCCGCTCCAAGCTGGGGAAGAGTATTGGTATGAACAGATTAAGGGTAATTTCATGTACCCAGTTGCTGATGCATTCACCGCTCCGCCTACTGCGACTGAAGGTGCGCACGTACCTACACCTCGTCCTTTGCGCTCTGTGACTTCTGCTGGGAAAGAGGTTGTCTATCTTTCCAGCGAGGAGTCTGTAGGGTCTTCGAATGGGGTGCTAAGTTCGTTGTCTAACGTCTTTGCAGGTGTGTTGCGCGACCTGGGTATCGAACCCGAAGAGAAGAAGAAGAAACCCTCTATGAAGAAGAAGGTGATCAACCTTGAGCCTGAGGTGATAAGCAAAAAGGGCGGGAGTAGCCGCGCAGCTTCTGGTGCTGCTGATAAAGGTACTCTTCGGCTTCGTCAGAGTGACTTGAAAGATTATGTGATAATTAGTGACTCACTTGAAGGCTTGTCGCGTATAGGCGAGAAGAAGACTGGAGCAGGCGGCTCAAAAAGTTTCGATAGCGCGGGTTCTCACAACCCAGATGCTGGTGCTACTCCTTCCTCTGTTGCGCATGAGGAAGAGGAAGAAGAAGAAGAAGAAGAAGAAGAGGAGGAGGAGGAGGCTGCTGAAAAGTTGATCAGCAGAAAAAGAAATAGAAGCGAGACCACGGCTGGTGTGGTTGCTGCGCCGAAAGCTGGTGCGGTTCCTTTGATCGGGAAAACGAGCAACTTGCGCTTTCTTTATAAGTTTTCTCCTGGTAAGTTTCTTCTTAGTTCTTCCTTTTTTGTTGCTTTCTTTTCTTAATCCCTTAGCTTCTGCTGAGGCCAAGAAGACCCCTGAGAAGAAGGGTGTCGTACTCACAGAGCCCACTGAGCCGGCGCAAAAAAGGCCTAAGGTTACCATCAAACCTTTCCAGGCTGCTGGGGCTGAGTCTGCAAAGGATAAACAAGCTGCTGAGCTGGAGAAGGCGAAAACTGCTGAGCTGGAGAAGGCGAAAGCTGAGGAAAAGAAGAAAGCTGAGGAAGACAAGCGCCAAGCTGATGAGGCGCGCAAGAAGAAGGCTGGTGAAGAGAAACGGAAGAAGGCCGATGAAGAGAGGAAGAAGAAAACCGATGATGAGAAGCGGAAAAAAGCTGACACGGAGAGAAGAAGGAAAGCCGAGCAGGAGCGAGAAAAGAGGGTTGCAGAAAGGCCTATTGCTGATGTTGAGAAGGAGAAGGAAAAGAAAAAGGCTCCTAAAGAGCCTATTGATGATGCTCTAAAGTACACCGGTGCTGCTTCTGTCACTGCTCATGAAGAGACGAGGAAGGAACCTGGGGTGGATAAGCCTACCCACCCTGCACGGCCTGATGCCTCCCGTCGGTTCAAGGGAACTACTGGGGGATCAGGTCCATACGTTTCTGGTGGCGCTGGGGGTTACAACCCACAAGTTATCGGGGCGACGGATACCCTTGGTGACATCTATTATAAAACTTATACTGAAGAGGAACGTGGTAATGCCCCCCACCAAGCTCCCTGGGGTTTGAAGCAGAAAGATACCTTTCAAGAGTTCGGCCCTTGCCGTGATTGGTTCTTAAATTCCTTCCCTCCTGGTGAGGTTAATCGGCAGAGGGCGAAGACTCATGATGGGCTGTATCGCACTTATGTGATTGGGGAGGCCAATACTCGCGCCGCCAACCACCAAATCGTTCGCGAATGGCGAACGATGGTTAGGGAGCGGGCCGATTGGGAGAAATACCGCGAGCGCCTGGTGCGACAAGTTAAGGAGTTTGAGAAGGCTAATGCCAAGTTTGAGGAAGAGAAATCCAAGTTTGAGGCTGATAGGAAAGCGGAGGAATGGGGGCGCTAGGGCTTGAAGGGCAAGCTTCGAGCTGCCGAGGATCTGTTGGCAAAGGAGAAGGCTGAATGGAAGAAGATCTATGAGAAAGACAACCAGCGCACTTATGCTGCTCGCACTAAAATTACTGAGCTCGAGGGCAAGGTTGCTGAGTTGACAACGCGAGTCGAGGATGCGCAGGCTGTTCGTGCTGCTAAGGAGCAAGCTGAGGTTCGAAAGACTTCTCTTTTCAATTTATGCTTTTGTTAGCAGAGTTAAGTGAGTCTTTTATCCCTTGCAGGTTGAGCTGGCTGAGGTGAAGGTGCAGCTGTCAAGCAAAGACAAGGATCTGACGGCCAAGGATGTCGAGATTGTTGAACTGAAACGCCGCCTGAACGAGCAGGTTGACAAATGCGAATCCTTGGAAATCGATCTTGAGGCGGAGAAAGTTAAGGCCGCAACTGCTAAGGAGGCTAAGCAGAGAGCTGAAGAAGCGCGTGATGTTAGTACCGCGGCTCTCAATGTAGCGCAGACTAACTATTCTGAAGCTCAGGGCATCGTTGATACTCTTGTCTCTGAGGCCGAGTGGATGCGCGGCCGCGGAGTAGTGCTGGTATGCTATTCTTTTCTCTTAGAAGTTTTATTCGCTAAAAGCTGTTTTTAATACACAATCTTCGCTGTAGGTTGCCAACTCTGTCCTTAACGCTGGAGAACTGGATCGCGCTGTTGCTGCTTTGACAGATGCCGCCCGCGCAGTTGGTCATCGTGGAGGCTATCTGGAATGTGCGCAACACGTTGAAGAGGTATTCGGACAGGAGTTTGACACTAGTCATTGCTCAGTGACTGACCAGGCTAGTGCCGAGTTGACACGTGCTGAAAATGCTTATGATCACTTATCACTGCCCGTGATGGACTTGGTCGCGAAGGCTCTAGAGCATGATGACTGGTGTCAGCGCCTTAAGGCCATTCTTGACCCACCGATAACTGTTGACTTGACTGATGCGGAAGAAATGGCGGGCAATGATGGCGATGAGGAAGGCGATGGTGTTGGCGATAAACGCGACGATGATGATGGTGATGGCCTTGAATAGACTAGTGCTTTTAGGCTTTGTGCCTTGTAATTTTTCTTGAAGTTTTGAATGTAAACCTTTGCATGGTCGCGCTTGTTTTTGACTACATGCATGCTATTTATTTTCTATATAACTGTTGCGCGGTTGCGCTTGTTTAGATATGATGCTTGTTTATCCTTTCCCGTTACAATTATTGCACTGTTGTTAGAAACTTTGGTTAATTTTGCGCGAATCAATGTAAGAGTGGCTCTTGTGTGAGTGTAACTGCCCGGTCTCGCGCTATGTTCACGGAGGACCTTGGAGGCATAGCTCAAGAGCTCGTAATTTACTGGAGTGTTTTCGTGCTAATCAAAAGTTTAACATGCATTTGTAACGAAAGGAGTCATCGTAAAAGAAAACATGTCGTATGCTTTCATTGCTTGGGAAACAGGCGCTTAGGCCAACATACATCGCATAAGTAGCAAAAAGGGGCATTTAGCCAACATAGGTAATTAAAAAAGGCGCATGGCCAACATGAGTGAGTAAAGGCGCAAGGCCTGGAATAGTTACATATAGCACTTGCGCAGTTGTTGCGCATTCCACGTTCGCGGGATGATGTGATCATCCAGGGTGCGCAATTTGTATGCCCCTTTTCCTAGCACTTCGTGAACCAAGTATGGGCCTTCCCATTTGGGTGCTAGTTTTTCGGGGCGTTCAGCGTTTGAAGCCTCATTGTCCCTGAGGACATACTCTCCTGGAGTGAAGTTGCAAATGCGTACTTTGGCGTTGTAATACCTTTCCAATTGCGTCTTG
Organism: Helianthus tuberosus; assembly: GCA_030545235.1. Lineage (NCBI taxonomy): Eukaryota > Viridiplantae > Streptophyta > Magnoliopsida > Asterales > Asteraceae > Helianthus > Helianthus tuberosus. The sequence continues at coordinate 60,555,203 of CM060444.1, read as the reverse complement.
TACTTAGCTTCTTTAATTCGCGCAATTTCGCGCCTTTCCTCTAGCAAATCCAAGTCAAGACAACGCTCTGCCTCATTGTCGATTACGTTGACTGCTGTCAAACGCGTGGAGGGCAGGCCAACTTCTGCCGGGATAACCGCTTTTGAGCCATAGACTAGGCTAAAAGGGTTCGGTGAGCCCACAAGATACTCGGGAGCTCATCCACCCAGCCTCTTCGCTTTGTGCCAGTCGGGCCTTTATCCTATCGACGATACTCTTGTTCACACTTTCAACCTGCCCGTTACCTTGGGGATGCGCAACAGAGGAGAAAGTGAGTTCGATTTTCATTTCTTTCATCCACTTCTGGAGGTCCTCAGACGCAAAGTTGGTGCCATTGTCAGTTACAATCTTGAGTGGTAGGCCAAATCTGCAGATGATGTGCTCCCAAATGAACTTACGCACCATCATGGCTGTGGTTGAGGCGAGGGCTTTGGCCTCCACCCATTTTGTAAAGTAGTCGACGACCACTATTATGAATTTGACGGTGCCAGGAGCCTCTGGGAAAGGTCCCACCATATCAATTCCCCACTACTGAAAGGGCCAGGCAGTGGATACAGGGATAAGATCGTTTTTTGGGCACAGGGTTTTGGGAGAGTGTCGCTGACAGGAGTCGCACTTGCGCAGCTCCTTTAGTGCATCGACATGCATCCCTGGCCTGTAATATCCAGCGTTCATAATCCTCGCGACCACCATGCGTGGCCCTGCATGGATGCCGCAGATCCCTTCGTGGATCTCCCTGATCAAGTAATTCGCATCTTGGGGGTCCACACAGCGCAGTAGTGGTCCCAAGAAGGATTTTCGGTACAAAATACCACCATTCATCTCGTAATGCAGGGCCTTGTTTTGAATCTTCCTTGCCTCTGCTTTGCTCTCAGGGAGTATTCCTTCTTGCAAATATTGAATTATAGGGGTCATCCAGGATGGCTGCCCTATTTCGATCACGTTGACTTGTCATAGCAGAACTGATGGATTCTTGAGTACTTCAATCCTTACATCTTTTGCTAAATGTTGAAAGGAAGTTGAAGCAAGCTTGCTCAAAGCGTCAGCTGGTTTGTTTTCGGAGCGATTGATGTGGACTACCTTGTAAGACTTTAACTGTTGAAATAACTCTTTCGCTTGCTCTAAATATAGGGCCATAACTTCGCCCCTTGCATCGTATATACCGTTAATTTGGCTGGCTATCAAGAGTGAATCAACGTGTGCTTGTAGATTTTTAGCTCCCATCTTTATGGCGAGGCGTAAGCCAGCCAGAAATGCCTCGTACTCCGCCTCGTTGTTGGGGTTTTTAAAATCAAGCTTGATGGCGTAAGTAAATTCATGGTTTTCGGGGCTCACAAGGCGTAATCCTGCTCCCGCGCCATCTTCGTTTGAGGCCCCATCAGTGTATAACATCCATAACTCGTTGGTCGTGTCTTTCAAGGGAGTCTCAACAAGCTCGCAATCTTTGACTTTTTCCGCTGGGACTTATGTGATAAAGTCTGCAAGGACTTGACCCTTAATGGCTGGGCGTAGCCTGTACAAAATGTTGTGGCCCTCCAGCTCGATCGCCCACTTTGCTAGTCGCCCAGATGTTTCCGGCTTTTGCAGTATCGTGCCAATGTGGAAATTGGTAAGTACGGTGATCACATGCCCTGTAAAGTATCTGCGCAGCCTCCGGGAGGCGTGTAGTAGCGCAAGCACCAATTTCTCCATTGTGGAGTATCTTGTCTCTGGATCGGTAAGCACCCTACTGACGTAATAAATTGGAGTCTGTACTCCGTTTCTCTCTACAAGTAATACCGACCCTACTGCCTTATCCGAAGATGATAAGTACAGTACGAGTGGCTCTTTTTCGAAAGGCGCGGTCAAGGTAGGGAGTTCGATCAAACACTCCTTCATTTGCTGAAAAGCCTTCTCTGCTTCAGGGGTCCACCTGAACTCTTGTTTCTTCACACAGTTGCGCAGAGTGCTGATAAAAGGATACGACTTGGCGGCGTGGTTTGACAGAAAACGATTAAGCGCGGCTAGGCGGCCGGCCAACCTTTGCATCTCTTTGATTGTTCTTGGTGATGGCATTCATTCTATTGCCTGGACTTTTTCTGGATTCACCTTAAAGCCGCCATTTGTGACTATGAAGCCTAAGAATTTCCCTTCTTCCATACCAAAAGAACACTTGGCTGGATTCAATTTCATATTCACGCTGCGCAATGAGTTGAATGTTTTTTTGATATCCTTCAACATTTGGTCCTCTTTAGGACTTTTGATCACCAGATCATCGATGTAAACCTCGATATGCTTCCCGATATCTCCAGCGAAGGTCTTATCCATCAGGCGTTGATACGTTGCGCCTGCATTTTTCAGGCTGAAAGGCATCTTTGTGTAGCAGAAGATCCCTAGATCGGTTCGAAAAGCTATCTTGTCTTCATCTTCTAGCTTCATTTGAACCTGATGGTACCCTTTATAGCAATCCAAGAAGCATTTCCATCTGTATGGCGCGAGAGAGTCTATCTTTTTTTCGATCTCAGGCAAAGAGTAGCAATCTTTAGGGCATGCCTTGTTGAGATCGGTATAATCAACACACATTCGCCATCCTCCACTAGACTTCTCCACCATCACTGGGTTCGCAACCCAACTTTGATAACGTACTTCTCGCAAGATTCCAGCTTTGAGTAGTTCGCATACTTGCTCATTCATTGCTTTCGTTTTGTCTGCCCCTAAGCTGCGCGTTCTTTGGACTTTCGGCTCAATAGAGGGGTAGGTGTTTAAACAGTGCTCGGTAATGTCGCGCGGGACACCGGTCATGTCGGCCGGAGTCCAGGCGAAGATGTCCATATTCTTGAACAGGAGTTGCTTGAGATGTGTTCTGATGTTTGGTGAGATTGCATGGCCTATCGTCACCGTTTGCTCTGGATACTTGCGGTTTAACACCCATTTCTCTGGCTCGGTTTTTGAAACCTTCGCCGCTTTAGTTGGGCGCATCTCTTCTGTGGACATTACTTCTTTCTTGGCATAGATAATCGCCACCCCTGTCTTGGTTGGGAACCCTATCGCTGAGTGGGGCGTAGAAGTTACCATGTTCAACTCGCCTTGGATCTCTCTCCCAATCAACACATCATGCCTCGATTTGACAGGCATCACCATGAAGTTTACATTTGTTGTTCTTGAATGCTTCCCGTCAGAGAGCGTGACCGGCAAACTGATTTGGCCTAGCAGGAAGACCATTTCGTTTCAGAATCCAGACAGTGGATAATCAACTGGTTCAAGTCTTGCTTTATCATCCTCGTCAAACTGATTAAAACATTGCTCATAGATGATGTCAGCCGTACTTCCTGGGTCAATGAACACGTACTCCGTTTCATAATGGCTGATAATACCGGTAATGGCGACGGGTCGAGTGGCGCGAGGATCGCCGCGCACTACTGGGAAGATGACCTGTTGCTCTTACCATGAGGGTTCATAAGGGCGCTTGCCTTTCTCTTTTGCGCTGTATCTTGGTCCATTGACCATATGGGTTTCAAGGCGTCTGACTTTCTTGTGATTCCCCTCATCGTGGCGTTGGAGCTGTCGAGTTTCCTTGCGCATGTTTTTCACCAGGTGACTTAGCTTCCCGCTTTTTAGCGCTCTTTCTATCTCTTGACGTAAACTGTAACAGTCATATGTCAGGTGTCCGGTATCTTTGTGGAAGTCGCAGTACAGGTTGGGGTCTTGCCCCTTCTTGTTCGTCATAGGCCTTGGAGCCTTGAAATCGTGATTCTCCGTCATCAGTACCTCTTTAGGTGTTTTTATGAGCGGAGTCCAGTGCTTTTCTCGATTGTCATCCCTGACTGCTTTTCGATAACCGATGCGATCAATAGTATCTCGCACGTCTTCTTTGTAGCGGGACCGTTCTTCATAACGAGGTCGTTCACTATAACCGCTGGAGTGATTGGCTTTCCACCCAGGGTTTTTGCCTTTGTTTCGTCTGTTGCTGTCGCGCGAATGACCCCCTTTTGAAAATCGATCTTCAGCATAATGATTATTGTTTGCGGCGAGTGACTCTTCAGTTTGCGTGACTATCTTCGCGGCTTCCATGAGCTTATCCCACTCTTTGGGCATTCCATCTTTCCCCGTGATAGTTCTGATGAGACTATCACAGCGAATGGCTTTCTTGAAGTGGCAACGCATGAGTTGTTCACTTACGCCACCGATTTCCAAGCACTCTTTGTTAAAGCGAGTGATGAAATCCTCCAAACCCTCGTTATCTCTGCGCCAGATGTCTTCTACCTCAGCTATGTCGCGCTGGTAACGTCTCTGTTGACTGAAGTGGCTTAAAAACAGTGTCCTGAAATTCACCCATGACTTGATCTTTCCCCGGGGAAGGCTGTCAAACCAGGCGCGAGCAACCCCTGTAAGCGTTTGAATAAACAGATGGCACCACATGGGCATATTCCATCCTCCCATGCAACCCACGCTTGTGAAAACTCTGACGTGATCATCTGGATCAGTCAACCCGTTAAACTTTCCAACTATCGGAGGTAACTTCTCTCTTTTAAGCGGCGCTAGCGCAATCTTTGGAATGAACTTTGAATGTTCTACGGCTTCAGCTGGTCGATAGGCGAGGCGAAAGTCTTGCTCTGCCTCTTCGGTATACCCAACGTGTTGTCTTGGTTTGTAGTATTCATGGTTTCTCTATAAACGATTGAAGACTGAAGATCCTTCATCGTCTTGCCAAGTTGGATCATTTGGGTCAGTATCTTCCCATTCATTGTTCATGTTGCACGGCGTAAGCCGGCTATGAACTGGGCCTCTTTGGACGTTTGACGGATAGTCATAATAGCTTTCTGTTTCCCCCGTGTATCGCACGTGTCATGCACGCTCAATCTTCTGGTAGGGGGAGGTCTATTAATTCTGCCTTGGATGTTTTGCTGTGGGGGTATCTGGCGCACCCCCTGACTCTGTCCCTGAGGAGTAACCAAGGACGGTTCTGCCGTTAAGACTGCTTGCTGTGCGATCAGGGATTTATACGCCGCGTTAATGGTGGCAATATTCTTGGCATACCACGAGGCCGGAGTTTCTCCCTCTGGTAGCCCTAATAGCGCCGAAACATTCTGAGGTGGAGCTGGGTTTGAAGGTCCAGCGCCATTGCTTCCTGGGGTTACCGTCTCAGTGATGCGGGTGATGCTCCCGCGCGGTCCCCCAGTGTTGGTTACTTCGATTTCGCCAATTTCTTCAATGTGTTGGGGTTGAACATTTTGGTTGTCCACCCCCAACGCTGCATTAGAGTTTGCTCCGAAACCAACAAACTCAGGAATGATTCCTTGACCAGCCATGATCGAAGGAAGAAAAAACCACGAAAACTCAGAAAAAGAAGACGAGAGTAATTTATAGAAAACCGGTGGGCGCCAAAAAGCCGTGCAAGCCTCCGTCAGGATCGCGCGCGAGACCATACTCCTTATCCAACAAATTTCTTATTGGTAACCTCGCGCGGGTTATAGCACAATCTATTTTAACCAGGCGCGAGTCTTGGACACTAAGAAACTTCAATCATGACACTTAGCATTCTGAAGGAGCTCTCAGTCACCCATACCCTGCGCGAGTTCGTTGCGTGCCCAGCAAGAATCGCAGAGGTCAGTAGCGCAAGGCTGTTCTAGATAGTACACAAGGTACAAGCGGCAGACAAAAAGATCCAATCAACGTCCTTCTGGCCCTGCTCAATCGTGCTCCACGATCATCTGATATGCAGGAGACAACAAGTACTTAAGAACGCCTACATGGCACCAATCATAAGGCAGAGACAACTGCCCCACGATATCCACTTACCTGCTGATGGCAGAACGGCGGCCAGGCCGACAACAGTGACACGTGGCTCCAATCACATTGCGCCAGCTCCAGAAAGCTCCTAGAAGCCACTAACGGTCGCCACCAGTGAGACAAGGAGCATATCCTCCATGTTGTCGCCTTCCGGCCCAAGGCCCATCAGCCCACATCCTCTTACACCTCTCCGGCTATAAATAGGGACCTCACTTCACAGGTTAAACATTCCATTCACTCTACTCTCACTCTTAATACTTAATTATCTCCCCCAAAGCGGTCGCTTATTCTCACGCCGAAGTTCGGTTAAGAGGGAAACCCCCACATTCCCCTCTTAACGAGTAACGGTGTTCTGTTTTGTAGGACTCTGACGATCATTACGAAGCTCAGAAAGCCATTAGAAGATTAACCATTATGGCAGGAACATAAACCAAACTGATTAGCCCCGTAATTAGTTCTGTGTTTCTTCAACGATCTAAAGTGCATTGAAGACGTTTAATGCAATTTAATTCTCCCATTTAATTCTTTTTTCAGTTTCTTCAAGACCTGCAGTATAAATAGGTGGCTGAACTGCTGCAGAAAGACACCGAAAATCACCAGCAGATACAATCTTCTTCCTCTGAATTCTTCTTCATCTTCAAGTAGCAAGGTACACCTTCGGGTTGGAGTCAAGACCGGCAGTGCAACTGCTTCGGGCTGTTGTATCCTGGAAACAAACGTGTTCTCCTGGGAGACACGAAATTTGTTTTAAGGGACCCGTGTCTAACACGATCCTCAGCCAAGAACTCCAGTTCTGTTTGAATTTTCTGTTCTTGTTTTCTTCCTATTTCAGTTGTAACTTTAATTTATTTCAGCTTTCCTATTTCCAGTTCTAATTCAAGTTATAATAAAATTTTTATTTATTTTGCACGAGCGGATTCCTACAATCTTAAAACAAATTTATAAAACATCGTTCGTGTAGAATCACAAACTTCTCTGCTGTGATTTTCATTTTTTTTACTTCACAACAGGTTGTGTTTTAAAAAAGATATTTTTATCTGTTTTGATTCAAAGTAGCGACTTTGTCAAAACAGAACTCTGCTTCTACTCCTTTCTTTAACTGGGTTCTAAAAATCCTACTGTTGTAGTCTTCAAAGTTGGACTTAGAAGCTACACGGCTGGTTTTTTCGCACTCATAAAATAATAAATTGTCGTATTTATTATTTTGAAAACAGTTTTTTAACTTTTTTTCTTGAAACTTTTCAGAATGTCGACTGAAAACGTGAACACCAGCAACACCAACGTTGTTGTCGGTACCCCTTCTAACACTGTGGGAGCGTCCATAGTGGCAAATCATGCTGAACGACCCGAGAAGGTCTCGGGTTTGCACTTCAAAAGGTGGCAACAGAAGATGTTCTTCTACTTGACCACCATGAACCTTGCGAGATTCTTGACTGAAACCGCTCCCCAACCTGCGGAAGGGGAGACCGACGCTCAGGCTCTGAGCGCGGTAGAAGCTTGGAAGCACTCAGATTTCATATGTCGAGGCTATGTATTCAACGGTCTCTCGGATGCCTTGTATAATGTGTAGTATAATATTAAGACTTCCAAAGAATTATGGGAGTCTTTGGATAAAAAGTACAAAACTGAGGATGCGGGAACAAAGAAATTTGTTGTCGCCCGTTTCTTGGACTACAAAATGGTTGATAACAAGACTGTTATGAACCAAGTCCAAGAGTTACAGATTATACTTCATGACATCCACGCTAAGGGAATGGTACTTAGCGAGACATTTCAAGTGGCATCCATGATTGAAAAATTGCCTCCTTCGTGGGTAGAGTTCAAAAACTACCTTAAGCACAAGCGAAAGGAAATGACGATTGAGGAACTTGTCGTCCGTCTTCGTATAGAAGAGGACAACAGGGTGGCCCAAAAAGGCACCATTTTGCAAGCTTTGGCTAAGGCAAACATGGTGGAAGTTGGGGAGTCCTCAAAAGGCAATAATGGTAAGGGTAAAAACAACAACAAGGGGAAAGCAAAGGTTAACAACCTTGGACCGAAAAAGGGGGTTGTGAAAAAGAAGTCTGCGCCTTTCCAAGGTACTTGTTACAACTGTAACGAGACGAGGCACCGTGCTAACCAATGCAAGAAACCTAAGCATGAGCGTGCGCATATGGTTGATGAGGATGGTATGCCTTTGATTGCAATGATAACCAAGAAAGCGGCTATGATTGAAGAAGTCAACGCGATGGGTGAAAACCCAAAAGGATGGTTTGTTGACACGGGTGCAACCCGCCATGTTTATAGAGATAAGGCTTTTTTCTCTACATTCAAGGAAGCAACGGGTGAAGAAAAGCTTTATATGGGAAATAAAGCTACCGCAAGCATCAAGAGGAAGGCACTGTCATCCTGAAGATGACCTCTGGCAAGGAGCTTACCTTGACAAATGTGCTTTATGTTCCAGAGATACGGAAGAATCTCGTGTCGGGATGGATGCTCAACAAGTTTGGATTTCGTCTAGTGTTTGAATCGAACAACTTTGTTCTTTCTAGACGTGGAATGTTTATTGGAAAGGGCTATGCCCTAAATGGAATGTTTAAAATGTCTGTAACGGTTGTGAAAAACAACAAGAATATGAATGAAATTTCTACTTCTACTTACATGATTGAGTCTTCTAATGTTTGGCATGGTAGACTAGACATGCAAATTTTAATTCATTAAGACGTTTGATTAAATTAAATTTGATACCAACATTCCATATCGAGTCCAATTACAAATGCAAGACATGTGTAGAATCCAAACTTACGAGATCATCGTTTAAATCGGTTGAACGAATAACCGAACCCCTTTATTTAATTCATACCGATGTGTGTGATTTAAAAGCGGTTCCCACGCGTGGAGGAAATAAGTACTTCATCATGTTTATTGATGATTGTACTAAATATTGCTATGTGTATTTACTAAAGAGTAAAGACGAAGCAATAGAAAAGTTTATCTTGTACAAAAATGAAGTTGAGAATCAACTTAAAAAGAAGATAAAAGCTGTGAGAAGCGACCGAGGAGGTGAATATGTTGCACCCTTTTGCGAATTTATGCGCAAAAAGTGGCATTATACATGAGTGTACACCTCCTTACTTTCCACAATCAAATGGCGTGGCGGAACGAAAGAACCGCACATTGAAAGAGATGATGAATGCCATGTTGATCAGTTCGGGAGTGAACCGAGAAATGTGGGGGGATGCCATTCTCTCAGCAAAATATCTTTTGAACAAGATACATTTGAAAAATAGGGACGAAACTCCATATGAGTTATGGAGAAAGAGGAAACCTTCATACAAATACTTGAAAGTGTGGGGGTGCCTAGCCAAGGTGATTGTACCACCTCCTAAGGCTCTTAGGATAGGACCCAAAACGGTTGATTGCATTTTCATAGGATATGCACATCAAAGTAGTGCACATGGTTTTCTTGTACATGAGTCCAAGAATCCCGATGTACACAAACACACTATCATAGAGCCAAATTCTAACATTGTCTCATATTTCGAGAATGTGTTTCCTATGTTAGGACAAACACATGCGACTTCATCAACAGCGACTGATGAAGCAGGTCCAAGTTCATCTACAAGGTTAGATGAAGCAGGTCCTAGTTCATCTACAAGGGTAGATGAAAGACATGAACGACCTGAGGTTGAGGAGGGTGAGCTTAGACGAAGCAAACGACAAAGGGTTGAAAAATCCTTTGGTCCAGACTTCGTGAGCTATATGGTTGAGGGTGAGCCCAATACCTACCGCGAGGCGGTTACCTCCGCAGAAGGACCTCAATGGCAAGAAGCAATTAAGAATGAAATTGATTCTATATTGCAAAATCATACTTGGGAGTTAGTAGATCTTCCACCTGGTTGTAAACCACTTGGATATCGTTGGATATTCAAAAGGAAGATGAAAGCCGATGGAAGTATTGATAAATATAAGGCAAGGTTAGTAATAAAAGGATTTAGACAAAAGGAAGGTCTAGACTACTTTGATACTTACTCTCCTGTAACACGAATAACCTCTATACGATTGGTTCTTGCAATTGCGACTCTAAGAAATTTGGAAGTTCACCAAATGGATGTAAAGACCGCATTTCTAAATGGCGATTTAGAAGAAGAAATTTACATGGAACAACCTGAGGGTTTTTCCGCCCCAGGAAACAAGGGCAAAGTATGTAAATTGGTCAAGTCTTTGTATGGCTTGAAGCAAGCTCCAAAACAATGGCACCAAAAGTTTGATCATGTCATGATTGACAATGGTTTCAAAATAAATGAGTGCGACAAGTGTGTTTATTTTAAAGGCACACCAAGGGGTTATGCAATTTTATGTCTTTATGTAGATGATATGCTTATCATTGGGAGTGATGATAACATGATCAACTCAACAAAAGACATGTTGAAAGCGAGGTTTGACATGAAATACATGGGTCTCGCGGATGTGATTCTTGGAGTAAAAATCACTAGAACCCAAAATGTTCTTGTCTTGAGTCAATCTCACTACGTGGATAAGATCCTTGGGAAATTCAATTCGGACGATACGAGTATAGCTCGAACTCCAATTGATAATACCCAATGCCTAAGGAAGAATAGAGGCGAGAATGCTGCTCAGTTAGAGTACTCAAGGATCATTGGTAGTCTTATGTATCTCATGACATATACTAGACCCGACTTAGCATATGTTGTGAGCAGGTTAAGTAGATACACCGGTAATCCGAGCGCGGATCATTAGAAAGCTATCACGAGGGTGCTTAGATACATAAGATACAAAAGAGACTATGGATTGCATTATACCCGTGATCCAGCAGTGATCGAAGGATACACTGACTCGAACTGGATATCGAATATAAAAGATCATAGATCGACAAGTGGATATGTGTTTACACTTGCGGGAGCAGCTATAGCTTGGAAGTCTTCCAAGCAAATGGTTATAGCAAGATCCACGATGGAATCCAAATTCGTCGCTTTAGATAAAAGTGGGGAAGAGGCGGAGTGGCTACGTCAATTTGTGGAAGATATTCCAAGATGGCCAAAGCCGTTGACGGCGATTTGCATACATTGTGACAATCAATCAGCGCTTGTTAGAGCACAAAGCGTGATATACAATGGCAGATCAAGGCACATTCGATGTAGACACAACACGGTACGACAACTTATCTCAACGGGTGTTATCTTAGTTGACTATGTTAGGTCAAAAGAGAACATTGCTGACCCGTTAACAAAAGGCTTAAGCAAAGATAAGGTGTATAAGTCGTCAAGAGGAATGGGACTAAAGCCCATAGAAGAATGGAATATGAGGGAAAACTAACCTAGTTGACTGGAGAACCTAAGATCTAGGTTCAATAGGCAAACTTAATCATAAACCTAAAGGGAGTCACTGTGGGGGGTGCCCCAAAATTAACAAAAGGGAGTTTTATACTTCCAAGTCCATTCCAATCAGTGACATGAAGGAAAGGTTAAGCATGTTGAGGTTAAGGATTTTGAGGAAATCCAAATTAACCATGATGCTTTTAATGATTCAGAGGAATCACCTATGTTAGAGAGAAGTGGGGTCGCTTCGAATGGATTTGTGGGGAGGCGCAAATCCTCGAGCTCTCACAGAACCAGGAAAGTGTTCCATGACCATAAATGGACATAACCATGAGGTCTTGACTGAACTAGGGAGAGTATTGTGTGAATGTATATTGTCGCCTACATAAATGGAGAATTGTTCAAAGACACTGCGTCTACAAGTGTTAGTGCATGCGTCTGTCGACTTCGTCTTGTATCGAGTCTTGCTTTAGAAGTGTTAGATCAGGGCACATTATACGAAAAATAGGGTAGGTTTTAGATGTGATTGAGCCCATTCTGTTTGAAGAGTGCCATTCCGTTTGAAGCCGTTCCGTTTGAAGCATGCCTGTCCGTTTGAAGCGTGTCCGTTTGAAGGGTGGCATGTCACCTTCAAACGGAAGGGTCATTCCTTATAAATACCTCATGTCTTGAGTTCATTTGTAACTTTCCGGCTTGTGCAACGAAGTGCTGCCGAAGTGTTATCAAGTTGTAAATTGTTATAAAATCAATCATACAACAGTTTAAAGAGTAAATCTTGCTGAATTGACCTCTACACGTCTGTTTCTGCCTTTTGTGTCAAGTTAAACTCTTCTGAACGACTCGTTCGGGTCTGAAAACGATCCTACAACAAGACCCTAGAAGGCTAAGTATGCTTCACAAAAGGAGGTTCAAAGGTTACACCTACCTATCTTGCAATACTCAATTGTTGAACGTGTATCGTTGAAACTTGATAGATCGATTTCTATTCATGTGGGGGATTGTTGGAAAATTGTGAAAAATAGCATTTTTCACAAATATAGGAAAATGATTTTTTCCTATTTTGGACTAGAAATAAATATAAGAAAATGAGTGGGTTTTATATATATATTTGTGGGTTTGTGTTCTATTTTGGAAGAGCTTCGCAACAAACTAAATCACGTCCAAACCGGAGCTAAGATGAATGAGATATCGATGCTCAAAGTTTGGTGTTTGAAACTTGAATGCTAAAGAAGTGGGAAAGAGGCACCTTGTCCCACATAGGAGGATAGATGAAACTTAAAGGGGTATTTAAGTGGGAACTATCCATCCTTATTGTTTCATGGAATCACACACTAAGTGTACTCGCGAAGGGTGCAGAGCACCCTAACTCACACTCGCACTCGCACACACGCGCGCGCGTGGCGTGGGCGATGAGGCGCAATGTGGAGCTTTGATGGGGCACTTTGCACTTCGCACACTCACACCAAAGTGAGCCAATACGACGCGACCGTGTGGCGTGCTCGTATAGGCTCACATGTGACGTGGCGCACGCGCGCAGGTGCGCATGGGATTGAGCCAAAATGGCGCACGCGCTTATGGAAGTGAGCCAAAATGGCGCACGCGCACGAGCATGAAACTGACGAAGCTTCCAGCAGTTAATGCTAGTGCAGTTATACTTCAGCAGTCGAAACTGACGAAGTCAATAGCTTTGACTGCAAATTAAATGATGAATTAAAGTGCATTGAAGACGTTTAATACAATTTAATTCTCCCATTTAATTCGTTTTTCAGTTTCTTCAAGACCTGCAGTATAAATAGGTGGCTGACCTGCAGCAGAAAGACACCAAAAATCACCAGCAGATACAATCTTCTTCCTCTAAATTCTTCTTCATCTTCAAGCAGCAAGGTACACCTTCGGGTTGGAGTCAAGATTGGCAGTGCAACTGCTTCGGGTTGTTGTATCCTGGAAACAAACGTGTTCTCCTGGGAGACACGAAATTTTTTTTAAGGGACCCGTGTCTAACACGATTCTCAGCCAAGAACTCCAGTTCTGTTTGAATTTTATGTTCTTGTTTTCTTCTTAATTATGTTGTAATTGTAATTTATTTCAGCTTTCCTATTTCCAGTTATAATAAAAGTTTTTAGTTATTTTGCACGAACGGATTCCTACATAGTGTATATATGTGTGGACTCTAGGAGGGTAAAAGTAAAATTATACTAATTTTAACGTTATTTTACTAATTTCGTAAAAAATAATGTTAAAAGCGGTGGACGGTTAATCATGCATCATGTGATGGCGTTGATAGGCGAAAGATAAGGGGTTACATGCACTAATCGGCCTTTGTCCCGATTGCTAAGTGTTATGTGTCTTATGTCCAAGACTTGATGCAAAACTACTATTGAGTTGAGGGTCTCATTGGAAGCAGTTTCTCTATTCTTACGGGATAGATCTAAGGATATCTACATCTTACCTCGTTAGACTCTGCCTTAACTTTGCAATTGATGGGATTTACTGAGTATGATGATGACGATGATTGTTTGTGGATGTGGAAATCATAATTTAGGATCATTTGGACCGTTTAAAGTTTTTAACATGTGATCCTGACAATCCAGTGTAAGAAAAATAACCTTCAAGATGGGGCAGTTAGTGGCAATTCAGTATTCTTTTTCCTAAGAGTTAAGTACTATTTTAGTCTTGTGATTTTCTTAAAAAATCCACCAACAATGTCGCAAACCCTAACCTAACCTCATGATTTACTGATGATAATACCGAGTGCAATAACTTCCACAGTACCGTCACTACAACTATGGTGTTCTTCATCGTGTTCACTACTCTGGTCAATGACTCCTTTGGTCGGCCAACTATGTCACACCCCAACCGATGATGGAAACATCGGGGCATGGCACTGAGCAAAACAGATTGTCCAAGAGAAATGTCATAACAACTACTTTACCGAATAGTTAACATTATGTCCCATACCATAACCTATTAAGCAAGTCAGTTATTACAGACAGCGATATCTCAAAGATGAATAACATGTTCCGACAACTCAGATTTCATTAAAAATAAATTGTCTTTGTTGGTTTCTAGACTCTCCTAAGCTCGATTCCATCAAATAGAAAGCAAGCATCCTAAGCACCTGGCACATACGTTAAAATAAAGTCAATACACATAGTGTAAAGGTGAGCACACAAGTTTGATAGATATAATAGAGTTCGAAAGCGTTTACGTGTAACCAGCATGTAACATTTATAATGAGAAGTTAGTAGGTTATCGACAATGAAATATGCACAGACTAGACTGCGAGTTGTAAAATGCGCAAAACATATCACCACTGTGACATGCGAGAGGTAACCTTAACAACCCCTGTCCCCGACAGGTGCTGAGTCCAAACAAATAGTACTATCATTGCTAAGGCGTCAGGCAACAATCACTGTTTCAACATAGCACAAGCATTCATCGAGTAACACGTATCATGCAGTAACGATTAGCGTATAAATAGTGTTTGCGTTGTGTGATTGATGTGATTTAGAATAAGTAACGTATGTAACACCCAAAAGTGCATAAAGCAAAAAGGGATTGAGTATACTCACAGCGATGGAAATGGATTGAAGGGAGCGCTAGAGTGATTAGCCAGAACAGTTAATGATAGCATAAGAGAAGAGCGGTGCGTAAAACGGTGAAAAGTGACCGAGTGTCGTACGGTAATATGATCGGATGGCAATCCGATCGGATGGTCATTCGATCGGATGTCAATCCGTTCGGATGGTTATCCGATCAGATGGCCATTCGGTCGGATTGACATTCGTTTGATAAGGATGTGTTTGTGTATGATGGCTTTGAAGTTTTCGTTGTAGCATTTTGAAAATAGAGAAGTATCTCTACCCTTCAGGTCGATCGATCGAACGGCCGTTCGATCAGATAGCGATCCGATTGGAAAGACACTTCGTGAGAACAAGTTCACAGCAGGATGGTCACTCGATCGGATAGCAATCCGTTGGAAACTGTTATTCCTTGAAAACTGAAAATGTTTAAGTGTTGGAAGCTCAAGTGCAATCCAATCGGATTGCAGTTCGATCGGATGGCAATCCGATCAGATGGCAATCTGTCCCAACGAATCCAATCGTTTTGAACTTGATTATTTTGAAGGTTTGTGGTTTGTTCGAGACGGTTTGACAACATACTAAAAAACAGAACCTCGTCAAGTCCCAAGTCGTCCGATCGAACAGGAATCACCCAAATCCGATCAGTTTACTAGTTCATGACGGTTGTTCTTGTTTAACCCGAAATCGGTTGTCCCCTTTGATAGTAACCATATCTTGAACCAACTCATCACTAAGAAAGAGTAGAAGATCAGAACGAGCTCTGATTCTATCGGTTTTGAGTGCATTGAGTGTAAAAGAGTTGAAAGAAAGTTGGAAAACCATCTTTCAATCCTTTTATCTTTGAAAATTTTTAGATCTATGCGAAATCGTTGTTTATTCATGTGGAAATCTTTCAGATCTAAGTTGTTCTTGGTGGAATGAAGCCAAATCTTGAAGTTCACAGGAACTCCATGATGATGTCACCCTAAAACACCTCAAATCCGGTGATTTCACAGTTAAAAGTTAAGATTCAAAGGTGAAAAAGATGAAGGAGTGCGTGTAGATCATAGAAGTACAAGATTTGAGTTGAAAACTTACAAGAATAACGAGAAATTGAGAGAAAGAAGGCTTGGAACGCTGCTGGTCGAATGAGGGAGCTATCACATCACAAGTGATGTGACAGGAGGGTATTTATAGGGTTTCCAAAAGAGGAAAGTGCATAGGTCTCGGATTGGCCACCGATCGGATGGCGGTTCGATCGGATCGCAATCCAATCGGATGGCAATCCGATCGGATGGCCACTAGATCGGTTCGCCATTCGATCAAATTGTCCGACGTGTTGAGTTTTGTCGTTTCGATTCGCGTGTTGAGCGTTGCGATGCGATTCGAGTGAGCGTGTGATAGTATTACCCATTAGTTACACAAATAAACTAACTACTATATCTAACATACAATCACTATAAATAACTTGCGTTTAGCGCTTGCGATTAGATTGCGATTTCGATTTCGATAGAATTGCGATTGCGATGGCGATTTAAGCACCTCAACATAAACATAACATGCACAAGTAACACATAATCGCACACACACGTATAACAATATCCATAACACATAGTTCGAGTTGCGATGCGATAGTGATGCGATTAGCGACAAGTAGATTAGCGATAAACATGCGATTAAACCTCGATTATTGATGTGCGATAGAGTGTTGTATATTTTAGGTGTATATTTTAAGCCCTTTTTAACACTTATTTTAGCCAAGTTTTAAATTTATAAAACACGATATTTCACTAACACTAAACACACATATGGGCAAGTGCACCCATCGTTGAGTGTAGTATAGCGTTGGTAAGATACCGAGGTCGTCCAAGGACACAAGAGCTTTTAGTACCGGTTTATCCTCAACGTCTAACCAAAATAAAAGTTTGAAAAAATGTTTTAAACTAAGAAAAATAAAAACTAACTAAAATGCTGAAAATAAAAATAAAATAAAAACAGATAGACAAGATGAATCACTTGGTTCCGACTCGTATCTAGTATAACCTTTGATTATTTCCGCACTTTTGCACATAATTAAGAGATTATCTTAGTTATTGTAGTAGGCCCCTCTTTTGAAGGTGACGTTACCCTCACCCCAGTAGTTTGAGTCAGCAGGGATACAATCCTAAAGGGGTGGATTATTGGAAGATAATGAATTAAGTTATTAATGCAGTATTGTGGTAGGCCCCGCTTTTGGCGGTAACGTTACCCTCGACTAAGTAGTCTGAGTCAGCAGGGATACAGTCCTAAATAGCCGGGTTATAGTATTAATAGTAGTTAACTTATGAGGGGATCAAAGAGTTTGGACCCCCGCCATCCAATACCGTGAAGTATTGAAGGAGGTCCTACTAAATTTGACCCAGGTCCAATGCAGGACCTCTAAACGCTGAACAATGGCAAGACCTTTACCAAACCGTTCCCTTAACCCCCGACCAGGTAGCCAACATACCTCCATATAGACCGTGGAGATATGAATGGTGAAAATCCTTTATTTTATATAGACAGTAAAATAATGCCAAGACACCACGGACAAACGATAAGGAAAGATCACCTTCAACATAAGTAACTAGTTATTAAAGTCATTAATACAAAACCAAATAAAAAGTGCAAAAGATTAGAAATAAAAAGTATTATACTAGACACTTTGTCTTCACCAAGTGATGTAAGAGACTTAGGCAAACATGGCCTTGATTGTCAAGAACTCTTACGATCAATCTTGGATCCCGAGACGACTCACACACACTCTACGATGGACAATGGATGATGGTGGTGGATGATGGTGTTGTGATGGTGGTGGGTGGTGGATGAAGTGTGAGAGAGGTGGAGTGCCAAGGAATGAGTTGCAATGAAACCAAGCACTCCTATTTATAGGCTGAACAGAGGCCTGGGCACGGCCCCGTGTTCGCTGGGCACGGCCCCGTGCCCGTCTGACACTCTCTCTCTTCATTAATTGTAATTCGCAATTACAATTAATGCGCCTGCTGTACTTTCGGCACGCCCCCGTGTCCGCTGAGCACGGCCCGTGGTGGGCAATAGAAGCTTCTATAGGTTTGTCTTTTCTGCTGCTTCTTGGGCACGGCCCCGTGTTGTCTGAGCACGGCCCGTGGTGGGCAATAGAAGCTTCTATAGGTTTGTCTTTTCTGCTGCTTCTTGGGCACGGCCCCGTGTTGGCTGAGCACGGGGCGTGTTCAGCCTTCTGTTTTCTCTATTTTGCTTTGGAAGGTGCCGTTGAGGGTTCGGGCAATCCATTAATGTTCCTTTTCTTGTATTTATGTTGGATTTAGCTGTCTTTTTGCTTCTTTTGTATTTTTGAGCTCATTTAATCCTGAAAATACAAAAGGAAGACAAAAACACTCTTTTTCCAATATTAGTACTAAAAAAGGGTTAGTTTTATGCCTCATTTGATGTAATTTATGTGTTGCATTTTACACACATCAAATACCCCCACACTTGAACTTTTGCTTGTCCTCAAGCAAAACTCTTTAATATTTGGCTTACACTCCCAAATGGAATAGGTAGAAGAGAAGGTTTTGGGCTTGTCATAGAGTGTCGGGATTTCCAAGATCTTTTTTTGGGGTTTTATTTTTATTTATTTACACTCCTATTCGTAATGATTTATTTAGAACTGTTCATAAAAAAAATTACTTATTTGGGCATAACATGCCTTTTTAAATTTCTATTTATATACAAGTTCACATACCTCACGGGGAAATCACTCACACTCGGCCGAAAGTGTATTTTTAGTGAATCACTCGAGAGCGGCATGGAACTTATTCCTACCATAGGCTTGCCAAGAAATCAATCCTCCTCCTTTTTAACTTTTATACCTTTGTAGATATCAAGAGGACTTTGCGGGTTAAGGGTTGGCTAGGGTTAAAGGTAGGTGGTTGGGTTAGTGGTTAGTAGAAAAAGGGCTAAAAAGCGTAACAAGTGTCGGTTTTCGTATTTTTTTTTTTTTTTTTTTTTTTTTTTTTTGCAACTTTTTATTTTTGATGAAGCTTCTATTCAAACAAAGTTATTTTTGATTACTTTGTTTGTTTATTTTTTTTTTGCTTCATTTTTCTCTTTTTTTTTTTTTTTTTTTTTTCGAAGAACCGAACTTGTTACTAAAATAAAGGGTTAAAAATGAAAAAGGTTTTGGTGGGTGAAAGGGTTTTTGTTTTGGGTGATGAAACGAAAAGGTTTAGGCTCAAAGGGGCTAACTAGGGGGATTTTTTGGGTAGGTGGTGAAAAAAAAAGAAAAATAATGGTGTAGAAATGAAAAAGGGTTAGTCCTAATGCCTCTATCATTTACTTACTCGGGTTTAAGTTGATAAGGACCGGGAATGTATTGTCATGGCAAGTTCTAGAGTCGTAAGAACCAAGCGGCTATTCACACAAGAAACGAAAAATGAGCATTTAGTCAAATGATATGAAATTGTGTGCTCAATAAAGGCTCAAAACTCACTTTTGTGGGAATGGGTTTTTATGTGATCAAGTATATATAATCAAATTTTAAATAAGTTTGTCATGCCTTTTTCATAATTTTCTTATGTTGGTTCTTTTTATCACTACGCTATCGGTTGTA
The DNA here is from genome assembly GCA_030545235.1 of Helianthus tuberosus. Taxonomy (NCBI): domain Eukaryota; kingdom Viridiplantae; phylum Streptophyta; class Magnoliopsida; order Asterales; family Asteraceae; genus Helianthus; species Helianthus tuberosus. Next base: position 60,535,908 of record CM060444.1, on the reverse strand, counting down.
AATTTGTAAAAATATAACCTTTTTGAGAGCTTGAATTTCCCGAGTTAAACCTAGACAAGTAAAAAAAATGAAATTTTTGAAAAAATTTGGGGTGATTAGCGGTTCCAATAGAGTTTTGTGTAAGGCTTGTATTTAGGACTTGCAAAATTCAAGGTTTTAGCATCCCCCCCACACTTAAATTACACATTGTCCTCAATGTGTCCCAAAAATAAATTTTTAGGTTGATTAGATGTGTAAAATAGTGTTTAAAAAGCAAAAATTTGTGTTACTGGGCACTGAACACGGCCCCGTGTTATCCGGGCACGGCCCCGTGTTCAAGTGCCAGTAACAAAATTGAAATAAGAGGAACAGAAGTCTGGACACGGGGGCGTGTTGGGTGAGCACGGCCCGTGTCCAGTTACCTGTACTGGGCGTTTTCTGCAGGTGGTCCGACACGGGGCCGTGTTGGTTGGGCACGGCCCGTGTTGAACCTTCTGAAAGGGAGAAAACTGTCGGGTTGCCTCGTTCTTGTGCATGGGATCATTTTTCTCGTTCCCCTTTTCATCCTTTACCACCATGAGTGTGTTTTACAAACCATCCAAACATTAAAACCATCATTTCATTTTATCATAGAGAGAACTTACATAATCCTAATTTAAACTAGATAAAAGAAATAACAAACCATGGAGTCCTAGCCTTTACTTTATTTTAATTTAGCAAAATTTCCAAGAAATATTCAATCTTAGTTAAACAAGGCCTTAGTGAACTCCTTCTTCCGAGTGCGGTTCTCTTCAAATGTCGGCGAGCCATTCTTCTATCTCCCTTGGAAGGAGAAAAGAAGGCTCATTGGCATTAGTTTGAGGGGTTTCAACTTCCACCGGGATCTCTTGTTGGTGTTCCATGGGAGGTTCCGCCGGAAAGTCTTCCCACCCGGTAGGGTTGTTGATTCCGAGAGCCAGGTTCCAATCCTGCTGAGGAAGGACTGGTTCCATTGGAGGTGCTACAAGAATATTTAACCTCTGGTGCAAGAGGTTAATTTCTTGGAAGCTGCTTTCAAGTCCCATCGTAAGATCGTTAATACGGTCGATAAGGACCTCCTCTACTGAAGTCATTTCGTCGAGAGCCTCCCTTAATGCTATCACATAGTGAACAAGTGTAGCTTCAATGGAGGGTCTTCTTCCTCTTCGGTTGTTTGACGAATGCACAGAAGATGTATCGCTGTTTTCACTCGACATCCTACGAAAAATAAACTAAAAATAGCTTATTTAATGAAACAGTAACCGGACACGGCCCCGTGCTCACTGAGCACGGCCCCGTGTCCATCTTTCTGCAGAGTTTTGGAACAAGGAAACTTGTATTTTTAAGTTATTTTCTGAATGTTGTAGGCCCTTTTTGGCTACTAATAACTTAAAACCATGTTTCATAACATGTTTTTACCAAGATTCTTTGAACAAAACTCATTTATCCCTACCATAGAGTTGGAGGAATTCCAAACTTTCAATGGTAGTTCTTGGAGAAAGATGAAGAAGAAGGAAATTACTAAAAGAGGAAGGGACAAGATGGGTTGTTGGAACCTTCTTTTAGACTTACCTAGGATAGTTTGAGAGAAGATTCCTGCAAATCTCTGCCCCAAGTTGGTCCAAATGTGCAGAATTCTTGGCTGCATTTATAGAAAATGACAGCAACCTGGACACGGCCCCGTGTTCAGTGGACACAGCCCCGTGTGCAGGTGGAGCTCTGACACAGTTTGTCCGTATTCTGACGTACTGATCAGAAAGGAATCTTTCGATGGACACGGGGGCGTGTTGGCTGGGCACGGCCCCGTGTCTACGGACTGTTTTATGAAGTTGTCTAGTTTTTTTAAGGAACTTGTTTTTATCGGGTGGTTCCTGACTGGTTGGAACAACCCCAAAGTGCCTAATATACCTTAATTGTCCTAGACTAAGGCGAGAACGCAAGAGGTTGTCGGTGAGGGTAATTCCTATTTTCATTCTAGGTGGACAAGTCCAACCCTTTTCCGGGCTCTTGTTAAAGAAGGTATATGCCGAATCGCTCAGGTCTATGTATGCACCGAACGAAGTCGATGGAGAGTCCTTCACGGCACAATCGACACAGGGACGACTATCGTCCAAGTCTTTGCTAGGTACGAAGGTATTTTCGGGAGCAACGAGGTTGTCGGAATGCGGTTCCAACATTTCTTCATGGGTATCGTCTTGGGGCGGATTAATAAAATCCTTCCTAAGCTCTTCTATCCATTTCAGAATTAGCTCTTCTAGTTGAAATAATTCGCTAAGGAACATTTCCCCTAGAATATCTGGCTGGGCGCATTCGAGGGAGAAATAGTGCTTATTTTTACTTTCGCCCCTCTTAAGGTTGTGAAAAGATCGTGGGTCCATGTAGTGGGGCCTATAATTTAGGAAGTAGCATTTTACTTCTTCATGTTCGCCACCACATAATTGACACCACGTACCATAAGAGTGCCGAAAGTAAAAATAATTACTATCACTCATGTTTATGTCAGAAATTACCAACCGTCGGGATCTAACGGTTCTGTTTTCAGTAACTGAAACTTGGGCACGGGGGCGTGTTGAGTGGACACGGCCCCGTGTTCAGCTTACTGTCTGATGTAAAACAGGATTGCCAGTTCCAATGATTGAGCACGTGGGCGTGTTCAGCGGGCACGGCCCGTGCTGAGCTCTGCAGAAGCTGAAAAACTAAGAAAATCCTAAAAAAATAAAAAAGAAAAATAAAAGATGATTAGGCCGTTGATTCCTAACTTTCTTAAAATCCTTGTGTCCCCGGCAACGGCGCCAAAAACTTGATGTGCGATAAAGTGTTGTATATTTTAGGTGTATATTTTAAGCCCTTTTTAACACTTATTTTAGCCAAGTTTTAAATTTATAAAACACGATATTTCACTAACACTAAACACACATATGGGCAAGTGCACCCATCGTTGAGTGTAGTATAGCGTTGGTAAGATACCGAGGTCGTCCAAGGACACAAGAGCTTTTAGTACCGGTTTATCCTCAACGTCTAACCAAAATAAAAGTTTGAAAAAATGTTTTAAACTAAGAAAAATAAAAACTAACTAAAATGCTGAAAATAAAAATAAAATAAAAACAGATAGACAAGATGAATCACTTGGTTCCGACTCGTATCTAGTATAACCTTTGATTATTTCCGCACTTTTGCACATAATTAAGAGATTATCTTAGTTATTGTAGTAGGCCCCTCTTTTGAAGGTGACGTTACCCTCACCCCAGTAGTTTGAGTCAGCAGGGATACAATCCTAAAGGGGTGGATTATTGGAAGATAATGAATTAAGTTATTAATGCAGTATTGTGGTAGGCCCCGCTTTTGGCGGTGACGTTACCCTCGACTAAGTAGTCTGAGTCAGCAGGGATACAGTCCTAAATAGCCGGGTTATAGTATTAATAGTAGTTAACTTATGAGGGGATCAAAGAGTTTGGACCCCCGCCATCCAATACCGTGAAGTATTGAAGGAGGTCCTACTAAATTTGACCCAGGTCCATTGCAGGACCTCTAAATGCTGAACAATTGCAAGACCTTTACCAAACCGTTCCCTTAACCCCCGACTAGGTAGCCAACATACCTCCATATAGACCGTGGAGATATGAATGGTGAAAATCCTTTATTTTATATAGACAGTAAAATAATGCCAAGACACCACGGACAAACGATAAGGAAAGATCACCTTCAACATAAGTAACTAGTTATTAAAGTCATTAATACAAAACCAAATAAAAAGTGCAAAAGATTAGAAATAAAAAGTATTATACTAGACACTTTGTCTTCACCAAGTGATGTAAGAGACTTAGGCAAACATGGCCTTGATTGTCAAGAACTCTTACGATCAATCTTGGATCCCGAGACGACTCACACACACTCTACGATGGACAATGGATGATGGTGGTGGATGATGGTGTTGTGATGGTGGTGGGTGGTGGATGAAGTGTGAGAGAGGTGGAGTGCCAAGGAATGAGTTGCAATGAAACCAAGCACTCCTATTTATAGGCTGAACAGAGGCCTGGGCACGGCCCCGTGTTCGCTGGGCACGGCCCCGTGCCCGTCTGACACTCTCTCTCTTCATTAATTGTAATTCGCAATTACAATTAATGCGCCTGCAGTACTTTCGGCACGCCCCCGTGTCCGCTGAGCACGGCCCGTGGTGGGCAATAGAAGCTTCTATAGGTTTGTCTTTTCTGCTGCTTCTTGGGCACGGCCCCGTGTTGTCTGAGCACGGCCCGTGGTGGGCAATAGAAGCTTCTATAGGTTTGTCTTTTCTGCTGCTTCTTGGGCACGGCCCCGTGTTGGCTGAGCACGGGGCGTGTTCAGCCTTCTGTTTTCTCTATTTTGCTTTGGAAGGTGCCGTTGAGGGTTCGGGCAATCCACTAATGTTCCTTTTCTTGTATTTATGTTGGATTTAGCTGTCTTTTTGCTTCTTTTGTGTTTTTGAGCTCATTTAATCCTGAAAATACAAAAGGAAGACAAAAACACTCTTTTTCCAATATTAGTACTAAAAAAGGGTTAGTTTTATGCCTCATTTGATGTAATTTATGTGTTGCATTTTACACACATCAATTATTAATAGATACTCCACATAATACAACTAAAGCGATTAAATAATATATTTCGACTACAAGTCAATAACGTACAATCAATAGTTAAGCAAGGAGCGACAGATCGCATTTAGCAATCTTTTCTTCCTTTGACTTTGACTCGTACTTTGACTTTTCAAAAAGCGGGTTGTTACAACCTCCCCTACTTTAGGAATTTTGGTCCTGAAATTTAAGAAATAGGTGTAACAAACAGTTGCGGGTACTTCGCCTTCATGTTACTTTCGAGTTCCCAGGTAAACTCGGCACCGCGTTTGCCTTCCCTGCGAACCTTCATAATGGGAATGCGTGAGCGTCTGAGCACCTTGGTTTCTCGTCCCATGATCTCGACAGGCTTTTCCACGAAGTGTAATGTTTCGTCCACTTGTAAATCTTCGAGAGGGGCATGTAATTCCTGGTCGGCTAAGCACTTTCTAAGGTTCGAAACGTGGAAAGTTGGGTGGACATTACTAAGTTCCTCCGGTAGTTCGAGTCTGTAGGCCACTTTTCCAATTCTTTCTAGAATTTTAAAGGGTCCAACATATCGAGGCGCGAGCTTTCCTTTCTTTCCGAATCTGATCACTCCCTTCCAAGGTGCAACCTTTAGGAGTACGTGATTGCCAACGTCAAATTCAAGGGGCTTGCGGCGTCTATCGGCGTAACTTTTCTGTCGGCTCTGAGCTTTCAATAGATTGTCTCAAATCTGGAGGATTTTGTCAGTCGTTTCTTGCAATAGCTCAGGACCGGTGATTTACGCGTCTCCAATCTCGTGCCATACAATAGGCAATCAACATCTCCTTCTGTTTAATGCCTCAAATGGTGCCATTTGTATGCTAGAATGATAACTGTTATTGTACGAGAATTCGACCAAAGGTAAGTGCGCGTCCCAATTACCACCGAAATCTATGACACACTATCGGAGCATGTCTTCAAGGGTGCAAATCATTCTTTCAGTCTGACCGTCTGTTTGGGGATGGAAAGCGGTACTTAGGTTAAGAGTAGCGCCGAGAGCAAATTGAAACGTTTCCTAAAGACGTGAGGTAAACCGACCATCGAGGTCAAAGATGATGTCACGAGGTGTCCCGTGTCGACAAATAATCTCATCGGTGTAGATTCAGGCTAATTTTTCTACCTTAAAGTCTTCTCGTATCAGCAGGAAAGGAGCTGATTTAGTCAAACGGTCGACGACAACCCAAATACTGTCATGACCTGATTGAGTACGCGGGAGTTTTGTGATAAAGTCCATAGCTATACTCTCCCATTTCCACATAGGGATCTCGGGTTGAACGAGTAAGCCAGAGGGTCTTTGCTGCTCAGCCTTGACTTTGGAACAAGTCAGGCATTTCGAAACATAGATAGCGATACCCTTCTTCATGCCCAGCCACCAGTACTTGTCAGCACCGGGATGAATAGAATACCGAGATTTGTGGGCTTCGTCCATCAGAAGTTGTCGCAAATTCGTACGCTTAGGAATCCAAATTCAGTCAAATAGTGAAAGATGCCATTCGACTTATTCTCGAGTTGGGCGCCATCGTTTAGAATCCTTTCCTTCTTCAAAGTTTGTTCGGTAAAGCAAGCATGCTGAGCGTCACGGATAAGAGCTTCGAGATTATGTTGGGCTTGGGAATTACGAACGCTATGCAAACAGCTTCGTCGACTAAGAGCATCGGCAATGAAGTTTGCTTTGCCTGGATGGTAACGAATCTCACAGTCGTAATCGTTGAGTAGTTCAACCCATCGGCGTTGGCGCATATTCAGTTCTTTTTGGTTAAAGATGTGTTGTAGGCTCCTATGATCAGTGAAGATTGTACACTTGGTACCATAAAGGTAGTGTCGCCAAATCTTTAACGCAAAAATAACTGCACCGAGCTCGAGGTCGTGGGTTGTATAATTCTTCTCGTGAATCTTGAGCTTTCGAGAGGCGTACGTGATAACCTTGTCTCGTTGCATGAGGACACAACCAAGACCAAGGTTCGAGGCATCGCAGTAAACTACGAAATCATCGTTTCCGTCGGGCAGTGAGAGCACGGGAGCATTGCAAAGCATAGCTTTGAGAGCTTGAAAGGATTCCTCCTGTTTAGTTCCCCAAACAAAAGGTTTATCCTTATGTGTAAGAGAGGTAAGCGGCACAGCGATTTTAGAGAATCCTTCGATAAATCATGTAGGTACCCTTGATGTATGGATCTTTCACAGAATTGTTTATCTAACCTAGAGTGCGGAATCCTCTAGATCAGATTTATTACAGAAACGAGTAGAAACAGAATTTCACAATCAAACGGGTCTTCTATTGATTATCCAACTTGCAGTTTACAATCAATTCAAGACCTCACAACCTCACAGCCTATCTCTGTGATCTTGCTATAAACTCAATTTCGAATTCTCTCTCTCTCTCTACTTTCTCTCTCTAAAATTCTCTAACATCTAAAAACCTAATCACAAAACATGTTTACATACCACATGTCTGTGAACTGGGCTTCCTACATGGACTAGGCCATTTTCCAAGCCCATTACAATAATAAACTCACTAACGAATAAGCTAAGCCCAATACAAAATATCCAAAGACTAGATAATCAAACTATTAAGCTGTTGTCACCGAATATGCACCAACAGACTCCCCCTTGACAATAGCTTCATAGTGTGACTTTGTCTTCAAACATCTTGTGTTCTTTTGGTCTTTGGATAGCGTCAGCTACACAGCTTCTGACATCAACAGACTCCCCCTTAGCTGATGCTTCCAATCTCCAAAACTTTCATTCATTGTAGATCAGTTAGCTAGCAATCCTTGGTTAAGCAAGTAAGCTCCAACTCTTCCATATCACTTTCTCTCTGCAATGTAGTAGAAGGATCCTACCATGCATCTTCACACATCTTCACTTCACTCTTAATCTACACTTTACTTGTATTCTGCACTTCATTTTGATAACTGCATCAATCTGTTTAGCAACACAAGAAAGTATCTCGAAAAACCATTAGTCTTTTTCACATTTAAAGATAAACCAATATTTTATCTTATCATGCCAAAACAACAACTTGTCAATTCAAAATGGAAGTCCTTTTAAAAAGAAATATTTTTGGTATTTTTGATATTTTAAGAAAGCAGTAAACTATTTACAAAAGCAATAAACACTCTATTTTTTGTGAGAATTATGTGTAAGAAGATCATATCAGCACAATCAAACTGTTTTCACACTATTAGATAATTCTTTATTTAATTTTTCATGAAAAGCAGTCCAAGACGATTACTAGTACGTTTGTCCATTTAAACAAAATGCATGAACATTTCAAGTACCATTACCGTATGATACGTTAAGGTAATATTATTACTGATATACTACCGTGTCCCACTTCAGGATATACCCCCGCGATCAAGGTATGCACAAAGATTCATCATAGTAGGTGAGTATACTGAATTCATCCGTTTTATTTTTCAACGTTTAGATAATTGGTGAACAGGTCAGTACTTCCGTACAGCAAAGAGACCAAAATATCTAACGAGGGCTATGACAAATACCATTTTTTGTACGATTTATGCATTTTACACATTTGAATGACTCTCTATGAGAGCTTCTTCATTTTCAGGGTTTTGGCATTTTTAGCTCTTTTAAGATATCCTGGGCGTGCCTAGGTCAGCATGTATCTGGATGCAGCAGAAGGACACCCCTGGTACCCCCAGATGAAATAACAGTATAAAGACCCAAAACTTCAGATTTTGGCAATCTATCAACGCAATATTTAAGGTCATTAAACCATACACCACTGATGTGTTCCCCACTCATACTCAGTTTATTTAGGTTTATATCACATTGGTAAGTTGATTATTTCATGTTTTTTGCCTACTGGTACATCATATGATGAAGCTGCTATCACACTTTAGCAATTTAATTTCATTTTCAGTGTGACAGTCTAACTTGCTGATGTACTATCATTTCTTCGTTTTTCACACAGTGATAACTCATTTTTCATTTTCTATTTTTTTATGTTTTTGATTTTTCAATGTTTTTGTATTTTTGATTTTTAAAAAAACAGTAAACTATTTACAAAATTCTTATGAAAAACCAGTTATTCAGGATTCCTCATCCCGTAGAGTTCGACTAAATGTTCAAAGCGAGCCCTGTCAAAAGCTTTAGTATAAAGATCTGCCAGGTTATCTAGTGTGTCGACTCGATGTAATTCAATTAATCTCTTTTCAGCACAATCCCGTATAAAATGATGACGTATGTCAATATGTTTTGTGCGACTATGTTTCACGGGATTATTTGTTATAGAAATTGTGGCATTATTGTCTATCATAATAGGAGTACGAGTGAAATCCAAACCGTAATCGCGCATTTGCTGTTGTATCCAGAGAACCTGATAGCAGCAGCTACCCGCAGCAATATATTCAGCTTCACACGTAGATGTAGACACACAAGATTGCTTCTTGCATTGCCAAGACACAATCCTGCCTCCTAAGAACTGACAACCACCAGTTGTAGACTTTCTGTTCGACTTGCATCCCCCAAAGTCTGAGTCAGTGTAAGCAACAAAATTCATATCACTGTCAGCTGGATACCACAACCCAAGTTTAGGTTTCCCCTTCAAGTAACGAAGAATACGCTTCACTGCTTTCATGTGTGACTCTTTTGGATTAGCCTGATATCTGGCACACAAGCATACTGCAAACATAATGTCAGGTCTTGAAGCAGTCAAGTACATTAGAGAACCAATCATAGCCCTGTATTGAGTTGGATCAACGTCTTCAGTACTTTCATGATCTGGGCCAAGATTGTGATTTTTGCAAATAGGTGTGTTAAAAGTAGTGCAATCATTCATTTTGAACCGACTCAAAATGTCATACACATACTTTGTTTGATGAATAAACATCCCATCCTCCTTCTGTTCAACTTGTAATCCCAGAAAGTAAGACAGCTCACCCATAGCGCTCATTTCGAACTTACTCTTCATCACCTGCTCGAACTCTTTACACATGTTTTCATCTGATGACCCAAAGATGATGTCATCCACGTACACCTGTACTAGCAGAAAATCTTCCTTCTTCCTCTTGATGAACAGTGTACTGTCAATCTGACCTCTTTCAAAACCATTCTTGATCAGATGTGTAGACAGTGTCTCATACCACGCCCTGGGAGCTTGATGTAATCCATACAAAGCCTTATCAAGTTTGTAAACCCGATCTGGATAATCTGGATCAACGAACCCATCTGGTTGTGAGACATACACCACTTCTTGGACTTTCCCGTAAAGAAATGCACTCTTCACGTCTAATTGGTAAACTTTGAAGCCCTTGAATGTTGCGAAAGCTAGAAACAAACGAATTGCCTCCAACCTTGCCACTGGTGCAAACACTTCATTGTAATCAATCCCTTCCTGCTGATTGAAACCTTTAACCACCAATCGAGCCTTGTTTCACGTTACTATCCCTCTGTCATCCTTCTTGCACTTAAACACCCACTTTGTACCAATCTCTCTTTCACCTTTGGGAAGGTCAACCAACTCCCAAACCTTCAACTTCGCAAACTGTGCCAATTCCTCTTGCATAGCTTCAACCCATGAATTGTCTTTAAGAGCCATATGAATGTTCTTCGGCTCCTCTTGGGAAATAAAACAACTATACAAGCACTCGTTCACAATCCCAGTCTTCTCACTCGACACAAATAAACCAGAATTTGCTGTTATGCTTCTCCTTGTCTGAACACCTGCATTAGGATCTCCTAGTATCATGTCAACTGGATGATCTCTATTTGCTCGTGTAGTAGCAACGGTATCCACTTCTAAATTATCACCCAGGTTTGATCTAACCTCCCCTTGAATGTTCTGATCCACAAATGGATTAATGAAATCCTCCCCCTGAATGGGTTCAGAGTCACTATCGCTTGAATCAGGATCAGCAGTACCTTGGGAAGTTTCTGGAGCATCTGTCATATCAACATTCGATCTAGGCATGAACTCGCCTTCATCATCTCCACCAATCATTGTTTGAATCAGCTGAGATTCATCTGCATCAGAAAACTCAGGAATATTAAATGATTTAAAAGTGCTTTCATAATCATATAATATAGCAGGTCCACTCGTTGATTGTTGAGGTTTGTATGAAGTAATTTCTACATTAAAAACAACCTCAATTTTACCAGTTTTTAGATTAAAAACCCTTTTATTCGGTGTGCCAGGCACGTAACCTAGAAAGTAGCCATCGTCAGCCACCTCACCAAATTTTTGTTTATCTTTATTTCGCACAATGGTGCAGGGTAATCCAAATGGTTCAAAGCCTTCTAAGTTTGGTTTCTTGTTAAACATCAATTCATGACAAGTTTTATTAAAACGTTTAACAGTCAAAACTTTGTTTAGGACGTAGCAAGCTGTATTCACAGCTTCTCCCCAGAAAAGAACTGGTAGCTTTGAATCTGAAAGCATTGTCCTAGCAGCTTCAATCAACGTCCTGTTTTTCCTCTCAGCAACTCCATTTTGTTGAGGTGTATAAGGAGCAGAATATTGATGTTCAATTCCCTTTCGAAGACAGTAGAGATCCAAAATTCGATTCTTGAACTCCGTGCCATTATCACTCCTTATCCTCTTAATCCTTGCATCATGGACGTTTTCCAATTTCGTAAAAAGATCTATCAGCATCTCTGCCGTCTCATCTTTTGTACCTAAAAAGAAAACCCATGAATAACATGAGTAATCATCTCTAACAACTAAACAATAGTACTTTCCACCTACGCTCCTCACGTTCACTGGACCGAATAAATCCATGTGAAGTAATTCATAAGGGGCATCTATGGAATTTACTGTTTTAGACTTATGAGGTTTCTTGTGTTGTTTTCCCTTTTGACATGGAAGACATTTATCTTCCACTTGAAACCTCTGCATTGGAACCCCTTTCACTAGCTCATTTTTAACAAGGTAATTCGTTTTTCGATAGTGAATATGGGCCATGCGTCTGTGCCATAACATCGATTCAGCTTCAGATGCTTTTGATAGTAAACACGCCACCACAGCAGTTGGATCCTTAGCACCCATGTCCATGACATAAGTGTCATTTCTCCTTGGCGCTCGCATCACTATCCAATCGTCCGGAATCTTCAAACCTGGTTTCAACACTAATGCTTCATTCTTGGTAAAATGGACCGAGTGACCCTTGTCGCAGACTTGTGACACGCTCATCAGATTGTGTTTAAGCTGCTCCACATAGTTCACTTTGTCCAGTGTGATCTTCCCATTGGTCACTTTTCCTCGTCCTGTAATTCTACCACCTTTAGAACCCGCAAAATTCACATTTCCACCATCATAATCTTCAAATTCAGTCAACAATCTCACATCCCCCGTCATGTGCCTGGAGCAGCCACTATCAACATACCATAAGTTGATAATCCTCCTTAGCAGCTCCTGCACACACCAACCAAAAAATTAGTTAGATTGGGGGACCCAAGCCTTAATGGTCTTGGGTCGTCTAAATTCACCAACTACTGGAACATCCATCCAATATCCATTACTCCTAACTTGAGTCTTGGATCTCAGACCTGTTGATGGAATTTGATTGTGATTTCCACTAGGTCTTTGGTCCTGAGGGTTCCTATATGTATTTGGACTATTTGACCTTTGGAAATTTTGATTTTGGTACCTTGAATTTTGATTCCAAGAAGCATTATTGTTGTAATTTCTAAAGCCATTGTTATAAAAAGTTCGACCACCATCATTTTGGTATCGATTTTGATATTGACCTTGACTTCTGAAATTATTAGAATTATGATTGTTCATTCTTGGTGAACTGCTTCTAGGTCTCTCATATCTGCTTGGTGGAGATCTAGGCTGAAATCTTGGTTGATTTCTTTGAAAACGAGGAACTTGTGGAGTTCCTTTTTCAGCCTTATCTACACCAACAGCAACATTTTATGGTTGCTTAGGAGCAGATTTCTTTGGAGAGTTAGACTTCTTCTCCTGTTTATCACCACCATTCTCTGGTGACTTCTCTCTCTTTCTCTCACTAACTTGTGCTTCACTCTTTTTGTTAGGACAGCAGCTAGCTACATGTCCCTTGGTGTGACATTTGAAGCACGATCTCTTTTTCGAAGACTTCTTCTCAGAAGCCTTTGAACTAGATTCGGGATTTGATGATGATGCCTTAGAAGGATTTGGGTCAGTTTGCTTAGTCTCAGAATTTTCTTTGCCTTTGTTCTTAGCGAACTCTATATTAGATTCGTTTTCAATAACAGCTGTTTCGTTTTTTATGTCACTTCCTTGAACAAAATTAACACTTTTAACAAAAGTTGGATTTTTATTCTTAGGATGTGATGTTTTCTTTTTCAAAACAGGTTTGCTGTTATTATCCTTCTTAGCATCAGCATTCTCAAAAACATTTCCTTGACATGAAGTGGAACTACTTGGTGATGTTGACCCAAAGTTCATGAGCTCATCTTCATCAGGCAAGAAAGAATAGTCATGACTAACAAGAGGTGGAACTTCATTGAAACCATGAAATCCCACACTGGTTTTGTCATTACTTTTCTTCAAGCCACCCATCATGTGTTTCATAACAAAAGTAGGGTCCCTGAATTGACCTAACTTCTTTTCAAGTTCAACAATTTTGAGTTGTGCATCTGAAAACTCTTTGCATTTTTCAGAAATCTCTTTTGTTTTCTCAGCCATCATTTCATGAGCTAAGTCTATGACTTGAAGTTTTTCATTTAGTTTGCAGGTTAAAGAGTCAATTTTACTTTCATAACCTTTTATCTTCTTCAAGTATGAGGATTCATTTCTTTTAGCAAAAAAAATTGCTTCTTTTATGTTAGACATCTCGCTCACCAGACTTTGGTTTTGTGTTGACAACCTGTCAACCTCACCCTGTAGTTCACGACATTTTAAACACACAGAATTTGACTTTACCTCTCCTGTTTGTTTATCAAGGTTGGCCATTAGAGCCGCAAGATGAGCTTCCATTCTTTTATATTGTGCTTCCTTTTCTTCAGCTTCCTTTTCATGGTCAGACTTTTGCTTTTCCTCTTCAGCATCTTTTGTCTGATCAGCCTTCTTTTCTTCAGCTTTACTCTCTTTCTTCACCTCTGCCTCAGCATCCACTTTTGCTTCAGCATCTCCCACAGTAGCTTCACCATCATCAACTGGAGTTATCTCTGCCATGAATGCCTGTGTGACATTGTCATCTTTTTCCAAGTGAACACTCCAGTCATATGACCCTTCTCTAGTTGTAGAGATCAGCGCTCTCGAGTTAGAGTTGTTTGATGCATTCCTGTTGTTTGAACTCTGACTCGAAGTCTCCTGCTTTTGTTTTTCACATTCCCTAGCAAAATGCCCATAACTTTGACAGTTGAAGCATCTCACTTTGGTCTTATCAAAACCAACAGTCTTTCCTATAAACTTTCTTCCTGTTCGGTTCATAAATCTCTTCACTCGTCTAGTAATCATGGCCATTTGCCACTGCAAATCCATATCTTCAAGATCATCAGGGTCAATCTGATCGTAATCTTCATCTAAAGTGGCAGGATCAGATATCTTCCCCTGAATGTAGTTCTCATAAGAAGCAACAAATGAAGCAAGTAGAGCCAGATGCTCTTCAGCAGACTTCACACTCATTGGCATCGACTTAACACCACTACTCTGCTTAGAACCTGATGTTCTCTTGGCTCCTGATGATCCTCCTGAAGCAGCTACAAAACACACATCACCATCTTCATTCACTGTGACTTGCTCATTCTCACACGAAAGAAACGCAGTAGCAGAGTCGCTAGAAGCGTTGTGAGATGAAGAAGGTGCAAGCCCATTGTAAATCGTTGGATCTTGAACCTGATCATATCCAGTGTCTTTCTTCTTCATACTGAGCTCATAAGCTCTCAGCTTTCCTACTACTTCTTCCAGCTCCTTTGTCTCATAATCTGCTTCTCCCTTGATCATGAGAGTGTAGATATCCCACTTGGTAGGTAAGGCATCGAGCAGCTTGTCATTCTTTTCAATGTCAGTATAGCACTCTATCTCATAATTATCCATTTCTGACATCAGATGGTAGTATCGAGTGATGATGTCCTCAAGTGACTCATGTTTCATGAACTTGAAAACAGCAAACTGCTTCTTCAGTAGATCAACTTTGTTTTTCTTAACATCTTCATTTCCAGCATATCTTTTCTCTAATGCATCCCACATATCCTTTGAGTTTGTGTACTTCTTGAAAGTATGCTTGATGCTGTCAGGTAAGGACATTTTGATTGCAGCCAAGGCTCTCTTTTCAGCCTCATACATCTTTTTATCAGCATCTTCCATGTTCACATAGGCAGTTCTTCGTGGTCTGCCCTCAAAGTCGTGTGTTGGGTTTGTGTACCCATCTTCAATGCATATCCACATGCGAGTGTCCTGATATTCAATGAAGGATTGAAAACGATCCTTCCATGTCAAGTAATTTTCCACCTTCATCATATTAGGTGGTTTGTTTGTAGTGCCAACCTCATGCTCCATCTTCAGCAGCTCATTCAAAGTAGACATGTTCGACATTTTAACCGTTGCAGACTGATAAAACCGTACAAAATATCTCCGAAAACAGTGGTTACCAAATTACACCGTTAGAATCGTCTCGAAAAGACGAATCCAATGATATCTAATGTTGAAAACCGAAATCAGGATTTTCCAGAGTTTTTTTTTTTTTTTTGTCCTAAAAATACGAGGAATGCAACGGTGCAGACGGTTCTGTCAAACGAGCTACTGATCAATTCCTATTTTCGAAAACGTGAATTTTTTGTTACGCTTGCCAGAAAATATTCCACCTTTTTAATTATGCTAATTTCGCTAGCCAGTCAAAACTTAATTTCGCTAATCAGTTCAAGGTTATTTCGCTGATCAAGTTCACAAGTTCGCAGGTCAAATTCGCTGTTCAAGTTCGCTAGACAAATTCGCTGGTCTAATTTCGCTGTTACGACGGCCAGTAAATTCGTCGTCAACCGTAATAATTTCGCTGAGGAAAATTATACGGTTACCAAAGTCGCCTTTGGATTTCAAGTTCGCCGACAAGTTCGCAGATCAGTTAAATTCGCAGGTCCAATTAATTTCGCAGGTCTGTAAATTTGGAAATTCAATCTTCTCGAAAATTTTGATGATTTTCTGGATTCTCCTAACAACTTCTGCAGAATCGAAACAGCAAAATCAGCAACCTTTTCACCCAAATTCGATGAACTTGATGAAGAAACCAAGAATAATCTTTGAATTTCAGCCAAAAAATTTTCCAGAATAAACCAACAAATGTCCTGCAAACCTGCAAATCAGCAAACAAACAAAGCAGAATATCAAAACAGCCAATAAATTTTGAGATTTTTTATCAAAACAGCCAAGAATTTCGAAAATTTTTATCAAACAAACAGAAAAATTTTGAAAACTTCAAAACCCTAATTATCAAAAATTCGAAAAAACTTCCTGTTTCTGCAGAACACAATTCTGAACCAAGCCTTCAAGAGCCTAGTGCTCTGATACCAACTGTAGGTCCCCTTGATGTATGGATCTTTCACAGAATTGTTTATCTAACCTAGAGTGCGGAATCCTCTAGATCAGATTTATTACAGAAACGAGTAGAAACAGAATTTCACAATCAAACGGGTCTTCTATTGATTATCCAACTTGCAGTTTACAATCAATTTAAGACCTCACAACCTCACAGCCTATCTCTGTGATCTTGCTACAAACTGAATTTCGAATTCTCTCTCTCTCTCTACTTTCTCTCTCTAAAATTCTCTAACATCTAAAACCCTAATCACAAAACATGTTTATATACCACATGTCTGTGAACTGGGCTTCCTACATGGACTAGGCCATTTTCCAAGCCCATTACAATAATAAACTCACTAACCAATAAGCTAAGCCCAATACAAAATATCCAAAGACTAAATAATCAAACTATTAAGCTGTTGTCACCGAATATCCACCAACAGACGCTGTTGTCACAAACATGCACCAACAAATCAGCGGTAATAGCCTGCCAGTCCGAGAAAAGAACGGACTTCAGACGGGTTCTTGGGTGTAACCCAACTCTTAACGGCTTCGATCTTCGCGGGATCGACATGAATTCCTTGACTATTGACAATGTGACACAGGAATTGGACCTCTTCCAGCCAAAATTCACACTTGGAGAATTTAGCATATAGACGGTTTCCCTGGAGTAACTCAAGAACCAAACATAGATGCTGCGAGTGTTCGGATTTTGACTTGGAATAGATCAGGATATCATCGATGAACACGATGACGAAGCGGTCAAGAAAGGGTTTGCACACTCGATTCATTAGGTCCATGAAAACTGCGGGAGCGTTAGTCAAACCAAAAGGCATAACAACAAATTCGTAATGACCATAGCGGGTTCAAAAAGCGGTTTTGGGTATATCATCCTCTTGAATGCATAGTTGGTGATAGCCTGTGCGTAGATCGATCTTCGAAAAACATGTAGCACCTTGTAACTGATCAAACAAGTCATCCATTCAAGGCAAAGGATAGCGATTCTTAATAGTCAGCTTATTTAACTCCCTATAGTCGATGCACATCCGGAACAAACCATCCTTCTTTTTGACGAAAAGGACAGGCGCGCCCCAAGGAGAGGTGCTAGGCCGAATAAAGCCTTTATCAAGTAATTCCTGGAGCTGACTCGAGAGTTCGCGCATTTCAGAAGGAGCGAGACGATAAGGCGCTTTAGCAACAGGATTTTCTCCAGGAATGAGGTCGATTCGGAAGTCAATATCACGAGCGGGAGGTAATCCGGGTAAATCATCGGGGAAAATGTTGGGGAATTCACAAACAACAGGAACGTCTTTCACTCCTGAGTTTCCTTTCTTTTCCTTCTCCGCTACTACAATGTTAGCCAAGAAAGCTCTGTATTCCTTGCAGAGATACTTGCTAGCTTGGACACATGATATGAGTTTAAGACCTTTCGAAGGAGTTTCGCCATACACACAAAGTTGATCACCACTAGCGAGCGAGAAACGAATCATCTTTTCGAAGCAAACAACTTCAGCACGATTTTCGCGAAGAAAATCCATGCCTACTATGATGTCAAAACTACCGAGCCGCATTGGAATAAGGTCGATAGGGAAGAGGTGATTGTTGAGTTCGAGCGTACAATTACGTAGAACAGAATTGACGGCGACAGTTCTTCCGGTGGTAACTTCAACATCGAACGTTAAGGGGAGATGGGCGAGCTTACGATTAAGAAGTTTTTCGAATTCAAACGATACAAAAGAGTTATCTGCTCCAGTATCAAACAAACACGAAGCATATATACCATTCATAAGGAATGTACCATTGACCACATTATTATCTGCTTGAGCCTGACGAGCATTGATGTTGAAGGCACGTCCGCGGGCTACTGGCTGCTGCTGCTGCTGCTGTTGTTGTTGTTGCGGCTGCTGCTGGGGCTCTTGCTTCACTACCCTGTTGGGGCACATGTTTGCAAAGTGGTTGGGATCACCACATGCAAAGCAAGCTCGAGCGTGAGCTACGGGTGCAAGAGCTCCTGATGGCCTTGAGGAGCAGGAAGTAGAGCTTGTTGAGCAGGGGCTTTGTCGCAACCCCCGATCCCTAATTCCCGGGAACGGGCGGACGTGATCTCAGAGTTTCGGTGGTATCAGGTTATTTAATCTCGCAGCGGAATTTACATCAGGACCGTAGTTAGGAAATGTTTATCAGAGTAAAACCACCTCATTTAATATTAATAATCACATGGGTAAAACCCAAGTTTCTTATTACAATACATTTATAGGGACAACCCCCATTTTATTGAATTTAAAACATCGTTTATTAGGTAACTTTTATAGCCACATTTTTTCCAACCTTTAGTGCTCTCCAGCTGGCTTTCATTAATTGGTTGTTCACATTGTGTTACCTGTAACGCGTTTTAAAAACATTTGTCAGTCGGAAATACTGGTGAGTGAATCCCAGTTAAATCAAGAAATATTTTATTAATTAAAATAGTATTGAGAGCGATCACATTGTTTATTTCTACACAATTACTCATTCAGTATTTGCCACTCGACCGGATCTATGTCTATGGTCAAATTACCCATTGGCTAACTCGTTGTCCAATGGTAATGTACTGTCATTCCTGACTTACTACTCGCAAGTAGTAATAAATTTTGTATACAAAACCCCATAATACCGGCAGTAATTGAAGAACTACAAAGACTCAATCACCGCTTAATCACATTGTAAAACAATTAAGGTTTTGTAAAACATTTCAAAAAGATTATCAAAAAGAGGATGAACTCATATTGCTATCTTAGATTTCTCGTGAGGGTTTCCTGGATATAATCTATAATTTATACAAATGTACATTGGTTAGTACCATAACCCTTTGAAAATATTAATGATACCCTCCCCGAGACGGCATTCCAACAACTACGTCGGGCATAACCACGACAGTTGTTACGGAACCCTAAATTAATCGGGCAGCGTAACTGTTACGAAACTAGGGTTATAATACTTACAACGGAGCAGAACCTCGCTAATTAGGGGTATAATACCCGAGTATTATAACTTTCCTACAGAAATTGTGATTCGAGATTGAAATGTGAGCGACGGAAAACGAAAACTGATGCGTTCTATTTATAGTGCTGGATTCTGACTTTCAGGCGGCCCGCGTAAGGTAAGGCTAAGCCTTACGCGGCCCGCGTCAACACATGGTCAACCTATAGCTCATCCGGATCACCACTAGACTTGACACGATGTCGACACGTGTCAGCTCAGGATGCATCCGCGTTTGATGATCTCTAGCGGCCCGCGTAAGTGTAAGCTTAAGCTTACGCGGCCCGTATCAACTTAAGAATTCAACGAAGTCCAGTCTACACCCTTATACCGCCCGCGTGAATTGTTGGGGTGGGTCTACGCGGCCCGCCTCAACTTAACATTTTCAGATTTTTATTTATTTTATATGTTATAACATATTTCGGGCTCGGTTTTCACATATGGGATGTATTATAAGACATAAGGGAATATTTTAAGATATACTGGGGTGTCGGAAGTATTATGAGGGTGTTGGTTTTACCGAGGGTTGTTACATTCTCCCCACCTTGTTTAGAGCTCGTCCTCGAGATCTACTGGAATAAATACGGATATTTCTTTTTCATTTCTGATTCAAGTTCCCATGTGTACTCAGGTCCTCTTTTGGATTCCCACTTCACTTTGACTAGAACTAGTCTCTTATGCTTGAGATTCTTGACTTTCCTGTCTTCAATTTGTAGAGGTCTTTCTACAAACTTGAGTTGTTCATTTACCTCTATATCCTTAAGAGGTACTATCAGTGATTCATCAGCTAAACACTTTTTAAGATTAGATACATGAAACACATCATGTATTCCTGCCATTTCCTCTGGCAGTTGTAGCTGATAGGCTACTGGTCCTATTCTTCTAATAATCTTAAAAGGTCCAACATACCTGGGACTTAGCTTTTCCCGTTTGATGAATCTTACCACTCCTTTCCAAGGAGAGACTTTTAACAATACTTTATCTCCTACTTGAAATTCCAATGGTTTTCGCCTGTTATTAGCATAACTTTTCTGTCGATCACGTGCTGCTTTCAGTCGTTCCTTGACTTGAATAATTTTTTCGGTTGTTTCTTGCACTATCTCTGGTCTAGATAGTTGCTTTTCCCCAATTTCTGCCCAACAGACTGGGGTTCGACACTTTCGTCCATAAAGTGCTTCGAATGGTGCAGCATAGATACTTGTGTGATAACTATTATTATATGAAAATTCTATTAAAGGTAAGTGATCATCCCAATTACCTTCAAAATCAATTACACAAGCTCTAAGCATGTCTTCCATTGTCTGAATTGTCCTTTCGCTTTGTCCATCCGTTTGTGGATGATAAGCCGTACTTAGTTTTAACTTGGTTCCCATTGCCTTTTGGAAACTTGACCAAAAATGAGATGTAAAGCGGCTATCCCTATCAGAAACAATTGATAAAGGAATGCCATGTAAAGAAACAATTTCATTTGCATATAGTTTAGATAATTGTTCCATACTAATTGTTTCCTTCATTGGTAGGAAATGAGCTGACTTGGTTAGCCTATCTACAATCACCCAGATTGTATTATTACCTTTCTTTGTTTTGGGTAATTTAGTAACAAAATCCATTGTTATAAATTCCCATTTCCAAACTGGCATTTCTAATTGCTGTAACAAACCTGAGGGTTTCTGGTGTTCAGCTTTGACTTGTAAACAAGTTAAACATTTAGAAACATAGGCTGCTATATCCTTTTTCATTCCTATCCACCAGAAATTTTTCCTTAAATCCTGGTACATTTTATCACTTCCTGGATGCATTGTATACTTAGACTTATGGGCCTCTTCTAGTAAACGATGACGTAGTTTTCCTAATTTAGGTATCCACATTCTCTTTTTATGGAATTTCCAAATCCCATCTATCCCTTGTTCCAATTCTTTTAGCATACCTTTTAATTTTTCAGAATCATCCTTGATTACTGATTCTTGTGCTTCTCTTATCTGATCATTTAAATCTACTTGCAGATTTAATTTAAGAGAACGTACCCTTTTTGGCTTTTCATGATACTTTCGGCTTAAAGCATCTGCCACTATATTTGCTTTTCCTTCATGATACTGGATATCACAATCATAGTCACTAAGAAATTCCATCCAACGCCTTTGTCTCATATTCAACTCTTTTTGCCCAAAAACATACCTTAAACTTTTGTGATCAGTAAATATGGTAAACTTACTACCATAAAGGTAATGTCTCCAAATCTTAAGAGCAAAAATTATAGCTCCTAATTCTAAATCATGAGTTGAATAATTCTCTTCATGATTCTTAAGTTGTCTAGATGCGTAAGCTATAAACTTTTGGCATTGCATCAACACACATCCATAACCTAATTTAGAAGCATCACAATAGACTACAAAGTCTTTAGTTCCTTCTGGTAACGCTAGTACGGGTGTATGGGTTAATCTTCATTTAAGAATTCTAAAGGCTTCTTCTTGTTTTAATCCCCATTCAAACTTAACAGATTTACAGGTTAGCTTAGTTAAGGGAATGACTATTCTAGAGAAATCCTTAATAAATCTTCTATAATAACCGGCCAATCCTAAGAAACTTCTAACCTCGGTTGGTGACTCAGGGGTTTTCAATTTAGTAATTGCCTCGATCTTTGTTGGATCTACATGAATTCCTTCATGATTAACTAAATGTCCAAGGAATTGTACATGTTCTAACCAAAATTCGCACTTAGAGAATTTAGCATAAAGCTTTTCCTTTCTTAACAAACGTAAAAGTGCGTGCAAATGCTTTGCATGATCTTCTTTATTCTTAGAATAAATTAGAATATCATCTATGAAAACAATTATGAATTTATCGAAATATGGCTTACATATTCGGTTCATCATGTCCATAAATGCAGCTGGGGCATTGGTTAAACCAAATGGCATGACAGTAAATTCATAATGGCCATACCTTGTTCTGAATGCGGTCTTAGGAATATCCTCTTCCTGTACCTTTAATTGATGATATCCTGACCTTAAATCGATTTTAGAGAAAAATTGAGCTCCTTGCAGTTGATCAAACAAATCATCGATTCTCGGTAATGGATACCGATTCTTAATCGTGACTTTGTTCAGTTCACGGTAGTCAATGCACATACGCATTGATCCGTCCTTCTTTTTAACAAACAGTATCGGTGCTCCCCATGGCGACGAACTTGGTTGTATGAATCCTTTCTCTAACAATTCATCTAATTGTTTCTTCAGTTCTTGCATTTCAGCAGGTGCCAACCGATAAGGTGCTTTGGCAATCGGTGATGTTCCTGGTATTAAATGGATTCTGAATTCAACTTCTCTATCCGGAGGTAGTCCTGGTAATTCTTCTGGAAATACATCTGAAAACTGAGATACTATGGGAATATCTTTTAGTTCTTTTCCTTTAGTGTTAGTGATTATGGAAATCAAATACACTATAGAACCTTTTCTCATACAACTTGCAGTTTTCATCATAGAGATAAATTTAGTGGACCTAGAGATTTTATCTCCTTTAATTGTGATCATTTTACCTTTTGGTGAATTTACTTGAATTGACTTTTGATCACATAAAATACTAGCTTTATTGGCTATTAACCAATCCATTCCTAAAACAACATCGAATCCTGCCAGATTCATGGGATAAAGATTTGCAATAAACTTTTGATTTAAAATTTCTCTGCTTGCTCCCTGCAAGATTTCAGAAATTCTAACGGTTTCTCCATTGGCTGTCTCTACTAAGCATTCTAGTGGTAGTTTAGTTAATGACTGATTTAAAATTTGCAAAACGATGTATTAATAAAACTTTGGTTTGCACCAGAGTCAAATAATACTTTAGCAAAAACATCATTAGCTAAAAACGTACCAGCTATGACATCTGGAATTATCTTGGCTTCTTCTGCAGTCAGAACAAATGCTCTAGCATTTTTAATATTCTTGTTGTCTGGAGCTGGAGCTAATTTTGGACAATTTAGCTTGAAATGACCTTGTTCTCCGCAATTGTAACATACCTTGCTGTTAGCTTTCTTCCTGCAGTTTTCTTCCTTGTGTCCCGATATTTTGCAAAAGTTACAATATATGGAGCATCTTCCGGAATGCTTTCTTTTGCAATACCTACAGTAGGGTGCAGAGGTAGAACCTATATTTTTCCCACGGTTAGAATTTCCAGAACGAAATTCTTGGGTCAACTTCTGGGTTAGGTTCCTCCTTTGATCCTCTTCTCGGGTAAGGACTAATTCATCAGTCAAACTATTGGCTAGTTCTACAGCTTCTTCTATTGTTTGAGGTCTAGCTGCCTTGACTACGTGTCTTATCTCCCCAATTAATCCCCAAATATAACGAGAGATTAATACTGGTTCTGGTGAAGCAAGATTTGGCACTATCCTAGCATATTCGAAGAATAACTTAGTGTACCCCTTGCTATCCACACCAGTCATCCTAAGGTTTAGGAATTTGTTTGCTATCTGTTCTTTTTCATTAGGTGGACAGAATTTCCTTTCTACCTTGTTCTTAAATTCTTCCCATTCCATATTGTAGGTTCTATCGCTTCCTCTTGATTGAAGGATAGTGTTCCACCATTCTAGTGCTGCATTCTTAAACAAATTAGAAGCAAACAGTATTTTATCTTCTTCAGCACACTTACTTATCCTTAAGACTGCCTCAGTCTTTTCTATCCAGCGTAGGGTTGCAATGGCCCCTTCGTTGCCCGAGAATTCCATTAGTTTACATGACCAGAATTCCTTATAAGAACAACCATAAGGCATGGTTCTTCTTCTTTTGGGAATGGGCATTTGAAGTACAGGTCCATTGTTCACACTGTTTTCTGGTTCGCTTGGTCGCTTACTGCTATGCTTACTTTTATTATCAGCATCCTTAACAGTTTGAAGAATAAATAGCATTGCATCTATAATTCCTTGTGCTACTATGTGTTGGATAGCACTATTGTCCACTTGATTGTTATTGTTATTGATGCTTGGATTCTCATTAACCACGTTAATGTTACTCTGGTTATCATTATTCAGATTTCCTTGATTTCCTTCGTCGGCCATCTGAATTTTAAACACTTATCCCATATTAATATCACAAATAATAGGTAATATAGTTAATCACATGACACGCAATTTAACCAAAACCGTCGATCTTTGCGACTTGTACTCTATTTTCATATACTATGCGTCTATTACACACTAGTACAGAAATAAAGATTACAATACCAACAGAAAGAAAATTACACTAATAGTAATATGCATCCGTACACACATATTTTATTTTATTTTTATTTTATTATATTATATTATATTATTATTACTACTACCATTTCCTCCATTCACATTCATGGATATGGATTTATCCAAAAATCCATATTGCGCTCATTGTATTTCCATACGAGACGCTCTCCCACCTGACGCATTCTCTCACTGCTTTCTAAAATTTCCTCCCCGAAAGTCCTAAGTTCTTGAACGTTTTCTGCACTCATTGGGGGTGCAGGTTCTCGGACTGGGTTTGGAATCTGGGGTGCGGGTTCCTGATATGGGGGTGAAAGTTCCTGAAATCGGTAAGGATCCTCAAAAATTTCCCTAATATATTCATCTTGGTAATAGGGATCTAAAGGGTCCATACCTGGGTAGGCTTCTATGTTCTGTATGGGTGGGTATTCCTGGATAGGGTAATGTTGCACAAAGTCCCTATTGTCGTCCCACCATGGGTCATAATTTGGATCTAGGGAGTTTGGCGCAGGTACCCTAGGGATTTCTTCTGGGTTAAAGTCATGCATCTCCACCTGGTTTTCCTGGTTTTCTATCTCCATGGGTTGATCTGGGTTTTGTGGTTGTGGGGCTACTAGTTGTTCCAGACTTGGGTCAGCAGCAGTTGTAGCTAGGATATGGAAATTAGCTAGGCTTCTATTAAGCATATCCTATGTATGGTCATCGGTTCTACGCTTAGCAGTTGCTAGAACTCTTTGCTGTTGCAATTTTCGCATTCTCTTCCTACGAGCAAAAACTTCCTTACTGAACCATCCTCGTTTCTTATTAGGGAATGGCTATTCTGACTGAGCTCTAAAAGCAAACACTCCTTCTTCCTGGTCAGCAGAATACCCAGAAAGGGCAGGCTGTGACGAGGTACCTTCACTCTTAGGTGATTCAGACAACAGACGATTCATGTCTGAGGGTCCTTGATCACTCATACTGTAAACTAACAAATAGTCAAATAACACATAACAAATAAATACAGTTATGCACGTATAATTTATTTCCTAACACAAAATTTATAATTTAAGTGTCAGCAGAACACTTCTTTGGCTCAGACCAGTGGCTAGGCTATGATACCACCTTCTGTCGCAACCCCCGATCCCTAATTCCCGGGAACGGGCGGACGCGATCTCAGAGTTTCGGTGGTATCAGGTTATTTAATCTCGCAGCAGAATTTACATCAGGACCGTAGTTAGGAAATGTTTATCAGAGTAAAACCACCTCATTTAATATTAATAATCACATGGGTAAAACCCAAGTTTCTTATTACAATACATTTATAGGGACAACCCCCATTTTATTGAATTTAAAACATCGTTTATTAGGTAACTTTTATAGCCACATTTTTCCCAAGCCTTCAGTGCTCTCCAGCTGGCTTTCATTAATTGGCTATTCACATTGTGTTACCTGTAACGCGTTTTAAAAACATTTGTCAGTCGGAAATACTGGTGAGTGAATCCCAGTTAAATCAAGAAATATTTTATTAATTAAAACAGTATTGAGAGTGATCACATTGTTTATTTCTACACAATTACTCATTCAGTATTTGCCACTCGACCGGATCTATGGCTATGGTCAAATTAGCCATTGGCTAACTCATTGTCCAATGGTAATGTACTGTCATTCCTGACTTACTACTCGCAAGTAGTAATAAATTTTGTATACAAAACCCCATAATACCGGCAGTAATTGAAGAACTACAAAGACTCAATCACCGCTTAATCACATTGTAAAACAATTAAGGTTTTGTAAAACATTTCAAAAATGTCACACCCCGACCACGTATATCATACAAGACGTGGCGGAAAACGTCGGGGAGTGTTGTAACAGAATTATTGTTTCAAATCCATGGCAAACAAAGTTATAATTTATTTATTAACATAAGAGTTTCATTGTCTTAAACAGAAATCAAAGAGTTTAGAACATAATTAAACATAGTCTATCTCCATTTTTAGTCTCTAAGGCACAGGTCCGCCCTAGGGTCATGATCGTCATCCTACGGAAAAGCACCTGAAAACACATGTGAAAATAGGTACGTCAGCATAAAAATGCCTGTGAGATACATAGGTTTTGTAAAAATAGGATTCATGACTTAAGTTTAAGAAAATGTTTAGTCATGAACCTTGTAATTTGATTTGTTTTGTAAATCGCTTGAAAAACAATAAGTTCAGATGATATGTATAAGTAAAAGAATAATGTATGGTTAAATGAATAACCATGTAAAATGAATTGTATAAAATAAACTGTATTATAAACCAAAGTCTTGTAAAAACATGTCACTTGTGTAAAATGTATAAGTCCAAAATGCATGATTTAAATAACGCTATGATATGTAATATAATACAAACACTTATGTATAGGAAGTACCAGCGGCGTATCCACCATGATTGTATCATATTACTCACATCTCGTTACTTAAGTCACTTAAACCAACCAACAAAGTATAATGTCTATGTTTAAACCAATAGTCAAAAGTCCTTGTATAAACCATGTCAAATGTTGATAGTCCAAAAGTAGTCAAGTAATGTGTAACAAATGTTATGTATGGTAAGTAAAATAAGACTACTTAAACCATAAGTAAAAATGTACAAAACAAAGTATTTTGAACATATCAAAAAGTTATGTTTTGCAAAGTGATGCATGATACATTGATACAAACATTTATGTGGTAAGTTAACGCATACATTCAAGCCTTGAGACAGTCGGATAACCCTTTCAGTCAAGGTTATCAAAAGAAATGTTTTCGGATTCAGTCATTCCTTACATCCAAACAAACCCGGGATGTCAGGAATGGGATTTGTCAAGTCCTATGGTACCACTACTTACTACCGAGCGGCGTAGCAAATGTTAATGAACGTAATAAAGACCCGTTTGTGCAAACCAAATGTCATAGCAGTTGTATACATGTCATATGAAAACAATGTACTAAGTATGCTAAGTTAACATACAAAGTAGAAAAGTCTTGTAAATCAATGTGCTAGCATGTTATCAGTCAACATACATGGCAGAAATGTAATGTAAAACAATGTACTAAGTATGCACACAATGGACATACATAGCATGAAAAGTAATGAAATCATGTACTATAATGTACTAACAAACATAGCAGGTATATGATGTGAAAACAGGAAAGCATGAAAGTAACAAGTAGGCACATGTGTTTCACCCCAAAACAGTTTGGAAAACAGTAAAAGAGGGGTCTATGTACTCACTTGTGATTACTCACTAGTCCTGGAGTGACAAACAAACAATGATAGAGATCTCAGAATCAAACGACACCTAATATAGGTAACTATGTTAATAAACCGGACCTAAATCGGAGGATCGGATAGAATGAGGGTTTGTAAACCAAACGAGTGTAGAGACTCGTGTCATTTGGTTTAACAAAGCCTACATACTAAATGAAACCTAACATAAATGATTACGACCCATTACGACCCGTTTAGGTAGCTTATGCTACTTTAACGCGTCGTTCGCGTGAAACGCGTTCGGACCGCCTAACTAGTCCTATGACAAGTGTTATATGCCTAAACATGTTACATAATCAGTTATGTGACAAAATTTTAGGTTACATATGCTTAATTACCAATTATACATGAAAAGGGTATTCTGGTAATTTACCTAAGGCATATAAACTACCTATCATACAACTACTTAAACGATGTGACCATAAGGTATAACCTCGGAAGGTTATTCCCTACACTATGGTCACCTAATGTATTTGGTCGGATCCTAATGATCGACCAAACTGGGTCGGGTTCGAAGGTATAAGCGATTTATTAGATCGCTTACCCTACGACCCTAGACAACGTGGTAATCAGTAGGCATAGTCCCAAGGGACTATAACCATCGTGATTACAATCACGTTGCGAAGTTCAAACGAACTTCGCATTGACCATAAGCTGGTCAACGCTGAAAGTCAAACAAAGTTTGACTTTCTGACTCGAAAAGCAATAAAATAAGGAAAAGAACGAAAGAATACTTACGAAGGGTCCCCGAATGCTAATCTCGATTCAAAAATCTCAGGTATGAAACAAAGGTTTCAACTTAGAGTTTCTCAAATCAAAATTCTTGTGATTTTGAAGCATGGGGGGTGGGGTATTTATAGTATTCGGTCCACCGTTAAGATCGTTTCATGGAAACCGTGCTTTAATCGCATCCGTACAAGTGTTGCAAAGTTATGGTAGCCTAAAATGATCCTTATCAGCTGACTAAGCATGTGTGAGTGTGGGGTTGTGAATCAAACAGCTGCAATCTGCTGTTAAAAACACTGAATCTGGTCTGATAGTCGGACGCGGCCCGCGTCAGGATTACCAGAAGTGTAGGCGGGCCGCCTGGCCATGTTTTACAGAATTGCAGTTTTGGTCCCTGTTGTGTATTCAGCCCATTTCCGGCACTTCTAAGGCCCGTAAAGCCAACTTTAAGGCCCTAAAATGATGCCTAAACATTGTGGACATGAAACATGTTCAAAAATATGTCTGATGTCAGTTCGTTTGGTCGTACGAACGCGATGTTCGCTTAATTACGACGGAATGCGCACAAGCGCGAAAAACGATCCAAATGACGCAACGAATGGATTTTTGGCAAGCCAAACACTAAAGCATAATATAGTCATGCTTACATAAATTTTTGGATGTCCGGATGTATTCAGAACGTAAGTTATGCGGGAAAATGCAAACTTGTGCACTTTTTGACGCTTTTAGTCCCTGAATAACCCAAAAGTTTATTTTAGCACACCGAACCCCTCAAAGCCTATTTCTAAGCTATATAAAGGATATTTAAGGTGTGTTTAACTTATGGTCATGTTCCGGAATGTTCGTTACAGTTCAAATTGGCATACTTTCGCAGTTTGTCAAGTTTAGTCCCTGTAAACGAATTAACTTGTTTTTGACATACCAAAGCCTTCAAAACTTATTTCTAAGTTATGTAAAGGTTATTTAAGGTATGTTAAGTATATGTTGATGTTTCGGAGTATTTCTCGCATTAAACTGATTATGTTTACGCATCAGTTTGCGTATAACTCTCCAGAAAGCGATGTAGAGTTTGAAATTGAATAAAAGTCAAAACATGAAAAATGTAAAACACAACAAAACAAACATTGGGATCAAATAACATTGTTTTATTGATAATAGAACTGTTCATAGTGATTACAAGCACAGTTGTTACAGTCTCCCCTACTTGTGGAAATTTCGTCCCGAAATTTATTTAGAGGAAACTCGTGGAAAAAGATGTGGATATTTCGCCTTCATTTGATCTTCGCGTTCCCAAGTAAACTCAGGTCCACGTTTAGCTTCCCAGCGAACTTTGACCAAAGGAATGCGCTTGCGTTTAAGCCACTTGACTTCATGTTCCATGATTTCCACTGGCTTCTCAACAAATTTCAGTGTTTTGCCAACACGAATTTCGTCAAGCGGTCTGTGGAGGTTCTCATCAGCTAAACACCTCTTGAGATTGGATACGTGAAAAGTTGGATGAACATTTCCAAGTTCCGGAGGTAACTCAAGTCTGTAGGCTACCTTGCCGATTCTTTCGACGATCTTGAATGGTCCAACATATCTAGGTGCAAGTTTTCCTTTCTTTCCAAATCTGATCACACCTTTCCAAGGTGAGACCTTAAGTAATACTCGATCACCGACTTGAAATTCCAAAGGTTTGCGTTTTGGATCCGCGTAACTCTTTTGACGGCTTTGAGCTGTCTGAAGGTTATCACGAACTTTCTTGACCTTGTCAGTTGTCTCTAAAATGAGGGCAGGTCCAGTAAGTTGAGCCTCGCCGATCTCATTCCAGCAGACTGGTGAACGACATTTTCGACCATAGAGAGCCTCGAAAGGAGCCATTTTGATGCTGGTGTGATAACTATTGTTGTAGGAGAATTCAATCAATTTAAGATGTGAATCCCAGCTACCACCAAAATCGATCACACAAGCTCTAAGCATATCCTCCAGAGTCTGGATTGTTCTCTCAGATTGACCATCCGTTTGCGGATGATAAGCTGTGCTCAGATTAAGTTGGGTCCCCATAGCAGATTGCATGGTTCTCCAAAAATGAGAAGTGAAACGAGCATCTCTGTCAGAAATAATGTTCAACGGAACACCATGTCGAGCTACAATTTCATCCACATAAATTTGAGCAAGTCTGTCAGCAGGAAAATCCTCACGGATTGGCAAGAAATGTGCTGACTTAGTAAGATGATCAACTACTACCCAGATGGCATCATGACCTTTCTTTGTGCGTGGAAGTTTGGTAACAAGATCCATAGTAATGTTTTCCCATTTCCAAACTGGGATCTCTGGTTGCACCAATAAACCCGAAGGACGTTGATGCTCAGCCTTAACCTTAAGACAAGTAAGGCATTTTGATACGTATAAGGCAATGTCTTTCTTCATACCAGGCCACCAATACTAAATACGAAGATCCTTATACATCTTATCTGAGCCCGGATGAATAGAATAACGAGACTTATGGGCTTCATCAATAAGCAAGGTGCGAAGATCATCCTGGCTTGGGACCCACAAACGGTCCATGAAGTAATATGATCCATTGTCCTTCAGTTCAAGAGCAGGTGTTATGTGATAGGGAAATTCCTTATCCATCAAACCTTGTGAAACACAAGATTGTTGAGCCTGAGAAATGCTGGCTTGGATATCGGATCGAGCTTGAATAACAGATTGAACACGTACACAATGAAGCTTAGTACGTTCCTTACGACTCAATGCATCAGCTACGACATTCGCCTTACCAGGATGGTAGCGAATTTCGCAGTCATAGTCGTTTAAAAGCTCAACCCAACGTCATTGCCTCATGTTGAGCTCTTTCTGATTGAAGATATGCTGAAGACTTTTGTGGTCAGTGAAAACCACACATTTTGTACCGTACAAATAATGTCTCCAGATCTTGAGAGCGAAAACAACTGCACCCAACTCAAGATCATGAGTGGTGTAATTCTTCTCATGTATCTTCAACTGCCTCGATGCATAGGCTATGACTTTGTTCCTTTGCATCAGAACACAACCAAGACCTAATTTCGATGCATCACAATACACGACAAAATCATCATCACCCTCAGGCAATGATAGAACAGGCGCGTCACAAAGTTTCTGCTTCAAGTGTTGAAAAGCTTCTTCTTGTTTGAATCCCCAATCAAAGGGTTTGTTCTTCTGAGTTAGAGCAGTTAGAGGAACTGCAATCTTTGAGAAGTTTTCAATAAAGCGGCGATAATAACCCGCTAGACCAAGAAAAGAACGAACATCAGTAGGAGTAGTAGGCGTATCCCAATCCTTAATCGCACTGATTTTGGAGGGATCTACATGAATGCCTCGTTCGTTGATAATATGCCCCAAAAACTGAACTTCTTTAAGCCAAAATTCACACTTGGAGAATTTGGCGAAAAGTTGCTCTTTCTTTAGGAGCTCCAAAGTAAGACGAAGATGCTGCTCGTGATCAGCTCGCGTCTTAGAGTAAATCAAGATGTCGTCAATGAAAACAATGATGAACTGATCCAAATAAGATTTGCAGACCCTATTCATTAAGTCCATGAATACAGCAGGAGCATTAGTCAGACCGAATGGCATGACTGTGAATTCATAATGCCCATAACGAGTACGGAACGCTGTCTTAGGAATATCTTCTTCATGCACGCGAAGTTGATGATATCCAGATCGCAGATCAATCTTCGAGAAATAAGAAGCGCCCTGTAACTGATCAAAGAGGTCGTCTATGCGAGGTAGGGGATATCGATTCTTGATGGTAAGCTTGTTAAGCTCACGATAATCGATACACATCCTAAAAGATCCATCCTTCTTCTTGACAAAAAGAATGGGAGCACCCCAGGGTGAAAAGCTAGGACGGATAAAACCTTTGTCGGAGAGTTCCTGAAGCTGCTTAGACAACTCTTGCATCTCAAATGGTGCAAGACGATATGGAGCTCTGGCAATGGGATTTGCACCAGGTACGAGATCAATGCGGAACTCGACTTGGCGTGCTGGGGGTAGACCAGGTAAATCTTCAGGGAAAACTTCAGAATATTCCCGAACGACAGGAATATCTGAAATAGACTTACCCTTGCCTTTATCTTCTGTGACATGTGCTAAGAAGGCCACATAGTTCTTCCGTAGATACTTCCGAGCTTTAAAACAAGACATGAGCTTGAGACCACCAGACGGTTTCTCACCTTGAACCTGTAAAATCTCGCCTGTCAAAAGCGGCACACGAACGATCTTCTCAAAACAAACTACCTCTGCGTGATGCTTAGATAACCAATCCATTCCCACAATGACGTCGAAGCTTCCAAGTTGCATAGGCGTGAGATCGATAGGAAAAAGATGATCATTAAGGTTCAATTGGCAGTTGCGAAGAACAGAATCAAGAATAATGGGTTCACCACTAGCAACTTCTACTGTCAAAGGTTTACCTAGTTTCGTTCTAGACACTCGAAGCATTGGCTCAAAAGACAATGACACAAAACTCTTATCGGCACCCGAATCAAAGAGAACAGATGCAGGCTGATTATTAATAAAGAACGTATTGTTCACCACATTATC
Source organism: Helianthus tuberosus (assembly GCA_030545235.1). Lineage (NCBI taxonomy): Eukaryota > Viridiplantae > Streptophyta > Magnoliopsida > Asterales > Asteraceae > Helianthus > Helianthus tuberosus. The sequence continues at coordinate 60,503,028 of CM060444.1, read as the reverse complement.
GTCTGCCTGCGCCTCTTGGGCATTCATGTTAAAGGCTCGGCCTCGAGCCGGAGCTTGATTCTGATTCTGGTTCTGGTTGACTAGCCTTGGGCACCGGTTCTTGTAGTGGGTCAGATCCCCACAATTGTAGCACGAACCAGGAGGAAAATGAGGTCGTGCAGCTTGACCTTGTTGCTGAGCAAGAGGCTGGGCAACTTGTTGAGCTTGGTTATGAACTGCCTGGTTCTGATTGACAGGAATGCGGCAGTTGACAGCAAGATGACCAGATCTTCCGCAGTTGGTGCACTGACGACACTGGAGATGTGGTTGGTGATGGCCGTTACACCTGTTGCACAAAGGTGCATTGCCAAAATAAGGCTTCTTGGCAGGTGGTTGCGCAGGCTGATTTGGTGCAGCTTGAGCCTGTGCAGTAACAACATAGTTTTGGGAAGCCTTTCGCTTCCTAGACCCTCTTGCGGAACCCGAATTCTTTCCCTACTTGTTTTCACCTTTCTTACCATCCTCCTTGTCAGAAGCCTGCTTCCTACCCTTGTCACCCCTTTTATGCAGCTTTCCCTTACGAATCTGCGACTCAGTCAATGTCGCTGATAACTCGATCGCCTGACGGAGTGTGGCAGGTTCACTACCAGTAAGGATGTCTTGTACCGAGTCAGGTAGGCCATCGATGTACCTTTCGATAGCCTTGTCGAGTGGGGTAACCATAGTCGGGCAAAGCAAACTCAACTCCTCAAACCTATCAGTATATGCCCTGTGCTCTCCACTATCTTGTTTCAAATTATCAAACTCTTTCTCCAACGCTCGCTGCTCATGACGAGGACAGAATTCCCTCATCATAAGAGCTCTTAGTTCAGCCCATGTCTGTGCCAAGGCAATCTCAGCACCCCTATCTCTCATAACCCCGTTCCACCATGTCAAAGCCCTCTTCTGAAATACGCTCGAAGCAAACTCGACTTTGCGATTATCCAGGCACTGCACGTGGCGAAAAGTATTCTCAATGCTCTCGAACCACTGAAGAAGCCCAGTCGCTCCTTCAGAACCACTAAACTTTAGTGGTTTAGCCGAGTTAAAATCTTTGTATTTGCATGGAGCATTGTTGTTGTTGTTGGCTTGGTGCCATTGAGCAAAGAGATTTGGAAATTGAGCAGCCATCTGCTGCGCAATAATTTCTGCCAGCTCGGCAGTTGCTATCTGGTTCTCGCGTCGAGGAGGCATTCTAAAAGAGGAAAACATGAAAGGAAACGAGTGAGATGACTGGATGAAAAGAATGAGATGATAAAAACAAGAATTGCAAACAACATAGATGGTGGTCATTCGTCCGTATCACAAAGCAAACAAATGACCCACAGTGACTAATCAAAGTAAATGGGTCAAAATAATGTATTACGAAGACATGCTCGCCTATAAGTGAACACTCATCCCAAGAATTCCCAGGTAAGCACAACTGGTCTCGCGTCTGGTTGAGATGTATACGAAGTGCTTGCCTAGACAGAAAACCCAGAATACAGGCATTCACCCTTCCAGTTTGCACGTGTTCACATTATTTATAACCCAAAACGTTGACGAGATTTTGAAAATTTGAAGGCACAAGGCCAAAAATTTAGTCAAACTGAAAGGGTTCAAAACCATATAAAAGAGGGTTCAAAACCTTACAATAGAGGGTTCAAAACCTTGTAATAATTTATTCAAAAACAGATGATTGTTTTTCAAAAATCGTTTCGGAAAAATTTTGGTTCCTTGTTTTGATAATCACCTAAGGATAGGTGATGTACATGTTTTAAGATCTAAACACAAGATAACTTGTGTTAGGGTCCTAGAAAAGTTATAGTCTAGGTCAAAGCATTACTAATAACCTAATTCCCTATAACCATTGGCTCTGATACCAACTCTTCTGTCACACCCCGACCACGTATATCATACAAGACGTGGCGGAAAACGTCGGGGAGTGTTGTAACAGAATTATTGTTTCAAATCCATGGCAAACAAAGTTATAATTTATTTATTAACATAAGAGTTTCATTGTCTTAAACATAAATCAAAGAGTTTAGAACATAATTAAACATAGTCTATCTCCATTTTTAGTCTCTAAGGCACAGGTCCGCCCTAGGGTCATGATCGTCATCCTACGGAAAAGCACCTGAAAACACATGTGAAAATAGGTACGTCAGCATAAAAATGCCTGTGAGATACATAGGTTTTGTAAAAATAGGATTCATGACTTAAGTTTAAGAAAATGTTTAGTCATGAACCTTGTAATTTGATTTGTTTTGTAAATCGCTTGAAAAACAATAAGTTCAGATGATATGTATAAGTAAAAGAATAATGTATGGTTAAATGAATAACCATGTAAAATGAATTGTATAAAATAAACTGTATTGTAAACCAAAGTCTTGTAAAAACATGTCACTTGTGTAAAATGTATAAGTCCAAAATGCATGATTTAAATAACGCTATGATATGTAATATAATACAAACACTTAGTATAGGAAGTACCAGCGGCGTATCCACCATGATTGTATCATATTACTCACATCTCGTTACTTAAGTCACTTAAACCAACCAACAAAGTATAATGTCTATGTTTAAACCAATAGTCAAAAGTCCTTGTATAAACCATGTCAAATGTTGATAGTCCAAAAGTAGTCAAGTAATGTGTAACAAATGTTATGTATGGTAAGTAAAATAAGACTACTTAAACCATAAGTAAAAATGTACAAAACAAAGTATTTTGAATATATCAAAAAGTTATGTTTTGCAAAGTGATGCATGATACATTGATACAAACATTTATGTGGTAAGTTAACGCATACATTCAAGCCTTGAGACAGTCGGATAACCCTTTCAGTCAAGGTTATCAAAAGAAATGTTTTCGGATTCAGTCATTCCTTACATCCAAACAAACCCGGGATGTCAGGAATGGGATTTGTCAAGTCCTATGGTACCACTACTTACTACCGAGCGGCGTAGCAAATGTTAATGAACGTAATAAAGACCCGTTTGTGCAAACCAAATGTCATAGCAGTTGTATACATGTCATATGAAAACAATGTACTAAGTATGCTAAGTTAACATACAAAGTAAAAAAGTCTTGTAAATCAATGTGCTAGCATGTTATCAGTCAACATACATGGCAGAAATGTAATGTAAAACAATGTACTAAGTATGCACACAATGGACATACATAGCATGAAAAGTAATGAAATCATGTACTATAATGTACTAACAAACATAGCAGGTATATGATGTGAAAACAGGAAAGCATGAAAGTAACAAGTAGGCACATGTGTTTCACCCCAAAACAGTTTGGAAAACAGTAAAAGAGGGGTCTATGTACTCACTTGTGATTACTCACTAGTCCTGGAGTGACAAACAAACAATGATAGAGATCTCGGAATCAAACGACACCTAATATAGGTAACTATGTTAATAAACCGGACCTAAATCGGAGGATCGGATAGAATGAGGGTTTGTAAACCAAACGAGTGTAGAGACTCGTGTCATTTGGTTTAACAAAGCCTACATACTAAATGAAACCTAACATAAATGATTACGACCCATTACGACCCGTTTAGGTAGCTTATGCTACTTTAACGCGTCGTTCGCGTGAAACGCGTTCGGACCGCCTAACTAGTCCTATGACAAGTGTTATATGCCTAAACATGTTACATAATCAGTTATGTGACAAAATTTTAGGTTACATATACTTAATTACCAATTATACATGAAAAGGGTATTCTGGTAATTTACCTAAGGCATATAAACTACCTATCATACAACTACTTAAACGATGTGACCATAAGGTATAACCTCGGAAGGTTATTCCCTACACTATGGTCACCTAATGTATTTGGTCGGATCCTAATGATCGACCAAACTGGGTCGGGTTCGAAGGTATAAGCGATTTATTAGATCGCTTACCCTACGACCCTAGACAACGTGGTAATCAGTAGGCATAGTCCCAAGGGACTATAATCATCGTGATTACAATCACGTTGCGAAGTTCAAACGAACTTCGCATTGACCATAAGTTGGTCAACGCTGAAAGTCAAACAAAGTTTGACTTTCTGACTCAAAAAGCAATAAAATAAGGAAAAGAACGAAAGAATACTTACGAAGGGTCCCCGAATGCTAATCTCGATTCAAAAATCTCAGGTATGAAACAAAGGTTTCAACTTAGAGTTTCTCAAATCAAAATTCTTGTGATTTTGAAGCATGGGGGGTGGGGTATTTATAGTATTCGGTCCACCGTTAAGATCGTTTCATGGAAACCGTGCTTTAATCGCATCCGTACAAGTGTTGCAAAGTTATGGTAGCCTAAAATGATCCTTATCAGCTGACTAAGCATGTGTGAGTGTGTGGTTGTGAATCAAACAGCTGCAATCTGCAGTTAAAAACACTGAATCTGGTCTAATAGTCGGACGCGGCCCGCGTCAGGATTACCAGAAGTGTAGGCGGGCCGCCTGGCCATGTTTTACAGAATTGCAGTCTTGGTCCCTGTTGTGTATTCAGCCCATTTCCGGCACTTCTAAGGCCCGTAAAGCCAACTTTAAGGCCCTAAAATGATGCCTAAACATTGTGGACATGAAACATGTTCAAAAATATGTCTGATGTCAGTTCGTTTGGTCGTACGAACGCGATGTTCGCTTAATTACGACGGAATGCGCACAAGCGCGAAAAACGATCCAAATGACGCAACGAATGGATTTTTGGCAAGCCAAACACTAAAGCATAATATATTCATGCTTACATAAATTTTTGGATGTCCGGATGTATTCAGAACGTAAGTTATGCGCGAAAATGCAAACTTGTGCACTTTTTGACGCTTTTAGTCCCTGAATAACCCAAAAGTTTATTTTAGCACACCGAACCCCTCAAAGCCTATTTCTAAGCTATATAAAGGATATTTAAGGTGTGTTTAACTTATGGTCATGTTCCAGAATGTTCGTTACAGTTCAAATTGGCATACTTTCGCAGTTTGTCAAGTTTAGTCCCTGTAAACGAATTAACTTGTGTTTGACATACCAAAGCCTTCAAAACTTATTTCTAAGTTATGTAAAGGTTATTTAAGGTATGTTAAGTATATGTTGATGTTCCGGAGTATTTCTTGCATTAAACTGATTACGTTTACGCATCAGTTTGCGTATAACTCTCCAGAAAGCGATGTAGAGTTTGAAATTGAATAAAAGTCAAAACATGAAAAATGTAAAACACAACAAAACAAACATTGGGATCAAATAACATTGTTTTATTGATAATAGAACTGTTCATAGTGATTACAAGCACAGTTGTTACAAAAAAGATTATCAAAAAGAGGATAAACTCACATTGCTATCTTAGATTTCTCGTGAGGGTTTCCTGGATATAATCTATAATTTATACAAATGTACATTGGTTAGTACCATAACCCTTTGAAAATATTAATGATACCCTCCCAGAGACGGCATTCCAACAACTACGTCGGGCATAACCACGACAGTTGTTACGGAACCCTAAATCAATCGGGCAGCGTAACTGTTACGAAACTAGGGTTATAATACTTACAACGGAGCAGAACCTCGCTAATTAGGGGTATAATATCCGAGTATTATAACTTTCCTACAGAAATTGTGATTCGAGATTGAAATGTGAGCGACGGAAAACGAAAACTGATGCGTTCTATTTGTAGTGCTGGATTCTGACTTTCAGGCGGCCCGCGTAAGGTAAGGCTAAGCCTTACGCGGCCCGCGTCAACACATGGTCAACCTATAGCTCATCCGGATCACCACTAGACTTGACACGATGTCGACACGTGTCAGCTCAGGATGCATCCGCGTTTGATGATCTCTAGCGGCCCGCGTATGTGTAAGCTTAAGCTTACGCGGCCCATATCAACTTAAGAAGTCAACAAAGTCCAGTCTACACCCTTCTACCGCCCGTGTGAATTGTTGGGGTGGGTCTACACGGCCCGCCTCAACGTAACATTTTCAGATTTTTATTTATTTTATATGTTATAACATGTTTCGGGCTCGGTTTTCACATACGGGATGTATTATAAGACATAAGGGAATATTTTAAGATATACTGAGGTGTCGGAAGTATTATGAGGGTGTTGGTTTTACCAAGGGTTGTTACAGGCTTGACCTTGAGCTGGAGCTGGAGCTTGACGTGCACCTGTACGGCAGTTTGCGGTGAAGTGGCCGTACATATTGCAATGAACACAGAATCGGCATGCGAGACCCACCGGGTGATGATAAGTACAAGTAGGGCAGAGCGGGTGTGGTACAGCCTATGCACGCTTCGCAGGCGGTGCATTGACCACAGGTGCCGCTACTTGGTGGTGTTGAGTTGCAGTTGGGCAGGTACTGTTTGGAGCGGGGCACCAGTGAATGCACAGTTCTTGTTGCTGGAACTGCTGTTGTTCTTCCTATTGTGGCGTGAGAGCTTTGAAGATTACGGTGCGGTGGTGGTTTCAGCGGTTGAAGAAGCGGTGACTTGATCCAGGTTCTTGGCAGCTTTGTCAAAATAACTAGCCCTAACTCGCTTATCGTTGATCTCCGCGGCGAGCAGGTAGGTTTCCTCGATTTTTGTCGTCTTTGTAGCCTGATTCTACACAATCCGGAAGAGCACGGATATACTTCTTGATTGTAATATCTGGGGTAGTAACCTGACAAGGGCAGATAATACTCAACTGCTTGAAGCGAGCAGTTAAACCAGCGTTATCTCCGCCATCCTGCTTTATGTGCCAGAATTCATCCTCAAGCTTTTGGAGTTCATGTGGAGGACAGAACTCTTGCATCATTATGTTCTTCAACTCATCCCAAGATAATCCGAAAGCTGCATCGTTTCCTCGTTTGTTCCTCTCGGCCGTCCACCAATCAAGAGCGCGGGATTGGAAGACGCCGGTAGCATTGACGGTGCGTAGGTTTTCTGGACAGCCACTCTGGCGAAAGGAGACTTCGATAGAATTAAACCATTGAAACATGGCCGTAGGACCATCTTCGCCGATAAACTCTTTTGGACCGCAGGTTTTAAACTGCTTGAAGCTAAAAGCGGCCTTAGGAGCATCAGTCCTGGACTCTTTCGAGGACTTGCTAGCATTCTCGTTTAGCTCACTGATGATTTGGGGGATGACTTTCTCCATTTGCTTAGAGACGAGAGCAGGGATGCATTTGTCATCATGGTTTCAGCGAGCTGCTCGGGAGTGGAATGATCCAAACGACGACATTGTCTGCAACAGACATCGCCATAGGACTCAAACACAATTTCAATTAATCCTAGTATAGTCTAGCGATTCACCATAAAGCTCAGGAACACAGCCACTCACAAAATCACGTAGGCACATAATCACAAGATCACATAAGCATATCAACACAAAAGCACATAAGCACATAAACCAACCTAAACACATATTTTGCACGTATTTACCTATCCTTCACAACACGCATAGCGATTAAGTATAGCGGTTGTGATTAGCGAGCAGTGATTGCGAATAACATAAGCGATTTGTCAGCGGTTTGAGGTAGATGTGCAGTGCGAGTTGTGCGTGTTTGTCAAAGCGAATAGCGAAAAGCGAGTAAATCACCAAATCGAACACATAAATCACATAAAATGTGACATCTGTGCCTCTGTGACCATCAAAAAAATACCAAATTGATGAAATATTATGTTTCATACTTGGGATTTGTATAAATATGTGTATCCTTTGCACATATCAGTTCTCGTTCGATTTCGAGCTCTAAATCGCTTTCTAGAAAGTTATACGCGAACTGATGCGTAAACGTAATCAGTTTAATGTGACAAACACTTCGGAATAGTGAAATAGGCTTAACATACCTTAAATAACCTTTACATAACTTAGAAATAAGTTTTGGAGGGTTTGGTGTGTCGAAATCAAGTTTATTCGATCGCAGGGAATATTTATGTCAAACTGCGAAAGTCTGCTGATTCGTATGGTATCGAACATTCCGGAACTTGACCATAAGTTAAACATACCATAAATATCCTTTACATAGCTTATAAATAGGCTTTGAGGAGTTTGGTGTGCAAAAATAAACTTTTTGGTCAAACAAGGACTAAAAGCGTCAAAAAGTGCACAAGTTTGCGTTTACGCGCATATCTTACGTTCTGAATATATCCGGACGTCCAAAAATTTATGTAATCATTAAAATATTTTTTTTAGTGATTGGCATGATAAAATTCCATTCGTCGCGTAATTTGGATCGTTTTTCGCGTTCGTTCGTGTTTCATCGTAATTAACCAAACAACGTAACCGTACGACCAAACAAACCAACATCCAAGATGTTTATGAGCATATTTTAAGTTCCCTATACTTTAACTTCATTTTAGAGCCCGGAAATGGGGTTAACGGGGCTTAAACGTGTCAAAAATGCATCAAAAACCAAGTTTTGGGCATTCAGGGACTAAAATTATAAATCTATGAAACTTGCTAGGCCTGGGGTGTAAGCCTAAGCTTATTCTTACGCGGCCCGCGTCAGACCTTCAGCACAGAAACATTGAATCTGGTCTTGGAGCTGGTTTTGATGGTTTTTAACCCAAGGTTTTGCACTCTACGGATGGATTTTGATGGTTTTTAGTGTTCCCATTGTATTGAAAACCATGTGCCCAAGTGTAAGGCCAAGATCGAAGCACGAATTGCGAGGAACGATCCTAACGGTTGTGGAATTTCTATAAATACCCAATTTGGTTTCATTCTTTCCTCACAAATCTGATTCAATTGCTCTAAGTTGGGGTTTAGCACCTCATACCTGAGCAACTTGAATCAAGATCTTCCTAGCTTGGACCCTTTGTAAGTTTCTTTCGTGCTTTTATGCGTTTTTCAAGCGAAATACAAACAGTGTTTGACTTTCTGCTTTGACCAGTCTTTGGTCAACACAAAGTTCGTTTGAACTTTGCAACGTGAGCGTAATCACGATGGTTATAGTCCCTTGTGACTATACCTACTGATTACCACGTTGGTTAGGTGTAGTGACGAGTCATAGTTTCGGTCAAAATGCGTATTTATGCATATTTTGCAACCAAACTATTCTTGGGTATCAAGACCCTTTGTTTTGATATCAAACTTGTTTTCTAACTTCGTTAAACATATTTTAACATGTTTAACTCGTCACTTTAGGTTTAGTGCTTATATAGGGTCGTAAGATAAGCGGTCTAAACAACCGCTTAGACTTTCGAACCCGACCCGTTTGGTCGATCATCAGGATCCGACCAAGCATGTTTAGTGACCATAGATGTATAGGGAATAACCTTCTGAGGTTATACCTTATGGCCACTTCGTTTAGTTAGTTGTATGATAGGTAGTTTATATGCCTTAAGAAAATGACCAAAATGCCCTTTTTACGCATAAATTCATTTTAAGCATATGTAATCTAAATTTTTACATTTAAACTGATTAGGTAACATTATTAGACATGTTAAGGCATATAATACTTGTCATAGGACTAGTTAGGTGGTCCGAACGTGTTTTATGCGAACGACGCGTTAAAATAGCGTAAGCTACCTAAACGAGTCGTAATGGGTCGTAAGCACTTAGGTTAGGTTTCGATTTAGTATGTAGGCTTTGTTAAACCATGTCATATGAGTTCCAATACTCATTTGGTTTACGAAACCTCATCCTATCCGATCTTCCGATTAAGGTCAGGTCTGTTAACATAGTTACCTATATTAGGTGCTGTTTGATTTCCACGATCCCTCTAGCTTTGCTTGGTTGTTATTCAAGATTTCTAAGCATTCTCAAGTGAGTACATAGTCCCCTCTTTTACGTTTTCAAATGTTTTGGGGTGAAACACATGTGCCTACTTGTTACTTTCATGCTTTTCATGCTTTTATAATATATACTTGCTAAGTTTATTAGTACACTTATAGTACATGATTTCATTATGTTTTGCTATGTATGTCCACTGAGCATGCTAGCACATTGATTTTCATATATTATATTTTGTTGCATATGCTCATCCAGCGTATGGACACATTGTTTTCATTACATTTTTGTTGCATATGTTCATCCAGCATATGGACACATTGTTTTACATTTTGAACTGTTGGAACCATATGGAACTGTTTGATCCATGTGAATTATTTGAACTGTTGGAACCGTTTGGAACTGTTTGATCCATGTGAATCATTTTGAACTGTTGGAACCGTTTGGAACTGTTTGATCTATGTTTGAACCATTGGGTTAGGGAAGTGATTAGGTAACGGGGTGGGTGTAATGTGATAAAAGCATGGTGGATACGCCGTTGGTACTTACTATATATAAGTGCTTTTAACACATTATATATCGTTGCGTTATCCAGATCACTTGGGCAAGTGTTTTCAAAACAAAGTTATATTACAAGGTTTTTCTAACAATATAAACCATTTGAGTTTTATTACAAAAACGATTTACAATCTAGGTTTACATAAACAAATGTTTTTGAGTTAAGATTCATGGCATCGAGGTTTTATAAATTATAACAAATCTATTTTGACTTGGTTATTTCAATTTACAATACAAACATTTTACAAAACCTGGTTTTCTAATATCAATTAACAAAGTTGTTCAAGTCATTTCAAAATGTAAACAAGCCATGAATCTTGTTGGTGCATATGTCTGTTGACTTCGTCTTGTATCGAGTCTTGTAATAGAATAGATAGTCTAGAAAGCACGAAATGCCAGAAAGCATGAAAGTTCGTGAGGACTGGCCAGAAAGCATGAGTTTGTGAGGAGTGGCCAGAAAGCATAAAAGTTCATGAGGAGTGGCATGCCTATAAATAGGTGAGTGTAGGATTTCATTTCTAACTTTGAGATTCCAGTAGCGAAGCTCTGCTGAAGTGTCGAACGGTCTGTAAACAGTTTCAAATCAATCTAATCGACAGTTAAAGTGATTCTTAGTGCAAATCAAGCTGATTCAACATCAATACGTCTGATTCCGCCTCTCGTATTAATCAAGAACTCTTCTGAATGACTCGTTTAGGTCTAATCTCGATCCTACAAGTGGTATCAGAGCTCAGGAGGAAGAGTTCTTACCGATTCAGCTTGTTTTCATCCGAAAATCTCATTTCTACTCACTTTCTTCACATTTTCTCAAAATTAACCGAGATTTTACGGTTAAAATGGCCTGATTTTTACATATAACAAATGAAATACGGTTTCAATCAATCCGTGAACATATTAGACCCTAATTCAGCCTAAAAGTTGATCAATTTGTCAAAAAAAAAACCGTCCGATCATTTGACAATATCATCAGTTCGCACGAAGTGAACCTCCACTTCGCACCAAGGACTTCCACTTCACACCAAATAAGTTCACTTCGCGTGGTTTGTTCACCAGGTCGCACCAAGAAAGATCACTTCGCACGGAAAGAGCTCAGGTCACACCAAGACCACTCATTTTGCAAGAAGTCAGTTCCAATTCGCATAATTTGACTTGTTGTTCAGTTCGCATGGTCTGATTACATTCCACTTCGCACGATGTGGTAATTTCCAGTTCATACGGAGTGGTTAACAGATTTTCAGGTTACGTGAAACAACTCAGTGTGTCAGCCCATGTGATTTAAATTTTCATCGGCCCAATACATTTGTTGTTATCAAGACTGCATGTGGCGGCCACTTATTGTGAGGTCCAATTAGCAATTGATTGAATAAAAGTGATTAATGTGTGTCAGCCCACTATATGATATATCGGCCCAATGAGATTTGAGTTATGAACGTAGGTGTCGGCCATTACTTGAAGTCACATGTGAACATTAATTGATTAAGTAATTGTTCTCGGTCTAATCAATTTGAAATCTCATTCAAAGTTTGACTGAATTCTTATTAGCGGTCCAATCAGGAAGTGATAAATATCTTCCTGATCGTTTGAAAAGTCTGTTTTTGTGAACTCTCGATATCGAAACATGGAAAACGAATTCTATAACGCGTTCAGTATTACCTCGGCTACTTCAAGTTCAGTTGCTCAGAATAAAAAATTATTATTAAAGAAAGAATTCGACATATTTACTGCTATCAGTGGAGAATCAACGAAAGAGTTGATTAAGAGGTACTGTCACTTGGTAGTGGAGATGAAACGTTTGAATATGGATAAAACAGACGAAGAGTGGGTTGATAAGTTGGCTGATACACTACCACAAGAAGAGTGGGGAACGTTCTTATTAGTTTTGAAGAACAATTTGGAATACGTGGGTTTCAATTTGAGTATGTTTATTGAGAGAATTGAAGGTCATGAGCTTGAACTTCGAAAGATGAGGAAAATGAAATCTGCAAACAAACAGCAAGATATTCCAGGAAGTGGTCTTGCAATGATGGCTGAAATTGTTGAAGAATGTGTTCCTGAAGTTGAAGAAGTCAGTGAAGTGATGACTGAAGAAAGTTTTGCAGAACTCGAAGAGGCAACAGCAGCGGTCTACTATTATCATTCTGAACAAGAGGTTATTACTAATGCATTTAAATCTACTAACACTGGTTTTGATTCTTTTGCACGATTCTTTGGAGAACCGACTACGGGTTTTTGCCCACAGTATGAAGCTGAAAAAACTCCGGTTCAAGAGATCATTGATGTCTCAAAGGAAATGAATGAAGAGACTTTGAAAGAAATTGCAGACAAAGCTCTTATGGTCAAGCTGCAAGAGGTAGAACAACCTAAAACACCTTCTGATAACAATGAGACCAAAGTTGCAACTCAAGAGTCAGTGTCAGTTGAAAATGGGAAGTCCAAGTACGATGACAAATCAAAGTCCGAGTCCGATGGCAAATCAGAAAATGTGGAGTTCAAATCCGGAGAAAAATCTGAGTCTGAGTCTGGAGGGTTTGGTAAATCAGAAAGTAAAAATGATAAACAAGAAAATGGTTTTGAAAAAGTTGTTCAAATTCCTGAAACACCATGCAAAAACTGTTTAAAACCATGTATGGATTGTCTTGAATAAGACAAACAGTTTCAAGAATTGAAAAAGTTTAACGACAAATTAAAATTTGATTTTAATGATGTTAAAGAAACTTACGACACTCTGTCACGATCAATCAAAATGATTCAAAAAGAGAGTATAGAAAATGATAAAATCGTTAATCTGCTCAAAGCTACAGTCATTGAGAAGCAAATGTCGATTAACATGTATCTAGACAAAATCGCATCTCTAAAGAAGGAACTTGAACTGATACGTATTGAAACAGAAAGAGTCGACAAAAAGTTGATCAGTTATCTTTCATCTTCATATGTGATTGATCAGATCGTTCCTCAACAAACTGATTTCAAAAATGTTCCACCCCTAATGTGGAATCATTATTCTCAGAAATATACAGACGGGGTGGAAAAGGCATTGAATCTCAAACTGAGAACAGAAGAGAATGAGTTACCAGACAACATTGATGTCACATTCACATCGTCTGGCACTGATCATGAGTCTGAGTTAATAAAGAAAGTGGTTGATCAGGTGTTGGATAAGGATGAGGAGTCAGAGTCAAAGTCTGAATCTGAGAGTTCGAGTTCATCAGTCAACAGTTCGAAATCATCGGTCAAGAGTAGTCATAATAAATAAATTCCAAAAACAGAAAATAATTTGAATGATGAACCAATCAAAGTGGCATATACTTTGAATGATTCAGACAAATTATATTCTGATGAGGAATTTCCAATTAAAAATGTGAAAATTGAAAATATTAAAACAGTTTTTAAATTGATAAAAATAAAGTTTTCAGAAATAAAAGATAAAATGGGATTTTCAAAACCTAAATATACTTCTAGAGTTCAACAACGTTTAAACAAGAAGAAAGGTTTTGGTCCAGGTCATTAAAAGAAACCGAATCATAAAAGCAATTTCAAAAAGAAGGGGTTGGGTTTTGATGTTGAAAATAATCGAAATATTAAAGATTTTAAATCAAAAACTGTATTTGTTTCAGGTGCTTCTTCAGAAGAAGAAAAGGAAAAAGCTTTCTGGAAACAGTCTAACAAGGAGTTTCTTGCTGAAAAACAAAAGTTTGAGAAGACTGTGTTTGGAACCAAAAAGGAAACAAGAACTTGCTATAGATGCAAAAAAGTTGGTCACATCGCCTGGAACTGTCCAAAGCTCACCAACACAAAACAGGGAGTTTCTCCTAACTCTAAATTGAAAGAGAAATGTGTTGATAAAAAGGAACAACCAATAGAAAAATTTAAGGAGTTCAAAAATTCGACTTTCAAAGTTGGTGAAAGTTCGACACATTTTTACAAAAGAAGAGCCAATTTAAACAAACATAAATGGGTTGTCAAGAACTCAGAGGTTGTTTCTGGCGATGAATCTGACTCGTCAAAGTCAGAGGAGCCACCAGGTGAACTAAAAAGAGAAAATTCAGTTCCACCAATGGATGATGTCAACTTTCCACCATTGCGGACTGAAAATTTAAAATCAAAAGTTGGAAAAGTAGAGATTTCGAATCAATTCTATTCTGAAAAGAAAGAATTTGAAGTTGAAAAAGCGTTTAATGGCAAAGTAAAACATATTTTTGGAAAAATGGTCGATGGAAGGGCCAAAGGGGTAAAAGAATTCTATGAATCAAAAAGGAATGTTCAAAGACCAAGTGAAATTGAACCGGATGCACCCAAAGCTGGTCAGGCTTGGGTGTCAGCATTCTTTGCTTGAAAATCCTGACTAGCCGGAACTCCCAGGTTGGTAATTGGGGAGTAGGAATTGGCATCTTTCTTGAGAAATTTACAACTGTGATATTGTAATATTGTTGATAAGAACCTACAAGTGGTTAATCAAGGTCATTAAGTTAAACTCAATTTAACTTTCATACATGTGGTTAAAGAAAAGGAAAGGTGTTTTTACAAGTGGTTAAAAGAACAATGTGATGAAACCCCATGTTTGTGAAATGATCAACAAAACTAATTTTCCGAAAAAACCATTTGATTAAAACAAACTTAAGTGTTTTGAAATCATAATGGGAAAATAGTTTGTTGTCAGAGGGAGTTCTGATTGTTTAAGCCAAGTGGATGGCGAATTGAAGCAATTCACATTAGTTTGTCATTTTACTTTGTACAGTTTATTGCTTTCATTTTCAAATTTTCCCGGAAAATAAAAAATTGAAACATATTTTTGATTTTAGGGGGAGTAAAAAATTTAGAAATTTTGAAAATTTGAAAAATTCAAAAACATGATAAAATCTAAAAATAAAAAACATTGAAAAAGTCAAAAATGAGTTTTTGTTGTGAAAAAGAGGAAATGATAGTACATCAGTGGACTATCACAACATGCTAAAGAAATGGAAAGTCAAAATGTTTTTAAACGAGTCTCACTAATGATGTGCCAGTAGGCTTCGCACAATTAGTAGATGGAGTTCGAGATATAAACATAACGAATAATTGCTTATCTCGTGGGGAACATCTCTCGGATATATGGGTAACCCCCGAAATCTTGTTTGAAAGACTCTATTTCTGACATACTAGGTCTTTGTACGTCTTGATATCTGGGGTATTATACCAGGACTTCTGATTTTGCGGGAGCAATAGCCTAGTCCTCGTATAATACTTTGCACTGCTTTATTCTTAAAGCTCGCCCTCAGCATAAAAATGATGAAACATTGAAAAAATGCTAATCATGTGCTGTTGAAAAGAAGATCCCCAAGGGGGACCCACCTAAAGTCGAGCCATCATCTCTCTTATTTTGCGGAAGCAATAGCCTGAGCTCTCATGGCCTCGCATTTAACCCCTTACAGATATCATTAGTGTGCACTCACCTGTAAGACTGAATATAGATGTCTGGATACGGGAGTATATTCTGAGGTGGGACACGTGAATAAGTTCAGTCCTTAAAACATCTAATCTCGTATCTTGAACCAATTGAAACTTGTGTAGAAGTTTAAGTGGACAACAATACTGACAATCAGAAGTGAATTAGTTTAAGACTTAATGTTAAATCAAGATCAACGGTGTTGGTGATATGTCTCAAAAACTGATATGATCCTCTTACGCAAACTCACAAAAAGATGTTTGTAAATATGTTTGTACAGTTTACTGTTTCTTAAAATCCAAAAACATTTCAGGTTTGTTTAGCAATTCGTTGAAAAATCCAAAAGATTTTTATTTCATCTTATTTTCGATAACTGATGTTGAAAAGCTGATTTTCAAAATTCTGAGTGCTAAACATGATGGACAAAAGGGTTGGGAGAGTTTGTTTGAAACGAGAAATGATTTTGAAATGATTAAATGGTTCATTAATTTGAAACCAAAATTTGAGTGTTACGAATTCAAGTGGTTTAGCAAAGTTTATAACTAAAATTGTTATAAATAAAAACCTTATGTTTTAGGTAGAGTATGTGCAAGTATGCAGATAGTGAATTCCAGACTGCGATCCCAGCTTATCGAAAGGGAGAGTCTGATGACGTAAAAGCCAGGTTCCTGATCATGTTGCTATGGAGAGCCAGGAGACGTTTCTGAACCTGTGAACAAGAAGAGAAAGAGAGAGATTGATGGATGCTTACAGAGAAAGATACTTTGGAAAGAGCGAGAAGACCGATAAAGACTGAAGACTCGATGTACTGAAGACTCGTCATCATCCCAGGGGAGTTTGTTGGTGCATATGTCTGTTGACTTCGTCTTGTAACGAGTCTTGTAATAGAATAGATAGTCCAGAAAGCACGAAAGTTCATGAGGACTGGCCAGAAAGCATGAGTTCGTGAGGAGTGGCCAGAAAGCATGAAAGTTCATGAGGAGTGGCATGCCTATAAATAGGTGAGTGTAGGATTTCATTTGTAACTTTGAGATTCCAGTAGCGAAGCTCTGCTGAAGTGTCGAACGGTCTGTAAACAGTTTCAAATCAATCTAATCGACAGTTAAAGTGATTCTTAGTGCAAATCAAGCTAATTCAACATCAATACGTCTAATTCCGCCTCTCGTATTGATCAAGAACTCTTCTGAACGACTCGTTTAGGTCGAATCTCGATTCTACAAGTGGTATCAGAGCTCAGGATGAGTCAAATTTGCTGAAATCAGTGTTTTGAATGGTTTAGAACTCTAAACTTCTACTCTTTCTTGGATTTTTGGACGAATTCACGGACAAAATGGACTGAATTTTTTATATTGTGTGTAAAACACCATTTTAAACAATCCTTCAAAGTTACAGACCATAATTCACACTTAAACTGATCCAAAAGTGTAAAAAACTTCACTTCGTGTAAACATGATGCTCAATTCGTACGAAATGATCAAGTTCGCTTGAGTTTTTTTGTCAAACCGTGTGAAAGTTTAGTCCAGCTCGCACGAGTTGGACCAATTCGTTTGAAACTTTATCACTTCGCACGGATTGGATCAGTTCGCACGAGCTGATCAGATTTTTACTCACCTCGCACGAAGTGGACATTCCAGGTCGTTTGAAATCCCAGTTCATTTGAAAAGCTCAGTCCGTTTGAAAATCCAGATTGTGTGGAAGTCAGTTCGCTTGAAATCAAAATTTTTCAAAACTTAAAAATTTTTTGAAAAATTTTTTCAAAGTATAAAATGGACAACCAAGAGTTTTACAACGCGTTTTTTGGAGGAGGTATTCAAACTCCAGCAAGTATAGCCCAGAATGTGAACTTGGAGAATGAACTCGGAACCATGCAAAAACCACCGAAACTGCTTAATATTGAAGATTATTCGGGGTGGTCAGATAGGTTTCGCACGTGGGTTCAGGTGAATCATCTCGAATGTTGGTTGAAAGTTGAAACAAAATATGTAGTTCCTTTGAGTGAAGCTGGTATTCCGAAAACACTAAACTCGTTAACTCAGTTGAAGCAGAAAGTTTCAAAGCCGAGAAGAAGATGGTCAGTATATTGCAACAGGCAATTAAAGAAGATATCTTGGTATTGCTACAACATCAGAATGACGCACAATCTATTTGGAACTCTCTTAAACTGAAATTTCTTGGAAGTGCTGCAATGATCAAAAGTAAATAGGCATGTTGGGTTTTTCATTTGTAACTTCTGGAGATTTCTGACACGAAGTGCTGCCAAAATTCTCTCTGTGTAAAAACGAATAATATCAATGGAAAACCTGTTTAAAGTGATTCTTAGTGCAAATCAAGCTGATTCAACATCAATACGTCTGATTTCGCCTCTCGTATTGATCAAGAACTCTTCTGAACGGCTCGTTTAGGTCAAATCTCGATCCTACAAATCTGACACTCACATAAAACCTATGTACTCGCCGGCATTTTTATGTTGACGTATTTTCACATATGTTTCAGGTATCATAGTTGGTGATGATTGATGATGATATTGATGCATGCTCACATAGGAATGGACGAGGCCTTAGTGACTTAATAATAATGGAAGTTAAATTGTTCATGTTTTGTTTCTAGTTTCAATTCAGTGTAATAAACTTAATTCAATAAAACAGAACTTTTATCCATGTGTTGTGAAACAATGATTCTGTTACGACACTCCCTGACGTTTCCACCACGGTTTGTTGTTTTAACGCGGTCGGGGTGTGACAGAAGAGTTGGTATCAGAGCTCATGGTTATAGGGAATTAGGTTATTAGTAATGCTTTGACCTAGTCTATAACCTTCCTAGGACCCTAACGCGAGTTTACTTGCATTTAGATCTTAAAACAATACCGTCACTTATCCTTAGGTGACAACCACAACAAGAACACAATTTTTGAATCTGCTTTGAAAACTAATCATCTGTTCTAGGATGATTTATTATAAGGTTTTGAACTTTCAAAGTTTTTAAAATCTCGTCAAGGTTGGGTCTTATAATGTGAACACGTGCAATCTGGAAGGGTGGATGCCTGTACGCTGAGTTTTCTGTCTAAGGCTAGAGTGTTCGTACAAATCCACATAATCGGACCAGTCACTCTTACCTGGGAACTCTTGGGGTGAGTGTTCACTTATATGCTAAAGCATGTCTTCGCGATACATTAATATGACCCACTTACTTTGATTAGTCACCATCTCATTTGTTTGCCTTAGGTAACAAACGACTGATCACAATTTTATGCACTGTCATCCTGTTTCGATTATCCGATAACCTCTCGCTTGCTTCCTCCCATGCCTTCCATTATCTTTAGGATGCCTCTTCATCGCAACAACACTCAAATGTCCGAACTAGGTGCTACAAATTGCCCAGCAAATAGGCGTCGTACTCCAGAAGACCGTTGATTTAGCTATCACCATGACTCGCCCCAGGGATGAATCCGTACAAGGGAACTGCTCCTTGGTGCAATCAATGCAACCGTCATCATCCGAATCAAATATCCTGTTTCAAATATAACCACTGTGGACGATGGGGACATTTGGTTAACATGTGCCGCTTTGCTATCCAAAACAAAGCTGTTGCAAATCCTGCTGCTTCTCAACCTCCTGCAAGGAAACCTTATGCCGGTACTGCGCCGATGTGCAACAAATGTAATGCACCTCACCGAGCTTACCTGCAGTGTCTTCTGTGTGCATCATATGGACGACTCGGTCACCTGGCAAATGCTTGTCGATTCAACCCAAGCCAAACTGCGCCGATGTGCAACAAATGTAATGCACTTCACCGAGCTTACCTGCAGTGTCTTCTGTGTGCATCATATGGACGACTCGGTCACCTGGCAAATGCTTGTCAATTCAACCCAAGCCAAGGTGGTCCAAACCAACCCCAAGACAACCTTGCTTGTATGATTGACTTAACATACGTAGTACCCAACCTCCAAATTCTGCTTCATATGTCGCCTTGGCATATCTAGCACCTCAACTTCATGAACGTTCTACCTTGTGTATCGACTTAAGCACGTCTAGTGCAAGGTTTCGAAACACCTACCGCTATTCAAATTCCAAAATCCATATAGGATCTTCTTATCATCACAATTAGATCCTTGTGGATGATTATCGCTCAAATCGGAGCCCTTAATTGAATTCTTTGTTTGCCTTAATACGTACATTACGATTCAATAAGGACAAAGCCGAATTCCTATTAAGATCTTCCTATCTTAATAGTTAGATTCTTGAAAATGTTTAAAGTGCCAAATGAAATCCACGGATTTGATTCCTGGTGTGCTTTAAATACCCGTGTCCAAAGTTAACAAATTAAAGGTCAAGTTAAACAATTATGTGTTTATGTGTTTTCTTTTATGTTTTTGTGTGATCCGAATTTTCGTTATCCAAATCCTTGTAGAATCTTCCATATCTTCGTATGAGGGATTCATAGTAGGATATCCAAAGGTACTACCTCAAATCCTTAATGGGCTTCTACATAATAGTTAAGACCCTTGGATTATAAAGTACTATCCCATAATTAGACCCCTTGAGAGGTCTAGTTAAATAGATTGATTCAAAAATCTGGTTGGGAATGTCATGTGATGATATAGCTGAAAAGACTCCCAAGTGGTCTATTCAAAGAGATCATTCATTTGATTTAATTAAAAGGACCCTATGGCGGTCTAGTCACATTCATCACAGGTTTGTTCGTTTGATTTTCTTCCCCTACACATTATGAAATGCATTGTGCGAACTGTGCAAGAGATTATGCAATTATGGATGCATACATAATTATGGAATTTAGTGCACAGAAACCACAACAAGTTTTGACATGTGTCTAGAGTTAACTCTATTCATTTCCATTTCTGATGAAGCGCCCGTTGAGGAAAAATGAACTAGCTTTTCATTTTCACTTCTGAAAGAATATCCGTTGACGGAAATGAATATCCTTTTGATTATTCCTTCATTTCCATTTCTGAAGAATACCCGTTGAGGAAAATAACTTAATCTGTTCATTTTCGTTTCTGAAGAATATCCGTTGAGGGAAATGAATATCCTTTTGATTTTTCCTTCATTTCTATTTCTGAGGAATACCCGTTGAGGAAAATGACTCAATCTGTTCATTTTCGTTTCTGAAGAATATCCGTTAAGGGAAATGAATATCCTTTTGATTTTTCCTTCATTTCCATTTCTGAAGAATACCCGTTGAGGAAAATGACTCAATCTGTTCATTTTCGTTTCTGAAGAATATTAGTTGAGGGAAATTAATATCCTTTTTATTTTTCCTTCATTTCCATTTCTGAAGAATACTCGTTGAGGAAAATGACTCAATCTGTTCATTTTCATTTCTGAAGAATATCCGTTGAGGGAAATGAATATCCTTTTGATTTTTCCTTCATTTCTATTTCTGAAGAATACCCGTTTAGGAAAATGACTCAATCTGTTCATTTTCATTTCTGAAGAATATCCGTTGAAGGAAATAAATATCCTTTTGATTTTTCCTTCATTTCCATTTCTGAGGAATACCCGTTGAGGAAAATGACTCAATCTGCTCATTTTCGTTTCTGAAGAATATCCATTGAGGGAAATGAATAACCTTTGATTATTCATTCATTTCCATTTCTGACGAAGAACCCGTTGAGGAAAATGACTCAATCCGTTCATTTTCGCTTCTGAAGAATATCCATTGAGGGAAATGAATATCCTTTTGATTATTCTTTCATTTCCATTTCTGACAAAGAACCCGTTGAGGAAAATGACTCAATCCGTTCATTTTCGCTTCTGAAGAATATCCGTTAAGGGAAATGAATATCCTTTTGATTATTCTTTTATTTCCATTTCTGACGAAGAACCCGTTGAGGAAAATGACTCAATCCATTCATTTTCGCTTCTGAAGAATATCTGTTGAGGGAAATGAATATCCTTTTGATTATTCTTTCATTTCCATTTGTGACGAAGAACCCGCTGAGGAAAATGACTCAATCCGTTCATTTTCGCTTCTGAAGAATATCCGTTGAGGGAAATGAATATCCTTTTGATTATTCTTTCATTTCCATTTCTAACGAAGAACCCGTTGAGGAAAATGACTCAATCCGTTCATTTTCTCTTCTGAAGAATATCCGTTGAGGGAAATGAATATCCTTTTGATTATTCTTTCATTTCCATTTCTGACGAAGAACCCGTTGAGTAAAATGACTCAATCCGTTCATTTTCGCTTCTGAAGAATATCCGTTGAGGGAAATGAATATCCTTTTGATTATTCTTTCATTTCCACTTCTGACGAAGAACCCGTGGAGAAAAATGAATCATCCGTTCATCTTCATTTCTGAAGTATATCCACAGGGAAATGACAAGATTATGCCTTGCATATCTTTGATGGGTTACTCTACGCAAATAGATAACACCCTAGATTCCATGCAAGACAATTATTTAACACAACGTCACAGACAGACTCCTACGAATAAATTTCGGGACGAAATTTCCTAAAGTAGGGGAGACTGTGACATCTGTGCCTCTGTGACCATCAAACAAATACCAAATCGATGAAATATTATGTTTCATACTTGGTATTTGTATAAATATGTGTATCCTTTGCACATAACAATTGTCGTTCGATTTCGAGCTCTAAATCGCTTTCTGGAAAGTTATACGCGAACTGATGCGTAAACGTAATCAGTTTAATGCGACAAACACTCCAGAATAGTGAAATAGGCTTAACATACCTTAAATAACCTTTACATAACTTAGAAATAAGTTTTGGAGGGTTTGGTGTGTCGAAATCAAGTTTATTCGATCGCAGGGACTATTTTTGTCAAACTGTGAAAGTCTGCTGATTCGTATGGTATCGAACATTCCAGAACTTGACCATAAGTTAAACATACCATAAATATCCTTTACATAGCTTATAAATAGGCTTTGAGGAGTTCGGTGTGCAAAAATAAACTTTTTAGTCAAACAAGGACTAAAAGCGTCAAAAAGTGCACAAGTTTGCGTTTACGCGCATATCATACGTTCTGAATATATCCAGACATTCAAAAATTTATGTAATCATTAAAATATTTTATTTTAGTGATTGGCATGATAAAATTCCATTCATCGCGTAATTTGGATCGTTTTTTGCGTCCGTTCATGTTTCATCGTAATTAACCGAACAACACAACTGTACGACCAAACGAACCGACATACGAGATTTTTTTGAGCATATTTTAAGTTCCCTATACTTTAACTTCATTTTACAGCCTTGAAATGGGGTTAACGGGGCTTAAACGTGTTAAAAATGCATCAAAAACCAAGTTTTGGGCATTCAGGGACTAAAATTGTAAATCTGTGAAACTTGCTAGGCCTGGGGCGTAAGCCTAAGCTTATTCTTACGAGGCCCGCGTCAGACCTTCAGCACAGAAACATTGAATCTGGTCTTGGAACTGGTTTTGATGGTTTTTAACCCTAGGTTTTGCACTCTATGGGCTGGATTTTGATAGTTTTTAGTGTTCCCATTGTATTGAAAACCATGTGCCCAAGTGTAAGGCCAAGATCGAAGCACGTATTGCGAGGAACGATCCTAACAGTTGTGGGATTTCTATAAATACCCAACTTGGTTTCATTCTTTCCTCACAAATCTGATTCAATTGCTCTAAGTTGGGGTTTAGCACTTCATACCTGAGCAACTTGTATCAAGATCTTCCTAGCTTGGACCCTTTGTAAGTTTCTTTCGTGCTTTTATGCGTTTTTCAAGTGAAAGTCAAACAGTGTTTGACTTTCTGCTTTGACCAGTCTTTGGTCAACACAAAGTTCGTTTGAACTTTGCAACGTGAGCGTAATCACGATGGTTATAGTCCCTTGTGACTATACCTACTGATTACCACGTTGGTTAGGTGTAGTGACGAGTCATAGTTTCGGTCAAAATGCGTATTTATGCGTATTTTGCAACCAAACTATTCTTGGGTATCAAGACCCTTTGTTTTGATATCAAAATTGTTTTCTAACTTCGTTAAACATATTTTAACATGTTTAACTCGTCACTTTAGGTTTAGTGCTTATATAGGGTCGTAAGATAAGCGGTCTAAACAACCGCTTAGACTTTCGAACCCGACCCGTTTGGTCGATCATCAGGATCCGACCAAGCATGTTTAGTGACCATAGATGTATAGGGAATAACCTTCTGAGGTTATACCTTATGGCCACTTCGTTTAGTTAGTTGTATGATAGGTAGTTTATATGCATTAAGAAAATGACCAAAATGCCCTTTTTACGCATAAATTCATTTTAAGCATATGTAATCTAAATTTTTACATTTAAACTGATTAGGTAACATTATTAGACATGTTAAGGCATATAATACTTGTCATAGGACTAGTTAGGCGGTCCGAATGCGTTTTACGCGAACGACGCGTTAAAGTAGCGTAAGCTACCTAAACGAGTCGTAAGCACTTAGGTTAGGTTTCGATTTAGTATGTAGGCTTTGTTAAACCATGTCATATGAGTTCCAATACTCATTTGGTTTACGAAACCTCATCCTATCCGATCTTCCGATTTAGGTCCGGTCTGTTAACATAGTTACCTATATTAGGTGCCGTTTGATTTCCGTGATCCCTCTAGCTTTGCTTGGTTGTTAACCATCCACCGCTTTTAACGTTATTTTCAAGAAATTAGTAAAATAACCTTAAAAATAGTGCAATTTCACTTTTGCCCCCTCCCCCTCCGGCGTTCACACATATATATATACTAGGTTAGAGCCCGCGTGTACACGCGGTTAGAGCCCGCACTTTTGCCATTTTCGTCCAAAATGACACTTTTGTACCAAATTGCCCCCAACGTTTGTAAATTTTTGCCATTTCATTCAAACCACTAACTTAGTTTATTTTTTCTATTAAGTTGAGGATATTTGGATGAAACTGGCAAATATAAAACCACAGGGACGATTTTAGCAATTTACTCAAACCCTTTTTAATTTCTTTTATTTAATTATTTTTGTTACATATATAATAAAAAGAACATACATGGAGTTTTTAGAAAAAAAAAATTAACAGTTTTGTCACATAATTTTTATAAATTTTCATCCAAATCACTAACTCAGTTTATTTTTTCTGTTAAGGTGAAAGATGTTTAAAATTTTATAAATTAAGATAGAAATTAATTTACAGCTTTGTTATATAAATCAGTTTTATAAAGAGAAAACGTCATTGGTGTGCAACACATAACAATCAATTACAACTTTTAATATTTATCAGTTGTAGAGATAGAAAAAAAATTGTAAAACATTACATATTTTTTAAATGTGTTGAGCACCTAGGAAATATATTGGTAGAAATAAAATATTTATTTAATTAAGATTATGAGGGTAACTAACTAATACTTATTCTAAGTGTCTTGAGTAAAGAAAATTTTGGTTTCATAGCATTATAATTACAATTTGGTGGGTAATTTTAAGGTTTGGTAACGATATGTTGTTTGATAGAGGGGGGGGGGGGGGGGCATTGGCTTCTATTTTTCCTTAGGAACGAATTTAAAAGAGTAGAAGATGAATTACAAACTTGGTACATATCTATGATAAGATTTTTTTATTTGACATTTTTCAATAAGGTCACCAGCATTTTAGTTTTCTAAAATTTAGAGGTTTAAGTAGATTTATTTTTATAAAACTGATCTATATAAAAAATTAGAAATGAATTTATGTCTTAGTTTATAAACATCCTTCACCTTAATAGAAAAATTAACTTAGTTAGTGGTTGGATGAAAATTTATAAAAGTTATGTGACAAAGCTATTATTTTTTTCATATAAAAATTGCATGTATACTCTTTTTTATTATATATGTAGCAAAATTAATTAAGTAAAAGAAATTTAAAAGAGTTTGAGTAAGTTGCCAAAATAGTCCCCGTGGTTTTATATTTGCCAGTTTCATCCAAATATCCTCAACTTAACAGAAAAAATAAACTAAGTTAGTGGTTTGGATGAAAATGGCAAAAAGTTACAAACGTTGGGGGCAATTTGGTACAAAAGTGTCATTTTAGACGAAAATGGCAAACCTGCCCAAATCTCAGGGACGATTTTGACAATTAACTCTAAAATATACAATGATAAATAACAAAATACACAAACAGTTCACATTCCTCCAAATATTCCATTGTACACAACAAACAATGGAGTATATCATTACTGTAATAACATAGTTTGTAGTTGGAGCATTATTTATTTATTTATTTATTTTTGAAAAGGTCAACATGTGTATCACGTCATCGCAACACGATACGTACTAAAACATACCACTTTTCACCCATTATGCATTCCACCGGGCCGACGCGTTTAGGAAAAAAGGATGTAAGAAACACAAGAAATTATTAAAGTGAATGTAAAAGTGAAAGAAAAGGGTCAAACGTGATGAAAATTACCTAAAGCATACTTTAATATACAACCCCCAAAATTGCTTTGTCTACAAAATTCAGACAACTTTTTACGTACCTGTTTACCAAAAATAAAATAAATTATTTGACCCGTTATAGATTAAAGACAAAGAAAGGGCTGAGCAGCCATCACAACAACACAAACATAAAAGAATAGGGACATTTATAACTAAAAAATAAAATAAAATTACAATAAGCTAACTTTTTGTTGAGTAAACCAACTTAGGAGGTTTTTATACACTTGAATACATTTCTTAAGAGACCAATTGCACGTGTATCAACAGAGTAGGAGGAGCAGCAGATATATCTGTAAGAAATGCCTTTATAGAGCATAAATGAAACTTGAACCTAAGTTTAAAGGCAAGAGAGATATAGAAAATTATTAAAATCACAAGCTAGCTACCAATTGCAAACTATAGATAAACAAAGTAGTGACAATCTCGACCCAATTAATTTTGAATAGATCGTCGAAATAGGTTACTTTATCTCAAAACCAGTCAAACATGGCAAACCAAAAGATTTAGAAAAAAGAGAAACATATTGAAAGGTTTCAAAGTCTATATTTGATGTACATATCCTAAGTTGCTTTAATCTAAATGCAGATTATTGCTATAACATATTGTTTTGTATACAAAACTTAATTTTTAATAAAATTTAAAGTAATGGATAAAAACAATGGTGGTTCATCCCATCATAACCAGCCCCATTTTGACCAGTAGGTAAAACAACATTTTAAACCCATAACCATTTTGACCAATTACTCCAACCCCATCTTGACAGGTACAGTAAGAAGTTAAAGAAAAACTAATTCGCATTATTATGTAACCCGCTATTGCAGTTGATTTTATAATACAATATTCTACTTGTTGTCACAATCTTTAATACTTCTGCAAGTCATTAAATTCATTTTAAACTTTCAACAATTCATTGCATCTTTTATGGTTGTGAAATAATAACTAAAAAAAACTTACTGAAATGAAAATAAGAAACATGAGAAGTGTGTTCTCTTTCATTTATCAATCACATGTATATATACAATAATGTAGTCAAATGTAACTGAAACATTATGTAGTCAAATGTAACTAAAACTTATATAGTCAAATGTAACTGAAACCATGATAACTTAGGAGGAGAATTAGGAGGGAATATATCTGTATTTATAACACTCCCCCTCAGATATATATTATTATTTATTATACACAGTTAATAACATACTTCAGGATGATATTAAATAGATACTTCAGGACCTATATAATAAACTGATACTACTGGATCAGTTGTACTGCCTCATTAAAAACCTTACTAAGAAAACCCATTGGGACAAAACTTAGTTAAGGGAAAAAGAGTACAGTGTGTATAATTCTCCCCCCAAATTCAACAAACATCTTTCAATCTACGGAGACCGATCTTGTGTGATAGTTGCTCGAAACTGTTTCTTGGTAAAGATTTTGTGAATAGGTCAGCTAAATTTTCACTTGACTTGATTTGGCAAACATCAATTTCCCCTTCTTTCTGCAAGTCATATGTTGAGAAGAATTTTGGTGAAATGTGCTTTGTTCGATCACCCTTGATGTAACCTTCTTTGATCTGAGCTATGCAAGCAGCATTGTCTTCGTAAATAATCGTTGGCTCCTTCTTGATCTGTTCTAATCCACATGCTTCTTGTATGTGAGTAATCATTGATCTCAACCACACGCATTCTCGACCAGCTTCATATAGTGCAATTAGTTCAGCATGATTTGATGACGTTGCTGTAAGTGTTTGCTTAGTTGACTTCCAAGAAATTATTGTGCCACCATATGTGAATACATAACCTGTTTGAGATTTTGCTTTATGTGGATCTGATAGATATCCAGCATCAGCATACCCAACAAGCAGGGACTTTTGATCTTTCTGGTAGAAAAGACCTAAGTCTTGTGTCCCGCAAATATATCGGAATATGTGTTTTATTCCATTCCAGTGTCTACGTGTTGGGTTTGAACTATATCTTGCTAGTACATGTACCGAGAATGCAATATCGGGTCTCGTGTTATTTGCAAGATACATAAGGGCACCGATCGCACTTAAGTACGGTACTTCTGGACCAAGTACTTCTTCGCCTTCTTCTTGAGGGCGGTAAGGATCCTTTTGAGGATCTAGCGGTCGGACAACCATGGGTATGCTAAACGGATTAGCTTTGTCCATATTAAAACGTACTAACATCTTCTGGATGTAGTTTGACTGATGGACGAATGTACCGTTTCGTAAATGCTCAAACTGCAGGCCGAGACATAATTTTGTTGTGCCAAGGTCTTTCATCTCAAATTCTCTCTTTAATATATTAGCAGTTTTTTCTATCTCTTCAGGAGCTCCGATGATGTTTATATCATCAACGTAGATTGCTACAATAGTGAATTTTGAGAGTGATCTTTTTATAAAAACACATGGACTGATTACATCAGACTTGTATCCTTCTTTTTTAAGATATTCACTGAGCCGATTGTACCACATGCGACCAGATTGTTTAAGACCATATAAAGATCTTTTTAGCTTTATAGCACACATGTCTCGAGGTATTGATTTTAATGCTTCAGGCATTTTTAACCCTTTAGGTATTTTCATGTAAATGTCATTTTCAAGTGTCCCGTACAAGTATGCAGTGACGACATCCATAAGTCTCATTTGAAGTCCTTCTGAGATTGCAAGGCCAATTAGAAATCTAAGGGTTATCGCATCCACTATAGGGGAATACGTTTCCTCATAATCAACTCCTGGGATTTGGGAAAACCCTTGTGCTACAAGACGTGCCTTGTATCGTACAATCTCATTCTTTTCATTTCTTTTTATAGCAAACACCCATTTATAACCTACTGGTTTGACGTCTATGGGTGTTCGGACTACAGGTCCGAAAATATTTCGCTTTTCAAGCGAACCTAACTCGGCCTTTATGGCCTCTTGCCATTTTGGCCAATCAACTCAGTACATGCACTCTTCTAGAGTTTTAGGTACATAATCATTTTCATTGATTACATCCGTTGTTATAGCATATGCAAATATATCATTAACACGTGTTTCATTTCAGTTCCATATTGTACTATTTTGTACATAATTGATAGAGATCTCGTTTTCGTTTGGTACCAGTGTATCTTTTGGATTTTCATTTTCCTCTGGAATTATATTTGTCTCTTCTGGGACATTTACCTCTTCTAGGGTTTCATTTACTAAGTTTTCACCAACTGATTTATTCTGCTCTTTCCGTTTACGTGGGTTCTTATCTTTGGAACCTATTGGCCTCCCACGCTTTCTTTGTATGGTAATCGCTTCTGGGATTGCTTCAATTCGAGCAGGTGCATTTGATGCTGGTATATGTGACTTTGTCACCCTATTTGTGTCTGTGAATGCATCTGGCAATTCATTTGCGATTCTTTGCAAATGTATAATCTTTTGGACTTCAGATTCACATTGACCACTTCGAGGGTCGAGATTCGATAATGATGATGCATTCCATGTTAACTCTTGTGTTACCAGTCTTTCTTTAGTCTTATCTCCCCCTAAGACTGGGAATATTGTCTCATTAAACTGACAGTCAGCAAAGCGTGCTGTAAACATGTCACCCGTTAATGGTTCTAAATATTTAATAATAGAAGGGGAATTAAAACCAATGTAAATGCCCAGTCTTCTCTGTGGTCCCATTATGGTACGTTGTGGTGGCGATATCGGTACATATACTGCACAACCAAATATTTTGAGGTGGGACAAATTTGGTTCTCTTCCGGAGACCAGTTGTAATGGGGAGTATTCATGGTCGGCAGTTGGTCTTAATCGGATTAGTGAAGCAGCATGTAGAATAGCATGTCCCCATGCAGAAGATGGCAATTTGCATCTCATCAGGAGAGGTCTAGCGATTATTTGTAATCGTTTAATTAATGATTCAGCTAAACCATTTTGTGTATGAACATGAGCTACTGGATGTTCAACCTTTATCCCAATCGACATATAATAATCGTTAAAAGCTTGGGATGTGAATTCTCCTGCATTATCCATTCGTATGGTTTTAATTGGATTTTCAGGGAAATGAGCTCTCAACTGTATGATTTGCACTAATAGTCGGGCAAACGCTACATTTCAGGTAGCTAAAAGACTCACGTGTGACCATCGCGATGAGGCGTCAATTAAGACTAAGAAATAGCGGAATGGACCACAAGGAGGATGTATTGGCCCACAGATATCCCCTTGGATTCTTTCCAAAAATGAGGGGTTTTCTTGTGTCAACTTAGTTTGTGAGGGTCGAGTAATGAGTTTACCTAGAGAGCATGTCGCACATGATAAATCTTGTGATAACAAGACTTTTAAATTCTTAAGAGGGTGCCCATTTGCACTTTTAATTATTCGCCTCATCATTATGTTACCAGGGTGACCTAGTCGGTCATGCCATATTGTGAATGTGTCTTTATCTAGTACCTTATGGTTACTCACCATCATGTATGATTCAATATGAGTAATATTGGTACAATATAATCCAGAGGATAAAGCTTTTAGCTTTTCTACAATGGTATCTTTACCATTTTCATTTGAAGCAATTTGTAAGTATTCAATATTATTTTCGGATGTTGTTTTGAGGTGGTAACCATTTTGTCGAATACTTTTAAAACTAAGTAAATTTCGTCTTGATTTACTAGAGTATAATGCATCATTTATAATTAGTTTAGTACCTGATGGTAATATGATGCTTGCTCTTCCAGAGCCTTCTATAAGATCACATACACCAGAAATAGTACCAACAAGTGTCTCTACAGGAGACAACTCAGAAAAAAATTTCTTATGTTTGAGAATAGTGTTAGTAGTACCACTATCTACGAGACATTCATCACCAATGATAGCTTTATTGGAGCTTGTAAACATATTTCCTCTGGTATCTACAAATAAAAATTCATGTTTCTAAAATGGGTTTATATATAAAATGTAAACCAACGAGATCTTTGGGTTTTCGATTCTCAGAACTCTATAATAGAAATTTTTAGAAAGTTGAAAATTAATTTCAAGGAGTAAATAATGAAACATGATTTGATGGGAAAAAAATTCCGTAACTTTAAAATTAAGAATCTGACAGAGAAAAAAAATATATAATTTTTTTTTCAAAAATAGCAATTAACAAAAGACATATAATTAAATCATTGAACAAACAAAAACTAGCCTAATGTTATGACATAGGAGTATGACAAGTTATTTAATTTAATTAATATATACATATAATATCTATATATATGTATAGTATAATGATAATAAAAGTTGAATTTGGGAAAAATTGGTTTCCACGTGTAATGGTGTGTAATACTTTGAAACTTCCTTTTTTTTTTCTTTTGCTGCCCAATTGAACAGCTCAACAACCTTGGTTGACATTTCCTTTTTTTTTTCTTCAATTCCCTGATTAACCGAGATTGATTGATCCGCGTTCCTTCCTTTTTCACATCCATCATGAACCTAAACTGCTTATCATACACATACAGAGCTATCACAATTCGTTTCCATACTTACGAGTCATGCGAAGGCTATATAAATCGAACTCTTCACCACGGTTTTACACACATACAAGCCTGTTCGATACCCCTCACATACTCACAACATCATTTCGGATCACCTACACCTTGCCGGAGCTACAAGTTCTTCGCCGGAGACACCGAAGCACGATGAGAAGTCGCGACCAATGTTTCGACCAATCTCATCAACAACGACGGCAAGGACCACTTCCTTTTTTTTCGGCTCTCAAACACACCAGTGGAAGAAACAAGTTGTCGGAACATGAAACCGACGCCGGAGCTTTCGACGAAACTCGTGAACCATCAAGATCGGTATTCTTTATATTACGGAAAATGAAAAACAGAGATCGATTGGGGGTATAAAATGTCAAAAAGTATGGCACAGGGTAAACGACATGTGAAATTAACAATCTCCGGCAATGGGTTTTCATCAACGGCCTAAGACTTAGGGTTCCGGCGCAACAACAACGACAAAACGGGATCTATTGCATGTAGGTAGGTAAAATATGGTGGCAGAAACCACCGGACATATTCTTGTTACCTAGTTACGGGATCTAAAGCAGAACCCCCTTTTTCTTGTTAAAAAAAATTGATCTAAAAGCTTGTTGATGTTAGTCCTAAATTACCGATCTAAAAACGTATGAACTCCATATAAAACCTTATTTTATGATTTGGTGCTTCATCTATCTTGTTTAACAGTTTTTCAATTTACATCGCAGATATATTGTTTAACAAGGATTACAAGAGAAATATCTTTGTTAATGCACATGACATATATCTATTGAATAAAAACAAGATAGGTAATAATATGTACAGAGGAGAGATTATATAAAATATCAAGGTGTTTATGTATAATTTTGTATAAACAAATGAGCATATATCTTTCAACCAGTTTCCTTGATAAACTTTTTTTTTTTTTTTTGAAAATACACTCTGTTGTGCTCTGTAATAATCTGTACATAGCATGTATCATTCTATCTCGTTTTTATGTCAATGATTTAACACTGAATCACAAAAAAAATTGTTCATATTTGTGATTCCAGTGAGTCTATTGTATATTTACCAAATAAGGGCAGGAGACGTGAATGATTGTTACCTGGTATGGTGAATTTGTAGTTGAAAATAGAAACTCAAATGGAGATGAAAACACCAACCGAACTTGAGATATCTTCAACAATTAGAGTGGATATAGAGCTAAGGTGCTGATAACGTGAAATGAAAATAAGAAAAATGAGAAGTGTGTTCTCTTTCATTTATCAATCACATATATATAAACAATAATATAGTCAAATGTAACTGAACATTATGTAGTCAAATGTAACTGAAACTTATATAGTCAAATGTAACTGAAACCATGATAACTTAGGAGTAGAATTAGGAGGGAATATATCTGTATTTATAACACTTACCTATAAATCAATTTTTTCGTACGAAATTAGATGTTGTGGTGGCATCCCAATTAGGTAATTAGCTGAGGTACGGTTCAAGTTATCCATTCGGGAAGCCATCTAGGTAGAGTAAAGTTCTCGGGCGTGATCAAGGGCCAAGGTTGCATTGAAGCCAACCAGCCAATAGAACATGTCGTCCTTAACCAGAATCCTTTCGTGGCTTCAAGGGCCCAATCTTGGGGTTTACAAGACCACATACTCCGAGAATGTGGTGGGGATGTTTTAGACTCCAATTACAGGAGTGCGTTGGACCTTTTGCATAGTTCTCTTCTCGACCTTGATATTGGCAGTTTCTACATTAAAGACACCGCCCCTCCTAAATCCCAGAAAATTCTGGCGAATGCCTTATATGGCGAAATTGTCAAGAGGTTTGAAGAGAAGTTTGTTTTATCCCCTCGGCAAAGAGCTGTGTTTGAATGTCTACGTGCCCCACATGCACAGGATTTTCTGTCTGTCGCACCTATTGAAGGCTTGGGGCAACACATGTCGGCTGTGGAATACCGTGCTATCCTTAGATACCGACTGATGATTCCTTTGTTCCCAGTTGACGAGCCATGTCCAGTATGCCGCAAAGCGTGTTTGGATTCTTTCGGCGAGCACGCGATCCACTGTAAAGAGCTACCAGGGTTTAAATATCAGCATGATTGGGTGAGAGATGTGTTATGTGATGTTCTTAAGTGGGCCGGGATCTCTGCCAAAAAGGAGGCTCCAGTAAATTTCCTGACTGACCCCTTAGAGGGGAGGTCCACTTTACGCCTGGCGGACATCCTTGTGTTTGGATGGGAAGGGGGAAACACGCTTGTGTAGATCTAACTGGAGTCTCCCCCCTTGCCGGGCTCAAGGACAAGGGCTTTGTCGTAGGGCAAGCGGTGCTCAAGGCAGAGGCGAGCAAAGTGGCAAAACATGAGAAAGCCTGCCTGGAGAATCAACATGTGTTTGTCCCGTTTGCGTTTGATACCTTTGGTGGTCTCGCTCCTGACGCTGTGCGACTTTTGAATCGGGTTCAAAAAGTCGTTAATAGTAATTCTTCGTCGCTAAAGGTTTCAAACTTTGTATTTAGTAGAATTGGTTTTTTTATTCAAAAGGGGGTGGCGACGCAACTTGTTGCCCGACTACCTGTCATTGCTTTGTAATTGCCCTTTTTCGTGTGGAATGATATTACCCATGTTAAATTTAAAAAAAAATAATGTCTCAAAGTATCAATGTTAATATAAAGATGACGACTTCTTAGCCAATTGAAGAACCTTTCTAGGACATGTAAATCACGGGAAGCAAACTAAAAAATTAGCAAGCTGCAGAAGACCAAGGGTACATAGGATACATGAGTTCCAAATTTATAACCACCGGAACCCGAACTCTTGTCATCAGATACATATGTTCCAATTTTTGTGGGCCATGCTGCTATGGATGTTAGACTCGTAGTTTAAAAATAAAAATAAAATAAATTCCTTCAAGAATAGTTTTGGCTCTTACTAAAAACAATTGGTTTCAAAATGAATGTGTTTTGACCCGTGACCTAACTAACATCAATTTCTTTTTCTTTTCTCTTTTTCTTGGAACCATCATCTTTGCTCTTTGCAACTTATCTATGATAAATATAATTTTGAATAAAATCATTACTATAAAATTATAACTAAAAAAAGAACATTTAATCATAATAACCAACTCACCCAATAGATGATGTATTCAGTTCCTTCTTAGAGAGAGTTACACGGATCACTGATATATGCCTTGTGGTTTGTAGACTGCAGAAGCACAAAGCATGAATAAAATTAACAATAATCATATTATTATAATATGTCACATATTTGCCACCGCCATACAATTACAACAAAGACGATTCCTTTTTTGTATACAAAAGCTTAAGATTGTCTTACAGAAGTAAGCCCTCTTCTTCATCATCGTCGTTAGCATATAACTTTTCGAATTCACTTATAATCCCAACAAACCTAGAGTAATAACAATTTGGTCTAAGAAGCGCAATATTTGACCACAACAAATGTAAAAGCAAAAAATCATGTTTGTAATGAATTACATTGATTTTCGATAAAACATACATGGAGATTCGGATTTTCACCATAACTTAGATCTGGTTCGCTGGAGATTCAGATTTTTACCGGAGTTCGATTTCTGGAATTTCTCTCACTACAGATCGTTACTTTCGCTCTCTAAAACAAAAAAAAGGCGAACATGAGTATTCTTTACTTGAAACTTGAAATCGAACATGAGTGAATAGAACTATAAGAAAGAGATTTATACATCCTTACGACATGTCAATCGGTATTGTTGTCAATGTTGCAATCACATCCAATGCTAGCATTAGCTTCTTGAGATAGCCTTGGCACTTCAGAAACCATATCAAGACTGCAATCTTCACCATCAAATCTCCAATTTGTTGCATTCATATCAGCAAGAATGTTCTCAACAGCTTCCACTAAATCAAATTAACATAAAGGTATCAGATAATAATCTGAATAATCTGGTAAGCATTTCAGTGAATAATTCAAGATCATTTCTCATGCTAAATATATAAGTCAAACATTGAAGGCAATTATACTATTACTACATGTCACAAACACAACGATGATGAACAATATAACAATTCAAGCCTTGAATTTGGATGTATGGCATTAACAATCAAAAATCAAATGTTCCTTGGCCACTGTATTGGTGGGTACGTCATCAACACAACATTCAAATAGTAGACATACCTGTCAATTACAAACTTGATTATAGCACTCACCACCACATCCATTGATGGCTTCCAACTGTTGCGACTTCTAAACAACTCGACATGTAATCAATCAATATGGTAGACAAATGCCAGAAGTGCATGTAGTTCATACACCAATTTTTGCATAATTACTAAACCAGTAAAGTAAAGAAAATAAAAGAATCTTTTCCTTCTCAAAAGCATCTCTGCAAAGCTCACACCAATTCAATTCAATTTAATTTTTCTAACTTAAGTGAAAATGATATTAAAAATAACTAATGTTATCAGATGTTAATGAACCCTAGTTTTCTACATGGAAGATACATATATTCATGAACCCTAGTTTTCTACATTTATGCAATAGACTTGAAATTACATTAAAAATAACGAACAAAATTACAACCTGCCACCACAGCAACCAAAATCCTAGATTGCCTGAAATCGAAGAAACCTTATTTATGCCCTAGATCGTTGGAATCTCCACTTATCAAACCCTAGTTTTCCTGAAATTGAGCACCCAGTCGCAAATCCCAACCAAAACCTCATCAATCTAGTTACAGCCACCGGATCTGTATGAAAACCGGCGGTTACATCTCTGCCGGAGATAATGCTGCTGCTGACAATCCTTTATTGATGACGGTTGCTCAACATTTTGGAATCCAGAGAGGTTGCAAGAATAACAATGGAGAAATTTGGTGCTTCTCGTTGATGTTTACCCAGAAAGAATAGTGAAGATTAGAGAGAGAGAGAGAGAGAGAGAGAAATGAGTTTTGAGAGGAGAAGCTGTGATTATCTGGGGGAACGCAGACAATAAGATATTTGCGCTGTCATTCAAATTTCAAAAGTTCCACTACTCATGTCAATTGTCGCCCATTCCCTTTAGGTTTTATAAAAAAATCAAAATTCTAAGAAAATGACACATAGGATGTAATTAGGGGAGGGGCTTCACATGTTGACACCTAGGAGAGAGAAAGGGGGGAGGCTTGTGGTGTTGACACATATGATTTATCACTTTGCTTTATTATATTAGAAAGATTATATGCGCACGTCGCAAGGGGCACTATTAGTTAGTTAGATACACTTGTTGATTAAATGAGATGATCACTACTGAATCACACTTCAATGAAAGACAATTACATAGAACGAGCAAAGACACAAATAATCACATCTCTCTAAATCTAATCTAATCTTACTATTATTTAGGAATGTCCTTGTACTTGCTTAATTTCACAGTACTAAAGGCTGAAAATGACAGGTTTAATTAAGATACTGAATGGAAAAGCTTAAACGACTCGACTGACACAACAACGCCTCTGATAGATCCAGCAGCAGCAACGAGTGAGACGATTAAACATGTGAAGCTTAATACCTTCATCCAAACCCATGTCCAACAATTCATTTTAATCTTGGCTTTTGAAATATACATTTCGATAGGGAAATACACCGTTAATGGCCAGAATGTAGTGGCACCAATAAGCCCAAGAAAACTATTGAAAAATGGAAATATCATGGCCACTAGTGTCACTAAACCCACATATGCTGACCTCCATGTCAGCCTGAATATGCTGACCCTCAATTTACCTACCAAGTATTCTTTTCTTATGAAGTTGTTTTCAGGCCATTTTTCATTACTCCAGCATTCCACAAATGCAAAGAATGGTTGGATATACACCTATATAGATCAATTAAGTAGATATATAGCTGGTTGTAGTATAGGTATAATAATAACACTTTGTATAGATATTGAACCCTTTGATATCAATATAATTACCTGGTAGGCTCCAAGAAGATGAATTACAATACACAGGTTACCAAAGTCGATGAGCCAAAAAGGCTCATAAAATCCAAAGCCGGTTAAATAATTCCCAGGTGCATCGTTACCGAATGCTGCATAACCAAGGGTTCCACATATCATGTAGAAAAAGGTAGAAGCGGAGACCCCAACGGTAGATGCCCTTTTCATCACTTTGTTTTCTGGAGGACTTGATCTTAGTGTGTCCTGTATCTCAAGGAGAACTGGACAGAAAGAATAGGCAAAAGCAATATCTCCAATGGCCGAAAAAGTTGTCCACATTTTCTCAACACTTGGCATGTCTTTCCCAACTGGTATTCCTGTTAGGCTTGTTCTGGGGTGCCCACTTTCTTTAACACACATCAAAGAAACATATATTTAACACTGCATGTGGACGCATTTTAATTAAACTAATTTATAAATGCGGACCTGCAATTTTGGCGATGGAGAGACCGATGCCAATTGTAGCATAGGTGAAAGACATGATGGTTGCCAAGATGGAAACGAGTGTGAGCTTGTGAAAGTTTGGGATCTGGCTTAAAACAATTTCAATAATGGCAAACATAATTAAATACGAGTTGTTTAACGTGTGACATGACCCGTTATGGTGGCCCTTCGTATGAAAACAGTTTGACCGTTTGATTGCCCTGATTGATGAACCAAAACCAGATCAGATTATGCACACAAGTTAAACAAAAGGAATAAGGTTAAGGGTATATACAATGCTTACGCCATGGATATGGCAGCGGTGATGGTGTAACCTATGGTTGCTCCGATAAGAATCCCGTATTGAGCCATTCCACAAAATTTGTAATGAAGTCCCCCTGCATATTGCCTTTTTGTCAGTTGGTGTAAGACTTAGGATTTTTTTCATTATGCAAAAAAAATAGTATAGAAAATAATATGAAATGCTGAATGTATAGGTCATATCTTAATAATGTTCTGTCTTGTAAGAAAATTCATCTAATTAAAAAAAAGCCAAAAAGGAAGCAACTTGCAGTTGATATATATACTGTTTTTTTCTGACGTTTTTGTATTTCCTTGTAACAGTCATGTTTTTTTTTTTTTTTTTTTTTTTTTTGACATTTATCAAAAGACAACAAATAATTCACCAGTTTACAACTTTAAGACCACACGGCGGTGCGATGGCCGTTGTGGTGACATGGAAGGCTCCATCACGCCAGCACACCACCCCGTGCCTTGGCGTGGTGATGGGGGCGGTAGAAATCTCACCGCTGTGGAGGGAAAATGAGTGGTGACGTGGCGGCGTTTCATTGGTGTGTGTGGATTTTGATTAGTTTTGATTGGTTCTTGTTTAATATATATATATTTTTTTTTGTAAAAAAACACCACTTTGACGCCTCTCCCACCCCATGCTTTATTTTACCATGGCCTCTTGCTGACGTGACGGCCACATGGTGCTTAATGCCCCCTCTTCATGCTCTCCACACTGTATAGTCTAATAAAAGACATCTAATCTCCAAATGAGATCATGGTGGTAGGGTGTTTCCACTCTGTTCTAGAACTGAAGTAAATAATACTACAAGATGCAGGTATAGGTGGTTAATATGAGAATATTAGAAGAATTAGGAGCCATTCTAAAAAAAAATTGTCTAGCTAGGTTGTGTCCTTTGACGTATATAAATTATGTTGTTTAAAAATGAAATTTAATTGCCACTTTTGACCAGAGATTTCTTTTGTGATGTCATAAAACAGGAGCCTTTGCTTTTGACCATAGGAGCCTTTGCTTTTGTGATGTCATAAAACAGAATGAGGCAAGCTCAAGCCCGGGCCCAATTAAAGAGCAACATTATAATACTTCACAAAAACTTGACATTGGGAGTGGGATGACGCAGCACTAAACAAAGCTCACTCAATTTGTGTCATGTGTGGTCATTTTTCATTATAACTTACCTAATAAAACCATGCATGATTCCTTTGAACGATATATATTAGCTTCTAGCATAGATTAAGTTAGTAAAAGATCATGATCCTTCTAACATGGTCCACGGATATAAAAGTGTATAATAGCTAAATTTCTGAGAGAATGATTTCAAATGATATGCTTAACTAAGTGTAATTACTTATTTTTAAGCTAGTAAATATCTGATCGTACCTAGATTAGCTTTGACAGCTTGCATGTAAGTGTAGTTTCGGGTACCAGTGACAGGATCAGGAGACCTATAACAGTCTGAAAGCAAGATGCATGTGAACCAAGTGATGACTGCAAAAATCATAAGAGAAGCAGTCCCAGCGATCCAACCCAATTGACCAAAACACCATGCCAGTGACAGTACTCCTGATCCTATAACTGCTGTTATTATGTGTGCACTCGCACTCAATAAGCTCCCTATACATTATATAATACAACAACAAAACATAATAAGTTACAACCCATTAATATATATATATAATCATCAAACCAACACATTAATATTCACATATTAATGTCTAATGGTGTTCTGGATTGATTTTCCAAACTGATTATTTGCGAGTAAAATGAAGTGTTTTGAATAGCCACATGCATGCCTTGTTATTATTTAATTACCTGTTCTTTTAATTCGGCCGTCGTCATCGTATAGTTCATTGGAATCTCCTTTTTCCATTGAACAACTTAATTTGTGTTGAGTATTGTTAAGTATGAAAGAAGAGACAATGGCGAAGAGCATGTGGGTGTGAATGGAGATATAAATAGCCAAAAATGAAGTGGAGATGGGTGATGAAATTAAACACTAACACAAAACGTCCCAACTTATGGGGTTGGTAGGGGTATTTTAAGTAATTGTGGTTGTATTATTGGGAAACTGCTTGCTAGATAAGCAATTGTAATGGCACACTTCCTTTGACTTTCAGCTCACAGCCAACTACTTGGGGATCCTACGTAGGTTTCCACTTTCCACCTATCGTTAGCCGGAATTCTAATGTTTGCTTTCTTTTCTCATTCAGTGTTAAAAGGAGCCTTTTTTTTATATTCATTCCATACTTGAAGAGGTCATTTTTAATAAAACCCTTTAGCGGTTACTTTTAACAAACCAATATTTAATGATCACCAAATTTGCCTCATACAATAAATTAACATGCATATTGTCCAATAGTCTTTTCTTATAGCTTAGAACAACAATAACAACCAACACCTTACCTAATATATACAATCCTACCCATAGTCATAGAAGAAGCTATTAAAACATATATAGGCAGATAGCAACCAATTTTCTGTTTGTTGTAGGTAGCTTGAAATAGAAGATGTTGCTAAAGAACTTGTTATTTATAATATCAATATGATGTAGTATTAAACTACATACGTTGACATCAACAGCTTGATTGTTGATGGTCCAACGATTTCATGATCACGCATGTTTTAATTCGTGAATTATTACAACGTACATTACTGAAATAAACGAGCCATCTAAGACACAGACTGAAATGGCTTAAAGGTTGTAACGGATTTAACAAGGCCTCGAGTTGATCCAATGGCAGCAACGAGTGATACTATGAAGCAGGCTAGAGTGATTAGTTGCAAGCAGATCCAAGCGCATGATAACCTGGGAATGCTGAATTGTGCAATGTACATCTGTATCGGAAAGTAAACAGAGAGTGGCCAAAAAGTGCATGCGCCAATCAAACCCACAAAATCATTGAAGAAAGGAAATAGCATTGCGATTATTGTCATCACCACAACATACGTCGTCCTGCCAATCAACCTGAATAAACTAAACTCCAAACCGCCCAATGTGTAGTGTTTCCTTATCACTCTATTCTCTGGCCATCTTTTCCGGACCCATTCTTCCATAAACCCAAATATGGGTTGGGCTATAATCTACATA
Organism: Helianthus tuberosus; assembly: GCA_030545235.1. Classification (NCBI taxonomy): domain Eukaryota; kingdom Viridiplantae; phylum Streptophyta; class Magnoliopsida; order Asterales; family Asteraceae; genus Helianthus; species Helianthus tuberosus. Next base: position 60,461,672 of record CM060444.1, on the reverse strand, counting down.
TATAAGTAACCAATCTAATAATTAAATTAATTTGTGGTGAAGAAAAGATAGATCGCTAGCTATATTACCTGATAAGCACCTAGAAGATGAATAACCACGCATAGATTAGCTAACGCTACGAGCCAGAAGGGATCAAAAAAGCCGAATCCTGTTAAGAAGTTTCCGGGGGCATCATTTCCAAAAGCTGCATATCCAAGAACACCACACATCATGTAGAACATGGAGCACACAAAAATTCCCACTGTCGCCGCCTTCTTCATGGATTTGTTCTCTGGTGGACTTGATTTCAACGTGTCCTGCATGCATGATAAATCAATTCATACTCTTAATTTACAGTGAAAGGAATAACTAACACTTCAATTACCTGAATCTCGATGAGGACGAAGCTGAAGGAGAAAGCAAAAGCGATATCTCCTATAGCGGATAAAACTCTCCACATTTTCTCCATCGCTGTGAGGCCGTTGTTCCCAATCGGTATCCCCGTCAAACTCGTCTTTCCAACTCCGTTACTGGCAATTTTAGCGATAGAAAGAACAATGCCGGTGGTGGAGTACATAAATGACATGATGGCAGCAATGACTGAGAGTGGGGACAGCTCATGGAAGTTGGGTACTTGGCTCAGGATTATCTCAATGATAGCAAAGATTATCATCAAGGGATTGTTGATGACATGGCAGTCAGCATGGTGACCGTGCTGGTGAAAACAGATTGATTTATAGATTGCCCTGGTAATTAACACAAGTAGGTCCATTATCACTGTCAAATTAATCAAGGATCATCTAGCCAGCAGTATATATACTTACGCCATGCTGATGGCAGTGGTAGTGGTGTAGCCGATGGTGATTCCAACAAGAACCCCCATCTGAGCTATGCCGCAAAGCTTGTATTGCTGCATACCTGTGTGCCACAAACACCATATTCGCGCAACAAATTAATTAAATGAATTGGGCATTTGATCGATTTTAGCATGCATATAATAAACTATCCATATGAATTTTTTTCGTATGTGACATGACATCATAATCTAATTTAGTCACTAAGAGATCAGACATTACTGTTATAAATACAACTTAATACATTCATGCTAGTAAACAAAAGGTAGCAATTAAGTTATAATAAATATAAATATTCTAAACAGTGACAAGTATGAAAATTTGAAATCCTAAAAATGAGTGCAAATTAAACCCGGCCCACCTACGTACTCCAGTGGCATAAATGCGTCTAGACTGTTGTGTATATAACTCCAAATTAATTAATGAAATCTAGCTAGGTCAACCTTTGAATGAAAAGATGGAAGTAATTACGTACCAAGAGTGGCTTTGACGGCATTCATGTATGTGCTGTTTCTAGTGCCAAAAACAGGATCAGGCGATCTGTAGGAATCCGCTAAAAGGATGGAAGTGAACAAACTGATGACACAAAAGAAGAGGAGGGTGCTGACTCCGGGTATCCAGCCCATTCGAGCGAAACACCATGAGAGTGACAACACTCCTGACCCTATCACGGTCGTTATTATATGGGCACTTGCGCACTGCCATGTTCCTACATGCAATACAAAAACAGTTAAAACAAAAGGAAATTTGCATGAAGACGAACATGATCAAGTTTGCATACCAGTTCTTTTTAACTGGCCATCGTCGTCGTGTTTTTCATCGTCAATGTACCTGCCTCCGGTGATAGAAAGGCTCGACAGGTTATGCATTTCCGAACTCATAGGGTGGAGTAGCTAGTTGGTACTGTACATATGCTATTTACTATTTACTTAGATTTTAGTGAAGAAGAGTTGATATATATACACAGCTAGCTTTACAAATTTCTAGGCTTGAAATTACATTTATTGCTTCACTTTGGATTTATCTAACTAAATGTACATTGACGTTCACTCTTTAGTTTTTGGAATTAAATACACCTACTAATTGATTTCTTTGCACAACTTTTTTAACATCCAAGGGATTATGAAACCAAAGAAAGCAAAAGGTACATAAAAACAGTAGCAAGATGCTATCGACAAATAACAGACATCAAGGAGAGAAAACAAATAATGAAAATCGGAAATTAGAAAGTGTTCCGCTGTCTCCATAAGTTGTTCACAAAAAGGATAAGTCTGTACCAACATTTCTTTTTGACAGTTCAACGCGAGTGGGTAATCTCTCAATTTCAGATCTCCAGCCCAGCATATTGATTTTCAAAAGGTACCCAAGGGTGAAATGGATATTTGAAAATTGGTATTCGTTTATTAATTAGATAGATTTCTGATTGATTTCACGGACTGTCCAAATTCATCGGTCTAAGTAAGACATAACAACCACTCGATTCAGGATCATGATGCATGGATGAAGTTCCTTCTTTTCCAGAACCACTCTTTGCGTAATTATTAACTAGATATATTTAGAAAGTAATTGCTTGTGAAAAATGATCCATATCATGTTTGACTATAGATTAATTCTTCAAAAGCAGAAAACCGAATACATATCCATAGCTGGCTGGGATTTTAGTGTAAGTAGACATATGATAGGTATGCCATAGAAAAATGAAAGCTATTTCAATATCAAGGAGTTACCCTGTAATTATCAACGCTAGTTGATTGTTGCAACCGCAGCATTCACATCTTTAGAGACCACGTCACCATAGGCAGCAAGACATGTAATTCCCATGATGTGGGTCACACGCAGATAGTAAGCCTTTTCAGCTGAGATCACAGGTGTGTAGGATGAAAGCATGAAGTGAATTCTTGGGTATGGAACCAAGTTGGTCTGGAATTCAGTCATGTCCACATTCCAAGGCTCCATCAAATCTCAAAGATACAGAGATAACTTGAGACACGAGGCAGTTAAGGTGGGCCGCTCAATGTCAAGAGACCGCCTACAGATATCATAAATAACTTAATTATCAAGAAGAATGGCAACATCAGTGTGTTCCAAAAGGGAGTGAGTGGATAGAACACTGTTGTAGGGCTCGACGACAACCGACATCAGTGTGTTCCAAAAGAATTTTGATTGTATGGTTTAGCAGACTGTTTTTAAGAACAGAGGGTTACAATTCTCTATGTTAAAATGTAACTTTTGCTGATTAATAAATAATTGTGTGTGTTTAAATTTATACATACTTGAACAACTTAGCCAGATAATGTACTGCAAAAAAAAGGTCGGAGTATTGAAATTGTACTAAAAGAATTTTACTTCAGATGTAGTAATATGTTAATTCAAAGATTTTGCTTTTGACCAATATGTAGATTCAAAACCCTCAGACAGACAGACACGACCTTGAATAAAAACTTCAACAACCAACAATCATTTCATATGACTGCGGTGATGAAGTCATACAAGTAATCCGTTAACAAAATACCCAGTAAACTATGATCAATAATCATCCAAATGCCGAACAACTACATCAGATAATGAGCAATTTCATGTGTAAAACGGAACCTGAATGAGGCAGTAACGATCCCAGCATGACTGAGATGCACTCTCTCAATTATTACAACAACAGACAATTCAAAGGCGTTTATCGAATGCAAATTTATTTAGGGCTTGTGTATTTATACGCACCATTGTTGGCCTTCAATTTTAAAACTATGATTTCTTTTGTCGCCCTTGGTCAGATGACATATGCTTTGGCTTTTTCTAACTTTCGATTGCCCTTTGTCTACGTGGAATCAGCTTCTTCGTCAAAAGGATAAGGTAGAGTCTGGTTGGTTTGTTTGGGCTACCCTTTGCTTGGCGAAAGTCAATACAATTTTTTTCTTCATTGTTTTATGTATCGGATACCCGTTGTGTAAATATTTTGATACCCTTAAATCCATTTTTTTATGCTTCTGAGTTTTTCTTTTAGATCCGTCACTGGTTATATATATTTTGGTTAAAGATCAAATACAAATAACATACGAAACATGAGAAGTGAAAGAATAATTTAAAAAAAAAATGTTTTACTTAAGCATAATGTTTAGTTGCAAAATGTAGTTAAAAAAAAAACTTTTTTTGTTTACTCTGCTAGAGTAATTATGTGCAATTACACTAGAGTGATTACATAATTACTCTACTATTGTAAATACACGAAAAAATATTTAATTCTGAGACTTGAATACGTGTTATGATAAGATGGGAGAAAAAATTAAAAAAAAAAGAAAAAGAAAAAAAAAATCTCTCATTCACTTCTCATGTTTAGTATGTTAAGCTCATTTGTACAATAACCTTACCCTATATATATTTATGTTATATATATTTATATATGTGTTTATTCGTAATAAATACATTAATCTTAACTCAAATATATTTAAAAATTGTGAAACCTAAAAACGACCCATATAACCCATTTAGTCTTTAGGGTGTCATCCCTAGTACGCGTAAGTATGTGTGTGACTGTGTATGCTCTAAACCTGAAAATCAACATCTAAGGGTCCTTAAAGTAAGACTTCTAATTACAGCAATTCAATTTAATTCCAAAACCCATCGTTATATAATTTGATGGAATGGTCATATGATCATAACCACCAGAAAAGGTTGGGGGTATAAATCTATGCGCCATATCATATTGATGAAGTATTTATATCGAAACCATTAAACATATCATGTTATGTCTAGGAGTTTGTTTAGCTATCTATAAGCCTTCAGAAAATGGATTTGTGACACGGCTTCGCAAGTCCAGGCCCAACACCCCAACAGCAAGCTTGGCCCATCGGATTAAAATGAAGCCCAAATGGGTCACAGGATGATTTGTGACAAGGATTAATGTAGGCTAGAGGTGCGCAAAATCAGTTTTTTACCAAATCCGAGCGAGTTGGAAGCGGGTTGGTTGGGTCAAAGAATGAATGTCAACCTGCTTATTACTAAACCAATTTGGGTTCCAACTCACTTTGTAAGGGGGGAAAGAATCGATCTTTACCCAGTTGCCGATTCGATTCAGATTTGACCCATTTCAAAGTATAGGCTTACAAACCAATTTTAACACTACGGTTAGTTCTGGTTCAAACCAGGTTAGGTTCCAACCCGGTTTGCTTTTGCGCACCTCTAACTTGGGGTTGTTAGTTTTCCATTATTCATACTCCATACCATTTGGCGAAGGATCCTACGCTTGGTTTCAGTTTCCTATTTTGACTTGGATTGGGGAGCTATGAGTAGTTTTATTTGAGTTTAGATTATGCTGCAAATGCTGTGTTTCCGTATCCATTTGTTTAAATTTAATTGATCAAACACGAACACTTTGATCAAAACATATTTTCTTGTCCGTGTTTGGTCGCTAAAATGACATGTTTGTGTACATGTCCCAGACATTCGTACTTTAATATTCTAAAAACACAAGCAAACACAAACTAACACCAACTAAAAGTAAACAATATCCAAAACATAGACAAAGTCAATCATCGCATGATTCCACAAAAACTGGAAAGTCAAGCAATTAGTGATTTGTTTCAGGTACGCTTCTAAAATTTATTGGGTTAATGCATGTCAGGTAAGTTAGCATTAGTGATAACTTGCAAGTAAATTTAACTAAATAAGTAAACCTATGTTCAGGAACGAAGATAGCCAAATGAAATATGTGTTCATGTCCGTTCTTTTATTAAATAAATGAATATAAACAAGCTTACCACAGAAAAGGTTTGTTTCGTTTGCTTGAATTCATTTCTCTGTTGACATTTGGTATAAACAAGAAATAACAAAATCTATCTAATAGAGATTACATTATGTAAAAGGTTCCTTTGTTAAACGATCATACCATCCATACATACATACATACGGATACAAAGTCAATCATACGGATTTCACCTTATTCCCAACCATCCATCAAGATTTCAATTCATTGTTCATGGGGATTATTAGTTTCATATAAATCCTTTGAAGTTTCATACATATATGTTTAAACCACCAAAAATATCATATTTACCCATTTTTCGGTAAATAAAACAAAATCAAAAGTCTATTTCACTAAATTAACAGATAAGAAAACAACATCATTACCGTGATGAGAATCATCACAGTGCATAGCGTTCTCTTTGTTTATTTGGTGAAACAAACATATTATAACCAACTGTTGTAACTAAGTTATTGAAATTTAACGGTAAACAGGATATTTTAAAGGGTAAATATGATTCTATAAAAATTTGAAAATAATATATGAAAATTACAACTTTTAGGAAGATATATATGAAGTTTCCCCTACGAAACATGATTCAAGCAACAGGCTGAGTACCAGTCCACGCCTTATTATCATCATCAAAATCATTTGTCCTACTACCTTGTTGAAAATATGATATTCCGGTCCATACCCCACGAACAAGTAAAATGCTCACAAAAACGACACTCCCAAGAGTACAAACCACCTGCAAAATAATTCAAATATGATTACCACTAAAACAGGCTCCTTCATGGGTGGTAGAATACCAGAATGAGGTAACAAGATTGCTAAATTAACAGTTTAAGTTTATTTGGTTGTCTTATTTTGAACGTATAAATTCAGTCGGATCAAGATGTTTAACTAAACAGGAACAAGTCAAACGCCAAAAGTGTGTTTCTAACGTGTACAGCTACCTAGATCACTTTTTATTCAAACATTTAGAAACATCATACATGTAAATTCAGTCGGGTCTCAATGGAAGCAGTCTCTCTATTCCTACGGGGGTAGAGGTAAAGCTGTCTACATCTTACCCTCCTCAGACCCTACCTTAGCTTTGCATCAAGCCTTGGACATAAGGCACATAACACTCGGCAATTGAGACAAACGCCGATTAGTGCATGTACCCCCTTGTGTTTCGGCTATCAACGCCACCACATGATGCATGATTAACCATCCCCTCTTTTAACGTTATTTTCACGAAATTAGTAAAAAAAAACGTTAAAAAATTAGTGCACTTTCACTTTTGCCCCCCCGAGCGCCCACACATACTTACATTACATGCGCATACCGCAAGATGGGCATATTCAAACATTTAGAATATTAATGTAATAATTATCTTTTTGTTATCCGGGTCGAAAACTTAACTACTATACCTCCTGAAACTAACAAATATATTTGTGCCCCGTTTGCGGTGTGCACATATAATGTATATATGTGTGGGCGCTCGGGGGGGGGGGGGGGGGGGGGGGGGGGGCAAAAGTACAATGGTACTAACTTTAACGTTATTTTACTAATTTAGTGAAAAAAAAGTTAAAAGCGGCAGATGGTTAATCATGCATCATGCGGTGACATTGATAGCTGAAAGACACGGGGGTACATGCACCAATCAGTCTTTGTCCCGATTGTTTGAGTGTTATGTGTCTTAGGTCCAAGGCTTAATACAAAACTACAATCGAGCCGGGGGTCTCACTGGAAGCAGCCTCTCTATTCCTACGGGTAGAGGTAAGGCTGTCTACGTCTACCGTCCTCAGACCCTACCTTAGCTTTGCTATTGGTGGGATTTACTTAGTATGATGATGATGATGATGATGATGATGATGATGATGATGATGATGATGAAGTAAGGAATCATAAATCAACAGATCAGTGAAGCTAAGAGATTTATAAACAAGTATCACATTATGTCAGACAAAAAGAATGAATATTTACTCCACAGATTACAAAAGAACCAAAGGTCAAGCAACAAAATTCAAGATTCAATAAATAAGTTACCTCAAGGAAGGCCTTTAGAATCCAAAAAAAAGCTAAAATTATAACTCCATTAACAGAGAATCCTACCTGTGTAAAATAACAAGTTAAGTTAGTAAGATTCAAAGATCAAAAAGTATGAACAGGTGACTAGGTTAATGAATAGTTTAAATTAAAATAACTATTTACAAAAAATCAAGAAGGAAAAGAAACATAATAAATTTGAAAAAAAGATTTAATTCTCAAAAAATGTGGAAGGCAGGCTATGTATGGGCCAAATGGTATTCTATTCTTCTTCAGTTTAGAAACATAAATTTGAAAACATACCAATTTGGTGGGGATGTTGATAGGGAGAACGGATCGAACGGACTTGCGAGCTCGTTTGGAAATCTTCTTAAAAACGTTCTCAACAAACCTAACTAAAAGATCTAAGCTCCGATCGTCTTCCTCCTCTTCCTCATCATCATCATCATCATCGTCTTCATCGTCGTCGTCTTCATCGTAAAAAGTCATACGATTCCGGCTCCAATTCCTAGGATCCACCGCCGGATTCCCGGCCTCCTGATCCATAATTAGATATTAAAGAGATGAGTGAAGTTGTTGCAAATATTCATTCAAATAACAACCTGGGGAGGACGGCGGGAAGCTCGGAGACAGAATCCAGTAGTCCGGAGTTTGTATGGAAGAATCAAGTTATTGCAAGATACAGATGGTGATTGTGATTGTGGTGGTGGGAAAATGGATAGAGATGAGGAGGGTGAGAGGGTGACGGAAGATGCTGCCATCGCCGCCGCCGCTACAGATTGGAACTGGATACCGATCTGCCTTTTTGCACACCTACGGTCAGACACACTAGTAAATCCCACCAATATCTAAAAAAAAAAAAAATGAAAAATATCTCCAAATTCCGGCTTCAATAGTCATTTTAGGACATGTTTGGATAAGTTTTTGAAATAACTTATTGAGTTATTGGCTTTTTGGAAAAGTTAGTATGAAGTGACTTATTGACTTATTGGTTTTTCCCCCTCACATACACCCTCATTGCCAAATATCATTTTAGAGCTTATGACTTTTCAAAAAACCAATAAATCAATAAGTTGTTTCAAAAAGCTTACCCAAACATGCCCTTGGAACATAAAATGCAAACGCCGAACTTAGGCGCTTTTAGCTGCCTAATCAGCTACGACATCATATTCTTACAAATTCTTAAAAATCACCAATTTCATTTTCAACTATACAAATATCCTTACATATCCTTACATTTTCCACATTATCACCCATTTTTAGAGTAAATTACAAGTTTTGTCCTTTATGTTTGTACCAAATTGTAGGCGGTATCCTTTACCTTTAAATTTGACGAGTTTTGTCCTTAAGGTTTCAAAATCCTGCACGTTATGTCTTTTAGGCTAAACCCAGTTTGATTTTTTTGGTTAAATATGCTCATGTGACTTGCACATGAGGTATTCTTGTCATTTTACCTCCCTATGGGCTATTTTGTAAAAAAAAAAAACTCTTATTTAGGCTATTTTGTACAAAACTAAAAAATAAAAATTCTTTTATCATCTCTCTCTCACACAAACACACTCCCAACCACAACTCACTCACCGCACAAACCCAACCCCACCCCATCTTCTTCGTTTCCGGGTAACACATTTTTCCGGCTACCATTTTACGTGACATACTACATCAAAAATCCCCTACAAATCTCCACCAACAATGAAATGTTATTACACTCAATTCACCTTTCAATTTCTCCTCTTTCTCTTGGTTTCATACAATAACCCTCACGAGATAGGTGCTAGCCACACATCCATTTGTTTCTGATCCTGTTAATCTCACACAAACCAAACCCAATAATTCATTTCACCATGTATTCGTCCACCGGTAAACATGCGACTTCGTCTGAAACGTCGTCGTTAGATTCCTTTTATTCTCTCTTCTTATAATCGGCGTTCAGCACATTAGTACAATCCGCATTGAATCATTTGTTTCCAGTGATGAATAATGATTTTTCTCAAAGATTTGAGGATAACTAGCTGGTTCAAGAGAATATCCTACATAAAGCAAGGCATTTGACATGTACACGGTTGAAGCAGGAGGACATTTTCATGATCAATATAAGTTCAAAAAAGGTGTTACTTTGGTATTGTAATCTGCGTGGGTCAAAAGCAAGATTTTGGTGTATGAAATCAACCAAACATCTTGTGACAAAAATGTGGAGCAAGGTTATGTTAACAAAATTCAAGGGTTTGATTTTTCACTTTCAAATCCATCTTTTGTGTTAGAACATCAAGATTCTTCACCTTCAAATCAATCTCGAAATTATGGTTGCCACAAAAAATGTGGTCATCGTAATGGGATGCTCTCCGGAGGATGGGATGGCACCGGAAACAAAGAAGTGGGATGGGGTGGGTGGGGTGAGGTGAGGTGAGGTGAATGACGGTGCTGGATGGTTGGGTGAACGATGGTGTTGGATGGTGGTTACGATGGTAACGATAGTGTTTGATGGTGGTTATGGTAGTGGGTGAAGGATTGTGAACAAGTGTGGTGAAGGATGACGAACGGAGGTGTTGGATACGTTTATGGCAGTGGTGGATGGATGGTGAATAGATGTGGGTTTGGGTGAAAGAAGGGACTGGGTAGTGGTGGGGGTGAGCCCTCACTAAAAATGACGTGGCTGAGAAATTCTGATCTAAACAGAGTGAATTTGAGAGAGAGTTTAGAGAGAGAGAAGAGAGAGAGAGTGTGTTTAGAGAGAGAGTGTGTGTGCATATTTCTTTTATTTAAACATGTTTTATTTTTTACACAATAGCCCCTTCATAAGTTATTTTACACCTCTGGGAGGTGAAATGACAAAGATGCCCTTAGGTGCAAGTCACATGACCACATTTAACAAAAAAAAGTCTGACTGAGTTAGGGCTAAAGGACATAACGTGCAGGATTTTGAAACGTTAAGGACAAAACTCATCAAATTTAAAGGTAAAGGACAGCGCCTGCAATTTGGTACAAACATAAAGGACAAAACTTGTAAATCCCACCAATACCTACAAAAAAATGAAAAATATCTCCAAATTCCGGCTTCAATAGTCATTTTAGGACATAAGACTATCTCCAATGCAAACGGCGCCCTTAAGTGCCCTTAGCTTCCTAATCAGCTGCGACATCATATTCTTACAAATCCTTAAAAACCACCAATTGTTGCGAAATAATGACCTACTAGCAATGTATAGAGAAGAATAAGAGAATGGAAGATGGATTTCTTATTGATGTAAAATATGGATCATATATGCCTCTATTTATAGGCTTACAAGATGGGAGTTAAGTACATGAAGAGATGGAAGTTAAGTACATGGAAAGTCATAATATAATGATAAACACAAGTGGATAGTCACACAATAAATAGATATTAATTCATAACACTCCCCCTTGACTATCCACTTGACAAAACTATCCACATGATGATATACTATTCTTTAATACGCTTGGTGATGTTGCCTCGTTAAAAACCTTGCTAGGAAAACCCAGTGGGACAAAACCTCAGCTAGGGGAAAAAGAGTGCAGTGCATATTGTCTCCCCCATAATACTTCTGGATCAGGTATGTTGCCTTATTAAAAACCTTACTAAGAAAACCCAATGGGATAAAACTTAGTCAAGGGAAAAAGAGTGCAACTTGAATAAGTCTCCCCCTCATTTTAACATGTATCCTTTAAGTGACGTGTGTCCATCTTCCTTGAAAGTCGAATAAAGCTTTTGTAGCGAATGATTTGTCGCTTGATCCCTTAATGTGCAATCCTTTATGTTGAGCAATGTTGTATAATCTTTTAACGAGACTTTAGGTGCCTCCTTCCAAAAATTATCATATGTCCACGACTGTGTTTCGTTACATTCCTGCATCTACAAGACTAACGAAACTTGTTTTGATGGGTTAGTAAAATATAATCAAATATCGTTTATACCTTAAATATTTCTTTGAACTCATTCCATTGTCTCTTCGCTTGACAAATGTTATATCATGACAATAAGCTCAAGTGAAAGATATTATAATCATACATAGCTAGCAAAACATTTTAATGCACTCATGCATTTAACGATGGTACTTCTAGAATGAGAATCTCTACTTTGGTAGGAGATGATAATAGACATTTTCTAATAACAAATGACTTAACAATCTTTAACATACTTTAAGGTTCAACTATGTACATACTAAAATATCCAAACATCATCTTCTAGATGTACTTGAGTGATTAGTAAAATATAATTACATATATACTCGAACTGCTGTTCGAGTAATAATTAGACCGTGCTAAGGTCATTCAAAAATTCCCCCTCTAAAAGCTCGACAATTTCTCTCGATGATGCCTAGACATCATTACTGTAAATTGTGATTATAGTGTGTCACACCCCAACCGATGGCAGAATCATTTGGGCGTGGCACTGAGCGAAACAGATTGTTCAAGAGAATCCATAACAACTATTAAATGATAATATTTATAAGGTTTAATATCCCATACTATTAAACAAATAATTCATAATAGTCATTACAGATATTCAGTCTCAAAAACAAATTCCATTCCGACAACTCAGATTTTATTTGGGGGGTTTCTAGACTTCCTAACTTGTTTGCAGCATAACATCTAATCAACCTATCACATACGTTAAAATAAAAGTCAATACATAAAGTAAAGGTTAGTACACAAGTTTGCATAGTAATAGTATAAAAGCGTTTACGCATAACCAGCATGTGACACATAACGGGCAAAGCATGTAACTACCAACAATGATACAACCTAACCACGTGACTGCGATGTAGAGTATACGCGACACATGTTCACTGAAGCGAACATGTGAAGTAAAGTAATGGGATCCTTAGCAACTCCTGTTCACAATAGGTGCAGAGTCCAAACTATAGTACTATCGTTGCTAAAGGCGGTCTAGTGTAACACTGTATAAGCATAGTAACAAGCATTCAACAAATCATGTATAGCATGCGGGAGCGGTTAGTGTTTAATAAGTGTTTGTGTTGTGTTTTAATAGAGAACGTATGTAACACCCAAAAGTGCGTTAAACGAAAATGGGTTCGAGTATACTCACAGAGCATGTACTAATCAAGAAACACGATCCTCAATGGATTGAAGGGAGCGCCGGGTCAGCCTGCGTACGGGAACAAAAGCATAAGTCCTCCAAAGTGCTGAAACGGTCGAAAATCGGAGTGTCTGTGGGAAACAGAAGCTTCGTACGTGTGATACCCCAGGAAAACCAGGAAAACCATACAACTTAACTAGCTTCCTCAGTGAGTACTTACTAAATTTCGGGACGAAATTTCTTTCAACTTGGGGATAATGTGACAACTCGGAATTTAGAACCCTTCATTGTATCTCGATGTAACATGCTTGAACGTTATGTGTTTATATATTAGTAAATGAAAGTTCGTGATTATCTTGATGTGCTATGTGCTATTAATGTGTACGTATAAAGTATAGTTTTATACAAGTATGTATGTAGTGAACCGAAACCAAAACACAAGGACCCGACTCGAGACCGCTTGGTCTCGAGTAAACAGTAACAGTTGGGCCGGTTGGGCCATGCACCTCCTTTAGTCCACCCGGAAGCCCATTAGGGTGCACCATTTGATATAAAACCATGCCATTATCCACATTTCCCCTCCTACACTCTCCTACATTCCCTCTCTCACTAAAACCCTAGCAATCAAGCATCACATTCTCTCCCACCACTCGGACTCAAACCGGCGACCACAAGGGGCTCTCGGATCAGCTTGTGCACACCCATTTGGAAGCTTCATTCGTTACTACTTCACACCCTTGTACCCATACTTGAACCGGTTAGTGGTTTCTTTGCAAACATATGTATATGCATGATTAAAGTGTTGATTATGTGATGTTATGCAATCGCGACTATTGTTTGATTATAACAAAAGTGTTTGTTTGACTTAATGGGTCCTTGTTTGTTAAATGATACATGCTTGGTTCCAATATCTTAGATGAACATAACTTTGGTAGGATAACATTTGAATAAGATGTTTTGAATGACAAAAGAATGATAGTTTAGGATTATTTATGATCATCCGATTTTTATGATAGATGTTATAGAACAAATGTTTTGTTGATAATGATCCGCAAGATGATTTTTGATATCTAAATTATGTGTTATGATTCGGGTCCATAGGATGAACATGTTTGAATTAATGATGAAAACCCTAGATGAAGAACTTGTTGAATATGATATGAATATTTGAAAATTGCCATGTTTGATCCAATTGATTAAGGTTTTAGACAAGAAAACATGTTGATGCATTATGGTTGGATAGTACACAAGATCATGAAATGGTAATCCTATTGGTTAGTACAATTCTGGGCAGATGTTCTAGAAACAGCAGGTGTGCGAGTCGAGACCTCCGGTTGCGACTCGAGACCACCGAGTGATAGCCCGAGACCACGAATCAACGACTCGAGAACATAACAGCAGACATCCGGGACTCGATACCAGCAAGGTCTCGACTAGAGATCTTGTGATTTCGACTCGGGACTGGACTCGAGACCTCAGAGGTTACGACTCATGTACGCACCACTCGAGACCAGATGTCCATGACTCGAGACCGCCCGTTGCGACTCGAGACCGCGTGATTTCGAGTAGAGACCCCCCTGTCTCGACTGGGCTGCTTGTCTTTGTTATTGGGCCGAAGTGTATGGATTACTCGTGCTTGTTACTGTTTAAGTGGGATATGTGTATTGTTTAAGAACTTGGGCAGGCCCAATAACGTAGAGAATAAATATATGTCGTTTATGCTACGTGTTAGATACGTGTAGGATATACGTGACTTCTTTACACCCAAACCTGACCTATACTGGTAACCATTTTAGGACGTGGTGACCAGCATACTTAACCAAGTAAACTAACCTGCCGAGCAACCCAAGGTGAGTTCACACTTTCTACAAAGCATGGGATTCCCAGGGGTTGGGAATGGGGTTAAGGAACATGGATTCCTCGTCCTTTATTGGGTAGGATAGTGCTGGTTCAGGAATATAATTCCTCGTCCTCTTGGACAGATAACTTTCACTAGACCAAAACTCTATCACGAAGTCCCTCCTTTTTATATCGACTTAATCGCTGGACCAATGGCGAGCGGGTCATTAGTTAGATAGCGCTATTTAGGTTTGACAAACCTCACACCGTGCCGCAGAGGACGGGCGTGAACTAATGGATCTGGGCACGTCAATGATGATAGACATTGACAGTTCAGGGCACATAAACATGACTACAGTCAGCAGTCGATATGGTAACGAGTCTAGTAATAAACATGGGGTAGCCCCCACGGCCGTAGAGCCAGATAATTAAACATGGGGTAGCCCCCACGGCTGGATTACCAGAGTAATTGGGTTAAATAAATCACGTTTTCAACTATGGGGTAACCCCCACGGCAGGATGCCAGATAAAGGAAATTGTTTTCGAAACAACTTAAAACGAACACCCAACTGTGAACTCGCTCAACATTATTGTTGACTCGTTACTACATGCTTTGCAGGTCAATAGGTACTTAGCTGGAGCTTGCATGGGAAAGAGTCGTTGTGGGACATGGACAGCTGTGTGCCATGTTAAACTTTGAAACAATGAAACTGATGTTTTGGTTTTAAACGTTATGCTTCCGCTTGCAACTTAAACTATGTTTTGTTTGGACACCAATTGTTTTGGTTGGATTTTTATAATCACTTACATGCTTGTTCGATATGATTGGTGGCTGGATCCTGGTCAGTCACGCCTCCAAGCGGTGGTATTCCGCAGGTGGATTTTGGGGGTGTGACAGATTGGTATCAGAGCCATTGGTTATAGAGAACTTGGTTTTAATAAAGGAAAAACGTTTTTTTTTTCTTAAAACCAGACTATAACCTGTACAGTGCTCAACGGTCCACAACGACGCTTCACTCCACATGCAAGGCTCGACATTCTAGGTGATATGGTTTATGTTCTGTTACCTACTTGCTAGATTTCATAGAACTATGCTCATGGTATGCTTAGATAAACGTAGCAACTATAGTATGAGAACACATGTGTGCTTACTCTCTTCCGTCATCGCACTTTCACGAACCTCTCTCACTCATGTTTCCCTCTTATATGAAGATCATGAGTGGACGCGTTAACATGACTCAAGCCCAGTTGACGGCTCTGATTAACGAACAAGTTGCTGCGGCACTTGCAGCTGCACACGCAGGAGGTATAACCTGCAGTCCAAACTCATTCTAGGATCTTTAGATCCTACTCTCGTGAACCAACCCTTGTGTTAAACTCTGTCCTTTCTTTCACCCACAACAGGTCAACATGCTCAGCCACCTGTGTGCACCTTTAAAACTTTTATGGATTGCCGACCAACTACTTTCAGCAGCACTGAAGGAGCCGTAGGTCTTCTTCACTGGTTTGAGAAACTAGAATCTGTGTTCGAAATGTGTGAATGCCCTGAGGCGCGCAGGGTGAAGTATGCTACCGGTACTCTCGAGGGTTTAGCTCTTACATGGTGGAATGCTCAGGTCCAAATGCTGGGGTTGGTTGCTGCTAACGCCACCCCATGGAACAATTTTAAAGAGATGATCAAGGAAGAATACTGCAGTCGCGATGACATTCATAAGCTGGAAGTCGAGTTCTTCAACCTCAAAATGACGGGGTCAGAAATTGAGGCGTATACGAAGAGATCAAATGAGCTTGCATTACTGTATCCTACTATGGTGGACCCTCCAATTAAGTTTATCGAACTTTATCTCAAGGGCTTAGTGCCGGAAATCCAAAGTCATGTGACTTCAGCAAACCTCGTCACCATCCAACAGGTTGTTCAGTTGGCTCACCGTCTCACTGATCAGGCGGTGGAGCAGAACAGGTTACCAAAGCGTTTAAGTGCTACAGCTACTTCGGATGCTCCTAGTGACAACAAGAGAAAATGGGATGGAGCTTCAAGCAAAGGTTCAACTTCTGTGCAATCTCAGTCTCAGCATAGAAAGACTGATGACTACAAGAGCCCTAGTCAGCAATCTTCTGGTGGTCAAAGCCATGGTGGGTACAAGGGGAATCACCCCAAATGCAATCGCTGCAACCTACACCACAGCGGGCCATGCACCAGGGGTAACTGTCATCAGTGCAACAAGCCAGGTCACGCCGCAAAGGATTGCAAAAGCTTATACCCCACAAACCAGAATCGTCAACAACAAACCCCACAGAACCAGTGACAGCAGAAGCAGTAGCAGCAAGGAATCAACAAAGGGTGCTTTCAGTGTGGAGCTGAAGGCCATTTCAAGAGAGATTGCCCCCAACTGAACAGGAACCAGAACAACAACAACAACAATAACAATAATCAGGGGAATGGTAACAATGGGAACAACAACAACAACAATGGTGCCAGGGGGCGGGTGTTCGTGCTTGGTCAAGGTGAAGCAAGGAATGACCCCAATGTTGTGACGGGTAAGTTCCTTCTCGACGACTTTTATGTTACAATTTTATTTGATTCGGGTGCCGATACTAGCTACGTGTCACTAGAGTTAGTCGAATGCTTAAGAGTATTCCAACACCTTTGAATAACAAGCACACTGTAGAGCTAGTAAACGGTAAGAGTTTAGAGGCCGCACACGTAGTCAAGGGTTGTAAACTTATTCTTGCTAACCAGACCTTCTCTATCGACCTCATTCCTATCGTCTTGGGTAGTTTCGACGTTGTCATTGGGATGGATTGGTTATCCCAACACCGAGCAGAGATTCTTTGCAACGAGAAGATTGTTCGTATTCCTGGTTCCGGTGATGAACCTCTCATGATTCGTGGCGACAAGAGGGGTGCTGTTGAGAACATCATCTCTTTCCTTAAGGTCCAGAAGTGCTTGCCAAAGGGCCACACTGCCATCTTGGCTCTCGTTACTGACACCTCGGAGAAAGAGAAGAAGATAGAAGATTTTCCAATTGTACGCGACTATCCTGAGGTATTTCCTGAGGAATTACCTGGCCTTCCGCCTCATCGCCAGGTCGAGTTTCAGATTGAACTAGCTCCTGGAGCTGCGCCTATAGCTCGTGCACCTTATCGTTTAGCTCCATCAGAGTTGGAGGAACTCTCTACACAACTACAAGAACTCTTGGATAAGGGTTTTATTCGTCCTAGCTCATCGCCCTGGGGAGCTCCAGTGCTATTTGTGAAGAAGAAAGACGGTACCTTTAGAATGTGTATCGACTATTGTAAACTCAACAAGGTGACCGTGAAGAATCGTTATCCTCTACCACGTATTGACGACTTGTTCGACCAGCTGCAAGGGTCGAGCTACTATTCAAAGATTGATTTGAGATCGGGATATCACCAGCTGAGAGTCCGAGAAGAGGACGTCTCCAAAACAGCCTTTAGAACTCGTTATGGACACTATGAGTTTTTGGTCATGCCTTTTGGGCTGACAAACGCACCTGCGATTTTCATGGACTTGATGAATCGAGTGTGCAAGCCTTACCTGGACAAGTTCGTTATAGTCTTCATCGACGACATCCTGATCTATTCGAAGGGTCAGGAGGAACACGAGCGACATCTACGACTTATTTTGGAACTTCTTCAAGCAGAACAGCTATACGCCAAGTTTTCAAAATGCGACTTCTGGCTTTGTGAAGTCCATTTCTTAGGCCATGTGGTGAACAAGGATGGATTCACGTTGATCCATCCAAGGTAGACTCAATTAAGAACTGGCCTGAACCTCGTACACCAACGGAAATTCGCCAATTCTTGGGTTTGGCAGGTTACTACAGGAGGTTCATTAAGGATTTTTCCAAGATTGCACAGCCTCTCACCTCACTAACGCAGAAAGGGGTTGTTTATCGATGGGGAAACGCACAGGAATTAGCATTCCAGCATTTAAAGGATAGACTTTGCAGCGCACCTATCCTTTCATTGCCAGAGGGCACAGACGACTTCGTGGTCTACTTCGACGCATCAATTCAGGGTCTTGGTTGTGTACTGATGCAACGGGATAAGGTTATAGCCTACGCCTCACGCCAACTCAAAGTTCATGAAAGAAACTACACTACGCACGACTTAGAGCTGGGAGCTGTTGTTTTTGCACTTAAGATATGGCGACATTACCTGTACGGTACCAAGTGCGCCATCTACACCGACCACAGGAGCCTCGAGCATATCTTCAAACAGAAGGAACTGAATATGCGACAACGACGATGGGTCGAACTACTGAATGACTACGAATGCTCGATCAGGTATCACCCAGGCAAAGCTAATGTTGTGGCTGATGCCCTCAGTCGAAAGGACACTGCGCCTAAGCGCGTACGGGCTTTGCAACTCACTATACATTCTAGTCTTCCTTCCCAAATACGAGACGCTTAGGTAGAAGCATTGAAACCAGAAAACGTCAGGGCTGAAGCCCTACGCGGCTCAAGGCAACGCTTAGAACAGAAGGAAGACGGTGCTTACTACGTAACGGGACGCATTTGGGTCCCACTCTATGGCAACCTACGAGAGCTTGTGATGGATGAGGCATACAAGTCTCGCTACTCGGTACATCCTGGTTCGGATAAGATGTACCACGATATCAAAACTACGTATTGGTGGCCTAGCATGAGGGCCCACATAGCAACTTACGTCAGCAAGTGTTTGACTTGTGCGAGAGTCAAGACTGAATACCAGAAACCCTCAGGCCTACTCCAACAGCCAGATATACCACAATGGAAATGGGAGCAGATTTCCATGGATTTCGTTACCGGCCTGCCAAGATCTCAGCGCAGAAATGATACTATTTGGGTGATCGTGGATCGACTCACAAAGTCTGCACACTTCTTAGCTATCAAGGAAACGGATAAGTTCTCCACTCTAGCAGACGTATACCTTAAGGAAGTTGTCTCGAGGCACAGGGTTCCCACCTCCATTATCTCGGATCATGATGCACGATTTACTTCAGAACTGTGGCAAGCAATGCACAAATCCTTTGGCTCACGATTAGACATGAGCACAGCGTATCACCCCCAGACGGATGGGCAGTCTGAGCGCACTATTCAAACCTTAGAAGACATGCTTCGTGCATGTGTAATCGACTTTGGCAACAGCTGGGAAAAGCATCTGCCACTTGTGGAATTCTCGTACAATAACAACTACCACACCAGCATTAAAGCTGCTCCGTTTGAGGCATTGTACGGACGTAAGTGCCGGTCACCTCTTTGTTGGGCAGAGGTGGGGGATAGTCAGATCACTGGTCCAGAACTTGTGGTAGACACAACCGAACGAATTGCCCAAATACGACAACGCATGGCGGCAGCTCATGACCGTCAGAAAAGCTACGCCGATAAGGACAGGAAACCACTTGAGCTCCAGGTTGGGGAGCGTGTACTACTCAAAGTTTCACTGTGGAAGGGTGTGGTTCGTTTTGGCAAACGAGGCAAACTTAACCCACGATACGTCGGACCTTTTGAAATCATCGAGAAAATAGGCAAGGTGGCCTACAAACTGAACTTACCAGCAGAACTCAGTGCAGTTCACAACGTTTTCCATGTGTCGAATCTGAAGAAGTGCCTGTCAGATGAGACCCTCGTAGTTCCTTTGAAGGAGCTCACCATTGACGAGCAGTTGCGATTCATCGAGGAACATTTTGAAATCACGGACCGGGATGTTCAGGTCCTCAAGAACACTAGAATACCTCTCGTTCGAGTTCGTTGGAACTCACGTCGCGGCCCAGAGTTCACCTGGGAACGCGAAGATCAGATGAAACAAAAGTATCCCCAACTATTCACAAACAGTACAACCACTACTGAGGCTGAAGCTACGGAATTTCGGGATGAAATTCCAGATCAACGGGGGGAGGATGTGACACCCCAGGAAAACCATACAACTTAACTAGCTTCCTCAGTGAGTACTTACCAAATTTCGGGACGAAATTTCTTTCTACTTAGGGATAATGTGACAACTCGGAATTTAGAACCCTTCATTGTATCTCGATGTAACATGCTTGAACGTTATGTGTTTATATATTAGTAAATGAAAGTTCGTGATTATCTTGATGTGCTATGTGCTATTAATGTGTACGTATAAAGTATAGTTTTATACAAGTATGTATGTAGTGAACCGAAACCAAAACACAAGGACCCGACTCGAGACCGCTTGGTCTCGAGTAAACAGTAACAGTTGGGCCGGTTGGGCCATGCACCTCCTTTAGTCCACCCGGAAGCCCATTAGGGTGCACCATTTGATATAAAACCATGCCATTATCCACATTTCCCCTCCTACACTCTCCTACATTCCCTCTCTCACTAAAACCCTAGCAATCAAGCATCACATTCTCTCCCACCACTCGGACTCAAACCGGCGACCACAAGGGGCTCTCGGATCAGCTTGTGCACACCCATTTGGAAGCTTCATTCGTTACTACTTCACACCCTTGTACCCATACTTGAACCGGTTAGTGGTTTCTTTGCAAACATATGTATATGCATGATTAAAGTGTTGATTATGTGATGTTATGCAATCGCGACTATTGTTTGA
Source organism: Helianthus tuberosus (assembly GCA_030545235.1). Lineage (NCBI taxonomy): Eukaryota > Viridiplantae > Streptophyta > Magnoliopsida > Asterales > Asteraceae > Helianthus > Helianthus tuberosus. Next base: position 60,440,590 of record CM060444.1, on the reverse strand, counting down.
TTATAACAAAAGTGTTTGTTTGACTTAATGGGTCCTTGTTTGTTAAATGATACATGCTTGGTTCCAATATCTTAGATGAACATAACTTTGGTAGGATAACATTTGAATAAGATGTTTTGAATGACAAAAGAATGATAGTTTAGGATTATTTATGATCATCCAATTTTTATGATAGATGTAATAGAACAAATGTTTTGTTGATAATGATCCGCAAGATGATTTTTGATATCTAAATTATGTGTTATGATTCGGGTCCATAGGATGAACATGTTTGAATTAATGATGAAAACCCTAGATGAAGAACTTGTTGAATATGATATGAATATTTGAAAATTGCCATGTTTGATCCAATTGATTAAGGTTTTAGACAAGAAAACATGTTGATGCATTATGGTTTGATAGTACACAAGATCATGAAATGGTAATCCTATTGGTTAGTACAATTCTGGGCAGATGTTCTAGAAACAGCAGGTGTGCGAGTCGACACCTCCGGTTTCGACTCGAGACCACCGAGTGATAGCCCGAGACCACGAATCAACGACTCGAGAGCATAACAGCAGACATCCGGGACTCGAGACAAGCAAGGTCTCGACTAGAGATCTTGTGATTTCGACTCGGGACTGGACTCGAGACCTCAGAGGTTACGACTCATGTACGCACCACTCGAGACCAGATGTCCATGACTCGAGACCCCCCGTTGCGACTCGAGACCGCGTGATTTCGAGTAGAGACCCCCCTGTCTCAACTGGGCTGCTTATATTTGTTATTGGGCCGAAGTGTATGGATTACTCGTGCTTGTTACTGTTTAAGTGGGATATGTGTATTGTTTAAGAACTTGGGCAGGCCCAATAACGTAGAGAATAAGTATATGTCGTGTATGCTACGTGTTAGATACGTGTAGGATATACGTGACTTCTTTACACCCAAACCTGACCTATACTGGTAACCATTTTAGGACGTGGTGACCAGCATACTTAACCAAGTAAACTAAACTGCCGAGCAACCCAAGGTGAGTTCACACTTTCTACAAAGCATGGGATTCCCAGGGGTTGGGAATGGGGTTAAGGAACATGGATTCCTCGTCCTTTATTGGGTAGGACAGTGCTGGTTCAGGAATATAATTCCTCGTCCTCTTGGACAGATAACTTTCACTAGACCAAAACTCTATCACGAAGTCCCTCCTTTTTATATCGACTTAATCGCCGGGCCAATGGCGAGCAGGTCATTAGTTAGATAGCGCTATTTAGGTTTGACAAACCTCACACCATGCCGCAGAGGACGGGCGTGAACTAATGGATCTGGGCACGTCAATGATGATAGACATTGACAGTTCAGGGCACATAAACATGACTACAGTCAGCAGTCGATATGGTAACGAGTCTAGTAATAAACATGGGGTAGCCCCCACGGCCGTAGAGCCAGATAATTAAACATGGGGTAGCCCCCACGGCTGGATTACCAGAGTAATTGGGTTAAACAAATCACGTTTTCAACTATCGGGTAACCCCCACGGCAGGATGCCAGATAAAGGAAATTGTTTTCGAAACAACTTAAAACGAACACCCAACTGTGAACTCGCTCAACATTATTGTTGACTCGTTACTACATGCTTTGCAGGTCAATAGGTACTTAGCTGGAGCTTGCATGGGAAAGAGTCGTTGTGGGACATGGACAGCTGTGTGCCATGTTAAACTTTGAAACAATGAAACTGATGTTTTGGTTTTAAACGTTATGCTTCCGCTTGCAACTTAAACTATGTTTTGTTTGGACACCAATTGTTTTGGTTGGATTTTTATAATCACTTACATGCTTGTTCGATATGATTGGTGGCTGGATCCTGGTCAGTCACGCCTCCAAGCGGTGGTATTCCACAGGTGGATTTTGGGGGTGTGACAGTACGAAGCTGGTGCCTTCATACGAAGGTGTGCCTTCGTATGAAGGTGGGTCCTCGCACACGTGGGGCTTCCGTTGTCCAAAATCGAGTGTCTTCGTGTCTGTCTTCGGAAAATCGAGTGTTCATCCCTCAACCTTATGCTACTGATTAAACTTAAAGTCGGAGACGTCTTTGATTACGTCACGAGTGGGAATCGGGCTGTTAGATGTAAAACCAGTGCCTTCGTACGAAGGCAGCGCCTTCGTACAAGGCCATGTGCCTTCGTACGAAGGCAGTGCCTTTGTACGAAGCCGGCTTCGCACAGAACAGTCCAGTTCACAAACGTGGCTGTTCTTGGCATTCGGTGCTGTGTTTTCGCCTGAATCTGATGTGTTTCTGAGTCCTATTTAAGTTGGTTTCGACATTACCTCGTTCCACTATTCAATGAACGCGATACATGCCGTTTTTGGTCCGTTTTGGTGTGAAAATCAAGTTTAAGGAAGTTTTGAAGGGTTTTCACTTAGACTTAACACTTGGTGAGTGTGAAATCAACAGATTTCTGACTTGGGAAACCGAAGTTAGTCCCAATACACTCGGTTAAGTGTAAATCAGTGATGAAAAAAGAAGTTTTGATGAAAAAGATGATGGATTTTTGGTGAAAACATGAATTTATGAAGAAAAGAAGAAGTTTAGTGAAAAGATGAATGTTTTTAAGTGAAAACATAAGGATTTAGATGAAAACGTAGTGATTCTTGTGGAAATCGAAGTGGAAAACGTTATATAATTGAATAAAACTGTTAAATCTTACTTGGAAATGGTCGGACAACAATTCGGCAGAGTTTCGGTATGAAATCAGCAAGTGAGAATGAATGAGGAGTGTGGCTGGGTATTTATAGAGGGAGTGGGTTCGCACAGCAGACCCTTGTTCGAACTGGCTGCCTTCGTACAAGGCCGCCTGGCTTCGTACGAGGGTGCTGTTTAGTGCAACCTTTTCCTCGTTTCATGTGTAAGATGCTTGTTTAATGCATTTCGTTGCGTTAGGTAGTATTGGTACATTAAGTATTTTAGTATAGCACTGAGTTTCCGATCGCGTTGTTTTTTAGAGTGATAAATCGAGTTGTGCGAGTGGCGTTGAGTTTGCGTTGCGATAGGGTTTGCGAGTAAACAATACACATAATAAGCACACACAAGTAAGACACATAAGCACACACGTTATTACATTACTACTACTAATAACAGCGTTTGCGATTTAGCGTGTTGGTCGTGATAAGCGAATGCGGAGGCGTATGGTAACCAAACAAACAAACACGACAATTTAAATAGCCTAATTCTCTGTAAATCGTGTTGCGTAAGCGTTACGAATATAAGGCGTTTAAACGTGTAGCGGCACGGTGTGATGAATAAGTATTTAGTATTACATAACCCTTTATTTATATCGAATCTCGGAGTACAATACAGTTACAAATCGAAGTGAAAGCAAACAGGCAACGATCCGAAAAGTCGGCTTGTTACATAGTGAACTTTTAAAAGTAGAATGTTCATAGAACATGGCTAATTTAATCAAACTTATATCCCTCTTTATGCGAATATCTCGAGTTCTACAACACTCGTTTCGACTATTGAGTCCATACGTATTTTGTCAACTTCATATAATACGTTCTTGAGGTTTTGACATCATTAATGCTTCTAGCATTATCAATCCATGAGGGAATTCTTTCCATCTTATCCAAATATGCATGTGCTTTCACTCTTTAGAAGTTTTGCTACATAAATTTGCCCATTTAACATATAGATATCTATATCATATGCAAAAATGTCATGAACACTTGCTTTTTTCTCCAAAATCCATATTGTACCATGCGTGTACACTATTTATTGAGATATCACAATCACTGGGTACAAGTTTCTATGTACGTTTCTTGGTGCACAAGTATTACATCGTTAAGATGTTTCAATTAACCTTTTAAGCACCCAATTGCTTTAGAAACTCATCAGAAGTTTCAATTATATCCAACATGTAAAAAATCATAACCTATTCAAAATCCGAATATGTATAGAATGATCACATTGTTCTCGAGAACTTACTTTACATGACCTACATAATTTAATCCTTCGGGACTTTCATGTAAACTCTCAGTATCAAATGATACATAACATTCATAAGACGAATATCAATTCTCTCTTTATATTACCAGATTAATAAAATATTGGAAAGTCAATACATCCACCACTGGAGAATACGTCTCCTCATAATCAATCATAGGTCTTCGTGAAAATCATTGTGCCACCAATTTTTCCTTATATCACTCAATTTCATTTTCACATAATTTGCATAAAAGACTCGTTTATATCCAACATATTTTACAACTTCAGTTGTATGTACTATTGGTCCAGATACTTTCCATGTCATTAGAGAATTCAGCTTTGCCTTATTTGCGTCTTTTCATTTTGGCCAATCATTTCTTAATATTCATTCATAGGCAGATCTTAAATCTTGATCTTCATCATTTAATCATTTTAAGCGCTACATTATATACAAAAGTATAACGACGTCGATTTTTATTTCGATTCCATACATATCTTAGACATGATACAACTTATCGAGATCTCTTTATTTCCAGGTACCTGAGGTTCTTCTTGAAGCATCATGTCTATTGTCTCTTCAGGAGATCTTATTACTATAACCTCGACTTGACCATCTTAATTACTTGCTCCAATTTTCGAGGAATTTTATTATTGGAATCAACTAGTCTACCATGCTTTAGGCGTGCAACAGACTCATTACAAAAATATGTGGTTGTCCTCTTGGGACACAAATATAACTGGAGCATAAGCAGTTGATTATGTGACTTACTTAGTCACTATATTTAGGTCAGTTAACTTTTCTGGTAATTTGTTCTTTAATATTGGTAAATGAATTATACTTTAAACTTCTAGTTCATAGTTTATAGTCTGAGGATCAAGATGACATGATAATTCATTTCACTTTTCACTTTCCAACTGCTTGTTATCTCCCCCCTAATGTTGGGAACATTCATTCACTAAAGTGAAATCCAATGAGCCATAAACGAATTTCTCACTAATGGCTTTAAGTATTTAATCATAGACGATTATTTATACCCAACATATTCTCAAACTTTTTTGGAAGTCCCATCTTTGTGCGGTGTGGTGGATGAGTTTCATTATATGTCGCACAACCAAAATATTTGATGAGACATCTTTGGTTCCTGACCAAAAACCAACTGTATGTGGAGAACTATAACTTATTGGCTTGATGTGAATTGATGGTACTATATATAAAATTACATGTACCTAAATAAACTTTTGCTCCTCACATAATTATTGGCTTTGTAACCAATAGTAGACGTTTAGTGATCATCTCAACAATAACACTTATTCCAATGATCGTTAATAACTTGGGAATCAAATTCACTATTATCAAATAAATATACTAATCCGGATTAATATGCTTGCTATCACATTAGCTAAGCCACAATCACACAAGCTTCAGGTTGTAGATTCGATAACCATTTAGACGATGCATCGATTTAAAACACTAAATGGTATCATGTTGGGATATGCATATCCTTAAATCTCTTCCAAAATATTTAGGTATACACACTCTAGTTTATTTTGCAAATATATAATTTCCCTTGAGAGCAAATATTACATGCTAATTATTATCTTGAAGAATCTTCTAGTTCTTAATTATGTTTCACATCATCATTGACTCGATTTGGTCTAACCGGTCATGCCAACTAATTAAATAATTATGATCCATAAACTTCTGGTTTATGATCGTGTGTGTATTACTTGCTTGTATGTAACACAAAACGTATGATACGAGAGAATATATTATAACTTTAAAGTTAAAACCATCACATTATGCAATCACTCCTTAGTTTGGCACTTTTGGTGGTCCATCTCATTATTAAAATGGCCATCGTTACAATTCTAATAGTCAATCTCATCATTACAAGTGTCTTAATTAGGTCCATCATGTCACACCCCGACCGCGTAAAACAACAAACCGCGGCGGAAACGTCGGGGAGTCGTGTGGCAGAATTATTGTTTCAAAACACATGATAATTAAAGTTAAGTTTTACAAGCTTAAATTATTACATTGTCTTAGTTCAAACAAAACACATAACATAAAAGATGATAACTTTCTTGATTTTAGATTGCTAACGCCCAAGTCGCCCTAAGTGTAGCTTGCTCACATCAAATATTCGCTCCTGAAACATATGTGAAAGGAAATACGTCAGCATAAAAATGCCTGTGAGTAACATAGGTGTAGTGTTGAAGATTCATGACTTTGAATGTTAAAAGAAATGTTTAATGAAAAGTAGTCATGAACCTTATAAAATATTTTCTTTTATAAAATCATATGAAAATCAAATGATATAAAAGAATGATGTATGGTTAAGTAAATAACCAAATGAAAATAATATGTATAAAATATGTCAAGTCTTGTCTTTGTTGGAGTGGTTTAGATAACGCCACGATATGCAATACAATAAAAGCACTTATATATAGGAAGTACCAGCGGCGTATCCACCATGCTTTTATCATATTACACACGTCTCGTTACTTAAATCACTTATTAATAACCATGAAATAATGTCTTGTTTAAATGTCAATGTCCAATGTCAAATGTCATGTGTAAACAATGTCTAATGTCAAGTATAAACAAATGTCTTTTGAAATCCAATGTCATGTACAAAACCAGGTCTTTGAATAACCAAGAGTTAAAATCAAAAGTTATGTTTTGAAAACCATTGCTTTTATCGATATGAACATTTATGTGGTTTGTCTATCGCATACACTCAAGCCTTGAGACTGTCGGATAAACCCTTATCAGGATCAAGGTTTATCAAAAATGTATTCGGATTCTGTCATTCCTCTTCCGAAATTCCTAGAAAGTGGGAACGGGATTTGTCAAGTCCTATAGCGCTATTACATACTACCGAGCGGCGTGATCAATGTTAATGAATGTACTATTGACCCGTTAAACATACCAAATGTCCTTTTCAATGTAAGCATGTCATGTGAAATGTCTTTGTAAAACCATGCATTAGGCATACTAAGTCAATATGCCAATAAAATGTCTTTGAAACCAAATGTTAGGTATATTAAGTCAATATACCATAAAAATGTCTCTGCAATAATGTATTATATGTAATATGTATTAAAACATGTATAATGTCATGAAAACGAAAAGTAAAGTTATGCACATATGCTTCACCCCAAAACATTTGAAAACGTAAGATAGGGGAACTATGTACTCACCTTTGGGTGCGTTTTTATATGTTAACACAATCCCTCAAATTGTTTATTCATCCTACATTAAATAAGAACGATTTAATAATAAAAAACTCACAAAAATACCTAAGTTTCTCCGATACTTAGAATTTTCACATAACTTCGAGATTTTCTCGAAAAGTTATTATTTTTGATTATGTTGGTGTGAATATATATATATATATATATATATATATGCGTTCACATATATATTTAAGAACTTTGCGACTTGAACGATTTTATTGGTGACCCTCATCATGTTATAAGCAATATATCTACGATTTGCGCGTCGTAATATATACTTATTATGACATAAAATAAATATCGTAATACACATAATCTCGTCAACTATAAACATGTCATCATACACATATTATAAATCACATAACATCTTGTAACACATAAAACTTACCCATGAACAATCCATTCTAGTGTACATTGAAAACACGTATTTTAGCGATTCGGTAACGTTTTTGGGCGCCGGAAGTCACGTATGACTAACCAAACACCAAGTAAACTTAATATAAGTTAAAATACTTATTTTTATATAAAAAATGTCAGTTTACTTACTGATCTAAAACAGATTTATAAAAATCCTACGAAAAGCCGATTTTTAACCGTTTTACCGCATAGTTTTGCATCAAACGTTACCCTAACCATCCCAAATCGTAACGACTTGATATTTTAACATAACCCATGTTATTTATTGAATAAAATAGTGGTTATACTCATGATAGTGCAGGTCTCACATAAAGCACATAAATCATGCAAATTTCACATAGTTTACCACTTTCTAAGCTATATGTACAACATGCAAAGCTATCAAACCTATGACAAAGTCTCATGCCATTATAATATACCAAATAATGTTATTTTTAGTGTTTATAATCTGTTCTAAAACATTTTTGTCATACAATCATTTCTTGAGCTTTAAATCAACATGCATTCTTATGTACAAGTGTCTAAAGCACACTATCATATCATCATCATTTCATATGAATTTAAATGCATCAAACATGTAATTTATTCATGTTTACTTACTGATTTAATTGAACATTCATCATATCATGCACAAATCATCAAACACTTGCATTTTAACTATCATTCAAGAACAAGCAACAACTTAAAAATTCTCAAATATGTCTAATAAATTTTTGGCCATTTACATGTCAAAATACTAACATTATTTCAAATTATAACTCATGATTCAATCACTCCTTTATATCTCTAACATATTTGCACATAATCTTGTTCATGCAAGCAAACATCCTAAACAAGTATTTATCAAAAATCAACTCAAACTCAAATCTCATACACATACATATATATATATATATACGGTTATATATACACACATATATACTACCATTTTTATTTTGTATCAAGACCCATTTCTTTTTAGATTTCAAGTTTGTGAAAAATTCCAAGATTCAAGAGAAACTTCCAATCATCAAGAACAACCAAGAATCAAGTGTATGATTTAAACATAAACTTTATACCTTCAAGATTCAAGTGAGTTTTTGATGAGATTTTGATGATATGGAGCTTGAAATCACTTGAAAACACCTTGGAAACTCCTTTGGATCTTCACACCAACTTGAAACTAGCTTGGAATGGAGTTTAATCTTCAAGAACAAGGTTGAAAAGTTGGAAATGGGAGTGTTGGTGGTGTGTACGGTTATGGGGGAGAGAGAGAGGAAGATGGAGTGTAGTGTTGAGTGTTGTGAAGTATGATGATCTTTAGAATCCAAGTGCCATACTTATAATCTTCCACCAATATTTTGGCAACCAAATCAAGCAAAGATCTAAAATAAAATAAAATGAAATCTAGGAGGTATGGTGTGATCTTGGTGGGGTCCTTGTGACCGTGAATATCAAGGGGGGGGGGGGTAAATGTAAATTTGAATGGTAAGCTTAGATAATAGTTGGAGGTTAAGTGTAATGTCTAGTGTTTTAATCCCGGTTTATGGCGTTTTCTATTATTTTTATTATTCTATAAAAATAAACTCGCCAAATATTACTGAAATAAATATCAGTTGCCGAGACTGGCTGTGTTGTCCGCGTTTTGCAGTAGAAACACAGTGTTACGCAGTAACACGCGGTACGCGCTTAAACTTTGAAAAATAACGTTTTTAAGCGTTTTAATTTATTTTTCAACACGAACATGATTAAAAATAAAATTTTAATCATAACAGAATATTTTTAGGATTTAAATATTATCCGGGTGGTCACCAACATTCGTTACGCAGTTTTGTCGCAAATAGTTCTAAAGTTCGAATAAACATGTTTTTGCCATACCGAATCCTTCGAAACTTATTTCTAAGTTATGTAAAGGGTATTTAAGGTATGTTTGGCCTATGTCACAGTTCCGGTGTGTACGTCGTGTTAAACTGATTATGTTTACGTAACGGTTTATGATTTCACTTCCAGAACAGGTTTGAGAGTTCGGAATTGAACAATGATTGAAAACGTGTAAATGTCAAAAATAATTAACAACTATTGGAAGTTAAAACACTATATTTCATTAAATACAAAGTTGTTCGGAACAGTACAAGGATTAAAATATACAGATGTCACAGTCTCCCCTACTTTAGGAAATTTCGTCCCGAAATTTATTTAGAGGAAATTTGTGGGAAAAGGTGTGGATATTTCGCCTTCATTTGATCCTCTCGTTCCCAAGTAAACTCTGGGCCACGTTTGGATTCCCAGCGAACTTTAACTATCTGTATGCGCTTGCGCTTGAGCTTCTTGACTTGACGGTCCAATATTTCCACAGGTTTCTCGACGAAGTGCATCGTGTTGTCGACACGAATTTCATCAAGGGGATGTGGAGGTTTTCATCAGCCAAACACTTTTTCAGGTAGGACATGTGGAAAGTTGGATGAACATTTCCAAGTTCAGGAGGCAGCTTAAGTCTGTAGGCTACTTTTCCGATTCTTTCAACGATCTTGAATGGTCCAACATATCGTGGTGCAAGTTTTCCTTTCTTCCCAAATCTGATTACACCTTTCCAAGGAGATACCTTGAGTAGGACGAGATCACCGACTTGTAATTCCAAAGGCTTGCGTCGTCTATCCGCGTAACTCTTTTGACGGCTTCTAGCTGTTAAGAGGTTGTCGCGAATTTTCTTGACTTTGTCTGTAGTCTCTAGAATGAGTTCAGGTCTAGTGAGCTGAGCTTCACCAATCTCATTCCAGCAGACCGGCGAACGACATTTTCGACCGTATAAAGCTTCGAAAGGAGCCATGTTGATACTGGAGTGATAACTATTATTGTAGGAGAATTCGATCAATGGAAGACGTGAATCCCAACTACCACCAAAATCGATCACACAAGCTCTAAGCACATCCTCCAATGTCTGGATTGTTCTTTCAGATTGTCCATCCGTTTGAGGATGAAAAGTTGTGCTCAAATTGAGTTGGGTTCCCATAGCAGATTGCATGGTTCTCCAAAAGTGAGATGAGAATCAAGCATCTCAGTCTGATATGATGTTCAAAGGAACACCATGTCTGGATACAATTTCATCCACATAGATCTTGGCAAGCTTGTCAGCAGAGAGATCCTCACAGATTGGCAAGAAGTGAGCAGATTTTGTCAAACGATCAACTACTACCCAAATGGCATCATGACCTCTATTAGTGCGCGGTAATTTGGTAATGAGATCCATGGAAATGTTTTCCCATTTCCAAACTGGTATCTCTGGTTGTTCCAATAATCCAGAGGGATGCTGATGTTCCGCCTTAACCTTCAGAGAAGTAAGGTATTTAGATACATATAAGGCAATGTCTTTCTTCATTCCCGGCCACCAATACTGGGTTCGAAGATCCTTATACATTTTGTCTGTACCAGGATGAATTGAATAACGAGACTTGTGAGATTCATTCATCAATAAGGTGTGGAGATTGTCTTGGATTGGTACCCACAAACGGTCCATGAAATAATATAACCCATCGTCCTTCAGTTCAAGGTGAGGCGTAAGATGATATGGTAATTCCTTACCCATCAAGTTCTGTGAAACACAAGTACGTTGAGCTTGAGAAATGCGGGTTTGAATATCAGATCGAACTTGAACACAATGAATCTTGACTCGTTCCTTACGACTTAGCGCATCGGCTACGACATTCGCCTTTCCAGGATGGTAGTGAATCTCGCTGTCGTAGTCGTTTAGAAGTTCTACCCAACATCGTTGCCTTATGTTTAGTTCTTTCTGATTGAAGATGTGTTGGAGACTTTTGTGGTCTGTGAAAACCACACATTTTGTTCCGTAAAGGTAGTGTCTCCAAATCTTGAGAGCAAAAACCACAGCGACCAACTCAAGATCATGAGTTGTGTAGTTTTTCTCATGGATTTTCAATTGTCTTGACGCGTAGGCTATGACTTTGTTCCTTTGCATGAAAACACAACCAAGGCCTAGATTCGATGCGTCACAATATACGACAAAGTCGTCGTTTCCCTCAGGTAAAGACAACACAGGAGCGTCGCAGAGTTTATGTTTCAAGGTCTGAAAAGCTTCTTCTTGTTTGGGTCCCCACTCAAAAGGTTTATTCTTTTGAGTTAAGGCTGTGAGAGGAACCGCAATCTTGGAGAAGTTTGTAATAAAGTGGCGGTAATAACCCACGAGACCCAGAAATGAACGAACCTCGGTAGGAGTAGTTGGTGTATTCCAATCCTTAATCGCACTGATTTTGGCGGGATCTACATGTATACCTTGTTCGTTAACAATATGTCCCAAAAATTGAACTTCCCTAAGCCAAAATTCACACTTGGAGAATTTAGCGAAAAGTTGTCCTTCTTTAGGAGTTCCATTGTTAGACGGAGATGTTGTTCGTGGTCAGCTCGTGTCTTTGAATAAATCAAGATGTCATCAATGAAGACGATGATGAACTTATCTAAATAAGGGTTACAAACCCTATTCATTAAGTCCATGAAGACAGCAGGAGCATTCATTAAACCGAAAGGCATAACAGTAAACTCATAGTGGCCGTATCGTGTGCGGAAAGCAGTCTTGGGAATATCTTCTTCGGATACGCGAAGCTGATGATACCCAGAACGTAGATCAATCTTCGAAAAGCAGGTAGCACCCTGAAGCTGATCAAAGAGATCATCAATGCGAGGTAAGGGATATCTATTTTTGATGGTGAGTTTGTTAAGCTCACGGTAATCGATACACATTCGGAATGATCCATCCTTCTTCTTTACAAATAGGACAGGTGCGCCCCAAGGGGAAAAGCTCGGAGGAATAAATCCTTTGTCTGATAACTCCTGCAGCTGTTTCGATAACTCTTGCATCTCAGATGGTGCAAGACGGTATGGAGATTTGGCAATCGGGTTAGCACCAGGTACAAGGTCAATACGGAACTCGATTTGACGTGCTGGGGGTAAACCAGGTAAGTCTTCAGGAAAAACCTCAGGATAATCCCGAACGACGGGGATGTCTTGTACAGTTTTACCCTTGTCTTTCTCCTCTACGACACGTGCCAAGAAAGCCAGATAATTCTTTCTTAGGTATCTCTGGGCTTGGGTGCTTGTCATTAGTTTAAGGCTACTAGCGGGTTTCGCTCCACGAACCTCTAAGGTTTCACTAGACAAAAGAGGCACACGAAAAATCTTGTCAAAACCAACCACCTCTGCGTGGTATTGTGTCAACCAATCCATCCCTACTATAACGTCGAAACTCCCAAGTTGCATTGGCGTGAGATCAATGGGAAAAAGATGATCGTTGAGGTTCACTGGAAATTTCGAATGACGGAATCGAGTACAAAGGATTCACCACTGGATAACTCTAATGTCAAGGGTTTTCCTAGTTTTGTTCTAGGCTTTGCAAGCAATGGTTCAAAGGCTAGGGATACAAAACTCTTGTCGGCACCCGAATAAAAAAGAATAGAAGCAAGTTGGTTGTTAACATAGAACATACCGTTCACCACCTCATTATCGGCACGCGCTTCATTTGCATTGATGTTGTATGCTCGTCCACGAGCCGGGTTCGCATTAGCCAACTTCGGGCACTTGTTCCTGTAGTGAGTCAAATCTCCACAATTGTAGCAAGACCCAGGCTGAAAAGGAGGTCGTGCAGGATTTGCTGGCTGTTGGGCAGGGTTTTGTGCCGCTTGATTCGGAGCAGGAGGAGAGCGACATGTGTTAGCCAAATGGCCATATCTTCCATAGTTGTTGCAAAGACGACACTGAAGATGTGGTTGATGATGACAATTGCACTTGTTACAAAGAGGTACAGTACCAACATACTGTTTCTTGGCAGGTGGTTGTGCTGGCTGGGTAGGAGCAGCTTGATTGGTCAGTGCAACAACGGCAAAGTTCTTGGAAGCCTTACGCTTCCTAGATTTCTTTGAGGTTTCAGCTTTCTTTCCCTTCTTCTCTGTCTTGTCAGATGGTTTCTTGTCACCCTTGCGGTGGAGTTTACCCTTCTTGACTCGAGACTCAGTCAAGGTCACAGCTAGCTCAATGGCTTGTCTCACCGTGGTAGGGTTGCTGCCAGTGACAATATTCTGAACAGGATCAGGAAGGCCATCTATGTACTTTTCAATCGCCTTGTCCAAAGGCGTGACCATGGTGGGACACATCAGGCTCAGTTCTTCGTATTAGTCTGTGTAGGCACGGTGCTCTCCACTATCTTGCTTGAGATCGTGGAATTCGTTTTCCAGTGCCCTCAGTTCATGACGAGGACAAAACTCCTTCATCATAAGTGTGCGAAGCTCTTCCCATGTTTGAGCCATTGCCACGTTGGCACCTCTGTCCCTCATCACACCATTCCACCAAGTAAGCGGCCTTTTCTGAAACACACTTGACGCAAACTCAACCTTTCGCTCATTCGGGCATTGAACGTGACGAAACGTACTCTCGAGACTCTCGAACCACTGTAGGAGCCCAGTTCCTCCTTCTGACCCAGAAAACTGAAGCGGTTTATCCGAATTGAAAGTCTTAAAGTTGCACGGAACAGGTGCGTTGTTATTGTTGTTTGCTTGGTTTAACTGAGTTACTAGGTTCGGGAGTACAACAGCAATTTGCTGAGCAATCAAGGCTGCCATTTCGGCGTCTTGGGTTTGATCACGTCAAGGAGGCATCTAAAAGAAAAGGAACACAAGGAAAATGTGTGAGATTAACATAGGACAATCAAAAGGAGTATTGGAAAAATCGACAACACAAAGGAAGGTGGTCATTTGTTCGTTACTTAAAACAATCGAACGACACACGGTGACTAATCAAAGTAAATGGGTCTATATAATGCATAATGAAGACATGATTTAGCCTATAAGTGGGCACTCACCCCAAGAGTTCCCAGGTAAGAGTGACTGGTCCGATTATGTGGATTTGTACGAACACTCTAGCCTTAGACAGAAAACTCAGGGTACAGGCACCCACCCTTCCGGATTGCACGTGATCACATTATTAAGACCCAAACTTTGACGAGATTTGAAAAATTTAAAGGCGTAAAGCCTAAAAATAAATCATCTAAGGATAGATGATTGATTTTCAAATGGAATTGAGATTTGTGTACGTGTTTTGGTAATCACCTAAGGATAGATGATAGTATTGTTTTAAGATCTAAACACAAGGTAACTTGTGTTAGGGTCCTAGAAAGGTTATAGTCTTGGTCAAAATTTTACTAATAACCTAATGCCCTATAACCATGAGCTATGATACCAATTCTTCTGTCACACCCCGACCGCGTAAAACAACAAACCGCGGCGGAAACGTCGGGGAGTCGTGTGGCAGAATTATTGTTTCAAAACACATGATAATTAAAGTTAAGTTTTACAAGCTTAAATTATTACATTGTCTTAGTTCAAACAAAACACATAATATAAAAGATGATAACTTTCTTGATTTTAGATTGCTAAGGCCCATGTCGCCCTAAGTGTAGCTTGCTCACATCAAATACTCGCTCCTGAAACATATGTGAAAGTAAATACGTCAGCATAAAAATTCCTGTGAGTAACATAGGTGTAGTGTTGAAGATTCACGACTTTGAATGTTAAAAGAAATGATTAATGAAAAGTAGTCATGAACCTTATAAAATATTTTCTTTTATAAAATCATATGAAAATCAAATGATATAAAAGAATGATGTATGGTTAAGTAAATAACCAAATGAAAATAATATGTATAAAATATGTCATGTCTTGTCTTTGTTGAAGTGGTTTAGATAACACCACGATATGCAATACAATAAAAGCACTTATATATAGGAAGTACCAGCGGCGTATCCACTATGCTTTTATCATATTACACACGTCTCGTTACTTAAATCACTTATTAATAGCCATGAAATGATGTCTTGTTTAAATGTCAATGTTCAATGTCAAATGTCATGTGTAAACAATGTCTAATGTCAAGTATAAACAAATGTCTTTTGAAATCCAATGTCATGTACAAAACAAGGTCTTTGAATAACCAAGAGTTAAAATCAAAAGTTATGTTTTGAAAACCATTGCTTTTATCGATATGAACATTTATGTGGTTTGTCTATCGCATACACTCAAGCCTTGAAACTGTCGGATAAACCCTTATCAGGATCAAGGTTTATCAAAAATGTATTCGGATTCTGTCATTCCCCTTCCAAAATTCCTAGAAAGCGGGAACGGGATTTGTCAAGTCCTATAGCGCTATTACATACTACCGAGCGGCGTGATCAATGTTAATGAATGTACTACTAACCCGTTAAACATACCAAATGTCCTTTTCAATGTAAGCATGTCATGAGAAATGTCTTTGTAAAACCATGCATTAGGCATACTAAGTCAATATGCCAATAAAATGTCTTTGAAACCAAATGTTAGGTATACTAAGTCAATATACCATAAAAATGTCTCTGAAATAATGTATTATATGTAATATGTATTAAAACATGTATAATGTCATGAAAACGAAAAGTAAAGTTATGCACATATGCTTCACCCCAAAACATTTGAAAACGTAAGATAGGGGAACTATGTACTCACCTTTGGGTACGTTTTTATATGTTAATACAATCCCTCAAATTATTTATTCGTCCTAAATTAAATAAGAACGATTTAATAATCAAAAACTCACAAAAATACCTAAGTTTCTCCGATACTTAGAATTTTCACATAACTTCGAGATTTTCTCGAAAAGTTATTATTTTTGATTTTGTTGGTGTGAATATATATATAGGGGATGGATCATGAGAAAACTAGTTTAAATGAGAAAACAAAAAAACTAACTAAAAAACCCTAAAAAACCTAAAAAACATACCAAAATTTTTTTTTTTAGAATTTTTTATAGATAAATCGCTAATTTTTATGTATGGAAAAAAATTTCAAAAAAAAAATTTTCTTTTTTTTGGTTGTACTGCACATGTGCACTAATACGGAAAGCCTAAACCACTTAACCTACCCCTCACCGACACCCCTCAATAGCCTAAACCCCCCACCCCCACCTCCCAAAAACCTAAATTCACCCTCCCACCAAAAGCCTAACCCCCCCCCCCCCCCACTCCCCACCCTCCCAAAAACCTAAAACTAAACCCTAAACATAAACCCGAAAAAAACCTAAACCCCCCACCCCACCCCCCAAAAACCTAAACCCCCCTCCCCCCCACACCCAAAAACCTAATCCTAATCCTAAACCTCCAAAAAAACTAACCCTAAAAGCTAAACTAGACTCAAAAAGCTAATTTTAAGCATGTAATGTACATTGTAGTACATGTTATATTGCACATGTGCACTACTATAATAATAGTATTGAAAACAAGACGACACCATAAATATTTTTTTATGTCATAAAAAATATGCTCGAATATACTTGAATGAAAGATACAAAAATTTGTGATCTTAAGGTGCCATTTTTGTTTTAAAATGATAACGTATGGAGAAATGAGAAATGTTTGAAAAGTTATATATATTTTTTTTTCCAATTTTACCCCTCATTCATTAAAAGTCCCCCCTCCTTCATTAAAAGTCTCCCCCCCTCCTTTTTAGTGGTTTTTAGTTAGTTTTCTAGTTTTCTCACATATATGTAGTTTTCTCATGATTCTCTCCATATATATATATATATGCGTTCGCATATATATTTAAGAACTTTGCGACTTGAATGATTTTATTGGTGACCCTCATCATGTTATAAGCAATATATCTACGATTTGCGCGTCGTAATATATACTTATTATGACATAAAATAAATATCGTAATACACATAATCTTGTCAACTATAAACATGTAATCATACACATATTATAAATCACATAACATCTTGTAACACATAAAACTTACCCATGAACAACCCATTCTAGTGTACATTGAAAAACACGTATTTTAGCGATTCGGTAACGTTTTTGGGCGCCGGAAGTCACGTATGACTAACCAAACACCAAGTAAACTTAATATAAGTTAAAATACTTATTTTTATATCAAAAATATCAGTTTACTTACTGATCTAAAACAGTTTTATAAAAATCCTCCGAAAAGCCGATTTTTAACCGTTTTACCGCATAGTTTTGCATCAAACGTTACCTTAACCATCCCAAATCGTAACGACTTGATATTTTAACATAACCCATGTTATTTACTGAATAAAATAGTGGTTATACTCATGATAGTGCAGGTCTCACATAAAGCACATAAATATGGAGCTTGAAATCACTTGAAAACACATTGGAAACTCCTTTGGATCTTCACACCAACTTGAAACTAGCTTGGAATGGAGTTTAATCTTCAAGAACAAGGTTAAAAAATTGGAAATGGGAGTGGTGGTGGTGTGTACGGTTATGGGGGAGAGAGGGAGAGAGAGAAAGATGGAGTGTAGTGTTGAGTGTTGTGAAGTATGATGATCTTTAGAATCCAAGTGCCATACTTATAATATTTCGCCAATATTTTGGCAACCAAATCAAGCAAAGATCTAAAATAAAATAATAATGAAATCTAGGAGGTATGGTGTGATCTTGGTGGGGTCCTTGTGACCGTGAATATCAAGGGGGGGGGGGTAAATGTAAATTTGAATGCTAAGCTTAGATAATAGTTGGAGGTTAAGTGTAATGTCTAGTGTTTTAATCCCGGTTTATGGCGTTTTATATTATTTTTATTATTCTATAAAAATAAACTCGCCAAATATTACTGAAATAAATATCAGTTGCCGAGACTGGCTGCGTTGTCCGCGTTTTGCAGTAGAAACACTGTGTTACACAGTAACACGCGGTACACGCTTAAACTTTGAAAATAACGTTTTTAAGCGTTTTAATTTATTTTTCAACACGAACATGATTAAAAATAAAATTTTAATCATAACAGAATAGTTTTAGGATTTAAATATTATCCGGGCAGTCACCAACGTTCGTTACGCAGTTTTGCCGCAAATAGTTCTAAACTTCGAATAAACATGTTTTTGCCATACCGAATCCTTCGAAACTTATTTCTAAGTTATGTAAAGGGTATTTAAGGTATGTTTGGCCTATATCATAGTTTCGGTGTGTGCGTCGCGTTAAACTGATTATGTTTACGTAACGGTTTATGATTTCACTTCTAGAACAGGTTTGAGAGTTCGGAATTGAACAATGATTGAAAACGTGTAAATGTCACAAAGAATTAACAACTATTGGAATTTAAAACACTATATTTCATTAAATACAAAGTTTTTCGGAACAGTACAAGGATTAAAATATACAGATGTCACACATCATTACATTTACAGTGATTAATATATAATCACATTCACTTTTGGGAATGGAGTAGAACCAAAACAAGCTTCATAGCTTTTCATTATTTACTCGGTCACATGAGTATAAAATCATTTCATTTTTTCATAACTTCTATAATGATATTTCTACTTTAGGAGCATATGTCTCAAGTGTGACAAATGAAAAGAATTTAGTCGATTTTTCCTTGTAAATAGTGTTCTCTTTACTTACCATCAACTGAGAAGTAGTGGAGTCATATAAGATTTATCAATCTTATATCTTACGACCTTTATAACGATCATTGTATAGTCATCACATTATTAACATGGTTGATCTCATTACATGAGCATCATAACAATTTCCTCAATTACCATGATTACGAACTTTACACCAATTATTATATCATCACATTCATTTCAAGGAATGGATTATAACCAAACAACTATCATGGTGACATCATTACAATTTTCTTAGTTGTGTACATGATCTTCACCTTTACACTGGTCATTATATCATCACATTCACTTCATGGATTAGATTCACACAACTTTCACATGTGGTTATTTAAAACTTATATATTCTTTAATGATCTTGCTACTCCATAATGAAATTTTTTATTCAAACTTTTCTTATAAATAATCTTCTCATTACATGATATAAATTGAGAAGTGGTTATATGACTGAGTCATTTAGATTGATCGGTTTTAAAATCTTACAAACTCCATAACTTTATAATAAACTTTATGGAATCTCACACTTTGTGACTAAGCATGCTTATAAGCTTTCATGAAAATGATAACAAACCACAATTTTAATGCAATTGCTCTATTCAATATTGTCTGTATGCATAAGCGATAGCATATTAAATATACTGTATAAAGTCAAATTATACAAATGATAAGATGCCTTCTTATCAAGTATAATAAAATACATATAATTAATTTGACTTACTGTCATGATTGAATATTAAAATATATCAAGAACACTATTAACAAGGTTTATGGTAATATGTAAAGGTGATGATTATACAATGCATCACTTTATATTATGTCAGTATAAGAAATGACTTATGACACAACCTTATGATATAACATGTGTTCATCAGTTTTATAAAATATGTATTTATTTATGAAATATGAATATTATGTAGCAACTCCTCGCAATATAAGCTATCACAAATATCCTTATACATGGTTTTGTCACTCTAACTTGAAAAATAAACAAATATCTCCATGAATTTATTTTAGTTTAAACTTAACATACGCTCATTTATTACTTATATATAAGCATGTTTTCTATAATAGTTATGATTTAGATAATAGCACATAATATTCTGTCTTTTTTTCCAAATTATACAAAGCATCTTTCATCTCAATTTCCATGCATAAGTTGTAAGTTTCTTTATAACGGAAAATGTTCGAAGTTTTTCAACAGGAACCCAATGAAAAGGTTTAAATCTTAATGAATAGTAAAAGATTAACACATATAAAGGATAACAATTATAGAATTTGTATATGTAAATCAACAATTTACTTAAGATTATTTTAATCAACTTATCCGAGAATTTTTCTTTTACTTAAGATCCAAACAATGAAATATACAATAATGTAGCAGGATCTATTCAGAATTAAAAAAAAACATATATCAAAATAAAAACTCCATGATGGCCTATTATGGAGCTACAATGCTTTTGAATATAATAGAAAAAAAACTAACACCTAGTGTAAAGAGTTTGTATAAGACAAGATAAGAATAAAATTTGTACATTTACGAGGATGTTGAACTTTCAATTATTATAAATTGCAACGTTTGATGTTATTGATAGTATAAACAATAATAAAAATTATGCTTATTATTAGCCAAATTATGAATGAAGTTTCAAGACATATATTAAATGTAACTAGTGGGGAACCCGCACGTTGCGGCGGAGTCGGTAATTTACAGCAACAAAGATTTATAAGATACAATTTCGAAGCACACATATACAATATACACATTGATGACTCTATCGTTTATTGGTAAAATATTTAATAAGATAATCAAATGGTTAATGATAGAGAGAGTTCAACTATCTCAATAGTATTCATTTTCTACAACGTTTTATAATCTATTATCTATACTATATAGTATAAAAGAAACCATTTGCACCGTATCGGGTCGGACCGGATCAATTTTGCTGTTAGTAAAAGCAAGCACAAGACCGCTATCACAACATGTTGAAAAGACATAAACGATTATACCCCAAAAAGGCACATTATTAGCATAAAATATAATAAAACCTAATTTTTTTAATCATCTATCTGTTTATAGTGATTATGGACAATGGACATATGGTTGCATAATGCACAAGAGAGCAAGATTACCGTAACAACAGAGAAAATAAAGAACTTGGTCACAGATATTGCGTCTTGAAGTGGCAAGAAGCGTAGTTGGAGTTGGGACAGACTGAAGATAAGATGAATCAGATCAAGGAATAAACAGCAACAGTGTTGGCATTTAACCGGTTTATATGTTCATATCTGGCTAGCTGGAGAGTCCCTAATGAAGAGACAAAGTGTAGTTGGGAAATGAAATATGAATTTCTTCACTCCTGCTGAAAATGAGGAGTCAATGCACAATTCAAGAGGTAAAACTGTTTACAACCCTTAAAACTTAGGCAGGATAACGGGTCAACCTGGGCAATAGATTATATTGATCCACCCGTACGCACAACCATCGCCAAGCTCACCATCAATTTACCGGTCAATAGGTTAAAACTTTCGACTCTAGCATTTCATAATTATAACTTCCAAAAACGGATTGTGATCGTTCATCTTCATAAACCGTTAGCAAGAATGCAAGATCAGCAAACATGAGAATGATGTTAAAAGCTAGGAGCTAGATGCTAAGTTAAATAAAAAATAGTCAAAAAGACATTCAGAGACATTAATAAAAAGAACAACTGTAATAATAGATTTCATAATTGATTAAAAAAAAATACAAAACAGATCCTTGGAAAATGGCATAGTGGCCCTACAGCTAAAAACTTCAAATAACCAAAATCGGTTAAATCCTATGCGGTCATGGCGGAGGATCGTGACTGAGGTATATTTTACACCCAATGCATATTCCAAAAACGACACCGTTGTATATTTTACAGATACACCACCACCTGATAATGATAACACGAACATGAACACGATAACGATAACGATAACGATAACGATAATGATAACGATAACGATAATAATAATAATAATAATAATAATATACCGTCGCCTACACCTTCCGATCAGAGCATTCCAACAGAGGTTGTTTCTGATCGCGTAACTGATTTCGGTGACGGAGAGTCTAAGGTTGTTAGCGTTAGTCATGCGGTTACTTTGGTTGGTGGTGATGCGACTTCGGTTGCAGCAGTTGAAGAAGTTGATCGTACGGTGACTGATTCATAGCTTTTTCCTCAAAATCCAATTGCATCGATGGTAAGCTTGCACACAAACAAAGACAATTTCTTAATTTCATAGCTTTTTCATCATAAATGGTAATGTCATGCCATGGTTGGGCATCTAAAGAATAAACATTGATCTGTTTTAAAGAGCAACTTTGATTATCAGTTACAAAACGAAGTAATCATGAGAGTGTTTATTAGCACTGGTTATGGAATATGGACGGTCTAAAATTGAATTCTCTAGATGCATATTATTGATTTTTGCATTCACCTACCATTTAAGTCGAATAACAAAAGTTATATAAACTGGTCGTGTGAGCTTCTCTAATATAATGGAGGCTTATCCCTCATCATCTGATTAACGGACATCGCAACATTTTGCCGACAAAATCATTTTAGTTTAAACTAAATATTTCATAATCATCAAATGAACATAGGTGCCGTTCAAAAAAAAAAAAAAAGATGAACATAGGTGGTGTTATATATTATATTTTGAAAGTGATTAGTTAATTATTAATTGATATATATAACAATTAGTGCATTTTCAAGGCGCTTCCTATGATTTTCGTTGATCTGAATAGATTGTTTTTATACAATTCCAATTATAATATAGTATTTGAATGAGTTAATCAAACATAAATATATACATCTAATGTAATTGTTGAATTGAATGACATTAGCTTTCATACATAACTCTTAACTCTTGACTTCCTTTAGATTAATTAGGGTGTTTTAAAGACAAATTTGCCCTTAAAAAAGAGTTAACATATGCATTGTGTGTTGTATACTAAGCATTCCTACTTGTATCTCTTAAATTTTAAGAAGCCCTTAAGGAAATGTTTTATAATATAGTATAGATAATTAAGAGATAATGAATCAAAACTTAAAAGGTAATAACAAAATAATTAATTATTAAATAAATAAAAAAAAATTCATGAACACACAATGAATACCAATCTGTTTCTCCATCAATTCAATATGATAAGCTAATGTAACACCCGGCTTAATAAATCAAGATTTTATTAATAAAATACACATTTAAATGCTAAAAGGTGTCTTTACAAAAACTTTGCATACTAACATCTTCACATGTTAACAACATTTCAAAAATGCAACTTAATGTAATTGGATTCGTCGTTTTAAAAATACGACAAAACTCCGCGCGGAAGCTTGTATTTTATCGTGTTCGGTTCCTCATCGAGCTTGATCTTCATCCGGGCACTCTTGGCGATCACCTATGATCAAAACCAACTTAAAAGTTAGTTTTGATAGTCAAATATTAAGTTCAAACAAGTACAGGGGTTAAAATGACAAAATTTAAAAATTTTCCGGAGTTAGGGGCGTCGCGTGACGCCAAGGGCCTAGGCGTCACGCCTAGCCCTTGTTTTCATAGACTGTTGCCTTCAGCTGTTACTGTACATTCCCAGCTCAACCCGATTTCACGGAAACGGCCATAACTTCTTCGTTATTGATCCGTTTCACCCGATTCTTTTTCCTACGCGTCCGTAATTTAATTCTCCATCTTATGAAGTTAAAATCCAACATCCAACATAAATAAATTTTGAGACTTTCAAGCCTTCGACTCGTTACCTATTTATCAAATTTTACCCGTTTATGCATTTTATCAAACAAACATATTTGTTTGATTCCTACATCACCTACACTTCTTCAAATAAATGTTATATACCATATTAGGTTCTAATCACAGGTTTATTACACAATTTAAATCCATTTTCGCTCGTATGCTTATTTTGACCCGTTAAGGGTATTTAAGCACTTTCGAGCCTAAAATAAGTTTCGATTGCTTCTAGCATTCCATTACCACATTTCTTATCCTATAATCTCCCACCCCAACTGTATTTAAGGTAGGTTTAATGTGGTGATCAATATAAACCAAATTTTACCTCTCGAATCATTATTTTACGGCAAAAACTCAAATAGTGCCATTTAGCTAATACAATACCTCTTTCAGCTTCCATACTTATTCTAAGTATTTACCTAGTCATAAAACTCGTTTCCAAACAACCTTTAAGGGTCGTTTGTTCCATTTAGCCTACAAGGGCGTTTTGGTCGATTTTAGTCTTTCAATTACGACAAGGTCTTTTGAGAGCATGTTTGACCCACAATTCTTCTTTTGAGTTATGATCTTGTTCGAAAAGTCATTATGCTTTTCGAACGCCATGACCCTCTTTTAAAACATTCAGTTTACCCATTTAAGTAACCCATTGTCTATCTAAGACTTCATTTAATACTTATTGAACCTTACGTTCTAAATGAATAATTACTCTATTACACATACCTGGCTCGGGTCAATGTATTGACCTGTTTTAATGCCTTGCTATAATATTCGCTAAATAATAGCGATGCAAATATCATTTCTACATTTATTCCTGAAATCATATAACTCGACAAGAATCATTAGTCGCTATTATCAAAAGGTGGTATCTTCACCCTTTGACCCGTTTGGTCTAAATGACCGATTATATTGGCGAGATGACATGTGTTTTCATCTCGACTATATGACTCGCTCCGATTTACATCGTGCGGTCATTTTACTTATAATTCATTTCTTAACACTTTTCGGCCTATTAAGGCTTACTTCATAAGTGTCTTTTAAAACCAATAGTTATGGTTGACGCATGACCAATTTACCGTTTTACCCTTATTATTTGTTTTGGTTTACCCTATAAGGTAACCATTCCAAAGTTCATTTTCCATTTCTCATAAAATGATCGAATTACCGATTTAACTCCTTTTAAACCATCAACATGGTTTCTTGTCATGCTCGACTAACTTGTTCCGTACGTTTACACGCCGGAACATCATACCTCAATTATGTATTTATCTTATTCGTAACTAATACGATAAGAGAATATTCTTAGATATAAGACTAGTGTAAGCTATACTTACCTTGCATCCGAAATATGTTTTTTTTCCTTCATTCTTGATTCGTTTGACCCGCTTCCTTCCTCAAGCTTTCACCTAGCTCGTTAAGCATCAACTATTATCAACATTTACAAGGTGGTTAGATTAGTCATTAACAATCACGACTATTCCACCTTACTTATTTTCTTTGTCGAAACTACTATTCGACTTCATCACTAGTTAGTTTGACTTTCTAAAGTCAACTACCTTTAATCATATGATATGCACAATTAAGGCAAATCAACATTATGATTAGAACCCGTTTTATCCCATGTCTCATGTAATTAGTCAAGCTTGCCAATTACGCGTTTCACTTGAATTCCAACACTTTACTTCTCATTTAGGCATTTTAACAAACACCTAATGTGCATGATTTCATATAATTCATTAACAAGCTCATAACTTGTCATATAACCCGAATTTTCATAAATCAAACTATTTAACACAAATACTTGCCTTTAAAATTCTGAAATAACTTCACATATGTCAAATTACACTAGAACAACCCCAAATTTCCTAGTGTTTATCAAGTTCTACATAACCCACTAGTCACCTACAATGGTGACCATGGATTTCACTAGAATCTAGCAAAATTTCAACATGTACTTGTCTAGGGTTTACTCCTAGACATTTTAATGTTCCTATTTCATCTACAATTCATACATGCATCATCAGATTTCAAGTTCTCTAAATTCATGAGAATTTCAAGTAGAGAATTTTTGTCAAATTTTACATACCTTATGATCTCCTTGCAATGGGGATCATTAATCTATGCTCGATTTTCGTTTTGGACTTGATTTGCCCCTTCAATTTGACGAATTTCTTGAAGTTTAGGGTTGAGTAGGAGAGCTCTTGGCTCCTGTGATTGTATCGACCAGAACACACACTTAGAGTGTGTGTTTTGGTGTTGGCATTTTTATTAAATTAAAACTAGTTTCTAGTTTATCAACTTTAGTCCCTCTACTTCACACAAGTTATTTAAAGGGTATTTTAACCATACTTGTTCTATTATATCAAGATACTAACTAACTAGGTTAATATTCCTAGTTACTTGGTGGGTCCCGGGAGTTATAACCCGTTCCATTTTAAGTCCCGTTAAATCTCGGGCCTTTTATATACTTTGCTTTCTCAAAGTATTTCTCATCCTTTTAATAAATATTAGATTTATTTATTTAGATCCTAAAATTTACCGGGTAAGTTTTATCACTAACTGTATTTTACCCGTCCTGTAGTATTAACGTGGTTTGATTACCAAACCCGTTTTCGGGGTGTTACAAGTCTACCCCCCTTAAAGAGGTTTCGTCCTTGAAACCTTTTTCTTACATAATTTATTGAGTTTCAACCCAATGTACATAAACTGAGTAACCTTCTAAGCGTTACTCACACATTGACCATTTGTTAATGTCATCAGACAAATATGGTAACATCTTTTAATTACACAACATATGTGTCTTTTATGCGAATTAACGCAATTCAGGATAACGCCTTCTTGTTATTTCGACTCGTTTGGTTAACTTAGCGAAATCCCTCGCCTTATACTTTCGGATTCTTTGTGAATCCATTATTTTCACCCATTTGGATGTTTCTAGTGAGATCTTTCACTTTTACAAACAGACTCTTTCCTTTACGTACTTATTCATTTGGTTCATTCATACAGAACTCGCCGCAAAAATGAATTTCCTGATTTTATCTTATGTATTTAGCACTATCTAGATGTGCTATTAACGAAATTCTACAAGGCATATTACCACATACCTTTCGGCTTATCCTTTTATCGTGCTTTTACTCGAACTAACTTCCCAACACTTTGCTTGTGTTGTCTTGTGATCGCTCAGTATAGGCGATCAATACTTTTTGTTATTATGACCTCATGGACCATCACTACCGTTTTGTACTCACTTACCTTTATTGTTTGGCTTGGCTGAGTAGCCAATTGGCCCCTTGGTCATACACTCTTATCAACTATGTTTATTTCACGCTAATCTTAATATAATAGCGTGTTGAACATTTTCTTAATTTTAATATTGACCTTAGCCAGTCTCACTGACTAGACTTATTAGCCCAGTTACTTTATACCCATCTCTCAGGCTACTATGTGATTTTATTCCACATGACTTACCTGACCGTGATCGCGTCACGTCATGTTTAATTTATATCAAAATTTCATTTTTGAAAATATCACTTTTCGAATATAACGTCTTGCGCCTATCAGTGTCAAGACTTGAACCTTTCATGCGTAATATTCAATTTCCTATCAGAATTCACATTTGTAAAAACGTTATTTCTTACTAAACCAAAGTTTTAGTTTAGGATCTTCTCTTTATCTTTTGTCAATTATCCGTACCAGGATATCGACAGTCCATAATTTATTCTTTTACAGTCTTAGTTTTATGCGGGGATTCTCTACTGGTTCCCTCACTTGTCTAAGTAACCCGTAGGTTCCTTCACTTAGCCTCGTAGGCTATTTCTTTAGGCTTTCACCTCTTTAGGGCGTTTGCCTTTATGATCCTTTTCCTTTTTATTCAGGACCCGTGGGTCAGTTTAGTCCCGTAGACCATTACACTGTTTATAACCCGAAGGTTATAATGATCCCGTAGATCGTCCCTTTTATGTTCGAAAATCATTTGTTTTCGCATCAAAATTTCGTTCACTCCGACTGTGATTCATGTCTGCAATCATTTCATATTTAATTTCCGACCCATTACATGGGTTCATTAATATCTCGCGCTTTTGGTTTGCGCCCATATTTGTATTCAATCTCGTCCCATTACCGGGCTCATTATCCTTTCCAATGTTACGTTTTATCTGACCCGTTTAACTTGTTCGTGTGAAAATTCGTCACTTATGAATGTCAAACTTCAATATTTGTTCGACCCGTTCAACTTTAAAATAGTTGAACATGATTTATCAAAACTTCTATTTACTTTATCTTGTCATCTTTTAGTCATGACTCAAAATCCAAGTCTTTTAACTTTCCATCCGAGTTCCCGTTTCTCGGTCTACGCATGTGTTTCAATCCTTACCCACCAACCGGGTGTTTTACTGAAGTCGTTATTATTGCAACCCTTACGGTATGCATTATGACTTCGTTTCGCTTTTATATTCCTACTTTGTTCTCAAGTTTGGCGTTTTACAAAATCGGCCCGTTAAGAGTCATATTTGTATTCTCCGGGTTCGAGTGTAAGCACACCCCTCCCAATGCATACCTTAATCATTTTACATTAATCCTTGTCCCTTCACTCGGGCTCATCATCCTAATGTAATACGCTTCCATCACCCGGCTGTGCGTTTACATTATTATCAAATATTTTGCTCATTTGATTCATTTGGGTACTTTTTAAGTTAGTCCCATCCACCCCACCCTTACTACATCGGACATAAATGTGTCCATCATAAGAAGTTCATGGTACCACGTGTTCACTACTTACTTGGCCAGAGGAAGCGATCAACACCTGGTATACATGACCTTTTTATAATTTTCACATTACACCCTATGTAAGTAATGCCTCTATTTGTTTTTCTTGGAAACAATATCCCGGATAGGTTTTCTATTCAGGTTTTTCCAAGTTTTCAATCTACATATGCAACTTTCAATTTCTATATATTTGTTGCATATTACTTATTTATGCAATAATTTAAAACGTGCACCTGATAATGCTTGCTCTATCAGGCTCTCCTTTTTCCGTTAACCTTGTTCGTGATCGCTACGCGATTTAGATCCTTGATGAGTATGCTTTGCTTGTCATACATCGGACCGTTTCATCCTCATATCCGTAATTTGTCCAACTCTCGTCATCTTCAGATGCGAGTGTCCTTCAATTAAAACATTCACAAAAGTTAGTAATGTCGTCATCAATAATCGTCCGTATTATAATACAAGGCTTTTCCACTATACGTGTCAACACACGTAATTTCATTGACTATATCTATCCTTTATCGATTTGATTGATGTATCGTGTATTACACGATAACCCTATGTGTTGTTCTTCAACACTTTAATCATACTCAATCATTACTATATACATGTACTTACCGGATTTGCGATCAAGCCTCGAACCGAACACATTTTGTCAACAACCTTGGGCTCTGATAACCAACTTGTAACACCCGGCTTAATAAATCAAGATTTTATTAATAAAATACACATTTAAATGCTAAAATGTG
This sequence comes from Helianthus tuberosus, assembly GCA_030545235.1. NCBI lineage: Eukaryota > Viridiplantae > Streptophyta > Magnoliopsida > Asterales > Asteraceae > Helianthus > Helianthus tuberosus. The sequence continues at coordinate 60,411,253 of CM060444.1, read as the reverse complement.
TCTTTACAAAAACTTTGCATACTAACATCTTCACATGTTAACAACATTTCAAAAATGCAACTTAATGTAATTGGATTCGTCATTTTAAAGATACTACAAAACGCCACGCGGAAGCTTGTATTTTATCGTGTTCGGTTCCTCATCGAGCTTGATCTTCATCCGGGCACTCTTGGCGATCACCTATGATCAAAACCAACTTAAAAGTTAGTTTTGATAGTCAAATATTAAGTTCAAACAAGTACAGGGGTTAAAATGACAAAATTTAAAATTTTTCCAGAGTTAGGGGCGTCGCGTGACGCCAAGGGCCTAGGCGTCACGCCTAGCCCTTGTTTTCACAGACTGTTGCCTTCAGCTGTTGCTGTACATTCCCAGCTCAACCCGATTTCACGGAAACGGCCATAACTTCTTCGTTATTGATCCGTTTCACCCGATTCTTTTTCCTACGCGTCCGTAATTTAATTCTCCATCTTATGAAGTTAAAATCCAACATCCAAAATAAATAAATTTTGAGACTTTCAAGCCTTCGACTCGTTACCTTTTTATCAAATTTTACCCGTTTATGCATTTTATCAAACAAACATATTTGTTTGATTCCTATATCACCTACACTTCTTCAAATAAATGTTATATACCATATTAGGTTCTAATCACAGGTTTATTACACAATTTAAACCCATTTTCGCTCGTATGCTTATTTTGACCCGTTAAGGGTATTTAAGCACTTTCGAGCCTAAAATAAGTTTCGATTGCTTCTAGCATTCCATTACCACATTTCTTATCCTATAATCTCCCACCCCAACTGTATTTAAGGTAGGTTTAATGTGGTGATCAATATAAACCAAATTTTACCTCTCGAATCATTATTTTACGGCAAAAACTCAAATAGTGCCATTTAGCTAATACAATACCTCTTTCAGCTTCCATACTTATTCTAAGTATTTACCTAGTCATAAAACTCGTTTCCAAACAACCTTTAAGGGTCGTTTGTTCCATTTAGCCTACAAGGGCGTTTTGGTCGATTTTAGTCTTTCATTTACGACAAGGTCTTTTGAGAGCATGTTTGACCCATAATTCTTCTTTTGAGTTATGATCTTGTTCGAAAAGTCATTATGCTTTTCGAACGCCACGACCCTCTTTTAAAAAATTCAGTTTACCCATTTAAGTAACCCATTGTCTATCTAAGACTTCATTTAATACTCATTGAACCTTACGTTCTAAATGAATAATTACTCTATTACACATACCTGGCTCGGGTCAATGTATTGACCTGTTTTAATGCCTTGCTATAATATTCGCTAAATAATAGCGATGCAAATATCATTTCTACATTTATTCCTGAAATCATATAACTCGACAAGAATCATTAGTCGCTATTATCAAAAGGTGGTATCTTCACCCTTTGACCCGTTTGGTCTAAATGACCGATTATATTGGCGAGATGACATGTGTTTTCATCTCGACTATATGACTCGCTTCGATTTACATCGTGCGGTCATTTTACTTATAATTCATTTCTTAACACTTTTCGGCCTATTAAGGCTTACTTCATAAGTGTCTTTTAAAACCAATAGTTATGGTTGACGCATGACCAATTTACCGTTTTACCCTTATTATTTGTTATGGTTTACCCTATAAGGTAACCATTCCAAAGTTCATTTTCCATTTGTCATAAAATGATCGAATTACCGATTTAACTCCTTTTAAACCATCAACATGGTTTCTTGTCATGCTCGACTAACTTGTTCCGTACGTTTACACGCCGGAACATCATTCCTCAATTATGTATTTATCTTATTCGTAACTAATACGATAAGAGAATATTCTAAAATATAAGACTAGTGTAAGCTATACTTACCTTGCATCCGAAATATGTTTTTTTCCTTCATTCTTGATTCGTTTGACCCGCTTCCTTCCTCAAGCTTTCACCTAACTCGTTAAGCGTCAACTATTATCAACATTTACAAGGTGGTTAGATTAGTCATTAACAATCACGACTATTCCACCTTACTTATTTTCTTTGTCGAAACTACTATTCGACTTCATCACTAGTTAGTTTGACTTTCTAAAGTCAACTACCTTTAATCATATGATATGCACAATTAAGGCAAATCAACATTATGATTAGAACCCGTTTTATCCCATGTCTCATGTAATTAGTCAAGCTTGCCAATTACGCGTTTCACTTGAATTCCAACACTTTACTTCTCATTTAGGCATTTTAACAAACACCTAATGTGCATGATTTCATATAATTCATTAACAAGCTCATAACTTGTCATATAACCCGAATTTTCATAAATCAAACTATTTAACACAAATACTTGCCTTTAAAATTCTGAAATAACTTCACATATGTCAAATTACACTAGAACAACCCCAAATTTCCTAGTGTTTATCAAGTTCTACATAACCCACTAGTCACCTACAATGGTGACCATGGATTTCACTAGAATCTAGCAAAATTTCAACATGTACTTGTCTAGGGTTTACTCTTAGACATTTTAATGCTCCTATTTCATCTACAATTCATACATGCATCATCAGATTTCAAGTTCTCTAAATTCATGAGAATTTCAAGTAGAGAATTTTTGTCAAATTTTACATACCTTATGATCTCCTTGCAATGGGGATCATTAATCTATGCTCGATTTTCGTTTTGGACTTGATTTGCCCCTTCAATTTGACGAATTTCTTGAAGTTTAGGGTTGAGTAGGAGAGCTCTTGGCTCCTGTGATTGTATCGACCAGAACACACACTTAGAGTGTGCGTTTTGGTGTTGGCATTTTTATTAAATTAAAACTAGTTTCTAGTTTATCAACTTTAGTCCCTCTACTTCACACAAGTTATTTAAAGGGTATTTTAACCATACTTGTTCTATTATATCAAGATACTAACTAACTAGGTTAATATTCCTAGTTACTTGGTGGGTCCCGGGAGTTATAACCCGTTCCATTTTAAGTCCCGTTAAATCTCGGGTCTTTTATATACTTTGCTTTCTCAAAGTATTTCTCATCCTTTTAATAAATATTAGATTTATTTATTTAGATCCTAAAATTTACCGGGTAAGTTTTATCACTAACTGTATTTTACCCGTCCTGTAGTATTAACGTGGTTTGATTACCAAACCCGTTTTCGGGGTGTTACAGCTAATAACCGAAAAGTTACTGATAAGATGATTTAACATGGTGTTTATTTTTATTTTATTATTATTATTTTTTGTGGACCAGAGATTATATTGTGACAACTGGCAAATAACCGGTAATTCCGTACAAACTAATCACTATTTTTATTTCTTAATCTCATGCATTTAGCGTAATTTAATTACGTAAATGTGTCGTTGTAACAACCCGCGTTTTTGAAAGTCAAAGTACAAGTCAAAGTCAAGGGAAGAAAAGATTGCTAAATGCGATCTGTCACTCCTTGCTTAATTATTGATTTTACTTCTAGACTTGTAATCGATATTCTAATTTAAGTTGCTTTAGTTGTATTATGTGGAGTACATGTTAATAAATCACAGTTTAATCGCTAATCGACTTATCGCTAATCGCATCGCAACTCGAATTACAGGTTATGGATATTGTTTTACGTGTGTGTGCTATTATGTGTTACTTGTGCATGTTTATATTTATTTTGGGATGATAACCGCAAATGCAATCGCAACTCTATCACAACGCAATCTCATCGCAAAACACATAATGGGTATGATTAGGTTTATGACTGTTTGTTAGGTTATTTGGGTAAATAAAGTGAAAGACTATCCCATCGCTTACTCGCAACGCACCGCAACATTCAACGCATAAAACGAAACATCGAAAACCAACTCGCAAAACCCATCCGATCGGATGGCCATCCGATCGAACCGCCCTTCGTTCACACCTCTACACCACCTATTTTCCTCTCTTGCCTTTAAATAGCACCTGTCATATCATGAACATTGATGTGACAGCTCTCTCGTTCGACCAGCTTGTTCCAGCCCTCTTTTCTCTCGATTTATCATGATTCTTGTAAGTTTTCAACCCAAACCTTGTACTTCTATTATCTACACACACTTTTACATCAATTTCACCATCAAATCTTCACTTTTCACCATGAAATCCACCTGGTTTGGGGTGTTCTAGGGTGATGTCATCATGAGTTCTTATGAGCTTCAAAGTATGACCTCATTCCACCAAGAACAACTCAGATCTAAGAGATTTCAACATGTTTAAATACTGATTTCTCCTAAAATCTAGATATAATCAAAGTGTTTCAAACTTTTCTTCAATAATCTAAACTTTTCACATAATACCGATAGAATCTGAGCTCGTTCAGGCCTTCTACTCTTTCTCATGTGAAGTGTCGGTCCAAGAACGGATTTCTATCAAAAGAGACAACCGGCTCAAGGGTTGAACATGAATAACCGGCAAGAACAATTACCTGATCGGACGGGGTGATTCCCATCCGATTGGACGACTTGGACTTGGTGGAGTTTTCCGTTGTTTGACACGTTGTCATATCGTCTCGGTGTAATCACAAAACCTTCCAAACTTAACAAACTTCCCAGATTTCAAAACGAACAAGTTACCAAATGGATTGCCGTCCGATCAGATAGCCATCCAATCGAACGACAATCTGATCAGAAGACTTGTGGTTTGCAACACTTAACCATTTTTCACAAAAATGTAAAGAAGGTCTGTTTCAGCGAATCGCCATCCGAACGGATGGCCATCCGTCCGGATGACCATCCGGCTGGATGACCTGATTTGTAGAAACACTTCTTCATTTAGAAAATGCTACAATGAAAACTTCAAAGTCACATCATACACAAACACATCCATCCCAAACGAATGATGATCCAACCGAATGGCCACCCGACCGGATGACCATCCGTCCGGATTGTCATCCGATCGGATGACCCTTCGTCACTCTACCCACTTGCACCGTTTAACGCATCGCTCATCGCTTATGCTATCGTTTCTGTAATCAGGCTAACTCTCCAGCGCTCCCTTCAATCCAAGAGAGTGTTTATTTAATAAACACTATCTGTGAGTATACTCGATCCCTTTTTGCTTTAAGCACTTTTGGGTGTTACATACGTTACTTATATCAAACCACATCGATCACACAACGCAACCACTTTTGTCGCAACCCTCGTCCCTAACTCTCCGAGAACGGGCGGCCGCGGCCAGTTTTGGTGGTATCGGTGTTTATCATTTTGGCAGCGGAAATTTCATCAGGATCGTAGTTAGGAAATATTTTATCAGAGTAAAATACCACGCCTTTATAACATTAAACATATGGGAATTTTCCATGTTTCAAGTACACACATTTTATATGGATAAACCCTATTTTATTTAAATAAAAAACATCTCTTTATTTAGGTAACTTTTATAGCCACTTTTCCAAGCCTTCAGTGCTGTCCAGCTGGCTTCTATTTGACTTTCACATTTTGTTACCTGAAACGCGTTTAAAAACATTTTTTCAGTGGGAAATACTGGTGAGTGAATCTCAGTTTAATCAAGTTAAGTAAAACCATTGTACAGTATTGAAGGCGGTCGCGCAATTACATTTGTTTCCATCTACTTTAATTACCACCCACGGTACTGTCAACCCGACTTGTGGTCATGTTACTACTCACAATGTAGTAACAAATTTTGTATACAAAACCCCAACATACCGTCGATAATTGTAGAATACAAATACTCAATCACTGTTTAATATATTATTAATTAAGTGAGGTTTTGTAAAAACAATTTGCAAAAAGGAGGATTACTCACATTGCTGTCTTAGGGTTTTCCTTAAGGATTTCCTGGTGATTATCTATTAATTACACAAATGCACATGTGTTAGTATAATAACCCAATATTTATATTAATGATACCCTCCCTGAGACGGTATTCCAATGACTACGTCGGGCAGAACCACGACAGCCGTTACGGGAACCCTGGATCAATCGGGCAGCGTATCTAATACGTAACCGGGGGTTATGATACTTACAACGAAGCAGAACTTTGTTATTTAAGGGGTATTATGCCCTAGAATTACGTATACTACGAAGAAATTTGAGAGAGAAATCGAGAGATGAACGAGTTAGACTGAAGGCTGAAGGCCTCTATTTATAGTGCATGTTCGCCTTCCGTCGCGCCCTGCGTAAGCTCCAGCTAGGGCCTTCGCGGCCCGCGAGGCCAGCTAGGGTAGGCCCTAGCTTGGCTGACTCGCCACTAGGCTTGACACGAGTGGTGACACGTGGCGGCTCAGGGGATCCTAGTGTGCTTTAAATGCATGTACGCAATTAACAAGACAAATTAACAAACAATTTTGTGGTTATGTGACTATGTGTTTATTCATCTTATGTTTTCTTTTATGCATTTTGTGTTTTTATACTCTGGATATTCGTTATCCAAATCCTCGCAGGATCTTTCATATCTTCATATGAGGGATTCGTAGCAGGATAGTCAAAAGGTACTACCTTAAATCCTTAATGGGCTTCTATGTAATAGTTAAGACCCTTGGATTATATAGTACCATTCCATGATTCATAAGAGACCCTTTACTGGTCTAGTAAAAAAGATTGATTCACAATTTGGTTAAAGAACGACATCTAGTGATGTAGCTGAACAGACTCCTTGATAGTCTATTTAGATCATTTATTGATTTAATTAAAAGGACTCTATGGCGGTCTAGTCACACTCATCACAGAGTTATTCATTTGGTTTTACACTGCACATTATAAAATAGACTGTGTGAATTGTGCAAGGAATTGTCTAATTATGGACGCGTACATAATTATGAAATTTAGTGCACAGAAACCCAGTAAGATTTATTATGTGTAAGAACCGATAGCGACAACAATAACAAAATGAGAAGGATGTAATGGAGGTACGGTGGACGCACCAATGGCGCTTCATATACTTGTATATAAGTGTCCCTCTTACATTGTAAGCATAATGTTATTAAGGTTACTAGAAGTTCAGAACCCTAACCAATGTTGTTCGATCTTTTCAACTTCATGTTTTAAACTCTCACAAGTTTCCTCTAAATAAAAATTTCGGGACGAAATTTCCTAAAGTAGGGGAGACTGTGACACCTGGGTCACTGCGACCATCAAACAAATGCCAAGCCAATGAAATATTGTATTTCATACTTGGGATCTGTATAAATATGTGTATCTTTTGCACATATCAATTCTTGTTCGATTTCAAGCTTTAAATCGCTTTCTGGAAGGTTATACGCGCACTGATGCGTAAATATAACCCGTTTAATGCAACGAACACTCTGGAATAGTGAAATAGGCTTAACATACCTTAAATAACCTTTACATAACTTAGAAATAAGTTTTGAAGGCTTTGGTATGGCGAAATCAAGTTAAATCGCTTACAGGGACTAAAGTTGACAAACTGCGAAAGCATGCCAATTTGAACTGTAACAGACATTCTGGAACATGACCATAAGTTAAACACACCTTAAATATCCTTTACATATCTTAGAAATAGGCTTTGAGGGGTTCGGTGTGCTAAAATAAACTTTTGGGTCATTCAGGGACTAAAAGCGTCAAAAAGTGCACAAGTTTGCACTTTCGCGCATAACTTACGTTCTGAATACATCCGGGCATCCAAAAATTTATGTAAGCACTAAAATATTTTATTTTAGTGTTTGGCATAAGAAAAATTCATTCGTCGCGTCATTTGGATCGTTTTTCGCGCTTACGCGCATTTCGTCGTAATTAAGCGAACATCGCGATCGTACGACCAAACAAACCAACATCCGACATATTTTTGAGAATTTTTCATGTCCACAATGTTTAGGCATCATTTTAGGGCCTTAACGTTGGTTAAACGGGCCTTAAACATGTCGGAAATGGCCTTAAACACCAACATGGACTGAAACTGTCATTTTGCAAAGTTGTTGTCTGATCAGGACCCTCAGGCGGCCCGCGTAAAACCAGGGTGTATCTTTACACGGCCCGCGTCAGCCTCTCAGACCAGATTTGATGTTTAAACAGGCTGTTAACAGCTGCATTACCCACAAAACCCACTTGCACATGGTAATTCTAACACTAGGGGCTGGTTTTGGATGTGCACATGGTATTACAATACCATGTGTGCAAGTGTATGGCCAAGATCAAAGCACGTTTCCCGATAAACGATCCTAACGGTGCTAGTATTCCTATAAATACCCACCCCCATCACTTGTAAAACCCACAAGAATCCTGATTTGAGAAGCTCTAAGTTGAAACCTTTGTTTCATACCTGAGCTACTTGGATCACGATTAGCATTCGGGGACCCTTCGTAAGTATTCTTTCGTTCTTTTATTGCTTTTCGAGTCTGAAAGTCAAACTTTGTTTGACTTTCTGCGTTGACCAGTTTATGGTCAATGCGAAGTTCGTTTGAACTTCGCAACGTGATTGTAATCACGATGGTTATAGTCCCTTGTGACTATGCCTACTGATTACCACGTTGTCTAGGGTCGTAAGGGTAAGCGATCTAATAAATCGCTTATACCTTCGAACCCGACCCATTTGGTCGATCATTAGGATTCGACCAAATACATTAGGTGACCATAGTATATAGGGAATAACCTTCCGAGGTTATACCTTATGGTCGCTTCGTTAAGTAGTTTTATGATAGGTAGTTTATATGCCTTAGGTAAATTACCAGAATACACTTTTCATGTATAATTGGTAATTAAGCATATGTAACCTAAACTTTTGTCACATAACTGATTTTGTAACATGTTTAGGCATATAACACTTGTCATAGGGCTAGTTAGACGTCTCGAGTGCGCTTTTGCGCGCACGACGCGTTAAAGTAGCATAAGCTACCTTAATGGGTCACGATGGGTCGAAAGCACTTAGGTTAGGTTTCATTTAGTATGTAGGCTTTGTTAAACCATATGACACGAGTCTCTATACTCGTTTGGTTTACGAACCCTCATTCTATCTAAATCCTCCGATTATAAGTCCGGTTTATTAATGTAGTTACCTATATTAGGTACCGTTTGATTTCCGTGATCTCTAGCATTGTTTGGTTGTTACTCAAGGACTACTAAGCAATCTCAAGTGAGTACATAGACCCCTCTTTTACTGTTTTCCAAACTGTTTTGGGGTGAAACACATGTGCCTACTTGTTACTTTCATGCTTTCCATGTTTATTAGTACACTATTAGTACATGATTTCATTACATTTTATGCTATGTATGTCCATTGTGTGCATACTTAGTACATTGTTTTACATTTACATTTTATGCTATGTATGTCCATTTGTTACATACCTAGTACAGTTGTTTTCATCACATGCTTACATTTTGGTATGACATTTGGTTTGTTTAAAATGGAACAACACATTCATTAACATTAGCTACGCCGTTCGTTAGTAGGTAGTGGTACCATAGGAATTGACAACTCCCGTTCCTGAAATCCTGGGTAGGTTTGGATTGGAAGGAATGACCGAATTCGATACACATAACTTAGATAAACCTTTAATTTGATTAAGGGTTTATCGCCTCAGTCTCAAGGCTTGGATGTATGCATTTTCACAACACCGTATAGATGTTTATATCAGTATAGCATGCATTTGTTCCACAAAACATAGCTTTGATTTAAACCATGTTTTACTTCAATACTTTGTTTTTGTGCATATGGTTTAGTTGATATATTTCACTAGTCATACATATCATTTTGGTTACACATTACATGATTTACATTTGACACATAAACATTATTGACATTGGTTATACATTGCATGACTTACATCTTGACATAAACATTTTGACATATTATTCAATACGTTTGGCAATTGGTTTAAACATAGACATCTTACATTGTTGGTTTGGTTCGAGTAAGTGATTTAAGTAACGAGGCGTGTGTAATATGATACAAGCATGGTGGATACGCCGCTGGTACTTCCTATATATAAGTGATTGTATGGTATTACATATCGTAGCGTTATTTGAATCATTTAAATTTGGACATGTAACATTTTATACAAATAACATACTTTTCACAATACATTGTTTTACAAACAACTTAATTTATACAAACTCATTTCACATGGTTATCCACTTAACCATGTGTTATTCTTTTATGCATATATATCATTTGGTTTATTTATCACTTTTCAAATGATTTACAAAACAAAGCAAACTACAAGGTTCATGACTAAACATTTTCTTAAACATAAGTCATGAATCTCATTTTCACAAAACCTATGTATCTCACAGGCATTTTTATGCTGACGTACCTATTTTCACATGTGTTTCAGGATATGTTGCATGGGATTTATCAAGATACACTTAGGCGGACTTGGGCCTTAGCGACAATAAAAGATGCAAGACTAGTTATTTATGTTATGTTTCTTTGATTGTCAAGACATTGTAACTCTTTTAATCAATAAAACAATATTTCAATTTCCATGTGTTATGAAACAATGATTCTGTTACAACACTCCCCGACGTTTCCGCCACGTTTTGTTGTTTTACGTGGTCGGGGTGTGACAGAAAAGTTGGTATCAGAGCTCATGGTTATAGGGAATTAGGTTATTAGTAATACTTTGACCTAGTCTATAACCTTCCTAGGACCCTAACGCGAGTTTACTTGCGTTTAGTCATAAAACAATACTGTCACCTATCCTTAGGCGACAACCACAACAAGAACACAAATTTTAAAACCACTTTGAAAAGCAATCATCTATTCTAGGATGATTGATTAGTAGGTTTTGAACCCTCTATTGTAAGGTTTTGAACCCTATGTTATAAGGTTTTGAACCCTCTAAGTTTTCAAAATCTCATCAAAGTTTGGGTCTTATAATGTGAACACGTGCAAACTGGAAGAGTGAATGCCTGTATCCTGAGTTTTCTGTCTAAGGCTAGAGTGTTTGTACAAATCCCCATAATCGGACCAGTCACTCTTACCTGGGAACTCTTGGGGTGAGTGTTCACTTATAGGCGAGCATGTCTTCAGTAATACATTAATATGACCCGCTTACTTTGATTAGTCACCGTCTCATTTGTTTGCCTTAGGTAACAAACAAATGATCACAATTTCCATGCGTTGGCATTCTGTTTTAATTATCCGATAACCTTTCACCTGTTTCTTCCTATGTCTTTCTTTTTCTTCTAGAATGTCTCTTCCTCTCAGCAACGGTCAAATGTCTGAGCAAATCGCCAAATTTGCCCACCAAATAGGCGAAGTGATTCTGAAGACCGTGGATTTAGGCATTGCCATGTCTCGTCTCAACAATGAAGCCTCTCGTCTCAACAATGAAGCCACTCAAGAGCCACCGAAGGAGGCAGAAGTCAAGCCTGCACCAAGATCAAGGAAGCGTAAGGCTTCAAAGAAACCCGCAGCAGTTATACTAAATCAAGCAGGGCCTAGCCAGAAGGAAACACCACCTGCTAAGAAGCAATACAAGGGAACAGCACCAATATGCGACAAATGTAATGCACACCACTTAGCTCACCTACAGTGTCGTTTGTGTGCATCATGTGGGCGAGTTGGTCACCTGGCAAGTGCTTGTCGATATAACCCAAACCAAGGTGGTCCAAATCAACCCCAAGTCAACCCTACTCAAGCTCGTTTTCCGCCTGGTACTTGCTACAACTGTGGCGAGACGAGCCATTACAGGAACAACTGCCCGAAGATTGTCAGTGCAAATCCAACCCTTGGATGAGCAATTGGCTGAACAAAGGATGTTGCTGTCTTATGCCTTTGTTTCTTTTGTTTTCTTGTAATGCGAAACAATCTGTTTTGTTCATAAATAAATTATTGTTCACAAATTCTGATGTACAATTGTAGTTACATATGTGTATGTCATTACCTATAATACCTACATTAAGGAACTATGTTCCTTACAAACTACTTTTGTGAATTTTCCCATTTTTATGTCTACTCATGATTCCCTCGAAAAATTTTAAGTACTCGTTTCATTCCAGGAGACGAAGTACAAGAAATAAAGGGAAATTATGAGTAATCGTGCTTTTTGCACATCTATGCCATTACATCCTTGGTTAGATAACTAAGGATATTTTCAAATCTCATACCCATTACGTTTTGATTTTTCAACATACACAGTACAAGTATTTCAAAAACAATCTTCATGATCTCAAAACATTTCATATAGTTTGAAAACATTTTTTTTTTAATGCATTGTCTATGTTATTTCAAAAACATTGGCTATGCTTTAAAAAAAAACCTTCATAATTTCAAAATGTTTCATATAGTCTAAAAACAATATTAACACAGTACATTTTCTTATCAAGTGCATGATTTCGAAAAGCATCATTCATATTTTCAAAAACCTTATACATAATTTCAAAATTCATCTCGCATGATTTTAAAACATTTTGTAAAAATATCTACCTAATACACCTACTTTATGATTTCAAAAGTATTATATATATGGTTTCAAAAACGTTAAACACATTTTTCTTAAAAGAACCCCATGCATAGTTTTCAAAAATATTTTCTTCATACATTGACTTAACCTTCAAATTCTGCTTCATATGTCGCCTTGACATATCAAGCATCTCAACTTCATAAGCATTCTTACTTCATGTTTTGACATAAGCACATCCAGTGCAAGGTTTCAAAACATCTTCAACTTCTAAAATCCATATGGGATCTTTTTATCTTCACAATTAGATCCTTGTGGATAATTGTCATGCAAATCAGAGTCCTTAATTGGATTCCTTATGTACCTTAATTCGAACATTTCGGTTCCTAATAATCGAAATCGAATTTTCTTTTTGAATCTTTCTATCTTTATAGTTAGATTCTTGATAACGTTTAAAGTACCAAATGAAATCCACGGAATGGATTCCTAGTGTGCTTTAAATGCATGTACGCAATTAACAAGACAAATTAACAAACAATTTTGTGGTTATGTGACTATGTGTTTATTCATCTTATGTTTTCTTTTATGCATTTTGTGTTTTTATACTCTGGATATTCGTTATCCAAATCCTCGCAGGATCTTTCATATCTTCATATGAGGGATTCGTAGCAGGATAGTCAAAAGGTACTACCTTAAATCCTTAATGTGCTTCTATGTAATAGTTAAGACCCTTGGATTATATAGTACCACTCCATGATTCATAAGAGACCCTTTAGTGGTCTAGTAAAAAAGATTGATTCACAATTTGGTTAAAGAACGACATCTAGTGATGTAGCTGAACAGACTCCTTGATAGTCTATTTAGATCATTTATTGATTTAATTAAAAGGACTCTATGGCGGTCTAGTCACACTCATCACAGAGTTGTTCATTTGGTTTTACCCTGCACATTATAAAATAGACTGTGTGAACTGTGCAAGGAATTGTCTAATTATGGACGCGTACATAATTATGAAATTTAGTGCACAGAAACCCAGTAAGATTTATTATGTGTAAGAACCGATAGCGACAACAATAACAAAATGAGAACGATGTAATGGAGGTACGGTGGACGAACCAATGGCGCTTCATATACTTGTATATAAGTGTCCCTCTTACATTGTAAGCATAATGTTATTAAGGTTACTAGAAGTTCAGAACCCTAACCAATGTTGTTCGATCTTTTCAACTTCATGTTTTAAACTCTCACAAGTTTCCTCTAAATAAAAATTTCGGGACGAAATTTCCTAAAGTAGGGGAGACTGTGACACCTGGGTCACTGCGACCATCAAACAAATGCCAAGCCAATGAAATATTGTATTTCATACTTGGGATCTGTATAAATATGTGTATCTTTTGCACATATCAATTCTTGTTCGATTTCAAGCTTTAAATCGCTTTCTGGAAGGTTATACGCGCACTGATGCGTAAATATAACCCGTTTAATGCAACGAACACTCCGGAATAGTGAAATAGGCTTAACATACCTTAAATAACCTTTACATAACTTAGAAATAAGTTTTGAAGGCTTTGGTATGGCGAAATCAAGTTAAATCGCTTACAGGGACTAAAGTTGACAAACTATGAAAGCATGCCAATTTGAACTGTAACAGACATTCTGGAACATGACCATAAGTTAAACACACCTTAAATATCCTTTACATAGCTTAGAAATAGGCTTTGAGGGGTTCGGTGTGCTAAAATAAACTTTTGGGTCATTCAGGGACTAAAAGCGTCAAAAAGTGCACAAGTTTGCACTTTCGCGCATAACTTACGTTCTGAATACATCCGGACATCCAAATATTTATGTAAGCACTAAAATATTTTATTTTAGTGTTTGGCATAAGAAAAATTCATTCGTCGCGTCATTTGGATCGTTTTTCGCGCTTATGCGCATTTCGTCGTAATTAAGCGAACATCGCGATCGTACGACCAAACGAACCAACATCTGACATATTTTTGAGCATGTTTCATGTCCACAATGTTTAGGCATCATTTTAGGGCCTTAACGTTGGTTAAACGGGCCTTAAACATGTCGGAAATGGCCTTAAACACCAACAGGGACTGAAACTGTCATTTTGCAAAGTTGTTGTCTGATCAGGACCCTCAGGCGGCCCGCGTAAAACCAGGGTGTATCTTTACGCGGCCCGCGTCAGCCTCTCAGACCAGATTCGATGTTTAAACAGGCTGTTAACAGCTGCATTACCCACAAAACCCACTTGCACATGGTAATTCTGATACTAGGGGCTGGTTTTAGATGTGCACATGGTATTACAATACCATGTGTGCAAGTGTATGGCCAAGATCAAAGCACGTTTCCCGATAAACGATCCTAACAGTGCTAGTATTCCTATAAATACCCACCCCCATCACTTGTAAAACCCACAAGAATCCTGATTTGAGAAGCTCTAAGTTGAAACCTTTGTTTCATACCTGAGCTACTTGGATCACGATTAGCATTCGGGGACCCTTCGTAAGTATTCTTTCGTTCTTTTATTGCTTTTCGAGTCTGAAAGTCAAACTTTGTTTGACTTTCTGCGTTGACCAGTTTATGGTCAATGCGAAGTTCGTTTGAAGTTCGCAACGTGATTGTAATCACGATGGTTATAGTCCCTTGTGACTATGCCTACTGATTACCACGTTGTCTAGGGTCGTAAGGGTAAGCGATCTAATAAATCGTTTATACCTTCGAACCCGACCCATTTGGTTGATCATTAGGATCCGACCAAATACATTAGGTGACCATAGTATATAGGGAATAACCTTCCGAGGTTATACCTTATGGTCGCTTCGTTAAGTAGTTTTATGATAGGTAGTTTATATGCCTTAGGTAAATTACCAGAATACCCTTTTCATGTATAATTGGTAATTAAGCATATGTAACCTAAACTTTTGTCACATAACTGATTTTGTAACATGTTTAGGCATATAACACTTGTCATAGGGCTAGTTAGACGTCTCGAGTGCGCTTTTGCGCGCACGACGCGTTAAAGTAGCATAAGCTACCTTAATGGGTCACGATGGGTCGAAAGCACTTAGGTTAGGTTTCATTTAGTATGTAGGCTTTGTTAAACCATATGACACGAGTCTCTATACTCGTTTGGTTTACGAACCCTCATTCTATCTAAATCCTCCGATTATAAGTCCGGTTTATTAATGTAGTTACCTATATTAGGTACCGTTTGATTTCCGTGATCTCTAGCATTGTTTGGTTGTTACTCAAGGACTACTAAGCAATCTCAAGTGAGTACATAGACCCCTCTTTTACTTCTTTTCCAAACTGTTTTGGGGTGAAACACATGTGCCTACTTGTTACTTTCATGCTTTCCATGTTTATTAGTACACTATTAGTACATGATTTCATTACATTTTATGCTATGTATGTCCATTGTGTGCATACTTAGTACATTGTTTTACATTTACATTTTATGCTATGTATGTCCATTTGTTACATACCTAGTACAGTTGTTTTCATCACATGCTTACATTTTGGTATGACATTTGGTTTGTTTAAAATGGAACAATACATTCATTAACATTAGCTACGCCGTTCGTTAGTAGGTAGTGGTACCATAGGAATTGACAACTCCCGTTCCTGAAATCCTGGGTAGGTTTGGATTGGAAGGAATGACCGAATTCGATACACATAACTTAGATAAACCTTTAATTTGATTAAGGGTTTATCGCCTCAGTCTCAAGGCTTGGATGTATGCATTTTCACAACACCGCATAGATGTTTATATCAGTATAGCATGCATTTGTTCCACAAAACATAGCTTTGATTTAAACCATGTTTTACTTCAATACTTTGTTTTTGTGCATATGGTTTAGTTGATATATTTCACTAGTCATACATATCATTTTGGTTACACATTACATGATTTACATTTGACACATAAACATTATTGACATTGGTTATACATTACATGACTTACATCTTGACATAAACATTTTGACATATTATTCAATACGTTTGGCAATTGGTTTAAACATAGACATCTTACATTGTTGGTTTGGTTCGAGTAAGTGATTTAAGTAACGAGGCGTGTGTAATATGATACAAGCATGGTGGATACGCCGCTGGTACTTCCTATATATAAGTGATTGTATGGTATTACATATCGTAGCGTTATTTGAATCATTTAAATTTGGACATGTAACATTTTATACAAATAACATACTTTTCACAATACATTGTTTTACAAACAACTTAATTTATACAAACTCATTTCACATGGTTATCCACTTAACCATGTGTTATTCTTTTATACATATATATCATTTGGTTTATTTATCACTTTTCAAATGATTTACAAAACAAAGCAAACTACAAGGTTCATGACTAAACATTTTCTTAAACATAAGTCATGAATCTCATTTTCACAAAACCTATGTATCTCACAGGCATTTTTATGCTGACGTACCTATTTTCACATGTGTTTCAGGATATGTTGCATGGGATTTATCAAGATACACTTAGGCGGACTTGGGCCTTAGCGACAATAAAAGATGCAAGACTAGTTATTTATGTTATGTTTCTTTGATTGTCAAGACATTGTAACTCTTTTAATCAATAAAACAATATTTCAATTTCCATGTGTTATGAAACAATGATTCTGTTACAACACTCCCCGACGTTTCCGCCACGTTTTGTTGTTTTACGTGGTCGGGGTGTGACATAGGGGCTTCGCGCTCCGCGAGCGACACCAATTTCTTGTTTTTGTTTTATTTTTAATTATATAAGGTATTTTGGGCTTGATTTTCGCATACGGGGTATGTTTTAATACATCTAGGGACATTTTAAATATATTAAGGGTGTCGGAAATTTTTTTGGTGGGTTGTTATATCCTCCCCACCTTGTTTCAGAACTCGTCCTCGAGGTCTACTGGAATAAGTGTGGATATTTCCTTTGCATTTCTGATTCAAGCTCCCATGTGTACTCTGGTCCTCTTTTGGAGTCCCATTTTACTTTGACTAGAACTAATCTTTTGTGTTTGAGATTCTTGACTTTCCTGTCTTCAATTTGTAGAGGCCTTTCTACAAATTTTAACTGCTCGTTTACCTCTATGTCCTTAAGAGGCACTATCAGTGATTCATCAGCTAAGCACTTTTTGAGATTACATACATGAAATACATCATGTATTCCTGCCATTTCCTCTGGCAGTTGTAGCTGATAGGCTACAGGTCCTATTCTTTTAATAATCTCAAAAGGTCCAACATACCTGGGGCTTAGCTTTCCCCTTGATGAATCTGACTACTCCTTTCCAAGGAGAGACTTTCAATAACACCTTGTCTCCTACCTGAAATTCCAAAGGTTTTCGTCTGTTATCAGATAACTCTTTTGTCTGTCACGTGCTGCTTTCAGTCGTTCCTTGACTTGGATGATCTTGTCGGTCATTTCTTGCACTATCTCAGGTTCGGATAGTTGTTTTTCCCCAATTTCTGCCCAAAAAACTAGGGTTCGGCATTTTCGTCCATAAAGTACTTCGAATGGTGCAGCATTTATATTTGTATGATAGCTGTTATTGTAAGAAAATTCTATTAATGGTAAGTGATTGTCCCAATTACCTCTAAAATCAATTACACAAGCTCTAAGCATATCTTTCATCGTCTGAATTGTCCTTTCGCTTTGTCTGTCTATTTGAGGATGATAAGTTGTGCTTAGATTCAACTTAGTTCCCATTGCTTTTTGGAAACTTGTCCAAAAATGAGAGGTAAAATGGCTATCTCTATCAGAAACAATTGATAAAGGAATTCCATGTAATGAAACTATTTCGTTTACATTTAGCTTAACTAATTGTTCTATACTGAAAGTTTTCTTCATTGGTAGAAAATGAGTTGACTTAGTTAGCTTGTCTACAACCACCCAGATTGTATCATTACCTTTCCTTGTTTTGGGTAATTTGGTAACAAAATTCATTGTTATCAATTCCCACTTCCACACTGGCATTTCCAATTGCTGCAATAAACCTGAGGGTTTCTGGTGTTCAGCTTTGACCTGGGAACAGGTTAAACACTTAGAAACGTAAGTTGCTATATCTTTTTTCATTCCTATCCACCAAAAATTCTTTCTTAAATCCTGATACATCTTATCAATTCCAGGATGCATTGTATACTTAGACTTATGGGCTTCCTCTAATATACGGTGGCGTAGGTTTCCTAATTTGGGTATCCACATTCTTTTCTTATGGAATCTCCAAATTCCATATGTTCCTTGTTCTAATTCCTTAATCATTCCTTTTAATTTCTCAGTATCATCATTGATTACTGATTCTTGTGTCTTTCTAATCTGTTTATTTAAATATACTTGTAGATTCAATTTAAGAGAATGTACTCTTTTTGACTTTTCGTGATACTTTCGACTTAAAGCATCAGCTACTACGTTTGCCTTTCCTCCATGATACTGGATATTACAATCATAATCGCTAAGAAGTTCCATACAACGTCTTTGTCTCATATTCAACTCCTTTTGCCCAAAACATACCTTAAACTCTTATGATCTGTAAAAATGGTAAACTTACTACCGTAAAGGTAATGTCTCCAAATTTTCAGGGCAAAAATTATAGCTCCTAATTCTAAATCATAGGTTTAATAATTCTCTTCATGATTCTTAAGTTGTCTAAATGCGTAAGCTATAACCTTTTGGAGTTGCATTAACACACATCCATAACCTATCCTAGAAGCGTCACAATAGACTACAAAGTCTTCAGTTCCTTCTGGTAACGCTAGTATGGGTGCGTTGGTTAATCTTTGCTTAAGAATTCTAAAGGCTTCTTCCTGTTTTGGTCCCCATTCAAACTTAATGGATTTACAGGTTAGCTTAGTTAAGGGAATGGCTATTTCAGAAAAATCTCGAATAAATCTCCTATAATCACCGGCCAATCCTAAGAAACTTCTAACCTCGGTTGGTGACTCAGGGGTTTTCCATTTGGTAATCGCCCCGATCTTAGTGGGATCCACATGAATTCCTTCATGATTGACTAAATGCCCAAGAAACTGTACCTGTTCTAACCAAAACTCGCACTTTGAAAATTTTGTGTAAAGCTTTTCTTTTCTTAATAAACTTAGAAGTGCGTGCAAATGTCTTGCATGTTCCTCCTTACTCTTAGAGTAAATGAGAATATCATCTATAAAGACTATTAGGATCTGAGTTTCTTGTGATTGTGTTTTTGTTTGAGAATTATGAATATGAATGAGTAATTGCAGCGGAATTAAAGTGGAAACAAACTTTCAACACACAATCAAATGGAAGAATTGCTTTCAACACATATGTTTGCCATGAAATCGAATGATTATATTTATTACAATGATTCAATTACACTTGCATGGATGCAATACAATCTCCCCCTCAGCCTGAGCTCACACTGGTTTGTTCGTACATAATGACAAGTGATGAAAGAGCTAATAGAAAAGTACAGGGTACTGTTCTATTTATAGGCACGAGCAAACCACTGAAGCATCTTTGCTGACGTCACCATGAAAGTGACATCTAACCTCCTAACAACCTACAACCACTGATCTAATACAACTACTGCTATTACAAACTACTGATTACAATACATACAAAAGATAAACTAAACTACTGCTTCTCATTCCACTGTTGTGACTCCAGCAGTACTTTGTTTCTTTAGCAATGCTTGACCCATATCAGTAGATTGAGCATCAGTGCTTTAGTCTTCAACAGTCTTTAGCAGTTGTTGAAGATCAGCCGTTGTTGTAGACGAACAGTGGATGGAGGTCATCAAATGTTAGGGCCACTTCCAAGGGGAAAGATTGATGCAAACATCTGCTTATTCTGAATCCACTGATCTGATCCAGTTTTGGCTTTATCAACTGTTCCTTTGGTAGGGTTCAATCCCAACAATCTCCCCCTGGAATAGATGATGCCAAAACCCTTCATTATTCTTGGACTTTTATTGCCTCGTCAAAAATTCCCTAACTTGGCCTTTGAATTGTAATTCAAAGTCCATGGAACTTGTGTCATCCTCATCCCTGCACAGTGGAAGCTCAAGGAGATCTTGAAGATCCTTTTCACCTAGGCCAAGTGCTTGTTCCCTTGATATCTGCTTCACTTTACCATTGGATCTGAGCAATGTCAATACGTGGGTCTGTTTATCAGACTTCCACTTTAGTATTTTTGAATCCTTTGGGTTTCTTGGGAGAGGTTTATTTGTTGATGAATTTGGAGATGGAGGCCTGGTGATGACTGGTTGAGTAGTGTTTGTAGTTTTTGCTAATTCAGGATTTTCTGCTATCATCTGCTGAAGGACCATTTTTTTAATGTAATCCCCTTGTGCTATATCTTCTGCTGTTTCTTTATCCAACTTCTTTTGTTTCCTTCTTTGATAAATGAGGGCAGCAAGTGGAGCAGTGGATCTCCTAATTTGTAGCTTTTGTGGTTTGGTTGGAACCATTGCTTCAGGGTAAACAGGCTTTTGAGGAATATTTGGATTTTTCTTTCTTAACTCTTCCAACTTTTTATAAGAGGCTGTAACCTTATCTTCTAACCACCTTGTGACCTGATTCCTTGACCCAAAATAAGTTGTAATAAGCTCTTCCTTCATTCTCTTCAGCCTTAAAACCTTTTCAGGTACATTTTTCTTGTATTTGGTCCAAACAGGAGGAGTGTGTTTTACTTTGTCTTTGTTCATCTTTTGCACTCTTTCTAACTCCTCTTTAAGCTCAGATATGGTCCATTCTTTATATTGAGCCCTATCTGCCTTGTATTTCTTGAATGCCATGATGTGATCAATGTAATCTTTTCTCAGGCTTTCATCATCTCTTTCTGATAGTTTTTGACAAAGATCTTTTGCAAACTGCTCCAAAGTTCTGACTTGAGTGAGCAGATATTGAAAGTTTCTTTGAATCTCTTTGTCAGATTTTCCTTCTGTGTTTCTTTTGGAGATATCCTCTGCTTGTTGAGCCTTTAACTTCAAATATTCTTCTATGTTATTTGGCCTAGGATATCCTTGAAGAGATGGTAGATGTCTCTTTGCAGGGTCATCTTCAAAATAGAAGGATTTTATCTCCTCTCTAACTGCTGGAAGATCTAAAGGGTACTGGACTCCTGCAGGAGTAATGGCAGTGTTTGGATTAAGAGCTTGTACTGAAGAGAGTGGAACAGGGTTTGGAATGATTGCAAGGGTTAGTGGTTGTGAAGATGTTGGTGGTGGTGGTGGTGAAGAGTTATCATCCAGTATGATCCTTCTCCTTTTGGGTTTAGGAGAGGTTGGTGGTGTTTTGGTGGGTTGAGTGGTGGTGATTTGAGTGGTAGGTGGCTGACTAACAGCTGTTGAAACAATTGGTGTTTCAACCACTGTTGTCATTAACTCAGATGATGTGTCATCTGATGTCTTCTGCTTTTTAGCAGGTGGTTTTTGTGATGGTGGTTTTGTTTGTGATGTGGCAGTGGGTTGTATAGTTAAGGCAGTGGATGAAGTGTGTGTTGATGTATTGGTGGCAGTTGTTGGGGTAACATCTGTTGAAACCACTGAAGTACCAACAGCTGTTGATACAACAGGTGTTTTAACATCTGTTGGTTTGGAGGTTTGATGAGTGGAGTTTTTGGGAGTTTGGGGAGTATGTTTTGTGGCTTTGGAAGGTGTTGTTTTGGGTTGCCTTACTTTTCTAGTAGGCTGTCTCCTTTTAGGCTAAGGATTTTCTTGCTTTTCTTGCTCATCCTTAGGCTCAGAAGTACCCTGTTCTTCCATCTCCATTAAAACTTTCTTCTCCTGCTCAAACCTTGATTTACCCTTTGCCTCCATATCCCTTTTCAGCCTTGCCTTTTCATCAGCAAAGGCATTTAGGGTTACATCAACCTTTTTGGAACCATCTAGCCTAGGGAGATCTGCAGCCAAGTTAGATTTTGCATCTGGCTCAATGTAAAGACCATTTTCCCATCCCTTTTTCTTTAACTGCTTAATTTTCTCCCCCTTTTTGGCATCATTAGGTGGTGGGTTGTCCACAAAAATGATTGAAGGAGGAGCAGTGCCCGTGGTTTTCATCAAATGGGCCTTAATTGCCTTGATGTCTGCTTGTGTATCCTTGAACCTAGCTTCCATTAAATTTCTGATCTTCTGAATTTGAACTTCATGTTGTTGATCAGCATATTCTCTTTGTTTGTGAAGCATAGGTTGAAATAAACTCCATAGCTCAGTGGGAGTAGGAGCAGATGATGGAGCAGATGTTTGAGCTGGTGCAGCAGTGGGTGTTGCCTTTTGTGCTTGTAACAACTGTTGCAGCATTGTTTTGATTTCTGCAACAGTTGTGTCAATCTTGTCAACCCTCTCCGTCAATTCTCGGTACATTAAACCATCACCCAAGTTAATGGGATCATCTGATTTCCCACTAGTGGTGGTTGTATCAGTGGTTGACTTTGGGAAAGTTTCCCAAAAATCATCCACTGATGCCCCTTTTTCTTGGTACTAGGGACTTCTTTCCTTAGGAGGGGTAACCATTTTAAGTGTACCAGTGAATACTGGAAACTCCCTGGTCCTCATAGAGGAAATTGCCTTTAAGGGAGTCTCACTTATGAAACTACTGTCCAAGTGTAAACCAGTGGGTTCAACACTTGTAGTAGCTGCTCCACTTGAACTACTGACAGGAATTACTTGTAATTCCTGCAGTGTAGCCTCCTCAACTATTGGTGGGTTAACAGAGATTGAGACACCAGACTCAGTTACTTGTTGTGGCATATTCTCAGTGATAGGTGATTAAGAAGAACTGATTTGTGTCTGGGCTAAATCAACTGCATCCAATAGAGGTAATATGGTTGGTGGAATTTGTGTAGTGAGGATAGGGGTGGAAAGAGAATTTACCCCGGGAGGTGGGCTGTGGATGATGGAATCAAGTGATTCCAGAGCATCATAACGTGGGGTCCCTGTGCTTACAACCTGATCTTTTTGTGAAGATGCAGGAGGAGTTTTAGGACCGGGTTGAGATCTTTCTTCCAACTGCTGTGAGGAAGTAGCAGCAGTGGTTTCTGGTGACTTTTGTGTTGTCACTGTTAGTTTCTCTGGGATCTCATCTTCCAGAGTTACCTTTTTTGTGGGTTTGGGGGGCTTTTTGGATTTTTTCTGTTTGGGCTTTTTGGTGGATTTAGGCGTGGGTTTCACGGCAGTGGTTGCTGCTAAAGTCTGCTCAGGAACCTCTGCTTGTGTTTTGGAAAATTTTGATAGCCGTGTGAATGTTTCAGGAGTTAGGCTGTTTATTTGACAAGGTTCTCCTTGGATAAGCATATGAGCATTATCCTTTGAAAATTTCTTTTTAAAATAGTAGCTTAGGAACCTTGGAAATAGTAAAAATGATTTTTTATTAACATTTTTGACCAGATCATTGAAGATCTCCTGGGAGTAGTTAAAGTTTTCCTCATTCAATATAGCATAACCCAGATATTGAATCTTCAATGGAATTTCATTAAAAGCGGTAGTTTTATTGGACACACACATTAGGAGGGTATGAAATAAAAACCTTGTGGCAGGAGGAAAACTGCCTTTTTGTAAAGTATATTTTTTCATTTCCTCTTCATACCCTCTTTCAAGAAAATTAGTTTGATACTCAGACTTTGGGAATGAGCTTTGAAGATCATCGAGTTCAAATACCTCCGAAATGGTTTGAGGTGTAATGGTAACTGGAATTCCCTTTATCGAAGAATTAATGGCTAAGGGCTTTTTATCCTTAGTTTCAAGTTTAGCATTTTTCCAAAATTCTTGCTGGGTTTCTAGGTAAACTGTAGCATCATAAGTTAGCAAAGTTTTGTACTTTGAAGACGAAAGAGCATCAATGACAGAGTCGAAGGTTGTGGTATGACTTGGTTTTTGAAGTAGACCCAAGTAGTTGTGAGGAGCTTTGAATGGAAGAGCCATGGCGATTTTGAGTGATTTGAATGATTGCGAGAGGAAGAAGACGATGAGTGATTTGAGAGAAATGGATGGTAACTGCTTTGAGAAAGGAATTTTGAATTCGATTCGACAGTGAAAACCCTGTTTGGGGTTTTGATCAGGGTTTTATAAAGGGAAAAAGTGAATGCTGACGTGGCAGCGGTTACAAAAAGATCTGGCGGCCAAGTACTGCCCATGTGACAACCTCTGGTGAATAATGGAGGACAGTTGTTATGAAACCACTGATAGAGCAATATCAGTGGTTTGCAACGGAAATAAATGAAAACAATGGTTGATTTTAACTATCAGTGGATAGTGTATCAGTGGATGAAAACATTGATGTTTGATCAACAGTATTTACAAGGAAAATGAGAGAACAGAGGTTGACTTTCAGCAGTGGACAGTGTTTAGCAGAACAGGTGTTTGAACCAAAAAAGTGGTTGTGGCAGACTTATAAGGATTAATGAAAATTTTCATTTTTAGCTATTTTTAAGGATAGATTTTTTATTTTCTGAAAACATTTTGATGCTTTTATTCATAGAAAAACAAGGTTTTGCTTGTTATTCCATGTTTAGCATGCCAATCCTTGAGATCAAGCTTTCAAAGGTGGATGTGTCTAATGCTTTTGTTAGCACATCTGCCAGCTGATCTTTAGTTGGAACATGGTGTAGAGAAATCAAACCTTTTTCATAGCAATCCCACATAAAGTGATGTCTGATATCAATGTGCTTGGTGGTTGAATGGGAAACTGGATTTTTGATGATATTTTCTGCTGCCTGACTGTCCAACATGAGAGGTGTCTTTAAGGCAGCGATACCAAAATCCAAAAGTTGATTTTGAAGCCAAAGCAGTTGGGCTGTACAGCTTGCAGCAGCTATATATTCTGCCTCAGCAGTGAATGTTGAAACAACTACTTGCTTTTTGCTTTGCCAAGACACTAAGCAATTGCCTAGGAATTGGCACCCTCCTGAAGTGGACTTCCTTGTTGTGTTGCGTCCAGCAAAGTTACTATCTGAGAAACCTGAAAGCTTGATATTTCCATCAGCTGGATACCAGATACCAAGTGTGGGAGCACCTTTTAGGTATCTGAATATCCTTTTTACAACAATAAGGTTAGACTTTCTAGGGCTGATTGGGATCTTGCACAAACACATGTTGCAAACATGATGTCTGGCCTAGATGCAGTTAGGTACAATAAAGACCCAATCATGCTTCTATAAAGTGTTTGATCAACCAAATCATCCTTTTCATCAGACATGACTATTTTTGTGGTTGCTATGGGTGTACTACATGGTTTACAATCATCCATCTCAAATTTCTTTAAAAGTTCTTTGGCATATTTCCCTTAGATGGATGAATGTACCATTTTGCAGTTGTTTTACTTGGAGACCAAGAAAACACTGGAGTTCACCCATTGCACTCATCTCAAACTCAGCTGTCATGAGTTGTCTGAACTCTTGACATATTTTAGAACATGTGCTTCCAAAAATGATGTCATCTACATAAATCTGGACAATCATCAAGTCTTTCCCTCTCCATTTTAAAAACTGTGTTTTGTCAATTTTACCTCTTGTGAACCCAATGGAAAGAAGAAAAGTGGAAAGAGTTTCATACCAGGCTCTAGGTGCTTGTTTCAGTCCATACAAAGCTTTATTTAGCTTGTAGACATGATTTGGATAAAATGGATCCTCAAAACCTGGAGGTTGACAAACATATACCTCTTCTTGAATTTTACCATAGAGGAATGCACATTTGATATCCATTTGATACACCTTTATGTTGTGGTTGACAGCAAAGGCCAGGAACAGTCTGATAGCTTCCAATCTTGCTACAGGGGCAAAAGTTTCATCATAGTCAATGCCCTCTTCCTGTCTGAAACCTTGAACCACTAGCCTTGCTTTATTCTTGACAACAATGCCCCTTTCATTAGTTTTGTTTTTGAAGACCCACTTTGGGCCAATAGGACTCACACCATCTGGCAGTGGCACAAGCTCCCATACTTGTTGTCTTTTAAACTGTTGGAGCTCCTCTTGCATGGCTTCTACCTAGCTGTTGTCTTTTAGTGCCTCTTGGTACTTGACTGGCTGATGGAGAGATAGAAAACCAGCAAAAAGACAGATGTTTTGGGATTGCTTTCTTGTGAGCACCCCTTCACTGATGTTGCCAATGATTTGGTCAGATGGATGAGACTTCAAGAAGATTAAATCTCCTTTGTATGGAACAATGGCATTTAAAGGTGAGGGCTGCAGATGTGAATCATCTGAGCTAACCACTGCTGGTGACTTTGATGATCCAGCAGTGGCTTGAAATGGAGGTGGGGGAATAGGAGGAACTGGTGTGGAAACATGTTGACTTTTATCCACTGTTTGAGGACTTTTGTCAACAGCGTTTGATGATGTGGAAGCAGGGGTTAATGGGCTACTTTGGTCAACAACTGTTGAGGTAGCAGTGGTTGAGCTTTGACAGCTGTTTTGAACATCTGCTGCTCTACCAATTGATGCAGACTTTTATTGTGGAATGATGAATTCATATCCATAGTTTGATGGAGGATTTTGAGATGGACCTGCACTGTTAGTCTTGACAGAAACATTTTCAAAAGTAAATTTATCAAGATTAAACAATTCTGCAGGGTTTGCAGGGATTTTCATTGAAGAAAGTTCATTGAACTTCACATTCAAAGTCTCTTCCACTGTTTTGGTCCTTGTGTTAAACACTTTGTAGGCCTTAGCAGTGGTTGAGTATCCCAAATGATATCCACTGTCTACTTTAGCTGCAAATTTTGAAATTGAGTCTTTTAAATTTAAAATGAAGCATGGGCAGCCAAATACTTTAAAGTATGAGATCAGTGGTTTGATTTTATACAGAAGTTCATTGGCAGTCTTTTGATGCCTGGGGTTGATTAAAATTCTATTCTGGACATAGCAAGCAGTGTTTACTGCCTCTGCCAAGAAAGTTAATGGCAAACCTGAATCAGCAAGCATGGTTCTGGCAGCCTCAATCAATGTCCTATTCTTTCTCTCAACAACCCCATTTTGCTCTGGTGTCCTTGGAATGCTGTATTGCCTTACAATTCCTTTTGACACACAAAACTCATCCAACTCCCTATTTATGAACTCTGTGCCATTGTCACTCCTGAAGACTTTTACTAGCAAATCAAACTATTTTTCAACCTGTTTGACAAAGTCGTGCAGAATGCCTACAGTCTCATCTTTGGAATGTAAGAAATAAGTCCATGTAAACCTAGAAAAGTCATCTACAATCACCAAACAATATCTTTTCTTGTTAAGACTCATGACTTTTACTGGGCCAAACAGATCCATGTGCAGCATTTGCAGGCACTTGGTTGTTTTGGACTCTTCAATGGACTTAAATGAGCTTTTATGTTGTTTTCCTTCTAAGCAGGAAACACAATGCTCAGGACAGGTGAACAGTTTTTGAGGAAGACCTCTTACTAACCCCAGTTTTGACAAAGTAGTGATTGTCTTGAGATTTGTGTTCCCCAATCTCCTGTGCCATAGTTTTGTCTCTTTGTTAGAGGCAGCTGAGAACCGACAGGCATCCGTCCTGGGCAACAAGTTGAGTTTTTCCATTTTTTATTATTTCTTCAATATTTTTAACCATTTCTGGTCCAACAATCCTACAACAATCCTTAGTAAAGAATGAGCCATAACCCTTATCACTCATTTGTGAGACACTAAGGAGGTTGAATTTTAGACTGTCTATTAGATTGACATTTTCAAACTTATTATTTCCAGACTGAACTGTACCAGACCCCATCACCTTCCCTTTACTATTATTACGAAAGGATATATCCCCCCTCCATGAGTTTTGAATTATTTGAGTAGGGCTCTACATCCTGTCCTGTGCCTGGAGCCTCCACTATCTACGTACCAAAGACTATCTAAGCATGCAAGAGCTCCCTTGGCTGCAACCATCATGGCACAATCACAAGCATGCTCTTTCTCATCAGCCACCTTCTCTTCCTTTTCACCATGTTTCTTCTATTCTTCTTCAGACCAAGGGTCAGACAGTGGTTCCAACAGGGGTTCTGAATTTTCTCCCAACTGTATTTCACCAGCAACAGCTGTAACCACTGCTTCAGCAATTTTGTCCACTGCTTCATCACTTGACTGTCCTTCTTCAGTTTCCAGCTCTTCGTGTATTGACTCTAATGCCATAAAACAAAAATCACATTTAGAAGCATCATTAGTAACATAGAGTGCAAAATTTTCATCACCTAACTCATCAGGTAAGCTGCTCCAGTCAACAAAGCCTTGGGTGAAAAAGCTTTGCTGATCTGGTTGAACCACTGCTGGTGCAGTTTGTTGAGGTGTAGCTTGTTGTACCTGAACCTGAGGAGCAGGGGCCTGGACATACTGTATCTGAGGGACAGTGGTTTGAACATAATGCACAGGCACAGGGGTTTCAGGGTGTGCATAATGAGCAGTGTTTACATGAGCAGCAGGGGCATATTGGGAATAATGCACATTGTTTTGGTTATTTTGTGGTCTAGGGTTTGAGCTAGGATGTGTAATAATTGGTCCATTGGTTTGACTCCTGCATTCCCTAGCAAAATGACCTAACCTATTACACTTACAGCATTTAATCTTTGACTTATCCAGCCCCACTTTTAGGTTCCCATGTAACCCTGGAAATTTTCTCCCTGTCCTTTTGTAAAACTTGCTGGTTCTAACACTCAGCAGTGCAAGTTGGTGCAAAATGTCCATTTCCTCTAAGTCAGTTGGATCAAAATGCTGAAGGTCATTGAATTCAAAGCATAGATTATCAGAGTTCTGGCCTTTTCCAATTGTTGTGAAAGCATAATTGGATGAGTGAGGATCAGAGTTGAAGTTTCCACCAGCAGTTATGTCAATAAAGTGATCATAACTCTGATCCTTACTACTGCCAGACTCTTCCTGACCCAGAAGAGCTGTGTTTACAAATGAGTAGTCATCTGCAACTTTTCCAGACTCTTGCAACTTCTTTTTCTGGTTTAACTCCCTTTTATAGGTCAAGAGTCTACCATGAAGTTGGGTCAGGGTCAGATCTTTGAACCCAACATAATTTCTAGTCACAAAGGCAATTGTATCCCATTTTTCAGGTAGTGACCTAAGAAACCTGCTATTTTGTGTTGAATTAGCAAATTCAACTTTAACAAGTCTAAGCTCACTAATGAGACAACTGAATCGCTCAAACTGTTCTGTTAATGTTTCACCCTTAATGTGACAAAAGGTTTCATACTGTTGATTCAGAATTTCCCTATTATTTTCAATTACTTCTTCAGTTCCCCCAAACTGTTCCTTCAGTGCATCCCACAATTCCTTGGCACTGTTACAGTGTAACAGCCCAGCATAGATTTCATTTGGTAGTGCGAATGCAACGATGCTGAATGCCTTGGCATCTAGTTCAATTTTCTGAAAATCCTGGTCCGTATAGTTCTCAATTTTCTTGG
This sequence comes from Helianthus tuberosus, assembly GCA_030545235.1. Taxonomy (NCBI): domain Eukaryota; kingdom Viridiplantae; phylum Streptophyta; class Magnoliopsida; order Asterales; family Asteraceae; genus Helianthus; species Helianthus tuberosus. The sequence continues at coordinate 60,381,575 of CM060444.1, read as the reverse complement.
GAACAAAAACCTTTAGATCCTCAGCACTCGGCACCATTGGAATATGTGGTCCAAAGATAACCGACTTCCAACATCCGGTATTCTGTTGAGCAAGGATGTGACCCATCCTTCTCTGCCAGATGTTGTATTCATTTCGCTTTAACATGGGTGGTTTGATGAGTGAACCGATGCTATTGTTAACATCTTGTGATTGTGACGTCATCCTGTTTGTTTTACAGGTACTGATTAATCAACTTTGCTCGTGATTAAACCTTACTCTGTTTTTCAACAAAATGAACAATTATAAGTATCAACGATTATGAGCTGAACTTTTACGTCAAAATGATTGTTAGATCAAATTTGACTGTCCTGGCTCTCATACCAATTGTTAGGATCTGAGTTTCTTATGATTTGTGTTTTTGTTTGAGAATTATGAATATGAATGAGTAATTGCAGTGGAATTAAAATGGAAACAAACTTTCAACACACAATCACATGGAAGAATTGCTTTCAACACACATGTTTGCCATCAAATCGAATTATTATATTTATTACAATGATTCAATTACACTTGCATGCATGCAATACAATCTCCCCCTCAGCCTGAGCTCACACTGGTTTGTTCGTATAGAATGACAGGTGATGAAAGAGCTAATAGAATAGTACAGGGTACTGTTATATTTATAGGCACGAGCAAACCACTGAAGCATCTTTGCTGACGTCACCATGAAAGTGACATCTAACCTCCTAACAACCTACAACCACTGATCTAATACAACTACTGCTATTACAAACTACTGATTACAATACATACAAAATATAAACTAAACTACTGCTTCTCATTCCACTGTTGTGACTCCAGCAGTACTTTGTTTCTTCAGCAATGCTTGACCCATATCAGTAGATTGAGCATCAGTGCTTTAGTCTTCAACAGTCTTTAACAGTCTTTAGCAGTTGTTGAAGATCAACAGTTGTTGTAGACAAATGGTGGATGGAGGTCACCAGATGTTAGGGCCACTTCCAAGGGGAAAGATTGATACAAACATCTGCTTATTCTGAATCCACTGATCTGATCCAGTTTTGGCTTTATCAACTATTCCTTTGGTAGGGTTCAATACCAACAAAGACAATTATGAATTTATCCAAATATGGCTTACATATTCGGTTCATCATGTCCATGAATGTAGCTGGGGCATTGGTTAAACCAAATGGCATGACAGTAAATTCATAATGGACATACCTTGTTCTAAAAGCGGTCTTAGGAATGTCCTCTTCCTGTACCTTTAATTGATGATATCCTGACCGTAAATCAATCTTTGAGAAAAATCGAGCTCCTTGCAATTGATCAAATAAATCATCGATTCTCGGTAATGGGTACCGATTTTTAATCTTGACTTTATTCAATTTGTGGTAGTCAATGCACATACGCATCGATCCGTCTTTCTTTTTAACGAATAAGATCGGCGCTCCCCACGGCGATGAACTTGGCCGTATGAATCCTTTTTCCAACAACTCGTCTAACTGTTTCTTCAGTTCCTGCATTTCTGCGGGTGCCAAACTATACGGCGCTTTGGCAATTGGTGCTGTCCGTGGTAGTAGGTGGGTTCTAAATTCGACTTCTCTGTCTAGAGGTAGTCCTGGTAGTTCTTCTGGAAATACATCTGAAAACTGAGATACTACAGGATATCTTTCAATTCTTTTCCTTTAGTGTTAGTGATTACGGAAATCAAATACACTAATGATCCTTTTTCTTATATAACTTGCTATTTTCATCACAGAGATGAATTTTGTGGATCTAGAGGGCTTATCTCCTTTAATTGTGATCTTTCACCCCTCGGTGAATTTACTTGAATTGACTTTCGATCACATAAAATACTGGCTTTATTGGCTATTAACCAATTCATTCCTAATACAACATCAAATCCTGCCAGGTTCATTGGGTAAAGGTTTGCAATAAACTTTTGATTTAAAAATTCTATTCTTGCTCCCTGCAAGATTTCAGAAATCTTAATTGTTTCCCCGTTGGCTGTCTCTACTAGACATTCTTGTGGGAGTTTAGTTAATGGTCGATTGAGAAGTTTGCAAAATGAAGTATTAATAAAACTTTGGTTTGCACCAGAGTCGAATAATACTTTAGCAAAAACATCATTAACTAAAAACTTACCGGCTATAACGTCCGGAATCATCTTGGCTTCTTCTACAGTAAGAACAAATGCTCTAGCATTTTTAGTAGTCTTGTTGTTCATGGCTGGAGCTAGTTTCGGAGAGTTCGGCTTGATGTGACCTTTTTCTCCACAGTTGAAGTACATTCCATTATTAGGTTTCTTCCTTCAATCTTCTTCCTTGTGTCCTGGTATCTTACAGAAATTGCAGTAAGTGGAGCATTTTCCAGAATGCTTCTTCTTGCAGGCCTTGCAGTAGGGTGCAGAGGTAAAACCTACATTTTTTCCACGGTTGGAATTTCCATAACGAAATTCTTGGGTAAGTTTCTGAGCTAAGTTTCTCCTTTGGTCCTCTTCTCGTGTACGTACTAATTCATCAGTCAAGGTGTTTGCTAGTTCCACAGCTTCCTCTATGGTTTGGGGTCTAGCGTCCTTACTACATGCCTAATCTCACTGATTAATCCCCAGATGTAACGGGAGATTAATACTGGTTCAGGTGATGCAAGGGTCGGCTCTATTCTAGCATATTCGAAGAATAATATAGTGTAACCCTTACTATCCACTCCAGTCATTCTAAGGTTTAAGAACTTATTTGCTATCTGTTCTTTTTTATTGGGAGGGCATAATTTCCTTTCTATCATGTTCTTAAATTCCTCCCATTCCATATTGTAGACTCTGTCACTTCCCCTAGAATGGAGGATAGTGTTCCACCATTCTAAGGTTGAATTCTTAAACAGATTGGAAGCAAACATTATTTTATCTTCTTCTGTGCATTTGCTTATTTTTAAGACTGCCTCAGTCTTTTCTATCCAACGTAGAGCTGCAATGGCCCCTTCATTTCCTGAGAATTCCATTGGTTTACAAGACCAGAATTCTTTATAAGAACAACCATAAGACATGGTTCTTCTTATTTTGTGTAACACCTGTGTCATTTCAACCATCAAACAAATGCCAAACCAATGAAATATTGTATTTCATACTTTGGACTTGTATAAATATGTGTATCTTTTGCACATATCAACTCTTGTTCGATTTCAAACTCTAAATCGCTTTCTGGAAGGTTATACGCGCACTAATGCGTAAATATAACCAGTTTAATGCAACGAACACTCCGGAATAGTGACATAGGCTTAAAATACCTTAAATAACCTTTACATAACTTAGATATAAGTTTTGGAAGGTTTGGTGTGGTGAAATCAAAGTTTAATCGCTTACAGGGACTAAAGTTGACAAACTGCGAAAGTATGCCAATTTGAACTGTAACAGACATTCCGGAACATGACCATAAGTTAAACACACCATAAATATCCTTTACATAGCTTAGAAATAGGCTTTAATGGGTTCGGTGTGCTAAAATAAACTTTTGGGTCATTCAGGGACTAAAAGTGTCAAAAAGTGCACAAGTTTGCATTTTCGCGCATAACTTACGTTCTGAATACACCCGGACATCCAAAAATTTATGTAAGCATGACTATATTATATTTTAGTGTTCGCCATAAGAAAAATCCATTCGTTTCGTCATTTGGATCGTTTTTCGCGCTTGTGCGCATTCCGTCGTAATTAAGCGAACATCGCGTTCGTACGACCAAACGAACCATCATCCGAGATATTTTTGAGCATGTTTTGAGTTCCCTATACTTTAACTTCATTTTAGAGCCTTGAAATGAGGTTAACGGGGTTCAAACGCATCGAAAAAGGCCTTAAAACACAACAGGGACCAAAACTGCCAATTTGGAAACATTTCTGAAACAGAGGGTCAGTGGCGTAGTGCGAGCCCTAAGGGCCTATGCAGTCGCGCTACGCGACTGCCTATTCTGGGCAGAAAACATGCAGAAACTCAGTTTTTCGCTTTCGGGACCAGATTCGACGTATTAACAGCTGTTAACAGCTGTTTTCCACTCCTTAATCCCTTGCCACATGTTGATACCCTATGGTGAGTGGCCAATTTAGTCACCATAACATCTCGACAAGTGTACGGATACGATTAAGGCACGTTTTCCATGAAACGATCTTAACGGTTCGGGTATTCCTATAAATACCCCATACCCCCCATTGCTAAAATCACTAGAATTCTGATTTGAGAACCTCTAAGTTGAAACCATTGTTTCATACCTGAGATTCTTGAATCGGGATTAGCATTCGGGGACCCTTCGTAAGTATTCTTTCGTTCTTTTCCTTATTTTATTGCTTTTCGAGTCCGAAAGTCAAACTTTGTTTGACTTTCAGCGTTGACCAGTAATGGTCAATGCGAAGTTCGTTTGAACTTCGCAACGTGAGTGTAATCACGTTGGTTATAGTCCCTTGGGACTATGCCTACTGATTACCACGTTGTCTAGGGTCGTAGGGTAAGCGATCTGATAAATCGCTTATACCTCGAACCCGACCCAGTTTGGTCGATCATTAGGATCCGACCAAACACATTAGGTGACCATAGTAGGTAGGGAATAACCTTCCGAGGTTATACCCTATGGTCACATCGTTTAAGTAGTTGTATGATAGGTAGTTTATATGCCTTAGGTAAATTACCAGAATACCCTTTTCATGTATAATTGGTAATTAAGCATATGTAACCTAAACCTTTGTCACATAATTGATTATGTAATATGTTTAGGCATATAACACTTGTCATAGGGCCAGTTAGGCGGTCCGAACGCGTTTCACGCGAACGACGCGTTAAAGTAGCATAAGCTACCTAAACGGGTCGTAATGGGTCGTAGACACTTAGGTTAAGTTTCATTTAGTATGTAGGCTTTGTTAAACCAAATGACACGAGTCTCTACACTCGTTTGGTTTACAAACCCTAATGCTACCCAGTCTTCCGATTTAGGTCCGGTTTATTAATGTAGCTACCTATAATAGGTGCCGTTTGATATCCGCGATCTCTAGCATTGTTTAGTTGTTACTCAAGGACTACTGAGCAATCTCAAGTGAGTACATAGACCCCTCTTTTACTGTTTTCCAAACTGTTTTGGGGTGGAACACATGTGCCTACTTGTTACTTTCATGCTTTCCTGTTTTAACATCATATACTGCTATGTTCGTTAGTACATTATAGTACATGATTTTATGACATTTCATGCTAGGTGTGCCCAATTGTGTGCATTACTTAGTACATCGTTTTACATGACATTTTGACATAGACATTTGACATAGACATTTCGGCATAGACATTTTAACATGATTGACATTTGATCATGCATTTCCCATAAAACATAACTTTGATTTAAACCAAGATTTACTTCAATACTTTGGTTTTGTGCATATGGTTTAGTTGAGACATTTCACTTGCCATACATGACATCTTGACATAGACATTTGACATGGATATTTGACATAGACATTTTGATACGATTTACATCTTGACATGAACACTTTGACATATTACCCAATACATTTGACAATTGATTTAAACATAGACTTCTTACATTGGTTGGTTTGGTTTGATTAAGTGATTAAGTAACGATGCGTGTGTAATATGATACAAGCATGGTGGATACGCCGCTGGTACTTCCTATATATAAGTGTTTGTATGGTATTACATATCGTAGCGTTATTTGAATCATTTCAGTTTGAGACATATAACATTTTATACAAATAACATACTTTTCACAAGACATTGTTTTACAAACAACTTATCTTATACAAATCCATTTTACTATGGTTATTCATTTAACCATACATTATTCACTTATTTATACATATCATCTGAACTCATTGTTTTTCAAATGATTTACAAAACAAAGCAAATAACAAGGTTCATGACTAAACATTTTCTCAAACATAAGTCATGGAACCTATTTTCACAAAACCTATGTATCTCACAGGCATTTTTATGCTGACGTACCTATTTTCACATGTGTTTTTCAGGAACTGTTGCATAAGATGATCAAGATACACATAGGCAGACTTGGGCTTTAGTGACAATAAAAGATGCAAGACTAGTTAATTATGTTGTATTTCTTTGTTTGTTAAGACATTGTAACACCTTTAATCAATAAAACGAAACTTCAATTGCCATGGATTTGAAACAATTAATTCTGTTACAACACTCCCCGACATTTCCGCCACGTTTTGTATGTTCCACGTGGTCGGGGTGTGACAGAAAAGATGGTATCAGAGCCAATGGTTATAGGGAATTAGGTTATTAGTAATGCTTTGACCTAGTCTATAACTTTCTTAGGACCCTAACGCGAGTTTACTTGCGTTTAGTCATAAAACAATACCGTCGCCTATCCTTAGGCGACGACCACAACAAGAACATAATTTTTCGAAACCGCTTTGAAAACTAATCATCTGTTCTAGGATGATTGATTACTATGTTTTGAACCCTCTATTGTAAGGTTTTGAACTCTCTATTATAAGGTTTTGAACCCTTTGAATTTTCAAAATCTCGTCAAGGTTTTGGGTTTTAAATAATGTGAACACGTGCAAACTGGAAGGGTGAATGCCTGTATTCTGGGTTTTCTGTCTAGGCAAGCACTTCGTATACATCTCATCAGACGCGAGACCAGTTGTGCTTACCTGGGAATTCTTGGGATGAGTGTTCACTTATAGGCGAGCATGTCTCCGCGATACATTATATTGACCCATTTACTTTGATTAGTCACCATCTCATTTGTTTGCCTTTGGTAACAAACAAATGGTCACAATCTTCATGTGTTGTTATTCTCTTTTGACTATCTTTCGCTTGTTTCCTCCTATGCCTTTCGTTATCTTCAAGATGCTTCTTTATCGCAACAACAAAGTCCGAACTAGGTGCTGCAATTTCCCAACAAATAGGCGTCGTACTCCAGAAGACCGTTGATTTAGCTATCACCATGACTCGTCTCAGGGATGAAGCTGTGTAAGGGAACCGCTCCTTGGAGAAATCAATGCAACCTTCATCATCCAAATCAAATACCATGTTTCAAATGTACCCACGGTGGACGATGGAGACATTTGGTTAACATGTGCCGCTTTGCAATCCAAAGCAAAGCTGTTACAAATCCTGCTGCTGCTCAACCTTCAAACTCTGCTTCATATGTCGCTTGGCATATCTGGCGCCTCAACCTCATGAACTTTCTACCTTGTGTATCGACTTAAGCACGCCTAGTGCAAGGTGTCGAAGCACCTCTCGTTACACAAATTCCAAAATCCATTTAGGATCTTTCTATCCTCATAATTAGATCCTTGTGGATGGGTATCACTCAAATTGGAGCCCTTAATTGAATTATTCGTATGCCTTAATACGTACATTACGATTCAATAAGGACAAAGCCGAATTCTTATTAAGATCTTTCTATCTTCATAGTTAGATTCTTGCTAATGTTTAAAGTACCAAATGAAATCCATGAAATGGATTCCTAGTGTGCTTTAAATACATGTACATAATTAACAAAACAAAACTTACAAATTAAAGATCTAGATAAACAATTTTGTGGTTATGTGACTATGTGTTTATGCATTTTTTGTGTTTTTGTATACTCTAGATGTTCGTTATCCAAATCCTCATAGAATCTTTCTTACCTTCATATGAAGGATTCATAGTAGTATATTCAAAAAGGTACTATCTTAAATCCTTAATGGACTTCCACATTGTAGTTAAGTCCCTTGGATTATAAAGTACTATTCCAAAGTTTAAGGGAAACATGTGTTGAAAAGTTAAATAGATCCTCCGTCGATCTAAAGTTAAATACATCCTACGTCGGTGTAGTAAAATGTTTCTCTTAGGTAGTAAAGTTAAATAGATCCTCCGTCGATCTAAAGTTAAATACATCCTACGTCGGTGTAGTTAAATGTTTCTCTTAGGTAGTAAAGTTAAATAGATCCTCCGTCGATCTAAAGTTAAATACATCCTACGTCGGTGTAGTTAAATGTTTCTCTTAGGTAGTAAAGTTAAATAGATCCTCCGTCGATCTAAAGTTAAATACATCCTACGTCGGTGTAGTTAAATGTTTCTCTTAGGTAGTTGAGTTAAATAGATCCTACGTCGATCTAAAGTTAAATAGATCCTCCGTCGATCTAAAGTTAAATACATCCTACGTCGATGTAGTTAAATTTTCCCCGTAGGTAGTTGAGTTAAAGAGATCCTACGTCGATCTAAGTTAAATTGATTGGTCCGACAATCTAGTTAAATACATCCTACGTCGATGTGGTTAAATTTTCCCCGTGGATAGTTTAGTTAAAGAGATCCTACGTCGATCTAAGTTAAATAGATTGGTCCGACAATCTAGTTAAATACATCCTACGTCGATGTGGTTAAATTTTCCCCGTGGATAGTTTAGTTAAAGAGATCCTACGTCGATCTAAGTTAAATAGATTGGTCCGACAATCTAGTTAAATACATCCTACGTCGATGTGGTTAAATTTTCCCCGTGGATAGTTTAGTTAAAGAGATCCTACGTCGATCTAAGTTAAATAGATTGGTTCGACAATCTAGTTAAATATGTCATGTATTTATGTAGTTAAATAGGTCCTCGGGTGGTCTAAATCAAGAGATTGTTCGTTAATCTAATCCTTTGGTGACCTAGTTAAAGAGACTCTATTGAAGTCAAGTTAATTCACCACAGGATTATTCGTTTGATTTTCCCCATACGCATTATGAAATAAACTGTGCGGACTGTGCAAGGAACTACGTAATTATGGAGGCCTACATAATTATGGAGTTCAGTGCATAGGAACCACAGGAAGTTTTGTCATGTGTTAAGACCAACAGTGGCAAGAGTAATGATACGGGAGAAGTCTTGGACTTTGACCAATGTCATTTATTCTCACACTACCCAATTCTGATTTCAAGCACACACAAGTTTCCTATGATAATTCTTCACGGGAACTGTTCTCCTGTCTATAGTTCAAAACTCCATGTTTTGTTACTACAATGACTTCAATTTGAGGGTTGACATCTTTGCTAAGAATCCTAACATGGCCCAGAGTTTTACTTAAGGGCTCAATGGATTTGTCTGAAGGCAAAACCGTCACAGCTGTCTCCACAAGTTTCCTCTAAAAACTAAATTTCGGGACGAAATTTCCTAAAGTAGGGGAGACTGTAACACCTGTGTCATTTCAACCATCAAACAAATGCCAAACCAATGAAATATTGTATTTCATACTTTGGACTTGTATAAATATGTGTATCTTTTGCACATATCAACTCTTGTTCGATTTCAAACTCTAAATCGCTTTCTGGAAGGTTATACGCGCACTAATGCGTAAATATAACCAGTTTAATGCAACGAACACTCCAAAATAGTGACATAGGCTTAACATACCTTAAATAACCTTTACATAACTTAGATATAAGTTTTGGAAGGTTTGGTGTGGTGAAATCAAAGTTTAATCGCTTACAGGGACTAAAGTTGACAAACTGCGAAAGTATGCCAATTTGAACTGTAACAGACATTCCGGAACATGACCATAAGTTAAACACACCATAAATATCCTTTACATAGCTTAGAAATAGGCTTTAATGGGTTCGGTGTGCTAAAATAAACTTTTGGGTCATTCAGGGACTAAAAGTGTCAAAAAGTGCACAAGTTTGCATTTTCGCGCATAACTTACGTTCTGAATACACCCGGACATCCAAAAATTTATGTAAGCATGACTATATTATATTTTAGTGTTCGCCATAAGAAAAATCCATTCGTTTCGTCATTTGGATCGTTTTTCGCGCTTGTGCGCATTCCGTCGTAATTAAGCGAACATCGCGTTCGTACGACCAAACGAACCATCATCCGAGATATTTTTGAGCATGTTTTGAGTTCCCTATACTTTAACTTCATTTTAGGGACTTGAAATGAGGTTAACGGGGTTCAGACGCATCGAAAAAGGCCTTAAAACACAACAGGGACCAAAACTGCCAATTTGGAAACATTTCTAAAACAGAGGGTCAGTGGCGTAGCGCGAGCCCTAAGGGCCTATGCAGTCGCGCTACGCGACTGCCTATTCTGGGCAGAAAACATGCAGAAACTCAGTTTTTCGCTTTCGGGACCAGATTCGACGTATTAACAGCTGTTAACAGCTGTTTTCCACTCCTTAATCCCTTGCCACATGTTGATACCCTATGGTGAGTGGCCAATTTAGTCACCATAACATCTCGACAAGTGTACGGATACGATTAAGGCACGTTTTCCATGAAACGATCTTAACGGTTCGGGTATTCCTATAAATACCCCATACCCCCCATTGCTAAAATCACTAGAATTCTGATTTGAGAACCTCTAAGTTGAAACCATTGTTTCATACCTGAGATTCTTGAATCGGGATTAGCATTCGGGGACCCTTCGTAAGTATTCTTTCGTTCTTTTCCTTATTTTATTGCTTTTCGAGTCCGAAAGTCAAACTTTGTTTGACTTTCAGCGTTGACCAGTAATGGTCAATGCGAAGTTCGTTTGAACTTCGCAACGTGAGTGTAATCACGTTGGTTATAGTCCCTTGGGACTATGCCTACTGATTACCACGTTGTCTAGGGTCGTAGGGTAAGCGATCTGATAAATCGCTTATACCTCGAACCCGACCCAGTTTGGTCGATCATTAGGATCCGACCAAACACATTAGGTGACCATAGTAGGTAGGGAATAACCTTCCGAGGTTATACCCTATGGTCACATCGTTTAAGTAGTTGTATGATAGGTAGTTTATATGCCTTAGGTAAATTACCAGAATACCCTTTTCATGTATAATTGGTAATTAAGCATATGTAACCTAAACCTTTGTCACATAATTGATTATGTAATATGTTTAGGCATATAACACTTGTCATAGGGCCAGTTAGGCGGTCCGAACGCGTTTCACGCGAACGACGCGTTAAAGTAGCATAAGCTACCTAAACGGGTCGTAATGGGTCGTAGACACTTAGGTTAAGTTTCATTTAGTATGTAGGCTTTGTTAAACCAAATGACACGAGTCTCTACACTCGTTTGGTTTACAAACCCTAATGCTACCCAGTCTTCCGATTTAGGTCCGGTTTATTAATGTAGCTACCTATAATAGGTGCCGTTTGATATCCGCGATCTCTAGCATTGTTTAGTTGTTACTCAAGGACTACTGAGCAATCTCAAGTGAGTACATAGACCCCTCTTTTACTGTTTTCCAAACTGTTTTGGGGTGGAACACATGTGCCTACTTGTTACTTTCATGTTTTCCTGTTTTAACATCATATACTGCTATGTTCGTTAGTACATTATAGTACATGATTTTATGACATTTCATGCTAGGTGTGCCCAATTGTGTGCATTACTTAGTACATCGTTTTACATGACATTTTGACATAGACATTTGACATAGACATTTCGGCATAGACATTTTAACATGATTGACATTTGATCATGCATTTCCCATAAAATATAACTTTGATTTAAACCAAGATTTACTTCAATACTTTGTTTTTGTGCATATGGTTTAGTTGAGACATTTCACTTGCCATACATGACATCTTGACATAGACATTTGACATGGATATTTGACTTAGACATTTTGATACGATTTACATCTTGACATGAACACTTTGACATATTACCCAATACATTTGACAATTGATTTAAACATAGACTTCTTACATTGGTTGGTTTGGTTTGATTAAGTGATTAAGTAACGATGCGTGTGTAATATGATACAAGCATGGTGGATACGCCGCTGGTACTTCCTATATATAAGTGTTTGTATGGTATTACATATCGTAGCGTTATTTGAATCATTTCAGTTTGAGACATATAACATTTTATACAAATAACATACTTTTCACAAGACATTGTTTTACAAACAACTTATCTTATACAAATCCATTTTACTATGGTTATTCATTTAACCATACATTATTCACTTATTTATACATATCATCTGAACTCATTGTTTTTCAAATGATTTACAAAACAAAGCAAATAACAAGGTTCATGACTAAACATTTTCTCAAACATAAGTCATGGAACCTATTTTCACAAAACCTATGTATCTCACATGCATTTTTATGCTGACGTACCTATTTTCACATGTGTTTTTCAGGAACTGTTGCATAAGATGATCAAGATACACATAGGCAGACTTGGGCTTTAGTGACAATAAAAGATGCAAGACTAGTTAATTATGTTGTATTTCTTTGTTTGTTAAGACATTGTAACACCTTTAATCAATAAAACGAAACTTCAATTGCCATGGATTTGAAACAATTAATTCTGTTACAACACTCCCCGACATTTCCGCCACGTTTTGTATGTTCCACGTGGTCGGGGTGTGACATTTTGGGAATGAGCAATTGAAGTATGGGTCTATTGTTCACGCTATTTTCTGGTTCAATGGGTCGTTTACTATCACGGTTACTTTTATTATCAGCTTCCCTAACCATTTGGATAATATATGGTATCGCGTCTATAATCCCTTGTGCCACTATGTGTTGGATGGCACTGTTATCCACTTGGTTTCCATTGTTATTGTTGTTCTGATTATCGTTATTCTGGTTTTCCGGGTTATTATTCGGGTGTTCTTGATTCACTTGGTCGGCCATCTGAATTATAAACAATTACCGCATATTAATATCACAAGATAATATTTAATATAAACAATCACATAACACGCATGTTGATCAAAATCGTCAAACATTGCGACTTACTCTTTCTTATATATTATGCATTTAGTGCAAACTGAAACTGAAATTTAAAATTACAATACTATTAGGCATCAGTAGATATTGTCTAGTTTTTTTTCAAACATACACACATATTATATATCATTTTATTATTATTATTATTATTATTATTATTATTATTATTATTATTATTATTATTACTACTACTATAACCATCACTGATATGGGTTCATCCAGAACTCCATATTACGCTCGTCATACTTCCAGACGAGTCGTTCTCCTATCTGCCTCATCCTTTCACTACCTTCTAAAATCTCCTCACCAAAGGTTCGGAGTTCTTGCACATTCTCTGCACTCATTGGGGGTGCAGGGGCTGGTACTGGGTTTGGGAAATAGGGCATGGGTTCCTGGTAAGGATAAGGATTCTCTAGAGTTTCCTTGATGTATGGGTCATTATCGTAGTTGGGATCTTGAGGGTCCAAGTCTGGGTAGGCTGCTAAGTTTGGCATGGGTTCGTCTTCTGGTATTGGCTAACGTTGCTGGTAATCCATATTGTCGTCTAACCACGGGTCGTAGACTGGGTCTAAGGGATTGGAAGCTGGTATTCTAGGTATCTCAGCTGGGTTGAAATCAGGCATTGGGATTTGATTTTCTGGGTTGCTTTCAATTTCCATTGGCTGAGCGGGAAATAGTGGTAAGGGCTGGGGTGCTATGAGTTGCTCAAGGTTTGGGTCAGCAGCTGTAGTTGCTAAGATATGGAAATTTGCTAAACTCCTATTGAGCATATCCTGGGTGTGAGCATCTGTTTCTCTTTAAACAGCTGCTAAAGCACGTTGTTGTTGTAACTTTTTCATTCTTTTCCTACGTTCATACGCTCCTCTACTGAACCATCCTCTCTTTTTAGGAGGGAATGGCTCTTCAGACTGAGCCTTAAACACGAATATCCCATCTTCATTATCAGCTGAATACGCTGAGAGGGCAGGCTGTGAAGAGGTGCCTTCACTCCTAGGTGAGCTGGACAACTGACGGTAGGCGTCGGAAGGTCCTTGGTCACTCATACTGTAAACTAACAAATAGTCAAATAACACACAACAGTAAAATACATATATGCACGCATTTCTCTAATTTATTTCCTAATATTTTGAATAATATCTTGGTGTCAGCAGAACACTTCTGTGGCTGAATCAGTGGCTTAGCTCTGATACCACCTTCTGTCGCAACCCCCGTCCCCTAACTCTCCGGGAACGGGCCGCCGCGACCAGTTTTGGTGGTATCGGTGTTTATCATTTTGGCAGTGGAAATTTCATCAGGATCGTAGTTAGGAAATATTTTATCAGAGTAAAATACCACGCCTTTATAACATTAAACATATGGGAATTTTCCAAGTTTCAAGTACACACATTTTATAGGGATAAACCCTATTTTATTTAAATAAAAAAGATCTCTTTATTTAGGTAACTTTTATAGCCACTTTTCCAAGCCTTCAGTGCTGTCCAGCCGGCTTCTATTTAGCTTTCACATTTTGTTACCTGAAACGCATTTAAAAACATTTTATCAGTGGGAAATACTGGTGAGTGAATCCCAGTTTAATCAAGTTAAGTAAATCTATTGTACAGTATTGAGGGCGGTCGCGCAATTAAATTTGTTTCCATCTACTTTAATTACCACCCACGGTACTGTCAACCCGACTTGTGGTCATGTTACTACTCTCAAGGTAGTAACAAATTTTGTATACAAAACCCCAACATACCGACGATAATTGTAGAATACAAATACTCAATCACTGTTTAATATATTATTAATTGAGTGAGGTTTTGTAAAAACAATTTGCAAAAAGGAGGATTACTCACATTGCTGTCTTAGGGTTTTCCTTAAGGATTTCCTGGTGATTATCTATTAATTACACAAATGCACACGTGTTAGTATAATAACCCAATATGTATATTAATTTTACCCTCCCTGAGACGGTATTCCAACGACTACGTCGGGCAGAACCACGACAGCCGTTACAGAACCCTGGATCAATCGGGCAGCGTATCTAACACGTAACCGGGGGTTATGATACTTACAACGAGGTGGAACTTTGTTATTTAGGGGGTATTATGCCCGAGAATTATGTATACTACGTAGAAATTTGAGAGAGAAATCGAGAGATGAACGAGTTGGACTGAAGGCCTCTATTTATAGTGCCTGTTCGCCTTCCGTCGCGCCCCGCGTAAGCTCCAGTTAGTGCATTCGCGGCCCGCGAAGCCAGCTAGGGTAGGCCCTAGCTTGGCTGACTCGCCACTAGGCTTGACACGAGTGGTGACACGTGGCGGCTCAGGGGATCGCCCTGACTCTGAGCTGTCGCGACCAGCGACTAGGTTGCCTAGGGGCTTCGCGTCCCGCGAGTGGCACCAATTTCTTGTTGTTATTTTATTTTTAGTTATATAAGGTATTTTGGGCTCGGTTATCGCATACGGGGTATGTTTTAAGACATCTAGGGACATTTTAAATATATTAAGGGTGTCGGAAAATATTTTGGAGGGTTGTTATTACTTTTATACGCTAACCATTACTGCATGTCATACGTGTTACTCGATGAATGCTTGTATGTTATGTTTACACAGTGATTGTTACCTGACACCTTAGCAACGATAGTACTATAGTTTGGACTCAGCACCTGTCGTGGACAGGGGTTGCTAAGGGTATTTCTTCACGTGTCACAGTGGTGATATGTGTTGCGTTCTCTACAACTCGCAGTCACGTCTGTGCATATTTCATTGTCGATAACCTACTTGCTTCACATTATACATGTTACATGCTGGTTATGCGTAAATCGCTTTCGCTACTATTATACTACTAAACTTGTATGCTCACCTTTACAGTATGTGTATTGACCTCTATTTTAACATATGTGACAGGTGTTTGAGATGCTAGGATGCTTGCTATGTGGAAATCAAGTTAGGAAGAGTCTAGAAACGAACAATTTAAATTCTGAGTTGTTGAAACAATTTATTTGTCTTGAGATATCTATGTCTGTAATAACTGCTTTACTTTGATAAGTTATGGTATGGGACATAATGCTAATTATCTGGTAATTTAGATGTTATGGATTTCTCATGGACAATCTGTTTCGCTCAGTGTCGCGCCCCGATGTTTCCGCCATCGGCTGGGGTGTGACAGATTGGTATCAGAGCCATAACTATAGGGAATTAGGCAAAGCTCGACCTAGTCCGGGTCGATGTCTTAGAAACGACCTAGTCTATAGTCTAAGTACCAATAGACCGACCTGTCAACTTTAGTCCCTCTAAATCACTTCCTTATACTTTTAAAGTCCATGACACGTGTTGATATATTATTGGACATGAATTTACGAGGTGTTACATCCTTACTCCATTAAAAGAAATCTCAACCTCAAGATTTACTGAAATAAATGAGGGTACTTTTCTTTCATTGTGGACTCTACCTCCCACGTGTACTCGGGACCTCTGCGGGCATCCCATTTGACCTTTATAATAGGCACATGCTTCCTTCAAAGCTTCTTTACCTGTCGATCCTCAATCGACAAAGGTTTTCCACAAACTTTAAGCTTTCATCTATATGCACATCTGCATGTGGTATGACTAGCGATTCATCAGCTAGACATTTCTTTAGGTTGCAGATGTGAAATACATTGTGAATACCACTGAGCTCTTTAGGTAAGTTTAACTTATAAGCCACTGTTCCTACACATTCGATGATCTTGAATGGTCCTATATACCTTGGGCTTAACTTACCTTTCTTACCAAATCGCATCACTCCCTTCCAGGGTGATACTTTAAGCAAGACCTTATCACCAACCTCAAACTTTAGAGGTTTTCGCCTTTTATCAGCATAACTTTTCTGCCTATCCCTGGCAGCTTTCTGGCGATCACGAATCTAGACTATCTTGTCCGTCGTTTCAAGGACTATATCAGGTCCTGATAATTGAGCATCTCCTACTTCTGCCCAACAAATAGGTATTCTGCACTTCCTACCATATAATGCTTCAAAAGGTGCTGCCTGAATGCTTGTATGATAGCTATTGTTATAGGAGAACTCGATTAATGGTAGGTGGTTATCCCAACTACCACCTAAGTCAATCACACATGCACGAAGCATGTCTTCCAAAGTTTGGATGGTACGCTCACTCTGCCCATCCGTCTGAGGATGGTAAGTCGTACTAAAATTTAAGTGCGTGCCCAAAGATTGTTGGAAACTTTTCCAAAAATGTGATGTGTATCTGGTATCTCAGTCAGAGAAAATTGACACTGGTACGCCATGCAGAGATACAATCTTATCTACGTACAATTGGGCTAACATGTCGGAGCTATAAGTTTCCTTAATGGGTAGGAAATGTGCTGACTTAGTCAGTCTATCTACTATCACCCATATAGTATCATTTCCTTTCTTTGTCTTTGGCAACTTGGTGATGAAATCCATTGTCACCATCTCCCACTTCCATATGGGAAGTTCAGGCTGTTGTAGCAAACCTGGCGGCTTCTGATGTTCAGCTTTGACTTGCGCACACGTCAAACATTTAGCTACATAGGTAGCTATAAACTTCTTTAAGCCTATCCACCAATAGTTCGCCTTCAGATCCTGGTACATCTTATCAGCTCCAGGATGAACGGGGTACTTAGAACTGTGGGCTTCCTGGAGGATAACATCCCGAAGTCCTCCATAAACAGGAACCCATATTCGTCCATTTAATCTCAAGATTCCGTCTTTGCCATAGGATAACTGCTCTTCAGTTACTCCTAGCTTTTCATCAGGATAGTTAGCTTCTAATACAGCTTCCTTCTGGGCAGCTAACAACCTTTCATTCAAACTATTCTTTAATTCAATGCACTTGGCATTGATTCTTATAGGCTTAACCCTGTCTTTCCTACTTAAGGCATCGGCGACTACATTCGCCTTGCCTGGATGGTATCTTATTTCACAGTCGTAATCATTCAAAGTTTCCATCCATCGTCGCTGCCTCATGTTTAAGTCCTTCTGATTGAACAGATGTTGAAGGCTCTTGTGATCAGAATAGATCACACACTTTGTTCCATACAAATAATGCCTCCATAGTTTTAGTGCAAATACAACGGCACCCAATTCCAAGTCATGGGTGGTATAATTCTTCTCGTGCACCTTTAACTGATGCAAAGCATAGGCAATGACTTTGCCTTTCTGCATAAGCACACAACCCATGTCGGTGTGTGATGCATCATAATATACCACAAATTCATCTATTCCCTCAGGCAATGTTAATACTGGAGCGTTGCTCAACTTTTGCTTAAGGATGTCAAAGGATTCCTGCTGCTTAGGACCCCAGTCAAACTTAATATTCTTACGCGTCAACGAAGTTAGGGGTGCAGCAATCCTTGAGAAGTTTTCAATAAATCGCCTATAATATCCTGCTAAACCTAGAAAGCTACGAATCTCCGTAGGCGTCTTTGGCTCTTGCCAATTCATAACAGCTTCAACCTTAGCGGAATCTACTTGGATACCATGCTCACTAACAATATGTCCAAGGAATTGGACTTCATGAAGCCAAAATTCACACTTCGAGAACTTGGTATAAAGCTTATCCTGCTGAAGCAGCTTAAGAATGCAACGGAGATGCTTCTCATGGTCAGCTTGACTCTTGGAGTAAATGAGAATGTCATCGATGAAGACGATGACGAATTTATCCAAATAAGGCTTGCAGACGCGATTCATGAGATCCATGAATGCGGCTGGTGCATTAGTGAGCCCAAAAGGCATCACTAGGAACTCGTAATGACCATAACGAGTCCTAAATGCAGTTTTGTGCACATCTTCATCTCTAACCTTCAACTGATGGTAGCCTGACCTCAAATCAATCTTGGAGAAGTAGCTTGCCCCTTGTAATTAATCGAACAGATCGTCGATCCTGGGCAAAGGATACCTATTCTTGATAGTGACTTTATTAAGCTCGCGATAATCGATGCATAGACGCATCGATCCATCCTTCTTCTTTACAAACAGGATAGGTGCTCCCCATGGAGACGAACTAGGTCTAATAAAGCCTTTAGTTAACAAATCATCTAGTTGTGTCCTCAACTCCTTCATTTCTGTTGGTACCAACCTATAAGGCGCTGCTCCAGGGATGATGTCAATTCTGAATTCTACTTGCCTATCTGGTGGTAAACCAGGTAGTTCTTCAGGGAAAACTTCGGGGTACTCAGAAATGACGGGAATATCTTCAACCTTAGGCTTCTGCTCATCAATAGTCACCTGTGCCATATAAATGACACAACCCTTCTTCAAACACCTAGATGCCTTGAGCATAGACACTTGCTCAGGCAGTCCATACTGGGTATCTCCCTGAATGGTAAGTGGCTCACCAGACGGAGTCTTGATCACCACTTGCTTCTTGTTGCACACAATCTGAGCTTGGTTATGGGATAACCAATCCATGTCTATAACTATATCAAAACCGGCTAACTTCAAAGGAAGTAAGGTTAATGGAAAAGAGTGGTTCTAATGGATATAACACATCCATCTAACACGGTTGATGCGGTTTCTATGGTTCCATCAGCTAATTCAACCTCATACTTCACACTTAAGGTTTTAACAGGTAAATTCAGCAACTTACAAAACTTATTATCTACAAACGACTTATCAGCTCCTGAATCAAATAGCACTCTTGCATAGACATCATTTATGAGGAAGGTACCTGTTATAACATTGTCGTCCTGAACGGTTTCTCGTTCATCCATACGGAAGACCCTTGCATTGGTCTTCTTGACCTCTTCAGGCTTCTTGGCATATTTAGGGCAGTTGGTTTTGATGTGCCCTTTCTCATTGCAGTTGTAGCATGTGGCATCTTTAAACTTCATGCAATCAACAGTCTTGTGCTCCTTAGACTTGCATAACCCACATGCAGCTGGTCCTGACTGAGACTTGGACTCAAGTCTGCATTTTCCAAAGTGGCGTTTTTGGCAAGTCTTGCACTCTGGCTTTTCCTCTGTTTGCTGATTACCTTCATTGGACCCAGACTCCTTCTTGTGGTCCGTGTTACCTTTGTGCTTCTTCTCAGATCTTCGTGAGGTATTATCCTCACGCTTCCTCTTACCCTCTTCAGAGTTCTTGAGCGATCTTAGCCTGACCGCATCTAAAGTGAAGGACAAAGATAGATCAGTTGTTGACCTAAAAGTAGCAGGTCTTGAAGCCTTAACACTGGCTTTGATTTTTGGGGCTAAACCCCCAATGAAGCGAGCAATTCGCTTGGGTTCCGGGGTTACCAGATATGGAACCAGTCTAGACATGGTATTGAAACTGGTGAGGTAAGCTTGACAATCTAAATTCTTCATTACCAACGATAAGAAATCTGACTCAATCCTCTCAACCTCGTGTTGAGGGCAGTAGTTCTCCTTAATGAGAGCAACAAACTGATCCCATGTCAGATTGTAGAATGGGATCTTTCCAGCAGCTTGAATGAGAGACTTCCACCATGCTAGTGCCTCTCCCTTGAATGATTAGGATACATACTTCACTACATCCCTTTCAGCACAACCACTGATATCAACCACGGTATCCATTTCATCTAACTAAGTCATACAGTCAATTGCCCCTTTCTCTCCAGTGAAATTCCGGGGTTTGCAGGAAACAAAGTACTTATAAGTACAGGACTTTGTACGCGGTTCATTATCGAACACTATCCTCTTGGATGGAGTACTGTGTTGATTAGATGAATGTCGATCATCATCTTTCTTTGGCTCATCTTTCTTAGAGGGTGGCTTGCTGTGAGCCTCTGAATGAGTCTTAGGCTTGGAATGCAGTGCGGATAGGGTCCTACTTCGAGTCCCGCTAGATTCATTATACTGCCGCTCTATAGCTTTTGTAACAGCATTATCTATTAATGCTTGCAGCTCTGCACCACTCACATGTATCTTAGCATTTTCATGGTTTTCCACCGGATGACTGTTTTCCTCTTCTGACCTAGTCATGTAGCTTTAATTGCTACATAAAAGAAAAATTTAATGACAAGGTTTATTTAGAAGCCTATACAGTACTATCGTTCTTGACGATTTATTAACCATGGTTTTAATAACTATTTTTGGTCAATTTGCTAAATATATTCATATTCAGGATCTTTATTACAATCCCTAATTATAATTTAATAATAGCACAAAAAGGCCTAGTCACGTAGACAAGATTAATTTATAAGCCCATATTTTATGGAATCAAGGCATTAAGGTTTGAATCAAAGTTCGTTACCTTTTCTTGACAGGGAGTTGTAGGCTACCACTGTCTTTAGTCTCAGAGGACGTTAATTATAGCCCGTAGGCACTTCATCTTTAGAGGGATAATTATTTTAATAAGGAAAATTGGAGTAATCCAATTTAAGGATGACTTGTGCGATTTTATCGAATCACATTTTTGCCACTAATGTTAACATGTCTTCAGATGTTAACAAGGATTTGAATCTTTTGAATAGGTTTTACCATCTTGGCCATGTCTGCAACGACATTTAGGGTAGGTTTTACTTTTAAGATTCTTTTTAATATTTAACGCAAAAAAAAATCCTAAATTGAGATGTTAATAAGGATCTGAATCTAATTGAGGAACTACCATCTTGGCCCTGTCTTAAGGTGACACATGGCTAGGTCTTGTCCTTTTTTTTAGATTTTGCCATTTTATTATAATGGTAGATCTTAAATAGGAATGTTATTTTAAATCTAACCGTTCCATTAAAATTTAAACAAGTGCATGGTTGCCCTAAACGGGACTTCTAATTGAAATGACTTGCCCATGTAGGGGCTAATCAGAAAGTAACAAAGGAAACAAATAAGGACAAAATAAAACGAATTAGGATTAGTCCTATGTTCTTTGTCTAGACTCGAGAATGTGCAACTGTGTAACTGAGATTAAACACAAAAAAGGCTAGTGTTTAATTCACTCAGTGTTGGCTCTGATACCAACCTGTCACACCCCGATATTTCCACGTATTACCGGTGGGCCCGGTGGGGAGTATCGTGACGTAATTGATATCGTCATAGTCAAACAACACAAATTTAAATGCACAGCGGAAGCAAAAGATAGATTCATTTCAACTGAATAAAATTGTAATATTAAGTATCACAAAATAGTTGAAACAGATCCACAGGCGGATCGAAAGAAAAAGGAAATTGTTCAACAGACTTTAACATCTAGAGCTTGCGAGACTTGATTATTGATGCCTGGAGTAGCCAGCCTATTACGTATAGTACCTGCACTTAGCCTTTTTGGAAAATACGTCAGTTTACACTGGTAAATACAACTTAACTGACTCATTTTGAAAATGTTTAAAAATTTATTTGAATGCACTTAGGTAAAAATATCTTTTATAACTTGGGACAATTATTCAAAAATAATCTTGTATACAGTTTTACTTATTTGTCGTCCATTAGGGCCGGTTTATAGGGCCGGACAAGATTAACTGACACGCCACAGGTATAATGCCCACAAGGTTGATTCCTTTTAGTGGATTACCAGTTTTTACATAACGCAACTGTCAGGTGTACGCCTACACCCCGTGCTTAGGTCGTGGCCATTTCTTTGAATGATGCCAAGGATATCCGGGACATGGTCATTTAACCCCCAAAGGCCATACACCAAATAATACAGATTAAAACGAGTTATGTAAATACATCAATCACAATCCGATTTAAATGACTACACACCCGACCAAGCGGTACTTTTATAGTACCGTATCCCAAGCCCGTATAGGGAAAATAAGTTAAGAGTATTTACCTGAGCAAAGTATAAATCAAATACAGCAAGTGCACGTAGCTTTTACTGGGCTCCTAATCTGGAACGAAGGTTTTTAACAACCTATTAGAATCCTAACGGGTCTTTAATTAAGCTTAGACTTAGACCGGTTAGTTTTCAAAAGGAAGACAAGATTCAAACGCATGATAAAGCGAAGACCGGTTTAGAATGTGGTTTTGACCCAACAAGCTTGGACACTTGTTTAATATGGGTAAACTAAGCACATTCTGGATTTTGAGATGAAAACGATATGGTTTGACCCGTTTCGGCTAATATATGCAAACTAGTTACATAAGCCGATCCGAACGCGAAAAGTGCGTAACGGGTAACCAAATGAGTCATACACAGGTTTCCTAAGTTAATATGCCTTAATTATGTTGTGACATCAGTAAGATATCTTCTATTATGCCCAAAACGGATTTAAACTCAAATTACGCCCCGTAGGGGTATTTTGGTCATTTTAAAGGTTATAAAAGAGTTTAAATATAAATCTGAGTTTCGGGTCTGATGTAATCAGTTAAAATAATTAATTTACTAAGTTATATCAGTAGGGTATAACCTATGTGTGAAATTTATCATTTCTAACCATACTTTGCACCGAAGGGGCATTTTGGTAATTTCACTTAAGCCTAAAAGGTCAAAACTGGAAACCTGAGTTTAAAAACTTTTACTTACTGCAAGAATATAAAAATTTACTTAATATATCAGTAGGTATTAAGTCTTATATATCTAAAATGGTTTTAATACATACTATGCGCTTAGAACGCGTAAAAAGGCGATTTTAAACGATTTTCGGGTTTTATAAGAAAAGATGATATTTTTATTATTCCAGAAGGCTTAAAATATTTTATTTATCCTATAAAATCAGTAGCAAAAGTTTTGGAATCAAAATGATTTGTAAAACTCATTTTATAGCCCAAAAGGGCAAAACCGGCAATTACCGAATCAAGCTTAGAACTCTATGTTATGCTCAGCCTAAAACTAAATAAAAATATTCAAAAATCCCAAAATATTATTTTATATCAGTAGGTAAAAAGTTTGGTATTAAAAATCGGGTTTAGATAGGCTATACGCTAATTACACCGTTTAATTACTAAAAAGCTTTCTAATTACTCTAATGAGCATAGCTCTTAATCTAGACCTCAAACTGATGTCAAATTTTAGGTACAAGTTTATAAATCAGTAACTAAGGTTTCTACTCTTTTACATTTCCAAAAATCACAATTTAAGGTCATATGGGCATAATAGTCAACATTTAGGCATTTAACGGAAATATGCATATGAATCGGATAACTAATGAACCAAGTTGTATAATTACAGAGGGTTGTACTTATATGAAACCTGGTCCTAATAAGGCTCTAAGACATTTCTAAACTATGCTCTAATGGGTCAGAACTGAAAGTCAAAGCAAAAGTCTACTTTTACGACTTTCGGTTCCGAACCGAGCTTAAACTGAAAATTGTCGAGTTGAACATGTTTAGACATGTTCTTACATTAATTACCAAGTTATATTAATGACAAAACAGGTTGCATAGCTTCTATATTGCTAATTATGCATTAATTTGAAAATAAGCTTTCTGTTGACTTTTTGAGATTAACTTTGACCCGACAATTGACCTAGTTAGAGTGGGAATCAGAGGGTGCCCTTTTAAGGGTTTATTGCCCACATAATTACCCACTCATAGGTACTTTCAATTTGGAATTTGACTGGACAAATTAAGATTTATGAGGAAGTCAAATCTTAATTAAGACGGTTTGACTTTAAGCTAATTAACTAAGCAAAACTGAATTAAAGAAGGTTAAGGGCACTTACAATAGTCCTAAGTACGACTAATGACTCTTAGGAATTGTCCTTGAGCTCCACGAACCTCCAGAAGTTGAGTTGTGAATGATTGCAAATGAAGTGCTCAAATGGTGCAACCAAGAACTTCTTATATAGGACTTTAGATTGAACAAGATCATGCCAAACAAGTCTATGGGGTGATTCCAGATCATCCCAAGTGTCCCTAGGCCATTATAAACCATCAAACAAGCCCATAGAATCGAAAAATGGTAAGTTAAGTCGGTGGAACTGGCTGGAACACACAGCTGTGATGATTTTCTGCATCTGGCATGCTCACGCGGGCCGCGTAGACTTTTAAGGAGTCTTACGCGGGCCGCCTAGTCCCAGCTGACCTGAAAACAACTTTCAATAATTGTTGTTTTGGTCCCTGGTCCCTCCAAACATGGTTTTAACTTCTTTTCTTGCAATTTCAACCCTCTAACTTGACTTTTAAGGGCTCCATGACATAACCAAACTTTGTTAAGTCCTCGGTTAACTTTTGATCACCCGAAAAGCCTTTAATTTCAACGTTGACGCTTTTAACCCCTCGTATACGAATATCATCATAACTTTCTCATACTTTATCGAAACCTTGTGAAATTTTTATCACATATTCTAGTGAGCATAATTAATCATTACAAAGCTTTGGGTTTGCTAAAAGGTCACTCAGAGGTATACTTTGGACATGTTGACACATTTAACCCCTGTAGTTTGTAATTCCTCACTTTCTTCCACAATTAGCTTCGTATGATCCATGATTCATTCGTTTAAGGGTATAAACATCGTATAGGGTTATTGTAAAGTATTTTTATCCATTGTTGACATCTTGAATCCTTTTATTCACATACTTTCCTTGTTTGTTAACTTTAGTCCCTCTAAATCACTTCCTTATACTTTTAAAGTCCATGACACGTGTTGATATATTATTGGACATGAATTTACGAGGTGTTATAGCTTTTCCTAAGGCTGATAACTCGCACAATTTTCAAAATTACTCGCATAAGCAAGTGACCTGGTCGAGACTAGGTATGAAAGCCGCAAACTCTCGATGAGATCGCTCGCCAACGCGACTTTTAATATAAGCACGAGAAATTGCGTTGAATCAGGAGTGAAATCTATACTTCGATGCAGATTTTCTCTCTCTATCTCGTGATTCTATCACACAACCAGGAATGCAGTAGCTAAGTTAGGGGTGAAACCCGAATCTTGGTGACTCGTTCCGCTTTCGATCTTTGGTTTTACAAAAACTCTCACCAAAGTGTCGACGGACTCCAACGACTTGATTCACGCAAAAGCCGAAAGGATGTATGCCATTCACCGCATGTCGGTGAGAGAGAGCACAGTCCCTTAGGCCAAGTGTGTATTCGAAGTCCTTGTGAATAGTCGAATCACTTTGGATAGTCAAAGCCTAGCGCACCCGAGGCATTCTATTCGCTTTTATGTGTTTCGATTCTAGATTCGCAACCGCCGACTCTGTGAATTATCGCTATTATGTGGATTTTTATATGTTTTATGTGGCCTTATATGTTATTTGTTAGCGTATTGGGATAAACAGTGTTGTAACACTGATGGTTTTGATTCCACGTTTCTCGCTTCGCCAAAACACACACAACTCACACCATGCTAACAAATCGCTTATGTTATTCGGTACTCGCACTCGCAACTCTCGATCGCTTACGTCGCTGTGAAATATAGGCGAGTACGTGCAGTATATGTAGGTCAATACATGCAAAATATAGTTTAAGGCATGATTTCGGTGTGCTTATGTGAACTACGTGCTTATGTGCTTCTGTGGCTTATGTTCCTACATAATTATGTGTCTATGTGATGAGATATGTTCCTGAGCTTATTATAAAGTATCTTTAGGTGAGATCATAGGCTATACCCGATTTAATCGAAATTGTGTTTGAGTCCTGTGACGATGTCTGTTGCAGACAATGTCGTCATTCGGATCTCACTCTGCTCGCTCCGCTCGTCAAAACCATGAGGACAAACGCATCGCTGCTCTAGTCGCAAAGTAGATGGCTAAAGTCATTCCGCAAATTGTCAGCGAGCTTAATGAGAACGCTAGCAAGTCCTCTGAGGAATCAAGGACTGATGCTCCGAAAGCTAATTTTAGCTTCAAGCAGTTTAAAGCATGCGGTCCAAAAGAATTCACCGGAGAAGACGAGCCTAATGCCATGTTTCAATGGTTCGATTCAGTTGAAGTCACTCTGCTCCAAAGCGGCTGTCCTGATAATCTCCGCACCGTTAACGCTACTGGTGTTTTCCAGTCCAGGGCTCTGGACTGGTGGACTGCCGAAAGAAACAAGCACGGAAATGATGCAGCCTATGGGCTTACGTGGGACGAGTTGAAGGAAATCATGATGAAGGAGTTTTTCCCTCCTCACGAGCTCCAGAAGCTGGAGGACGAGTTATGGCACATCAAACAAGAGGGTGGCGACAATGCTGGTTTAACTGCTCGCTTTAAGCAGCTGAGTATCATTTATCCGGGTCAAGTTACTACTCCTGAAATTACCATCAAGAAATAAATCCGTGCTTTACCGGATTGTGTCGCTGATTTCGTGCAAGCCGCGAAGACTACAACTATTGAAGAAACCTTCCTGCTCGCTGCCGAGATTAACAACAAGCGGGTTCGGGTTGGTTACTTTAATAAAACCACCAAGAGTCTTCACCAAGTTACCACTGCTCCCACCGCTGAAACCACCGCGTTGCAAACCTCCAAAACTACTCGCCGCAAGAGAAAGAACAGCAACTCCAGCAACAAGAACTGTGCAGTAACCGCCGCTCCACTCCAAGCTGTACCTGCCCAACCGCAACCTCAAAACCGCCAAGTAGTGGTTCCAGTGACCAATGCACTGCCGGCCAAGCGTGCGTATACTTGTCCACACCCGCTCTGCCATACTTGTACCTATCATCACCCGGTTGGAATCGCGTGGCTGTTTTGTGTTCACTGCAACCTGTATGACCACTTTACTGCTAATTGCCGTACTGGTCCTCGCCAAGCTCCAGCCCCAGCTCCTGCTCTAACAGCTCCTCAGGGCCAACAACCAGCTCCTGCTCTCGCTGCTCATGCAAGAGCCTGCTATGCATGTGGTGATCCCAACCACTTCGCAAATGTCTGCCCCAACAGAGTGGTGAAGCAAGAGCTACAGCAACAACCAGCGCAACAACAGCAGCCGCAGGAGCCAGTAGCCCGCGGACGTGCATTCAACATCATTGCTCGCCAGGCTCAAGCAGACAACAACGTGGTTAATGGTACGTTTCTTGTCAACGGTATATATGCTTCGTGTTTATTTGATACTGGAGCCGATAACTGTTTTGTATCGTTTGAATTCGAGAAGCTCCTAAATCGTAAGCGCGCCCATCTCCCAACAACGTTCGACGTTGAAGTTGCCACTGGAAGAACCGTCACCGTTAGCTATGTTCTACGTGATTGTACTCTTGAGCTCAACAATCACATCTTCCCTATCGATCTTATCCCGATGCAGCTTGGTAGTTTTGACATCATAGTAGGCATGAATTTTCTTCGTGAAAATCATGCTGAAGTCGTTTGTTTCGATAAAATTATTCATTTCTCTCTCGCTAATGGTGATCAACTCTGTGTGTATGGCGAAACTCCATCGAAGGATCTCAAACTCATGTCGTGTGTCCAAGCTAGCAAGTATCTCCGCAAGGAATACCAAGCTTTCTTGGTGTACATCGTAGTAGCGGAGAAAGAAAAGAAAGAGAAGGCAATGGAAAAGGTGCCTGTGGTTCGTGATTTTCCTAACGTCTTTCCTGAAGATGTACCTGGTTTACCGCCTAGTCGTGATATCAACTTTCGAATTGACCTCATTCCTGGAGCAAATCCTGTTGCTAGAGCGCCTTATCGTCTCGCTCCTTCTGAAATGCGCGAACTCTCGAGTCAGCTTCGGGAATTGCTTGATAAAGGCTTCATTCGCCCTAGCACCTCTCCTTGGGGCGCGCCTGTCCTTTTCGTCAAAAAGAAGGATGGATCGTTCCGGATGTGCATCAACTACAGGGAATTGAATAAGCTTACCATCAAGAATCGTTATCCCTTACCTCGAATCGATGATTTGTTTGACCAACTACAGGGTGCTACGTGTTTTTCGAAGATTGATTTACGCTCAGGCTATCACCAGTTACGAATTTAGGAGGAAGATATACCCAAAACCGCTTTTCGAACCCGATACGGCCATTATGAATTTGTTGTTATGCCCTTTAGCTTAACCAACGCACCCGCAGTCTTTATGGATCTGATGAATCGCGTGTGTAAACCTTTTCTAGACCGCTTCGTCTTCGTCAGTTTGGTTCTTGAACTACTCCATGGAAACCGCCTTTACGCCAAATTCTCCAAGTGTGAATTCTGGCTCAAGGAGGTTCAATTCCTAGGTCACATTGTCAATATTCAAGGTATTCATGTCGATCCTGCGAAGATTGAAGCAGTTAAGAGTTGGGTTACACCAAGGAACCCTTCTGAAGTCCGTTATTTTCTCGGACTAGCGGGCTACTATCGCCGATTTATCGAAGGATTCTCTAAAATCGTTGGACCGCTTACTTCTCTCACGCATAAAGATAAGGCTTTTGTTTGGGGAACTGAACAAGAGACTGCCTTTCAAACTTTCAAGCATATGCTCTGCAATGCTCCTGTTCTCGCTCGACCCGACGGAAACGACGATTTCTTAGTCTACTGCGATGCCTCTAACCTCGGTCTCGGTTGTGTCCTCATGCAACGAGACAAGGTTATCGCGTACGTCTCTCATCAGCTCAAGATCCACGAGAAGAATTATACCACCCACGATCTCGAGCTAGGTGCAGTTGTTTTTACGTTGAAGATTTGGCAACACTACCTTTATGGTACCAAGTGTACGGTCTTCACCGACCATAAGAGCCTCCAACACATCTTTAACCAAAAGGAGCTGAATATGCGCCAACGCCGATGGGTTGAACTTCTCAACGATTACGACTATGAGATCCGTTACCACCCTGGCAAAGCAAACGTCGTAGCCGATGCTCTAAGCCGACGAAGCTATTTGCATAGCATTCGTAATACCCAAGCCCAGCATAATCTTGAAGCTCTTATCTGTGACGCTTAACATGCTTGTTTTACTGAGAGCACTTTGAAGAAGGAAAGGATTATCAATAACGCCAAACAACTAGTGAACAAATCGAATGGTATATTTCATTATCTAAACCGAATTTGGATTCCCAGACGCACTAACCTATGACAGATTCTGCTAGACGAAGCCCACAAGTCCCGATATTCTATTCATCCCGGTGTAGATAAGATGTTCCAGGACCTTCACTACAAGTACTGGTGGTCGGGCATGAAGAAGGATATCGCTATCTATGTTTTGAAGTGCCTGACTTATTCGAAAGTCAAGGCTGAGCATCAACGCCCATCTGGCTTACTCGTGCAACCCGAGATCCCTATGTGGAAATGGGAGAGTATAGCTATGGACTTTATAATGAAACTTCCGCGCACGCCATCAAGTCACGACAACATCTGGGTTGTCGTTGATCGTCTTACTAAATCTGCTCATTTTCTGCCGATACGAGAAGACTTTAAGGTAGAACGTTTAGCACGGATCTACACCGACAAAATTATATGTCGGCACGGGACACCTCGTGGCATCATCTCTGACCGCAATGGTCGGTTGATGTATAAGAATTTATACATCTTTTAAACGTCAAATACGCCCCGTTTATGCGAAAACTCTTTGTATTTTCATTGATTGTGGTACTTATTTGAGTTGTTTGTGAAAATACAGGTCCGGGCTTCGGCCCGGTGATGAAACAAAGGCTTTTGGAGCAAAATGGAGCGAAAACGGAACATTCCAGCAAATTGCCAAATACGGCACGACCGTGCCACCCAGGAGCACGACCGTGCCAGCCATTCCGACATCGGCACTCTCGATCAGCACCATCATCCAGCACCAGCACCATCAAAATCAAGGGAGCACGACCGTGCCAACCACTGACACGACCGTGCCAGGCCAATTTCAGCAACAGATCAGCTTGTTTCCGAGATCGAATCAATCATAGCCGAGCACTATCGGCTGGCACGACCAGACCATGCCCGAGCACGGTCGTGCCACCTCGGGAACTTTTGAGCGCGATTTTTCCCAAAATGGTAGCATACTTGGTCACCATTCAAGAAAGTGGCTCTGACACTTGCCAAGCACGACCGTGCCAAAAGGTGGCATGGTCGTGCCATTCTCCCAGTAGCTTAAATACGAGTTTCTAGCTCATTTGGAGGGGAGTTAGAGCATTTTGGTGATTTTTTCTCTCAAGAATCTGGTCTTGGAAGCTTGTTGGAGCCAAGAGGGAGCCTTGAAGAGGACTTAATCACTTGAAGATCTACTCAATCATCATTTTAATCTTGTCTTTAACTTGGTTAGCTTATTACATTATGAATAATTTATGTTTCTTTGCACTTGATTTGGTAGCCATGAGCCTTATGGGCTAAACATTTGAGTCGTCTAAACTTGGTTGAAGCTAATGAATATGTGATAACATGGAAGTAGATGTGATGATTGTTCTTGTTAATCTTCATGTTGGTATTTAATCTTGTTCTTGGAGTTCATGTGTATGCTTAAAGTTCTTGTTCTTGAATGTTTGCTCATAAGTATTTACATGTTGTGTTGGAAAGCCCATGTAAAGATTATGATTATTGAATCTTGTTAACTTGTTAGTATGATTCATAGCATGAAACTAGGAATGGTGATTGCTAATGTGATTGAATGATTATTTGAGCATATGTATGAATTCTTGCATCTAGATTTGGAAAGATCATAAGTTTGTTTATATGGATTCTATAGTTTGTGTTCTTGTTAGTTTGATGATTTAGGCCAAAATTGTTAGCTAGCATGACCATGCTTGTGGTTCATATCAAGAACATGATGATAGTGCCAACTACTTGAAACCAAGTTAGGGTGATTAGTGTGTTGTTCATATTAGTTTTCCCTAATTTGTAGAGTTAGGAGTTTTGACAAACAAATAACTCATGATTAAAGATTAACATCAACTTAGCAAGTGAGCTTAAAAGAATAATTTTTAGGTGATTAGAATGTTAATTCATTTTTAGTTTTGCTAAGAATTATAGACTAGGAAGCCTTGAGTGGGGACTTAGTTAAATTTAGAGCTTGCATCATCACAATTCCTTCCACCTTGTTGTCATATGTTTGTTAGTGGAAACTTAGTTTAGGCAACCCTTTCTTAGATATTGTTCTTTGTTAGAATTTTTAGTAGTTTATTTCGTTGCATGCTAAGTTAGAAAAATCAACCCAATCAATTGAAAAGGCTTTAAAGTAGCAAAAGTTTAGTATCGAGACACCGCATCCACGGATTGATATCCGGTTCTTACCGATTAGCTATATTACCACCCGACGGGTACACTTGCCCTTTTGTGTGTGTGGTTAGTTTTTAGGTGAAAACCCATTTTTAAAACTAAATTTGTGTGAACAAATATCTTCATAAAAATATATATAATTCACGCACATCAAGTTTTTGGCGCCGTTGCCGGGGATGCGGTCTTCTTGAAAATGATTCGAGTTGCTTATTTAGCCATTGTGAAAAGTGTAAAAAGTTTTTGTCTACTTGTTTTATTTTCCTTTGCTTGATTAATTGAAAAAAAAAATGATTATTTGCTAGTTGTTTTTGTTTTTGTATATATTTTGTGCATTGTGCTCCTCCTTATTCCCTACAGGTCGTGCATGTCCTCAACCCCCGCTGCTGATATCGTTGAGCCTTCAGCGGAGCCGGAGCGTGATCTTCACTGGAGGCTGCGGGAGCGGTTTCGCTTGGTAGCCGAGGCGATCGAGGTAGACGCGGGAGGAGACGACACATTCTACGAGGTTCAAGTAGACATGGCGGACGCAGAAGAGAATAGGATCTTGAACGAAATTCGAAAACCGTCACTTGATGGTTTACCTGCGAGCATCAATGCACCGACAATCGATAATAATAATTTTGAGATCAAGGCTGGCACCATATCGATGTTGCAGAATGCGATACAGTTTTATGGCAAGGATCACGAGGATCCTAGTGTTCACATTGCGGGGTTTCTAGATGTTTGTGCCATATTTAGGATTCGTGATGCATCATCGGATGCTATCCGCCTTCGGCTCTTTCCGTTTTCTTTACGGGATGGAGCCAAGGAGTGGCTTCTTTCACTTCCAGCTGGATCTATCACTAGATGGAATTAATTAGCTGAGAAGTTCCTTCAGAAATATTTCCCTCCAGAGAAAACTGTTCGGTTGAGAACCAAGATTCTGAACTTTCGTCAGGACGAGGACGAGTCCCTTTACGAGGCATGGGAGCGTTTCAAAGAGCTTATGAGGAAGGTCCCACATCACGGGTTGCCCAAGTGGCAACAATGTCAGATCTTCTACCATGGTTTGGACAGTCAGGGACAGATGATGGTTGATACATACTCGGGTGGGGATATCGGCACGAAAAATGCCACCAAGGCATTTGAGATTCTAGAGAAATGTGCCGTGAAAAACCGGATGCAACAGCCACCAAGAGGTAAGAGTTCTCGGCAGGGAGTTCATCATGTGGACGACTACACAGCCATGACAGCACGTATGGATGCCTTATCTTCGAAATTTAATCGAGTGATGGAAATGCACTCGAGAGGTTCTTCGAGTGGGGGAGCATATCAGGTAGGTGATTTTCAGACGGGAGAGATGTCACACGAGCATGTTGATTTTATGGGAAACCAATACCGTCTTCAAAATAATCCCTACAGCAATACTTATAATCTGGGGTGGAAGAATCACCCAAATTT
Organism: Helianthus tuberosus; assembly: GCA_030545235.1. Classification (NCBI taxonomy): domain Eukaryota; kingdom Viridiplantae; phylum Streptophyta; class Magnoliopsida; order Asterales; family Asteraceae; genus Helianthus; species Helianthus tuberosus. The sequence goes on along the minus strand of CM060444.1, from coordinate 60,348,498 downwards.
CAGTTGGAGGCCCGATGCTTCTAATCTGCATCCACCCGGATTTGCTTCACGTCCCCCAGCTCCAGCTCATGGAGCATATGGTCCATACCTCAGCAGGGACCTCCCGCTAGCAAGCCTAGTGTGCATGATATGCTTAGCCAGATCTTAGCCGGCCAGAACACTCAAAAGGCCGAGAATGAGAAGCGTTTTAAGGAGTATGACGGTCGTTTCACGAGGCACGAGAATGAGTTGAGAAGCCAAAAGGCTTCCATGCAGACCATTGAGAACCAAGTTGGCCAGATTGCCAAGATGTTGTCTGAGAGACAACAGGGGGGCCTTCCGAGCAACACAGAGACTAATCCAAATGCTACTGCAAAGGCCATCACGTTGAGAAGTGGCAAGACCGCTCAACCCATCCCTCCGGCTGTTCCAGCAAAGCCGGCTGATGATGATGAGGTTGATGAGGAGATTGAGTGTGAGTCTCCGGGTGAGGTGCAACAGAGACGAGTCCAAGCAAGTACCGCACGACCCAAGGAGCCAGTGAGAGAGTATGTCCCTCCCATTCCATATCCGGGGAGGTTGAAGTAGCAGAAAATGGAAGAACACTATGGTAAATTCCTCGAGCTTTTTAAGCAACTTCATATAAATTTACCATTTGTCGAGGCACTTGCTCAAATGCCTAAGTATGCCAAGTTTCTGAAGGACATCCTATCCAACAAGAAGAAACTTGAGGAGCTTTCGCAAGTGACCTTGAATGAGGAGTGTTCAGCAGTTCTTCAGAACAAACTACCTAAGAAGATGAATGATCCTGGGAGTTTCACTATCCCTTGTTTGATTGGTAGTTTGTCGGTCAGCAATGCTTTAGCTGATCTTGGAGCTAGCATAAACCTCATGCCATATGCGGTTTTTGCTAAGCTAGACTTGGGAGAGCCCAAGCCGACTCATATGAGCATTCAGCTAGCCGACCGTTCAGTGAAGTATCCTCGAGGCATAGTTGAAAATATGCTGGTGAAAATCGACAAGTTTGTCTTTCCTGTCGATTTCGTGATTCTAGACATGGATGAGGACAAAAATGTTCCACTTATCTTAGGTCGCCCATTCTTAGCCACTGCGAGAGCCTTGATTGATGTCTGCACCGGTAGACTTACTTTTAGGGTTGATGATGAGGAGGTTACCTTTGACATTGGGAAATCCATGCAACACTCGCAAAGTTAGGATGATACACTCTACTTCATTGAGACCATCGACACATATGTGAGTGATCATATCCATGCTACTTTCGAGGAGGATGTTGTGGACACACAGCTACTAGGAGGGGGGATTTTAGTTCACCTAGGGTGGACCGATTAGTCGAGGAGGTGACCTGTCTGATAGGTCACGCGTCTCCCCCGTGTCCCGAGGTTTTTGAGGTTGTGGATCGCGTTGCTGAGCCTAAAGCACGTCCTTCTATTGAGGATCCACCTTCGGTTGAGCTTAAGGAGCTTCCAGATCATTTGGAGTATGCTTTCTTGGAGGGCGAGACTCATCTGCCCGTTATCATTTCTGCCGGATTGTCGAAGGAAGAGAAGGATCGATTGCTTGCAGTTCTGAAGCAGCACAAGAAGGCGATCGTTTGGAAGATTATGGATATAAAAGGGATCAATCCATCCTTTTGTACCCATAAGATTTTGATGGAGGAGGACTTTAAACCTGTAGTACAGCATCAGAGGCGTTTGAACCCCAACATGCAGGAGGTTGTGAAGAAACAGGTCATCAAACTACTTGATGCAGGTTTGATATACCCGATCTCTGATTCACCATGGGTTAGCCCTGTACAGGTAGTCCCGAAGAAAGGAGGCATGACAGTGGTGACCAATGAGAAAAACGAGTTGATTCCTACTCGTACTGTCACCGGATGGAGAGTTTGCATTGACTACCGCAAACTCAATGATGCCACGAGGAAGGATCACTTTCCACTTCCTTTCATTGATCAGATGTTGGAGAGGTTGTCGGGCAGGAGGTACTACTGCTTCCTTGTTAGTTTTTCGGGTTATTTTCAGATTCCCATCTCTCCTGAGGATCAGGAGAAGACGACATTCACATGTCCCTATGGCACATTCGCCTACCGGCGGATGCCCTTTGGACTGTGCAATGCCCCAGCCACATTTCAGAGGTGTATGGTGGCCATTTTTCACGACATGATTGAGGACTCCATGGAGGTTTTCATGGATGATTTTTCTGTGTTTGGGAGTTCTTTTGATCAGTGTCTCGGGAATCTGAAAAAGATGTTGGCTAGATCTGAAGAAGCCAACCTTGTGTTGAATTGGGAGAAATACCACTTCATGGTGAAGGAGGGCATCGTGCTTGGGCACAAGATTTCACAGGCGGGGCTCGAGGTTGACCGAGCCAAAGTCGAGACTATTTCAAAGCTCCCGCCTCCCACATCAGTGAAATCTATTAGGAGTTTTCTAGGTCATTCAGGTTTTTACCGGCGATTCATAAAGGACTTTTCTAAAATCGCCCGTCCCATGACTCAGCTCTTAGAGAAGGATGCCCAGTTTGTTTTCTCCGATGAGTGCCTTCGGGCATTCGAGCTGTTGAAGGAGAAGTTGGTGAATGCCCCGATCATGGTTGCTCCCGACTGGGAGCTTCCATTTGAGTTGATGTGTGATGCGAGTGACTTCGCAGTCGGGGCCGTCTTGGGTCAAAGGAAAGATAAACACTTTCATCCGATTTACTATGCGAGCAAGACCTTGAATGATGCTCAGGAGCATTACACCACGACAGAGAAAGAGCTCCTAGCTGTGGTCTTTGCCTTCGATAAGTTTCGGTCATATCTTATCCTTTCCAAGACCATTATGTACACGGATCATGCAGCCCTTCGGTATCTTTTCAGTAAGCAGGATGCTAAACCGAGATTGATACGTTGGATTTTGTTGCTACAAGAGTTCGATATTGAAATCCGTGATAAAAAAGGGGCTGAGAACTTGGCAGCCGATCATTTGTCTCGACTTGAGCATTCCGAGGAAAAGGAATCTCGTGGGCCTAACATTAATGACAATTTCCCCCACGAGTTCCTCATGAGGATCGAGACTAGTGATGATTCCCCATGGTTTGCTGACTTTGCAAACTACCTAGCTAATGGCATCCTGATCAAGGGGATGACCCATCAGCAGAAGCGAAAGTTCTTTGCGGATGTCAAGCATTACTTCTGGGATGACCCTTACTTGTTTAGGGTAGGAGCGGATCGGATGATCCGACGATGCGTGCATGGTGACGAGGCGAGGGATATTTTACGCCACTGTCACGAAGGACCCACGGGAGGCCACCACGGAGCGAACAACACGGCGAGGAAGGTGTTTAATGCCGGATTCTTTTGGCCGACTATTTTCCGTGATGCCCACAAGTGGGTGAGGTCCTGTGATGCTTTCCAGAGGGCGAGTAACATTTATGCACGCCATGAGATGCCACAAAACGGCATCCAAGTTTGTGAGGTTTTTGACGTATGGGGGCTAGACTTCATGGGCCCTTTTCCGACCTCTTTTGGGAACCACTACATCCTCGTTGCTGTTGATTACGTTTCAAAGTGGGCTGAAGCACAGGCTTTGCCCACTAACGATGCGAGGGTAGTGGTGAGGTTCTTGAAAAAGTTGTTTGCTCGCTTCGGTGCCCCGAAAGCGTTGATTAGTGACCGTGGGACGCATTTCTGTAATGCTCAGCTTGAGAAAGCATTGTCCCGATATGGTGTGCAACATCGATTCTCTACACCATATCATCCGCAGACGAGCGGACAGGTCGAGGTTACTAATCGGGGTATCAAGTGGATTCTGGAAAGACGGTTAATTCTAGCCGTAAGGATTGGTCCGAGAAATTGGATGATGCACTGTGGGCTTTTCGGACAGCCTACAAGACTCCTATAGGCACCACACCGTTTAAATTGGTCTATGGGAAGTCTTGTCATTTGCCTGTTGAACTCGAGCACAAAGCATACTGGGCTTTGAAGACAGTTAATCTTGACATGGCTGCTGCGAGTGAGAACAGGTTTGTGCAGATTCATGAGATTGAGGAGATTAGGCACGATGCGTATGAAAGCTCCAAGCTGTACAAGGAACGTACTAAGACGCTTCATGATGCCCGCTTGAAGGACAAGAAAGAATTCCGAGTGGGTGATCGTGTGTTGTTGTACAACTCACGTCTTAAGTTGTTTCCTGGTAAGCTTAAATCTCGGTGGTCGGGTCCTTACACTGTACGGTCAGTGTTTCCTTACGGGACCGTGGAGATAGGCCATGAGGATGGCCGGTTGTTTAAAGTCAACGGGCATAGGTTAAAGGCTTATGTTGGAGGGCCCGTTGACCCGAGCGAGGAGGTTGTTACCCTCCACCCCAGGAACAAATGAATTCGGGGTGGTGAGTCTAGCTGAAGACTCGTAAATAAACTTAGCATGTTTGTGTGTTTATTATTTTTAGTGTTATTTTTGTGTGTGGTTGTCTTTTTCTTTTCAGGTTGCGGTTCGTTCTGGTCGCGAGGGATGTTAGAGCTTGTTACCGGCTCTCAGGTATGTTAGTTCGGTTCTTTTTCTTGGTAGGAGATGCTTCGTGAGTGCCCCGAGTTCAAGGAGTTTTTCATTATTTATGTCCATTTTCCACAAAAAAAATAATAAAATAAATAAAAATAAAAAATAAAAAATAAAAAAAAAATTAATTAAATAATCTCGAAAATACTGCACTACCAGCAAAATCTAGCACCACCAAACACCTTTTGCAGACCAATAATAGAGCTCTTGAATAAAACCCAACCACCACCATTTTCTTCATAACTTCATCTCCTTCCTCCATTGAACCCACTTCAAGCACTCACGGATTCTTGCATCTCCTAGCTTCCTCCAAGAAATTCTTTCATCCCAACAATCATTCCAGGTACGGATCTCTCCATTTCTTGTTCGTTTGTAGAGTTCTTGTAGATATGTTCTTCATGTTCTTCATAGTTAGTTTCTTTAAGTTTTTAGGGCTTGGTCTAAATAACCCGATTCAATCCCGTTGTCACACCCCGACCACGTAGAACATACAAAACGTGGCGGAAACATCGGGGAGTGTTGTAACATAATTAATTGTTTCAAATCCATGGCAATTGAAGTTTCGTTTTATTGATTAAAAATGTTACAATGTCTTATCAAACAAAGAAATACAACATAATTAACTAGTCTTGCATCTTTTATTGTCACTAAAGCCCAAGTCTGCCTATGTGTATCTTGATCATCTTATGCAACAGCTCCTGAAAAACACATGTGAAAATAGGTACGTCAGCATAAAAATGCCTGTGAGATACATAGGTTTTGTGAAAATAGGTTTCATGACTTATGTTTGAGAAAATGTTTAGTCATGAACCTTGTAATTTGCTTTGTTTTGTAAATCATTTGAAAAATGATAAGATCAAATGATATGTATAAATAAGAGAATAATGTATGGTTAAATGATTAACCATTGTAAAATGAGTTTGTATAAGATAAGTTGTTTGTAAAACAATGTATTGTAAAAAGTATGTTATTTGTATAAAATGTTATATGTATCAAACTGAAATGATTCAAATAACGCTACAATATGTAATACCATACAAACACTTATATATAGGAAGTACCAGCGGCGTATCCACCATGCTTGTATCATATTACACACGCATCGTTACTTAATCATTTAATCAAACCAAACCACCAAAGTAATGTTTAACAATAGTAGAAGTGTTTATGTATGGTCAAATACGCTTCACACGGTTCGCAGATACAAACGGTTCACAGATACAAACGGTTCACAGATACAAACGGTTCACAGATACAAACGGTTCACAGATACAAACGGTTCACTGATACAAACGGTTCACAGATACAAACGGTTCACAGATACAAACGGTTCACTGATACAAACGGTTCACTGATACAAACGGTTCACAGATATAAACGGTTCACAGATACAAACGGTTCACTGATACAAACGGTTCACAGATACAAACGGTTCACAGATACAAACGGTTCACAGATACAAATGATTACAACGGTTCACATAGTCAAATAGTTATAAACGGTTCAAAATGTAATATAATGTGTTCATATACTGGATGAGCATATGCAACAAAATGTAATGTAAAACAATGTACTAAGTATGCACACAATGGACATACATAGCATAAAATGTAATGAAATCATGTACTATAATGTACTAACGAACATAGCATGTATATGATGTGAAAACAGGAAAGCATGAAAGTAACAAGTAGGCACATGTGTTTCACCCCAAAACAGTTTGGAAAATAGTAAAAGAGGGGTCTATGTACTCACTTGAGATTGCTCAGAAGTCCTAGGATAACCACCAAGCAAAGCTAGAGATCACGGAATCAAACGGCACCTACTATAGGTAACTACATTAATAAACCGGACCTAAATCGGAAGATCGGGTAGCATTAGGGTTGGTAAACCAAACGAGTGTAGAGACTCGTGTCATTTGGTTTAACAAAGCCTACATACTAAATGAAACTTAACCTAAGTGCTTACGACCCATTACGACCCGTTTAGGTAGCTTATGCTACTTTAACGCGTCGTTCGCGTGAAACGCGTTCGGACCGCCTAACTAGTCCTATGACAAGTGTTATATGCCTAAACATGTTACATAATCAGTTATGTGACAAAAGTTTAGGTTACATATGCTTAATTACCAATTATACATGAAAAGGGTATTCTGGTAATTTACCTAAGGCATATAAACTACCTATCATACAACTACTTAAACGATGTGACCATAGGGTATAACCTCGGAAGGTTATGCCCTATACTAGGGTCACCTAATGTATTTGGTCGGATCCTAATGATCGACCAAACTGGGTCGGGTTCGAGGTATAAGCGATTTATTAGATCGCTTACCCTACGACCCTAGACAACGTGGTAATCAGTAGGCATAGTCCCAAGGGACTATAACCAACGTGATTACACTCACGTTGCGAAGTTCAAACGAACTTCGCATTGACCATAACTGGTCAATGTAGAAAGTCAAACAAAGTTTGACTTTCAGACTCGAAAAGCAATAAAAGAACGAAAGAATACTTACGAAGGGTCCCCGAATGCTAATCTCGATCCAAGAATCTCAGGTATGAAACAATGGTTTCAACTTAGAGTTCCTAAGATCAAGATTCTAGTGATTTTAGCAATGGGGGTGGATGGGTATTTATAGGAATACCCGAACCGTTAAGATCGCTTGTCGAATATCGTGCCTTAATCGTATCCGTACAAGTGTCGGAAAGTTATGGTGCCTAAATTCCATCCTTATCAGCTGACTAAGCATGTTAGAATGTGTGGTTGTGAATTAAACAGCTGTTTATACATCGAATCTGGTCCTGAAAGTGCAAAACTGATATTTCTGCCCAGATAAGGCGCTCGCGTAGCGCGACGGTAAAAGCCCTATGCAGTCGCGCTACGCCAACATGCACCAGCTTCAGAAAAGTTTCAAAATTGACAGTTTTGGTCCCTGTGGTGTTTTAAGGCCTTTTTCGATGCGTTTGAACCCCGTTAACCTCATTTCAAGGCTCTAAAATGAAGTTAAAGTATAGGGGACTCAAAACATTCTCAAAAATATCTCGGATGTCGGTTCGTTTGGTCGTACGAACGCGATGTTCGCTTAATTACGACGGAATGCGCATAAGTGCGAAAAACGATCCAAAATGCGTGACGAATGGATTTTTCTTATGCCAAACACTAAAATAAAATATTATAGTGCTTACATAAATTTTTGGATGTCCGGATGTATTCAGAACGTAAGTTATCCGCGAAAATGCAAACTTGTGCACTTTTTGACACTTTTAGTCCCTGAATGACCCAAAAGTTTATTTTAGCACACCGAACCCCTCAAAGCCTATTTCTAAGATATATAAAGGATATTTAAGGTGTGTTTAACTTATGGTCATGTTTCGGAATGTCTGTTACAGTTCAAATTGGCATACTTTCGCAGTTTCTCAACTTTAGTCCCTGTAAGCGATTTAACTTGATTTTGCCATACCAAAGCCTTCAAAACTTATTTCTAAGTTATGTAAAGGTTATTTAAGGTATGTTAAGCCTATTTCACTATTCCGGAGTGTTCGTTGCATTAAACTGGTTATATTTACGCATCAGTGCGCGTATAACCTTCCAGAAGGCGATTTAGAGCTTGAAATCGAACAAGAGTTGATATGTGCAAACGATACACATATTTTTACAAATCCCAAGTATGAAATACAATATTTCATTGGCTTGGCAGTTGTTTGATGGTCGCAGTGACACGGGTGTCACAGTCTCCCCTACTTTAGGAAATTTCGTCCCGAAATTAATTCGTAGGAGTCTATTTGTGACTTTGTGTCAGATAACCACCAGAGATATGTAAGGCATAATCCTGTCATTTCCTTAACGGACATTCTTCAGAATGAAAATGAACAAACGGAGTCATTTTCCTCAACGAGTATTCTTCAGAAGCAGGAATGAAGGAATAAACAAACGGGGATTCATTTCCTTAACGGACAATCTTCGGAAACGAAAATGAACAAACGGAGTCACTTTCAACAGATGCTTCCTCAGAAACGGAAATGAAAATGATAGACAAACGGATATTCATTTCCTCAACGGACAAATCTTCAGAAACGAAAATGAACAAACGGAGTCATTTTCAACGGTTGCTTCTTCAGAAACGGAAATGAAAATGATAGACAAACGGATATTCATTTCCTCAACGGACAAATCTTCAGAAACGAAAATGAACAAACGGAGTCATTTTCAACGGTTGCTTCTTCAGAAACGGAAATGAAAATGATAGACAAACGGATATTCATTTCCTCAACGGACAAATCTTCAGAAACGAAAATGAACTAACGGAGTCATTTTCAACGGTTGTTTCCTCAGGTTCGGAAATGAAGGATTAAACAACGAATATTCATTTCCTCAACGGATAATCTTCAGAAACGAAAGTGAACTAACGGATTCATTTTCAACGGTTGTTTCCTCAGGTTCGGAAATGAAGGATTAAATAAACGGATATTCATTTCCCTCGATGGATACTCTTCAGAACGAAAATGCACAAACGGAGTCATTTTCCTCAACGGATATTCTTCAGAATTGGAAATGAAGGATAAACGGATATTCATTTCCTCAACAGATATTCTTCAGAAGTGAAAAATGAATAGCTAGTTCATTTTTCCTCAACGGATACTTCATCATAATTGGAAATGAATAGGGTTAACTTCTAGGTACATGACAAAGCTTGCTGTGGTTTCTGTGCACTAAATTCCATAATTATGTATGCATCCATAATTACGTAATTCCTTGCACAGTCCGCACAGTTTGTCTTGTAATGTTCATAAGCACATAATCACATAGTTGTTTAATTGTTATTATCTTGTTATTGATTGCTATTAACTTGGCACCTCGTACTTCGTTTCTCTTGGAAGAAACGGGTACTTAGGATTTTCGTGAAAAACGCAAGAGATCATACAATGGAAGAAATTTGGGAGTAGTCTGTTCTTCAAGGAATGCGGTTCCTTGATTGTCGGTATTGTAGGGGATATGTTGTTTATTCATACAATCACATAAATACATTGCAATGTAAATAAAAGATTTATTTATAAACAACGATAACAACTGTTTCTTGGATCTTGACAACAAAAGAAAATAATACATAAGACGTGATTATTTCTAAACGATGTTGTCTTCTGGTTGATTATATGCTCATCCCTGCGCTGGATTTGCATTAGCAAGCCTTGGGCAATTCCTACGAAAATGGCCCATCTCGCCACAGTTGTAGCAAGATCCCTGTGGAAAACGAGCTTGAGCAGGATTGTTGCCAGATTGATTTGGTGCAGCTGCGGTTGGGCAAACCCTAGCTGTATGACCTATAAGTCCACAAACTTGGCATGTGCGGCACTTCACCCCAGCATGATGATGTAGGCCACATTGGTTGCACAAGGGTGCAGTTCCGTTGTAGGGTTTCCTGGCAGGGGGTTGAGCTGGTTGGTTGAGGACGGCTTGATCATTGTGAGCGACCACAGCGTAGTTCTGAGAAGCCTTTCGCTTCTTTGACCTCTTAGGGGATCCAGTCTGTTCATCCATGATCTTTGATTCCTCGATTGGTTTCGATTCTTCGACCGGCTTCTTGTCACCTTTTCGTAAAAGTTTACCTTTCCTGATCTTTGATTCAGTCAAGGTTGCAGATAGCTCAATGGCCTGTCTAACTGTAGTAGGGTTGCTACCAGTCAAAATGTCTTGTATTGAGTCAGGGAGGCCATCAATGTACTTTTCGATTGCCTTATCCAAAGGCGTGACCATGTTTGGGCATAACAGACTTAACTCTTCATAACGGTCCGTGTAGGCTCGATGCTCACCGCTGTCTTGCTCAAGATTGTCGAATTCCCTTTCCAAAGCCCTGATCTTGTGTCGAGGACAGAATTCCTTCATCATAAGGGCCCTAAGTTCAGCCCATGTCTGTGCTAGAGCAACTTCTGCACCACGATCTCTCATAACCCCGTTCCACCACGTAAGGGCTCTCTTCTGGAACACACTCGAAGCAAACTCGACCTTGCGATTGTCAGGACACTGCACGTGGCGGAAAGTATTCTCAATGCTCTCGAACCATTGAAGAAGCCCAGTCGCTCCCTCAGAACCACTAAACTTGAGTGGTTTCGCCGAGTTAAAACTCTTGAAATTGCATGGACCATTGTTGTTGTTGTTGGCTTGATTCCATTGAGCAAAGAGGTTTGGGAATTGAGCAGCCATTTGCTGTGCAATAATTTCTGCCAGTTCGGCAGTTGCTATCTGGTTCTCGCGTCGAGGAGGCATTCTAAAAGAGGAAACATGAAAAGAAACGAGTGAGAGATTTAGACGAAAAGAATGAGATGAAACAAATCTGATGAAAGCAAGGATAGTGGTCATTTGTTTGTTACTACAAAGCAACAAACGACCTCGGTGATTAATCAAAGTAGATAGGTCAAAAATAATGTATCGCGAAGACATGCTCGCCTATAAGTGAACACTCATCCCAAGAATTCCCAAGTAAGCACAACTGGTCTCGCGTCTGATGAGATGTATACGAAGTGCTTGGCTAGACAGAAAACCCAGGATATAGGCATTCACCCTTCCAGTTTGCACGTGTTCACATTATTTAAAACCCAAAACCTTGACGAGATTTTGAAAATTCAAAGGGGTTCAAAACCATATAACAGAGGGTTCAAAACCTTACAATAGAGGGTTCAAAACCTTGTAATAAATCATCCTAGAACAGATGATTAGTTTTCAAAGCGGTTTTGAAATTTATGTTCTTGTTGTGGTCGTCGCCTAATAGGTGACGGTATTGTTTTATGACTAAACGCAAGTAAACTCGCGTTAGGGTCCTAAGAAGGTTATAGACTAGGTCAAAGCATTACTAATAACCTAATTCCCTATAACCATTGGCTCTGATACCATCTTTTCTGTCACACCCCGACCACGTAGAACATACAAAACGTGGCGGAAACATCGGGGAGTGTTGTAACAGAATTAATTGTTTCAAATCCATGGCAATTGAAGTTTCGTTTTATTGATTAAAAATGTTACAATGTCTTATCAAACAAAGAAATACAACATAATTAACTAGTCTTGCATCTTTTATTGTCACTAAAGCCCAAGTCTGCCTATGTGTATCTTGATCATCTTATGCAACAGCTCCTGAAAAACACATGTGAAAATAGGTACGTCAGCATAAAAATGCCTGTGAGATACATAGGTTTTGTGAAAATAGGTTTCATGACTTATGTTTGAGAAAATGTTTAGTCATGAACCTTGTAATTTGCTTTGTTTTGTAAATCATTTGAAAAATGATAAGATCAAATGATATGTATAAATAAGAGAATAATGTATGGTTAAATGATTAACCATTGTAAAATGAGTTTGTATAAGATAAGTTGTTTGTAAAACAATGTATTGTAAAAAGTATGTTATTTGTATAAAATGTTATATGTATCAAACTGAAATGATTCAAATAACGCTACAATATGTAATACCATACAAACACTTATATATAGGAAGTACCAGCGGCGTATCCACCATGCTTGTATCATATTACACACGCATCGTTACTTAATCAATTAATCAAACCAAACCACCAAAGTAATGTTTAACAATATTAGAAGTGTTTATGTATGGTCAAATACGCTTCACACGGTTCGCAGATACAAACGGTTCACAGATACAAACGGTTCACAGATACAAACGGTTCACAGATACAAACGGTTCACTGATACAAACGGTTCACAGATATAAACGGTTCACAGATACAAACGGTTCACTAATACAAACGGTTCACTGATAGAAACGGTTCACTGATATAAACGGTTCACAGATACAAACGGTTCACTGATACAAACGGTTCACATATACAAACGGTTCACAGATACAAACGGTTCACAGATACAAATGATTACAACGGTTCACATAGTCAAATAGTTATAAACGGTTCAAAATGTAATATAATGTGTTCATATACTGGATAAGCATATGCAACAAAATGTAATGTAAAACAATGTACTAAGTATGCACACAATGGACATACATAGCATAAAATGTAATGAAATCATGTACTATAATGTACTAACGAACATAGCATGTATATGATGTGAAAACAGGAAAGCATGAAAGTAACAAGTAGGCACATGTGTTTCACCCCAAAACAGTTTGGAAAATAGTAAAAGAGGGGTCTATGTACTCACTTGAGATTGCTCAGAAGTCCTAGGATAACCACCAAGCAAAGCTAGAGATCACAGAATCAAACGGCACCTACTATAGGTAACTACATTAATAAACCGGACCTAAATCGGAAGATCGGGTAGCATTAGGGTTGGTAAACCAAACGAGTGTAGTGACTCGTGTCATTTGGTTTAACAAAGCCTACATACTAAATGAAACTTAACCTAAGTGCTTACGACCCATTACGACCCGTTTAGGTAGCTTATGCTACTTTAACGCGTCGTTCGCGTGAAACGCGTTCGGACCGCCTAACTAGTCCTATGACAAGTGTTATATGCCTAAACATGTTACATAATCAGTTATGTGACAAAAGTTTAGGTTACATATGCTTAATTACCAATTATACATGAAAAGGGTATTCTGGTAATTTACCTAAGGCATATAAACTACCTATCATACAACTACTTAAACAATGTGACCATAGGGTATAACCTCGGAAGGTTATGCCCTATACTAGGGTCACCTAATGTATTTGGTCGGATCCTAATGATCGACCAAACTGGGTCGGGTTCGAGGTATAAGCGATTTATTAGATCGCTTACCCTACGACCCTAGACAACGTGGTAATCAGTAGGCATAGTCCCAAGGGACTATAACCAACGTGATTACACTCACGTTGCGAAGTTCAAACGAACTTCGCATTGACCATAACTGGTCAATGTAGATCAGACTCGAAAAGCAATAAAAGAACGAAAGAATACTTACGAAGGGTCCCCGAATGCTAATCTCGATCCAAGAATCTCAGGTATGAAACAATGGTTTCAACTTAGCGTTCCTAAGATCAAGATTCTAGTGATTTTAGCAATGGGGGTGGATGGGTATTTATAGGAATACCCGAACCGTTAAGATCGCTTGTCGAATATCGTGCCTTAATCGTATCCGTACAAGTGTCGGAAAGTTATGGTGCCTAAATTCCATCCTTATCAGCTGACTAAGCATGTTAGAATGTGTGGTTGTGAATTAAACAGCTGTTTATACATCGAATCTGGTCCTGAAAGTGCAAAACTGATATTTCTGCCCAGATAAGGCGCTCGCGTAGCGCGACGGTAAAAGCCCTATGCAGTCGCGCTACGCCACCATGCACCAGCTTCAGAAAAGTTTCAAAATTGACAGTTTTGGTCCCTGTGGTGTTTTAAGGCCTTTTTCGATGCGTTTGAACCCCGTTAACCTCATTTCAAGGCTCTAAAATGAAGTTAAAGTATAGGGGACTCAAAACATTCTCAAAAATATCTCGGATGTCGGTTCGTTTGGTCGTACGAACGCGATGTTCGCTTAATTACGACGGAATGCGCATAAGTGCGAAAAACGATCCAAAATGCGTGACGAATGGATTTTTCTTATGCCAAACACTAAAATAAAATATTATAGTGCTTACATAAATTTTTGGATGTCCGGATGTATTCAGAACGTAAGTTATCCGCGAAAATGCAAACTTGTGCACTTTTTGACACTTTTAGTCCCTGAATGACCCAAAAGTTTATTTTAGCACACCGAACCCCTCAAAGCCTATTTCTAAGATATATAAAGGATATTTAAGGTGTGTTTAACTTATGGTCATGTTTCGGAATGTCTGTTACAGTTCAAATTGGCATACTTTCGCAGTTTGTCAACTTTAGCCCCTGTAAGCGATTTAACTTGATTTTGCCATACCAAAGCCTTCAAAACTTATTTCTAAGTTATGTAAAGGTTATTTAAGGTATGTTAAGCCTATTTCACTATTCCGGAGTGTTCGTTGCATTAAACTGGTTATATTTACGCATCAGTGCGCGTATAACCTTCCAGAAGGCGATTTAGAGCTTGAAATCGAACAAGAGTTGATATGTGCAAACGATACACATATTTTTACAAATCCCAAGTATGAAATACAATATTTCATTGGCTTGGCAGTTGTTTGATGGTCGCAGTAACACGGGTGTCACACCCGTTTCTAGTGTTTTTTGTGTTGGTTTGAACCACAAGTGACCGATTTACAAAACCCCAAAGAAAATCTGTGAAAAAATTAGAGTTTCGGGGCTGTTTTGAGGCCGTCAGTTTTCTGGGTTACGACACGCACGATCGTGCCACGGTTTGGCATGCTCGTGATCTTCATAATCTGTGTTAATTCTTCATAACTCGCCCAGAATTCCGACGCGCACGAGCGTGCCGGCACTCGGCACGATCGTGCTCTTCATAATTTCGTTCAAATTAGCCCAGAAATTCAACAGTTTGCCAGATCTTCATAAAGTTCTCCGGTTGTCGGTCCGGCACGAGGGTGCCTTATGGAAGCACGATCGTGCTTCTCGAAGATCGGTCAGTTCAGTCACCGGTCATTGGAGCGGCACGAGGGTGCCGCTGAGTCGCATGGTCGTGCCTCCCGGAATTTTGGTTCAGATCCGAGTCATTTACGGCCGAGCACGATGGTGCCGTGGGATGGCACGGTCGTGCTCCTGGGGAATAAAAACCCAGACTTCATAAAAATTCCTAGAAATCTGCATAAATTCACCGATTTGCAGGCCTGGCACTGTAGTGCCATATGGTGGCACGACCGTGCCACATTGTACAGTCCCTGATTTTGTCTGTTTGTTTTGGCTGCTGATTAATCTTGTCTCAATTTTTGCAGATGGATCACCCTTATTTGCGGTTCTCAAACAATGCCAGGGAAGGGTACTGTATCCCGAAGGTGGAGCGATTATGGGGTCGACGGCATCTGATCGAGCCCATGAGGAGGTTACAAAGGGTTGATTTAGACTTGCTCGGACAGACCGAGCGGTTTGATGATCTTATAACACCTCCGTGGTCCCGCCTTTTTGAGATCGCAGAGCCGCAGTACATAGAGTTGGTGATCGAATTTTTCGCATCGTTCCGTTTCACCTTTCCATGCCCAGATATCTATGATAAAAATGTCGGTGTCAAGTTTCGATTAGGAAGGAAATGGCATCACCAATCGATTAGCCGATTCGCTGTGGTGTTGGGGTTATATACGGAAGATGAGATAGATTCTGAGTTATTTCATGGGAGTTTGCAAGATTGGGAGCCAGATACAGACAAGGCCGCCTTTTGGAATCAAATTACTGTGCCGGGCCGAATTTGGGAACCTCGGAAAGCCAAAGCTACATGGATCCTCGACCCACTTCACCGGGTCATAGAGCGCGCCATATTCCACGCCATTGGAGGTCGGGGTGATAGCACGGGAAATATCACCACCCGCGACCTTTTCCACCTGTACTGTATCGTCTCCGGCTACCATTGCAACGTAGTCGTCAGTGTGGCAGAATCGATTTTTCGCGGTGTTGGTTCGACACCCACATCGCGCATCTGCGAAGGGGCCTTCGCTACAAAACTTGCCAAACGCTATCGGGTTTCCTTAAGCAATTTGACTGAAGCCTGTGACTATGGCCTCCTCGATCTGCAGCAGCTAAACTCAATGCACCTGATTCGCCGAGTAAACGGGGTCCCAAAGCTTGTGGACAGATTGGGAAGGATCTGGGACCTGCTACCTGCTGATGATGAGACGGATGATGACGATGAAGGTGGTGATGGTGGAGATCATGACGTGCACATGCACGATATTCCAGTTCAGGATCAGGAGGGGGCCGCTGGAGGAGCGGGCCCCCAATTGCAGATTGGACAGGGGTTTGATAGTCCGAACTGGGAGAACGTGTATGGTGGATTTGGTGGTGGAGGTTATGAGCATGGTCCTTACGAGCCGTCAGGGATAGATCTGTGGAGGCGCGTGGACGGGCTGGAATTAGGCCAGCAAGAGGTGAGGCGAGATGTCGATCTGATACGAGCGGAGCAACACAGGCAGGGTAACTCTTGGAAGAGATATACGAGCAGTCCCGGCGCAGCATGAATTGGTTGTTTGGTTCGCTGCAGCACATCGTGAATTCAATCAACCATCCATACACATAGCCACCGCCACAATTTAGGCGTAGATCCAGATTTGATCCCAGGAGCGACGCCGGTCCTTCGGGATCCGGCGAGAGGTCTTAGTTCCGCTTTCCATCTCGTATTTTTATCATCATTTCGTGTTTGAGGGGTGTGCCATTTTCCGTCGTACGTACACCCCTCCATCGTAGGTGTTAGTTTTTATTGCTTTAGTAGTGGTTAGATTAATAAACAAAGGCAAGGGAAAAATGGGTTGGGTAATATTCTTGTGAATTTGATCTTGTTTGCTATATGTGCAGTGTTGGTTCAAACTCTTTTGAATAAACGATGAGATGTTGGCTTGATGGATGGCTTGGTAGTTCGTTGTGAACGCTCCTTTTTACTTCATATTGCTCCGATTCTAGCCTTTTTGTTTCAGGGGAGTTTTCGTGTTCCTACCTTCCTTTATTTGTGTTGAATTCGCATTTCCATTGCTTATTCATTTTTTTTGTTGTACATCGAGGGCGATGTACAATTCAAGTGTGGGAGGTGGTCTATCGCTTGAGCTTTGTTGTCTTATATATATATATACAAAAAAATAATAATAATAATAATAATAATAATAATAATAATAATGATGCAAAGCTCTCTCTTAACAATTTTTGTGGCATATTAATCAAATCAACATAAGTATCGAAATAAGCACCAAAATTTTTGATAAATAAATAAGGGTAAACGCAAAAAGGGGGTTCGCTCGTGTAAGGAAAACCGTCAAGTAACATGTTTTTTGTATAAAATTGAGCATGAAAAATCAAGCGATTGACCTACTTGTTTGCCTTGCATATTTACCCAATACGCCCGTTTCCATGAGTTATTTTTTAGCCTTATAGCTTTAGAATTATTTTTGCTCATGTTTTTGCGGGCAAAGATTGAGTGAGCCGGATAACTTTTGCGATTTAGAACTTGTGTTAGGTATGCATTTCGAGGCCACAAAGCAAGAATTAAAGCATAGAAGTGATTGAGGCATTAGGAAACCTTTTTATTTTAGCCATTTTTATTCACCTCCCTACCCAAATCATTCCCCTAGTTAAACCAATTTGAGCCTTTCCCGTTCGTTTCTTTTAAACCACCAAAATATTAACCACTTAGCCAAATTAGCCTTTTATATTTTGAACCCATTTTTGGTTGGAAACCCGGTTTGGTTGATGATTAACTTGTAGTTTTGTATAGTTTCCTCTTTGTTGTTATGTGCCCTCATGATCAAGAGTTTTTAGCTAAGTAGACGTACTTAGTTTTCTCCAAAGCATGGGTTATTCTTGTAAAAAAAAAAAAAACCAAAGAAATATAGTTGAAAAAGCCTTATCAAATGGCTTAGTTAGAGCAATTTTGGGAGTGAAAAGCAATACTTGTCGGTTAGCTCTCGGTTAGTTATTATTTAGTTGTATAGTTCTATCTTCTTGTATTTCAAGTTAGTCGAGCCGTCGGGTTACAACCGTTTTAGCCACTTTTAAAAATCCACTTCCACACCCTTAACCCAAGCCAAGTTACAACCCAATCAAGACCTCATGATTTATGCTATAATTTTGCCGAGTGATTAGATTTGATCCTTCCACAAGCTTATGATATCGCATAGTTATCGTCTTGGCATCAAGTGTTCTAAACATACTCCACAAATTGTATGTGCACTTATATTTAGCCGAGTGTGTGTGAACATTGTGAGGATGCATGGTGAACTTGTAGGGATTTCCAAGATGGACCATTGCTCATAAACATATTTTACTTATTTCTTTTCGGTCCTTTCTTTATATTGAGCACTCCTTGATTGTTTTGACCCGAGTTATTTGTTTGTGCTAATGAAATGCTAGTTGAGATGATTGCCATTTAGAGAGTTTCGTTGATTTTAGTTTGCTTGAGGACAAGCAAAGTTCAAGTGTGGGGATGTTTGATGTATAAGAATTTATACATCTTTTAAACGTCAAATACGCCCCGTTTATGCGAAAACTCTTTGTATTTTCATTGATTTTGGTACTTATTTGAGTTGTTTGTGAAAATACAGGTCCAGGCTTCGGCCTGGTGATGAAACAAAGGCTTTTGGAGCAAAATGGAGCAAAAACGGAACATTCCAGCAAACTGCCAGATACGGCACGACCGTGCCACCCAGGAGCACGACCGTGCCAGCCATTCCGACATCGGCACTCTCGATCAGCACCATCATCCAGCACCAGCACCATCAAAATCAAGGGAGCACGACCGTGCCAACCACTGGCACGACCGTGCCAGGCCAATTTCAGCAACAGATCAGCTTGTTTCCGAGATCGAATCAATCATAGCCGAGCACTATCGGCTGGCACGACCAGACCATGCCCGAGCACGGTCGTGCCACCTTGGGAACTTTTGAGAGCGATTTTTCCCAAAATGGTAGCATACTTGGTCAACATTCAAGAAAGTGGCTCTGAAACTTGCCAAGCACGACCGTGCCAAAAGGTGGCATGGTCGTGCCATTCTCCCAGCAGCTTAGATACGAGTTTCTAGCTCATTTGGAGGGGAGTTGGAGCATTTTGGTGATTTTTTCTCTCAAGAATCTGGTCTTGGAAGCTTGTTGGAGCCAAGAGGGAGCCTTGAAGAGGACTTAATCACTTGAAGATCTACTCAAACATCATTTTAATCTTGTCTTTAACTTGGTTAGCTTATTACATTATGAACAATTTATGTTTCTTTGCACTTGATTTGGTAGCCATGAGCCTTATGGGCTAAACATTTGAGTTGTCTAAACTTGGTTGAAGCTAATGAATATGTGATAACATGGAAGTAGATGTGATGATTGTTCTTGTTAATCTTCATGTTGGTATTTAATCTTGTTCTTGGAGTTCATGTGTATGCTTAAAGTTCTTGTTCTTGAATGTTTGCTCATAAGTATTTACATGTTGTGTTGGAAAGCCCATGTAAAGATTATGATTATTGAATCTTGTTAACTTGTTTGTATGATTCATAGCATGAAACTAGGAATGGTGATTGCTAATGTGATTGAATGATTATTTGAGCATATGTATGAATTCTTGCATCTAGATTTGGAAAGATCATAAGTTTGTTTATATGGATTCTATAGTTTGTGTTCTTGTTAGTTTGATGATTTAGGCCAAAATTGTTAGCTAGCATGACCGTGCTTGTGGTTCATATCAAGAACATGATGATAGTGCCAACTACTTGAAACCAAGTTAGGGTGATTAGTGTGTTGTTCATATTAGTTTTCCCTAATTTGTAGAGTTAGGAGTTTTGACAAACAAATAACTCATGATTAAAGATTAACATCAACTTAGCAAGTGAGCTTAAAAGAATAATTTTTAGGTGATTAGAATGTTAATTCATTTTTAGTTTTGCTAAGAATTATAGACTAGGAAGCCTTGAGTGGGGACTTAGTTAAATTTAGAGCTTGCATCATCACAATTCCTTCCACCTTGTTGTCATATGTTTGTTAGTGGAAACTTAGTTTAGGCAACCCTTTCTTAGATATTGTTCTTTGTTAGAATTTTTAGTAGTTTATTTCGTTGCATGCTAAGTTAGAAAAATCAACCCAATCAATTGAAAAGGATTTTTAAAACTAAATTTGTGTAGTTAGTTTTTAGGTGAAAAACCATTTTTAAAACTAAATTTGTGTGAACAAATATCTTCATAAAAATATATATAATTCATGCACATCATCGGTTTACCTCGCGCCTTTGGGAAACGGTTCAACCTGCTCTCGGTACTACTCTTAATCTAAGTACCGCTTTCCATCCCCAAACCGACGGTCAGACTGAGAGAACGATTCGTACCCTTGAAGACATGCTTCGCTCGTGTGTTATAGACTTCGGTGGTAATTGGGACGCACACTTACCTTTAGTCGAGTTCTCGTACAATAACAGTTATCACTCTAGCATCCAAATGGCACCATTTGAGGCGTTATACGGCAGAAAATGTCGATCGCCTATTGTATGGCACGAGATCGGGGACGCGCAGGTTACCGGTCCTGAGCTGTTGCAAGAAACGACTGACAAAATCCTCCAAATCCGAGACAATCTGTTGAAAGCTCGGAGTCGTCATAAAAGTTACGCGGATAGACGCCGCAAGCCCCTTGAATTTGACGTTGGCGATCACGTACTCCTAAAGGTTTCACCTTGGAAGGGTGTGATCAGATTCGGCAAGAAAGGAAAGCTCGCGCCTCGATATGTTAGACCCTTTAAGATCCTGGAAAGGATTGGCAAAGTGGCCTACAGACTCGAACTACCGGAGGAACTTAGCAATGTCCACCCGACTTTCCACGTCTCAAACCTCAGAAAGTGTCTAGCCGAGAAGGATTTACAAGTGCCTCTTGAGGATCTACAAGTGGACGAAACATTACACTTCGTGGAAAATCCTGTCGAGATCATGGGCCGAGAAACCAAGGTACTTCGACGCTCACGCATTCCCATTGTGAAGGTTCGCTGGGAAGGCAAACGCGGTGCCGAATTCACCTGGGAACTCGAAAGTGATATGAAGACTAAGTATCTACAACTGTTTGTTATACCTGCACCTTAAATTTTGGGACGGAATTTCATAAAGTAGGGGAGACTGTCACAACCCGCGTTTTTAAAGCCAAAGTACAAGTCAAAGTCAAAGTCAAGGGAAGAAAAGATTGCAAAATGCGATGTGTCACTCCTTGCTTAATTATTGATTTTACTACTCGACTTGTAATCGATATTCTAATTTAAGTTGCTTTAGTTGTATTATGTGGAGTACATATTAATAAATCACAGTTTAATAACTAATCGACTTATCGCTAATCGCATCGCTATCGCATCACAACTCGAATTACAGGTTATGGATATTGTTTTACATGTGTGTGCTATTATATGTTACTTGTACATGTTTATATTTATTTTGGGATGATAACTACAAATGCAATCGCAACTCTATCACAACGCAATCTCATCGCAAAACACACAATGGGTATGATTAGGCTTATGACTATTAGTTAGGTTATTTGGGTAAATAATGTGAAAGACTATCGCATCGCTTAGTCGCAATGCACCGCAACATTCAACGCATGAAATGAAACATCGAAAACCAACTCGCAAAACCCATCCGATTAAATGACCATTCGATCGAATGGTTATCCGTCCGAATGACCATCCAATCGGATGGCCATCCGATCGAACCGCCCTTCGTTCGCACCTCTACACCACCTCTTCTCCTCTCTTGCCTATAAATAGCACCTGTCACATCATGAATAGTGATGTGACAGCTCTCTCGTTTGACTAGCTCGTTCCAGCCCTCTTTTCTCTCGATTTCTCGCGATTCTTGTAAGTTTTCAACCCAAACCTTGTACTTCTATCATCTACACACACTTTTTAAACAACTCAGATCTAAGAGATTTCAACATGTTTAAACACTGATTTCTCCTAAAATCTAGATATAATCAAAGTGTTTCAAACTTTTCTTCAATAATCTCAAAAGAGAATCTGCGCTCTTTCAGGCCTTCTACTCTTTCTCATGTGAAGTGTCGGTCCAAGAACGGATTTCTATCAAAAGAGACAACCGGCTCAAGGGTTGAACATGAATAACCGTCAAGAACAGTTAGCTGATCGTCCGATTGGACGACTTGGACTTGGTGGAGTTTTCCGTTGTTTGACACGTTGTCATACCGTCTCGGTGTAATCACAAAACCTTCCAAACTTAACAAACTTCCCAGATTTCAAAACGAACAAGTTACCAAACGGATTGCCGTCCGATCGGATAGCCATCCGATCGGACGACTTGTGGTTTGAAACACTTAACCATTTTTCACAAAAATGTAAAGAAGGTCAGTTTCAGCGAATCGCCATACGAACGGATGGCCATCCATCCGGATGACCTGATTTGTAGAAACACTTCTTCATTTAGAAAATGCTACAATGAAAACATCAAAGTCATATCATACACTGATGTGTTCAAAATGTAACATATAAATTTCATCAAATGAGGCATAAAACTAACCCTTTTTTAGTACTAATGTTGGAAAAAGTGTGCTTTTGTCTTCCTTTTGTATTTTCAGGATTAAATGAGCTCAAATTAACAAAAGAAGCAAAAAGACACCAAAATCTAACATAAATACAAGAAAAGGAACAAGACGTGGCATGCCCGACCCCACGACAGCATCTTCCCAAGCAAAACAAGAGATCAGAAGCCTAAACACGCCCCGTGCTGAGCCAGCACGGGGGCGTGCCCAAGTGTCAGCAGAAAAGACAAAGTGGTAGAAGCTTCTATTGCCCACCACGGGGCCGTGCTCAGCGGACACGGGGCCGTGGTCAACTATAAGATTCGCACAATCCAGGCAAATCTTCATAGTACAAAGATTCTTCTGCACACGGGGTCGTGCTCAGCGGACACAGGGGCGTGGTCAACTAATAAGACAAAGCTGCATTTAATGAAGAAAGAGAGGATGTGGACACGGGGCCGTGCCCACTGGACACGGGGCCATGCCCGAGCTTCTGTTCAGCCTATAAATAGAAGTGCTTGGCTCAAGCTCAAACCATCCCTTGGCACACCACCTCTCTCACACTTCACCCACCACCCACCACCACCATAACACCATCATCCACCACCATCATCCATTGTCCATCGTAGAGTGTGTGAGTCGTCTCGGGATCCAAGATTGATCGTAAGAGTTCTTGACAATCAAGGCCATGTTTGCCTAAGTCTCTTACATCACTTGGTGAAGACAAAGTGTCTAGTGTAATACTTTTTATTTCTAATCTTTTGCACTTTTTATTTGGTTTCATATTAATGACTTTAATAACTAGTTGCTTATGTTGAAGGTGATCTTTCTTTATCGTTTGTCCGTGGTGTCTTGAAATTATTTTACTGTCTATATAAAATAAAAGATTTTCACCATTCATATATCCACGGTCTATATGGAGGTATGTTGGCTACCTGGTCGGGGGTTAAGGGAACGGTTTAGTAAAGGTCTTGCCATTGTTCAGCGTTTAGAGGTCCTGCAATGGACATGGGTCAAATTTAGTAGGACCTCCTTCAATACTTAACGGTATTGGATGGCGGGGGTCCAAACTCTTTGATCCCCTCATAAGTTAATTACTATTAATACTATAACCCGGCTATTTAGGACTGTATCCCTGCTGACTCAGACTACTTAGCCGAGGGTAACGTCACCTCCAAAAGAGGGGCCTACCATAATATTGCATTAATAACTTAATTAATTATCTTCCAATAATCCACCCTTTTAGGATTGTATCCTTGCTGACTCAAACTACTGGGGTGAGGGTAACGTCACCTTCAAAAGAGGGGCCTACTACAATAACTAAGATAATCTCTTAATTATGTGCAAAAGTGCGGAAATAATCAAAGGTTACACTAGATACGAGTCGGAACCAAGTGATTCATCTTGTCTATCTGTTTTTTCTTTTATTTTTATTTTTCATCATTTTAGTTAGTTTTTATTTTTCTTAGTTAAAAACATTTTTCTAAACTTTTTATTTTGATTAGACGTTGAGGATAAACCGGTACTAAAAGCTCTTGTGTCCTTGGACGACCTCGGTATCTTGCCAACACTATACTACGCTCACGATGGGTGCACTTGCCCATATGTGTGTTTAGTGTTAGTAAAATATCGTGTTTTATAAATTTAAAACTTGGCTAAAAATAAGTGTTAAAGGGGCTTAAAATATACACCTAATATATATAACACTTCACACGCATCAAGTTTTTGGCGCCGCTACCGGGGACACAAGGATTTTAAGAAATCTTAAAATCGACGGCCTAATCTGTTTTTCAAAACCTTTTTAACGCGCGCACATTTTTTCCGTATTTTAGTTTAGTTTTGCATTTACAGTAGCCTGTACACGGGGCCGTGCCCACTGGACACGGGGCCGTGCTGCAGATTTTTTCATAAACACCCAGTAACAGTAGCTTGAACACGGGCCGTGCTCACTGAACACGCCCCGTGCTCAACGAAATCAGTAAATTTAATTAAAACGCCCAGATACAGTTCCTGAACACGGGGCCGTGTCCACTGAACACGGGGCCGTGTCCAGCCTCTGTTTTCATTTTTATTTTTGTTTTCTGATCTCGAGACTTGGTTGTGGTCTGCTGAGTGATTCTTATGGATCAATACTCAGGAGGTTACAACTACACCTATGAGGAGGATGATTATAGGGGTAATTATTGCACTAATTGTCGTAACGCACGCTCGGTTCAAAATAATCGCTCATATCAACCATCCAATTCATACACCTACTATGAGGAGCCCAGGTACGAACCATCGACTTCATACACATCCTATGAAGACCAAAGGTATGAACCTCCTCCTTCATACTCATATTTTGATGAACCAAGGTATGAGCCTTCATACTCATACTTTGAGGAACCAAGATATGAGCCACCACCTTCATATGCTTATTATGAGGAACCATGGCGTGAACAACCCACCTCATATGAGTATTATGAAGAACAAAATTACGAACCTTATCCATCATATGCTTACAATGAAGAACAATGGTGTGAACCATCTACTTCATATGGGTACTATGAGGAACAAAGGGTCGAACAACCGGATTCAAGCTTAGAAAATACCGATTCTTTTTCTATAACCGAAGTAACCGATAGGATACTAGAACACATTAGAGTTATCGATCGATGTATAAAAGAAGCTCGCGCAAGGGAAGAGGAGTCCCGCGCAAGAGAAGAATTAAAAAAGGAAGAGATAACTGAAAGTGTAAAAATAGAAGAACAAATAAGTGAAAAACCGACACATGAGTTAAACAACGAAATAGGTGAGTCCGATAACATTAAAATTCAAGAAGAGTCTAATTTCGAAGAAATTAATCTCTTGTCACCTTCTTTTGAAAATCATTGTTTAGTACCCACTCATGCTAAGTTTTTAAAAGAGTTAAACACTAACACTAAAATTGACGAAACGGTAAGTGTTAAGTTAACTAATGATCAAACTGCGCTAATAAAAGAAGACCCATTTGAAATTAACATTACACCGGTTCCATGTTTCTTTCAAAATTCGTTTATTAGTAATGTTACAATTGATAAAGATCTTTGTGTTAACATAATGCCTAATTTCATTTTCGAAAAATTAAGTATTAGTGATTTTTCTCCACTTCGAATACCCATTTTTCTATCCAATCGGAAAGTAATAAAATCAATCGGTATAGTTGAGGATGTCTTGGTTCAAACAAATCAAATGGTAATCCCAACCGACTTTGTCATCCTCGATGATGCTCCTCTAGTGATGGGACGACCATTTGTAAAAACGCATGAAGCTTTGAAAAACCGGAAGTTCAACAATCTACCTCTTCAATTAGGGGCATTTAAAAGAAGTGTCGATCTCGAACGGTCAATGAAATATCCATTCGGCAATAATGACCCCCTAATTGAAGATGAAGATGAACCACCCGATACAAGTGAAGAGATTGACCACTTTGTTGAAGAAGAGGTCGCCATAGAACAAACTTTTAAAGTTCTTGATCGAAATGAGCAACCAAATAAGGAGTCTCCTAAAGACCCACCACCTGAGCTCAAAGAACTTCCAAAAGGTTTGGAATATGCTTTTCTAGACAAAGAGGGTAATTTACCTGTAATTATTTCGTCTAATTTAGATAGCTTAGAAAAAGAAAAATTAATTAGTCTTTTGAAAAAACATAAAAATGCAATAGCTTGGAAACTTGTAGACATAAAAGGAATTAGCCCTTCTATGTGCACACACAAAATTTTGATGAATGATGACTACAAATCGGTTATACAACCACAACGTCGAGTAAATCCAAATGTTCAAGAAGTGGTTAAAAACGAGGTCATCAAACTACTTGACGCCGGACTTATCTATCCTATCTCCGATAGTCCTTTGGTGAGTCCCGTCCAAGTAGTTCCAAAGAAAGGAGGTATGGCGGTAATAACTAACGAAAAGAATGAATTAATACCAACGAGAACCGTCACAGGATGGAGAGTTTGTATAGATTATAGACGATTAAATGAAGCAACAAGGAAAGATCACTTTCTGTTGCCCTTCATTGATCAAATGTTAGAAAGATTATCCGGTCATAAATTTTACTGTTTCTTGGATGGTTTTTCAGGTTACTTTCAAATCCCGATAGCACCCGAAGACCAAGAAAAGACAACTTTCACATGTCCCTATGGAACTTTTGCCTATCGACGCATGCCGTTTGGTCTATGTAATGCCCCAGCAACATTCCAACGTTGCATGGTAGCCATCTTCCATGACATGATAGAAAAGACAATGGAAGTCTTCATGGACGACTTTTCTATCTTTGGGGATTCATACGACCAATGCCTCGATAACCTTGAACGAATGCTATCCCGATGTGAGGAAACTAACCTCGCCCTTAATTGGGAAAAATGCCATTTCATGGTAACGGAGGGAATAGTACTCGGTCACAAGATCTCGAGCGAAGGAATGGAGGTGGATCGAGCCAAAATAGATACCATTTCTAGATTACCACCTCCATCCTCCGTAAGAGCTATCAGAAGTTTCCTAGGGCATGCCGGATTTTATAGAAGGTTTATCAAAGACTTTTCAAAAATCTCAAGGCCTCTAACAAAATTACTTGAAAAAGATACCCCTTTCATCTTTGACAAGGATTGCAACCAAGCATTTCTAACCTTAAAAGAGATGTTAGTCAACGCACCTATCATGATAGCGCCTGATTGGAAATTTTCTTTCGAAATCATGTGTGATGCTAGTGACTTTGCAGTTGGAGCTGTCTTGGGACAAAGAAAGGAAAAGCATTTCCACCCAATTTACTAGTAAAACACTTAATGATGCACAAGAAAATTACACAACAACTGAAAAAGAATTACTAGCTGTGGTATTTGCTTTTGATAAATTTCGTTCTTATCTTGTTCTTTCTAAAACTATAGTCTATACAGATCATGCAGCCATTCGATATCTCTTCAAGAAGCAGGACGCAAAACCACGTTTGATTAGGTGGATTCTACTCCTCCAAGAATTCGACATTGAAATCAGAGACAAAAGAGGAGCAGAAAACACTGCAGCAGATCATCTTTCGCGCTTAGAAGACCCAGCTTTGGAGGCAACCAGGGACGAGCAAATCAACGAAAAATTTCCAACACAGTCCCTGGAAATGGTGGAATATAAGGAAGAGCCATGGTACGCCGACTATGCTAACTACCTAGCTAGCGGTATAGTCACAAGAGGATGGTCACATTATCAAAGAAAAAATTCTCTGCCAATGTGAAACACTATTTTTGGGAAGATCCATATCTTTTCAAAATGTGTGCCGACCAACTCGTCCGACGATGAGTACATGGTAGCGAATCACGAAGAATTCTCCGCCATTGTCATGAAGGTCCATACGGAGGGCATCATGGTGCCGCTAGTACCGCACGAAAGGTATTTGATTCAGGATTTTATTGGCCAACCATTTACAAAGACGCACAAAGTCTTGTCAAGACATGTGATGCTTGCCAAAGAACAGGTAATATTTCTTCCAAAAACGAGATGCCACAAAATGGCATTCTTGTTTGTGAAATTTTTGATGTGTGGGGACTCGACTTTATGGGACCTTTCCCACCATCAAAAGGAAACAAATATATACTTGTGGCGGTAGACTACTTGTCTAAATGGGCCGAGGCCGAGGCACTTCCAACAAATGATGGAAGAGTCGTGGTAAGATTTCTGAAAAAATTATTCTCTCGTTTTGGCACACCAAAAGCATTAATAAGTGATAGAGGTACCCATTTTTGCAACCATCAACTCGAAAATTTTTTAACAAGATATGGAGTCTATCACCGGGTCTCAACAGCATATCACCCTCAAACAAACGGACAAGCCGAAGTGACTAATAGAGGTTTAAAACGAATACTTGAAAAAAACCGTAGGATTAAATAAAAAATAATGGGCGGATAAATTAGATGATGCTTTATGGGCTTTTCGAACTGCTTATAAAACAACCATAGGTACAACCCCATATAAGCTAGTCTATGGAAAAAGTTGTCATTTGCCAGTAGAAATTGCACACAAAGCCTACTGGGCAATCAAAAATGTAAACTTAGATTTAGAATTTGCTGGTAAAAATCGATTTTGTCAATTAAATGAATTAGACGAACTTAGGAATTATGCATACTCAAACTCCGAAATTTATAAGGAAAGAATGAAAAATTTGCATGACAAACATATTAAACCTAATGAATTTCGGGTAGGGGATCTAGTTCTTTTGTTTAATTCACGACTTCGATTGTTTCCTGGTAAATTAAAGTCTAGGTGGTCAGGACCTTTTTCCGTCACCCATATTTTCCCACACGATGCAGTAGAAATTAAATCTCGAAATGGGCCTCCATTTAAAATCAATGGCCAACGGCTGAAACTCTATCAAGGATTCATTGAGGATGAAGAAGAAGAGATTTCGCTTCAAACGGTGGAAGAGTAAAACATCGTACCTGGTAAGTTACGAATGATTGAGACGACAAATAAAGCGGTAAGTTCTCTAACCAAAGCTTATGGGAAACAAGGGCACTCACACGAGCACTAAAAAAAAAATTCAAAACTTTGCTCGGCACGAGGCCGTGTCCACTGGACACAGGGCCGTGTCCGCGCTGCAGTCGGGATAAATCCCCTTTTTCAAAACAGTTACTTCATTCCACACGCCTCGTTTCCCCGAAAAAGCTCTGGTTCCAGGCGATTTTTCGCAGATTTTCAACGTCTCCTATCGCTCTAACAACATTAAGGTATGATTCTATCACTTTTAGTAATTAGATTAGTTACTTGCATGTAGTTAAAGCACCAAAAATTTGGGGAAAATCTAGGGTTCTTGAAGTTCATCCGAATCGAACCTCAAATTTTTGTTTAGATCTGTTTGCATTTAGTTAGGTTAGTGTTATGGGAAGTAAATACACTTGTATTGTTCATAGATACACCCGATTTCTCGCAAAAACCCCAAACCCTTGTTCTTGAACCGAAAAAGATAAAATTGATAGGGTAAACGGGATATTTTGGGAAAAACGGTACTTAGGGTTTCATTTTGGGGGAAACCGCACCTATTGGACCAAAAATTTTCAAGTTTTCGAAACCGGGTCGAAAAATGAAATTTTTGAGTAACAGAAGCCTGGACACGGGGCCGTGTCCGCTGAACACGGGGTCGTGTCCAGACCACTGTTTGCAGTTTTTTTCCGAGAATATTTCTGTTTCGTGCTAACTTTTGGTGTATTCTTGCAGATGGCCAGGAAGTTCACAAGATTTAACGCCAATGAACTCGATGCAAGAGCTCGATACGAGATTCTTCAAACAAGGCCGGAGGAATACCCGAGGCAAGCCTGCACGGACTTGCTAACCCTGGTGAATCAAATCGACCACTTCAACAACATTGTCACGGGACCACTCAGAGTCGCCCTAACAACTCGACTCCGTTCCGTCCATGAATGCACTTTGGAATTCTATAGCACATTCGCATTCAACTCAAGGTGCGACCCGTTTGACAATGACGGGGTAGCATTCCGATGTGGCGGAACAAGATATTCGATCTCTATGGCTCAGTTTGGATCGATTGTCGGGTTGTATGCGGAAGAGGATGCGGGAAACGAAGAAAATACTGGAGGAATGAGAGAAATAGGTGAAAACGAACGCCAAGCCATTTGGGCTCAGATTGGTGAAGGGTACTACAATCCGAGCAGCACTAAGAGCACGAAGTTGAGGGATCCGCTATACAGATACATTCATAGGCTCCTCGGCTACTCTCTTAGCCAAAGGCATGAAAGTAGTGGCGTCGTTGGGTTAAGAGATTTGGTTGTCCTCCACTGCATCCACAACCGCAGGCCGCTCGATGTTCCGTTCCTCGTGCTCCGAAACATGCATCACAACCGCCTTGCTAGTGCACCGACTCCTATTTTCTTTGGGGGATGGGTGTACCGTCTCTTCAAGCACTTCGCCCACATACCTAGGTCATTTAAGAGGAGCCCATGGTCGGGTACGGTGGATATACACATATGCCGCTCAATGAACCTGATTTATGAGGCAGAAGACGGGACGGTAACCTTTCAAAGGATGCAAGGTCATGCATGGAACCCGCAAGAAGCGCTTGTCCTCCAAGCTCCGCAACATCATCAGTACCAATACCAACCCCACGGTGATCCGGGCCAATCATCCTCCTCCGGAGGCGGGTTTCCTAATTTCCAAAGTTTGCATGATTTGTTGCAGGAAAACCTTATGTGCACCAGGAACACTTACAACATGGCGAGCAACACCTACCACCGGGTCGGAGCTATTGAAAGAAACATATCCGATATTCAAGATGATGTTGGATATATACGAGACCACATTGCACGCCATGGAGGGGATGATGATGATGATGATGATGACGATGACGATGCCATGGAGTAGGCGGGAAGGAGCAGAGGAAGACAACGTTGTTTGATGGTTCCCCAGGTTAACCCTTTTCCACTCTTGAACAATTGATGGCCTGCGTGCCAAGTGTTGAACAATTTACTTTCCCTAAATTCTTTTATTTTTCTACATTTATTTTTCTTTTAACTTTGACATGGATGATTAACTTTGGTAAAAGTAGGATGTTTGTTATGTTTTGGTGGAGTGTTCATTGATTAAACAGGTACAAACGAGGCTTAGAGTGCTAAACATTAGTACTAAAGCCGGGACAGGAAAACAAATGAAAGAAACCTGTTTTTCAACATTGCAGACTGTCCACACGGGGCCGTGCCTATCCGACACGCCCCCGTGCCCACTCCCCTGAACCTGCTGATTATTTTATTTCTGCAGACCTTGACAGACACGGGGTCGTGTCCAGCCAACACGCCCCCGTGTTCACCTTCTGTAAGTTTTCGTTACTGGCACCTGGACACGGGGCCGTGTTCATTAAACACGGGGTCGTGTCCAGGTAGCCAGTAACACAAATTTTTTGCTTTTTACACCTTTTTACACATTCAATCAACCTAAAAACTTATTTTTGGGACACATTGAGGACAATGTGTAATTTAAGTGTGGGGGGGATGCTAAAACCTTGAATCTTGCAAGTCCTAAATACAAGCCTTACACAAAACTCTATTGGAACCGCTAATCACCCCAAATTTTTTCAAAAATTTTCATTTTTTTTTTACTTGTCTAGGTTTAACTCGGGAAATTCAAGTTCTTAAAAAGGTTATATTTTTACAAATTTACAACCGATAGCGTCGTGATAAAAAGAACCAACATAAGAAAATTATGAAAAGACATGACAAGCTTAGTTAAAATTTAATTATATATACTTGATCACATAAAAACCATTCCCACAAAAGTGAGTTTTGAGCCTTTATTGAGCAAACACTTACATATCATTTGACTAAATGCTCATTTTCGTTTCTTGTGTGAATAGCCGCTTGGTTCTTACGACTCTAGAACTTGCCATGACGATACATTCCCGGTCCTTACCAGCTTAAACCCGAGTAAGTAAATGATGGAGGCATTAGGACTAACCCCTTTTTATTTCTACACCATTATTTTCTTTTTTTTTACCTACCCAAAATCCCCCTAGTTAGCCCCTTTGAGCCTAAACCTTTTCATTTCATAACACCAAACCAAACACCCCTTTTACCCACCAAAACCTTTTTCACTTTTACCCCTTTGTTTTAGTAACAAGTTCGATTTTTCGTAAAAAAAAAAAAAAAAAAAAAAAAAAATTGTTGATGATGAAGCAAAAGAAAATAAACAAACAAGTTCATCAAAAATAACTTTGTTTGAATAAATAGTTTCATCAAAATAAAAATTACAAAAATAGAAAGTCATACGAAAACCGACACTTGTTACGCTTTTCGCCCTTTTTCTACTAACCACTAACCACCAACCCAACCACCTACCTTTAACCCAAGCCTAACCCTTAACCCACAAAGTCCTCTTGATATTTACAAAGGTATATAAGTTAAAAAGGAGGAGGATTGATTGCTTGGCAAGCCTATGGTAGGAGTAAGTTCCATGCCGCTCTCGAGTGATCCACAAAAATACATTTTCGGCCGAGTGTTGAGTGATCCCCGTGAGGTATGTGAACTTGTATATAGATAGAATTTTAAAGAGGCATGTTATGCCCTAATAAGTAATTTATCTTATGAAAAGTTTTAAATAAATCATGACGAATAGGATTGTAAATAAATAAAAATAAAACTAAATAAAGAATCTTGGAAATCCCGACACTCTACGACAAGCCCAAAAACCTTCTTCTCTACCCATTCCATTTGGGAGTGAAAATAGCCACATATTAAAGAGTTTTGCTTGAGGACAAGCAAAGATTCAAGTGTGGGGGTATTTGATGTGTTCAAAATGTAACATATAAATTTCATCAAATGAGGCATAAAACTAACCCTTTTTTAGTACTAATGTTGGAAAAAGTGTGCTTTTGTCTTCCTTTTGTATTTTCAGGATTAAATGAGCTCAAATTAACAAAAGAAGCAAAAAGACACCAAAATCTAACATAAATACAAGAAAAGGAACAAGACGTGGCATGCCCGACCCCACGACAGCATCTTCCCAAGCAAAACAAGAGATCAGAAGCCTGAACACGCCCCGTGCTCAGCCAGCACGGGGGCTTGCCCAAGTGTCAGCAGAAAAGACAAAGTGGTAGAAGCTTCTATTGCCCACCACGGGGCCGTGCTCAGCGGACACGGGGCCGTGGTCAACTATAAGAGTCGCACAATCCAGGCAAATCTTCATAGTACAAAGATTCTTCTACACATGGGGTCGTGCTCAGCGGACACGGGGGCGTGGTCAACTAATAAGACAAAGCTGCATTTAATGAAGAAAGAGAGGATGTGGACACGGGGCCGTGCCCACTTGACACGGGGCCGTGCCCGAGCTTCTGTTCAGCCTATAAATAGAAGTGCTTGGCTCAAGCTCAAACCATCCCTTGGCACACCACCTCTCTCACAGTTCACCCACCACCCACCACCACCATAACACCATCATCCACCACCATCATCCATTGTCCATCGTAGAGTGTGTGAGTCGTCTCGGGATCCAAGATTGATCGTAAGAGTTCTTGACAATCAAGGCCATGTTTGCCTAAGTCTCTTACATCACTTGGTGAAGACAAAGTGTCTAGTGTAATACTTTTTATTTCTAATCTTTTGCACTTTTTATTTGGTTTCGTATTAATGACTTTAATAACTAGTTGCTTATGTTGAAGGTGATATTTCTTTATCGTTTATCCGTGGTGTCTTGAAATTATTTTACTGTCTATATAAAATAAAAGATTTTCACCATTCATATCTCCACGGTCTATATGGAGGTATGTTGGCTACCTGGTCGGGGGTTAAGGGAACGGTTTAGTAAAGGTCTTGCCATTGTTCAGCGTTTAGAGGTCCTGCAATGGACCTGGGTCAAATTTAGTAGGACCTCCTTCAATACTTAACGGTATTGGATGGCGGGGGTCCAAACTCTTTGATCCCCTCATAAGTTAACTACTATTAGTACTATAACCCGGCTATTTAGGACTGTATCCCTGCTGACTCAGACTACTTAGCCGAGGGTAACGTCACCTCCAAAAGAGGGGCCTACCATAATAATGCATTAATAACTTAATTAATTATCTTCCAATAATCCACCCTTTTAAGATTGTATCCTTGCTGACTCAAACTACTGGGGTGAGGGTAACGTCACCTTCAAAAGAGGGGCCTACTACAATAACTAAGATAATCTCTTAATTATGTGCAAAAGTGCGGAAATAATCAAAGGTTACACTAGATACGAGTCGGAACCAAGTGATTCATCTTGTCTATCTGTTTTTTCTTTTATTTTTATTTTTCAACATTTTAGTTAGTTTTTATTTTTCTTAGTTAAAAACATTTTTCTAAACTTTTTATTTTGATTAGACGTTGAGGATAAACTGGTACTAAAAGCTCTTGTGTCCTTGGACGACCTCGGTATCTTGCCAACACTATACTACGCTCACGATGGGTGCACTTGCCCATATGTGTGTTTAGTGTTAGTAAAATATCGTGTTTTATAAATTTAAAACTTGGCTAAAAATAAGTGTTAAAGGGGCTTAAAATATACACCTAATATATATAACACTTCACACGCATCATACACAAACACATCCATCCCAGACGAATGATGATCCGATTGAATGACTGTTCATCACTCTACCCACTTGCACCGTTTAACGCACCGCTCATCACTTATGCTATCATTTCTATAATCAGGCTAACTCTCCAGCGCTCCCTTCAATCCAAGAGAGTGTTTATTTACTAAACACTATCTGTGAGTATACTCGATCCCTTTTTTGCTTTAAACACTTTTGGGTGTTGCATACTTTACTTATATCAAACCACATCGATCACACAACGCAGCCACTTTTATAAGCTAACCGTTACTGCATGTCATATGTGTTACTCGATGAATGATTGTATGTTATGTTTACACAGTGATTGTTACCTGACACCCTAGCAACGATAGTACTATAGTTTGGACTCAGCACCTGTCGTGGACAGGGGTTGCTAAGGGTATTTCTTCACGTGTCACAGTGGTGATATGTGTTGCGCTCTCTACAACTCGCAGTCACGTTTGTGCATATTTCATTGTCGATAACCTACTTGCTTCACATTATACATGTTACATGCTGGTTATACGTAAATCGCTTTCGCTACTATTATACTACTAAACTTGTATGCTCACCTTTACACTATGTGTATTGACCTCTATTTTAACGTATGTGATAGGTGCTTGAGATGCTTGGATGCTTGCTATGTGGAAATCAAGTTAGGAAGAGTATAGAAACGACCAATTGAAATTCTGAGTTGTCGAAACAATTTATTTGTCTTGAGATATCTATGTCTGTAATAACTGCTTTACTTTGATAAGTTATAGTATGGGACATAATGCTAATTATCCGGTAATTTAGTTGTTATGGATTTCTCCTGGACAATCTGTTTCGCTCAGTGTCGCGCCCCGATGTTTCCGCCATCGGTTGGGGTGTGACAGTTGTATACTAGATAACAGTGTTAGGACAAGAAAACAATGCTAAAACATATGTTGGTTTTCATCGTATTTCAAAACCAATCAAACAAAGTCCTAAAAATGTTGGTAGAAAGTGTTGCGCGCACTATTCACGGTTAAACTATTGATGCCAGCAAAACCGTGAAAACAAAACGAAACAATGAAAAACGACACACGGATAACTTGACTGAGTCCATTTATATAAGAAAACACTAATGTGAAAACATATCTTGCAATAACACAAGACTTTCTGGTACAACGCCTTAATCGCTAAATCGTCCGTGTCGCTAAATTTTAAACAATTTTAACTCGTCCGAACTAAAAATTTAGCATTTCTGAGACTCTGGAACTATGACAAATGATAACAAACATATGAAACAACATGAGGATAATAATGGGGTGTCCGAAACATAAGCTTTCGGTGCTGCGTTGCAACCCCCACAACTTGTCCGTTTTCGAACCGACAAGCTAATAAATAACATTTTCGACGCCAAAACAACTAAACAGAAGATATGGCGAACTAGTTAAGCTTATTTTGGGACTCGAAATCACTTCATGCATCGCTTGACGGTGGAATAACAACTTGCGACAAAGTTTCTTCGGTATGACGCAAAAGTGCCGTTAACTAGCCGACGACCAAACAGAAGGTATCTAAAGTATCAAAATACAATTTCTACTAGTTTAGTGAACTAGTTAAGGTCGATTGACAATCAGAATCCCTAATTACCCCTTAACAATGTAATTAACCTCTAATCGTTGTACTTCGGTTAATTACTAAAATATCTACACTTTAATCAATTTTTATAAAAAAAAATACACTTTACCCCCCCCCCCCCCATCTTGAATTCGGTCAACAAAGTGGGTCCCACACACTTGATTTGTTTGAAAAGTTAGAGAATTTGTGTTTGGTGGATGATGTAAAGTATGGTCTTGTAAATATGGAAATTATAACAAATAAACAACACCATATCCTTTCATTTACTATACTTTTCAAACAACAAAGGAAACTCCATTCTTGTGCACCCCTAAACTCACGGCTAAAGAAGAAACCCACTAAACTCGAGTTTTTTTTTCCCAAACTAGTATAGATACAAAAAGTATTTACCTATTTGGTTACTTTAAAAAATATTTACCTATTTGGGTACTTTTTTATATCCCTTTAATTTTTTATCTAATTTATACATTTCTTTTTATTTTTCTACCCAAAGTAAAATTAGATTACTCACAGAAGTAGAATCAGCCAAAAATATGAGTAATTATTTTTTGTAAAATAATAAAAAATTTGGCAAATATTCAAAAAAATCTGCAAAAATTCTACAAAAAAATCTGCGAAAAATCCACAAAAAAAAATCAGCAAAAATATATTAAAAAATTCTACAATAATTCTGCAAAGTTAAAAAAATCAGCAAAAAATATTATAAAAACCATATAATCTACACTAGTTTGGGAAAAAACTCCATTTCTTTTTCCGTTTTATTTTCTTTTTATAACCTGAAATTGTCTAGGCCCCGTTTAAACTAAGCTCATAAAAAAATAAAATTATAAATTCACAAATTTACTCCCCTAAGTTATATCGATTAAGTGATAGTAATCTGGTGGAAAGTTTGATATTTCAAACAAGTTTATTTAAACTCAAGCAATTTATAAAATAAAGTTACAAATTTCGAATTTCTTGAAAGTTGAGTTTTGAGAAAAGATCCTAAGTATTTGAATTATTTCAATTTTATTAATAGTGATTATTTCTCCAATATTCTGTACGTATAAGTAGTTTGGTTTTTTTTATAGATATTAACCACAAACGAACTACATAATTTGGACCATCAAATCCACCAACTATTACCCTATAGATTATATGTTTTTTTTATAATATTTTTTGCAGAATACTGGAGAAATATTCTAAGTTTTTTTCTATTACCCTATAGATCCTAAGTTTTTTTATATAGATTATAACTTTGCAGAATTATTGTAGAATTTTTTAATATATTTTTGCAGATTTTTTATGGATTTCTCACAGAATTTTTTATTTACAAAAAATAATTACTCATATTTTTGCTGATTCTAATTCCATGAGTAATCTAATTTTACTTTGGGTAGAAAAATAAAAAGAAATGTATAAATTAGGTAAAAAATTAAAGGGATATAGAAAAGTACCCAAATAGGTAAATATTTTTCAAAGTACCCAAATAGGTAAATACTTTTTCTATCTACACTAGTTTGGGAAAAAAACTCACTAAACTCTTCATAAATCACCATTAATCACTATAAATTACTCACTTTCAAGGCACTTTAATGCCATTAATGCATGGATTAAGCATGGAGAAGCATTAGGGAGTTCTTTAGAGCCTTAATCACTTCTTAATTACCTTGTGCAAAGTTGTAAGCTTTTTCTAACCATATTTAAGCTTCTTATTATTTTATAGATTAAAGAAGTAAAAGTTGATTATCTTGAAAATCAATAAAAACATAATCAAAAACCCTAATCACAAATTTAATAATCTACTAATCATGATTGTTTATGTGATTATTTGTGTAGATTAGTGTAGTTAGTTGTGTAATCTTGATTATTATGTTAATTTTGTTAAGATTAGTGGTTTAAAGTTTATATTTACGATGATCTTGTGATTAACTTCATGTAGTATTTTAGATTAGTGTTAATCTAGCCATGATATACTTAAAAATGTGATTTAAACGTATGCATGTTTAAATTACACAAGATCATCAACTTCAAAGATTATGAGCATTTGTATGTAACCCTGATTAAGTGATTCTTGAAAGATTAAACCAAGAATAATCATGTGACAAGGCTTTTAAAAACACTAATGAACTTGATTTTTACATAAAGCAAGTTTATGGAAGTTTATTTTAAAAATTGTTGCATAAAAAGTCTTGAAAATTTTTACATAAACATGTGGAAATTTTTAAGAGTGAAAAAAAAATATAATCAAGTTTATATAAATAAATAACGAAAAACATGGTCAACTTTAAAGTATGAAAAGTTTAATCAAAGAAATGCTCATAATAAGCTTTGAAGGAATAAGTAGGATTATGGATGTAAATGTGATCTAAAAGTGATACTTGGTAATTGTGGTAATTTTTGGAAATTGGTTGACGATTTAAACACGTTTTGAAAACGTGGGAAACGTCATAGTTTAAGGGAAACTATGACAAAATTTTCTAAAATCATAATCATGGTTAAATAGTGGCTAAAATGTGATTAAAATGGCTAATCACACTTAAGGATTTTAATCATGGTTAAACAAACTTTTTGGGGAAAGTTTAAGTATTAAACATATAAGTAAGTTTCTGAATTACTTATAATGGTTTTTATAAGTTAAAAATGGAACTTATGAATATATGTATATATTTAGGGAAAATATATATATTTTTGGAGAATTCATCAAAGTGTATATATTATGTGTTATGTGTATGTATTTAGATGTATTAGGATAATCTATATAATACACAAAGGATACCAAGAAACTACTTGAAGGATAACAAGTATAAATACACATAAATACAAATACAAAATATCCTCAATCTACTAATAAATGCAAAATTAACGGATTAAACGGACGAGCGGACAATACGGACGACGGAACAAAAAATTACAAGAAAATATTCCTAAGAAATAAATATATTTCGATCGACCAAAATAATGACATATAAACAAAACAGTCGAAACAGGAATACATGACATTCGACGACGACAATCAGGTGTATCGCCATAGCGAGGAAACTGCTATGACGACAAGTCTAAAACTAACATATTTTTAGACGCTTAACGAATACATATATATATTACCGATAACCAAAACCTAGAAAGTTGAAAAATATAAAAATTACTAAGTATATTTTATAAGGAAAATAATATATTAGAAATCATATACTTGGTGAATTTTTATAAAAATGCAAGATTATTAAACTTATGGACTCATAAATCTTATATTGGGCAAGGCCCAATAATAACAATACATGGGCAAAGGCCTATTGGCATTAAAACGTGGGCAAAGGCCTAATGACATAAAAACATGGGCAAAGGCCCAATAACATTAAAACATGGGAATGGCCCAAACATTTTACGTGGGTTAAGCCCAATGACATGGGCAAAGGCCCAATGACAAGAAAACATGGGTTAAGCCCAATGACATGGGCAAAGGCCCAATGACATGAAAATGTGGGTTAGGCCCAATGGCATGGGTTCGGCCCAATGATACGCGTGCGAAGCACGATGACATGTGAAGGGCGAAGCCCGTTCACACATGATTCAATACATACAAAATATATGTATACACTTATGAAATAAATACATATAACAATCGAACGAACAAACTGCCAACACTCTAAAATACAAAGTTGTTCCATATATGACAAGTGAAAACATAATAAGAATTCAAGATAAACAACTTGTACGAGGTCCGATAAGACCTAGTGTCTAATAAATTTATTACACATGTAGGTTACTCACTCGTACGGATGCGCACTTATGGTAGTACAATACACGGAACGCAAACTTGTGAGTTCATGTCCCTCCTTTCAATGATTTCAATGTTTTTTTTTTAAAACAGTTGAGGGGAAATACATGTTAAAACTATGGGTATGTTAGCTATGGGTTTAGATGATAACATGGTCAATGTACGTAAGTAGGATGATGACATAGTAACCATTAATCACTTAGTGATCAAGGTGCAAAAGGTGTAGATCTATAGAGCTTGAGACGCGCACCACTCCTGGTTGGTGCCATAGGAGTGCTTTTGTGATCCCAGAAATGTCAAAGTTGTCTCGGTTTGGTTACGTACTTACGGTACATAATGTCAGTGTGTTCGCGGCACTCTGATAGATCCTTAAGCTCCATGAATGCTAATAACATACCATGATTACATTAAAAGAATACAAAGATTTCATATGATAACAATAACTGCATGAACTCGCTCAAATTTTGTTGACTTTTTAAAACTACATGTATTTTAGGAAACAAGTCTTGAGCCGGTGATGCACTACGGGAAACGAGAAAGTCAATGACAACGATAGCTGCTTTTGGAGGATTTGTCTTTTATATCCCAACTTCGTATGGGTATATAGGGGACAAAACCTCACTATGTTTTATGTCAAAAACAATCTTTTGGGATGTGTAATATAGCTTATAACTCTGCTACGTTTAACGTTGTAAACGTTGTTGAAACTTGGAAACTATGTTGGAAAACTTGTAATCTTTTGTTGAAATCAATATCTCTATGGGATCATTGTTAGTTTATACGTTTACACATTTGGATGCAATGATTACCTTTCTTACGTCACACACAATACGCTTTCGCTACTAGCAGGGTGTGACAGATTGGTATCAGAGCTCCGATTGTAGTGAACCAGGGAAAAACTTTTACTATGTTTGGTCTACAATCACTAGGGGCTCACACATGAAAACAAAGTGTATAACACTACAAAAATGATTTCAGAAATATGACAAAAATGACAAAAGGTTTTCATTATGTCACGATAACACAAGGATCTATCACGCGAGCTCAGCCATAAGTGGCGAACAGGGATCGATACATGGTTAGTCTATAAGGAATAGACTTGAAACATTAGGAATTACATGTGAAACACGAGAACAAAAACAACATGAGATTTAGTGATTATTTATATATATATATAGTGGAAGGTTCAAATGAGAAGAATTTTTTTGTAAGAAGAAAAAAGAAGAAGTTTCAACCAATAAGAATGCTTCATTTTACTTCATTTAATATTTGCATTTAATTTTAATATAAGGGTATATTGGTAAACTTACACAAATCATTAAGTTGTATTCTTCTCATTTAATAACTAACTAAATTAAATTAAATTTGTAACTCATTTTCAAAATATATACTTTTTCCAAATTAAAAAAAAACAACTTAATTTATAGTGTAGAATAAATTTGTAGTTGTGTAGGATAAATTACGAGTTGTATAGGATATATTTCGAGGTGTGTAGGATAAATTTCGACTGTGTAGGATAAAATTCTATAATGTGTAGGGTATATGTAGGAAAATTTTGATATGTGTAGGTTTTGTAGATTATATGTAGGATAATTAATGATTAGTTGACTAATTAATTAAAAAGAGAAAATATTAATGGTATGAGTTATAAATGAAATAGTATTTTACTAATATGTCATTTCTTCTTTTTCTTCTCACATTAAATTTCTTCTCAAATGAACCTTCCCCTATATATATACATATACATATATATATATATATATATATATATATATATACATATATATACATATATATATATAGGGAGGAGTTCATGCGAGAACCACCCTTATTGCGAGAACCGTGAGAACCAATGTGAACACAACCTAAAATAGCTAAAAAAAACCTAACCCCCACCCCCCCCCCCCCAAGCTAAATGCTAAAAACTAAAACCCCCAAAAAACCTAAAAAAAACCTAACCCCCCCCCCCCAAGTTAAAATGCTAAAAACTAAACCCCCAAAAAACCTTAAAAAATCTAAAAAAATAAAAAGAAAATCTAAAATTTTTTTTTTAATATTTTTTATGCTCAAATCGCTACTTTTAGTGGCCAAAAAAAAATTTAAATTTTTTTTTTGGCTTCGAAAAGTAGCGATTTTTATATAAAAGATATTAAAAAAAAAAATTTGTGTGATTTTTAGCTATTTTTAGGCATTTTTGGTTGTGTTCACATTGGTTCTCGCGGTTCTCGCAATAAGAGGTGGTTCTCGCATGATCTTCTCCCTATATATATATATATATATATATATATATATATATATAATGTATTCATATATGTGTTGTACGGAATATTTTGCCAAGAACGAAATACCTTCGACTACGAGTTCTATTATTAAACTTGACTCACGCGATGAGAATAACAACCTCGCGTCTATTACGAAGCTTATGGCGGACGTGGTTCCCAAGTGAGACCCTAAAGCCTTGATCCCGTGGAAGATGGTTGTTTTCCCTCGGATGGGTATAAGTCTGGCTTCGGTATTGGCGACGAGGCGGAGGTGGCGGCCTTGGACAACAACTCTATTAGTGGGACGAGGTCCCTGAGGCTCATACTAATTGTGATTGATGACACTCTCGTCCAGACAAGGAAGATGAAGTACTCATATTAAAGGTGCCCCTCCAATGCTATTGTTGCTGATTCTCTCTTCTTCTATTAAGTCTAACGTTGTGCCCTTTCACGAGTAATGACAACGGGCGTTAGCACGTGGACCATCACGAAGGTCCCTTCTATGTTGAAGGTATAAAGACAGCAGTATCCTATCTCTGACTGATCGTCGACTTTGAACGAGAGAATGCTAGGGTGACCATGCAAGACAATTTATTATTACGGGGGCCCACGTAATAACAACTTGTAGTGCATGGGGAATCCTGATGGGCTCTGCGGGTCAAACTAGTGATCACTATCCATTCGAAATTCTTAAAGTTGTTCAAGTTTCTATCTAGTAGAACGCTAACTAGAATAGTTACTATAACACTCTACGATACAGGAAGACCACATGTGTTGTTCGCACCTCACATTTGATCTATATCATGAGTCAGTTGAGACTAGTCAACTAAACAAACAAAACATGTTAGCCACCCAGGGAAGATTTTCCTCAACATTCTAGAGTCTTGAACATGGGTTGGTTCCTTGGTGTCTAAGGCACCCTATCTTAGATATTGGAAATGATTACATTAAACTCCTTTGTTTGACATTTGTCTTATTCCAAGGGATGATATGGCATGAGCCATGCAAAAACCCCTTCATTACATTTTATTCGACATCTATGAAAATTATAACAATTTTGTTGGAGCTCGTGGAGCTCAAGGGATATAAACGTATGCGTCACACGGGTTAGTGCGGCGAAGGATTTTCCTACTTTGGATGATCGAGGTCCATGAGGTAGGAAATACATACTGTAAGGATGGAGACGACTGTTTTATTCCTCCTCCTCAACAAATTACCTCCTTACCCACTTAGGCATATGGCCAATACACGCAATATTTTGATTGCGGTTATTCATGTTAACATTGTTTCAAACATGGATGAACAATGCGACCTTGAGGTTTCCATCACCAATTACATTATTAATTCTTAGGCGCATAGTAGGCTAAACCTGTCCAAATATGAGTCTTGACCCATTGATACTAAGTATCGTAAATAACATGATGTCGAAAGGAAAATCTACGCCCAAAAGGGTCAGTTAACCAGCGCCCTTCTATTAAAGTCGAACTAGAGTTTTTATGGAACAACATGAGGTTGCGGAAATTGCACAACAAGAGGTTGTTGAGGCGACACTAGTGACAGTACTGATGTGTGTAAAATGCAACATATAAATTACATCAAATGAGGCGTAAAACTAACCCTTTTGGAAAAAGTGTGTTTTTGTCTTCCTTTTTGTATTTTCAGGACCAAATGAGCTTAAACGAACAAAAGGAACAAATATGCAGCAAAAACCTAACATAAATACAAAGAAAAGGAATAAACGTTGCATGCCTGACCCCTCGATAGCATCTCCACAAGAAAAAACAAGAAACAGAAGGCTGACCAAGGCCCGTGCCCACTGGACAAGGGGGCGTGGTCAGATGTCTGCATAAATGGACAAAGCTGTGGAAGCTTCTACGCCGACCATGGGGGCGTGCCCAACTCAGCACGGGGCGTGGTCAACGCTAAGATTCATAGAATCTTGCAAATCTTGGTAGTACAGATACGCTTCTGCACACGGGGTCGTGCCCAACGAACACGGGGCCGTGTGGAGCCCAATGCTGATAAATCAAATTAATGAAGGAAGAGAAAAGGGATGGCCACGGGGGCGTGTCTAGCGGACACAGGGCCATGGTCAGGCTTCTGTTCAGGCTATAAATAGGGGTGCTTGGGTCATTTCAAAGGCATCCCATGGCAAACCACCTCTCTCCCACTTTGCCACCACTACAACACCCACATCCACCACCATCATCCATCATCCACCATCCACCTTAGAGTGTGTGTAGTAGTCTCAGGATCCAAGATTGATAGCAAGAGTTCTTGTCAATCAAAGGCCATGTTTGGCTAAGTCTCTTACATCACTTGGTGAAGACAAGCATTTAATGTATTACTATTGATTTTTAATCTTTTCGCACTTTTTATTTGGTTTTGTATTAATGACTTTAATAACTAGTTTCTTATGTTGAAGGTGAAACTTCTTTATCATTTGTCCGTGGTGTCTTGGCATTACTTTACTGTCTATATAAAGTAAAA
Source organism: Helianthus tuberosus (assembly GCA_030545235.1). Taxonomy (NCBI): domain Eukaryota; kingdom Viridiplantae; phylum Streptophyta; class Magnoliopsida; order Asterales; family Asteraceae; genus Helianthus; species Helianthus tuberosus. Next base: position 60,303,726 of record CM060444.1, on the reverse strand, counting down.
GATTTTCACCATTCATATCTCTAAGGTCTATATAGAGATATGTTGGCTACCTGGTCGGGGGTTAAAGGAATGGTTTAGTAAGGTTCTTGCCTTGTTCAGTGTATAGATCCTACAAGGACATGGGTCAAGCTTACTAGGACCTCCTTCAATATCCATTGGTATTGGATGGCGGGGGTGCGAATGGCTTGATCCCCTCATATGTAAACTACTATTAATACATTAAACCGGCTACTTGGGATTGTATCCCTGCTGACTCAAACCACTTAGCCGAGGGTAACGTCACCTTCAAAAGAGGGGCCTACCACATTCCGCATTAATAACTTAATTAATTATCTTTCAATATTCTGACCCATTGGGATTGTATCCTTGCTGACTCAAACCACTGGGTTGAGGGTAACGTCACCTTCAAAAGAGGGGCCTACTACTATAACTAAGATAATCTCTTAAAAAGTGCAAAAGTGCGGAAATCATCAAAGGATACATTAAAGGCGAGTCGGATCCAAGTGATTCATCTTGTCTATCTGTTTTTATTTTTATTTTTATTTTTATTTCAGCATTTTTAGTTTTCATGTTTAAAATCTTTTCTCAAAAAAATTTGGTTTGATTAGACGTTGAGGATAAACCGGTAGTAAAAGCTCTTGTGTCCTTGGACGACCTCGGTATCTTACCAACGCTATACTACGCTCACGATGGGTGCACTTGCCCATGTGTGTGTTTAGTGTTAGTAGAATATCGTGTTTTATAAATTTAAAACTTGACTAATGTGTAAAATGGGCTTAAAATATCATTAAAAACATATTACACCTTACACACACCAAGTTTTTGGCGCCGTTGCCGGGGACACAAGGATTTTAAGAAAGCATAATATTGACAGCCTAATCGCTTTTCAAAACCTTTTTAAAAACCGCGCGCACATTTTTGCGTTTTTCTTAAATTTTTGCATTACAGTAGTCTGAACACGGGGCCGTGCTCACTGAACACGCCCCCGTGCTGCATAAAAAATTAACCAAACACCCAGATACAGAGTCTGAACATGGGGTCGTGCTCGCTGAACACGCCCCCATGCTGAACAAAACCAGTTACATTTTTCAAAATGCCCAGATACAGGATCTGACCACGAGTCGTGCTCATTGAACATGGGGCCGTGGTGAGCCTCTATTTCCATTTTTATTCTTGTTTTCTGGTCCCGAGACTCTGTTGTGGTCTGCTAAGTGATTCTTATGGATCAATACTCAGGAGGTTACAACTACCACTATGAGGAGGATGATTATGAAGAAGAGTATTGTACCATTTGTGGTAATCCTCACTCGGTACAATATTGTGACCTCTTCGAACCATCCCCTTCGTACACATACTATGAGGAGCCCAGGTACAAGCCAACCACTTCATACACATACTATGAAGAACCAAGGTATGAACCTTCTCCCTCATACTCATATCTTGAAGAACCAAGGTATGAGCCTTCATACTCATACTTTGAGGAACCAAGATGTGAGCCATCTCCTTCATATACTTACTATGAGGAACCATGGCGTGAACAACCCACCTCATATGAGTATTATGAAGAACCAATTTATGACCCTTATCCATCATATACTTACAATGAGGAACAATAGTATGAACCATCTACATCATATGAGTATTATGAGGAACCAATGATCGAACTTCTGAACTCAAGCAGTGGGGATATTTATTCCGGTCGCTTTGACGAACCACCAACTATCTCTCCCCTAGCCGAAAAGATAATAGAACACCTTAAAACTATCGAGCGCTATATAAAAGAAGCCCGCGCAAGGGAAGAGGAATCCCGTGCACGGGAAGAGGTAACTTGTACTAAAGAAGTGATAGTTGAAGAGGTAAAAATGTAAGAACAAGTAAGTGAAAAACCGACACATGAACTAAACAACGAAAAAGGTGAGTCCGACAACGTTAAAATTCAAAAAGAGTCTAATTTTCAAGAAATTAATCTCTTGTCACCTTCTTTCGAAAACCAATGTTTGGTACCTACTCATGCTAAGTTTTTAAAAGAGTTAAACACTAACACTAAAATTGACAAAATGGTAAGCATAAATTAACAAATGATCAAACTACTCTAATAAAAGATGATCCATTTGAAATTAACATTACACCGGTTCCATGTTTATTTCAAAATTCCTTTATAAGTAATATTACAATTGATAAAGATCTTTGTGTTAATATAATGCCAAACTACATTTTCAAAAAATTAAGTATTGGTGATTTTTCTCCACTTCAAATACCCATTTTTCTATCTAATCGGAAAACAATAAAATCAATGGGAGTAGTTGAAGATGTGTTAGTCCAAACAAATCAAATGGTAGTCCCAACCGACATCCTTGATGACGATCCACTAGTGTTGGGACGACCTTTTGTGAAAACCCACGAAGCTTTGAAAAATCGGAAGCAAAACAATCTACCCATTCAATTAGGGGCATTCAAAAAATGTGTCGATCTTGAGCATTCAATGAAATATCCAATCGGCAATAATGACCCCCTAATTGAAGATGAATATGAGCCACCCGATACGAAAGAAGAAATCGACCACTTTGTTGAAGAAGAGGTCACCATTGAACAAACCTTTTTGGTTCTAGACCAAAATGAGCAACCAAATAAGGAGTCTCCTAAAGACCCACCACTTGAGCTCAAAGAACTCCCAACAGGTTTGGAATATGCTTTTCTCGACAAGGATGGTAAGCTACCTATAATTATTTCGTCAAAGTTAACTAATATAGAAAAATTAATCACCCTTTTGAAAAAAACATAAAAACGCGATCGCTTGGAAGCTTGTAGATATTAAAGGAATAAGCCCTTCCATGTGCACGCACAAAATTTTAATGAATGATGACTATAAATCGGTAATACAACCACAACGTAGAGTAGATCCAAACGTCTAAGAAGTGGTTAAAAATGAAGTCATCAAATTACTTGACGCCGGACTTATCTACCCGATTTCCGATAGTCCTTGGGTAAGTCCCGTCCAAGTAGTTCCTAAGAAAGGAGGTATGACGGTGGTCACTAATGAAAAAAATGAATTAATACCAACAAGAACCGTCACCGGATGGAGAGTGTGTATAGATTATCATCGATTAAATGAGGCAACAAGGAAAGATCATTTTCCCTTACCCTTTATTGATCAAATGTTAGAAAGATTATCCGGTCACAAATTTTATTGTTTCTTAGATGTTTTTTTCAGGTTACTTTCAAATACCAATAGCACTCGAAGACCAAGAAAAGACAACATTCACATGTCCCTACGGAACTTTTGCCTATCGACGCATGCCTTTCGGTCTATGTAATGCCCCAACAACTTTTCAACGTTGCATGGTGGCCATCTTCCATGATATGATAGAAAAGAGTATGGGAGTCTTCATGGACGACTTTTCTATCTTTGGAGATTCATACGACCAATGCCTAGATAACCTTAAACGAATGATATCCCGATGTGAGGAAACTAACCTCGCCCTTAATTAGGAAAAATGCCATTTCATGGTAACGGAGGGAATAGTACTCGGTCATAGAATCTGAAGCGAAGGAATGGAGGTTGATCGGGCTAAAATAGACACTATTTCTCGATTACCACCCCCATCCTCCGTTAGAGCCATCAGAAGTTTCCTACGACATGCCAGATTTTATAGACGATTTATCAAAGACTTTTCTAAAATCTCAAGACCTTTAACAAAATTACTTGAAAAAGATGTGCCATTCATCTTTGACAAGGATTGCAACCAAGCATTTTTAACACTAAAGAAATGCTAGTCAATGCACCTATCATGATAGCCACTGATTGGAAATTACCTTTCGAAATCATGTGTGATGCAAGTGACTTTGCAGTTGGAGCTGTCTTGGGACAAAGAAAAGATAAGCATTTTCACCCAATATATTACGCTAGTAAAACACTTAACGATGCACAAGAAAATTACACAACAACTGAAAAAGAATTACTAGCTGTAGTATTTTCTTTTGATAAATTTCATTCTTATCTTGTTCTTTCTAAAACGATAGTTTATACAGACCATGCAGCCATTGTTATCTCTTAAGAAACAGGACGCCAAACCACGTTTAATCAGATGGATTCTACCCCTCCAAGAATTCGACATTGAAATAAAAAGACAAAAGAGGAGCAGAAAACACCGCTGCAAATCATCTATCCCGCTTGGAAGATCTAGCTTTGGAGGCAACTCGGGACGAGCTAATCAATGAAAAATTCCCAACAGGGTCCTTAGAAATGATGGAATACCGAGAAGAGCCATGGTATGCCGACTACGCCAACTACCTAGCTAGTGAAATAGTCGCAAAAGGATGGTCACATCATCAAAGAAAAAAAATTCTTTGCCGATGTAAAGCATTATTTTTGGGAAGATCCTTATCTTTTCAAAATGTGCGCCGACCAACTTATCCGACGATGCGTACATGGTAGTGAAGCAAGAAGAATTCTCCGCCATTGTCATGAAGGTCCATACGGAGGACATCATGGTGCCGCTAGTACCGCACGAAAAGTATTTGATTCAGGATTTTATTGGCCAACCATTTACAAAGACACCCAAAGTCTTATCAAGACATGTGATGCATACCAACGATCAGGTAATATTTCTTCCAAAAACGAAATGCCACAAAATGGCATTCTTGTTTGTGAGATTTTTGATGTGTGGGGACTCGATTTTATGGGACCTTTCCCACCGTCAAAAGGAAACAAATATATACTTGTGGCAGTGGATTACTTGTTAAAATGGGCCGAAGCCGAAGCTCTTCCAACAAATGATGGAAGAGTTGTGGTAAGATTCCTAAAACGATTATTTTCTCGTTTTGGAACTCCAAAAGCGTTAATAAGTGATAGGGGTACCCATTTTTTGTAACCATCAACTTCAAAATTTTTTATCAAGATATGGGGTCTATCACTGGATCTCAACGGCATATCACCCTCAAACAAATGGACAAGCCGAAGTGACTAATCGAGGTTTGAAAAGAATACTTGAAAAAACCGTAGGGTTAAATAAAAAGGAATGGGCTGATAAATTAGACGACGCTTTATGGGCTTTTCGAACTGCATATAAAACAACCATAGGTACCACCCCATATAAGCTTGTCTATGGAAAAAGTTGTCATTTTCCAGTAGAAATAGCACATAAAGCCTACTGGGCAATAAGAAATATAAACTTAGACATAGAAACAGCCGGTAAAAATCGCTTTTATCAATTAAATGAACTAGACGAATTAAGTAATCACGCATACTCTAACTATGAAATTTATAAGGAAAGAATGAAAAACTTGCATGATAAACACATTAAACCTAATGAATTTCGGGTAGGAGATCAATTTCTATTGTTTAATTCACGACTTCAATTATTTCCAGGTAAATTAAAGTCTAGGTGGTCGGGACCTTTTTCTATCACCCATATTTTTCCACACGGTGCAATTGAAATTAAATCTCGGAATGGAATTCCATTCAAAGTCAATGGCCAACGGCTAAAGCTTTATCAAGGATTCATTGAGGATGAATAGGAGGAGATCTCGCTACAAACGGCCGAGGAATAAACAAAGGTTTGTGCACCAACATCATATCTTGTAGGTAATGGACGTCGGGAAAGCTTCTAAATCGGTAAGATTTCTAAAACCGAGATTTTGGAAACAGGTCACTCACACGTGCACTTAAAAAAAAATTACCCGCCCACGGGGCCGTGCCCGCTGGACACGCCGTGGTCGGCTACTGTCAGGGATAAAACCCCTTTTGTCTTCTCATTTTCATTTCAACATGACCCGTTTCCCCGAAAACTATCTGGTTCCTCCGCGAATCTCAGGTATACGATTCAAAAGGAAAGTACAATGCCCCTTGTGATGATAGTTACACTTGCTGCACAAAGGTAGCTGGGAGTGTAGCCCTACAATCCCTGGCCACGTGCCCTGATCGGTTACACCGATGACAAACTCGAGTACAATGCCCCTTGTGATGATAGTTACACTTGCTGCACAAAGGTAGCTTCCCTGCATAAGATCCCTGCCCTGAATTGTTACCCTGATTCTGATTCACCGACGATGACTGGCTGAAACTGCGATTGCTGCCAGTATCCGCTTTCTTCTGAGGCTGTGCAGAGTTGGACCCCTTGTCCATATCGTTCCACTTACGCTTGCTATCAGTAGCAGGAGCAGTGGAAGTAGTAGCGGCTGTAGTAGTACTAGAAATACGTGGTGGTAGTGAATTACTTTCCACCTCCTGATCGACAATCTTGTGAGTCATACGGACAATCTCAGTTATGTTATTGAGGTTTGCTGCAGTAACCAAACCCTTCACTCGAGGAGGTAATCCCTTGATGAACAACTCAATTCTTCGAGACATAGGTCGGGACAAATTCGGACACAAGTCAGCCAACTCATACGACCCCTTCACGTATGCTTCAACCTCAGATCCCACGAATTTCAGATTATAATACTCGTTCTCTAGCTTCTGTATCTCATCACGAGGACAATATTCTTCCCTCATTAATTCCTTAAAGGCTTCCCACGTAGTGGCGTTCGCCGCCTCGATGCCTAACAGCTGAACCTGGGCATTCCACCATGTCAGGGCACCATCCTTGAGCGTGCCCGTAGCATACTTCACTCTGTCCCCAACAGGGCAGTTACACATCGCGAATACGGACTCCGCTTTTTCGAACCAGCGCAGGAGTCCTACAGCCCCTTCAGTCCCGCTGAAGGTCTGTGGCTTACAATCCATAAAAGTTTTGAACGTGCAAACAGGTGGGTGAGGCGGATTTTGTGGCGCCGGCTGACCTATTAACAAGAGAAAATGTAACAAACAAGTAAGACTCAGGTATACGATTCAAAAGGAAAGAGCGTTTTGGTACATGTCGTACCACCCTGATAAACTGCCAAGGCTGCAGCCACCTGGGCGTTGATTAAATTCGTCAACTCAGCTTGTGTCATATTGATTTGGCCACGTCCACCACCGCGGCCTCCACCACGTCCACCACGACGGCCTCCACCACGTCCGTTCATGATTCTATAAGTATGGGGAAAGGAACGAATTAACAGACAAGTTCAAACAGGAGTCAAGTATTTCTATGGTATTCACAGATTTCAAGGTTCTAATACAAGATCGTCTAACAACGCGGATTCCTCCTTCACACTTGTCGAGATTCACTGGGACTCACATGCACCCCATATTATTATTATGTGTGCACCCACAATAATAATCTAGTTTGCATGTTCATCTCAATTCCTCCTAACTCATGTTAAAAGGCTTCCCAAATTCAGACAGCATGAACAAGAACATCATAACACAAAGCATGTATCATAACACAAAGCATGTAAGTTCAAGAAGAGCCCCACTCTTAAAACACGTAACATAGACGGATAGTATAAAAGCTTGTGCTGTAGTGTCAAGTGTGCATTTAAGTGTGATGCTAATCAGGAGTAAGCATTAAACATGCTATGTAATAGTAATCAAGAGACGAACCTTGCTGTCTGGAGCTGAGTGTCATGGTCGATGTCGAATCAGTTCGGTTATAGTCTGGTTTTATAAAACATTTTAAAACCAAGTTCACTATAACCAGTGGCTCTGATACCAAACTGTCACACCCTCAAATTACCACCTAGGGAGTGTCCCTGTTAAGCGTGTGACGACTAGCAATGAGCCACCAATTACATTGAATCACAAGTTTAGAATGAAGTTCCATTGTTTAATAATACTGAAATCCCAATCATAAGTTATCCAAAACCATAAGTTCAGCGGAAGCGTAAAGATGCCATAAAGTAAATACTAAACGAACGTAATAAATAAGTGTGTGATAAACAAGTTCATCAGCATGACCACGACCACTCTTGCTCTCCAGCCAACAAGCTCCTGTTTCAATCACCTAACGACCTGCGAGCATGTAACAAGTGTATCAGACAAAGCTGGCGAGTTCACAGTTTTAGAAAACGTTTGTTACCAGTTGTATGTAAAACAGTTCAATAACCAATGCAAGTAATATTGTTAATATCTCATTTCCGAACAAGACGGCTCCTGAAATACATGACTGCCCTTCCCACGTACTCCTATCTAGTACTGGGCCCCGACTGGGTCATTAGTTCACATCCGTCCTATCTAGGAGCGGTGTGAGGGTGCCAAACCTAAGTAGCACTACCAACTAATACCCGTTACCCTCCAGGTAACATAATAAGGGACTTACAAAAATGATAGGTGAGAATATTAACCAATATACCCGTTTTTACCCAAACCACTGACTGTCCCCAACCACTGGGACGCATGCTCGAATGTAGTGAACTCACCTTTGCTTTGCTCGGTAAGGTTAGCTACTTTACTACCAGTTGGTCAAGCACCTCCTAATATAATTTAACAATAACAATCAGTCCCCTACTTGTACTGAACCATATATATATGTCATACATTACACAATGCACACTTATGAAATAAATACACATTAGCACACAGTTTACTAGTCAACTATGACATATACCCATCGAATTAGTAACATGTACCTACACACAGATTTCATGCTAGGCGTCCATGTTCATGTTAAAGGCCCAATTCCCACTTGACAATAAACCGCCCAACCAAACTCTACCCCTTTATTTACGGCCCACTACCCTTTCGGTTGAAGATAAGATTACTTTAATAATTCAAGTAGCATACAATTGCCAAAACCAAATACATGTTACTGTATGCATTCAGTTATATTATTTGGCCCATTCCCAATTTTTACCATCCATTAATTCGATTCACTTAGATGAAATATCCACCCAGTAGGGTGTATAGGGATCGTTCAGATATTGGATCGCTACCAATGCTGAGTTGTTTACTCGATATTTCATTCATCTCAAAATAACATTGCTACAGATTTATTGCATACAATTTACGATCACATCTGGTAACACATGTACAAGACTATCAAATACGATCAGTATATTGGGTTGTCATAGATCACATGAAATATTAAACGGGCTGTGACCCCAACTCATCACATGAGCCGGGGCACTTGTACAGTGACCGATAGTATTACGAACAACAAATTACACATACCATAACTCTCTTTCTATCAACGATTATCTAGGCTCACTGTTAACTCTCGTGTCTAACCTAACATTCATTTGACAACCAAAATGAGAGACCATGCTACAAGTTCACATAATACGTTCACATCATCATGATAACGAGCAGATTGATAGCAATTATGTTAATCCATAACATCAAATTACTTATACGGCATTCTATGAAATCAGTTTATAGCAATGGGATTAACATTACAATCATCAACAACCAAACCAAACCACTCGCACCTCACTATAGACATCATGTAACTGTGATACGAGATTCCGGATTGTCAAATAACATCACCAGCCCATTACCCTCTTATCAACACAATCATGATCATCGGCAATTCATGTATGACTATATCTCATAACTATGCAACCTAATAACATATTACTTATCAAATACAACCTAATCAGTAATCATATTCACTATACAGTACCACTAGGCATGCGAGACAAAGGAATTTTAGAGATTTGAATCACATAAGGATATTACACACTTGTGCTAATCATACACATAAAGAAACAATCCAATAACAATTTACGTATAAGGAATTTACTAACCAGCCACGGATCCGCTAATATAATGTTACGAGAGGGGGGGGTCCTTGACTACTGCCGTCGCACAATAGGGGATTAGGGTTTATTATGTGATGATTGGGAAGTAGGGAAGGAGTTACGTATACATGATAAGTAAATATAGTTAGAATGCAAAACGTATATCTTTGAGGATAAGTGGGCTCGGTTTGGTTTGGTGATAAATACATGCAAGTGGGCCGATAATCTAAGACTTTGGGCCGAGATCTTATAGTGGTGCACATTAATCATATAGTGGTGCACAAGTTATGCAAATTAAACGTACACATTCGTGTATAGTTAGTCAGTTAAATGTATGTAATCATATATTGTTGCACAAGATAGGCAGATAAAACAACCAAACACACACTAAAAGTTGTGGGATTTCGAGTAATGCTAACCTTAAGCATTCGGGTTGTCACATCGTCCCCAACTTGAAAGAAATTTCGTCCCGAAATTTGCCAAGTGAATACAGAAGAGAGAAGTGAGAAATCAAGATTGTTGCGGATTTTGCTCGAGTGCCACATCATCCCCAACTTGAAGAGGAATTTCGCCCCGAAATTCGCCAGATTTACTTGATTCAAGTTGATCCTTAGGAAACAAGTGTGGATATTTGAGTTTCATTTGATCCTCGCGTTCCCAAGTGAACTCCGATCCACGTCTTGAGTTCCAACGAACTCTAACGATCGGAATGCGACTGTGCTTGCGTACTTTGACCTCTCGATCCATAATCTCAACGGGCTCTTCAATAAACTGTAGCTTGTCGTCGATTTTCAGCTCTTGGAAAGGTACAACTAGTGGGTCTTCAGCATAGCACTTCTTCAGTTGCGATACATGAAAAACATCGTGGACATTACCCAATTCAGTAGATAATTCCAATCTGTAAGCCACCTTACCAATGCGTTCAAGAACTCTAAACGGTCCAACGTAGCATGGATTAAGCTTGCCACGGTTTCCAAAACATACAACGCCTTTCCACGGTGAAACTTTCAGCATGAGATGATCATTCACTTCGAACTCTACCTCCTTAGCACGTTTGTCGGCATAGGCTTTCTGACGATCACGAGCTGCCGCCATACGTTCCCTGATCTTCACAATCATCTCTGAAGTCTCTAAAACCAACTCAGGACCTGAAATCTGACTATCACCTACTTCAGCCCAACAGAGAGGTGAACGACACTTCCTCCCATACAATGCTTCAAACGGAGCTGCCTTGATGCTAGTGTGATAGCTGTTGTTGTAGGAGAATTCTACTAATGGCAAATGTCTCTCCCAACCCTTCCCAAAATCAATAACACACGCCCGCAACATGTCTTCAAGTGTCTGAATAGTGCGCTCACTCTGACCGTCGGACTGGGGTGATACGCAGTACTCATATCGAGACGCGAGCCAAACGACCTGTGCATAGCCTGCCACAACTCCGAAGTGAAACGCGGATCCCGATCCGAAATGATGGAAGTTGGCACCCCGTGCCTAGAAACCACCTCCTTAAGGTATATCGCTGCGAGCTGGGAGTGCTTGTCTGTTTCTTTAATTGGTAGAAAGTGCGCTGACTTCGTAAGTCGATCGACAATTACCCATATCATGTCGTTCCCCGCCTGTGTTCTCGGTAATCCTGTAACAAAATCCATAGAGATCTGTTCCCACTTCCACATCGGTATCTCTGGTTGCTGGAGTGGTCCCGAGGGTTTCTGGTACTCTGCCTTGACCCTGGCACAAGTCAAGCACTTGCTTACATACGTGGCTATGATAGCTTTCATATTCGGCCACCAATACAAGACTTTGAGATCGTGATACATCTTATCAGATCCCGGGTGTACGGAGTATCGTGACTTGTGTGCTTCATCCATTACCAGTTCTCGAAGGTTGCCAAGCAGAGGAACCCATAATCTCCCCATAAAATAGTAAATGCCATCAGATTTTTGCTCGAACTTCTTTTGCATACCACGCAAACCCTCTGCTTCAATGTTTTCATCCTTTAAGGCCTCGACCTGAGCTGAACGAATCCGTGTGGGTAGATCAGAGTGAATAGTAAGCTGTAAAGCACGAACACGCTTCGGCTTTGGCTCCTTGCGACTAAGAGCATCTGCTACAACGTTAGCTTTACCTGGGTGATACTTGATGGCACACTCGTAATCATTGAACAACTCTACCCAACGACGCTGACGCATATTCAATTCTTTCTGGTCGAAGATATGTTGAAGACTCTTGTGATCGGTATAGATGGTGCATTTCGTACCGTACAGATAATGCCTCCAAATCTTCAGTGCAAAGACCACTGCTCCTAACTCCAAATCGTGTGTCGTGTAGTTCTTCTCGTGTACTTTCAACTGTCGAGAGGCATAAGCTATCACCTTGTTGCGCTGCATCAGCACACAACCAAGACCCTGAATCGATGCATCACAATGCACCTCAAAATCCTCGGTACCCTCTGGTAAAGACAGAATCGGCGCGCTACACAATTTCTGTTTCAACAGTTGGAAGGCATCCTCCTGTTTTGTTCCCCACGTATAAACCACTTTCTTCTGTGTCAAGGATGTGAGCGGCTGAGCAATCTTCGAGAAATCCCGAATAAAACGACGATAATACCCTGCTAGACCGAGAAATTGTCGCACCTCCGAAGGATTCTTTGGTGCCGCCCAATTTCTGATAGCGTCGATCTTGGCAGGATCCACGTGTATACCCATCTCATTTACAATATGCCCCAGAAAATGTACTTCCCGTATCCAGAAATCACACTTAGAAAATTTCGCGTACAACTGCTCCCTCCTCAGGAGCTCTAAGATAAGGCGTAGATGCCGCTCATGATCCTCCTTGTTCTTGGAATAGATTAGAATGTCGTCGATAAAAACGATAACGAAGTCGTCAAGGTATGGCTTACACACGCGGTTCATGAGGTCCATGAAGACCGCTGGTGCGTTGGTCAACCCGAATGGCATAACCAAGAACTCATAGTGACCGTACCGCGTCCGAAATGCCGTTTTGGGAACATCTTCCTCTCTAACCCGTACCTGATGATAACCCGACCTTAAGTCGATCTTAGAGTAAAAACTTGACCCTTGCAGCTGGTCAAACAGGTCGTCAATACGTGGCAAAGGGTAACGGTTCTTGACCGTCACCTTGTTGAGCTCGCGGTAATCTATACACATGCGAAAGGACCCGTCCTTCTTTTTCACAAACAGAACTGGGGCTCCCCAAGGTGAAGAGCTGGGTCGGATAAAACCCCTGTCTAATAGCTCCTGAAGTTGATTTGATAATTCCTGCAACTCCCCTGGTGCCAGACGGTAAGGAGCACGAGCAATCGGTGCTGCTCCTGGGGCGAGATCGATCTGAAATTCCACCTGTCGATGTGCAGGTAAACCAGGGAGTTCCTCAGGAAATACATCAGGAAACTCACGAACAACTGGAAGATCCTCAATCTTCCTCTCGTCAGCCTGCGAATCAGTGACAAGGGCTAGAATAGCAGGATAGCCCTTACGGAGATACTCCTGAGCCTTCATTGACGAAACAATACTAATCGGGGTCCCACTACGATGACCCTGAACCGATAAAAATTCTCCGCTAGGGAGAAGAACACGTACGATCTTCTCCTTACAGAGAATCTCCGCCTGATACTTGGACAACCAGTCCATGCCGATAACTACGTCGAAACTTCCAAGAGTAATGGGGAGTAGGTCAACGTCGAATACCTGACCCAAAAGATCGAGTTTACACCCAACCAGGACATGCGAAGCTTCGATTGTTTTACCATTCGCTATCTCTACTATGTGATTCGTTACGAGAGGTGTAGGACTTAACCCTAATTGACGACTGAATCCCAAAGATACATAACTCCAATCGGCACCAGAGTCAAATAGAATAGAAGCAAATACACCATTCACTGAAAACGTACCAGTAACCACGTTGCCGTCGTTCCGTGCTTCCCCCGCTCCTAACACAAATTCGCGCCCACGCGCAACATTACCCCCGTTGTTTCCAGCATTGTTGTTCCCGTTGTTATTTCCCCCTGTATTCTGCTTCAGTTGTGGGCAGTCTCGCTTGAAATGCCCGTCAGCCCCACATTGGTAACACCCCTTTTGAATACCCTGGTTCTGTTGACCCTGCTGTCTGCCCTGCTGTTGTGCCGACTGCTGCTGAGCTGGGAGTGTAGCCCTACAATCCCTGGCCACGTGCCCTGATCGGTTACACCGATGACAAACTCGAGTACAATGCCCCTTGTGATGATAGTTACACTTGCTGCACAAAGGTAGCTTCCCTGCATAAGATCCCTGCCCTGAATTGTTACCCTGATTCTGATTCACCGACGATGACTGGCTGAAACTGCGATTGCTGCCAGTATCCGCTTTCTTCTGAGGCTGTGCAGAGTTGGACCCCTTGTCCATATCGTTCCACTTACGCTTGCTATCAGTAGCAGGAGCAGTGGAAGTAGTAGCGGCTGTAGTAGTACTAGAAATACGTGGTGGTAGTGAATTACTTTCCACCTCCTGATCGACAATCTTGTGAGTCATACGGACAATCTCAGTTATGTTATTGAGGTTTGCTGCAGTAACCAAACCCTTCACTCGAGGAGGTAATCCCTTGATGAACAACTCAATTCTTCGAGACATAGGTCGGGACAAATTCGGACACAAGTCAGCCAACTCATACGACCCCTTCACGTATGCTTCAACCTCAGATCCCACGAATTTCAGATTATAATACTCATTCTCTAGCTTCTGTATCTCATCACGAGGACAATATTCTTCCCTCATTAATTCCTTAAAGGCTTCCCACGTAGTGGCGTTCGCCGCCTCGATGCCTAACAGCTGAACCTGGGCATTCCACCATGTCAGGGCACCATCCTTGAGCGTGCCCGTACCATACTTCACTCTGTCCCCAACAGGGCACTTACACATCGCGAATACGGACTCCGTTTTTTCGAACCAGCGCAGGAGTCCTACAGCCCATTCAGTCCCGCTGAAGGTCTGTGGCTTACAATCCATAAAAGTTTTGAACGTGCAAACAGGTGGGTGAGGCGGATTTTGTGGCGCCGGCTGACCTATTAACAAGAGAAAATGTAACAAACAAGTAAGACTCAGGTATACGATTCAAAAGGAAAGAGCGTTTTGGTACATGTCGTACCACCCTGATAAACTGCCAAGGCTGCAGCCACCTGGGCGTTGATTAAATTCGTCAACTCAGCTTGTGTCATATTGATTTGGCCACGTCCACCACCGCGGCCTCCACCACGTCCACCACGACGGCCTCCACCACGTCCGTTCATGATTCTATAAGTATGGGGAAAGGAACGAATTAACAGACAAGTTCAAACAGGAGTCAAGTATTTCTATGGTATTCACAGATTTCAAGGTTCTAATACAAGATCGTCTAACAACGCGGATTCCTCCTTCACACTTGTCGAGATTCACTGGGACTCACATGCACCCCATATTATTATTATGTGTGCACCCACAATAATAATCTAGTTTGCATGTTCATCTCAATTCCTCCTAACTCATGTTAAAAGGCTTCCCAAATTCAGACAGCATGAACAAGAACATCATAACACAAAGCATGTATCATAACACAAAGCATGTAAGTTCAAGAAGAGCCCCACTCTTAAAACACTTAACATAGACGGATAGTATAAAAGCTTGTGCTGTAGTGTCAAGTGTGCATTTAAGTGTGATGCTAATCAGGAGTAAGCATTAAACATGCTATGTAATAGTAATCAAGAGACGAACCTTGCTGTCTGGAGCTGAGTGTCATGGTCGATGTCGAATCAGTTCGGTTATAGTCTGGTTTTATAAAACATTTTAAAACCAAGTTCACTATAACCAGTGGCTCTGATACCAAACTGTCACACCCTCAAATTACCACCTAGGGAGTGTCCCTGTTAAGCGTGTGACGACTAGCAATGAGCCACCAATTACATTGAATCACAAGTTTAGAATGAAGTTCCATTGTTTAATAATACTGAAATCCCAATCATAAGTTATCCAAAACCATAAGTTCAGCGGAAGCGTAAAGATGCCATAAAGTAAATACTAAACGAACGTAATAAATAAGTGTGTGATAAATAAGTTCATCAGCATGACCACGACCACTCTTGCTCTCCAGCCAACAAGCTCCTGTTTCAATCACCTAACGACCTGCGAGCATGTAACAAGTGTATCAGACAAAGCTGGCGAGTTCACAGTTTTAGAAAACGTTTGTTACCAGTTGTATGTAAAACAGTTCAATAACCAATGCAAGTAATATTGTTAATATCTCATTTCCGAACAAGACGGCTCCTGAAATACATGACTGCCCTTCCCACGTACTCCTATCTAGTACTGGGCCCCGACTGGGTCATTAGTTCACATCCGTCCTATCTAGGAGCGGTGTGAGGGTGCCAAACCTAAGTAGCGCTACCAACTAATACCCGTTACCCTCCAGGTAACATAATAAGGGACTTACAAAAATGATAGGTGAGAATATTAACCAATATACCCGTTTTTACCCAAACCACTGACTGTCCCCAACCACTGGGACGCATGCTCGAATGTAGTGAACTCACCTTTGCTTTGCTCGGTAAGGTTAGCTACTTTACTACCAGTTGGTCAAGCACCTCCTAATATAATTTAACAATAACAATCAGTCCCCTACTTGTACTGAACCATATATATATGTCATACATTACACAATGCACACTTATGAAATAAATACACATTAGCACACAGTTTACTAGTCAACTATGACATATACCCATCGAATTAGTAACATGTACCTACACACAGATTTCATGCTAGGCGTCCATGTTCATGTTAAAGGCCCAATTCCCACTTGACAATAAACCGCCCAACCAAACTCTACCCCTTTATTTACGGCCCACTACCCTTTCGGTTGAAGATAAGATTACTTTAATAATTCAAGTAGCATACAATTGCCAAAACCAAATACATGTTACTGTATGCATTCAGTTATATTATTTGGCCCAATCCCAATTTTTACCATCCATTAATTCGATTCACTTAGATGAAATATCCACCCAGTAGGGTGTATAGGGATCGTTCAGATATTGGATCGCTACCAATGCTGAGTTGTTTACTCGATATTTCATTCATCTCAAAATAACATTGCTACAGATTTATTGCATACAATTTACGATCACATCTGGTAACACATGTACAAGACTATCAAATACGATCAGTATATTGGGTTGTCATAGATCACATGAAATATTAAACGGGCTGTGACCCCAACTCATCACATGAGCCGGGGCACTTGTACAGTGACCGATAGTATTACGAACAACAAATTACACATACCATAACTCTCTTTCTATCAACGATTATCTAGGCTCACTGTTAACTCTCGTGTCTAACCTAACATTCATTTGACAACCAAAATGAGAGACCATGCTACAAGTTCACATAATATGTTCACATCATCATGATAACGAGCAGATTGATAGCAATTATGTTAATCCATAACATCAAATTACTTATACGGCATTCTATGAAATCAGTTTATAGCAATGGGATTAACATTACAATCATCAACAACCAAACCAAACCACTCGCACCTCACTATAGACATCATGTAACTGTGATACGAGATTCCGGATTGTCAAATAACATCACCAGCCCATTACCCTCTTATCAACACAATCATGATCATCGGCAATTCATGTATGACTATATCTCATAACTATGCAACCTAATAACATATTACTTATCAAATACAACCTAATCAGTAATCATATTCACTATACAGTACCACTAGGCATGCGAGACAAAGGAATTTTAGAGATTTGAATCACATAAGGATATTACACACTTGTGCTAATCATACACATAAAGAAACAATCCAATAACAATTTACGTATAAGGAATTTACTAACCAGCCACGGATCCGCTAATATAATGTTACGAGAGGGGGGGGTCCTTGACTACTGTCGTCGCACAATAGGGGATTAGGGTTTATTATGTGATGATTGGGAAGTAGGGAAGGAGTTACGTATACATGATAAGTAAATATAGTTAGAATGCAAAACGTATATCTTTGAGGATAAGTGGGCTCGGTTTGGTTTGGTGATAAATACATGCAAGTGGGCCGATAATCTAAGACTTTGGGCCGAGATCTTATAGTGGTGCACATTAATCATATAGTGGTGCACAAGTTATGCAAATTAAACGTACACATTCGTGTATAGTTAGTCAGTTAAATGTACGTAATCATATATTGTTGCACAAGATAGGCAGATAAAACAACCAAACACACACTAAAAGTTGTGGGATTTCGAGTAATGCTAACCTTAAGTATTCGGGTTGTCACAGGTGGCCCTCTGCACTAGACTCCATTCAGTCCACGAATATAGCATGGAGTTCTATAGCACATTCGCGTTCAAAGCTAAAGCAGAGTCGTTTAATGGAGAGGGGGTTGAATTCCGTTGTGCTGGGGAAATACTTTCAATCTCTATTGCACAGTTTGGCGCAATAATTGGGTTATTTTCCGAGGAGGATGCCGGAGAAGAAGAAAACACGGGTGGTCTCCGTGAGATCTCACCCAACATGCGTCAGAAGGCATGGTCCCAAATCGGGAAAGGTGCATACGATCCAAGCCAAACCAAGAGCTCCCAGTTGCGGGACCCTCTCTACCGCTACATTCTTAGGGTCCTTAGCAACTCCCTCAGTCAAAGGCATGATAGTACCGGTGTTGTCAACCTACGAGATCTGACGGTCTTATATTGCATCCACAACCGTGTCCATCTTGATGTCCCCCACCTACTCCTCCGAAACATGCATCTGAACCAACTGGCCACTTCCCCGACACCTATCTTCTTTGGGGGATGGATCTACCGCCTTTACAAGAATTTTGTTCAAAGAATGCCAAAATCTTTCCGTAAGGGTCCATGGTCGGGCAAGGTGGATCTCGTTATATGCCGCTCAATGGGAATCATCAACGAGGCGGGTGACGGGACGGTCCGCTTCCAAACCGTTCAAGGGCATGTTTGGAACCCACAGGAGGCTCTCGTTCTTCACGCCGCCCCAATCCATCCTCCTCCTCAATTTCATGGCCAGGCGGGCTCGTCCTCTTCTCAAGGGGGTGGTTTTCCTAACTTTCAAAGCTTACATGATCTTTTGCAGGAAAACCTCTTATGCACCCGCAACACCTACAATATGGCCAACAACACCTACACCCGGTTCAGAGCAATGGAGAGGAACATCTCTGACATGCAAGATGACATCAGCCACATCCGGGACATGGTGTATTGAGGAGGAGACGATGAAGATGAGGACATGGATTGATGCGGAGGCGTTGAAGGTGGTGTGACACGGATGCAGCTTCTACCAGGTTAACCCTTTATCCCACGAACAATTAACTGGCCTGCGTGCCAAAGTTTGAACAATTTACTTTCTTTAACACTTTTACTTTTTTGCATTTTACTTTCCATTTATGTGTGATGTAGGATGATTAACTTTGGTATGATTAGGATGTTTGTTATGTGTTGTGTGGTGTGGTGTGGTGTGGTATTTAAGCAAAACAGGTACCCAGGAAGCTTGGAGGCACTAAGTATTAGTGCTACATAAGCCCGGAAACCCAAACCGAAAGCCAAAAACCTGTTTTCATTGATTACAGACAGTCACCACGGGGCCGTGCTCAGCCAGCACGCCCCCGTGTCCACTACCATGTACCTGCTGTTTGTCTGAAAACTGCCCGCCATCGGGCACTGTCCACCAGGCACGCCCCCGTGGCCACCTTCTATAAGTTTCTGTTACTGGCACTCTGACCACGAGGTCGTGCTCACCTAGCACGTAGCCGTGGCCAGGTGCCCAGTAACACCAAACCTTGTTTTTAAACACCTTTTTACACATTCAATCAACCAAAAAACTTATTTTTGGGACACATTGAGGACAATGTGTAATTTAAGTGGGGGGGGGGGATGCTAAAACCTTGAATTTTGCAAGTCCTAGGGGCTGTTTGGCTAAGCTTATTTTGGGCTACTTATAACTTATTTGCTTATTTGAAAAGCAAATAAGTCATAATGGAATGACTTATTTACTTATTCCTCTCACATAATAAGCTAACCCAAACACCTTTTAACTTTTCAAAAAGTAAATAAGTAAATAAGTCATTAAAATAAGCTTAGCCAAACAGCCCCCTAATAACAAACCTTACACAAAACTCTATTGGAACCGCTAATCACCCAAATTTTTTCAAAAACTTTTCATTTTTTTTACTTGTCTTGGTTTAATTTGGGAATAACAAGTTCTAAAAAGGTTATATTTTTACAAATTTACAGTCGATAGCGTCGTGATAAAAAGAACCAACATAAGAAAATTATGAAACGGCATGACAAATCTAGTTAAAATTTGATTATATATACTTGATCACATTATAAACCCATTCCCACAATAAGTGAGGTTTGAGCCTTTATTGAGCATACAAGCATATATCTTTAAACTAAATGCTCATTTTTCATTTCTTGTGTGAATACCCGCTTGGTTCTTACGACTCTAGAACTTGCCACGACAATACATTCCCGGTCCTTACCAACTTAAACCCAAGTAAGTTAATGAAGGAGGCATTAGGACTAACCCATTTCCCTTTCAACACCATTATTTTTCATTTTCCTTATCACCTACCCAAAATCCCCTAGTTAACCCATTTGAGCTTAAACTTTTTCATTTCTAAACCCATAAAACAAACACCCTTTACCCACCAAAACCTTTTTTTCTTTTCAACCCTTTATTTTAGTAAAAAGCTCGGTCTAGCAATAAACAAACAAATTCCTCAAAAAAACTTTGTTTGAAGATGCTTAGTTTGAATAAAAGTCACAAAAACAAAAAGTTTTACGACAACCGACGCTTTTTACGCTTTTAGCCCTTTTTACTAACCACTAACCCAAAACCACCTACCTTTAGCCCAAGCCTAACCCTTTCCCAAGCCCTCTTGATGTTTACAAATGTTTATAGTTAAAAAGAAGGAGGATTGATTGCTTGGCAAACATATGGTAGAAGTAAGTTCCATTCCGGTCTCGAGTGTTTCACAAAAATACATCTTCGGCTGAATGTTGAGTGATCTCCCGTGAGGTATGTGAACTTGTATATAAATGGAATTTTAAAGAGGCATGTTATGCCCAAATAAGTAATTTCTCTTATGAAACGTTCTAAATAAATCATAACGAATAGGATTGTAAATAGTATAAAAATAAAACCCAATAAAGATCTTGGATTCCCGACACTCAAGACAAGCCCAAAACTTCTCTCATACCTATTCCATTTGGGTGTGTAAGCCACATAATAAAGAGTTTTGCTTGAGGACAAGCAAAGATTCAAGTGTGGGGGTATTTGATGTGTGTAAAATGCAACATATAAATTACATCAAATGAGGCATAAAACTAACCCTTTTTTAGTACTAATGTTTGAAAAAGTGTGTTTTTGTCTTCCTTTTGTATTTTCAGGACCAAATGAGCTTAAACAAACAAAAGGAACAAATATGCAGCAAAAACCTAACATAAATACAAAGAAAAGGAATAAACGTGGCATGCCCGACCCCTCGACAGCATCTCCACAAGCAAAAAATATGAAACAGAAGGCTAACCACGGCCCGTGCCCACTGGACACGGGGGCGTGGTCAGATGTCTGCAGAAATGGACAAAGTTGTGGAAGCTTCTACCCCCTCCACAGGGGCGTGCCCAGCTCAGCATGGGGCGTGGTCAATGCTAAGATTCGCAGAATCTTGCAAATCTTGGAAGTACAGATACGCTTCTACACACGGGGCCGTGCCCAGCGAACACGAGGAAATGTGGAGCCCAATGCTGACAAATGCAATTAATGAAGGAAGAGAAAAGGGATAGCCACGTGGGTATGTCTAGCGGACACGGGACCATGGCCTGGCTTCTGTTCAGGCTATAAATAGGGGGCTTGGGTCACTTCAAAGGCATCCCTTGGCAAACCCCTCTCTCCCACTTTGCCACCACTCCACCACCACTACAACACCCACATCCACCACCATCGTCCATCATACACCTTAGAGTGTGTGTTGTAGTCTCGGGATCCAAGATTGATAGTAAGAGTTCTTGTCAATCAAAGGCCATGTTTGGCTAAGTTTCTTACATCACTTGGTGAAGACAAGCATTTAATGTATTACTTTTGATTTTTAATCTTTTCGCACTTTTTATTTGGTTTTGTATTAATGACTTTAAAAACTAGTTTCTTATGTTGAAGGTGAAACTTCTTTATCATTTTTCCATGGTGTCTTGGCATTACTTTACTGTCTATATAAAGTAAAAGATTTTCACTATTCATATCTCTACGGTCTATATAGAGATATGTTGGCTACCTGGTCGGGGGTTAAGGGAATGGTTTAGTAAGGTTCTTGCCTTGTTCAGTGTATAGATCCTACAATGACCTGGGTCAAGCTTACTAGGACCTCCTTCAATACCCACTGGTATTGGATGGGGTGGGTGCGAATGGCTTGATCCCCTCATATGTAAACTACTATTAATACATTAAACCAGCTACTTGGGATTGTATCCCTCCTGACTCAAACCACTTAGCCGAGGGTAACCTCACCTTCAAAAGAGGGGCCTACCACTTTCCGCATTAAAAACTTAATTAATTATCTTTCAATATTCCGACCCTTTGGGATTGTATCCTTGCTAACTCAAACCACTGGGTTGAGGGTAACGTCACCTTCAAAAGAGGGGCCTACTACTATAACTAAGATAATCTCTTAAAAAGTGCAAAAGTGCGGAAATCATCAAAGGATACATTAAAGGCGAGTCGGATCCAAGTGATTCATCTTGTCTATCTATTTTTATTTTTATTTTTATTTCAACATTTTTAGTTTTCATGTTTAAAATCTTTTCTCAAAAAATTTTGGTTTGATTAGACGTTGAGGATAAACCGGTACTAAAAGCTCTTGTGTCCTTGGACGACCTCAGTATCTTACCAACGCTATACTACGCTCATGATGGGTGCACTTGCCCATGTGTGTGTTTAGTGTTAGTAGAATATCGTGTTTTATAAATTTAAAACTTGACTAATGTGTAAAATGGGCTTAAAATATCAATAAAAACATATTACACCTTACACATACCAGTACTGAAAGTACCGGTAGTTCAAGTCACTCCAAATTCCGATGGGACGAGAGCGAGTGGCAATGCCACACTTGGAGATGCAATCACACCAGATTTTAATTCTAAGGCTTTTCTGGATTATAAGTCGCGAGACCTCATTGATACGGGAGGTGCGGTAAGTCATGTCCGCTAAATAAAGACAATGAAGTCAGCTAACCATGCTAGTAAATGTGCTCCTAATTAAACAATTTGGTAAACGAATAACCTTCTGTTGAATGAGACATTGGTTTGGTGGAATCTCCAAGTACAAACTATGGGGAGTAACACAGCAAAGAGGTTGTCGTGGGAAGAACTAAAGGATCTTACGCGAGAAGAGTATTGCTCGCTAGCGAGAAAACTCCAAGATTGGAAACCGAACTCTAGAACTCGATCATGGTTAGAGCTAATGTTGTTGGCTACCCCCGACGCCTCTACGATATCTCAAGGATTGTTGCAGACTAGATAACACCCGAATCCAAGTGCACTGAGCGATACATTTGGGGTTTAGCCCTGAGATACGAAGCTGACATCAAGAAGTACGCTAATAACTTGCCAAAATCCTGAATGAGATAAGTGAAACTTTCACCATGAGGCACTTTCCGAAGTGCCAAGAGTAGTAGTGTGGTGAGACTGGGCACAAAATGGAAACTAATGAGTTAGTTATACTCAAGAAAGAACAAAGAGGTTTTAACTGTGGCAAAGAGATCACTACAAGCGTGGATGTCTAAGGACGAATCAAGCAAGTGAATAAGCGTGTGTACGGGTAGAACTATGAATACTCCACAAAATCCCAATGTTGCCATGGGTACGTTCTACTCTACAACCAGCATGTATCAATTCCTTGGATACCAACGTCGGCTTAACTTAGTGTCTTTAGATATTAAACTTATACACGAATTAGAGTCATGTAGGTTAGACATGTCTTACTCTATCAAGTTAGCTAATGGGGAATTAGCGGAGTCATGTGAAGTCATTAAGGGTCGCCGATGCATTTCCTATCAACCGACCCGTTGCATCCATTTTGTCTGATACCGGTGTCAGCATTAGTTTCATCCCCCTAGAATTCAAAAGATACTTGGCCTAGAGTCAAGTAAGCTAGACATCCCATCATTCCCTAGGATTGGCCAACGGTAAATTAGTTGAGTCAGGAGAACACATTAAAGGATGCACACTCAAACTTGGAGCACGGAAATTCAATAACGACCTTTCACTCATTCAATTGGGTTGTTACGACGTAGTTTTTGACATAGACTAGCTATCTGACAATCGAGCCGAAGTCACATGTCACGAGAAGATCATTCACATCCCCTAGTCGATGGAGAACATTTGTTAGTTCACGATGAGAAACTAGACACGCCACTAGAAATTATTAATTGCATGAAGGCTCGGAAGAGTCTGAGAAAAGGATGCATCACCTTTCTCGCCCACATGGTTGACAAGAAGGCCGAGGAGCGCAAGGTGGAGGACATACCTGTAGTGAAGGAATATCCCGAAGCCTTTCCGGAAGACTTATCAGGACTGCCTCCACACCGACAAGTTGAATTCCGTATCGACCTATTGCCAGGAGCTACACCGGTGGCGAAAGCTCCATATCGACTGGTGTCCTCGGAGATGCAGGAATTATCTACCTAGCTTCAGGAACTACTTGACAAAGGATCCATTAGGCCGAGTTTCTCTCCTTGGGGAGCTTCGGTGCTACTTGGAAAGAAAAAGAACGGAAACTTACGGATGTGCATCGACTACAGAGAATTAAAAAACTAACTAGCAAGAATCGGTATCCTTTATGGAGGATCGATGACTTGTTCGATCAATTACAAGATTCTAGTTTCTATTCCAAGATTGATCTAAGATCCGGATATCATCAGCTGAGAATTCAAGAGGAAAGCACTCCTAAGACGGCGTTTAGGACTCGCTATGGGCATTACGAGTTCCTTGTTATACCTTTCGGCTTAACAAACGCTCCCGCCGTGTTCATGGATGTAATGAACTGGGTATGTAAACCATACCTCGACAAGTTCGTAACCGTATTCATTGATGACATATGGATATATTCACAAACCGGGGCAGAATATGAACAACATTTGAGAAATATTCTGGAGCTACTTAAGAAAGAACAGTTGTACGCTAAATTCTCAGAATGCGAATTTTGGATTCGCGAGGTACAATTTCTCGGCCACGTGGTGAACGAGAACGGAATACATGTTGACCCATCGAAGATAGAAGCCATAAAGAACTGGAATGCCCCAAAGACCCCAACGGAGGTAAGACAAATTCTGGGTTTAGCGGGATACTATCGGAGATTCATTGAGTATTTTTCAAAAATTTCTCAACCGCTAACCTCACTCACTCAAAAGAATAAAAAGTTTGATTGGGGTGAAAAACAAGAAACGGCTTTTCAGTCACTTAAAGATAAACTATGCCAAGCGCCAATCTTATCACTCCCAGACGGTACCGATGACTTTGTGGTGAACTGTGATGCATCGCATCAAGGCTTGGGTCGCGTGTTAATGAAACATGAAAAAGTCATCGCGTACGCGTCGCGACAGTTAAAAGTTCACGAAAAGAACTATACCACTTATGAACTGGAACTAGGCGTAGTGGTGTTTGCCTGAAAGTTTTGGCGTCATTATCTTTATGGTACTAAGTGTACCATATTCACCGATCACAAGAGTCTTCAACATATTTTCAATCAAAAGGAATTAAATATGCACCAACGGTGATGGGTAGAATTGTTGAATGACTATGACTATGAAATCAAGTACCATCCAGGCAAAGCAAACGTTGTGGCAGATGCTTTGAGCCGGAAAGAACGAGTCAAAATATTACGGGTACGAGCTTTAGAGATGGCAATTCAAACGGACTTCACTACTCGAGTGCACGATGCATAACAAGAAGCTCTAAAGCCGGAAAACCTTCAAGCAGAATCCTTGCGAGGATTAGAGAAACAGATGGAAACAAACAAAGATGGCACTTTATATTTCATGGGAAGGATCTGGATCCCATACTATGGCGGTCTACGAGACTTGGTGATTGGATGAAGCACACAAGTCGAGATATTCAATACATCCCGGATCCGATAAAATGTATCAAGACTTGAAAGAATACTATTGGTGGCCTAATCTCAAGGGAGATATTGCGACCTATGTTGGGAAATGCCTACTTGTGCAAAGGGCAAAGCCGAATATCAAAAGCCATCTGGATTATTACAGTAATCCGAGATTCCCGTTTGGAAATGGGAACAGATATCAATGGACTTCATTACAAGACTCCCACGGACCTCTCGAGGTCATGAAATGATATGGGTTATCATGGATCGATTAACCAAGTCGGCTCACTTCTTACCGATTCGTGAAAAAGATAGTACCGCGAAGTTAGCTGAAATTTACCTTAATGAGATTGTGGCACGTCATGGAGTGCCTATTTCGATAATCTCGAATCGGGACGGTCGCTTTGTGTCAAGGATTTGGCAGTCATTCCAAGAATCGCTTGGATCTCGTTTGGATCTAAGCACAGCATTTCATTCGCAAACCGATGGACAAAGCGAACGAACCATCCAAACGTTGGAGGACATGCTTCGTGCCTGTGTGATGGATTTGGGCGGAAACTGGGATACTCACTTACCTTTGGTAGAGTTCTCATATAATAACAGTTATCACACAAGAATTAAAGCCACCCCATTCGAAGCACTATACGGACGAAAGTGCCGATCACCGCTATGTTGGGCGGAAGTCGAGACAAACAACTCATTGGCCTCGAACTAGTCCAAGAGACTACCGACAAGATATCAAAGATACGAGACCGTATTAAAGCAGCTCGTGATAGACAAAAGAGCTACGTGGACAGAAGACACAACCCATTATCCTTCGAGGTCGGAGACAAAGTCTTACTGACCCGAGTAGAAGTCCGCTGGAACTCAAATTAGTCAAGGTCCGCTGGAACTCACGTCACGGACCCGAGTATACCTGGGAACGTGAAGATCAGATCAAGGAAAAATATCCCCACCTGTTCGAGAAGACTCCTGCAAAGGATAACTCAACTTGAATTTCGGGACGAAATTCTTTTTAACAGGGGGAGAATGTGACAACTGGCAAATAACCGGTAATTCCGTACAAACTAATCACTATTTTTATTTCTTAATCTCATGCATTTAGCGTAATTTAATTACGTAACTGTGTCGTATACTAGATAACAGTGTTAGGACAAGAAAACAATGCTAAAACATACGTTGGTTTTCGTCGTATTTCGAAACCAATCAAACAAAGTCCTAAAAGTGTTGGTAGAAAGTGATGTGCGCACTATTCACGGTTACACTATTCATGCCAACAAAACCGTGAAAACAGAAGGAAACAATGAAAACGACACACGGATAACATGATTGCGTCCATTTATATAAGAAAACACTAATGTGAAAACATATCTTGCAATAACACAAGACTTTCCGGTACAACGCCCTAATCGCTAAATCGTCTGTTTTGCGAAAAATTTAAACAATTTTAACTCGTCTGAACTAAAAATTTAGCATTTCTGAGACTCCGGAACTATGAAAAATGATAACAAACATATGAAAACAACATGAGGATAATAATGGGGTGTCCGAAACATAAGCTTTCGGTGCTGCGTTGCAACCCCCACAACTTATCCGTTTTCGAACCGACAAGCTAATAAATGACATTTTCGATGCCAAAACAACTAAACGGAAGATATGGCGAACTAGTTAAGCTTATTTTGGGACTCAAAATCACTTCATGCATCGCTTGACGGTGGAATAACAACTTGCGACAAAGTTTCGTCGGTACGACGCAAAAGTGCCGTTAACTAGCCGACAACCAAACGGAAGGCATCTAAAGTTTCAAAATACAATTTCTACTAGTTTAGTGAACTAGTTAAGGTCGATTGACAATCTGAATCCCTAATTACCCCATAACGATGTAATTAACCTCTAATCACCGTACTTTGGTTAATTACTAAAATATCTACACTTTAATCAATGTTTATAAAAAATTACACTTTACCCCCCCCCCCCCCATCTTGAATTTGGTCAACAAAGTGGGTCCCACACACACTTGATTTGTTTGGAAAGTTAGATATTTTGTGTATGGTGGATGATGTAAAGTATGGTCTTGTAAATATGGAAATTATAACAAGTAAACAACACCATATCCTATCATTTACTATACCTTTCAAACAACAAAGGAAACTCCATTCTTGTGCACCCCTAAACTCACGGCCAAAGAAGAAACCCACTAAACTCACCATAAATCACCATTAATCACTATAAATTACTCACTTTCAAGGCACTTTAATTCCATTAATGCATGGGTTAAGCATGGAGAAGCATTAGGGAGTTCTTTTGAGCCTTACTCACTTCTTAATCATCTTGTGCAAAGTGGTAAGCTTTTTCTAACAATATTAAGCTTCTTATTATGTATATATTAAAGAAGTACAAGTTGATTATCTTGAAAATCAATAAAAACATAATCAAAAACCCTAATCACAAACTTAATAATCTACTAATCGTGATTTTTTATGTGATTATTTGTGTAGATTAGTGTAGTTAGTTGATGTAATCTTGATGATTATGTTAATTTTGTTAAGATTAGTGGTTTAAAGTTTATATTTATGATGATCTTGTGATTAACTTCATGTAGTATTTTAGATTAGTGTTAATCTAGCCATGATATACTTAAAAATGTGATTTAAACATATGTATGTTTAAATAACACAAGATCATCAACTTCAAAGATTATGAGCATTTGTATGTAACCTTGATTAAGTGATTCTTGAAAGATTAAACCAAGAATAATCATGTGACAAGGCTTTAAAAACACTAATGAACTTGATTTTTACATAAAGCAAGTTTATGGAAGTTTATTTTAAAAATTGTAGCATAAAAGTCTTGAAACTTTTACATAAACATGTGGGAATTTTTAAGAGTGAAAAAAAAATATAATCAAGTTTATATAAATAAATAACAAAAAACATGGTTAACTTTAAAGTATGAAAAGTTTAATCAAAGAAATGCTCATAATAAGCTTTGAAGGAATAAGTAGGATTATACATGTAAATGTGATCTAAAAGTGATACTTGGTAATTGTGGTAATTTTTGGAAATCGGTTGATGATTTAAACGCGTTTGAAAAAGTGGGAAACGTCATCGTTTAGGGGAAACTATGGCGAAATTTTCTAAAATCATAATCATGATTAAATAGGGGCTAAAATGTGATTAAAATGGCTAATCACACTTAAGGATTTTAATCATGTTTAAACAAACTTTTTGGGGAAAAGTTTAAGTATTAAACATATAAGTAAGTTTCTGAATTACTTATAATGGTCTTTTTATGTTAAAAATGGAACTTATGTATATATGTATATATTTAGGGAAATATATATATATTTTTGGAGAATCCATCAAAGTGTATATATTATGTGTTATGTGTATGTATTTAGATGTATTAGGATAATCTAAATAATACACAAAGGATACGAAGAAACTACTTGAAGGATAACAATTATAAATACACATAAATACATATACACAATATCCTCAATCTACTAATAAATGCAAAATTAACGGATTAAACGGACGAGCGGACAATACGGACGACGGAACCAAAAATTACAAGAAAATATTCCTAAGAAATAAATATATTTCGATCGACCAAAATAATGACATATAAACAAAACACTCGAAACAGGAATACATGACATTCGACGACGACAATCGGGTGTATCGCCATAGCGAGGAAACTGCTACGACGACAAGTCTAAAAATAACATATTTTTAGACACTTAACGAATACATATATATATTGCCGATAACCAAAACCCGGAAAGTTTAAAAATATAAAAATTACTAAGTATATTTTATAAGGAAAATAACATATTAGAAATCATATACTTGGTGAATTTTTATAAAAATGCAAGATTATTAAACTTATGGACTCAAAAATCTTATGTTGGGCAAGGCCCAGTAACAATAATACATGGGCAAAGGCCCATTGGCATTAAAACATGGGCAAAGGCCCAATGACATAAAAACATAGGCAAAGGCCCAATAACATTAAAACATGGGCATGGCCCAAAAACATTAATACGTGGGTTAAGCCCAATGACATGGGCAAAGGCCCTACATAAAAACGTGATAACACTAATACGTGGGCGAAGGCCCAATGACATGGGCAAAGGCCCAATGACAAGAAAACATGGGTTAAGCCCAATGACATGGGAAAAGGCCCAATGACATGAAAACGTGGGTTAGGTCCAATGACATGGGTTCGGCCCAATGACACGCGTGCGAAGCACGAGGACATGTGAAGGGCGAAGCCCGTTCACACATGATTCAATACATACAAAATATATGTATACACTTATGAAATAAATACATATAACAATCGAACGAACAAACTAACAACACTCTAAAATACAAAGTTGTTCCAAATATGACAAGTGAAAACATAATAAGAATTCAAGATGAACAACTTATACGAGGTCCGATAAGACCTTGTGTCTAATAAAGTTAGTACACATGTAGGTTACTCACGCGTACGGACGCTCACTTACGGTAGTACAATACAAGGAACGCAAACTTATGAGTTCATGTCACTCCTTCAATGATTTCAATGTTTTGTTTTAAAACAGTCGAGGGGAAATATATGTTAAAACTATGGGTATGTTAGCTATGGGTTTAGATGATAACATGATCAATGTACGTAAGTAGGATGATGACATAGTAACCATTAATCACTTAGTGACCAAGGTGCAAAAGGTGTAGATCTATAGAGCTTGAGACGCGCTCCACTCCTGGTTGGTGCCATAGGAGTGCTTTTGTGATCCCAGAAATGTCAAAGTTGTCTCGGTTTGGTTACGTACATATGGTACAAAATGTCAGTGTGTTCGCGACACTCTGATAGATCCTTAAGCTCCATGAATGCTAATAACATACCATGATTACATTACAAGAATACAAAGATTTCATATGATAACACTAACTGCATGAACTCGCTCAACTTTTGTTGACTTTTTAAAACTACATGTATTTCAGGAAACAAGTCTTGAGCCGGTGATACACTACGGGAAACGAGAAAGTCAATGACAACGATAGCTGCTTTTGGAGGATTTGTCTTTTATATCCCAACTTCGTATGGGTATATAGGGGACAAAACCTCACTATGTTTTATGTCAAAAACAATCTTTTGGGATGTGTAATATAACTTATAACTATGCTATGTTTAACGTTGTAAACGTTGTTGAAACTTGGAAACTATGTTGGAAAACTTGTAATCTTTTGTTGAAATCAATATCTCTATGGCATCGTTGTTAGTTTATATGTTTACACATTTGGATGCAATGATTACATTTCTTACGTCACACACAATACGCTTCTGCTACTAGCTGGGTGTGACATATATAAACAAAATTAGAAATTAGATGGTTACTAGATGGAGATGAGATCTACCTCATTTAGTTGGGTCGAGAAGAGGCATTCAATAGCCGCCATACACACCAAGCATCCACATATGAATCGCATCAACGGATGTCAAATCCAAATCAACAAATAGTTTACATGCAAATGATTATCGACAATTTCCAACTCCTTGACCTAGCACTTTCGTACTGATAACGTGTTGTGAAACGACCTACTAGCAATGTATAGAGAAGAATAAGAGAATGGGATGGATTTCTTATTGATGTAAAATATGGATCACATATGCCTTTATTTATAGGCCTACAAGATGGGAGTTAAGTACATGAAGAGATAAGAGTTAAGTACATGGAGAGTTAAAATATAATGATAAACACAAGTGGATAGTCACACAATAAATAGATATTAATTCATAACACCAATTTCATTTTCAACCATACAAACATCCTTACATGTCCTTACATTTTCCACATTATCACCCATTTTTAAATTTAAGTTTACCCATTTTTTTAAGTTCACTTACTTAAATTATTAAAATATATTCAAATAAATTAAATGATTTGATAATTATGATAAGTAATTTAAGTAAAATAAAAAACATAAAACATAGAAATTGCATTACCTAAAAACAAAAGTAAACTAGATTTAAAAACAAAAATTTTAAAAATAAGCATAAACTACTCTCGATTAATCAATGTTATACTTTGCCTTAATTCTAGCACACTCAGTGTCATGTCGGGCTTTTTGAACCGGGTCCATATGAGCAGTCGGGATGTAAAGTATTTTTTTTCTCTTTAAATTCCAAGTAGTCTGTCATATGAACTCTCCAATCACCAATCGCTTGTTGCTTAAGAGACAGAGTTTCGTTTAACCGGTCAAGTAGTTCTTCTTTCTTTTCTTGGTAAGAAGATCCTGCCTTAGCATTCCTCTTAACCTTATCATTTTCCTTTGCTTTGTCCCTCCCGGTTGGCCTTTGTGTTGGTTCAACCTCAATGTGAACAACATTTTCATCATCATCATCATACACATGGACATCATCATCTAGTGAGATGCCATAATCCTCCACTGACAACGAGGTATCGGCGTTAAGGTCGAAGGCCGTGGTATGAGCATTAAAAGGAGTACTAACCAGGGTGTATTCACCAGTGCTCACTGTCTTTGTGCGTTTGGGCGGCTGAGCACCATATACCTTGATTGGTCCGGACCATTTTTTGTGGTCCTTCACAACCCTCCAACACATGCTCATATTGAAATTGTTGTCCGGTGGGGTTATTCTTTCTATCAGCAACATATTATTCTCTAACTGCCACAACAACATTTCGTCTAACATCCCACTCTTTGTATTGTTTTTGTTGCGTATGTACAGGTCGTTGAACCTGTTCACATTTCTTTTAAACATGTGCCACTGTGACCTCAAGTTTTGGGCGGTCCTCTCTTGGGAAACTTGAGGGCTTTTCAAGAAAATTTATAAAACTCGTCCCAAAATAAACCCACCCTTTGGCTATTTCCGAAGACCGTGTCTTCAGAAACGTGCACGTAGGCCTTGGCAAGCAGAACCTCTTCTTCCAAGGTCTATTTGATGCGTCTCACTTCAGAAGATTATTCCACAATTTTCGTGTTTTTTTTTTTTGGTCGTTTTCTTTTGGGTGGATGGAGTAGCCTCAACACTAAAGATTTGAGGCTCCACAAATGATGTTTCGGTGCTTGGAATAGCAGGACTCTGGGTTGTTGTTGCTACCCTTTTTCTTCTGATCGTATCCCCTTCAGCCTCTTTGTGTCCCTCTTCAAAAAATAAAATAATAGCTGCTGCCTCCTTTTTTGCATTCGTCCGCCCCCAAAATCTTGTATATATGTGATTCTTTTATCTAAAAAGAATTATATCTGGACTCATTTTCTCAGGTGGATCGCATAGAGATTTGATTGGTTGGGCTCTAATTTTTGGAATAGGCCTGTGCTGATTTGTAGAATTGGCGGTCAAGTCAAACAATTTCTCTTTTTGGTCAACAACATATCCTTAGTCAAAAGTAGGGATGAGCTCGGTACCGAACCGGTACCGGTACCAAAAAAACCAGTACCGAAAATCACCAAAAGTGGGTATCGGTACTGGTACCGGTATTTGAGGGTAAAACCCGGTAAATACCGATACCGAACTGGTACCGTACCGAACCGGTATCGAAAATGTCAAAAGTCGGTACCGAATCGGTACCGAAAAAGTACCCGATTCGATAAATTCGATACCGGTACCAGTTCCGTACCGGTACCAGTTCCGTACCGGTACCCGGTCTTTTGCTCATCCCTAGTCAAAAGACCATAGCCAATTCACAATTCATTCACGTGACGTCCTTTATTTTTATCATGACCATGGGAATTAATTCCACTTTCATACAATATACAATTTAGTCCCTTGAATTCTATAAAGTATTTTTTAAACAACTTTTCTTTACTTGCAATTTAGGCCTTTCATCTTGAAATTTTATTTAATATTTCCTGATTCTTCGTTTAAGTTCGTTTCAGTACTCGGTCAAGTAACTATTTTAGCTCCACACTTCACGAACACCTATAAAAATATAAAAATATTACTCGAATACTAATAAAAACATTAAAATATTATACAAAATACACAAGATAAATAGTATGGTTTACACCATATCAGTTACCAACTTTCTCTCAATCTTGTCACAACATATCGATAGACTGGGTTGAATTGGTCGTTCTGTAGGCACTCCATACGACCATCCCTAACCTCTCGACTAGTAAACAATATGCCACAACAAGATTGGTTTAAGGAAAACTTGGTTTTATTGTCTTGTTTTTTTAACTTAATTAGTTTGTGTTTGTGTCAAGCTCACAATTGGGATCACAGTTAGGATCTTATTAATTACCAGAGAGAATAATAATCAAATTTGTTAAGTTACCAAATAAACAAATACGTGCACCTTAGATCTTGTTACTCTGCGATCCTTAGCCATCCCTACTTATGGGTTCTATACTCCAAAGATATGTTTTGGTGCTCCGTAACAATTTCACCAATTTCTTTACTTTGTCGAAGTACCCAAACCTCCATTAACCAACCTTTCTCAACTTTTACCCCACAACCGGATCTGGTGCATTACAAAAGTCTCCCGGGGATCGCGATGTAATATTAGAAGCCTTTTACTACCCCAAGATCTAGTTCGATAGTAGAAGCTTGTCACCTGAATCTAGTTCAATACCAGAAAACCACGAGTAAGATCTGATTCAATACCAGAAGCTTACACCAGATCTGATTAAAGGTACCAGAAGTCGTACGTACGCACACCCAGACACGTTAAGTTACATTAGATTAATTTAGTTAAATTAAGTTTTTAACTTAATTTAGTTTTAAAGAAGCCAAGTAACCTTGTCACAAAAGATAATAACCAAGAATTAGTAAAAGATAAATACATTTAATAAAATAAAATATTATATTAATAAGATCAACTAATCCAAGACTTTGAGAAGAGATAGAGGTTACAACCATATGATCTTAACACTTTTACCCATGGCGATTACCACTCTTCAATGATCTTCAAGCTCAAGCTCAAGTGTAACTCTATGTAATGTGTCTCTCAACTTTCAATTATTACATATATCTAGTGAACTAATCTATCGATGCCTTATTCTTAATACAGATGATCAAAGTTAGAATGTTGGAATTCTAACTTTGAAGAGGTTTCGGTCGGCATGAAAGCATCCCCTAAGAATCAATCTCTCATCTTCAAAGCAAAGGGAGCGTAGGAAGCATCATGATCATGGCATACTTGGACATTGATGAATGATGAACCACGATCCATAGGTCATCGACAATTTTCCAAGGAACTAGATCCTTCAAGGAAGAGAGAACAAGGCATTAGAAGGCACAGGGGTGCTCACGTATGCACGACCGTGCATGGATAGGTGTCCCGACAGGTCCCATATCAGGTGTACTTCTAGTCTCCTAATTTTTCTTGTCTGATTTGTCTTTAGTGGGAGGCACAACCGTGCCAAGGCATGCACAAATGTGCCTATACTTTTACTTTCTTACCCACCACGCTTATCTGATTTTTGCTTATCTGATCATTTTGTCAGAGAACAAGTTAATGCCGGCAAACTACAGGTTCTACATGTCAGCTCAAAAGACCAATTTCCCGATGACCTCACCAAACCACTTCCGACAACGCCGTTGTTATTCATTCGTTCTAAGATTGGAAAATCTAACGGATCCTCCATCTTGTGGGGCGTATTAGAGACACATAAATGACATTAATAAATTCTTGTATATATTTCAAAATTCAAATAGTGTGTATTTTAGGTAGTCAATATTTTGTTCTGACCGATCATATTCTAGGTCCTTGATTAGTGCTTTTATCATATTAAAATATCATAGAGATCAATTTGAAAGGTAAACTTTTACTAAAAGATATTCTCTTTAATTACTTTCAATAACACCAATCTATGATTCTACACCCGTTTGAAGGATCATGTACCAACTATTCATCGTTACATTGTTTTTTTGGTAATTTTAACTATCTATCATTCATTTTATGTAAATGAGATTTACAACAATATTACGGATTAGATGTGCAAAATACATACATGTAAGAGCCCATCTATTTCATGACACGATAAATGGTATGGGTTAAGAGGAAACGACCTCGCGGCAAGCTGAACGGTATGCATAGCCCTTAGTAGGTAACATTTTCCCAACCAGCAGGGGCGGACTTAAGGCTTGCCCAAGGTGGGCGGGCGCAGGCCCGGGAAAAAAAATTAGTGCTAAGTTCCGTCGAAAATCCCATCCGCACCCCTTGAAATTTTCCGTCCGCACCCTTTGGAATTTTTTGTCCGCACCCCTTAGGTAAAATGTGTTATCAATTTATATTTTAAAATTTTTTTAGTAAACTTTTATTTTTTTAAAAACACTATCTAAATTATATAACTTTTAATATCTAAATAACTAAACTCAAATACTCAATACCTTTAACTAGCTCACTACTAAGTCTTAGCCCAATAAACAAACCCAACAAATCAACAATATTTCAAACTAAAATAAAATAAACAAACCCAAAACCCTTACATATTCTCTCCCGCTCTCTATCATCCCTGCACGCACGTCAACGATCAGAACATTAGCGACAACAGCAGCCGCATACCACCATAATCAGCCATCATACCACCGCCGATCGAACACGGGTAATTTTCTTTGTTAATTTTGATGATTTTTGGTGGGGTGGGACGGAACCGATAGCCACCGGAAGTGATTTTTTGATGGAAGGAGACATGTGCTTCTTGTTAGTGATGATATTTTATTTTGTAGTGGGTTATATATTTATATTTTGTTAGTGATGATGATGATATTTTGTCTTTTTTGTGGTGAGTTATATACGATCAAACCTGATGTTTGGGTTTTTTTTAATGGTGTATATGATGTTTAGATGATTTTGAGTGTAATTTACATTATGATTTCTAGTGTTTGAATACTTGATACATTATGTAATATGTTATGGAGCCATGAACTTATAGATCAATTTGTTTGTGATAGCCGATAGGAAACATGAGTAGGGACGTTATGTCGCGATTTCTCAAGAGGAGAGGAATGTTGATACATCTTCCGAATTCGTTGATGTGGATACTATTAGAGAATAAGATTTGTAGATATTATAAATCATTGTATTTATCTCTTTCCTTAATATAGGAGATCTCTTTGTAATTATTTGTTATAAATATATGTTTCAATCCCTCAATGATTATTGAGGTTGATTTTCTGTTGGTGCATGCTATGTGACAACAGCGTTGGTTTGGTCTTTGGATATTAAACGTCTTTGGGCCGCGAAGACTTATGAAGACTTAAAGATTTCGAGATTATCAAGCCCAATCAAGTCCAAGTTTGTATCTAGTTTATTAGGTCCGAATTTATTATGTAAGTGTATACGGGCCAGAGCCCAAATCGTGTATGGGAGGTTGTGGTATATAAACAACCTCTTGCTACATGTTTAGGGTTAGACCTTTGTTAGACTTCTGTTAGACTTTTGGAGATTATTTTAGAACAAACAGAAATCGGCTGTTGGGTCGTGGAGATCTTGAGTGATTGTAAACGTTTTCGTTGGATAATCATAGAAGATCGGTTGGTAAATCGTTTTGTGTTCTTGTTTCTGTTTGCTAGGTTTATCAAGGGGATTCCGCACCCTTGGTAGATTGTCAGTTTTGTTACGATCCATACGGGATAGGGACCTACAATTGGTATCAGAGCCATTGCTCTTTTGTACGGTTCAAAACTGATCGGAAAGAAACAAGTTTTTGGGTTGCTGTTTGAATTCACGAAGAACAGTCAAAATTTTCACGATTTTGATCTGTTTTGGAGTTATTGTGAAGTTGTTTGCTGATTTTTAGGAGTTTAGTTTGGAAGGATTTCGATAAGAAGATTCTGTGGTGTAAAAGGTGCTGATTTTGTGGGATTTTGGTTGAAAAATAGCTGGTCTCGACTCAAGGGTGCAGGTCTCGACTCGTAACAAGTGATCTCGACTGGTACTGTTCACTCGCAACCAGAGGTCTCGACTTGTGCTGGTTGACTCGCAACCGTGATTTCGACTTGTGCTGGTTGACTCGCAACCGTGATTTCGACTTGTGCTGATTTGACTCGCAACCGTGATCTCGACTTGTGCTGATTTGACTCGCAACCGTGGTCTCGACTCGCAACCGTGGTTTCGGCTTGTGCTGTTTTGGCTCGCAACCGTGGTCTCGACTTGTGCTGTTTTGACTCGCAACCGTGATCCCGACTCGCAACAGTGATCTCGACTCGCAACCGTGATCTCGACTCGCAACCGTGAAAGTGGTGGAATTTTTCTAGGCAATCGTAGGAAAAATTTCACTGTTTCGTGTTTAGAAAATTATCCGTAACTCATCTGGACAAACCGTTTGCACCGTTGGACTCCTCGGATTTTTAGGACCAAAAAAAAAAAAAAAAAACCTCTGGAAAATCCCGAAAACGGTTTTAGACATTATATATCATTGGAATCGTAATCTCGAGACGAATCTAACGGTATAATTTGGTAAGAACAGGTTTCGGACTAAAATTGTACGGTTTTAACAGTCTGATTAACTTAAAATGTCGAACATGTCTAAATTAAACGAACTCTTAAGGATGGAACATGAGGTAGGTACAACGAACAAACCACCTAAGATGATGAAGGTGGAGAATTACTTGACATGGAAGGATAGGTTTCAATCTTTCATTGAATATCAGGACACACGCATGTGGATTTGTATTGAAGATGGGTACACAAACCCTACACATGACTTTGAAGGCAGACCGCGTGTCACACCCTATGTGAACATGCAAGATAATGATAAAAGGATGTATGAGGCTGAAAAGAAAGCATTGGCTGCTATCAAGATGTCCTTACCTGATAGCATCAAACACACCTTTAAGAAGTATACTACTTCAAAGGAAATGTGGGATGCGTTAGAGAAGAGATATGAGGGAAATCCTGATGTCAAGAAGAACAAAGTTGATCTACTCAAGAAGCAGTTTGCTGTGTTCAAGTTTATGAAAAATGAGTCACTTGAAGACATCATCACTCGATACTATCATCTGATGTCAGAATTGGACAATTATGACATAGATTGCTATTCTGACATAGAGAAAAATGACAAACTGCTTGATGCTCTACCTACTAAGTGGGATATCTACACTCTCATGATCAAGGGAGAAGCAGATTATGAAACAAAGGAACTGGAAGAAGTAGTTGGAAAGCTAAGAGCTTATGAGCTCAGCATGAAAAAGAAGGACACTGGATATGATCAGGTTCAAGATCCAGGGATCTACAATGGGCTTACATCTTCTTCGTCTCATGATGCTTCTAGCGACTCTGCTACTGCGTTTCTTTCATGTGATAATGAGCAGGTCACAGTAAATGAGGATGGTGATGTGTGTTTTGTTGCTGCTTCAGGAGGATCAACAGGAGTTAAGAGATCATCAGCTGCTAAACAAA
Source organism: Helianthus tuberosus (assembly GCA_030545235.1). NCBI lineage: Eukaryota > Viridiplantae > Streptophyta > Magnoliopsida > Asterales > Asteraceae > Helianthus > Helianthus tuberosus. The sequence goes on along the minus strand of CM060444.1, from coordinate 60,264,615 downwards.
GTAGTAGTACAAAGTCGATGCCAATGAGTGTGAAGTCTGCTGAAGAACATCTTGCTCTACTTGCTTCATTTGTTGCCTCTTATGAGAACTATATTCAGGGGAAGATATCTGATCCTGCCACTTTAGATGAAGATTATGATCAGATTGACCCTGATGATCTAGAAGAGATGGATTTACAATGGCAGATGGCCATGATTTCGAGACGTGTGAAGAGGTTCATGAACAGAACTGGAAGGAAGTTTGTGGGAAAAAGTGTTGGTTTTAACAAGGCCAAAGTCAGATGCTTTAATTGCCAAAGTTATGGTCATTTCGCTAGGGAATGTCAGAAACAAAAGCATGAGACTTCGAGTCAGAGTTCAAATAATAGAAATTCATCAAACAACTCTAACTCAAGGGCGTTGATCTCTACTGCAAGAGAGGGTTCGTATGACTGGAGTATTCACTTGGAAAATGATGAGAATGTCACTCAGGCATTCATGGCAGAGATTGTGCCAATTGATGATGGTGAAGCTACAGTAGATGAGGCTAAAGTTGAGAAGAAGAGTGAAGCTGAGGAAGATAAGGCTGATCAGACAACAGATGCTGAAGAGAAAAAGCCACAGTCTGAACATGAAATGGAAGCTAATGAGAAAGATGAAATCATCAAAAGGATGGAAGCTCAACTTGCTGCTCTCATGGCCAACTCAGACAAATCGACAGGAGAGGTAAGTAACTCTGCCACTTCTGTTTGTTTAAAGTGTCGTGAACTACAGGGTGAAGTTGACAAATTGTCAACTCAAAACAAAAGTCTTGTGAGCGAAATGTCTAACGTAAAGGAATCAAATTTCTTTGCTAAAAGGAACGAGTCATCATATTTGAAAAAGATAAAAGGCTATGAAGCTGAAATTGAAGCTTTAACCTGCAAATTAAATGAAAAACTTCAAGTCATAGACTTAGCTCATGACATGATGGCTGAGAAAACAAAAGAGATTTCTGATAAAAACAAAGAGTTGTCAGATGCACAACTTAAAATTGTTGAACTTGAAAAGAAGTTAGGTCAATTCAGAGATTCTACTTTTGTTATGAAACACATGATGGGTGGGTTAAAGAAGAGTAATGACAAGACCAGTGTGGGATTCAAGGGATTTAATGAAGTCCCACCTCCTCTTAGTCATGACTATTCTTTCTTGCCTGATGAAGATGACCTCATGGACTTTGGGTCAACATCACCAAGTAGTTCCACGTCACGTCAAGGAAATGTGGTTGAGAATGCTGATGCTAAGAAGGATAATAACAGCAAACCTGTTTTGAAAAAGAATACATCACATCCTAAAAATAACAATCCAACTTTTGTTAAAAAGGTTAATTTTGTTCAAGGAAGTGACATGAAAAACGAAACCGCTGTTATTGAAAATGAATCTAATATAGAGTTTGCTAAAAACAAAAACATAGAAAATTCTGAAACTAAGCAAACTACACCAAATCCTTCTAAGGCATCATCAGAAGAAAAACCCGAATCTAGTTCAAAGGCTTCAGAAAAGAAGTCTTCGAATAAGAGATCGTGCTTCAAATGTCACACCAAGGGACATGTAGCTAGCTGCTGTCCTAACAAAAAGAGTGAAGCACAAGTGAGTGAGAGGAAGAGAGAGAAGTCACCAGAGAATAGTGGTGATAAACAGGAGAAAGTTGCAAATTCTCCAAAGAAATCTGCTCCTAAGCAACCAGAGAATGTTGCTATTGGTGTAGATAAGGCTGAAAAAGGAACTCCACAAGTTCCTCGTTTTCAAAGAAATCAACCAAGATTTCAGCCTAGATCTCCACCAGGCAGATTTGAGAGACCTAGAAGCAGTTCACCAAGAATGAACAATTATAATGCTAATAATTTCAGAAGTCAAGGTCAATATCAAAATCGATACCAGAATAATGGTGGTCGAAATTTTTATAACAATGGCTTTAGAAATTACAACAATAATGCTTCTTGGAATCAAAATTCAAGGTTTCAAAATCAAAATTTTCAAAGGTCAAATAGTCCAAATACATATAGGAACCCTCAGGACCAGAGACCCAAGACTCCAGCTAGGAGTGATGGATACTGGATGGATGTTCCTGTAGTTGATGAATCTGGAAGACCCAAGACCATTAAGGCTTGGGTCCCCCAATCTAACTAATCTTTTGGATGGTGTGTGCAGGAGCTGCTAAGGAGGATTATCAACTTATGGTATGTTGATAGTGGCTGCTCCAGGCACATGACGGGGGATGCGAGGTTGTTTTCTGAATTTGAAGAATATGATGGTGGACATGTAAATTTTGCTGGTGCTAAAGGTGGAAGGATAACTGGATGAGGAAAAGTGACAAATGGGAAGATCACTTTGGACAAAGTGAACTATGTTGAGCAGCTTAAGCACAATCTGATGAGCGTGTCACAAGTCTGCGATAAGGGTCACTCGGTCCATTTTACAAATACTGAGGCATTGGTGTTGAAACCGGGTTTGGTTATTCCGGACGATTGGATAGTGATGCGTGCACCGAGGAAAAATGATACTTATGTCATGGACATGGGTGCCAAGGATCCAACTGCTGCGGTGGCGTGTTTACTGTCAAAAGCATCTGAAGCTGAATCTATGTTGTGGCACAGACGCATGGCCCACATTCACTATCGCAAAATGAATTATATCATAAAAAATGAGCTAGTGAAAGGGGTTCCATTGCTGAGGTTTCAAGTGGAAGATAAATGTCTTCCATGTCAAAAGGGAAAACAACACAAGAAACCTCATAAGTCTAAAACAGTAAATTCCATTAATGCCCCTTATGAATTACTTCACATGGATTTATTCGGTCCAGTGAACGTGAGGAGCATAGGTGGAAAGTACTACTGTCTTGTTGTCACTGATGATTACTCACGTTATTCATGGGTTTTCTTTTTAGGTACAAAAGATGAAACAGCAGAGATGTTGATAGATCTTTTTACGAAATTGGAAAACGTCCATGATGCAAGAGTTAAGAGGATAAGGAGTGATAATGGCACGGAGTTCAAGAATCGTATTCTGGATCTCTATTGTCTTCGAAAGGGAATAGAACATCAATATACTGCTCCTTATACTCCTCAACAAAATGGAGTCGCTGAGAGGAAAAACAGGACGTTGATTGAAGCCGCTAGGACGATGCTTTCAGATTCAAAGCTACCAGTTCTTTTCTGGGGAGAAGCTGTGAAAACAGCTTGCTACGTTCTAAACAAAGTTTTAACCGTTAAACGTTTTAACAAAACTTGTCATGAGTTGATGTTTAACGAAAAACCAAACTTAACAGGCTTTGAACCATTTGGATTACCCTGCACCATTGTGCGAAACAAAGATAAACAAAAATTCGGTGAGGTGGCTGACGAAGGCTACTTTCTGGGTTACGTGCCTGGCACACCGAATAAAAGGGTTTTTAATCTAAAAACTGGTAAAATTGAGGTTGTTTTTAATGTGGAAATTACTTCCTACAAACCTCAACAATCAACGAGTGGTCCTGCTATATTATATGATTATGAAAGTGTTTTTAAATCAGTTAATATTCCTGAGGTTTCTGATGCAGATGATTCTCAGCTGATTCACACAGTGGTATGTGAAGATGATGAAGGCGAGTTCATGCCTAGATCGAATGTTGATATGACAGATGCTGCGGAAACTTCCCAAGGTGCTGCTAATCCTGATTCAAGCGATAGTGACTCTGAACCCATTCAGGGGGAGGAGTTTGTTAATCCGTTTGCAAATCAAAATATTCAGGGGGAGGTTGGATCAAACCTGGGTGATAATCTAGAAGTCGATGTCGTTGCTACTACACGAGCAAATAAAGATCATCCGGTTGACATGATACTTGGAGATCCTACTGCAGGTGTTCAGACGAGAAGAAGCATAGCAGCGAATTCTGGGTTATTTGTTTCGATTGAGAAGACTGGGATAGTTAATGAATGCTTGTATAGTTGCTTTATTTCCCAAGAGGAGCCGAAGAACATTCATATGGCTCTTAAAGATAATTCATGGGTTGAAGCAATGCAAGAGGAATTGGCCCAGTTTGCGAAGTTGAAGGTTTGGGAGTTAGTGGACCTTCCTAAAGGTGAAAGAGAGATTGGCACTAAGTGGGTGTTTAAGTGCAAGAAGGATGATAGAGGTATTGTCACGCGCAACAAGGCTCGGTTAGTGGTAAAAGGGTTCAATCAGCAAGAAGGGATAGATTACAATGAAGTGTTTGCACCAGTGGCAAGGTTGGAGGCAATTCGGTTGTTTCTAGCTTTCGCTTCATTCAAGGGCTTTAAAGTTTACCAACTAGACGTGAAGAGTGCATTTCTTTACGGTACAGTCCAAGAAGTGGTGTATGTCTCACAACCAGATGGGTTCGTTGATCCAGACTATCCAGATCGAGTTTACAAACTTGATAAGGCTTTATATGGGTTACATCAAGCTCCCAGGGCGTGGTACGAGACACTGTCTACACATCTGATCAAGAATGGTTTTGAGAGAGGTCAGATTGACAGTACACTGTTCATAAAGAGGAAGAAGGAAGATTTTCTGCTGGTACAGGTATACGTGGATGACATCATCTTTGGGTCATCAGACGAGAACATGTGTAAAGAGTTTGAGCAGGTGATGAAGAGTAAGTTTGAAATGAGTGCTATGGGTGAGCTGTCTTACTTTCTGGGATTACAAGTTGAACAGAAGGAGGATGGGATGTTTATTCATCAAACGAAGTATGTGTATGACATTTTGGATCGGTTCAAAATGAATGATTGCTCTACTTTCAACACACCCATTTGCGAAAATCACAATCTCGGCCCAGATCATGAAAGTACTGAAGATGTTGATCCCACTCAATACAGGGCGATGATTGGTTCTCTAATGTACTTGACTGCTTCAAGACCTGACATCATGTTTGCCGTATGCTTGTGTGCCAGATATCAAGCGAATCCGAAAGAGTCACACATGAAAGCAGTGAAGCGTATTCTTCGTTACTTGAAGGGGAAACCTAAACTTGGGTTGTGGTATCCAGCTGATAGTGACTTGAGGTTTGTTGCTTACACTGATTCAGACTTTGGAGGATGCAAATCAAACAGAAAGTCTACAACAGGTGGTTGTCAGTTCTTAGGAGGCAGGATCGTGTCTTGGCAATGCAAGAAGCAATCCTGTGTGTCTACATCTGCGTGTGAAGCTGAATATATTGCTGCGGGTAGCTGTTGCTCTCAGGTTCTCTGGATTCAACAGCAGATGCGCGATTACGGTTTGGATTTCACTCGTACTCCTATTATGATAGATAATAATGCCACTATATCAATCACAAACAATCCCGTAAAGCACAGTAGAACTAAACATATTGACATACGTCATCACTTTATACGGGATTGTGCTGAAAAACGACTAATTGAATTACATCGAGTCGACACAGAAGATAACCTTGCTGATCTTTACACAAAAGCTTTTGATCGAGCTCGCTTTGAACACTTAGTCGAACTCAACGGGATGAGGAATCCTGAATAACTGGTTTTTCATAAGAATTTTGTAAATAGTTTACTGCTTTTTCAAAAATAAAAAATACAAAAACATTGAAAAATCAAAAACATAAAAAATAGAAAATCAAAAATGAGCTTTCACTGTGTGAAAAAGAAGAAATGATAGTACATCAGCAAGTTAGACTGTCACACTCAAACTGAAATTAAAATGCTTAAGTGTGATAGCAGCTTCATTATATGATGTACCAGTTGTCACACCCCGACCACGTAGAACATACAAATCGTGGCGGAAACATCGGGGCGTGTTGCAACAGAATTAATGTTTCACAACCATGGGAATTAAAGTTTCGTTTTATTGATTAAAAGTGTTACAATGTCTTAACAAACAAGGAAATACAACATAATTAACTAGTCTTGCATCTTTTATTGCCACTAAAGCCCAAGTCTGCCTATGTGTATCTTGATCATCTTATGCGACAGCTCCTGAAAAACACATGTGAAAATATGGTACGTCAGCATAAAAATGCCAGTGAGATACATAGGTTTTGTGAAAATAGGTGTCATGACTTATGTTTGAGAAAATGTTTAGTCATGAACCTTGTTATTTGCTTTGTTTTGTAAATCATTTGAAAAACAATGAGTTCAGATGATATGTATAAATAAGTGAATAATGTATGGTTAAATGAATAACCAAGTTAAATGAGTTTGTAAAAGATAAGTTGTTTTGTAAAACAATGTCTTGTGAAAAGTATGTTATTTGTATAAAATGTTATATGTATCAAACTGAAATGATTCAAATAACGCTACAATATGTAATACCATACAAACATTTATATATAGGAAGTACCAGCGGCGTATCCACCATGCTTGTATCATATTACACACGCATCGTTACTTAATCACTTAATCAAACCAAACCAACCAAAGTAAGAAGTCTATGTTTAAACCAATAGTCAAAAGTCCTTGTATAAACCATGTCAAAAGTTGATAGTCCAAAAGTAGTCAAGTAATGTATAACCAAAATGATATGTATGGCTAGTGAAAGGTATCAACTAAACCATATGCACAAGAACATAGTATCGAAGTAAAACTCGGTTTAAATCAACGTTATGTTTTGTGTAAATGCATGATCAATGTAAATCATGAGATATGTAAACAAAATGATATGTATGGTAAGTAAAAATTTAGACTACTTAAACCATAAGTAAAAATGTACAAAACAAAGTATTGAAGTAAAACTGGTTTAAATCAAAGTTATGTTTTGTAAGATATATGCATGCTATACTGAATATGAACATTTATGCGGTATTGTGAAAATTCATACATCCAAGCCTTGAGACAGACGGATAACTATGTAAAAGTGAGTTATCAAGAGAATATGTATTCGGATTCGGTCATTCCTTACGTCCAAACAAAACCCGAGATTTCAGGAATGGGATTTGTCAAGTCCTATGGTACCACTACCTACTACCGAGCGGCGTGATCGGTGTTAATGAATGTACATTGTCTCATTTAAACAAACCAAATGTCATACCAAAATGTAAGCAGGTGATGAAGATAATGTACCTAGTATGCTAGAGTAAACATACAAGGTAGAGCTGTAAAACAATGTGTCCATATGCTGAGTAAACATATGCAACAGAAATGCAATGTAAAACAATGTGTCCATATGCTGAGTAAACATATGCAACAGAAATGCAATGTAAAACAATGTGTCCATATGCTGAGTAAACATATGCAACAGAAATGCAATGTAAAACAATGTGTCCATATGCTGAGTAAACATATGCAACAGAAATGCAATGTAAAACAATGTGTCCATATGCTGAGTAAACATATGCAACAGAAATGCAATGTAAAACAATGTGTCCATATGCTGAGTAAACATATGCAACAGAAATGCAATGTAAAACAATGTGTCCATATGCTGAGTAAACATATGCAACAGAAATGTACTAAGTATGCTAAGTTAACATACAAAGTAGAAAAGTCATGTAAATCAATGTACTAATAGTGTACTAATGAACATAACCAGTATATGATGTGAAAACAGGAAAACATGAAAGTAACAAGTAGGCACATGTGTTTCACCCCAAAACAGTTTGGAAAACAGTAAAAGAGGGGTCTATGTACTCACTTGAGAATGCTCAGTAGTCCTTGAGTAACAACCAAACAATGCTAGAGATCACGGAAATCAAACGGCACCTAATATAGGTAACTATGTTAATTAACCGGACCTAAATCGGAAGATTGGGTAGTATTAGGGTTTGTAAACCAAATGAGTGTAGGAACTCATATGATATGGTTTAACAAAGCCTACATACTAAATGAAACTTAACCTAAGTCTTATCGACCCATTACGACCCGTTTAGGAAGCTTATGCTACTTTAACGCGTCGTTCGCGTAAAACGCGTTCGGAACGCCTAACTAGTCCTATGACAAGTGTTATATGCCTAAACATGTTACATAATCAGTTATGTGGCAAAAGTTTAGGTTACATATGCTTAATTACCAATTATACATGAAAAGGGTATTCTGGTAATTTACCTAAGGCATATAAACTACCTATCATACAACTACTTAAACGATGTGACCATAGGGTATAACCTCGGAAGGTTATTCCCTACACTATGGTCACCTAATGTATTTGGTCGGATCCTAATGATCGACCAAATGGGTCGAGTTCGAAGGTATAGGCGATTTATTAGATCGCCTACCCTACGACTCTAGACAACGTGGTAATCAGTGGGCATAGTCCCAAGGGACTATGACCAACGTGATTACACTCACGTTGCGAAGTTCAAACGAACTTCGCATTGACCATTACTGGTCAACGCTGAAAGTCAAACAAAGTTTGACTTTCTGACTCTAAAAGCAATAAAATAAGGAAAAGAACGAAAGAATACTTACCCAGGGTCCCTGAATGCTAATCCCGATCCAAGAACTCAGGTATGAAACAATGGTTTCAACTTAGAGCTCTCAAATCAGAATTCTTGTAAGTTTTAAAGCAATGGGGGGTGGGGTATTTATAGTATTCGGGTAACCGTTAAGATCATTTCATGGAATAACGTGATTCGATCACATCCGTACAAGTGTTGGCAAGTTATGGTGACTAAAATATGATCTTATCAGCTGACTAAGCGAATTAGAACATGTGGTTGTGGTTAAAACAGCTGCAAACAGGCTGTTAGAAACTCTGAATCTGGTCTGCAGACCCCTAGCGCACCGCTACGCTTAAAGTGTAGCGCACCGCTAGGCACTATTTCGGCAGAATTACACTTTTGGTCCCTGAACTGTATTTAGGCCATTTTCGACACGTTTAAGGCCCGTTAACCTCATTTCAAAGCTCTAAAATGAAGTTAAAGTATAGGGAACTTAAAATGTGCTCAAAAATATCTCGGATGTCGGTTCGTTTGGTCGTACGAACGCGATGTTCGCTTAATTACGACGGAATGCGCATAAGCGCGAAAAACGAACCAAATGACGCGACGAATGGATTTTTCTTATGGCGAACACTAAAATATAATGTAATCATGCTTACATAAATTTTTGGATGTCCAGATGTATTCAGAACGTAAGTTATGCGCGAAAATGCAAACTTGTGCACTTTTTGACACTTTTAGTCCCTGAATGACCCAAAAGTTTATTTTAGCATACCGAACCCCTCAAAGCCTATTTCTAAGCTATGTAAAGGATATTTATGGTATGTTTAACTTATGTTCATGTTCCGGAAGGTCTGTTACAGTTCAAATTGGCATACTTTCGCAGTTTGTCAAATTTAGTCCCTGTAAGCGATTAAACTTTGATTTCACCACACCAAACCTTCCAAAACTTATATCTAAGTTATGTAAAGGTTATTTAAGGTATGATAAGCCTATTTCACTATTCCGGAGTGTTCGTTGCATTAAACTGGTTATATTTACGCATCAATGCGCGTATAACCTTCCAGAAAGCGATTTAGAGCTTGAAATCGAACAAGACTTGATATGTGCAAAAGATACACATATTTATACAAGTCCAAAGTATGAAATACAATATTTCATTGCTTTGGTATTTGTTTGATGGCCGTGAAGGCACAGGTGTTACAGTCTCCCCTACTTTAGGAAATTTCGTCCCGAAATTTATTTAGAGGAAACTTGTGAGAGTTTGAAAGCATGAAGTTGAAAAGATCAAACAACTTTGGTTAGGGTTCTTGAACTTCCAGTAACCTTAATAGCATCATGACTGCAATGTAAGAGGGATACTTATATACAAGTATATGAAGCATCATTGGTGCGTCCACCGTACCTCCATTACATCGTTCTCATTTCGTTATTGTTGTCACTATCGGTTCTTACACATAATAAACCTTGCTGGTTTTCTATGCACTAAATTTCATAATTATGTAGGCCTCCATAATTAGACAATTCCTTGCACAGTTCACACAGTCTATTTTATAATGCGTAGGGTAAAACCAAATGAACAATCCTGTGATGAGTGTGACTAGACCGCCATAGAGTCCCGTAGACTAGATCAATAAATGATCTAAATAGACTATCAAGGAGTCTGTCCAGCTACATCACTAGATGTCATTCTTTAACCAAATTGTGAATCAATCCTTTAGACTAGACCACTAAAGGGTCTCTTATGAATCATGGAGTAGTACTATATAATCCAAGGGTCTTAACTATTACATAGAAGCCCATTTATGGATTAAAGGTAGTACCTTTTGAATATCCTTCTACGAATCCCTCATATTAAGATATGAAAGATTCTACGAGGATTTGGATAAAGAATATCCAGAGTATTAAAAACACAAAAATGCATAAAAGAAAACATAAGATGAATAAACACATAGTCACATAACCACAAAATTGTTTAACTAGAAGTTTGTCCTGCTAACAGAGTACATGTATTTAAAGCACACTAGGAATCCATCTCGTGGATTTCATTTGGTACTTTAAACATTAACAAGAATCTAACTATAAAGATAGAAAGATCTTTAAAAGAAAAATTCGATTTCGATTATAAGGAACCGAAATGTTCGAATTCAGGTACATAAGGAATCCATTTAAGGACTCTGATTTGAATGATGATCATCCACAAGGATCTAATTGTGAAGATAAAAAGATCCCTTATGGATTTTAGAAGTTGAAGATGTTTTGAAATCTTGCACGGGATGTGCTTATGTCAAAACATGAAGTAAGAATGCTTATGAAGTTGTGATGCTAGATATGTCAAGGCGACATATGAAGCAGAATTTGAAGGTTAAGTAAGTGTGTGAGGAAAATATATTTGGAAGACTATGCATGGGGAAAAAATGTTTTTGAAACCTTATATATAATATTTTTTTGGAAATCATAAAGTAGGTGTATTATATAGGTATATTTATAAAAATGTTTTAAAATCATGTGAGATGAATTTTGAAATTATGTATAAGGTTTTTGAAAGACATGAATGATGCTTTTCGAAATCATGCACTTGATCAGAAAATGTATTGTGTTAATATTGTCTTCAGACTATATGAAATATTTTGAAATTAGCAAGGTTGGTTTTGATAACATGGCCAATGTTTTTGAAATAACATAGACAGTGCATCTAGAAAAATTGTTTTCAAACTATACGAAATGTTTTAAGATCATGAAGATTGTTTTGAAATACCGGTACTGTGTATGTTGAAAAATCAAAACGTAATGGGTATGAGATTTGAAAATACCCTTAGTTATCTAACCAAGGATTTAAAGGTACTGATGTGAAAAAAAGCACGATTACTCATAATTTCACTTTATTTCCTGTACTTCGTTTCTTAGAATGAAACGAGTACTTAGATCTTTCGAGGAAATTATGAGCGATCACTTGAAAGTGAGAATCACAAAAGTAGTTTGTAAGGAACATAGTTCCTTGATGTAGGTATCATAGGAAAATCATACACACATGTAACTATACTTGTATATCAGAATTTGTGAACAACGATTTATTTATAAACAAAACAGATTGTTTCACATTACACGAAAACAAAAGAAACAAAGGCATAAGACAGCAACATCCTTTGTTCAGCCAAATGCTCATCCGAGGGTTGGATTTGCACTGACTATCTTCGGGCAGTTGTTCCTGAAATGGCTCGTATCGCCACAGTTGTAGCAAGTACCACGCGGGAAACGAGCTTGAGTAGGGTTGACTTGGGGTTGGGTAGCAGCAAGATTTGCAACAGCTTTGTTCTGGATAGCAAAGCGGCATGTGTTGACCAAATGTCCCCGCCGTCCACAGTAGGTACATTTCCAGCAGGGTAGGAGGTTTGAATGATGACCGTTGCATCGCTTGCACCTAGGAGCAGTTCCTAAGTACTGCTTCCTAGCTGGTGACCTTGCCACTTGGCTAGGTCCAGCTTGATTAGGTGTAACTGCTGCGGGTTTCCTTGAAGCCTTACGCTTCCTTGATGTTGTTGCAAGACTGACTACTGCTTCCTTTGGTGTCTCTTGAGTGGCTTCATTGTCGAGACGAGAGGCTTCATTGTTAAGACGAGAGGCTTCATTGTTAAGACGAGAGGCTTCATTGTTAAGACGAGCCATGGCAATACCTAAATCCACAGTCCTCTGAATCACTTCGCCAATTTGCTGGACAAATTTGGTTGTTCGCTCGGGCATTTGACCAGTTCCAAGAGGAATAGACATTCTAGAAGAAAATGAAAGACAGAGGAAGAAACGAGTGAAAGGTTATTGGATAATCAATACAAAATGGTAACGAATGAAAATTGTGATCATTTGTTTGTTACCTAAGGCAAACAAATGAGATGACGACAAATCAAAGTAAATGGGTACATTGAGATGATGACAAATCAAAGTAAATGGGTACATTGAGATGATGACAAATCAAAGTAAATGGGTCAAAAATAATGTATCGCGAAGACATGCTCGCCTATAAGTGAACACTCATCCCAAGAATTCCCAGGTAAGCACAACTGGTCTCGCGTCTGATGAGATGTATACGAAGTGCTTGCCTAGACAGAAAACCCAGAATACAGGCATTCACCCTTCCAGTTTACACGTGTTCACATTATTTAAAACCCAAAACCTTGACGATGTTTTTGAAAACCCCAAAAGGGTTCAAAACCATATAACAGAGAGTTCAAAACCTTATAACTGAGGGTTCAAAACCTAGTAATCAATCATCCTAGAACAGATGATTAGTTTTCAAAGCGGTTTTGAATTTTATGTTCTTGTTGTGGTCGTCGCCTAAGGATAGGTGACGGTATTGTTTTATGACTAAACGCAAGTAAACTCGCGTTAGGGTCCTAAGAAGGTTATAGACTAGGTCAAAGCATTACTAATTACTAATAACCTAATTCCCTATAACCATTGGCTCTGATACCATCTTTTCTGTCACACCCCGACCACGTAGAACATACAAATCGTGGCGGAAACATCGGGGCGTGTTGCAACAGAATTAATGTTTCACAACCATGGGAATTAAAGTTTCGTTTTATTGATTAAAAGTGTTACAATGTCTTAACAAACAAGGAAATACAACATAATTAACTAGTCTTGCATCTTTTATTGCCACTAAAGCCCAAGTCTGCCTATGTGTATCTTGATCATCTTATGCGACAGCTCCTGAAAAACACATGTGAAAATATGGTACGTCAGCATAAAAATGCCAGTGAGATACATAGGTTTTGTGAAAATAGGTGTCATGACTTATGTTTGAGAAAATGTTTAGTCATGAACCTTGTTATTTGCTTTGTTTTGTAAATCATTTGAAAAACAATGAGTTCAGATGATATGTATAAATAAGTGAATAATGTATGGTTAAATGAATAACCAAGTTAAATGAGTTTGTAAAAGATAAGTTGTTTTGTAAAACAATGTCTTGTGAAAAGTATGTTATTTGTATAAAATGTTATATGTATCAAACTGAAATGATTCAAATAACGCTACAATATGTAATACCATACAAACATTTATATATAGGAAGTACCAGCGGCGTATCCACCATGCTTGTATCATATTACACACGCATCGTTACTTAATCACTTAATCAAACCAAACCAACCAAAGTAAGAAGTCTATGTTTAAACCAATAGTCAAAAGTCCTTGTATAAACCATGTCAAAAGTTGATAGTCCAAAAGTAGTCAAGTAATGTATAACCAAAATGATATGTATGGCTAGTGAAAGGTATCAACTAAACCATATGCACAAGAACATAGTATCGAAGTAAAACTCGGTTTAAATCAACGTTATGTTTTGTGTAAATGCATGATCAATGTAAATCATGAGATATGTAAACAAAATGATATGTATGGTAAGTAAAAATTTAGACTACTTAAACCATAAGTAAAAATGTACAAAACAAAGTATTGAAGTAAAACTGGTTTAAATCAAAGTTATGTTTTGTAAGATATATGCATGCTATACTGAATATGAACATTTATGCGGTATTGTGAAAATTCATACATCCAAGCCTTGAGACAGACGGATAACTATGTAAAAGTGAGTTATCAAGAGAATATGTATTCGGATTCGGTCATTCCTTACGTCCAAACAAAACCCGAGATTTCAGGAATGGGATTTGTCAAGTCCTATGGTACCACTACCTACTACCGAGCGGCGTGATCGGTGTTAATGAATGTACATTGTCTCATTTAAACAAACCAAATGTCATACCAAAATGTAAGCAGGTGATGAAGATAATGTACCTAGTATGCTAGAGTAAACATACAAGGTAGAGCTGTAAAACAATGTGTCCATATGCTGAGTAAACATATGCAACAGAAATGCAATGTAAAACAATGTGTCCATATGCTGAGTAAACATATGCAACAGAAATGCAATGTAAAACAATGTGTCCATATGCTGAGTAAACATATGCAACAGAAATGCAATGTAAAACAATGTGTCCATATGCTGAGTAAACATATGCAACAGAAATGCAATGTAAAACAATGTGTCCATATGCTGAGTAAACATATGCAACAGAAATGCAATGTAAAACAATGTGTCCATATGCTGAGTAAACATATGCAACAGAAATGCAATGTAAAACAATGTGTCCATATGCTGAGTAAACATATGCAACAGAAATGCAATGTAAAACAATGTGTCCATATGCTGAGTAAACATATGCAACAGAAATGCAATGTAAAACAATGTGTCCATATGCTGAGTAAACATATGCAACAGAAATGTACTAAGTATGCTAAGTTAACATACAAAGTAGAAAAGTCATGTAAATCAATGTACTAATAGTGTACTAATGAACATAACCAGTATATGATGTGAAAACAGGAAAACATGAAAGTAACAAGTAGGCACATGTGTTTCACCCCAAAACAGTTTGGAAAACAGTAAAAGAGGGGTCTATGTACTCACTTGAGAATGCTCAGTAGTCCTTGAGTAACAACCAAACAATGCTAGAGATCACGGAAATCAAACGGCACCTAATATAGGTAACTATGTTAATTAACCGGACCTAAATCGGAAGATTGGGTAGTATTAGGGTTTGTAAACCAAATGAGTGTAGGAACTCATATGATATGGTTTAACAAAGCCTACATACTAAATGAAACTTAACCTAAGTCTTATCGACCCATTACGACCCGTTTAGGAAGCTTATGCTACTTTAACGCGTCGTTCGCGTAAAACGCGTTCGGAACGCCTAACTAGTCCTATGACAAGTGTTATATGCCTAAACATGTTACATAATCAGTTATGTGGCAAAAGTTTAGGTTACATATGCTTAATTACCAATTATACATGAAAAGGGTATTCTGGTAATTTACCTAAGGCATATAAACTACCTATCATACAACTACTTAAACGATGTGACCATAGGGTATAACCTCGGAAGGTTATTCCCTACACTATGGTCACCTAATGTATTTGGTCGGATCCTAATGATCGACCAAATGGGTCGAGTTCGAAGGTATAGGCGATTTATTAGATCGCCTACCCTACGACTCTAGACAACGTGGTAATCAGTGGGCATAGTCCCAAGGGACTATGACCAACGTGATTACACTCACGTTGCGAAGTTCAAACGAACTTCGCATTGACCATTACTGGTCAACGCTGAAAGTCAAACAAAGTTTGACTTTCTGACTCTAAAAGCAATAAAATAAGGAAAAGAACGAAAGAATACTTACCCAGGGTCCCTGAATGCTAATCCCGATCCAAGAACTCAGGTATGAAACAATGGTTTCAACTTAGAGCTCTCAAATCAGAATTCTTGTAAGTTTTAAAGCAATGGGGGGTGGGGTATTTATAGTATTCGGGTAACCGTTAAGATCATTTCATGGAATAACGTGATTCGATCACATCCGTACAAGTGTTGGCAAGTT
Organism: Helianthus tuberosus; assembly: GCA_030545235.1. Classification (NCBI taxonomy): domain Eukaryota; kingdom Viridiplantae; phylum Streptophyta; class Magnoliopsida; order Asterales; family Asteraceae; genus Helianthus; species Helianthus tuberosus. The sequence continues at coordinate 60,248,838 of CM060444.1, read as the reverse complement.
ATGGTGACTAAAATATGATCTTATCAGCTGACTAAGCGAATTAGAACATGTGGTTGTGGTTAAAACAGCTGCAAACAGGCTGTTAGAAACTCTGAATCTGGTCTGCAGACCCCTAGCGCACCGCTACGCTTAAAGTGTAGCGCACCGCTAGGCACTATTTCGGCAGAATTACACTTTTGGTCCCTGAACTGTATTTAGGCCATTTTCGACACGTTTAAGGCCCGTTAACCTCATTTCAAAGCTCTAAAATGAAGTTAAAGTATAGGGAACTTAAAATGTGCTCAAAAATATCTCGGATGTCGGTTCGTTTGGTCGTACGAACGCGATGTTCGCTTAATTACGACGGAATGCGCATAAGCGCGAAAAACGAACCAAATGACGCGACGAATGGATTTTTCTTATGGCGAACACTAAAATATAATGTAATCATGCTTACATAAATTTTTGGATGTCCAGATGTATTCAGAACGTAAGTTATGCGCGAAAATGCAAACTTGTGCACTTTTTGACACTTTTAGTCCCTGAATGACCCAAAAGTTTATTTTAGCATACCGAACCCCTCAAAGCCTATTTCTAAGCTATGTAAAGGATATTTATGGTATGTTTAACTTATGTTCATGTTCCGGAAGGTCTGTTACAGTTCAAATTGGCATACTTTCGCAGTTTGTCAAATTTAGTCCCTGTAAGCGATTAAACTTTGATTTCACCACACCAAACCTTCCAAAACTTATATCTAAGTTATGTAAAGGTTATTTAAGGTATGATAAGCCTATTTCACTATTCCGGAGTGTTCGTTGCATTAAACTGGTTATATTTACGCATCAATGCGCGTATAACCTTCCAGAAAGCGATTTAGAGCTTGAAATCGAACAAGACTTGATATGTGCAAAAGATACACATATTTATACAAGTCCAAAGTATGAAATACAATATTTCATTGCTTTGGTATTTGTTTGATGGCCGTGAAGGCACAGGTGTTACACCAGTAGGCAAAAGCATGAAATAATCAACTTACCAAAGTGATATAAACATAAAAGCACTGAGTATGAGTGGGGAACACATCAGTGGTGTATGGTTTAATGACCTTAAATCTTGCGTTGATAGATTGCCAAAATCTGAAGTTTTGGGTCTTTATACTGTTAGTTCATCTGGGGATATCTTGGCTGTCATTCTGTTTACAACTAAAATTGTACATGACCCCAGGAAAGAAAGTTACTTGGAATTAGCTCATTTCTATTTGAATGTCTGTATGTTGTCCCGATACACACAATTTTGATCTGATTCTGAAATCTTCTCTAAAAAAAGTCGTGTACCTCCTCTGCTGCATCCAGATATATGCTGACCTGGAGGTGCTAGGCAATGACAGCTTCTGCTGCATCCAGATACATGCTGACCTAGCTGTACGTTGTCGCGCTATAGATCTAATACACCCGAAAGAGGCCCTCAAGTGCCCAAATGAAACCCAATAAACCTATATCAAACTGAGAAAAACTCATTTGATCTGTATATTATACCATCTCTCCTAAAGATCTATTCTGTTCTCTTCTCAACCTATTCCCAGTTAAGATTTCAGAAATCTGGATTGGACTTGTGAAATATGTGGTAGGGAAGATACTTGCATGATAGAGTGTGTTGTTTATATTTCCAGGATTTGATTAGTATTTATTTGGGTGTTCATTGTTAAGCAATTAAAACATGATAAAACAGATTATATGCAGACCTCGACATTGTCAGGATATCTTAAAGGATGACTTCAGTATACTCATCTACTACGATGAATCTTTGTGCATACCTTGATCGCAAGGGTATATCCTGAAGTGGGACACACTAGTATATCAGAAATAAAATTACCTTAACGTATCATATGGTAATGGTACTTGAAATGTTCATGCATTTTGTTTAGATGGACAAACATACTGGTAATCGTCTTGAACTGCTTTTCACGAAAAATTAAATAAAGAATTATCTAATAGTGTGAAACAGTTTGATTGTGCTGATATGATCTTCTTACCGGTGATTCTCACAAAAATAGAGTGTTTATTGCTTTTCGTATTTATTTGCTTTCAGAAAAATACAAAAATACAAAAATAGTGTCTTTTTCTGTTTAAAATTCTTAATGTACGGAAAACTGTTATTCGTGGAGGAATTGTTACTGATAGGGGGAGACGGTGTTAGTAAGTGGGTTCAAAATTTTGAAATGATGCAGGTTATAAGGTGTTTGATTAAAAATTGTTGCGTGTTGGTGCTTAATTTGAAAATGCTTAATCTGTTATACAGTTTAACTATCTCTTGAATAATAATAATTCTTTAACTATGTTGAAAAATTCTTATGGTTTCTCGAGATGTTTGTTTTATAGTATACAGATTGAAGCAGTTTGTTGATGAGAAGTTGCTGTGAAGAGATGAGGAGTTTGTTGCTGCTTGGTAGAGTCCTCCTTCTACAATGCAGAATGGATGCTGTGAAGACTTATTGAGAATGTTGAATCACAACTTGGAAGATTTGGTGATTGGATACATCAGCTTAGGGGGAGTCTGTTGCTGACAGAATTCATGTTGAAGCTGACGCTATCCAAAGACCAAAGACTGTGAGATTCTGAAGACTAAAGTTTCCTTTGCAAGCTATTGTCAAGGGGGAGTTTGTTAGTGCATGTTATGTGACAACAACGTTGGTTTGGTCTTTGGATATTAAACGTCTTTGGGCCGCGAAGACTTATGAAGACTTAAAGATTTCGAGATTATCAAGCCCAATCAAGTCCAAGTTTGTATCTAGTTTATTAGGTCCGAATTTATTATGTAAGTGTATACGGGCCAGAGCCCAAATCGTGTATGGGAGGTTGTGGTATATAAACAACCTCTTGCTACATGTTTAGGGTTAGACCTTTGTTAGACTTCTGTTAGACTTTTGGAGATTATTTTAGAACAAACAGAAATCGGCTGTTGGTTCGTGGAGATCTTGAGTGATTGTAAACGTTTTCGTTGGATAATCATAGAAGATCGGTTGGTAAATCGTTTTGTGTTCTTGTTTCTGTTTGCTAGGTTTATCAAGGGGATTCCGCACCCTTGGTAGATTGTCAGTTTTGTTACGATCCATACGGGATAGGGACCTACATTTTCAATTCCTTACATGGTATCAGCCAAAATCCCCAACCCTAATCTCCTACCCTCTTCGATCCCCTTTCTTCTCCAGCCGTCTTCCTCATGGCTGCCTCCAACAGTTCCGATTCCCTTCTCCCCTTCAACAATGTCTCCCACCTCACCTCCATTAAGCTTTCTGCCTCGAATTATTTGGTATGGCGCAATCATATGCGTCTTCTTCTTGCCCTTCATCATCTTAAGGACCATATCGATGGTTCTTCTTCACCACCGGCGAAGACCATCTCAGCGGACAACAAAACTGTCCCCAATCCGGATTTCGTATCCTGGACTACCAATGATCAGAAAGCAGCGCTTCTTCTTCTTTCTTCTCTAACCGAAGCAGCGGCTGCTGAGGTCCTTGGCTTGGAGAGTGCGCAAGAAATCTGGTCAGCGCTTGAAAACGCCTACAGCAATGCGTCTGTTGAGCGGGTTCAATCTCTTCGTGATTCTCTTCGAGCTTTAACCAAAGGTAATTCTACAGTAACCGAATTTTCTCGCAAGTTTAAGAATTTTTGTGAACAGCTTGCTGCCATTAGTCACCCGGTTGCCGATATTGATAAACTCCACTGGTTTTTTTGTGGACTCGGACCGTCATATGAGGTATTTTCTACTGCTTTACGTGAAACCAAGCCTGCGCCTTCGTTTTCGTATTTAATTGCTCAAGCAGAAAGTCATGAGATGTTTTTACAATCTCTTCATGGAACCGCCACACCCCCTGCTGCCTTTTATAGTGTAGGATCGTGTTTCGACCCGAATGAGTCGTTCAGAGGCGTTCAACTACGTTTCAGGTGCGGAATAACAAGAAACGAAGGTAGAGACAGCTTGCAATTCACTTAATCTACTGTTTTATTGATTTGACAATGATTACAGCTCGATCTTCACACCGGCAGCACTTCGGTATGGAATTTGACAAAGTTACAAATGAGTTCGCTTATGTGGTATATATAGTGCAGGTAGGTTCGCATATACGGACATGTTCGTATAAGCGGACCTGAACAGGTAGGTTCCCACATACGGACATGTACGTATAAGCGGACCTAACCAGATAGGTTCCCATATACGGACATGACACAAAAGCAGACCTGACACATAAGCGGACCTCCTATGTCTATATAAGCGGACCTGACAGTTTAGACCTATATGCTATCCTATTTTCTCGTAAAACGTGCCCTGATCTAACAATCTAAAACTAAGACTCGATACAAGACGAAGTTGACAGATGTAGTGCACCAACAGACTGCCCCTCAGATGTTGACGAGTCGACTATCGAGTCACGACAATGCTGTGTCTTCACTTCTTTAGTCTTGATCAGTCTCTGGGCTTTTCTCTCTCTTTATCTTCATCAACAGACTCCTCTTTAACAGTATCTGCTTGAATATCATCAGACTTTCCCTCTCGATTTGCTAGCATTTCTTTGTTCTTCAGCAACATCTACTTCAGGATCTTTGTCTGACTTTCACAGCAATTCATTTCCAGAGTCGAAACTTGGCTATTCCTGCACATTCTTAACCCATAAATGAATTTCTAAATTTAACAATTTAAATGCACCAACATTCTGATATAATCAGATGACTCCCTCTCATAAACATAAGCAACAACAATCACTCTCCCTCAGATCACAAACTCATGATGAACCACTTGTTGATTTAGAAAATACATTTTGACATTTTAAAACACACTCCCCCTCACAACAATGTCATCATGTTTAGCACTCGGAACTTTGAAAATCAGCTTTCCAACATCAGTTGTCGAAAATCTTTTTGACTTTTTCAAAAATTTATGCTAAAACACACCGAAAATCTTTTTGTATTTTTGAATGTAAAGAAATGCAGTAAAGAAATATTTACAGACAATATTTTTGTGAGTTTTGTGTACGAGGATCATATCAGTTTAAAACAAGTCATGAGTACCGTTGAGCTTAGTTACACATTAAGAATTAAACAATTCACTTAGATTGCCAATATACTGATCCACTTAAATTTTCACACAAATTTCAACTGATTCAGGATATGAGTTAGATGTTTTAAGAACTTAAACTCATTCATGTGTCCCACCTCTTGAATATACTCCCGTATCCAGATCCCAATATTCAGTCTTACAGGTGAGTATACCACAGATGATATCTGTCAGGGGAATAAATTATAGTGCGAGGGCCGTGAGAGCTCAGGTCAATCTTTCGATACGCAGAGAGATGACGGCTTCGACTTTTGGTGGGTCCCCTTTAGAGGATCTTTTGATTACAACAGCAATGACTATCAATTTTATTGTTTCATCAATTTGCTGAGGGCTGCGCTATATTTCAAGCATGCGGAAAGTATTCTCCGGGGACTAGGCTATTGCTTCCGCAAAATCAGAAGTCCCGGGATAATACCCCAGATATCACTGAGCATAAAGACCTAGTATCTCAGAAAGAGGGACCTTTCAAACGAGATTTCAGGGGTTACCTATATATCCAAGTAGTGTTCCCCACAAATAAGCAAGTTTGAATTTAAGTTTATATCCCGAAAAAGCTTACTAAATGTGTAAAAACCTATCGGCATATCATCAGTGAGACTGTTTAACGCTATTTAAACATTACAATTCTTTAGCATACTGTAACTGTCTACTGATGTACTATCATTTCCTCTTCTTTGACACTAAAACTCATTTTTGATTTTATCATGTTTTTGCCTTTTTCAAATTTTCTAATGTTTTTGGATTTTCTGAAATTTTCTACTCCCCCTAAAATGCAAACACATTTAATAGTAAAATTTGAAATTAAACTGTACAAAACTTGACAACCGATATCAAATCGCCATCCACTTGGCATAAACAATCAGAACTCCCCCTTTCACAAAACTATTTTCTCATTATGATTTCAAAACACTTAAGTTTGTTTTAATCAAAATGATTTTTCCGGAAAATAAGTTTTGTTGATTTTAAACCATTTGTAGGTTAGGGGTATGGTTCATCACATTGTCTACTTTTAACCACTTGTAGTAGATCAAGTACAACTACGTTTCAGGTGCGGAATAACAAGAAACGAAGGTAGAGACAGCTTGCAATTCACTTAATCTACTGTTTTATTGATTTGACAATGATTACAGCTCGATCTTCACACCGGCAGCACTTCGGTATGGAATTTGACAAAGTTACAAATGAGTTCGCTTATGTGGTATATATAGTGCAGGTAGGTTCGCATATACGGACATGTTCGTATAAGCGGACCTGAACAGGTAGGTTCCCACATACGGACATGTACGTATAAGCGGACCTAACCAGATAGGTTCCCATATACGGACATGACACAAAAGCGGACCTGACACATAAGCGGACCTCCTATGTCTATATAAGCGGACCTGACAGTTTAGACCTATATGCTATCCTATTTTCTCGTAAAACGTGCCCTGATCTAACAATCTAAAACTAAGACTCGATACAAGACGAAGTTGACAGATGTAGTGCACCAACATATAGCCAGAATCAGCGTGATCGTGGTGCCGAGGTACTAACAGCCGCGGCTCATACTCTCGTGGTCGTGGTGGTACTCGTCGGCCACCTCACTGCCAACTCTGCCGTACCAATGGCCACTACGCATCGGCTTGTCCAAATCTTCATACCTATGCATCACAGGCACCTGCCGTGAATGACTCTTTAGCTACGGCGTTTCATGCACAATGTCATGTTAACCATGACACTCCAGATTGGACAGGCGATTCCGGTGCATCTGATCATATGGCTCCCACAAAAGAGTGTCTTCATCACTCCACTTCTTATACAGGTAATGATAAGGTTACGTTTGGTAATGGTAAGCAACTTCCAATTACTCATAAAGGTTCCTATAATCTTTGCAATATTATTACACTTCGTGATGTTCTTGTTGTTCCTCATCTAACCAAGAAGTTATTATCTATTAGCAAGTTGACTGCCGATCATCCTGTTGATGTTCTCTTCTCTCAACATTATTTTCATATTCAGGATCGGAACACAAAGCAGGTGCTCGCTAAAGGCATATGTGTTGATGGATTATATGTGCTTAAAGATGGACCGAGGAGTTTTGTTGCTGACATCTCCAATAAAGCATCTTATGAATTATGGCATTCACGTTTAGGACATGTGTCTTTTGATGTTATTTCTGCTTTAAACAAGTCTGGTTATTTATCTGTAACTTCTCTTTTGCCTAAACCGAATATTTGTGCTTCTTGTCAACTTGCTAAGGGACAACGTTTACCTTTTGTTTCTAATGATAAGCGTGCATTTTTTCCTCTTGATTTAATTCATTGTGATTTATGGGGACCTGCTCCCATTGCTTCTAAAGATGGTTATCGATATTATGTGATTTTTATTGACGATTACTCCCGGTTTACTTGGTTCTATCCACTCAAAACCAAGACAGGCTTTTATTCGGTCTTACCCGTCTTCATTAATCTAGTCCAAACTCAATGCTCCAGAAAAATTAAAGTTTTCCAAAGTGACGGGGGCACTGAGTTTGTCAATCACACAGTTCGAAAAATCTTTGAAGACAATGGCACTTTTCACATATATTTATGTCCCTACACGCCTCAACAAAACGGGCGTGCTGTAAGACCCAACTTAAAATAACACGATTTATGACATTTATCTTGCATTTAGTACAAAATTTTTCAAGTTTAAAAAAACTTCATGGTTTTAAGATCATACTTGATCATAACATTCAAGCCTACATCATGCTAGATAAACTTTCAAAACATAATTTCAAGTGTTTACATGTCACTAAAACAAAATAGACAAAATGCGGAAGCTTTGTTCGGTGTGTTCCGTGTGTTCGGTTCTTGACATGGCTTGATCATCCTCCGGAGTCTAAAGAGCATCTTTACCTATCATACAATTTCATTTAAAAGATTAGAAATCAAGGCATTTGAACAAAATAATTAAATACAAGAAATTATATATTTTGTTTTCAGCCCCTTCACCCGGCCGTGTCAAAAGATCACCCGGCCGTGTCAGCTTAACATATATTTTTCACAGCCCCTTCACCCGGCCGTGTCAAAAGTTCACCCGCCCGTGTCAACTCTGCACGTTTATTTTTCATCAAATTTGCATCCAAACCTATCCAAACTCATTTTAATTGCTTGGGGTTCGTTTCTTAACATGTCTAAGCTATCATCCATTACCCGGATCCATTATTCATATAGTTTACGCTCCCGTTACCCGGTTTACGTTTTTCTTTATTACACTTAAGCCAACATTTTACCACCTACTTTATTTTGACCCGTTTAGAAGTTTTCATGCATTTAAGCATCAAACTCACATTTCTCTTTGTACACTTCGTATTTCCATTTTTTAAATAGCCTCTTATATTCCACAACAACTATTTTGTAGTGGATTTAACATAACGGACCGTTATTCTTAATTTTACCCTTTGGATAGTCATTCTACGTAATTGACCCGTTCTTAGGCATTTGACTCTCAAGGTTTATACTTACAACTCTTACATATATCTAAGAGTTGCATAATCATAATACTAGTATCTAAACGACCTCTAAGGGTCATTTGCCCAATTTACAAATCATGGGTGTTTTGGTCATTTTTAGTCCCTCATTTACGACGAAGGACTCTCGCTAATTATTTGACCCATATTTGCATGTTTATCTAGCAACTTAACTATGCGTACCTGGCTCGGGTCATAGCATTGACCCATTTACATACCTCTCGCTTTAGATTTTCTAAATAACTCAACGCAACATATGTTATTTCCTGAATTCACAAAACTCAACAAGTAGTCGTTAGTTATTGTTGTCAAATGGTGTTAACACGCCATTTGACCAGTTTAATCGACATGACCATTTATCAACGTATGGTGGTATATTAATACCCTCATACCCCTTGAACCAATTCCGGTTCGCACCGTGAGTTTTCTACTACTTAAAAGACAGTTTCTTAGAATGTCCGACCCGTTATAACTTTTACCAATTAGTGTCTTTATTTTGATCACTTTTATTTTAACCATTAATTTGACCCATTTGGTTGTCGAGTGAATTCCATCACCTCATTAACATACCACTCAACCATTCTAACTATATCAACCTTAAACATATTTTAACTAAACTTGTCTAAATAAATGTAACGAGACGACAAGTCGCGTACCTTTAGAGCACACCCTTCAAACGCGTATCTCCTCCTCCGGCTTGTCCGCTTGACGATCCGGATTCTTTGCCTAAAGGGTTCAAGTTTAGAACCCCTTTCATAAGCTTTAACGCATAATTTTTTATAATAATCAAATCTGCGTTTTTACCCAACTTTTAGCATTTTAATCCTCACTTAGGCGTTTCATCAAACACCTAGCGGGTCAGATTTTTATATCATCAAAACCAAGTTTATGACTTGTAATTATCATCTAAATTAACTTCGATTAGACAATTCTACACATGTCTTAACATCCATATTTCTGAAATTTACTCTTAAATTCAGATTTTGCTAGAACAAGATCATAATTCTAGGGTTTATTAAGTTTTCTTCAAGTTCATTAATCACCTACAATGGTGATTATGAACTCTATAATTATCATGAAATCTTTTAACAAGATTTCACCTAGGGTTCATCCCTAGACACCATATCCCTTCTAATTTCATTCATGCATGACACAATCAAGCTCAATTTCGATTTTTCATCATTAACCTAGAATTTAAGATGATTTAAAACATCACAATTTTGCATACCTTATGATCTTTTCAGCGAGGTGATCACTAATTCGTGGTTAGAATTTGATTTGGGACTGAATTGAACCTCCAGTTGATCAATTTTTTAGTGAGCTAGGGTTTGGAGAGGAGCTCTTGGTCGCTCCTGCGTTCTGATCGATCCAGGCACCCACTTAGGTGAGTGTTTGGAGTTTATTTTATTTACTAATAATTCAAGTTTCCATTTTAGCCATTCTAGTCCCTCAATTATTGTTTTCTTTATGATTTAAGAGTTTTCCATTATTGTTTTAACCACACTTAACTTACTAGGTTAATATTCCTAGTTACTTAGTGGTTTTCGGGGGAGTCATAACCCGTTTTATTTTTAAGTCTCGTTAACTCGAGTTTCTTATAAACTTTGTTTTCTCGAAGCGTTTATTCTTCTTTTTTATTAACATAAAATTATTTATTTAAATTCTTATATTCACTGGGTTAATTTTACCACTAACGGTATTTTACCCATTCATTATTATTAACGTGGTTTGATTACCAAACCCGTTTTCGGGGTGTTACAAGTCTACCCCCCTTAAAGAGGTTTCGTCCCCGAAACCTTTCTCACAAACTTTATCAGTTTAGATCATCTGAACCTTAGTTTCGGTGATCACTTGAGCACTATTCGCACATAATAATCTTACCAAAAAGTATGGTAGTGTGTTTTTTTTTTTTTGGTTTTAAGCCGTATGCGCCTTTCACGTGTAAGGCCTCGTAGGCCATTACTTTCAGCTTGTGTTTCTTATTCTAGTCACTTATTTGACCGAGTTGTCATCTGATTACTCGGTCGTATTTATTATTCAACACGTTTACTTCTAGCAAAATTTTATATTGACCAGCGCCTTGCATAAGTCGTAACACTATTTTGACTCTGAATGGTTTTTACCGGCTAGACTAATTTCTCGCCGTCACTTTATACCCCGTCACTCGGGTACATCATATTGCCATCCCGGCCTTTTGCGTGTTTCTGATTTCTTGTCTCGTAACTCACGTTACAACATGGTTACATTCTACATCACTTTTAGTGGCCGTAATCCCATCACATCTTGTTTAAGTTTATGTCGACTTTTCATTGTCGAAAATCTTTCTTTCGAATGTATCGTTTTACACCTAATGGTGTTAAAACCTATATCCTTTAATATTAACCATTTCTGAGTTCGTCTCATAATATTCATATTTGTTAAAACATTGTTTCTTACTAAAACTGAATTTTAGTTTAACGTTTTTCCTTTTAACTAAGTCAATTACTTATATCAAGGAAATTGACAACCCATAATTTATTCTTTTCCGTTCTCGTTTTACGTGAGGAATCGTAGCAAGTTCCATCGATTTCCTCTATTGACCCGTAGGTTCTTTCACTTAGCCTTGTAGGCTATTTCCTTAGATCTTCACCCCCTTTTAACGGGGACCCTAAGGTTTATTTCCCTTTTTATTCGTGACCCGAGAGTCATTCTGGTCCTGTAGACCTTAACACTGCTCGCATTCCCGAAGGTTACGATGATCCCGTAGATTCATCTTTTATTTGTGTCTATATTCAATGTATATATACATATATAGCTTCAAAGCATCTCTTGTTATGTTTGGAATCGTTTATTTTCGCTTTTGAACTTTAGTTGACCTTGACCGTAGTCTGAGGCTTCATTTGTTTACCTTTGGACTAATTTTCCGACTTTACGTCTTCTTACGTCATTCATACGTCGGTTTATTCTATGCTTGCCATTATTTGGTTCTTACATGTGCTTCTTTACAACCCGTTACCCGGGTTCTTTATCTTAATGTTTTTAACATTCTTGTTTCGCTAGTTTGCGTTTTTCCTATCTACATTCCTTTACGACCCATCACATAGGTTCATTAATATTTCGCGCTTCTACTATTCGGTTTACGCCTATTTGTACTACCAATTTCTTATACTGTATTTGTCTCGTTTGACTTATTCGTGTGAGGTTTTATCACTTATGAACGTTAAACTTTGTTCTTTATTCGACCCGTTCAACTCTAAAATAGTTGAACATAGTTATCAAAATTTCTGTTTGCAAATTCTCACCGTCTTTTAGTCATGACTCATATTCCGAGTCTTTTGATTTTTTTTTTCGCATTCCCGTCTCTCGGTTTACGCATTCACCCACAATCCTACCCGTCCATCGGGTATCTTTACCGAAGTCATCGTCAAGTAACCATTCTAATATGGTTTTAGACATCATCTTAATTTATTTGATCGTCTTAGCGAAACCCATCGCTTTTATTTAGTCATGTCCTTTATTCTTTTATTCTACCCCTTTAACTTGTCTGTGTGAATTTCATCACTTATGATAGCCAAACTTTATCCCTTATGCCTTAGCATTCACATTAGTTGGTTTGTATTTTCATTTACTTTAATCTTTGTCCCTTCTTTCGGGCTCGTTATTCTAACGTAATACGCTCCTTGTCATCCGACTTGCGTTTACGTTTACTATCAAACATCTTACTTGTTTGACTCATTTGGGTACCATTTAAATTAGTCCCATTCACCCCGTCCTTACTACATCGGACGTAAATGTGTCTGCTACAAGAAGTTCATGGTATCATATGCCACTACTTACTTGGCCAGAGTAAGCGATCAACACATGATACACATCACCTTTTTGTAGTTTTCACATCACACCCCATGTAAGTAACGCCCCTATTTATTTCATATCTCTGATTTCAATTTAGTAAAACTTTATTTAATTGCAAAACAACAATCATTAGTTTTACTAGTTTTACTTTTGTACATATAAAATGTTTTTCTTTTCTATTGAACTATTATATAATCACATTCGTTAATGTGATCGCTACTATTCTCAATAGCATTATATTGAGAGTTTTCCACTTGGATAATTACCCCCGTCCAAGTTTCCATATGAAATAATCGTATTATTTCTTTGTTATTCCTCATCGTGAATAGCACATGTTTCTATTAAACTTCTCTTGGAAACATCATCCTGAATAGATATCCTATTTAGGTTTTATTAGATATATGCAACCGTCTTTCCCTATGTGTTTGTTGCATATTACTACTTATGCGATTAAATTTAAAAGCGTGCACCTGGTAATGCTTGCCCTTACGGGCTTCTCTTGCCGTTAACTTCGTTCGCGATCGTCGCGCGATTTAGGTCCTTGATGAGTATGCTCTGCTTGTCATACCTCGGACCGTTCCACCGTCATATCCACAATTCGTTCAACTCTCGTCATCTTCAGATGCGAGTATCCTTTAACTAAACATTTACAAAAGTTAGTAATTTCAACATTAATAAATGCACGTATTGTAATACAAGGCTTTTTACTGCACGTGATTTCGTTAACTATACTAATCATTTTCGTTGGTGTAACGTGTATTACACGATACCCTATGTGTTGTTCACAACACTTTAATCCTACTAAACTATTAACATACATGTACTTACCGAATTTGCGATCAAGCCTCGAACCGAACACTTTACCCTTCAACCTTGGGCTCTGATTACCAACTTGTAAGACCCAACTTAAAATAACACGATTTATGACATTTATCTTGCATTTAGTACAAAATTTTTCGAGTTTACAAAAACTTCATGGTTTTAAGATCATACTTGATCATAACATTCAAGCCTACATCATGCTAGATAAACTTTCAAAACATAATTTCAAGTGTTTACATGTCACTAAAACAAAATAGACAAAATGCGGAAGCTTTGTTCGGTGTGTTCGGTTCTTGACATGGCTTGATCATCCTCCGGGGTCTAAAGAGCATCTTTACCTATCATACAATTTCATTTAAAAGATTAGAAATCAAGGCATTTGAACAAAATAATTAAATACAAGAAATTATATATTTTGTTTTCAGCCCCTTCACCCGGCCGTGTCAAAAGATCACCCGGCCGTGTCAGCTTAACATATATTTTTCACAGCCCCTTCACCCGGCCGTGTCAAAAGTTCACCCGCCCGTGTCAACTCTGCACGTTTATTTTTCATCAAATTTGCATCCAAACCTATCCAAACTCATTTTAATTGCTTGGGGTTCGTTTCTTAACATGTCTAAGCTATCATCCATTACCCGGATCCATTATTCATATAGTTTACGCTCCCGTTACCCGGTTTACGTTTTTCTTTATTACACTTAAGCCAACATTTTACCACCTACTTTATTTTGACCCGTTTAGAAGTTTTCATGCATTTAAGCATCAAACTCACATTTCTCTTTGTACACTTCGTATTTCCATTTTTTAAATAGCCTCTTATATTCCACAACAACTATTTTGTAGTGGATTTAACATAACGGACCGTTATTCTTAATTTTACCCTTTGGATAGTCATTCTACGTAATTGACCCGTTCTTAGGCATTTGACTCTCAAGGTTTATACTTACAACTCTTACATATATCTAAGAGTTGCATAATCATAATACTAGTATCTAAACGACCTCTAAGGGTCATTTGCCCGATTTACAAATCATTGGTGTTTTGGTCATTTTTAGTCCCTCATTTACGACGAAGGACTCTCGCTAATTATTTGACCCATATTTGCATGTTTATCTAGCAACTTAACTATGCGTACCTGGCTCGGGTCATAGCATTGACCCATTTACATACCTCTCGCTTTAGATTTTCTAAATAACTCAACGCAACATATGTTATTTCCTGAATTCACAAAACTCAACAAGTAGTCGTTAGTTATTATTGTCAAATGGTGTTAACACGCCATTTGACCAGTTTAATTGTCACACCCCAACCGACGGCGGAATCATCGGTTGGGAGAAGGGCGCGGCACTAGGCGAATCAGATTGCTCAAGAGAATCCATAACAACTATATTGCGATAATATTTATTACATTCGTTATCCCATACTAACAAATAATACAATCACATAAGTTATCACAGATTTCTTGTCCTCTCTAACAATACAAATCCGACATCCTAGATTTTAGTTGAGTTTCTAGACTTCCTAGCTTGATTTGATATAGTCCGCGATCTAACCTGTAACATACGTTAAAATATTTATCAATACAAAAGTATTGGCGAGTATACAGGTTTGATAAGTATAGCGTAATAGATTAAAACGTGTAGCGAATTTCCAAATGCATAAACGTAACACACGACATATATACTCACAAAGCTGATACTACCAACTAAGTCCTCGATGCTCGAATATGCGATGGCAAACTAGACCCCGTCGGGCGCAATAGTACTATATTAGTCGTGGTGGGACGTCGCGAGTATAAGCCCTAGCACATATGCAAATAGCATCACATATTTCTATGCATAACAGTTATTCGCAAGTGATAATTCGATTGATTGAATATTCCATTTGATAAGTTCGATTTGTTAGAAACGTATGTTACACCCAAAATGCGATTAAAAAGGGTTCAAGTATACTCACAGTGCGTATTTAGCGGGAATACAGCTTGACAGGGTCGGTTGCGAGTACGTCTGCGTTAATCCTAGAGTAGTATTGTAAACGATGCACGGTTAAGCGAGATTATCGTCGAACAGTTAGTTATCTGGTCGGATGGTGCTCATCCATTCGGATGGGCTCATCCGATCGGATGACATATGGATCTGGGTCAGATTGCTGTTCGATCGAATGGCTGGTTGACTCGTTCGAATTATCATTCGATCGAATGGCTTGTTGACTCGTTCGAATTGTTATTCGATCGAATGGCTTGTTGACTCGTTCGAATTGTCATTCGATCGGATGACTTGTTGACTCGTTCGAATTGCATGTCTGTTTAACGTTCCGACAGCTGTTTTCGAGTGTTTTCGGAAGAAATACAATGCGGTCTTGTCGGGACGGTGTAATATCGCATTAACCATTGAAATTCTATCAGTTCCGACCCGTTCTAACGGCCGAGAACAACCCCGTTCCATTAGATCTGGCCGTTCTTGACGGTTTCTCATGGTCAACTCGAAATCGCACAGTTCCTTTGTTAAATACGTAGAATTTTAGGTGAGATTTGTTATCAAAACATGTGGAAATCACCCAGATATGAGTCGTTTATGGTGGGATGAGGTCACAACTTGAAGTTCATATGAACTCTTGGTGGCATCACCTTAAAACACCTCAAATCAGTAGATTTCACGGTTGGAAATTGAGTTTTGAAAGATAGAATGGTGTAGAATTGAGTGTAGATCATAGAAGTACGAGTTTTAGGTTGAAATCTTACCGGAATCGCGAGGAATCGAGAGAAAAGAGTCCTGGAGCGTGTATGGTCGAGTGGGAGCTGTCACATCACTTGAACAGTGGTGTGGCAGGCTATTTATAGGCAGAAAAGAGGAGAAGGTGTTACTGGGTCGGATGGCCATTCGTTCGGATGGCCATCCGTTCGAATGGCCATCCGTTCGAATGGCTGTCCGTTCGGATGGACCATCCGTTCGGATGGACCATCCGTTCGGATGAGGCCCATCCGGATGGCTACTCCGGCGCGGTAAGTTTTCTCCGTTTTCGATCGTTTCGATAGTTTTTGAAGTACGCGCTTTCTATAGTTGGTTTATATTGGCATTATATATGTATATATATCACTAAGGGTCGTATTTACGTATCCATATTCCAAAGTTTCGATAATTAACAATCGGTTTTCATTTCGAGTATGCGATTATTAGCGACGTTTCACGGCCATCAAGGAGGGTTGTATAGGTCCTTTCTCGACGTCATCGTGAACGTTATTGTGTGTTGTGCCACAACGATTGACAGGGTACCACTCACTCGTATGGTCATCATCGTCACGATGACTGGAGCTATAACACTCACCTGAGAGTCCTTGTTAGCGTTAGTTGTTTTACGTTCGACACATCACGGCCATGGAGGAGGGTAGAATAGGTCCTCACTCAATGCCTCCGTGAGTGTTAGTGTTGGTGGTAATAGTGTATTGTGAAAATATGCGATTTATCCTTCGAATAGCGATGTATGCGATATAGTTACATCATGATCCGAATCTCTGGTGCTAGGCGTAATGAGTATATCGAGTAGTAACAACGCACGAAAGTGCGGGTTGTTACAGTCTCCCGTGCTTTAGGAAATTTCGTCCCGAAATTAATCCAACAGGTAGACCTTTGAGAGTTGCTCCTGCATATGTAGCGATACAGCGAGTGACTTGACCGAGAGTTGACAAGCGAGGTTGCTTCGAATAAGAGAGATCGATTGCGATAGCGAGAAGGCGACGTAAAGACAAAAGTAATATCCCACGAGTTGTCGTTACAAAGCACCTCGTGTTGCGAAGAATTCGTTAGTTCGATGTGATTGTAATTTGAAGAATTTTGGAAGATTTCTCATGACGTAGGGTTAACTGAGTCGATCGTTAACCAGCGTTACAGGAAGCGTTCATTTTTAGGTAATCAAAAGGAATCTTGGATGGCGATCTCGAGAAGTTTTCCTTTTAACGTATGGCCAACTGAGTTGGTGTTAACCAACGTTGCAAGGAAGTTTAAGTCTTACACATTCTAAGGAATTCGAAGATGAAAACTGAGGTTGCGAAAACTCTCCTATGATATGGGTTCAGTTGAACTCGATGTTGAACCAACGTCTCAAGAAAGTCTTGCTTTTAATATTTGAAAAGGTTTTAAGGAAAAATTGGACTCGTGAAAGCTCCCCTTGGACATGGAGTTAAGCTGGTTCGATGTTACCTCCACATTGTGAGGAATTTCACTTGTCCCACGGTTTTAACAAAAGTTTTATAGAAATCAGTTTTAATAGTACAGAAGGTAGTTAATCACCGAGCCCCACTTGGCACTTTCCCACAAAAGTCTGTTAATATGTTTAAAACATTTATATATAGGAAGTACCAGCGGCGTATCCACCATGTTTTGCTCATATTACTTCCATTTCATGAGGCGGTGCCAGGTTAGCCGATATGACACGGATAGAATTTGCGCTTACTCGGCCCAATCGATAGGAAGTCGGACCGAGTATAAGATAGAATCGAATAGGTTAAGCCGGCGAGTTGTATTGCGAACGTAGCTACAACAGCGTGCGCGAGTAGCCTGATGACACGAACACCTATGTGTCGTGTCTGGGTAGGCGTCGAGCGACAAGTGATAAGCGAATAGTGCGTTTTCGATTAGATTCCATATCAAACCCACATGGCACGTTTCCACGAGAGTTTCCTAACATGGTGAAACACCACGTTTGACCAGGTTAGTTTTGCCCCGTGAAGCGATGTCATGTGTATTTATACCACACAGACTGCAATGAATACCAAGCGAGCGATAAGCGGTAGACTATACACGATAAGCGATAAGCGATTTGGTGATTAAGCGATTATCACAACATAACACCAGTAATGACGGCAGCGATAAACGAATTACGATAAGCGGTAGTTGTTGCGTTGCAAGCGATGGAGGTATGCGGTTCGATTTGATTGATTAACACCACAGAATTTAGCTAACATCAGACCCCACATGGTCTGTTTCCACGAAAGGCCGCTGATATAACTAAAACACCTTGCTTTAACCATATGAGCTTCCTCTCGTGAAGCGAGGTCATGTGTGCTAACTTAACACAAATATCACAGATAGCGGTAGGCGATAGCGGTAGATTGACACACAGGAAGCGATATAGAGTCACATAATAAGCGATAGAGATTGCGAGATACACATGATGAGCGATTGCGATTTGTCGAGTTTTGTTTCGAATAAGCTTTACGTTACGATGCGACGCATCACAGTTATCGAGGAGGGTAGAATAGGTCCTCACTCTGACAACATCGTGAGCGTTAATGTGCTTGATGAGATTGATTGCTATAGACTTACGACCAGTCTTGCGTTGATGCAATTGTCCTGCGAGGTAGACTCTCCAGAGTCCATAGATGAGGCGATTGCATTGCGTTTGCAGACTTACGACAAGTCTTGCGATGATGCAATTTCAGTTGTTACGCCTTGCGATTGAGTGTAGTGTGTTGAAAATAATCACAATAATATATAGGTCTAATAACGTTCAACTTCACGTGGTACTTTCTTCACGGAACTTTGGTAGTATGATAAAGCACACTTGCTTGACCCCTACTACTTAGATCCCGTGGCTTGGTGTCATACTTCGTCGTAACGCTTATGGCACCTTAGAATTTACTACGATCTCCGTGCACTGACCCAAATAATCCCGTGTGCACCCGTGATTAATCGTTCCTTGCACGGTTATCGTACCTCGTTCTAAGAGCGTAGTGAGGGTAAAACACATTATTTCGTGATATAGTATATAGTATGTGCGTGATTCTTGTCTAAGTGTGACGATTGAAGAGTAGGAAAGAAAACAAAGACGAGAGTTAACGTTATACATAGTGGCAACGTCGAGTAATAGAGTAGGTTCAAAACTTAGAAATTAACGTCGAAAATCGTATCATTACAACTTTATCCTACGCTTGCTAGATGTCTGATGCTGAAGGCTTTTGCTGGAGCTGTTGTTGTTGTAATCAACTTCACGGTTCGATGCGGCAGTTGTGGGTGAAGTGACCGTAACGACTGCAGTTATTGCAATAGCGACAGTCGGACCCAACTGGATGATGATAGGTACACGAGTAACACTGAGGATGAGCTCCGGTGAAAAAAGCTCGTTTTGGAAACATCGGAACTGCTCGAAGAGGTTCCGGTTGCGGCAGTTCGGTTGTTGATAAGCTCGGACTTGAAGTCTTTCGTTTGCGGCTGGGTTTATCGGTGTCTTGCGAAGAGGTGTCGTCGTTGGAGGATTCGCCTGAGGACTCACTTGCAGAGTCTCTGGCCGATTTTTCGTTGGAAGATCCGTCGGCAGATTTGTCAGAGGAGTCGGCAGCAGATTCGTCAGAAGAATCGTTAGCAGATTCGTCAGAAGAATCGTTAGCAGATTCGTCCGAAGAATCGTTAGCAGATTCGTCCGAAGAATTGTCAGCAGATTCATCAGGAGAATCGTTGCTAGGATCCTCTGAAGGATTAATATCGATCGCTTGATAAGCTTGCTTGACAGGATTCTTTGAGAAAAACCCTTCCAGGAGTCGTTTGTTGTTGATTTCTGCGGCTAAGCGGTATGTCTCTTCGATAGTAGCAGGTCTTGCAGCTTCGACGAAATCACCCACACACTCAGGCAAGCCGCGAATGTACTTAGGAATGGCTTTTTCTGAAGTGTTGACTTGACTTGGGCAGATTACGCTAAGCTGTTTGAACCTTGTGGTGTAGCCAGCATTGTCACCTTTTGTTTGCTTGATTTCCCAAAATTCGTTTTCTAGCTTCTGGATCTCGTGGGGAGGACAATATTCCTTCTTCATGAGCTCTTTCAGCTCATCCCAAGAGAGGGCGTAGGCTGCGGAGATTCCACGTTTGTTACGTTCGGGGGTCCACCAGTCGAGTGCTCGCGATTGAAATACTCCGGTAGCGCAAGTAGTACGGAAACTATCGGGACACCCACTTTGACGAAGGGTAACTTCGATAGAATCGAACCACTGGAGTAGTTGAGTCACACCTCCTTCACCCGTGAATTCCATCGGGTCACAGGCTTTGAAGTGTTTGTAGAGAAAAGCAGATTGCGGCTCTTCTGTCTTAACGTCTTCCGGAGTTCGAGAGTTGCTGAGAGAGTGCACTTGAGCGGCAATTCGAGGAATAAGCTTTACCACTTATTTGGTCACAAGTGATGCAATCCTCTTATTGGCGCTTCGTTTGGCTCTCCTCCTAGCTGTTCGTCTCGAGGTAGAATCGTTGGAAGGCATCTAGACAGGAAGAGACTAGGAATGAGATTCGATCATAATGATTTTTGAGTTTCGTGATGCGATTAAGCGCGTTCCAAAACTTGGTGCGATAGTATAGTAGTAATATGAATCACATAGGAGCCACATAGGAGACACAAAGTTCCTAAGTTCTCACATAATGACTTGCTGTTTATACGTATATATAGGTATTTATATAACTGTAATTTGTATTCATACATATACAGGTCGGTTTAGAATATACGAGGACGCGTTGACCTATAGGACTTCATGCTTCCACTGGGACGCAGCTCATGGCATTCGTCTTTCTAGTCATTACGTGGCTCGAGTTATCATGATAGTCGAGTCCTTGGTGAGAGCTTTTGAAAATCAATTTAGAGAGTGGAACGACTTATTAAGGTACGGGTTTCACCCCTGTCTTAACAGTTTCGTTCCTAATTGTGGTTATGCTCTTCGAATAAATTCGCGAGTTCCACTAAATTTCAAAATGGAGACTTTTGTCAAGATGTGGATGTCACTCCTAACTCGATGAAAGGTTCTCGTGCTAGAAAAATGCACTGAGTGAGCAATCCTATCGAGAGTTCTTGGTTTTCACACCTGATCTCGACTGGATCGCTCGGTTTCGTTATGCGAGTATTTTCAAAAACATGTGTATTGTGTCGGCCCTAGGAAAGGCTAAGTAGTATTTCAGCCTTAGGAAAGGCTTCTTCGTGTGAAGTTGTAGTACGTGGTGTTCACACAAAGTTGTAGCTTTTAGCAATTTTGATCGAGAGTATCAAGTAGGCCCGATACAAACCCTACGGGTTCGTACGAGTCGGCCTGTTGGTACTTAGACTATAGACTAGGTCAATTTCTAAGACGTCGACCCGGACTAGGTCGAGTCTGGCCTAATTCCCTATAGTTATGGCTCTGATACCAATCTGTCACACCCCAACCGATGGAGGAATCATCGGGGCGTGGCACTAGGCGAATCAGATTGCTCAAGAGAATCCATAACAACTATATTGCGATAATATTTATTACATTCGTTATCCCATACTAACAAATAATACAATCACATAAGTTATCACAGATTTCTTGTCCTCTCGAACAATACAAATCCGACAACCTAGATTTTAGTTGAGTTTCTAGACTTCCTAGCTTGATTTGATATAGTCCGCGATCTAACCTGCAACATACGTTAAAATATTTATCAATACAAAAGTATTGGCGAGTATACAGGTTTGATAAGTATAGCGTAATAGATTAAAACGTGTAGCGAATTTCCAAATGCATAAACGAAACACACGACATATATACTCACAAAGCTGATACTACCAACTAAGTCCTCGATGCTCGAATATGCGATGGCAAACTAGACCCCGTCGGGCGCAATAGTACTATACTAGTCGTGGTGGGACGTCGCGAGTATAAGCCCTAGCACATATGCAACTAGCATCACGTATTTCTATGCATAACAGTTATTCGCAAGTGATAATTCGATTGATTGAATATTCCATTTGATAAGTTCGATTTGTTAGAAACGTATGTTACACCCAAAATGCGATTAAAAAGGGTTCAAGTATACTCACCGTGCGTATTTAGCGGGAATACAGCTTGACAGGGTCGGTTGCGAGTACGTCTGCGTTAATCCTAGAGTAGTATTGTAAACGATGCACGGTTAAGCGAGATTATCGTCGAACAGTTAGTTATCTGGTCAGATGGTGCTCATCCGTTCGGATGGGCTCATCCGATCGGATGACATATGGATCTGGGTCGGATTGCTGTTCGATCGAATGGCTGGTTGACTCGTTCGAATTGTCATTCGATCGAATGGCTTGTTGACTCGTTCGAATTGTCATTCGATCGGATGACTTGTTGACTCGTTCGAATTGTCATTCGATCGGATGACTTGTTGACTCGTTCGAATTGCATGTCTGTTTAACATTCCGGTCAGCTGTTTTCGAGTGTTTTCGGAAGAAATACAATGCGGTCTTGTCGGGACGGTGTAATCTCGCATTAACCATTGAAATTCTATCAGTTCCGACCCGTTCTAATGGCCGGGAACCACCCCGTTCCATCAGATCTGGCCGTTCTTGACGGTTTCTCATGGTCAACTCGAAATCGCACAGTTCCTTTGTTAAATACGTAGAATTTTAGGTGAGATTTGTTATCAAAACATGTGGAAATCACCCAGATATGAGTCGTTTATGGTGGGATGAGGTCACAACTTGAAGTTCATATGAACTCTTGGTGGCATCACCTTAAAACACCTCAAATCAGTAGATTTCACGGTTGGAAATTGAGTTTTGAAAGATAGAATGGTGTAGAATTGAGTGTAGATCATAGAAGTACGAGTTTTAGGTTGAAATCTTACCGGAATCGCGAGGAATCGAGAGAAAAGAGTCCTGGAGCGTGTATGGTCGAGTGGGAGCTGTCACATCACTTGAACAGTGGTGTGGCAGGCTATTTATAGGCAGAAAAGAGGAGAAGGTGTTACTGGGTCGGATAGACCATCCGTTCGGATGAGGCTCATCCGGATGGCTACTCCGGCGCGGTAAGTTTTCTCCGTTTTCGATCGTTTCGATAGTTTTTGAAGTACGCGCTTTCTATAGTTGGTTTATATTGGCATTATATATGTATATATATCACTAGGGGTCGTATTTACGTATCCATATTCCAAAGTTTCGATAATTAACAATCGGTTTTCGTTTCGAGTATGCGATTATTAGCGACGTTTCACGGCCATCAAGGAGGGTAGTATAGGTCCTTTCTCGACGTCATCGTGAACGTTATTGTGTGTTGTGCCACAACGACTGACATGGTACCACTCACTTGTATGGTGGTAATAGTGTATTGCGAAAATATGTGATTTATCCTTCGAATAGCGATGTATGCGATATAGTTACATCATGATCCGAATCTCTGGTGCTAGGCGTAACGAGTATATCGAGTAGTAACAACGCACGAAAGTGCGGGTTGTTACATTAATCGACATGACCATTTATCAACGTATGATGGTATATTAATACCCTCATACCCCTTGAACCAATTCCGGTTTGCACCGTGAGTTTTCTACTACTTAAAAGACACTTTCTTAGAATGTCCGACCCGTTATAACTTTTACCAATTAGTGTCTTTATTTTGATCACTTTTATTTTAACCATTAATTTGACCCATTTGGTTGTCGAGTGAATTCCATCACCTCATTGACATACCACTCAACCATTCTAACTATATCAACCTTAAACATATTTTAACTAAACTTGTCTAAATAAATGTAACGAGACGACAAGTCGCGTACCTTTAGAGCAAACCCTTCAAACGCGTATCTCCTCCTCCGGCTTGTCCTCTTGACGATCCAGATTCTTTGCCTAAAGGGTTCAATTCACAATAAGTTTAGAACCCCTTTCATAAGCTTTAACGCATAATTCCTTATAATAATCAAATCTGCGTTTTTACCCAACTTTTAGCATTTTAATCCTCACTTAGGCGTTTCATCAAACACCTAGCGGGTCAGATTTTTATATCATCAAAACCAAGTTTATGACTTGTAATTATCATCTAAATTAACTTCGATTAGACAATTCTACACATGTCTTAACATCCATATTTCTGAAATTTACTCTTAAATTCAGATTTTGCTAGAACAAGATCATAATTCTAGGGTTTATTAAGTTTTCTTCAAGTTCATTAATCACCTACAATGGTGATTATGAACTCTATAATTATCATGAAATCTTTTAACAAGATTTCACCTAGGGTTCATCCCTAGACACCATATCCCTTCTAATTTCATTCATGCATGACACAATCAAGCTCAATTTCGATTTTTCATCATTAACCTAGAATTTAAGATGATTTAAAACATCACAATTTTGCATACCTTATGATCTTTTCAGCGAGGTGATCACTAATTCGTGGTTAGAATTTGATTTGGGACTGAATTGAACCTCCAGTTGATCAATTTTTTAGTGAGCTAGGGTTTGGAGAGGAGCTCTTGGTCGCTCCTGCGTTCTGTTCGATCCAGGCACCCACTTAGGTGAGTGTTTGGAGTTTATTTTATTTACTAATAATTCAAGTTTCCATTTTAGCCATTCTAGTCCCTCAATTATTGTTTTCTTTATGATTTAAGAGTTTTCCATTATTGTTTTAACCACACTTAACTTACTAGGTTAATATTCCTAGTTACTTAGTGGTTTTCGGGGGAGTCATAACCCGTTTTATTTTTAAGTCTCGTTAACTCGAGTTTCTTATAAACTTTGTTTTCTCGAAGCGTTTATTCTTCTTTTTTATTAACATAAAATTATTTATTTAAATTCTTATATTCACTGGGTTAATTTTACCACTAACGGTATTTTACCCATTCATTATTATTAACGTGGTTTGATTACCAAACCCGTTTTCGGGGTGTTACAAGTCTACCCCCCTTAAAGAGGTTTCGTCCCCGAAACCTTTCTCACAAACTTTATCAGTTTAGATCATCTGAACCTTAGTTTCGGTGATCACTTGAGCACTATTCGCACATAATAATCTTACCAAAAAGTATGGTAGTGTGTTTTTTTTTTTGGTTTTAAGCCGTATGCGCCTTTCACGTGTAAGGCCTCGTAGGCCATTACTTTCAGCTTGTGTTTCTTATTCTAGTCACTTATTTGACCGAGTTGTCATCTGATTACTCGGTCGTATTTATTATTCAACACGTTTACTTCTAGCAAAATTTTATATTGACCAGCGCCTTGCATAAGTCGTAACACTATTTTGACTCTGAATGGTTTTTACCGGCTAGACTAATTTCTCGCCGTCACTTTATACCCCGTCACTCGGGTACATCATATTGCCATCCCGGCCTTTTGCGTGTTTCTGATTTCTTGTCTCGTAACTCACGTTACAACATGGTTACATTCTACATCACTTTTAGTGGCCGTAATCCCATCACATCTTGTTTAAGTTTATGTCGACTTTTCATTGTCGAAAATCTTTCTTTCGAATGTATCGTTTTACACCTAATGGTGTTAAAACCTATATCCTTTAATATTAACCATTTCTGAGTTCGTCTCATAATATTCATATTTGTTAAAACATTGTTTCTTACTAAAACTGAATTTTAGTTTAACGTTTTTCCTTTTAACTAAGTCAATTACTTATATCAAGGAAATTGACAACCCATAATTTATTCTTTTCCGTTCTCGTTTTACGTGAGGAATCGTAGCAAGTTCCATCGATTTCCTCTATTGACCCGTAGGTTCTTTCACTTAGCCTTGTAGGCTATTTCCTTAGATCTTCACCCCCTTTTAACGGGGACCCTAAGGTTTATTTCCCTTTTTATTCGTGACCCGAGAGTCATTCTGGTCCCGTAGACCTTAACACTGCTCGCATTCCCGAAGGTTACGATGATCCCGTAGATTCATCTTTTATTTGTGTCTATATTCAATGTATATATACATATATAGCTTCAAAGCATCTCTTGTTATGTTTGGAATCGTTTATTTTCGCTTTTGAACTTTAGTTGACCTTGACCGTAGTCTGAGGCTTCATTTGTTTACCTTTGGACTAATTTTCTGACTTTACGTCTTCTTACGTCATTCATACGTCGGTTTATTCTATGCTTGCCATTATTTGGTTCTTACATGTGCTTCTTTACAACCCGTTACCCGGGTTCTTTATCTTAATGTTTTTAACATTCTTGTTTCGCTAGTTTGCGTTTTTCCTATCTACATTCCTTTACGACCCATCACATAGGTTCATTAATATTTCGCGCTTCTACTATTCGGTTTACGCCTATTTGTACTACCAATTTCTTATACTGTATTTGTCTCGTTTGACTTATTCGTGTGAGGTTTTATCACTTATGAACGTTAAACTTTGTTCTTTATTCGACCCGTTCAACTCTAAAATAGTTGAACATAGTTATCAAAATTTCTGTTTGCAAATTCTCACCGTCTTTTAGTCATGACTCATATTCCGAGTCTTTTGATTTTTTTTTTCGCATTCCCGTCTCTCGGTTTACGCATTCACCCACAATCCTACCCGTCCATCGGGTATCTTTACCGAAGTCATCGTCAAGTAACCATTCTAATATGGTTTTAGACATCATCTTAATTTATTTGATCGTCTTAGCGAAACCCATCGCTTTTATTTAGTCATGTCCTTTATTCTTTTATTCTACCCCTTTAACTTGTCTGTGTGAATTTCATCACTTATGATAGCCAAACTTTATCCCTTATGCCTTAGCATTCACATTAGTTGGTTTGTATTTTCATTTACTTTAATCTTTGTCCCTTCTTTCGGGCTCGTTATTCTAACGTAATACGCTCCTTGTCATCCGACTTGCGTTTACGTTTACTATCAAACATCTTACTTGTTTGACTCATTTGGGTACCATTTAAATTAGTCCCATTCACCCCGTCCTTACTACATCGGACGTAAATGTGTCTGCTACAAGAAGTTCATGGTATCATATGCCACTACTTACTTGGCCAGAGTAAGCGATCAACACATGATACACATCACCTTTTTGTAGTTTTCACATCACACCCCATGTAAGTAACGCCCCTATTTATTTCATATCTCTGATTTTAATTTAGTAAAACTTTATTTAATTGCAAAACAACAATCATTAGTTTTACTAGTTTTACTTTTGTACATATAAAATGTTTTTCTTTTCTATTGAACTATTATATAATCACATTCGTTAATGTGATCGCTACTATTCTCAATAGCATTATATTGAGAGTTTTCCACTTGGATAATTACCCCCGTCCAAGTTTCCATATGAAATAATCGTATTATTTCTTTGTTATTCCTCATCGTGAATAGCACATGTTTCTATTAAACTTCTCTTGGAAACATCATCCTGAATAGATATCCTATTTAGGTTTTATTAGATATATGCAACCGTCTTTCCCTATGTGTTTGTTGCATATTACTACTTATGCGATTAAATTTAAAAGCGTGCACCTGGTAATGCTTGCCCTTACGGGCTTCTCTTGCCGTTAACTTCGTTCGCGATCGTCGCGCGATTTAGGTCCTTGATGAGTATGCTCTGCTTGTCATACCTCGGACCGTTCCACCGTCATATCCACAATT
Organism: Helianthus tuberosus; assembly: GCA_030545235.1. Classification (NCBI taxonomy): domain Eukaryota; kingdom Viridiplantae; phylum Streptophyta; class Magnoliopsida; order Asterales; family Asteraceae; genus Helianthus; species Helianthus tuberosus. The sequence continues at coordinate 60,221,299 of CM060444.1, read as the reverse complement.
CGTTCAACTCTCGTCATCTTCAGATGCGAGTATCCTTTAACTAAACATTTACAAAAGTTAGTAATTTCAACATTAATAAATGCACGTATTGTAATACAAGGCTTTTTACTGCACGTGATTTCGTTAACTATACTAATCATTTTCGTTGGTGTAACGTGTATTACACGATACCCTATGTGTTGTTCACAACACTTTAATCCTACTAAACTATTAACATACATGTACTTACCGAATTTGCGATCAAGCCTCGAACCGAACACTTTACCCTTCAACCTTGGGCTCTGATTACCAACTTGTAAGACCCAACTTAAAATAACACGATTTATGACATTTATCTTGCATTTAGTACAAAATTTTTCGAGTTTACAAAAACTTCATGGTTTTAAGATCATACTTGATCATAACATTCAAGCCTACATCATGCTAGATAAACTTTCAAAACTTAATTTCAAGTGTTTACATGTCACTAAAACAAAATAGACAAAATGCGGAAGCTTTGTTCGGTGTGTTCAGTTCTTGACATGGCTTGATCATCCTCCGGGGTCTAAAGAGCATCTTTACCTATCATACAATTTCATTTAAAAGATTAGAAATCAAGGCATTTGAACAAAATAATTAAATACAAGAAATTATATATTTTGTTTTCAGCCCCTTCACCCGGCCGTGTCAAAAGATCACCCGGCCGTGTCAGCTTAACATATATTTTTCACAGCCCCTTCACCCGGCCGTGTCAAAAGTTCACCCGCCCGTGTCAACTCTGCACGTTTATTTTTCATCAAATTTGCATCCAAACCTATCCAAACTCATTTTAATTGCTTGGGGTTCGTTTCTTAACATGTCTAAGCTATCATCCATTACCCGGATCCATTATTCATATAGTTTACGCTCCCGTTACCCGGTTTACGTTTTTCTTTATTACACTTAAGCCAACATTTTACCACCTACTTTATTTTGACCCGTTTAGAAGTTTTCATGCATTTAAGCATCAAACTCACATTTCTCTTTGTACACTTCGTATTTCCATTTTTTAAATAGCCTCTTATATTCCACAACAACTATTTTGTAGTGGATTTAACATAACGGACCGTTATTCTTAATTTTACCCTTTGGATAGTCATTCTACGTAATTGACCCGTTCTTAGGCATTTGACTCTCAAGGTTTATACTTACAACTCTTACATATATCTAAGAGTTGCATAATCATAATACTAGTATCTAAACGACCTCTAAGGGTCATTTGCCCGATTTACAAATCATTGGTGTTTTGGTCATTTTTAGTCCCTCATTTACGATGAAGGACTCTCGCTAATTATTTGACCCATATTTGCATGTTTATCTAGCAACTTAACTATGCGTACCTGGCTCGGGTCATAGCATTGACCCATTTACATACCTCTCGCTTTAGATTTTCTAAATAACTCAACGCAACATATGTTATTTCCTGAATTCACAAAACTCAACAAGTAGTCGTTAGTTATTATTATCAAATGGTGTTAACACGCCATTTGACCAGTTTAATTGTCACACCCCAACCGACGGCGGAATCATCGGTTGGGAGAAGGGCGCGGCACTAGGCGAATCAGATTGCTCAAGAGAATCCATAACAACTATATTGCGATAATATTTATTACATTCGTTATCCCATACTAACAAATAATACAATCACATAAGTTATCACAGATTTCTTGTCCTCTCTAACAATACAAATCCGACATCCTAGATTTTAGTTGAGTTTCTAGACTTCCTAGCTTGATTTGATATAGTCCGCGATCTAACCTGCAACATACGTTAAAATATTTATCAATACAAAAGTATTGGCGAGTATACAGGTTTGATAAGTATAGCGTAATAGATTAAAACGTCTAGCAAATTTCCAAATGCATAAACGTAACACACGACATATATACTCACAAAGCTGATACTACCAACTAAGTCCTCGATGCTCGAATATGCGATGGCAAACTAGACCCCGTCGGGCGCAATAGTACTATATTAGTCGTGGTGGGACGTCGCGAGTATAAGCCCTAGCACATATGCAAATAGCATCACGTATTTCTATGCATAACAGTTATTCGCAAGTGATAATTCGATTGATTGAATATTCCATTTGATAAGTTCGATTTGTTAGAAACGTATGTTACACCCAAAATGCGATTAAAAAGGGTTCAAGTATACTCACAGTGCGTATTTAGCGGGAATACAGCTTGACAGGGTCGGTTGCGAGTACGTCTGCGTTAATCCTAGAGTAGTATTGTAAACGATGCACGGTTAAGCGAGATTATCGTCGAACAGTTAGTTATCTGGTCGGATGGTGCTCATCCATTCGGATGGGCTCATCCGATCGGATGACATATGGATCTGGGTCAGATTGCTGTTCGATCGAATGGCTGGTTGACTCGTTCGAATTATCATTCGATCGAATGGCTTGTTGACTCGTTCGAATTGTTATTCGATCGAATGGCTTGTTGACTCGTTCGAATTGTCATTCGATCGGATGACTTGTTGACTCGTTCGAATTGCATGTCTGTTTAACGTTCCGACAGCTGTTTTCGAGTGTTTTCGGAAGAAATACAATGCGGTCTTGTCGGGACGGTGTAATATCGCATTAACCATTGAAATTCTATCAGTTCCGACCCGTTCTAACGGCCGAGAACAACCCCGTTCCATTAGATCTGGCCGTTCTTGACGGTTTCTCATGGTCAACTCGAAATCGCACAGTTCCTTTGTTAAATACGTAGAATTTTAGGTGAGATTTGTTATCAAAACATGTGGAAATCACCCAGATATGAGTCGTTTATGGTGGGATGAGGTCACAACTTGAAGTTCATATGAACTCTTGGTGGCATCACCTTAAAACACCTCAAATCAGTAGATTTCACGGTTGGAAATTGAGTTTTGAAAGATAGAATGGTGTAGAATTGAGTGTAGATCATAGAAGTACGAGTTTTAGGTTGAAATCTTACCGGAATCGCGAGGAATCGAGAGAAAAGAGTCCTGGAGCGTGTATGGTCGAGTGGGAGCTGTCACATCACTTGAACAGTGGTGTGGCAGGCTATTTATAGGCAGAAAAGAGGAGAAGGTGTTACTGGGTCGGATGGCCATTCGTTCGGATGGCCATCCGTTCGAATGGCCATCCGTTCGAATGGCTGTCCGTTCGGATGGACCATCCGTTCGGATGAGGCCCATCCGGATGGCTACTCCGGCGCGGTAAGTTTTCTCCGTTTTCGATCGTTTCGATAGTTTTTGAAGTACGCGCTTTCTATAGTTGGTTTATATTGGCATTATATATGTATATATATCACTAAGGGTCGTATTTACGTATCCATATTCCAAAGTTTCGATAATTAACAATCGGTTTTCGTTTCGAGTATGCGATTATTAGCGACGTTTCACGGCCATCAAGGAGGGTAGTATAGGTCCTTTCTCGACGTCATCGTGAACGTTATTGTGTGTTGTGCCACAACGATTGACAGGGTACCACTCACTCGTATGGTCATCATCGTCACGATGACTGGAGCTATAACACTCACCTGAGAGTCCTTGTTAGCGTTAGTTGTTTTACGTTCGACACATCACGGCCATGGAGGAGGGTAGAATAGGTCCTCACTCAATGCCTCCGTGAGTGTTAGTGTTGGTGGTAATAGTGTATTGTGAAAATATGCGATTTATCCTTCGAATAGCGATGTATGCGATATAGTTACATCATGATCCGAATCTCTGGTGCTAGGCGTAATGAGTATATCGAGTAGTAACAACGCACGAAAGTGCGGGTTGTTACAGTCTCCCGTGCTTTAGGAAATTTCGTCCCGAAATTAATCCAACAGGTAGACCTTTGAGAGTTGCTCCTGCATATGTAGCGATACAGCGAGTGACTTGACCGAGAGTTGACAAGCGAGGTTGCTTCGAATAAGAGAGATCGATTGCGATAGCGAGAAGGCGACGTAAAGACAAAAGTAATATCCCACGAGTTGTCGTTACAAAGCACCTCGTGTTGCGAAGAATTCGTTAGTTCGATGTGATTGTAATTTGAAGAATTTTGGAAGATTTCTCATGACGTAGGGTTAACTGAGTCGATCGTTAACCAGCGTTACAGGAAGCGTTCATTTTTAGGTAATCAAAAGGAATCTTGGATGGCGATCTCGAGAAGTTTTCCTTTTAACGTATGGCCAACTGAGTTGGTGTTAACCAACGTTGCAAGGAAGTTTAAGTCTTACACATTCTAAGGAATTCGAAGATGAAAACTGAGGTTGCGAAAACTCTCCTATGATATGGGTTCAGTTGAACTCGATGTTGAACCAACGTCTCAAGAAAGTCTTGCTTTTGATATTTGAAAAGGTTTTAAGGAAAAATTGGACTCGTGAAAGCTCCCCTTGGACATGGAGTTAAGCTGGTTCGATGTTACCTCCACATTGTGAGGAATTTCACTTGTCCCACGGTTTTAACAAAAGTTTTATAGAAATCAGTTTTAATAGTACAGAAGGTAGTTAATCACCGAGCCCCACTTGGCACTTTCCCACAAAAGTCTGTTAATATGTTTAAAACATTTATATATAGGAAGTACCAGCGGCGTATCCACCATGTTTTGCTCATATTACTTCCATTTCATGAGGCGGTGCCAGGTTAGCCGATATGACACGGATAGAATTTGCGCTTACTCGGCCCAATCGATAGGAAGTCGGACCGAGTATAAGATAGAATCGAATAGGTTAAGCCGGCGAGTTGTATTGCGAACGTAGCTACAACAGCGTGCGCGAGTAGCCTGATGACACGAACACCTATGTGTCGTGTCTGGGTAGGCGTCGAGCGACAAGTGATAAGCGAATAGTGCGTTTTCGATTAGATTCCATATCAAACCCACATGGCACGTTTCCACGAGAGTTTCCTAACATGGTGAAACACCACGTTTGACCAGGTTAGTTTTGCCCCGTGAAGCGATGTCATGTGTATTTATACCACACAGACTGCAATGAATACCAAGCGAGCGATAAGCGGTAGACTATACACGATAAGCGATAAGCGATTTGGTGATTAAGCGATTATCACAACATAACACCAGTAATGACGGCGGCGATAAACGAATTACGATAAGCGGTAGTTGTTGCGTTGCAAGCGATGGAGGTATGCGGTTCGATTTGATTGATTAACACCACAGAATTTAGCTAACATCAGACCCCACATGGTCTGTTTCAACGAAAGGCCGCTAATATAACTAAAACACCTTGCTTTAACCATATGAGCTTCCTCTCGTGAAGCGAGGTCATGTGTGCTAACTTAACACAAATATCACAGATAGCGGTAGGCGATAGCGGTAGATTGACACACAGGAAGCGATATAGAGTCACATAATAAGCGATAGAGATTGCGAGATACACATGATGAGCGATTGCGATTTGTCGAGTTTTGTTTCGAATAAGCTTTACGTTACGATGCGACGCATCACAGTTATCGAGGAGGGTAGAATAGGTCCTCACTCTGACAACATCGTGAGCGTTAATGTGCTTGATGAGATTGATTGCTATAGACTTACGACCAGTCTTGTGTTGATGCAATTGTCCTGCGAGGTAGACTCTCCAGAGTCCATAGATGAGGCGATTGCATTGCGTTGGCAGACTTACGACAAGTCTTGCGATGATGCAATTTCAGTTGTTACGCCTTGCGATTGAGTGTAGTGTGTTGAAAATAATCACAATAATATATAGGTCTAATAACGTTCAACTTCACGTGGCACTTTCTTCACGGAACTTTGGTAGTATGATAAAGCACACTTGCTTGACCCCTACTACTTAGATCCCGTGGCTTGGTGTCATACTTCGTCGTAACGCTTATGGCACCTTAGAATTTACTACGATCTCCGTGCACTGACCCAAATAATCCTGTGTGCACCCGTGATTAATCGTTCCTTGCACGGTTATCGTACCTCGTTCTAAGAGCGTAGTGAGGGTAAAACACATTATTTCGTGATATAGTATATAGTATGTGCGTGATTCTTGTCTAAGTGTGACGATTGAAGAGTGGGAAAGAAAACAAAGACGAGAGTTAACGTTATACATAGTGGCAACGTCGAGTAATAGAGTAGGTTCAAAACTTAGAAATTAACGTCGAAAATCGTATCATTACAACTTTATCCTACGCTTGCTAGATGTCTGATGCTGAAGGCTTTTGCTGGAGCTGTTGTTGTTGTAATCAACTTCACGGTTCGATGCGGCAGTTGTGGGTGAAGTGACCGTAACGACTGCAGTTATTGCTATAGCGACAGTCGGCCCCAACTGGATGATGATAGGTACACGAGTAACACTGAGGATGAGCTCCGGTGAAAAAAGCTCGTTTTGGAAACATCGGAACTGCTCGAAGAGGTCCCGGTTGCGGCAGTTCGGTTGTTGATAAGCTCGGACTTGAAGTCTTTCGTTTGCGGCTGGGTTTGTCGGTGTCTTGCGAAGAGGTGTCGTCGTTGGAGGATTCGCCTGAGGACTCACTTGCAGAGTCTCTGGCCGATTTTTCGTTGGAAGATCCGTCGGCAGATTTGTCAGAGGAGTCGGCAGCAGATTCGTCAGAAGAATCGTTAGCAGATTCGTCAGAAGAATCGTTAGCAGATTCGTCCGAAGAATTGTCAGCAGATTCATCAGGAGAATCGTTGCTAGGATCCTCTGAAGGATTAATATCGATCGCTTGATAAGCTTGCTTGACAGGATTCTTTGAGAAAAACCCTTCCAGGAGTCGTTTGTTGTTGATTTCTGCGGCTAAGCGGTATGTCTCTTCGATAGTAGCAGGTCTTGCAGCTTCGACGAAATCACCCACACACTCAGGCAAGCCGCGAATGTACTTAGGAATGGCTTTTTCTGAAGTGTTGACTTGACTTGGGCAGATTACGCTAAGCTGTTTGAACCTTGTGGTGTAGCCAGCATTGTCACCTTTTGTTTGCTTGATTTCCCAAAATTCGTTTTCTAGCTTCTGGATCTCGTGGGGAGGACAATATTCCTTCTTCATGAGCTCTTTCAGCTCATCCCAAGAGAGGGCGTAGGCTGCGGAGATTCCACGTTTGTTACGTTCGGGGGTCCACCAGTCGAGTGCTCGCGATTGAAATACTCCGGTAGCGCAAGTAGTACGGAAACTATCGGGACACCCACTTTGACGAAGGGTAACTTCGATAGAATCGAACCACTGGAGTAGTTGAGTCACACCTCCTTCACCCGTGAATTCCATCGGGTCACAGGCTTTGAAGTGTTTGTAGAGAAAAGCAGATTGCGGCTCTTCTGTCTTAACGTCTTCCGGAGTTCGAGAGTTGCTGAGAGAGTGCACTTGAGCGGCAATTCGAGGAATAAGCTTTACCACTTATTTGGTCACAAGTGATGCAATCCTCTTATTGGCGCTTCGTTTGGCTCTCCTCCTAGCTGTTCGTCTCGAGGTAGAATCGTTGGAAGGCATCTAGACAGGAAGAGACTAGGAATGAGATTCGATCATAATGATTTTTGAGTTTCGTGATGCGATTAAGCGCGTTCCAAAACTTGGTGCGATAGTATAGTAGTAATATGAATCACATAGGAGCCACATAGGAGACACAAAGTTCCTAAGTTCTCACATAATGACTTGCTGTTTATACGTATATATAGGTATTTATATAACTGTAATTTGTATTCATACATATACAGGTCGGTTTAGAATATGCGAGGACGCGTTGACCTATAGGACTTCATGCTTCCACTGGGACGCAGCTCATGGCATTCGTCTTTCTAGTCATTACGTGGCTCGAGTTATCATGATAGTCGAGTCCTTGGTGAGAGCTTTTGAAAATCAATTTAGAGAGTGGAACGACTTATTAAGGTACGGGTTTCACCCCTGTCTTAACAGTTTCGTTCCTAATTGTGGTTATGCTCTTCGAATAAATTCGCGAGTTCCACTAAATTTCGAAATGGAGACTTTTGTCAAGATGTGGATGTCACTCCTAACTCGATGAAAGGTTCTCGTGCTAGAAAAATGCACTGAGTGAGCAATCCTATCGAGAGTTCTTGGTTTTCACACCTGATCTCGACTGGATCGCTCGGTTTCGTTATGCGAGTATTTTCAAAAACATGTGTATTGTGTCGGCCCTAGGAAAGGCTAAGTAGTATTTCAGCCTTAGGAAAGGCTTCTTCGTGTGAAGTTGTAGTACGTGGTGTTCACACAAAGTTGTAGCTTTTAGCAATTTCGATCGAGAGTATCAAGTAGGCCCGATACAAACCCTACGGGTTCGTACGAGTCGGCCTGTTGGTACTTAGACTATAGACTAGGTCAATTTCTAAGACGTCGACCCGGACTAGGTCGAGTCTGGCCTAATTCCCTATAGTTATGGCTCTGATACCAATCTGTCACACCCCAACCGATGGCGGAATCATCGGGGCGTGGCACTAGGCGAATCAGATTGCTCAAGAGAATCCATAACAACTATATTGCGATAATATTTATTACATTCGTTATCCCATACTAACAAATAATACAATCACATAAGTTATCACAGATTTCTTGTCCTCTCGAACAATACAAATCCGACAACCTAGATTTTAGTTGAGTTTCTAGACTTCCTAGCTTGATTTGATATAGTCCGCGATCTAACCTGCAACATACGTTAAAATATTTATCAATACAAAAGTATTGGCGAGTATACAGGTTTGATAAGTATAGCGTAATAGATTAAAACGTGTAGCGAATTTCCAAATGCATAAACGAAACACACGACATATATACTCACAAAGCTGATACTACCAACTAAGTCCTCGATGCTCGAATATGCGATGGCAAACTAGACCCCGTCGGGAGCAAAAGTACTATACTAGTCGTGGTGGGACGTCGCGAGTATAAGCCCTAGCACATATGCAACTAGCATCACGTATTTCTATGCATAACAGTTATTCGCAAGTGATAATTCGATTGATTGAATATTCCATTTGATAAGTTCGATTTGTTAGAAACGTATGTTACACCCAAAATGCGACTAAAAAGGGTTCAAGTATACTCACCGTGCGTATTTAGCGGGAATACAGCTTGACAGGGTCGGTTGCGAGTACGTCTGCGTTAATCCTAGAGTAGTATTGTAAACGATGCACGGTTAAGCGAGATTATCGTCGAACAGTTAGTTATCTGGTCAGATGGTGCTCATCCGTTCGGATGGGCTCATCCGATCGGATGACATATGGATCCGGGTCGGATTGCTGTTCGATCGAATGGCTGGTTGACTCGTTCGAATTGTCATTCGATCGAATGGCTTGTTGACTCGTTCGAATTGTCATTCGATCGGATGACTTGTTGACTCGTTCGAATTGTCATTCGATCGGATGACTTGTTGACTCGTTCGAATTGCATGTCTGTTTAACATTCCGGTCAGCTGTTTTCGAGTGTTTTCGGAAGAAATACAATGCGGTCTTGTCGGGACGGTGTAATCTCGCATTAACCATTGAAATTCTATCAGTTCCGACCCGTTCTAACGGCCGGGAACCACCCCGTTCCATCAGATCTGGCCGTTCTTGACGGTTTCTCATGGTCAACTCGAAATCGCACAGTTCCTTTGTTAAATACGTAGAATTTTAGGTGAGATTTGTTATCAAAACATGTGGAAATCACCCAGATCTGAGTCGTTTATGGTGGGATGAGGTCACAACTTGAAGTTCATATGAACTCTTGGTGGCATCACCTTAAAACACCTCAAATCAGTAGATTTCACGGTTGGAAATTGAGTTTTGAAAGATAGAATGGTGTAGAATTGAGTGTAGATCATAGAAGTACGAGTTTTAGGTTGAAATCTTACCGGAATCGCGAGGAATCGAGAGAAAAGAGTCCTGGAGCGTGTTTGGTCAAGTGGGAGCTGTCACATCACTTGAACAGTGGTGTGGCAGGCTATTTATAGGCAGAAAAGAGGAGAAGGTGTTACTGGGTCGGATGGACCATCCGTTCGGATGAGGCTCATCCGGATGGCTACTCCGGCGCGGTAAGTTTTCTCCGTTTTCGATCGTTTCGATAGTTTTTGAAGTACGCGCTTTCTATAGTTGGTTTATATTGGCATTATATATGTATATATATCACTAGGGGTCGTATTTACGTATCCATATTCCAAAGTTTCGATAATTAACAATCGGTTTTCGTTTCGAGTATGCGATTATTAGCGACGTTTCACGGCCATCAAGGAGGGTAGTATAGGTCCTTTCTCGACGTCATCGTGAACGTTATTGTGTGTTGTGCCACAACGACTGACATGGTACCACTCACTTGTATGGTCATCATCGTCACGACGACTGGAGCTATAGCACTCACCTGAGAGTCCTTGTTAGCGTTAGTTGTTTTATGTTCGACACATCACGGCCATGGAGGAGGGTAGAATAGGTCCTCACTCAATGCCTCCATGAGTGTTAGTGTTGGTGGTAATAGTGTATTGCGAAAATATGTGATTTATCCTTCGAATAGCGATGTATGCGATATAGTTACATCATGATCCGAATCTCTGGTGCTAGGCGTAACGAGTATATCGAGTAGTAACAACGCACGAAAGTGCGGGTTGTTACATTAATCGACATGACCATTTATCAACGTATGATGGTATATTAATACCCTCATACCCCTTGAACCAATTCCGGTTCGCACCGTGAGTTTTCTACTACTTAAAAGACACTTTCTTAGAATGTCCGACCCGTTATAACTTTTACCAATTAGTGTCTTTATTTTGATCACTTTTATTTTAACCATTAATTTGACCCATTTGGTTGTCGAGTGAATTCCATCACCTCATTGACATACCACTCAACCATTCTAACTATATCAACCTTAAACATATTTTAACTAAACTTGTCTAAATAAATGTAACGAGACGACAAGTCGCGTACCTTTAGAGCACACCCTTCAAACGCGTATCTCCTCCTCCGGCTTGTCCTCTTGACGATCCAGATTCTTTGCCTAAAGGGTTCAATTCACAATAAGTTTAGAACCCCTTTCATAAGCTTTAACGTATAATTCTTTATAATAATCAAATCTGCGTTTTTACCCAACTTTTAGCATTTTAATCCTCACTTAGGCGTTTCATCAAACACCTAGCGGGTCAGATTTTTATATCATCAAAACCAAGTTTATGACTTGTAATTATCATCTAAATTAACTTCGATTAGACAATTCTACACATGTCTTAACATTCATATTTCTGAAATTTACTCTTAAATTCAGATTTTGCTAGAACAAGATCATAATTCTAGGGTTTATTAAGTTTTCTTCAAGTTCATTAATCACCTACAATGGTGATTATGAACTCTATAATTATCATGAAATCTTTTAACAAGATTTCACCTAGGGTTCATCCCTAGACACCATATCCCTTCTAATTTCATTCATACATGACACAATCAAGCTCAATTTCGATTTTTCATCATTAACCTAGAATTTAAGATGATTCAAAACATCACAATTTTGCATACCTTATGATCTTTTCAGCGAGGTGATCACTAATTCGTGGTTAGAATTTGATTTGGGACTGAATTGAACCTCCAATTGATCAATTTTTTAGTGAGCTAGGGTTTGGAGAGGAGCTCTTGGTCGCTCCTGCGTTCTGATCGATCCAGGCACCCACTTAGGTGAGTGTTTGGAGTTTATTTTATTTACTAATTATTCAAGTTTCCATTTTAGCCATTCTAGTCCCTCAATTATTGTTTTCTTTATGATTTAAGAGTTTTCCATTATTGTTTTAACCACACTTAACTTACTAGGTTAATATTCCTAGTTACTTAGTGGTTTTCGGGGGAGTCATAACCCGTTTTATTTTTAAGTCTCGTTAACTCGAGTTTCTTATAAACTTTGTTTTCTCGAAGCGTTTATTCTTCTTTTTTATTAACATAAAATTATTTATTTAAATCCTTATATTCACTGGGTTAATTTTACCAGTAACGGTATTTTACCCATTCATTATTATTAACGTGGTTTGATTACCAAACCCGTTTTCGGGGTGTTACACCTGCCGAACGTAAACATCGTCACATAGTGGAAACAGGCCTTGCTATGTTATTTAACGCCAATATTCCGGCTTCTTTTTGGGTAGATGCTTTCACCTCCGCGACATATATTATTAATCGCGTTCCATCTCCTTTGCTTGAGAACAAGTCACCTTTTGAGTTATTGATAAAGCAAGTGCCTCAATATTCCAATTTTCGGGTGTATGGATGTTTAGTATTTCCATATTTGCGTGACTATGCCAAACATAAGCTTGAGCCACGGAGTCTTCCATGTGTTTTTATTGGCTATAGTTCTTCTCACAAAGGTTTTCGTGGTCTTGATCCAACCACGAATCGGGTATTTATTTCACGTCATGCACGCTTTGATGAATCCTTTTTTTCCGTTCAAAGGAATAAATGAAACCACGACTCTTGACCGCTTGGTGCTAACCACTTTTTTTGAAGAGCCTACTCCTTCAACCCAACCTTCTGTTCCGCCCAATGACCCCTTTTCCAGCCCATTTACCACCGCTACTACCCAGCCCCACACTACTACCCAGCCCAATACTACTAGCCAACCCAACACTACTACCCAGCCCAATACTACTAGCCAGCCCAACACGCCGACTGAACCCTGCCCCTTATGTCCATCTTTACCTTTTGAACAACATAACCCAACTCAGCCCAGCCCATCGAATGATCCATCATCTTCTGACCCAATTATTACGGAATCACCACCTGGCCCACCTTTACCTACGGCCCCATCCCATAACCCAATTCAGCCCACTACCTCGCCTACTACATCACCTGTAACCGACCCACACCCCATTCCCGAACCTGAACCTATCCTTGATCCTGAACCTATCCTTGATCCTGAACCTACTAACCAAAATACTCATCCCATGATGACACGTGCTAAGGCTGGCATCTTTAAACCAAAGTACCAAGCAGATCTTTCGTGTCTTCAATCATACGCTTTACATGTTGCATTATCTTCTATTACAGAACCTCGTGGTTTTAAATTGGCAGCTAAGGATCCTTTGTGGATGGCTGCAATGGTTGATGAAATTACTGCTTTACAAAACAATAAAACTTGGATATTGGTCTCGCGTCCATCATCATCTAATGTTGTGGGTTCTAAATGGGTTTTACGTGTTAAGTATCACTCTGATGGTACTATCGAGCGCTACAAGGCGCGTTTAGTGGCTCAAGGCTTTACTCAAATTCCAGGCTTGGATTATTCACACACTTTCAGTCCTGTTGTTAAAGCTTTAACAGTCCGTATATTTCTATCAATTGCGGTTCTCAACAACTGGAAGTTGCATCAGCTAGATGTCAAGAATGCATTCTTGAATGGAAATCTGGATGAAACTGTTTTCATGGAGCAACCGCCAGGTTTTGTAAGTCGCGAGTATCCAAACCATGTTTGCAAACTATCCAAGGCACTTTATGGTCTTAAGCAAGCTCCTCATGCTTGGTTTCAACGTTTGAGCACTTTTCTTCTCTCTTATGGTTTTACATGCAGTCGTGCCGATACATCTCTCTTTGTTCTTCGCAAAGATCGTCATATCATGTATCTTCTTGTGTATGTAGATGATCTCATTCTCACCAGTAATGATGAATCCATCATCAATACCTTTATTTCTCATCTTAATAAGGAGTTTGCGATTAAAGATCTTGGGGCTCTCAATTATTTTTTGGGCTTGGAAGTCGTATATACTACAACTGGTCTCTTTCTAACCCAAGCCAAATATGCTAAAGATATTCTTCTTCAGGCAAACTTGTATGACGCTAAACCGGTCAGCACTCCTCTTTCTCCACATGAGTCTTTCGTCGCGGATGGTGTTCCATATTCTGATCCCACTTTATACCGTTCTCTAGTTGGCGCTCTGCAGTATTTAACTATCACCAGACCTGATTTGTCTTATGCGGTTAATCAACTTTCTCAGTTTCTGCATGCCCCTACCGTTAATCATTTTCAGCTATCAAACGGCTATTACGCTACGTCAAAGGCACTTTATCGTTTGGTCTCACTTATAGTCGCCCGCACGCACCATCTGTTGTCGGATATTCTGATGCTGACTGGGCTCGATGTCTTGATACACGACGCTCCACGTATGGTTATTCGATTTTTCTCGGTGGTAATTTGGTATCTTGGAGTGCCAAGAAGCAGTCTACTGTCTCCAGGTCCAGCTGTGAATCTGAGTATCGTGCTATGGCAAACACTACTACTGAGCTTGTTTGGATTACTCATCTTCTACAGGAGTTGCATGCTCTACCTCCTGATCGACCTACGTTACTTTGTGATAACAAAAGTGCTTTGTTTATGACTCAGAATCCCGTTGCACACAAACGTGCCAAACATATTGACTTGGATTATCATTTTATTCGGGAGTTAGTGAATTCTGGTAAGCTATACACCAAATTTGTTCCTACCAATCTTCAGGTGGCTGACATCTTTACCAAGAGTCTTCCGCGCGCGCAATTTGAAGTCTTTCGTAACATGCTTCGTCTCGGACCGCCACCATTTCGATTGAAGGGGGGTATTAGAGAATAAGATTTGTAGATATTATAAATCATTGTATTTATCTCTTTCCTTAATATAGGAGATCTCTTTGTAATTATTTGTTATAAATATATGTTTCAATCCCTCAATGATTATTGAGGTTGATTTTCAATTCCTTACAGATACTCTTCCTTCGGATCCTTATAATCGCAAGCCGATTGAATCATATAACGTGAATCAACGAGATGAGATTAGAAGGGCGTATCTACTAAGAGGACCATATCAACCATTTAGTTTGATGTTCTTTTGTTTTACATGACCCGACCCGACTCGAACCGACCCCATACGAACCAATTTTTTTTACTTATATACCTTGGGGCCTAAAATTTTTAAAAATGCTCCATACCCCCATGAAAAATTCCTGGGTCCGCCACTGCGAACCAGGATAGACACGTGTTAACTGCCAACCACCATCACAAGCTATACCGATTCGGAGCTGTATTAGTTATTGGTGTTCAAGTTCAAATATCTGGCAATACCTACAAATGTTTTTGTACATCCACTCTATATCATTTATGATATGGAGCTAAGTTGGCATACTATTAGTTGGATCAGTTGTACTAGGAGTCGAAGGGCCCAAACTTCAAACAAGGAAATTTGTTATATTGGTAGAACTACCAGGCCCATAACTAGCTAACGAAAAGGTCTCAATAAGCCGGAACATGTAGCAAATGCGTAAATCATCCACGTGTATTTGTGATTCTGTTTTTAATAATTATTAGACAATCTGCAATTTAAAAAAATAGCAAACTCGCCAAATTTTAAGATTCCCTATAAAAGGGTCTACATGTAATATTTTCTTCATTCAGATTTATATCAATCTTTTTGAGCTGATACAGGTTACCTTTATATAACCTACATAATCGGTCTTGCAAGAACATACACAAGAAGTTATCCAAATCTTCTTTAATTTGTATTCTTCCTACTAAGTGTATAAATCACTAATCAAAGTATTATTATCTAAATGGTTTAATCCAATTTTTATATTTTTTTATTTTAATATTGCTTTTTATTATTATATTAGAAGGTTAGAGCAAATTACAAATCATGGGTTGGTAGACGGGCAACAAGCTGCGCCGCCATCCCCTTTTGAATTGCAAATCCTACTCGGCTAAACACATAACTATGGCCTACAGACACTGTCGCAATCTCCGTATCTAGAAGAAACATGTGCAAGGATCTTTTTATGATGATTGGTTTACATTTGGTGGATCTACTATACCACTAGATGGAAAAAGGTTGTTTATCTTTTCGATCAGCACAATCCAAAAGATCTGATTTGGAAGTTGTACTAGATTTTTCTTAGGTAGAATGATATCCACCAATCATCATATCATAGGGAGTCTGCCTGCCTGCCTGCCAGCCAGTTGTTGTCAAATGGATGGGATTATTCCAAATCAGAAATCTAAACACTTTTATTTTCTTGATAAACCCACCCTATATATTAATTTAGGCCGGTGGTGGTTTGATGAGCGGTATGTAGATAGATATTAACACGTAACAAGCGTATGTATCGTGTTATAAAAGTAGTTAAGAGGGAGTGAAGTCTGATGTAGACCACATGGTTGTGGGGGACAGATAAGGAATGGAAGGCATTAACATATGTATGGTGTTACAACAAACGGGAACAGCTGGTAGCGGTGACATGGTACCAGATTTAATGAATTGTCACAGCCAATGTTTTTGGATGGTAAGACAACAATGTTTTCCCCCATACCCATATCACTTCAATTCGTGTGCAATGCCAATTGCCAAATGCATCCTTCATTTTCATTTTTTTTTTTAAACCACTATGCATAGCTAAATTAATTAATATATAGATAATAAAGAAACGAAGGGGTTTTGAAATTATGAAGTTTAGGTCGGAGATACTTCCAAAAATGATGAGCATGTTCCGTTGGATCAAGCAGGATCTCAGGTCTTTATCAAGATGATGTGTTTTTCAAGGTACAGCTGTAAATTGCATAAGGTCCAAATAATCCTAGCACTTTGACTTTTTGTAAAGTAAATTTAAAATATCATCGACATTCAACTTGCACACCCTTTCTCGTGACATTATTTCTGTCTTATCTAAATGCTGATATCATATGGTCTTCTCAAACCTTTTTTTTATGTTGCCTTTGATTTCATAATAACAATTTTATAACCTATGATATGGGTTGGTTGTGTGTCAATCATACAAGGTTGATAGATTAGATAATTATTTTAGGTTGGTAGGTTAATAAATTGAGATTAGGCCATGTGTGGTTATAGAGCCCTTTGTGGAGCGTTATGTGACAAGTGGCGAAACGTGTAAGAGAGTGGCTTTATATAACTTGAGTGTGTAGTGGGGATATATATGTATGGGGATTTATACAACTTGAGTTTGTAGTGGGGATATATATGTATGGGGATTTATATAACTTGAGTGTAGTGGGGATATATATGTATGTATATATGTGTGTGTGAGTATGGAAGAAAGGGCAAAGTCGTGATGGTGTTCGCGAGGAGGAGGGAGAGGCCGCACATGGCGCCCCCCGTAATGGTGTTCATGGACGCTATGGGGCGTTCTAGGAGGATGAGGCGCCATATACAGCCCCATTACAGGTAGTCTTCCTCAACCAAACTAGTATAATAGTGTTGTCACATGTTAATGTAGCGTGTATTATGATAACAAAGAACAAATCACGTTGATTCTACAAATACCCGTGATGATCTTCCTCAAACCCCCAAAATTCAACCCAAATGGCAGAGAATTTGAAGTGAAAAGTGATTAAACTCGAAATTGATTTCTGACCATTGGAATTACAAGAGCAATACATAAATAGAGACTGGAATTTGAAATGGGCCACAAAAAGGCATCGGCCAAACACAAGCCAAAAAACAAAATGCATAAAACACCGAAAAAACATAAAAAGTGTCCAAAACTCCCATTAGAATGCGTTTTTTCTTGGGGAAAAACTTGGACAAGGCCCCTTTGGGGCTTGCTGCGACGTGCTCCTCGTTTCAAGCTTCGATTTGACTGATCGAACGCCTAAAACGGAAACCCGTAGCCAAAGTTATGCTCGTTTTCGTAAATCACCCTTGGAAGCTCGATCATGGGCCTCCAGAAATGTCATGGCCCGATCATCTACACTTGGGCCTCCATTATTCCCTCTTGGGCAGACATAATTAGACCTCAAATCCGTAGTGAACTCATCATCAGATGAATCCCCATGAAAAGGCAGCAAATGTTTGAAATTGAAAACATCATAACAACGAATGTGGCTTGGTAACTTCAGACGATAAGCATTAGAATTTATCTTCTGCACAATCTCCACTGGCCCAATATTCTTGGCTGACAACTTATTATACTCTCCAATTGAAAAACGATCCTTAGTCAAAATGGCCCAAACAAAGTCACAATCTTCAAAATCAACTTGCCTACGCTTTTGGTCTGCAGCTTGCTTGTACTTTAAATTAGCGTAGGCCAAGTTGTCCTGCACAGCTTTATGAACTTCGCTTTATGAACTTCATGTAACCCAACCACAAAATCTTGCACCTTTTTGGGGACAGAACCTGGGACAGGAAGTGACATCAAATCAAGAGGCCCTCGAGGTTTAGCAGAATAGACTACCTCAAACGGGCTAAACCCAGAACTCCGATTAACAGCATGATTATGAGCAAACTCAGTCTGACACATGTTTTGATCCCAAGACTTGACATGATCACCCACAAGACACCGCAAAAGATTACAATGTGACCGATTAACAACCTCCGTCTGCCCATCAGTTTGAGGGTGGTAGGCGCTACTGAAATTAAGCTGAGTGTTCACCATTTTCCATAGGCTGCGCCAGAAATGACTCAAGAAACGAGTGTCCCGATCAGAAACAATAGAGGATGGCAAACCATGCAACTGGTAGATATCCTGAAAGAACAACTGAGGCACATTAACTACATCTGTTGTCTTCTTGTAGGGAATAAAGTGCACCGTTTTCAAAAACCGGTCCACTACTACAAAGATCGAATCAGTACCACGCTGAGAACGTGGTAATCCCAATACAAAATCCATGCTAATATCTACCTAATGTTGCAAAGGAATGGGTAGAGGCATATAAAAGCCCGCATTGGTAGTTGTGCCCCTTGAAACTTGACAGATCCTACAGCGTCTAACAAACCGATCAACATCCCTACACATAGTAGGCCAAAAATAAGAAGACTACACCAATCGTAGAGTACGGTCTCCCCCAACGTGCCCTTCGCCATGCAGCTCTTTAATGATTTGAAAGCGGAGGCTGGAATTAGGGATACATAATTGATTTTCCTTAAAAAGAAAATCGTCGTGCACAAGAACTTCTGACCGCTTCCCAAGTTGAACATCCTGCAAAATAACAGAAAAATACGGATCTGTTGTGAGTTATTCCATGAGACTATCTAGCCCGGGTACAACAACTCTCATAGAAACAAGTAGGTTACTCCTTCTACTTAAGGCATCCGCCACCCGATTTGAAATTCCAGACTTATGCTTTACAACAAAAGTGAACTTTTCCAAGAAAGCCATCCACCGAGCATGCTCATGTGATACTTTATCTTGACTGCGGATATGCCTCAACGAATCATGGTCTATAAACAAAACAAACTTCTTGTGAAACAAATAATGTCACCACTGTTTCACAGCCTGGACCACCGCATAAAATTCAACATGATAAGTGCTATAACACAACTTTAGCCCAGTCAACTTCTCACTGAAATAGGAAACTAGAATTGGCGCTGTTGTAAGATTTTCCCTGATTAACTGAAAAGCTGATTCTGCCTCCTCACTCCATATAAAAGTCTTCCCTCTCATGTAGTCAGTCACTGGAGCCATAAGGGAACTGAAATTCCGAATGAACTGTCTATAAAATGAAGCAAGACCATGGAAACTACGTATTTCAGTTATGGTAGTTGGAGTTGGCCATTGCTTAACAACCGCTACTTTTGATTCAGAGTTGGCCATTGCTTAACAGCCGCTACTTTTGATTCATACACCTGTATGCCGTCACCAGAAACAACATACCCCAAAAACAAGACCTTAGGGACCACGAAGACACACTTCTTCTTGGCTGCATACAAGTTATCCCTACGGAGCAAGGTCAAAACCTATCGTACATGCTTCACATGCTCATTAAAATCAGGGCAATAAATAAGGACATCATCAAAATAGACCACCACAAATTTACCAATAAAGGGCCTAAACAACTCACTCGAGGTTTAGTTGTTTAGTTGTTGTTTTAATGTATATCTTATATATTTAATATGAAATTAACTATAAACTAAGTATAAAAGTATAATTTAAGTATTGGAAATCTAAGATTAAGTATTTGCATGTATAACATGTATAAGAATATATGTGTTTACGATCGTTTGCGCATAGAACAACATGTGTTTATGTGAACGATGGATATGTATCAAACACGTGAATAATTAAATGTAAAACGAGGGCATATAATAAATGTATAATTTGAATAAGAGAACCAAGTTTTATTACTAGTAAAGCGTCAGATTATAGTGATTAGCAACGATATAGGATTTCGAAAGAATACGAGTTTCCATAAATGGAATACAAGGCGAGCTTTCTAAATAAAGGAAGTTATAAAAAGCGAGGCGTTACAGGTTTGAATTCCGAGGACGAACAGGAAGAGATACCAATGTAACGCCCTGGTTTTTCGTAACTTTCCTTAATTAGAAAACGTGTCTTGTATTTCTATTTTTGGAAGCTTGTTCCTTTTGTATTTCGTATTTCGTTTCAAACCATTGTAAATCCGAGACTTTGATCGTAATGAAATTCTATTTTTTTATATACATGCTTATACGTGTCGCAATACTTGGGTTATACGTTACCACTCTCGAATGCATACGCGCAACCGATACTCGACAGACTAGTATTAATACTTAGTCTATAGTCTCAATTGGTGTAGTTTGATACACTAAGGTTTGAATGAATTCTAAAATCACATTTTGTTGTATATTTTGTTATACTCCCAAAGGTATAGTTTGATATGCTCTCATATGTGATATTGTACAAAACAACGTATATTTTGATAATTACTAAAAGCATAGTTTAATATGTTATTTATAAAACCAAAGCATAGTTTAATATGTTATTTATAAAACCAAAGTATACTTTTGATATACTACTGAAAACTATTATTTTGACGACTAAAGTATATTTAATATACTATCTGTTTAACTATTTTGGAACTGGAATATATTTTAATATATTACTTATTTGACTTTCTTAAAACCAAAGTATATTTTTATGTATACTACAAACCTTTTTACCAAGACATATTTTATACAAACTCATTTTACTTAATTATTTATTTATGCATCTTTCTTTTATATCATCTGACTTCCTATCACTTGTTATATGATTTATAAAGAAAACATTTTTAAGTTCATGACTACTTTTTGTTAAACATTCTTTTTTAAACTTACAAGTCATGACCCCTGCATTAATAAAACCTATGTATCTCACAGGCATTTTTATGCTGACGTACCTATTTTTATCCATGTTTCAGGTGCTGCTATGTGATGATTGTTGATACATGCTATACATAGGATGGACTCGTGCCTTAGCAACTTTAAAACTTGAAAGACAATAATTGTATTTATTTGAGTTGTAATAAAACAATGTGTTCAATAATGCAATAAAACGAAATTATTTAATCCATGGTTGTGAAACAATGATTCTGTTAGAACGCTCCCCGACGTTTCCGCCACGTTTTGTTGTTTTACGTGGTCGGGGTGTGACAGGTCACGCGCCGCCGCCATACGGTTTCTGATCTGGACAATCTTTTCTGAAGCCTCGAGTACAAGCTCCGGGCCTATGATCTGGCTGTCACCCACCTCAGCCCAGCAGAGAGGTGAACGACATTTTCGCCCGTACAAGGCTTCGAATGGAGCTGCCTGGATACTGGTATGGTAGCTATTGTTGTAAGAAAACTCTATCAAAGGCAAGTGTTTCTCCCAACCTTTGCCAAAATCAATCACGCACGCCCACAACATGTCTTCTAGTGTCTGGATGGTCCGCTCACTTTGACCATCCATCTGTGGGTGATAAGCAGTACTCATGTCGAGGCGTGAGCCAAACGATTTGTGCATCGACTGCCACAAATCTGAGATGAAACGTGGGTCACGATCAGAGATAATAGAGGTCGGCACCCCGTGCCTAGAAACCACTTCCTTAAGATAGATAGCAGCTAGCTGTGAGAACTTATCCGTTTCCTTGATTGCTAGAAAGTGCACTGACTTCGTGAGACGATCAACGATCACCCAAATGGTATCGTTTCTGCTTTGAGTTCTCGGCAAACATGTGACAAAATCCATAGCAATTTGCTCCCACTTCCACATGGGTATTTCGGGTTGCTGAAGCAGGCCGGACGGTTTCTGATATTCCACTTTAACTTTAGCACAAGTTATACACTTACTCACATAAGTCGCGATGTGAGCTTTCATCTTCGGCCACCAATACAAAACCTTGAGGTCCTAATACATCTTATCCGAACCTGGGTGAACAGAGTATCGAGACTTGTGTGCTTCGTCCATCACAAGTTCTCTAACATTTCCAAACAAAGGGATCCATATTCGTTCCATGCAATAGAGAATACCATCAGATCTCTCTACCAATCGTTTCTCCATGCCCCTTAAGTACCCTGCTTCAATGTTTTCCTCTTTCAACGCTTTGGTTTGTGCAGAACGAATCTGGTCAGGCAAATTAGAATGAATGGTGAGCTGCAAGGTGCGAACACGTTTGGGTTTCGATTCCTTTCGACTAAGGGCATCAGTTACCACGTTGGCCTTACCTGGATGATACTTGATGGCACAGTCGTAGTCGTTTAAAATTTCTACCCAGCGACGCTGTCGCATACTCAAATACTTCTGGCCAAAAATATGCTGAAGGCTCCTGTGGTCGGTATAAATAGTGCATTTAGTACCGTACAGGTAATACCTCCAGATTTTGAGCGCAAACACCACGGCTCCCAACTCTAAGTCGTGTGTCGTATAACTCCTCTCATGAACCTTCAACTGTCGCGAGGCGTAGGCTATCACCTTCTCGCGTTGCATCAACACGCAACCGAGACCCTGAATGGAAGCATCACAATATACCACAAAATCTTCTGTTCCTTCAGGTAGAGACAAAATCGGCGCACTGCAGAGTTTCTGTTTCAGCAACTGGAAAGCATCCTCTTGTTTCGTTCCCAATGAGTATACCACGCCCTTTTGTGTTAACGAGGTAAGAGGTTGAGCAATCTTCGAGAAGTCTTTAATAAATCTGCGATAGTACCCAGCGAGACCAAGAAATTGTCGCACCTCTGAAGGAGTCTTCGGTGCCGCCCAATTCCTTATAGCATCAATTTTTGCAGGATCCACGTGTATTCCTGATTCATTCACAATGTGGCCAAGGAAGTGTACCTCTCGAATCCAGAAGTCACACTTAAAGAATTTCGCGTAGAGTTGCTCCTTCCTCAGAAGCTCCAAGATGAGACGCAAGTGCCGCTCGTGATCTTCCTTGCTCTTTCAATAGATTAGAATGTCGTCGATAAACACGATAACGAAGTCGTCGAGATACGGTTTGCATACACGGTTCATAAGGTTCATGAAAACCGCTGGCGCGTTCGTCAACCCAAACGGCATAACTAAAAACTCATAATGCCCATACCGCGTTCGAAAAGTTGTTTTAGGAACATCCTCCTCTCAGACTCTCATCTGATGATAGCCCGATCTTAAGTCGATCTTCGAGTAAAAACTGGACCCTTGCAACTGGTCAAATAAGTCGTCAATGCGTGGCAAAGGGTAGCGGTTCTTGACAGTCACCTTGTTAAGTTCCCGATAATCTATGCACATACGAAAAGACCCGTCTTTCTTCTTTACAAACAAAACTGGGGCTCCCCAAGGCAAAGAACTGGGTCGAATAAAACCCTTGTCCAATAAATCTTGCAGTTGATTAGACAACTCCTGCAACTCTCCAGGTGCTAAACGATAAGGAGCACGAGCAATTGGAGCCGCTCCTGGTGCAAGATCAATATGAAATTCCACTTGACGGTGAGGAGGTAAACCAGGTAGTTCCTCATGAAATACATCGGGGAATTCACGAACAACTGGCAGGTCTTCGATCTTTCTCTCTTCCGACGGAGTATCAGTAACAAGTGCTAGAATAGCAGGATGCCCCTTTCGTAGACACTTTTGCGCTTGCATAGCTGAGATGATACCAACCATCACCCCACTACGATGCCCTTGAACCGATAAAGACTCTCCACTGGGGAGAGGAATACGTACGATCTTCTCTTTACATAGAATCTCAGCCTGATGCTTAGACAACCAATCCATACGAACCACTACATCAAAACTACCGAGGGTAACAGGAAGGAGGTCAATGTCAAGCACTTGGCCCACAAGATCTAATTTACATCCAAAAAGGACATGCGAAGCTTCAATTGTTTTTCCATCGGCTAATTCTACTACATGCTTAGCTTCTAGAGGTGTTGGAGCTAACCCTAATCGTTGACTGAACTCTAGGGACACATAACTCCAATCGGCACCGGAATCAAATAATACAGAAGCAAAGAGGTTGTTCACAGAAAACGTACCAGTCATGACATTTCCCTCGTTCCTAGCATCACCAGCACCAATTGTAAATACCCTACCACGAGCACCATTGCCCCCGTTGTTGCCATTGTTGTTGTTGTTTCCAACATTGTTGTTGTTATTCTAACGATTGTTGTCATTGGCATTCTGATTCAGTTGAGGGCAATCCCGCTTAATGTGACATTCGTCCCCACACTGGAAACACCCTTCCTTAAGCCTTGATTCTGACGGAGCTCTACAGTCTTTTGCCTCATGACCTACCTTTTTGTACCTACGGCAAGCCCGGACACACTGTCCATGGTGATGATAACCACACTTGTTGCACTTTGGCTTCTTACCAACGTAGGTGCCTGGACTCTGATTGCTGCCCTGGCCTTGGTTAACTGAGGACGACGGACTGAAACTACGATTGTTGCTGTTGTCAGGCCTTTTCTGAGATTGACTGGCACTGGTTACTTTGTCAGCATCATTCCATTTACGCTTATTATCACTAGCAGGTGTGGTAGCGGTAGCAGCAGGGGTAGTAGCAGAAACACGTGGCGGTAACGCACCACGCTCGACCTCTGGGTCAGTAATCTTGTGTGCTAAGCGGATGATCTGAGGCAGATTGTCGAGGTTTGCAGTAGTGACAAAACTCTTTACTGAAGGTGCTAAGCCCTTGATGTACAGCTCGATTCTTCGAGATGGAGGCCGAGACAAATTTGGGCAAATGTTTGCTAGCTCATGTGACCTCTTTATGAATGCTTCAATTTCAGACCCCTCCATCTTCAGATTGTAGTACTCGTTCTCAAGTTTCTGAATCTCATCATGTCGCAACCCCCGATCCCTTATCTGTCCCGGGAACGGGCGGACGCGAACTCAGTAGTGGTGGTATCAGCTTGTTAATTTGGCAGCGGAAATTACATCAGGACCGTAGTTAGGAAATGTTTATCAGAGTAAAACCACCATATTTAATATTAATAATTACATGGGCAAAACCCAAGTTTCTTATTACAATACGTTTATAGGGATAAACCCTATTTTATTGAATTTAAAACATCGTCTTTTAGGTAACTTTTATAGCCACATTTTTCCCAAGCCTTTAGTGCTCTCCAGCTGGCTTTTTACTAATTGGCTGTCACATTGTGTTACCTGAAACTCGTTTTAAAAACATTAGCCAATGGGAAATACTGGTAAGTGAATCCCAGTTTAATCAAGAAACATTTTATTAATTAAAACAGTATTGAGAGCGATCACATTGTTTATGTCTACACAATTACTCATTCAGTATTGTCAATCCTAACTTGTGGGTCATATTACACATTGGCTAACTCGTCGTCCAATGGTAACGTACTGTCATCCCCGACTTACTACACGCAGTAGTATATTTTGTATACAAAACCCCAACATACTGGCAGTAATTGAAGAACTACAAAGACTCAATCACTGCTTAATTACATTATTAAGCATTTAAGGTTTTGTAAAAGAGTTCACAAAAAGGTTACAAAAAGCGGATAAACTCACATTACTATCTTAAACTTCGCGTAAGGGTTTCCTGGGAATAATCTATAATTTTCACAAATGTACATAGGTTAGTATCATAACCCTTTGAAAATATTAATGATACCCTCCCCGAGACGGCATTCCAACAACTACGTCGGGCAGAACCACGACAGTTGTTACGGAACCCTAAATCAATCGGGCAGCATATCTATTATGAAACTGGGGTTATAATACTTACAACGGGGTAGAACCTTGCTAATTATGGGATATAATACTCGCGTATTATCTCTACTACTTCAGAATTCATTTTAGAAAGAAAAGATGTGAGCGACGGAAATGAAATCCCGAGGCCTCCTTATATAGTTACTAAATCTCGTCCTCTCGTGGCCCGCGTAAGGGTAGGAAAAGTCTTACGCGGCCCGCGTCAACATCCGGTCAACGCGTAGCTTATCCGGGTCATCTACTAGGCTCGACACGATGATGACACGTGTCGGCCTGGGGTGTCTCCGCGTTGTTGTTCTCTCGTGGCCCGCGTACACTTAACATAGGTCTTACGGGGCCTGCTTGAACTTAAGAAAACCAAAGGAATCCGGTTCTAACCTTGATACCGCCCACGTAAGGGTTTGAGGTGGGTCTACACGGCCCGCCTTAGCCCTAGATTTCAATTTTTATTTATTTTAAATACTATTTAATGTATTTCGGGCTCAGTTTTCACATACGGGGTGTATTTAAAGACATACTGAGACATTTTTAAATATAATAGAGTGTCGGAAATATTATGAGAGTGTCGGTTTTACTGAGGGTTGTTACATTCTCCCCATCTTGTTTTTAGAGCTCGTCCTCGAGATCTATTGGAACAAATGCGGATATTTCCTTTGCATTTCAGATTCAAGCTCCCATGTGTACTCAGGTCCTCTTTTGGAGTCCCACTTTACTTTGACCAGAACTAATCTCTTATGCTTAAGATTCTTGACTTTCCTGTCTTCAATCTGTAGAGGCCTTTCTACAAACTTGAGTTGTTCATTTACCTCTATATCCTTAAGAGGTACTATTAGCGATTTATCAGCTAAGCACTTTTTGAGATTAGATATATGAAATATATCATGTATTCCTGCCATTTCCTCTGGCAGTTGTAGCTGATAGGCTACATGTCCTATTCTTCTAATAATCTCAAAAGGTCCAATATACCTGGGACTTAGCTTTCCCCTTTTTATTAATCTTACTACTCCTTTCCAAGGAGAGACCTTCAATAATACTTTGTCCCCTACTTGAAACTCCAATGGCTTGCGTCGGTTATCGGCATAGCTCTTATGTCGGTCACCTGCTGCTTTCAGTCGTTCTTTGACTTGAATAATCTTGTCGGTTGTTTCTTGTACTATTTCAGGTCCAGATAGTTGCTTTTCCCCAATTTCTGCCCAACAGACTGGGGTTCGGCACTTTCGTCCATAAAGTGCTTCGAATGGTACAACATTGATACTTGTGTGATAACTATTATTATAAGAAAATTCTATTAAAGGTAAGTGATCGTCCCAATTACCTCCGAAATCAATTACACAAGCTCTAAGCATGTCCTCCATTGTCTGAATTGTCCTTTCACTTTGTCCATCCGTTTGAGGGTGATAAGCTGTGCTCAATTTTAACTTGGTTCCCATTGCCTTTTGGAAACTTGACCAGAAATGAGAGGTAAATCGGCTATCTCTATCAGAAACAATTGATAAAGGAATGTCATGTAAAGAAACAATTTCATTTACATATAACTTAGCTAACTGTTCCATACTGAAAGTTTCTTTCATTGGTAGGAAATGAACTGACTTGGTTAGCCTATCTACAATCACCCAGATTGTATCATTTCCTTTCTTAGTTTTGGGTAACTTAGTAACAAAATCCATTGTTATCAATTCCCATTTCCACACTGGCATTTCTAATTGTTGTAGAAATCCTGAGGGTTTCTGGTGTTCAGCTTTGACTTGTGAACAAGTTAAACATTTAGAAACATAGGCTGCTATGTCCTTTTTCATTCCTATCCACCAAAAATTCTTCCTTAAATCCTGGTACATTTTATCATTTCCTGGGTGCATCGTATACTTGGACTTATGGGTTTCTTCTAATATATGATGACGTAGGTTTCCTAATTTAGGTATCCACATTCTTTTCTTATGGAATCTCCAAATTCCATCTGTTCCTTGTTCTAATTCTTTTAGCATACCTTTTAATTTTTCAGTATCATCCTTGATTACTGATTCTTGTGCTTTTCTTATCTGATCATTTAAATCTACTTGTAGATTTAATTTGAGAGAACGTACCCTTTTTGGCTTTTCATGATATTTTCGGCTTAAAGCATCTGCCACTACATTTGCTTTTCCTTCATGATACTGGATATCACAATCATAGTCACTAAGCATCTCCATCCAGCGTCTTTGTCTCATATTTAATTCTTTTTGCTTGAAAATATACCTTAAACTCTTATGATCAGTGAATATGGTAAACTTACTACCATAAAGGTAATGTCTCCAAATCTTAAGAGCAAAAATTATAGCTCCTAACTCTAAATCATGGGTTGAATAATTCTCTTCATGATTCTTAAGTTGTCTAGAGGCGTAAGCTATAACCTTTTGACGTTGCATCAATACACATCCATAACCTAATTTAGAAGCGTCACAATAGACTATAAAATCTTCAGCTCCTTCTGGTAATGCTAGTATGGGTGTATGGGTTAATTTATGCTTAAGGATTCTAAATGCTTCTTCTTGTTTTAATCCCCATTCAAACTTAACAGATTTACAAGTTAGCTTAGTTAAAGGAATGGCTATTCTAGAAAAATCTCGAATAAACCTTCTATAATAACCGGCCAATCCTAAGAAACTTCTGACCTCGGTTGGTGACTCAGGGGTTTTCCATTTAGTAATCGCCTCGATTTTTGTGGGTTCCACATGAATTCCTTCATGATTAACTAAATGTCCAAGAAATTGTACCTGTTCTAGCCAAAATTCACACTTAGAAAATTTAGCATAAAGCTTTTCTTTTCTTAATAAACTTAAAAGTGCGTGCAAATGCTTTGCATGGTCTTCTTTATTCTTAGAGTAAATGAGAATATCATCTATGAAGACAATTATGAATTTATCCAAATATGGCTTACATATTCGGTTCATCATGTCCATAAATGCAGCTGGGGCATTGGTTAAACCAAATGGCATGACAGTAAATTCATAATGACCATACCTTGTTCTGAATGCGGTTTTAGGAATATCCTCTTCCTGTACCTTTAATTGATGATATCCTGACCTTAAATCGATTTTAGAGAAAAATTGAGCTCCTTGCAGTTGATCGAACAGATCATCGATTCTTGGTAATGGGTACCGATTCTTAATCGTGACTTTGTTCAATTCACGGTAGTCAATGCACATACGCATTGATCCGTCTTTCTTTTTAACAAACAGTATTGGCGCTCCACATGGCGATGAGCTTGGCTGTATAAATCCTTTTTTCTAACAATTCGTCTAATTGTTTCTTCAATTCTTGCATTTCTGCAGGTGCCAAACGGTAAGGTGCTTTGGTAATCGGTGACGTTCCTGGTATTAAATGGATTCTGAATTCGACTTCTCTATCTGGAGGTTGCCCTGCTTCTGGAAATACATCTGAAAATTGAGATTCTACTGGAATATCTTTTAAATCCTTTCCTTTAGTGTTAGTGATTATGGAAATCAAATACACTAAAGATCCTTTTCTTATGTAACTTGCAGTTTTCATCACAGAGATGAATTTTGTAGTTCTAGATGGTTTATCTACTTTAATTGTGATCGTTTTACCTTTTGGTGAATTTACTTGGATTGACTTTTGATCACATAAAATACTGGCTTTATTGGCTATTAACCAATCCATTCCTAAAACAACATCAAATCTTGCCAGATTCATGGGATAAAGGTTTGCAATAAATTTCTATGCTTGCTCCCTGCAAGATTTCAGAAATCCTAACGGTTTCTCCATTAGTTGTCTCTACTAAACATTCTAGTGGTAGTTTAGTTAATGACTAATTTAGAAATTTGCAAAATGATGTATTAATAAAACTTTGGTTAGCACCAGAGTCAAATAATACTTTAGCAAAAATATCATTAACTAAAAACGTACCAGCGATGACATCTGGAATCATTTTGGCTTCATCTGCAGTTAGAACAAATGCTCTAGCATTTTGAGTATTCTTGTTGTTTGCAGCTGGGGCTAGTTTTGGACAATTAAGCTTGATATGACCTTGTTCTCATCAGTTTTAACATATCCTGTTGTTACCTTTCTTCCTACAGTTTTCTTCCTTGTGTCCCGATATTTTGCAAAAGTTACAGTATATGGAGCATTTTCCTGAATGCTTTCTTTTGCAATTTCTACAGTAGGGTGTAGAGGTAGAACCTATATTTCTCCCACGATTAGAATTTCCAGAACGAAATTCTTGTGTGAGCTTCTGGGTTAGGTTCCTTCTTTGGTCTTCTTCTCGGGTACGGACTAATTCATCTGTCAAGGTATTTGCTAGTTCTACAGCTTCTTCTATAGTTTGAGGTCTAGCTGCCTTGACTATGTGTCTTATTTCTCCAATTAATCCCCAGATATAACGGGAGATTAACACTGGTTCTGGAGAAGCAAGAGTTGGCACTATTCTAGCATATTCGAAGAATATTTTAGTGTACCCCTTACTATCCACACCAGTCATCCTAAGGTTTAGGAATTTGTTTGCTATCTGTTCCTTCTCATTAGGTGGGCAGAATTTCCTTTCTACCTTGTTCTTAAATTCTTCCCATTCCATATTGTAGGTTCTATCACTTCCTCTTGATTGGAGGATAGTGTTCCACCATTCTAGTGCTGAATTCTTAAATAGATTAGAAGCAAACAATATCTTATCTTCTTCAGCACACTTGCTTATTCTTAAGACTGCCTCAGTCTTCTCTATCCAGCGTAGAGTTGCAATGGCCCCTTCGTTGCCCGAGAATTCCATTGGTTTACAAGACCAGAATTCTTTATAAGAACGACCCTAAGACACGGTTCTTCTCCTTTTGGGAATAGGCATTTGAAGTACGGGTCCATTGTTCACGCAGTTTTCTGGTTCAATTGGTCGCTTACTACTATGCTTACTTTTATTATTCGCTTCTTGAATAGTTTGAATAATGAATGGCATTGCATCTATGATTCCTTGTGCCACTATATGTTGAACAACACTATTATCCATTTGGTTTCCATTGTTATTGATGTTTGGATTCTCATTAACAACGTTAATGTTACTCTGGTTATCGTTATTCAGATTTCCTTGATTTCCGTCATCGGCCATCTGAATTTTAAACATTTACCAATCATTAACATCACAAAATAATATTGATATAGTTAATCATATGACACGCAATCTAGCCAAAAACGTCGATCATTGCGACTTTTACTCTATTTCCATATACTATTATGCATCTATTACATACTAGTACTGAAATAAAAATTACAATACCAACAGAAATAGAATCACACTAATAGTAATAGGCATCCGTACACACATATTTTATTTTTATTTTATTATATTATATTATTATTACTATTATTGTTTCCTCCATCACATCATGGATATGGATTTATTCAAAAATTCATATTGCGTTCATCGTATTTCCATACGAGACGCTCTCTCACTGCTTTCTAAAATTTCCTCACCGAAGGTCCTAAGTTCTTGCACGTTTTCTGCACTCATTGGCGGTGCAGGTTCTAGGACTGGGTTTGGAATCTGGGGTGCGGGTTCCTGATATGGGGGTGAAAGTGACTGAAATCGGTAAGGATCTTCTAAGATCTCCCTTATATAGTTATCATGGTAATAGGGATCTAAAGGGTCCATACCTGGATAGGCTCCTATGTTCTGTATGGGTGTGTCTTCATGTATCGGGTAACGTTGCACAAAGTCCCTATTATCGTCCCACCAGGGGTCGTAATTTGGGTCTAGGGGATTTGGTGCAGGTACCCTAGGGATTTCTTCTGGGTTGAAATCATGCATCTCCACTTGGTTTTCAGGGTTTTCTATCTCCATGGGTTGGTCTGGGATTTGTGGTTGTGGGGCTACTAGTTGTTCCAGACTTGGGTCAGCAGCAGTTGTAGCTAAGATGTGGAAATTAGCTAGGCTTCTATTAAGCATATCCTGTGTATGGGCATCTGACTTTCGCTTAGCGGCTGCTAAAACTCTTTGCTGTTGCAACTTTCGCATTCTTTTCCTACGTGCAAAGGCTTCCTTACTGAACCATCCTCGTTTCTTATGAGGGAATGGCTCTTCTGACTGAACTTTAAAAGCAAACATTCCTTCTTCCTGATTAGCAGAATACCCAGAAAGGGCAGGCTGTGAAGAGGTACCTTCACTCCTAGGTGAATCAGACAACTGACGACTCATGTCTGAGGGTCCTTGATCACTCATACTGTAAACTAACAAATAGTCAAATAACACATAACAAATAAATATAGTTATGCACGTATTTCCATAATTTATTTCCTAACACAAAATTTAGAATTTAAGTGTCTGCAGAACACTTCTTTGGCTCAGACCAGTGGCTAGGCTCTGATACCACCTTCTTTCGCAACCCCCGATCCCTTATCTGTCCCGGGAACGGGCGGACGCGAACTCAGTAGTGGTGGTATCAGCTTGTTAATTTGGCAGCGGAAATTACATCAGGACCGTAGTTAGGAAATGTTTATCAGAGTAAAACCACCATATTTAAAATTAATAATTACATGGGCAAAACCCAAGTTTCTTATTACAATACATTTATAGGGATAAACCCTATTTTATTGAATTTAAAACATCATCTTTTAGGTAACTTTTATAGCCACATTTTTCCCAAGCCTTTAGTGCTCTCCAGCTGGCTTTTAGGTAACTTTTATAGCCACATTTTTCAAAACTAAGGACCGAATTCATGATATTGACATATCACGTGAAACATCAACAATTGGTATAATATGACATTCCTTTTAACTAAAATTTTGACAAGGTTTCTTATGCAACCCTATTTAACATATACTTTATAGTGGGACGACCATACCCACGCTTCGCAGCGTGCTGTTAATCGGTA
The DNA here is from genome assembly GCA_030545235.1 of Helianthus tuberosus. NCBI lineage: Eukaryota > Viridiplantae > Streptophyta > Magnoliopsida > Asterales > Asteraceae > Helianthus > Helianthus tuberosus. The sequence continues at coordinate 60,188,660 of CM060444.1, read as the reverse complement.
TCGACATTCGGTATAGCAATGAAAGAGATATGTTAAAGAAGACATCGATACGCGCTTCACATCAGTAAAAAAAATGAATATCGGTACCAGGGGCGGTATCGGTATTTTTTTTAAAAACTAGTAGAACCAGTATGTTAAATTTTTCAAGGACCCCATAAAATAAAATAGTTAGAGATGGTGCGGGGGTAAATCCCCTTGTGTTCCAACAAATAGATCCCAAGTTCAAGTCTTACATGTCCTTCTTTTTAGTTTATTCTTTTCCATCAAAATTAAACTAGTGTTTTAAAATTGCACAACTACACATTGACCCTCTAATTTGCTTCTGTAAAATCATAAATTGAATGTCCCCGAATGATTTATTTCACATTTGATTACCAACTAATACTTCCAACATATAGTGGCGTTTATAAAAAAAAGAGTAAACTTCCGTTTTGCTCCCTGTGGTTTGGTCATTTTAACGGTTTTGCTCCAATAGTTTAAAAATAGCCATTTTCCTCCCTGATCTTTCGAGTTTGTCGCCAGTTTCCTCCCTGATGGAGTTAGAGGCTGGGAGCAAAATGAAGATAAGTTAGAAAAATCAGGGAGGAAAATGGCTATTTTTAAACTATTGGAGCAAAACTGTTAAAATGACTAAACCACAGGGAGCAAAACGGAAGTTACTCTAAAAAAAACTTAAACAAAAATTTGAAGTTATGTGAAGTAATTGTGTTATTTAGGTAGCTATGGTTCCAAGCAACTTATTAATCAGTACTATTTGATAACTTGATGCTTAAAAATGTAGTGGTTTCATGTCCACTAAATGCTTCTATGTTATTTTCTAGCCCCGATCTGACCCAACTACGATGACCGACCCGAAAATTTTAATGTTTGGTTGTGAAAAATTCTTACACAAAAAATGGACCCCATTGAAAAAAATCATGGGTCCGCCAGTATCAGTTCGTTTCGTTGCGGTATCGACTCGCTATAGGTTATTGTCACACCCCGATATTTTAACCACAAACCGGTGGGCCCGGTGGGGAGTATCGTGACGTAGTTGATATCATCATAGTCAATTAAACACAGTTATAGCACAGTGGAAGGCTTGGAAGGTAAAATTACTATTACAACCCGATTGTTCAAAGTACGAATAAAAGAATATACAGACGGTAGTAAAAGAAAGGATCCATAGGCGGATCTAAATAAGATACAAAACAAGTTCAACAGACATAAGGCATTATGGACTTGCAAGATCCTCTACTTAACGCCCAGAAACTCCCAGCCTATTACGTGTAGTACCTGTCACTTAGTCTTTTGGAAATACGTCAGTTTACACTGGTAAATACAATTGACCGACTCTTTTGAAAAGTGTTTATGAAAATTGGTTTAGGTGCACAAGCATAAAAATCTTTTATAACTTGGGACAATCATATTTATAATCTTGTATACAGGTTTACATGTTTGTCATACATTTAGGGCCAGGTATAGAAGCCGAGACATGATTAACCGACACACTACTAATATAAACCCACAAGGAGTTATCCCCAACAATGTGGGTATATCTTTTTACATACGCAACTGTCAGGTGTATGCCTACACCCCGTGCTTAAGTCGTGGCCATTTGCAATTAAATGAGCCGAGGATATCCAGGACACGGTCGTATTAACCCCCAATGTTTATGTTATCAAACAAAACGGATTAAAACGGGTTATATGGATTTATTAATCACAATCCGACCAAATGATCCCATACCCGACCAAGTGGTAATATTTTACCGTATCCCAAGCCCGTATAAGGGAAAATAAGTTAAAAGTAATTACCTGAGTTTCTAAATGCAAGATCTATCTACTCAGTCGTATAATGTACTTAGACTTGTGAAGGTAGCTTTTACCGGGGCTCCCTAATCTGGAACGAAGGTTTTATTAACCTATTAGAATACTAACGGGTCTTATTTAAGTCGTAGACCTAGACCGGTTAGTTTAAAGAAAGATTTACGGTATGAAACGCTAGATTAAGAAATGACCGGAATGGAATGTAATTTAGACCCAAAAAGTATGGAGACTTGTATTATATGGGTAAACTAAATACATTCTGGATTTTGAAGTCCAAATGATAAGCTTAAACCCGTTTCAGTTAATTTATGCAAACTAGTTACATAAACCGAACCAAACGCGTATAAGCATAAACATGTAACCGGATGAGTCATATACTAGCTCCATATGTTATTATGCTTAAAATATGTCATGATATCGGTGGGATATCAACATGTTTGCCCATAAAGGTTTTAAAACCGAATTTAGCCTCATGAGGGCATTTTGGTCATTTTAAAGATTTATAAAAGGGATTTATATGTAAACTGAAGTTCTGGTCATAAACATTCTGTAAAAATATTTAATTTATGTTATTATAACAATAGTATATCATACATATGTGTGGTTTATAATTTATGGCCAAACTATGCACCGTATGGGCATTTTGGTCATTTCACACATAGTTTTTAAGGACTTATTCGGGATTCTGAGTTCATGACTTAAACCTACTGTAAAAATATTAAAAATGGTTTATAAATTCAGTAGGTAACAAGTCTTGGGGTGCTAAGTATGGTTTAAAACCATACTATGCACCTATTTAGCGTAAAAGTCGACAAATGACAATTTTTTCGATGTTTAGTAAATTCTGAGGTTATGACCAGTTTTGAATGGTAAAAATATTTTATTTGTCAAAATATATCAGTAACAAAAAGGTTTTTGCATGTTAATTATATTTAAAAGCCAATTTATATGTGAAAAGGGCATTATCGTCATTTAATAACTTCATGCAAGAAGTCTAAGTTAAACTCAGAATATAATCTATTTAAATATCCCAAATAATTCCAAATATGATATCATATCAGTAGGTAGTGATTTTTTATGTTTAATTATGTTAAAAACTCATTTTATGTGAAAAAGGGTATTTTAGTCCTTTTAAAGGTTATATTTTGATTAATTAAGCAAACTTGGTTTATGACCAGTTTATAAATGTTAAAATATACTAAACATGTTAATATATCAGAATGTAATTCATTTGCATGCTTAGTTATGTTTAAAATCTCATTTTTGAATAAAAGGGCATAATAGTCAAGTTAAAGCATAATAACGGAATCAAGTAAATAAACTCAGATTATTAGATGACCAAATAGTATAACCTCAAAGGGTTATACTACTACATAATATGGTCACAAAGGAACCTTGATACATAAAGGAATGAAGCTAATCCGGGTCAGAACTGAAAGTCAAAGCAAAAGTCAAGCTTTTGCGACTTTCGGTTGCGAACCGAGCCTAAACTTAGAATTGTTGGGTTGAACATGTTTAGACATGTTCTAATAATGTTTACCAAGTTATTAAAGTGATAAAACATATTTCATAGCTTCTACATTATCAGATTTGAATTTATTTAAAAACTGACCCGTTTGACTTTTTATGTTAATTACTTTGACCCAACAATTAACTAAGTAAACGTGGTAATTAGGAGGTGCCCTTTTGAGGGATTAAAACCTACCTAATTATGATCACGTAGCCATATTCGCCTCAAACAATGGCTGAAAATTTTAGGTCTAAACCGAAAATCAAATCCGATTAGCGGCAACTTTGACTTTTGGCTTTTAAATGCATAAAAACCGAACTAGTGGCTAAGGACACTTACAACAGGTCCTAGCATGAAAACTTGACTAAGGGGGAGCTTCCTTTTGATCAGGAACCTCAGAGAAGAAGTAGAGAAGTAATTTTTTTTTGAAGGTGCAAGTATGAATGGCAACATGGAGGTCCTATTTTGTAACACCTCGGAAAAACCCGTCCAATATAATAAAGACACGTGTCATGAAATTTAAAGCGTGTTATAAACCTGGATCTTGATAAAAGATAACCGGAGGAATTAGAAGTGTCAACATGTTAATTTATACCTCTGAGTGACCTTTTAACATTTCCAATTCTTGGTAAAACAATGTTATACTTTCAAGAAATGTCTGTTAAAGAATTCCAAGGTAACTAAATTAAACCTTGTGAGAAATAATTAAATTGTCAAGTAAATAATCATATGCCAATAACGACAATTTTACATTCATTATCCTTTCCAAAAGACTCCAAGGCAACACCATTGCATGGCAACACTTTCAAGATTGACCAGACCTGATCAAGTGGACCCATTGTGTTGATAATGACTAAAGATGCGAGTTATAAAAGATTGCATGGTCAAATGTTAGAAGTTCACAAGATTTTGTCTTCTGACAAGGCTTACGGGCCGCAAAGGGTATGCCTTACGGACCGTAAGGCATCATATCTGGGCGATAAAAATTTAAATTAGGATACGGACCGCAAAGCCTAAGGCTTACGGTCCGTAAGACCTGTAACTGGGCAGAAACTTGGACAGCTGCCTGTCCAGCCGGTTCCACCGCCATTGCATGGTGGTTTTCGATTTCAGGGACTGAGCCAACAGTATTTCATGCATAGGGGACACCTGGGATGATCAGGAAACATGTGTAGACCTTGTTGGAATGATCTTGTGTATTTGAAATCACTATATAAAGAACTTGAGTTGCAACATTTTTCTTGCTCATTTGAAAGCATTTCCCCAAGCAAGATTTCTTAAGCTTCTAATTCGTGCTAAGAGCCTTTGTAAGCATTCTTAGCTTCTCTAATTCATGTTTTATTAGTCTAATGACCAAAAGTCAAAGCCATCGTAATTAAGCTTTGACTTAGTGATTAATCACTAATGGTCCAGTCATTTCTCGAATTGAGAGTGGCTATAAGTTGGTAATTAGGTGGGTAATAAACCCTTAAAAGGGCACCCTCTGATTTCCAATGTAACTAGGTCAATTGTCGGGTCAAACTTAATTATAAAAAGTCAATAGAAAGCTATTTTGCAAATAAACACATAATTAACAATGTAGAAGACATGAAACCTGTTTTAACACTTGTATAACTTGGTAATTAATGTAAGAACATGTCTAAGCATGTTCAACCCGACAATATTGAGTTTAGGCTCGGTTCGGAACCGAAGGTCGCAAAAGTAGACTTTTGCTTTGACTTTCAGTTCTGACCCGATTTAGCTTAGTTTAGATATGCCTTAGAGTTCATTTAGGACCAGGTTATAGGTTAGTATAACCCTCTAAGGTTATACAACTTGGTTCCTAATTAATCTGATTCATTTGCATGTTTCCGTTAATTGCTTAAATGTTGACCATTATGCCCTTTTGACCTTAAAACGATATTTTTGAAAATGTGAGAGGACAGAAACCTTTGTTACTGATTTATAAACATGTCCTAAAAATTTGACATTAGTTTGAGGTCTAAATTAGGAGCTATGCTCAATATCGTAATTTGAAAGCTTTTTATTAATTAAACGGCATTATTTGCATAAAGCCTATCTAAACCTAAATTTAGACACCAAACTTTTAACCCACTGATGTAATATAATATTTTGGGATTTTTGAAGATTTTTATTTATTTTTAAACTGATCATGGCATAGGGTTCTTGCTTTGATTCGGTAATTGTCGGTTATACCCTTTTGCTAATAAAATGAGTTTTACATAACATTTTGATACCAAACTTTTTGCTACTGATTTTATATGATAAATAAAATATTTTGAACTTTATAAACTGATCAAAAACTCAGATTTCCTATTATAACCTGAAAATCGCTTAAAACCGACTTTTACACGTTTTAAACGCATAGTATGGGTTAAAAACTATTTTTGGCATATAAAACTTAATACCTACTGATGTTTTAAGTAATTTTTTATGTTTTAACAGTAAGATAAAGTTTTAAACTCAGACTTCCCATTTTTACCTTTAAAGCTTATGTGAAATGACCAAAATGCCCCTTCGGTGCATGGTTTGGTTATAAATGATAAATTTCACATATACGCAATACCTTACTGATATAACTTATTAAAATAAATATTTTCACTGATCATTTAAGACCAGAACCTCAGGTTAATATTTAACCTCTTTCATAATCCTTCAAATGATTAAAATACCCCTACGGGGCTTAAATTGATTTTAAATCCGTTTTGGGCATAATGGAAGGTATCTTACTGATATCACAACATATTTAAGGCATATTAACTTAGGAAACCTGTTCATGACTCATTTGCTTACCCGATATGATTTTATCGCGTTCGGTACGATTTATGTAACTGGTTTGCATAAAATAACCGAAACGGGTCAAACCTTATCATTTTCACTTCAAAATCCAGAATGTGATTAGTTTACCAATATTATAAAAGTCTTCATACTTGTCGGGTCTAAACCACATTCTAATCCGGTCTTCGCTTAATCATGCGTTTTGAACTATATACCTTTCTTTAAAACTAACCGGTCTAAGTTTAAACTTAAGTAAGACCCGTTAGGAAACTAATAGGTTAATTAAAACCTTCGTTCCAGATTTAGGAGACCAGTAAAAGATAATTGCACTTGCTGATTTGTACGGCTGGGATAAATTTGTATAATTTGCTCAGGTAAATACTTTTAACTTATTTTCCCTTATACGGGCTTGGGGTACGGTATATAAAATACCGCTTGGTCGGGTATTGAATTTTTAATCGTATGAAGGTTAAATTATTGAGATAACCCGTTTAATCTGTTTTGTTTATTCTAAGCCTTTGGGGGGTTAATGACCATGTCCTGGATATCCTCGGCTCATTCATTGAAATGGCCACGACTTAAGCACGGGGTGTAGGCATACACCTGCCGGTACGTATATAAAAAGATATAACCGCCTGTTCGAGAATAACTCGCCGCGGGGTTATATCATGTGGTGTGTCTATTAATCTTTAACCCGGTATTCAGCTCGGGCTACTGAACGCATAATAAACATGTAATTCTTTAACAAGTTTATTTTTAAATAATTATCCCAAGTTATAAAAGATTATTTTGTGCCTTGTGCATTCAAATCAATTTTCTTAAACATTTTCAAATTGAGTCGGTTAATTGTATTTACCAGTGTAAACTTACGTATTTTCCAAAAGGTTAAGTGCAGGTACTAGACGAAATAGGTTGGCTACTCCTAGCATCAATAAAGAGTCTTGCAAGCTTAGATGTTTATAAATCTGTTAAAGAATGTTCCTTTTAACTTTGATCCGCCTGTGGATCCCTTACAACCGTATTCGTAATAGTTGATATTACTTTCATTCGGTTTGTAATGTTTTTACCTTTCGACTTCCGCTGTGTATTAAACTGTGATAAATTGTCTATGATGATATCAACTACGTCACGATACTCCCCACCGGGTCCACTGGTAATACCCAAGTGTAAAAGGGATGATCAACAGTCGGGTGAAAAACCTAAGTGTAAAATTTGCAAGAAACGTCATCTAGGGAAATGCAGGTACGAATCGAAATCCCAATCGCAACCCAGGGCTTGTGGGATTTGTAAGTCAAATGAGCACAAGACGTTCGACTGCAAGAAGATAAAGGATGCGACATGCTATAACTGTAACGAGAAGGGGCACATCAAGTCCAACTGCCCAAAATATGCCAAGAAATCCGAAGAAGGCAAAAAGACCAATGCTAGGGTCTTTCAAATGAATGCACGGGAAGCAGTTCAGGATGATAACGTGATAACATGTACTTTCCTTATAAATGATGTTTATGCAAGGGTATTGTTTGATTCGGGTGCGGATAAGTCGTTTGTGGATGATAAATTTTGTAAGTTATTAAATCTGGCCGTTAGAACCTTAAGTATAAAATATAAAATAGAATTGGCCGATGATACCATAGAACCTGCTTCAACTGTGTTAGATGGATGTTTCATATCCATTAGGAACCACTCTTTTCCATTGTCTTTGCTTCCTTTGAAACTAGCTGGATTCGACATAGTAATAGGCATGGATTGGTTATCTCATAACCAAGCTCAGATCGTTTGTGACAAGAAACAAGCGGTTATCAAGACTCCGTATGGTGAGCCACTTACCATACAAGGAGATACTCAGTACGGGTTGCCTAAGCAAATGTCTATGCTTAAGGCATCAAGGTGTATGAAGAAAGGCTGTGTCATTTATATGGAATAAGTGACTATTGATGAACCAAAGCCCAAGATCGAAGACATTCCCATCATATCGGAATATCCAGACTTATTCCCTGAAGAACTACCTAGTTTACCACCAGATAGGCAAGTGGAGTTTAGAATTGACATTATACCTGGAGCAGCACCTGTTGCAAGAGCACCTTACCGGTTGGCTCCAACTGAGATGAAAGAGTTGAGAACTCAGTTGGATGATTTGTTGGCAAAAGGATTTATTAGACCTAGCTCATCTCCTTGGGGAGCGCCAATTCTGTTTGTGAAGAAGAAAGATGGCTCGATGCGTCTATGCATTGATTATCGAGAGCTGAACAAGGTTACAATCAGGAATAGATATCCATTGCCCAGGATCGACGATCTATTCGATCAGCTTCAAGGAGCCAGTTACTTCTCCAAGACTGATTTAAGGCCGGGATACCATCAACTGAAGGTTAGAGATGAAGATGTGCACAAGACTGCTTTCAGAACTCGCTATGGTCACTACGAGTTCTTAGTGATGCCGTTCGGGCTCACTAATGCACCAGCAATGTTCATGGATCTCATGAATCGCGTTTGCAAACCCTACTTGGACAAGTTTGTCATTGTCTTCATTGATGACATTCTTATTTATTCGAAAAATCAGGCTGATCATGAGAAGCATCTTCGTTGTATTCTTAAACTTCTTCAGCAAGAAAAGCTCTATGCCAAGTTTTCAAAGTGTGAATTTTGGCTTCTTGAAGTCCAATTCCTTGGACATGTGGTTAGTGAGCGTGGTATCCAGGTGGATCCCGCTAAAATTAAGGCTATCATGAATTGGCAAGAGCCAAGGAAGCCCACAGAGATTCGTAGCTTCTTGGGTCTGGCAGGATATTACATACGTTTTATTGAAAATTTCTCAAGAATTGCAGCACCCCTAACTTCGTTGACTAGGAAGAATATCAAGTTTGATTGGGGTCCTAAGCAACAAGAATCCTTTGAGATTCTTAAGCAGAAGTTGAGCAATGCTCCCGGGTTGACATTGCCAGAAGGCATTGAAGAATTCATGGTTTATTGTGACGCATCGCACACAGGGATGGGATGTGTGCTCATGCAAAAAGGCAAGGTTATTGCCTATGCTTCTCGACAATTAAAAGTGCACGAGAAGAATTACACCACCCACGACTTGGAGTTGGGTGTCGTTGTGTTTGCACTAAAACTATGGAGGCATTATTTATATGGTACCAAGTGTGTGATCTATTATGATCATAAAAGCCTTCAACACTTGTTCAACTAGAAGGATCTGAACATGAGACAGCGTCGATGGATGGAGACACTGAATGACTATGATTGTGAAATCCGATATCATCCAGGCAAGGCGAATGTGGTCGCCGACGCATTGAGCAGGAAGGAAAGAGTTAAGCCCATTAGAATCAATGCCAAGAGCATTGAATTGAAGAACAGCTTAAATGAAAGATTATTAGCCGCTCAGAAGGAAGTTGTGTTAGAAGCTAACTATCCTAATGAAAAGTTAGGCGTAACTGCTGAACAGTTATCTTATAGCAAGGATGGAATCCTAAGATTGAATGGATGAATATGGGTTCCAATTTATGGAGGACTTAGGGATGTGATTCTTCAAGAAGCCCATAACTCCAAGTATTCTGTTCATTCTGGCTGTGATAAGATGTACCAGGATTTGAAGGCAAATTATTGGTGGATAGGTTTGAAGAAATCTATAGCAACTTATGTGGCCAAATGTCTGACGTGTGCTCAAGTTAAAGCATAACACCAGAAGCCGTCAGGTTTGCTACAACAGCCTGAACTTCCCACCTGGAAGTGGGAAATGGTGACTATGGATTTTATCACCAAGTTACCAAAGACAAAGCAAGGAAATGATACTATTTGGGTTATAGTGGATAGACTGACCAAGTCAGCCCACTTCTTACCTATTAAGGAAACGCACAGCTCAGATAAGCTAGCTCAGCTATACGTGGACGAGATTGTATCTCTTCACGGAGTGCCAGTGTCTGTCATATCTGATAGGGATACAGGGTATACATCGCATTTTGGAAAAGCTTTCAGCAATCCCTAGGCACTCGATTAACTTCAGCACTGCATATCATCCTCAGACGGATGGTCAGAGTGAGCGTACAATTCAAACACTCGAGGACATGCTACGAGCTTGTGTTATTGATTTAGGTGGAAGTTGGGATGATCATCTTCCGTTGATCGAATTCTCGTATAATAATAGCTATCATTCCAGTATTCAAGCTGCACCTTTTGAAGCCTTGTATGGAAGAAAATGCAGGACGCCGGTTTGTTGGGCGGAAGTTGGAGATGTCCAACTAACAGGACCTGATATAGTCCTGGAGACGACAGATAAGATTGTGCAGATACGTGATCGTCTCAAAGCTGCCATGGATAGGCAGAAAAACTACGCAGATAAAAGGCGTAAACCTCTGAAATTCGAGGTTGGTGACAAAGTGTTACTTAAGGTATAACCCTGGAAAGGGGTAATGTGATTTGGCAAGAAAGGCAAGTTAAGCCCCAGATACATAGGGCCATTCGAGATCATCGAATGTGTCGGAACAGTGGCTTACAAGTTAAACATGTCTGAAGAGCTCAGTGGAATTCATAATGTGTTTCACATCTGCAATCTGAAGAAATGTCTAGCCGATGAATCGCTAGCCATGTCACATAAGGATGTGCATATAGACGAGAGCTTAAAGTTTGTGGAAAAACCTTTTTCAATTGAAGATCGACAGGTTAAGAAGCTTTGAAAGAAGCACGTACCAATTGTGAAGGTTAAATGGGATGCACAGAGAGGCCCAGAGTATACGTGGGAGGTTGAGTCCACAATGAAACAATAGTACCCTCATTTATTCCAGTAAATCTCGAGGTCAAGATTTCTTTTAAGGGGGTGAGGATGTAACACCTCGGAAAAACCCGTCCAATATAATAAAGACACGTGTCATGAAATTTAAAGCGTGTTATAAACCCGGATCCTGATAAAAGATAACCGGAGGAATTAGAAGTGTCAACATGTTAATTTATACCTCTGAGTGACCTTTTAACATTTCCAATTCTTGGTAAAACAATGTTATACTTTCAAGAAATGTCTGTTAAAGAATTCCAAGGTATCTAAATTAAACCTTGTGAGAAATAATTAAATTGTCAAGTAAATAATCATGTGCCAATAACGACAATTTTACATTCATTATCCTTTCCAAAAGACTCCAAGGCAACACCATTGCATGGCAACACTTTCAAGATTGACCAGACCTGATCAAGTGGACCCATTGTGTTGATAATGACTAAAGATGCGAGTTATAAAAGTTTGCATGGTCAAATGTTAGAAGTTCACAAGATTTTGTCTTCTGACAAGGCTTACGGACCGCAAAAGGTATGCCTTACGGACCGTAAGGCAGCATATCTGGGCAATAAAAATTTAAATTACGGATACGGACTGCAAAGCCTAAGGCTTACGGTCCATAAGACCTGTAACTGGGCAAAAACTTGGACAGCTGCCTGTTCAGCCGGTTCCACCACCATTGCATGGTGGTTTTCGATTTCAGGGACTGAGCCAACAGTATTTCATGCATAGGGGACACCTGGGATGATCAGGAAATATGTGTAGACCTTGTTGGAATGATCTTGTGCAATTGAAATCACTATATAAAGAACTTGAGTTGCAACATTTTTCTTGCTCATTTGAAATCATTTCAAAACCCTTCTCTGGAGCTCCCTGGACATCAAGCAAGATTTCTTAAGCTTCTAATTCGTGCTAAGAGCCTTTGTAAGCATTCTTAGCTTCTCTAATTCATGTTTTATTAGTCTAATGACCAAAAGTCAAAGCCATCGTAACTAAGCTTTGACTTAGTGATTAATCACTAATTGTCCAGTCATTTCTTGAATTGAGAGTGGCTATAAGTTGGTAATTATGTGGGTAATAAACCCTTAAAAGGGCACCCTCTTATTTCCACTCTAACTAGGTCAATTGTCGGGTCAAACTTAATTATAAAAAGTCAACAGAAAGCTATTTTGCAAATAAACACATAATTAACAATGTAGAAGCCATGAAACCTGTTTTAACACTTGTATAACTTGGTAATTAATGTAAGAACATGTCTAAGCATGTTCAACCCGACAATTTTGAGTTTAGGCTCTGTTCGGAACCGAAGGTCGCAAAAGTAGGCTTTTGCTTTGACTTTCAGTTCTAACCCAATTTAGCTTAGTTTAGATATACCTTAGAGTTCCTTTAGGACCAGGTTATAGGTTAGTATAACCCTCTGAGGTTATACAACTTGGTTCCTAATTAATCCGATTCATTTGCATGTTTCCGTTAATTGCTTAAATGTTGACCATTATGCCCTTTTGACCGTAAAACGAGATTTTTGAAAACGTGAGAGGACAAAAACCTTTGTTACTGATTTATAAACATGTCCTAAAAATTTTACATCAGTTTGAGGTCTAAATTAGGAGTTATGCCCAATATCGTAATTTGAAAGCTTTTTATTAATTAAACGGCATTATTTGCATAAAGCATATCTAAACCTAAATTTTGATACCAAACTTTTTACCCACTGATGTAATAAAATATTTTGGAATTTTTGAAGATTTTTATTTACTTTTAAACTGATCATGGCATAGGGTTCTTGCTTTGATTCGGTAATTGTCGGTTATACCCTTTTGCTAATAAAATGAGTTTTACATAACATTTTGATACCAAACTTTTTGATACTGATTTTATATGATAAATAAAATATTTTGAACTTTATAAACTGATCAAAAACTCAGATTTCCTATTATAACCTGAAAATCGCTTAAAACCGACTTTTACGCGTTTTAAACGCATAGTATGGGTTAAAAACTATTTTTGGTATATAAAACTTAATACCTACTGATGTTTTAAGTAAATTTTTATGTTTTAACAGTAAGATAAAGTTTTAAACTCAGACTTCCCATTTGACCTTTAAAGCTTATGTGAAATGACCAAAATGCCCCTTCGGTGCATGGTTTGGTTATAAATGATAAATTTCACATATACACAATACATTACTGATATAACTTATTGAAATAAATATTTTCACTGACCATTTAAGACCAGAACCTCAGGTTAATATTTAACCTCTTTCATAATCCTTAAAATGATCAAAATACCCCTACGGGGCTTAAATTGATTTTAAATCCGTTTTAGGCATAATGGAAGGTATCTTACTGATATCACAATATATTTAAGGCATATTAACTTAGGAAACCTGTTCATGACTCATTTGGTTACCCGATATGCTTTTATCGCGTTCGGTACGGTTTATGTAACTGGTTTACATAAAATAACCGAAACGGGTCAAACCTTATCATTTTCACTTCAAAATCCAGAATGTGATTAGTTTACCAATATTATAAAAGTCTTCATACTTGTCGGGGCTAAACCACATTCTAATCCGGTCTTCGCTTAATCATGCGTTTTGAACCGTATACATTTCTTTAAAACTAACCGGTCTAAGTTTAAACTTAAGTAAGACCCGTTAGGAAACTAATAGGTTAATTAAAACCTTCGTTCCAGATTTAGGAGACCAGTAAAAGATAACTGCACTTGCTGATTTGTACGGCTGGGATAAATTTGTATAATTTGCTCAGGTAAATACTTTTAACTTATTTTCCCTTATACGGGCTTGGGGTATGGTATATAAAATACCGCTTGGTCGGGTATTGAATTTTTAATCGTATGAAGGTTAAATTATTGAGATAACCCGTTTAGTCTGTTTTGTTTATTCTAAGCCTTTGGGGGGTTAATGACCATGTCCTGGTTATCCTCGGCTCATTTATTGAAATGGCCACGACTTAAGCACGGGGTGTAGGCATACACCTGCCGGTGCGTATATAAAAAGATATAACCGCCTGTTCGAGAATAACTCGCCCAGGGATTATATCATGTGGTGTGTCTATTAATCTTTAACCCGGTATTCAGCCCGGACTACTGAACGCATAATAAACATGTAATTCTTTAACAAGTTTATTTTTAAATAATTATCCCAAGTTATAAAAGATTATTTTGTGCCTTGTGCATTCAAATCAATTTTCTTAAACATTTTCAAACTGAGTCGGTTAATTGTATTTACCAGTGTAAACTAACGTATTTTCCAAAAGGTTAAGTGCTGGTACTAGACGGAATAGGCTGGCTACTCCTAGCATCAATAAAGAGTCTTGCAAGCTTAGATGTTTATAAATCTGTTGAACAATGTTCCTTTTAACTTTGATCCGCCTGTGGATCCCTTACAACCGTATTTGTAATAGTTGATATTACTTTCATTCGGTTTGTAATGTTTTTACCTTTCGACTTCCGTTGTGTATTAAACTGTGATAAATTGTCTATGATGATATCAACTACGTCACGATACTCCCCACCGGGCCCACCGGTAATACGTGAAAATATCGGGGTGTGACATATTTATAGTGAAACAAGGATCCTCAAGATCAATCCAGGTGTTATGTGATGCTCTCAGATGTTTCCAAGTGTCCAAGAGGTTTTTAGAAACCACTAGCATGCTCCTTGTTTCGAAATCAGGCTGCATGGTGGTTTGATTGGGGCTCAAGGCTGCAAAACATGCAGCTGTCCACGTTTCTGCCACTGGGCACTTTCTCGCGGCCCGCAAACGAGTCAGGGAAGGGCTTCGCGGCCCGCGACTCTCCCTCCTTCCAGTTAAAACATGTTTCAAACTTGGCAGTTTCAGTCCTTGGTCCTTTTATTCTTCATACATGTTTCATTTTAAGCATACTTGGCCCCTAAAGTTGTTTTTAAGTATCTTGGGAATATTATCAAATATCGTTAGGCTCCCGTTCAGTTAAAAGGTCACCCGTAGGCACTAGTTTTTCTTCTTGATGCTTTTAACCCTTTTTCTTGAAATCTCGTACAATTATCATATAAAGATATCGAAACTTTTCGTAACTAATGTCAAGCAATCTCGGAAGTATAATTGGACATTACGAAGCCCCGGGTTTATTAAAAGGTCACTCAGAGGTAAGAATTAACATGTTGACACGTTTAACCCCTTTGTCTTGTAAACTTTCAATTCTTTTCACAAATGGCTTCTCACGCCCAATAATTTATTCGTTTGAGAATACGAACATCGTGTAAGGTCATTCAGAGCCATAAGTTTAGCATGTTGACACTTTTAGTCCATCCGCATACATCTTTTCACTGTTTGTCAACTTTAGTCCTTTAAAGTCAACTTAGTATACGTTTAGGGTTTATGACACGTGTCTTCATATTATTAGACACGATTTTGCGAGGTGTTACACTTATGGTACCAAGCGAATACTATATTGTGAATGCAACTCTTTTTTAAACGGATTTTTTTACAACCATGTTGACAAAGACATAAAAATGAAAACGAGACCAGTACCAATGTTATTTGGGCGATATCGATTCTATTCGCCACTGTAAAGAAAAAAGCAACTATATACGGCCCGTTCGAATAAATTTTTTTATCAAATGGTATCTAAAATAAGCACAATGTAACGATACATTTGAACATAGCATTACATTATACTACTAAAATAATGAAAAGGGTAAATGGCGACACTTTATACAAAAAAAAAAACTAAATTGTGAGGTAGATTGGATGAACTGTACGCTTGGGATTCGATCACTGATGTGCTAAAAGTAGTTTATTAATTATTAACTAAATTAACTTGATCTAGACACTAAGTTAAACTCTAGACTCTTTAAAACTCGATTAAACTACTAACCGACAAGTGAACCAGTCGACTCTAGTAAAGCTAAGTAAGTACTGAAATCGAACCCACGAGACTCTTTTGATTATGTAAACTAGACTCACTAGACTTAAGGACTGGCACGACTAACTGTTTTTATATTTTGAGAGGGGGGGGGGTTCTAATATCTTAAAATTGCAATTAATTAAATACTAACTAAGAAGAACGGACTAATAGGAAAATTTGGACTTTGGATGTACTCAGATGATGATGAAATGACTACCTAGGCTGGAATCTCATATACTATCAGTTATCTTTTTACCGGACACGAACTATTATGGAACAGGGATCGTTAAGTACTAAACCTACCGAGAGACTGAACATGACCCTCGACCCTTCTCGAGAAGACACCTATGGAACTCTATTGGGCTGTTAAATTACCGGTTTATTTAGACTCGCTCAAGGTATCTCAGTATTCTAAAAAGTACCTCTAATCGATAATCTACCTCACGGCGTGAAAATCAAAGGTAACTTGGTAACTCGACTCGATTCGATAAGCATGTATTGGAAAGGAAACTAAGTCAAACTTCTCACAAAGCACCTAAACCTAGCAATTTACCAACCTAGACTTACCGACAACCTTTCACCTCAAGGTTATTAAGATTGGTAGAACACATAGACCTACTTGATTTATGAATATCACTTCTATGATGTATTGGCCAATTAACCATAAAGACCACAAACACAATTGTCAATGATCTAACATGAACCTATTATATGAAAGACATTCAACTTGGAACGTGAAGCAATAAACATTCATCAAATAAGTAAAAGCATGCACGTACAACGAATCAATTAAATTAATTCTTTTACTTTTTACAAAAAAAATTCAAAAACACTTCAATTATCTGGATAAAAATCAAAACTTTAGCATATAATCGTCCTAACCTAGGTAGTTCATAAATTACTAGCGAAGAAACATTGTCAAAATCATCAAAACATCAAGTTCAATCAAATGATTCATGGTAGACAGATTAAGAGATTAGAAACAAAGAAATCGGGAAGATGAAACCTGGGAAATCTTCATTCTCGTGCCTTGGGTCTTCTACCGGATGATTCCTAGCTTCAAAACCGTCCAATTATGACTTCTCCAAGCTCCAAATTCGTCCAAAGCTCTTCTTAATTTGTAGGGTTATGGTTTCTTTGAGTTAATGATGTTTATATATGAACTTCCAACTCAAACCCATCAGAATAAAGAAACTTTCGGTGAAAATAAGCCCCCCGCGTCGTGCGGGGAGCACATGAGACTTGTTCGCGCGACGCAAGCAAACTTAAGTCAACATTATGTCAATTCCCCTCCTCGCGTCGTGCGGGGAGGGCTTTCATCATGTTCGCTGTGCGGCCAGGCTATATTCTCTCGAAATCTGTGCCGTTTCAGCTCTCGTTCTCCTGAACTCGTTCCGGTGCTCGGTTTTTGTCAATTAATATGTTTTTCGCCCTTTTCAGCAATTCTTAACTCCTGAGACCTGAAAAACACAAATACATCAGCAGTATACACATTCTAACTAAAAATGGAACTAAAACTGTTCAAACTTTACACGAAAAACAGATGTATTTTGCAATACATCAATCACTTATACAACAACTCGGTTTTAAGTAAATTTTATATTTATATGTAGATAAAAATTAGCATGTCTCAACGGAATACTCGAAATGTTATAAAATATCATACTTTAAAGCTATAAACAAACAACAAAAGATGCATAAAGTAATTTTAATAAAATAATATGATATAAAAATAAAGAGTAAATTACTTTTTGAGTCCCTGTTTTTTAGTGGTTTTAACCACTTGAGTCCAAAATCAAAAAGTTTAACATCCTGAGTCCCTGACTGCTCATTTTATAACGTTTTGAGTACAATTTTGTTCATTTTATAACGTTTTGAGTCTTATTTTTTTTTAGAAAATTGGACTCAAAAGGTTAAAAAATAGACCCAAAGGGACTCAAAAGATTATAAAAAACCCGTCTTGGGACTCAGGACGTTAAACATTTTTATTTTGGTTCAAATGGTTAAAATCATTAAAACAAAAGAACTTAAAAAGTAATTTACTCAAAAATAAAATGTGCCGATGGGATTTGTAAATATATTAACAAAACACCAAATTTTCCTTCCATTTACACTATAGAATGTAAAATATAAATATATAATAGTACAGAGCATATTTATAGTATATATAATATAATATGAGATGATAGATACAAATATATAGAGATACGTTTAAAAGAAGGGCTTCAAATATTAAAATATTAAGGACAAGTTAAAAAACTATATAATAAATTATCTAATATCCTCCCTCAAGCGAAAGTGACGGTCCGATGCGAAGCAGACAACGAAAGTATTGGAATTGACTACTGGGAAGACTTTTAATGAATATATCAGCCACATGAAGCTTGGTCGGAATGAACTTTGTATATAACTTTCAAGAGGATACATGTTCATGCATAAGTAATACTTTAGTATTGGATGTATAATGACCGCTCAAGTGGGTCAAAATTGTTTGGAAAGTAGGATGTTGTAATGGTTAGGAAATGACTTGTTGAAAACGGGTCGAAATGATGAAAGTATGTCAAAATGTATGATATGTATCGATCCTTTACGGATGGGTCGAAAAGTTTATATGTTGAATGTTTCTGAAAGGAATGTAGAAGAGCATAAAGAAATATATGCTAGAATGAAAATGATGAATTGAAATAAGGTTGTTGACAAGATGATAAATTTTGTTAACGGGTCGAATAATGATAGGTAAATGAAAGATTTGATATTGCTTATGTATGTCGAACTAATAAATGATTTGGTGTTATGAATGATAGGTAAATCCCATGTTTGATGACGGCGAGCTCGGACCGAACACACTATATCGCCCTCTATGCGCTTCCGGTTCAAGTTGTCTTTTTGTAAAGGGTCAAAATAATTTTTGTGATGTAAATGTTAATCTTATGTCTAGGATGTTCGTAGGTAGTTTGAATTTTTAAATCTTATTTTGGGTAGTTCGGACAAAATACTTGTGATGAATCTTGTATGGTCACAACTTTTATATCTTTTGAAAAGTGTCGTATAACTTAATTTGAATGATGTTGTTAAAAGCAGGGAATCATTTATAGTACGAAAGGGTCATGCCCAATTTTTGTTAAAAATTAGTATGTCATTATTTTATTTTCGAATGTGAAAAGTGGGCGCTACATTTAAACGTATGGGTGTAATGCAAGAGTGTAATGTATGAATAAATGAATGAATTTGTATGTATACTAAGTATGAGTGTAACACCACGGAAAAACGTGTCCAATTATATATAGACACGTGTCTTAAACCCCAAAGGTGCGAAAGATTTCGTTTGAAAGGCCAAAGTTGTCGAATAACGAAACTATGAAACCACAGGGACTAAAAGTGTCAACATGCCAAACTTGTGCCTCTGAATGACCTTACACGATGAATATATTCTTGAATGAGTGCTTGATTGGATATGAGAAGCCGTTTATGGAAATAATCGGGAGATTATTATATTACAAGGGTTAAACGTGTCAACATGTCAATTCTGACCTCTGAGTGACCTTTTAACAAAACCGAGGCTTCGAAACATTCAAATATACTCTTAAGAATAAGTGGTATAAATTTCATGTGGTTTCGATATCGTTAAGCGTGATTTCAAGACTTTGGGCCAAAAGTGTAAACTTGACGAAACTTGCGTTCATAGTGATATTTAACGAACCCGAGCCTAACGGAGTTTGTTTATACATCCTTGGGCCCCAAGAAAATAATTACAAGGGTCTCCTTTGCCAAAAATCATGTTAAAAAGGGTTAAAAACGTCAAGGGACTGATTCTGCCAGCTTTGAAAATTGTTTTGCCAGTAACCCAGTCCCAGGCGGCCCGCGTGAAGCCAAGCAATACCTGAAGCGGGCCGCGTGAGGTCCCCAGTATCAGAAAATGACCTGCAGTTACGGGTTGGCCTGTTCCACCGCCTTAACCTCAAAAATATCGACCTAGGGAGTTGTAAGTCGGTTTAAATGAGTAGCTAGGACACTTGGGTCAATCTTGGAGCCTCCTATTACACCTGGAGATGATCTAAATCCAAGGAATTCACTATATAAAGGAAGCCTATTCTTGTGTTCTTGACACACATTGCAACTTTCAATTTTGGGACTTGCTCTGGAGCTTCCAGCAGATAGAAGAGGATTAACAAGTGTAGAAAAGTTTGCTAGGACCTTAAGTAAGCTTCTAATTACTTGTTTAGTTGTTCAATTTAGCCTAATTACTCTAAAGTCAAACTTTTAGTAAAAATAGTTTGACTTTCGTTTTAATTACATGTGGCTTAACCACTGATCAAATTGAAAGTGGTTTTAATACCACATTAGTGTAGGTGATTAACCCTTAAAAGGGCACCTCCTAATTATCTCGTTTGACTGGTCAATTGTCGGGTCAAAGTAGTTTGACAAAAAGTCAAACTGGACAGAAATTACAAAATTTATTCTAATTAATAAACCAGATGTTCTAAATTATATTTTAACATTCTAATGACTTGGTAATCAATATTAAAATATGTTTTATCAGTCCTAACCCGACAATTAATAGTCTAAGGTCAGTTTATAACCGAAAGTCGCAAAAGCTTGACTTTTGCTTTGACTTTCAGTTCTGACCCGTTTAAGCTTAATTCCTTCATGTTTTAAGCTTCCATTAGAACCACATTACTTAGTAGTATAACCCCCTGGAGTTATATTGCATGGTGACTAGTGGTTTGAATTATATGCACTTAATCGTAATTATGCTTAATAACGCCATAAACGCCCTTTTTACATACAACATGGATTTTTAGCAATGTGATTGAACTAAAACCTTTGCTACTGATATTTAGACATTTCCCGAAAATTTGACTTCAGTTTGTGGTTTAGAATGGGAGTTATGCTCAATAGCGTAATTAAGGGACTTTTTAGTAATTAAATAGCTTAATTCGTATGAAGCCTATCTAAACCCGATTTTTGACACCAAGATTCATACCTACTAATGTAAAATAATATTTTGGAATTTTTAAAGATTTTTAATTATTTTTAGACTGAGCATAACATAGGTTTATAGCTCAATTTCAGTAAATGTCGGTTTTACCCTTTTCATGCATAAAATGAGTTTTACATATCTTTTTAGTGTCAAACCTTTTTGCTGCTGATTTCTTATGATAAATAAAGTATTTTGAACTTTATAAACTGATTAAAACTCAGATTTCTTATTTTAACCCGAATACCCCTTTAAACCGACTTTTAAGCGTTTTTAGTACATAGTATGGGTCAAAACTATATTGGACATATGAAACTCATTACCCACTGATGTTTTAAGTTAATTTATATAATTATACAGTAAGTTAAATTTTCAAAACTCAGAAGTCTATTTTTGAACTTTAAAGCATAAGTAAAATTACCAAAATGCCCCTACGGGACATAGTTTGGATATATAAGATAATTTTCACATATATAAACTATCCTACTGTTATAATTTATAAAAATACATATTTTTACTGATTTAATCAGGTCTGAAACTCAGTTGCATAATTAAACTCTTTTATGGGCATTAAAATTACCAAAATGCCCTTATGAGACTTATTTGGTTTAAATAAAATTTTGGGCATATATGTTAATATTTTACTGAAGTATTAACATATTTTAAGCATAGTAATGATTAAGACCTGTATATAATTTATTTGGTTACCCGTTACGCATTTACGCGTTCGGATCGGCTTATGTGACTAGTTTACATAAAATAGTCGAAACGGGTCAAACCTTTTCATCAAATCCTCATTTTCCAGAATGTATTTAGTTTACCCATATTATACAAGTATCCAAGCTTGTCGGGTCTAAATCTCATTCTATTCCGGTCTCCGCTTAATCTAGCGTTTAGAACCTTAAGGATTCTTTCTAGCTAACCGGTCTAAGTCCTTGACTAAAGTAAAGACCCGTTAGCATCCTAATAGGTTAATAAACCTTCTATACAGATTAAATAGCTTCCGGTAGAAGGTGCCTTCGAAAAGCTTTAAGATTTTTACTGCTAGCATCAGGTAAATACTTTTAACTTATTTTCCCTATACGGGCTTGGGATATGGTATTATAATAATACCACTTGGTCGGGTATGAAATCATTTAATCGGATTGTGATTAATAAATTACATAACCTGTTTTAATCTGTCTTGTTTGATAACATAAACATTGGGGGTTAACGACCGTGTCCTGGATATCCTCGGCTCATTTCGTTTGAAAATGGCCACGACTTATGCACGGGGTGTAGGCATACACCTGACAGATGCAAATGCTAAATAATATATATAAACCCACATGTTGGGGATAACTCCTTTGTGGGTTCTATAAGTGGTGAGTCGGTTAATCACGACCGGCTTACAACCAACCCCAATTGTATGACAAACATATAAATCGGTATACAAGATTATCTTTAAATAATTGTCCCAAGTTATAAATGATTTGTGCCATGTGCACTTAAATCAATTTTCACAAATATTTTCAAAATGAGCCAGTTAATTGTATTTACCAGTGTATACTGACGTATTTTCTTAAAGACTGATTGACAGATACCTCTCGAAATAGGCTGGAGCTATAAGGTATCAATAGAGGATCTTGCAAATCCATGAGATGCCTGCAGTCTGTTATTTTTGTTTCTTTGTATTTATTTATGATCCGCCTGTGGATCTTATTACATTCCAGTCTGTACATTCATAAACTCGAACACTCAGACAGTATGGTTTGTAATAGTTTATTTACCCAGACTTCCGCTGTGCTATTATATTGTGTGTATTGACTATGATGATATCAACTACGTCACGATACTCCCCGCCGGGCCCACCGGTAATATGTGGAAATATCGGGGTGTGACAATGAGGTTGCGTAAAAATGTATTTAAACGATCGATTGAACGAGTAACAAGTATATAAAATATGAATTTCGTTACGATCTAGGTTTCAAATTGCGAAATTGGGAGTGGATTATGAATATGATACGAATACAAGTTTCCAAAGATAGAAATACAAGTAATCTTTCTAATTGAGGAAAGTTCCAAAAAGCGAGGAGTTACACCACATGTCAGGAAAGAAAGAATTATTCACTACTTTGAATCAACAAGTTTCGGGTCAAGTAATTTTGGTGATGGATCCGTGATTAATTCAAAGGTAAAGGTAGTGTAACCGTGGTAAGTAAGAATGGCGAAAAGAAAACGTTTTGTGATGTTTTTTACATACCAAAGTTGAAAACTAGTCCTTTAACTTGGGGAAGTTGGATGAAGAAGCATGCAAGATTGGAATATACAATGAGATATTGAGGCTATATGATCGAAAAGGAAGATGGTTGATGAAGGTTCAAAGAAATCTTAATAGGATGTACAACATCAGGCTTTAGATGTGTTCTAATACTAACAACTTGGAAGATGAAAAGTAAGAAAACCTGATGTGAAACCGATTATTATAGTGAGGAAAATTCGGTTTGGAGTGATCTCAAAGGATTTGTTTGGAATTCGTGAAAGTATTGGTCAAGAACGAGTAAATTACAAGAAGCGAGTCGAGAAAGAAAGTAGCAATGTGACTTCAAAGTTGAATATGGAAGGAACGAATGCTAAGTTTGAATATTCGGTTAAGCAAGTATGTTACAAAACAGTTGAAGATAAGAAATAAAGGCAAGAAGATGTTTCAAGATTAAGGGGGTTAATCCAGAACTAATCTTGAAATTAAATAAAAGTTAGGGTTTGTTTTGATTTTAATATTTATATTTTTTTTTGAACGGCAAAATCACTTTATATATATATATATACATATATACATATATATAAAGAGCCAGCAAGAAGCTGAGAACAAACAACACCAGAAACAAACAAACGCAGACACCAGTTACAAATTTTAATATTTATATTAGTTTGGTTTATTTTTCTTTAGAAATATTGAGTCCTACTTTAGGAATAGATCGTTTCCTTGAGAACACGTTAGAATAGCCTTACAAATATGATTAGTTTGCTTTGATTTTAATTTAGATTAATTATATTATACAGTAAAGAGTCACAAGTCATCCCCATATCTTTGTGTTTGTTCATTTGTTTGATTAAATTGTTTATCCATCTGAGCGAGCAATTCTTGCTGCTATCTTTTCTCCCAATTGTGTTTAATTATATTAACAATATCTATGTTTCTTTAGCGACAACAATATCTATATACAAATTAGTGGAAACCGTTGATTATTAATTTGATTTCATATAATTATGAAAACATGAGTGCAAATTGTCTTTTTTTTTTGAACGGCAACAACACTTTATATATATATATAAAGAGCCAGCAAGAAACTGGGAGACATTACAAACCAAAGAAAAACGACGCCGAAAAAAAGAAACGCATTACAAGAGACCCACAACATTAAAATCTGTCCAACTCTCCCATGAAAGAGCCGAGAATTTGGACCGATGCTTAATCCAGATGAAGGCATCCTCTTTAATAAGCTCAACAGATTTCCTTAATGGAACAAACGTATCCTCAAAGATCTTTTGGTTTCTAGCTCCCCAAATTCTCCAAATAGTCGCCAAGCTAACCGTATAAACTATCCGTCTCCATACTTTACTCCCCGGGCATTCCTTTAAACTCGCCATCAGCTCCTTTAAACTATTACAACTCGAAGGGAAACTGATACGCATCCAAGTTAACATGTTCCACCATATACTTTTGGCCCACAAACATTTGAAAAAAATATGGTCAGAGTCTTCGGCATTGATTCCACATCGAGGGCAAAGGGTGTCCGGAATCGGCACCCCCCTACGGGCCAAACCAACTTTTGAAGCAACAAACCCCCCAATCGCCCTCCATAACAGAAGATTGCACTTTGGCGGAGCCCAGGAGTTCCAACAAAAATCACTGTTCACGTTCAAGTTGATCGCATCGACACCCAGAATTTCGAGCCGGACCTCTTTGGCAGAAAAAAGGTCACCGGAATTGTTGACCCATCTCCACTCATCCTTGCCATCTTTAGCCGAAACCAGGGACAACATATTCATTAGATTACCAACCTGCGTCCATTCTTCCAAAGAGTTTGGATCCCTGACCCATTCCCATCCCCACTGACAAATGCCATTCACACGAGAAACATTCTCCGCAACGGAAGCGCATTTGTATTTAACCAGCCCAAACAGGCCCGAAAACACATCTTTTAAAGGCTGAGAACACAGCCAAGGGTCCTTCCAAAACCTGATACTGGAGCTGTCGCCCACACTCGGCACCAATTTTTCGCTAATCCGCATACCGATTTTCTGAAGCTCCACTTCCATATTGCCTATGTCTTTCCAAACTCCCGGGATTGCCTTTTTTAGCGGGATTAGATTATCATCCGACCTCGTCTTATGAATAGCCCTTACGACCCTAGCCCACAGTTTATTTTTATCGTTTAAATACCGCCACCACCATTTGACCAACATGGCTTGATTGAAGTCTCTGATTCCCCCCAACCCCAGACCACCTCTTTTTTTTTTGCTGCACCAAAAGATCCCATCTAGCCCATCTAATTTTATGGCCCGAACCTGTTTTACCCCATATGAACTCTCTACGGATTTTTTCCAACTTATTTAAAATAACCTTGGGGGCTGAGAAAAGAGAAAGGAAATAAGAAGAAAGACTTCCCAAAACCGACTTTGCCAATGTCAACCTCCCCGCGAAAGACAAATGTCTAGCTTTCCATTTGGACAACTTGTTATTAAATTTATCGACTATAGGCTGCCAGAAACGAGCTCTCTTCATATTAACGCCGATTGGGATACCCAAGTAATTGAAAGGAAGCGAACCGTCTTCACAATTTAGAATTCGGGCAAGCCGAGACACCTCATTCTCACTCACCCCTACCCCAAACAACTTGCATTTGCGATGATTAACCTTGAGACCAGTAACGAGATTAAGCCATCTCAATAAACGGTTAAGACTCAACACATTAAATTCCGACCATTCCCCCAAAAATAACACATCATCCGCATAGCACAAGTGTGAGATCGTCGGCCCATCGTTTGGAAGTTTTATGCCTTTGAAAAGCCCCTCCTCGCTCATTTTATTTACAAACATATTGATAATTTCCATGGCGAGAATGAAAAGAAACGGGGAGAGCGGGTCTCCTTGCCTCAATCCACGTTTAAAATTGAATTCTTTCGTCGGAGAACCATTGACTAGGACCGAGGCCGTCCCAGACGAAAGACAACCCTTAATCCACTTAATCCACAACTCCGGAAATGCCATATCTTCCAAAACTTGGAAGAGAAACTTCCAATTTATCGAGTCGTATGCCTTCTCGAAATCGACTTTGAAAATCAAAAGTTTAGTTTTGCTTTTTTTTGCCCACGCCACCGTTTCACTCACCACTAAAGGGCTGTCTAAAATGTTTCTACCCCCCACAAAGGCTGATTGCGTTGGCGAAATAACATCGTTAATAATATTCTTCAAACGATTGGCAAGGACCTTGGAAATAATTTTGTAAACCGACCCTACCAAAGAAATAGGACGGAAATTTGACAAAACCTGCGGCTCTTTACACTTCGGGATGAGGGCCACAAACGAAGAATTACAACCTTTGCTAATCTCCCCATTCGAATGGAATTCGTCCAACATCGCCATTATAAACGGTTTCAGATGCTCCCAAAAAACTTTGTGAAACTTCAAAGAGAAACCATCCGGACCGGGGGCTTTACCGCCCCCACATTCCTTAATAGCCTGCCTCACTTCGTTAACTGAAAACGGGGCACAGAGAAACCCTCCATTTTCAGCTGAAAGACTGGGAAGACCGACGTTAGAGAATCTCGGACGACGGTGAATCGGTTCAGAAAACTGACTTTTGAACCAGTTTCTCACCTGCACTTTAAGCTCTAGTGGATCTGAAACCCAGGTGTCCCGGAACCTCAAACCGTTGATCCTGTTCTGGGCAATTTTGACATTAATCAACCTATGGAAGAACGAGGAGTTTTCGTCTCCTAACCGAATCCAGTCAACACGGGCTTTTTGAATCAAATTCTTAGTTTTAATCGCCTCTAATTTTTTTAACTTAAGACGACATTCAATTCTGGACAATTTATCAATATGAGGCAGCGGCATAAGCACTGCTTTGTTTTCAATCTCCTCAATTTTTGCAGCCAGCTCTTTGGCTTCTTTTTCTTCAGCCTCATTCACCTCCTTTCTCCAAAGCTTAATTTCCTTTTTAATTTTTCTCAAAATACAGGCAAGAAAAACGTCACTGGAAACCCCCGTATTTGGAATCCTCAAATTCCTCTCCACAATTTCAACCAATTTTTCTTCTCCAATCCAGGAGTTAAAAAATTTAAAGGGAATAGGGCCAAAGTCAGACGATGCACAGGAGAGGGAGACCGGGCAATGATCAGAAAGACCTCTCTTGTGCACCTCAAGCTTGGCAAGAGGCCATTGGTTCATAAAGTCGACACAAACCAAAAACCTATCGATTTTACTCATCTTAACCTCCAAATTGTCAGACACGAAAGTGAAGTTACCTCCTGTCATTTGATACTCCAGCAGGCCCGTCCTGGTAATGAAACCATTAAAAACATCGGCCGCAATCCTGTCGAACCGGGAGTTGACCCTTTCTTCAACCAGCCGCACCTCATTAAAATCACCAAAAATCACCCACAATCCGTCAAACCGGGATTTAATCTCAGCGATTTCCTCCCAAAACAAACGCCTACTGCTCAGATCATTTGGAGCATGCAAATTCAGAATATTCACTTTCTCCGCCATCCCGCTAATCCGACCAGAGACAAATAAAAATCTCTGATTTTTGACAATCACCTCTTCGCTGAAAACATCGGGATCCCATATCGAGGCCAGACCCCCTGATCTCCCTACCGAGTCCACAGTAATACCCACCATGTTAGACTTATCCCAGAAACGCCGAAGAAAAGATTCGTCCAAACCCTCTTGGTGAGTCTCCTGAAGCCCGAGAAAGCTACATTTCAGCTTTCTTTTAAAACTCCTCACCCAACCCGCTTTGCTAGGATTGGTCACACCATTGATATTCAATGATATAAAATTCATTGTTCACAACCAAATCCCATTTCCCCATGAACCAATTTCTTCACATGATTCTCGAATCCTTCAGCTCCGATACCCAAACGAGACCCAAATTTTAGAGTTTCAGCCACTTCTTTTTCGAAATTCCGCCGAACCGTCTCTTCTCCCTGCCAAAGTTCTTCCGAAGAAGCGACCTCCTGTCTCGATCTCCCACTATTAGCCATTCTCCTCTCTTCTTCTTCGAGCCTGAGGATTTCCCCAATATTGAAAGGATCCGATTCTTCCCCATTATTGACTTCACAATTTAGATCAGGAGTCCTAAATTTCTGGGCCAAATTTCTTTTATTCTTATTTACTTTGGACCTTGTAGTGATATAACTGGGCCTACTTGGGTCCAGGTTGAGCCCAATTGGGGAAATTAAAACATTAACACCTGGGCCCTCACCCTCTCTCTCCTCTTGAGAATTAACAGCCGCCTGACACGAGGCACTAGGCAGATCTGTGTCAGGTCCATGCGCCGTTGACTTGGGAGAAGAAAAGTCATGATCATTTCCCATGCAGGAATAATCATCATCCAACATGCAACCTTCCGGTTCCTTGCCCCTAGTCTCAAACGACTTTACGAAAACCGACGACTCCCCACTTCCCGAACTCTCCGGCGAGACAGCGGACAGGAAGGAAGGACTCCACTGCCCGGCAATTTCCTCAACCCAGACTTTGAACGAATGCTCTTTCCAAGATACTTCCATCTCCAAGGAAATTCTTTTGCCCGAATACACTAGGATGGCCAATCTATCTTCAGCCATATTTCCGTCTTCAAAGGAAGCTTCCGACTTAACTAGAAGCCTTCCGCACCTTTCCCCAGTCCTATTAAACACATGCCGGTCCCAGAGAGAAACCGGAACCCCAATCACCTTGATCCAAGCCACTCGTTCAAACAGTGGGGGGTTCCCATCCCATACATACAGCCTTAAAAACCACGTAGCCCATTCCTCACCTCTATTTCTTAAGAAATCATCGGCTTCTTTAACACTAGAGAAAGTAACCAGCACTTTCAAACCACCCAAATACCTTGGCAAGGGTCCCTCATCCACCAACCCATCGAGGTAGGATTTCAAATTGTTTAAGATATCGATATCCTTGACTTCCCCGACTAGAGATCTGTATTCCCACTTCTTTTTAGTTTCGGTATTCGTCGGAGGGAGTTCAATAATATCTTCAGGATTCTTAGAGGTTTGAGGAGAAACCACATTCTTGTAAGATCTACCATCAACCTTATTAGGTTTAATGGCCTCAACATTTGGCTTCGGCTTACTAACCGGCTCCGCAAAATTAAGCCTAGAGAAAACCGAAATCCTCTCACCACCATTGTTAGAAAACCCAGGCTTCGAGCCGTCCCTGTTGAACTTTGCCAGATTAACTCCCAACACCGCACCATCTATTTTCACCTCTTTAAGTCTTCGGATCCAACTCTCCACATCTCTAACGTTAGAGAGTTTAATGAATCCGAAACAGTTACCAGCCCTGTCCTTTTTCCAAGGAATAAACACGTCTTCCAGGTTATCCAGAAAGCTAAACGCCTTCCAAAGTCTCTCCCGGCTGCAACCATCCGGCAGATTAGAAACGAAAAAAGTAGTAGCGTTTCGAAGGCGATATTCTCTATTCCAAAAAATCTTCTCCTTCCTGGCTTCGAGTCTACTTACCACAGTGTTCCAACCATCATCTTTACTCTTATAAAAGACTCCGTGCCTGCCGGAATAGCCCTTATACCCACCACGAGACATAAGAAAAGAAAAAGAGATTCCCCGGACCTATGAAAGGTTAATAGGATTCGAACCGGTCTAGCTGAACTATACTCTGATAGCCGCGACCAATATCAGACCTACTAAGCAATCGAGAAACCGGGAAAAGAAAAACCGAGAAGAGACCAGCAGAAAACAAAGAAAGAAAAAACCCACCCGAAAGGCGAATGAATGAAGAAAACAAACTGAATAGGGAGAAAGGTTACAACCAGGCAACACAATGAACGAAGCCCAGGAACCTCGCACGCTATTCCCGAATGTTTCCCATTGTCGAGCACTTCCGGCGGAGGTTGTGTGATTTGAGAGAGAATCCTATTGCTATCATTATTATTGCAAATTGTCTTTTTCATTTGTGTTTTATTACTTCTTTTTGTATAGATAGTCTTTTATCAAAAGCTAATTGAAAACACCTTTCATTCTTGCTTCTTTCTTTTAACGACTTAAATTACATCAAATTCGTTTTTAATAGGACTTCAACCCTTGACTTTAAGAGGAATAACATTTTAACTCCAATTACTTTGAAAATTTAACCCAACCTTCCACCATTTTGTTCTTACTTCTAAAAATCTATATCTCTTGTTCACCACGAAACTTAAATCCTCACCATTCGAAGAACGACGCCTTTTTCTAACACCTTTGTGAGTTGTGACACCTGGCCAAGGTGAGTTGGTCTTTGAATTGATTGGTACTCTAAACATACTGGGGTTGATTGGATTTTAAATTAAATGTTATATTGTAAGGACTTGAAAGCCACAAATAATTGAATGCAGATCTTGAATTTTCCACAGAATAAAAAATTCAAAAACAATAAGAGGGTGAAATCTGTCAGGACATTAAGAGACATCATCCTAGTCACTATTAGAGACAAATAGCCTCTTCCCAATGTTTTATTGAGGCCTACCATGTTGTACCTCATGCAGTGAAAATTTACCTTGTTTAACTAATTTTTTTTTTTAAAATTGATTTCAATAATCTTTAAAATCTATACAACTACCTCTGTAATTTGGGCTATTTCTTGCAATTATTGTCCAAATCTTATACTTTTAAAACACTTTGTCCAATATATTATACATCAAGAGCTATAACGGTGGATGGATATAATTAATTATGAATTCTAGATTCTCATTTTATTGGATACGAATAAGAGCATCATGAATTAAAGATTTTTTTAAGATTCTATATTACACGCATCTTTAATCTTTAATATATGATACAATTGTTATAAAACGAACCAAACCATTTTTTTTTTTTTTTTTCATCACGATACATGATATAAATGGGTGAAGAAGTAAAATTTATTTTTAATGAATAACCTTTTCACATGCAAACCTTTATCAAATAAACATTTAAAATGATTCGAGATTTTCCCACTGGGAGTTGAAGAAATAAGAAAAGTAGTTTCTGATGAGCACAGAAACCTTTTTTCCGTTTTCATTGCAATTAACAAATTTAACATCTAAAAAAATATAAAAAAAATTGAAAAAGGAAAGGGAAAGGGAAAACAGGAACAAGATCTCTCTTTTTGGATCTGAATTCCTAAACCATGCCGGCCAGTTCTTGAAGCTTCAAGCCCACCTCTTGTCTTCTAACCATCTGTAATGTGTACATTTTGTTAGGTAAAGAGTACAACCCTCAATGCATATTTCTCCCAAATAAAAAAAAAAAAAAGTGAACTTAACTGGTTTTGTTGCCGCTGAGCACCAGAGATAGGGTGGAAAAAGCCCAAGTGGTCTTCAAATGCAGATTCTTCCTACAAAAATCGAGAATTGAATCTTACTATGTGTATCAAACCCAACGGGTTTTACCGGTAATTTCGCCGTCGTGTCTACGGACGGGTGGTTTATCGAGTTTTTCCTGAAATTCGTGGTAGACTTGGGTTACTCCCGGGGTACTCCGTTTGGTCCAGTAAGTGCCTTGAAAGTGCTCGAGATTGATTCTATTACCCGTTAAAAATAAAGTTTGAATATATGAAAGAAGAAAGTAAAGTAGTACCTTAAAGTAGGTTGTGGAGTAGCCCTGCGAGTAGTCTATAATATCATTTGAACTGGTGGGCACTGTTATATTGTTCTGTCAAAAAATAAAGCCAGTTGAGTTAAGTAAGTTTATCCACTTTGTAATATACAGGAGAGTGAAATCTTACATTTGAGAAGTTGAACAAGGGGGAGCTGGCGGTATCATCCAGAAAAGAAGGTTTCTTTTGTGATTCTTTAGGAATATTCATATTCTTTTGCGTTTTCCCGTTTGTGTAAGCACCGCCATTGTTGAATTTGAAGCATTCATCTTCTTGTTCTGGAAAATGTTGTGGCCCAGATGATGCATCTGAGACCATTGACATGTCTTCTTCTTCTTCTTCAACTTCATATGAAAATGAAGCGTTTTTACAAACGAAATCATCTTCATTTTTTTGGCTTTTTTGAGAATGTTCCAAGTACAGAGTCCATCCAGATTCACATCCACTGCTGCTTTCTGAACCAAAAACTTGTTCCATTTTTTGGGTTTTTCTAATTTAATCAAGAACGAAGAACGAAAAGAAGAAATGTTGTTAATTTGTGAATTGAGATGGGTGTGAGTAAAATGTGTATATATTGATTATTGAGAGTGGTTTTTAAAGAATCGGGGGGGGGGGGGGGGGGAAAGAACAAAAGATAAATCAGAGGGAAATGCCCCACCCCTTAGTGGTGTGGTGGTAAATGGGTTTGAGTTTCACATAAGGGGCATGAGTTCGAGCCTCATAAGAGGCAAAAAAAGGGTTTGTAAAAAGATTTTAGCCGTTCAAAAAAAAAAAAAAATCAGAGGGAAATCTTAGACTAATTTTGTCGTCATGTACAGCAATCGAGTTAGCATAAAGTGCCAGTTGGGTTGGTCTCCGTAGGTGTGTCTCTTTTCTGTCTCTATATCTAATATCTTATTAAATCATTCTCTTAGGGTGTCCGGGGCACTCCCCTAAGAGGGGAGTCCCCTCTCTTACGCAGACCCAATCCTCGTGTGCCACGTCAACTCCCCTCTTAAACTCCCCTCACACCCCAATTTGATGGCGCCACTCCCCTCTTAGGTGAATTGCTTTTTTTATTCAAAAAGAAAAAAAAAAAAAAAAAAAACAAAGTTTTCATTGGTTGAAATAGCGGCTGGCCCCACCACCATCTCTCCCCCTCTTCGGTCACTCCCCACCGCTCACCCTCCCCGATTCGGGTTCCCGCTTGGATGGCGGCGGTGTTCCCGATCGGGGAAAGTGGTCACCGAAGGGGTCCCCGATGGGTGCCCCGGATACCCTTAGAGCATTCACATCCAAACCATCAAATTATAAATACATTCCACTAAAAAACAACCACTATATCAATATATTTCCACTAAAAACAAATACTTTTTCTCTCTCCTTTTCAATTAAATAATATTATCATCACATTTTTCGCTCTCTTTCACTCACAACCACTTTCAATATATATTAAAAAAATTTGTACTGGGTGAACAGTGTCCCCCCAAATATACAGATGAACAGTAACATTTTCTCTCTCCTCCACTCACAACCACTTTTTATACCCTTTATAATATAAAAACTCTCCCTCACATATTTTGATGGATAGAATGTGAATGCTCTTACACCCTCCGTAACAGGGCGGTATATACTCCCGGAAACAATAATGTGGCGTTCCATAGCATCCGGTTACACCACTTGTCATATAACCCCCCACTATAGGGCTCTATAAGCCTCTACCACTACACATGGCCATGGCCTTATGTTTAATAGATACGTAGTATACCAACGTTAATCAATCAAACCCTCGGTCCTAGGGCTGCAAACGAACCAAACGTTCGACGAACAGTTCGTGAACCGTTCGGCAGGAAGTTCGTTTGTGTTCGTTCGTTTATTAAAAAAACGAACACGAACAAGAAATTTCGTTCGTTTAGTTAAATGAACAAACATGAACAGAGGTCGCGTTCGTTCGTTTATGTTCGTGAACGTTCAGTAACGTGTTCGCTTGTGTTCGATAGTTCATTAGTGTTTTTATATTTATTTAAATATATCAAAATTCCGACAAATTAAATATCTAATAATTGTCAGTGTATTATATATTCTGTTAATGAACGATTGTTTATGTTCGTTTGTTCCATTTGTGTTCATCAGCATTAGTTTGTGTTCATTTGTGTTCGTCAACATTCTTTGCCTAAAATTAACAAACAAATACAAACGAACACGAACAAGTTCATTTTCTTAACAAACAAACAAACACAAACATAAAATCTTGTTCGATAAGTGTGAACGGTTCGCGAACACATATATTTTTTAACAAACGAACACGAACAATGTCTCGTTCGGTTCGTTTGCAGCCCTACTCGGTCCGTTATAAACTACGATGACCATTTGCTGATTAACATTACTAACAAACATGTATATAAAATCTAATTTTATAAAAAGAGTAGAATATATGTGCTAATTAAACAACTCAAATACATACATACAATTATTTCTATCGCATCACAATCATAAAAATATCTTGATACAAAGTCTTCTCCCTCTTAATCTTTGTCAAAGTAAAAAGTCATAAACTAATCTCAAAAAATAATGAACATTTTGTCTCCTATCAAATATAATAATATTAGAAGAAAGGCTAGTAAAACATAGTATATATTATAATGAGCCACAATTATTTGAAGAAAATATTGTTACGGATAAGGTTATGCATATCCATACGTCTAACTAGTTGTTATTTTAATGTTAGAAAAAAAAAAAAAGAGAAAAGAAAGTGATAAAAGAATCACATGGAGGACAGCTAGGCGCTGTGGTACTAAAATACCCATACCCGGTGGCCATTCATTCGGGTGGGTCAATAATTATTTAGAGGGTTGTACACCTAGTCTAGCATAAGGACCATCGATATGGGCCACAGGAGATCAGATGTACCTAGACACTTCAATACTTCAATTCATGGGCTTATATATATAATTATCCCATCAATATTTATAAATATTTATCATAATTTAGCAATGAAACATGCATATATATTAACCATTTATTCTAATATCTAAGGTTGGTTTCATTCCAATCAACAGGACAAATTACATAAGAATAGTAGGTAGACGAGCAACAAACTACACCGCCATCCATTTCTGAATAAAAAACCCTAATCTATTAAAAACAAAGTCTCGCCCCTGAGGGGTCGAAAAGTTGCTGTGGATCACACGCTAAACTCTAGCCAAGGTTGGTTGGTTTGTTGAATAATAATAATATAATGATATTATTAAGGTAATGGTAATGAGGATATATCGGTGGGTGAAAAGAGTTGGTGTTTGGAGGATCCGAAGACGGTGGGATCGCACGTGTGGGCAACATTCTTCTTCTTCTTCACTGAGTGAGTGTGTGTTAGGTTAAAGCAATAATAATAATAATAGTATTAATGGGTAGGTACAATTCTTGGAGCGTGGAGTACTGCCATTCCTCACTCTGTGTTCTCTTCATAAATCCCACATGTACATGCACACACAAACACATGCGTCCACGTGTGCCATATGCAACCATGCCATTTTTTAGCTTTCAGTTTTCTTCACACATGTAACCACGTGAAACACACACCCCTAACCCTAACCTTCATCTTAATCACTTTAACCTTGCATACTATAAATAGATAATTTATACGAATCCTTGTTATATAAATATTTTTTATACGAAAAGTGTGTGTGTGCGCATGTATATAAAATTAAAAGAAAATACTTATTGCTGCGTGTGTTCTTGTATTTTAGTACGGCCTCTTGGTGCGTGCTTTTTATAATCATATTTTACAAACATTACTTTAAATTATTGATAAATTTACTCGATATTGTTGACTAATCTGATATATTTTAGCACCGCTCGAAAGAAATATAAATAAAAATAAGCATAATAAATTAGTGATGTCTTAAGAAGATCGACCAGCTTTTTCATAAACAAATATTTTGTGATCATGTTTTTGGAGACACAAGAATTAACGAAGCAGTGGGTGTGATTGACTTGGTCAAAGCTTCAAGTTCCATGGGCAGAATTTTGTTTTTTAATTTTTAAAGTTGATCATTTTTATATATATAAAGAGTTGCATAAAAAGTTAAAACTATGGCAAATGGTTAAACTGTGTTTTTAAAGTACGAGTCGTTGGCCCCAACTGTCAGAACTCAAGAATCAAACAGTTTTATTATGTAATCTTAGCATCAAATACAATGATTGAGCAAATCTGTCGTCACAGATTAACAAACGAACAAAAGAGCAAAAAAGATCTCCAACAGGATGATCGGTACAAGTAGAAGATAAACCCTAGACTCACGAATGTACATGTGAGGATATGGAACCAGAGCAGTGAACAAAAGAGATAATGACAAGAAATGAGGAGCTCGAGTGCATTAAGCTTCTGGAACCACCGAGAGATATAGGCCGCAAACCCTAGACAACTCATGTCAAGTTGTCACGAGCCCACAAGAGAGCAGCCATAAGCCCAGCAACAAGTAGGAGGGGAGCCCAAATAAGAAGCAGTCCAAACCATAGCCCAAACCTCACAAAACAAAGATAAAAAGGAAACGGTTAAATATAAATAAAATATAAATAAAGGGCACATTTATACTGGTAATATACTATTATTCTGACATCCCCCCTCAGTTTAAATGAGCAAAAAAATTAGAAAGACCTAGCGACTTACACATCTCAGAATGAGCTTTTGGGAGTAAGCCTTTGGTAAATATGTCAGCTAGCTGATGCTCGGTCTTAACCCCATGAGTTTTGATCAACCCTGATGCAATTTTCTCCCTTAGAAAGAACAAATCAACTTCGAAATACTTGGTTCTGTCGTGAAAGACATGATTGGCAGCAATAGACAAAGCTACAGTGTTATCACATTTCAACACAACTGGAATATTCACATCAACATGAAGTTCCCTTAAGATATTCAGCAGCCACAAAACTTCACATGTGGCACTGCACATGGACCTGTATTCGGCCTCGACAGAGGACCGTGAAACGACACTTTGTTTTTTGCTTTTCTATGAAACCAAGGATCAACCAAGAAATATACAAAACCTAGTGACAGACCTACGACTGTCCACACATTTAGCCCAGTCCGAATCTGCAAAAGCAGTTAACTGAAAAGTATGGCTCTTTTTAAACAGGATCCCAGTGCCAGGGGCACCTTTAAGGTACCTTAACACCTTGAAAGCGATTTGAGTATGAGCCTCAGTAGGCTTATGCATGAACTGAGATAAATAATGAACATAATAAGCAATATCAGGTCTAGTGTGTGATAGGTAAATGAGTTTGCCTATCAGTTTTTGGTATTGAGTTACATCGACAACTTGTGACTCTTTCATAGTTAGGTTTGTCAAGACATGATTTTGTTCTATGAGACAACTAGAAGGTTTGCTTCCACTCATCCCCATATTCATTTAATAAGTCAATACAGTACTTTCTTTGGGATAGGCAAACACCTTCATTTACCTTAATTACTTCAATACCAAGAAAGAACTTTAGTAACCCAAGATCCTTAATTAAAAATTCATTTTTCATTAGATTCTTTATCCTTTTTATCTCACCTTCATTGTTCCCGATTAACACGATGTCATCGACATAAACCAAGAGAACAATAAAGGTAGAGTTTTCAGATTTAATGAACATTGAGTGATCACATTTGGATTGGACAAAACCAATTTTGACTAAAACTTGAACAAGTTTTTCATTCCACATACGTGGAGCTTGTTTCAGGCCATATAGGGACTTATTCAATTTGCAGACTTTATTCTGATTATCAATATTCAAACCATCAGGTAAAGTCATGTAGACTTCTTCCTTAAGATTACCATAGAGGAAAGCATTGTTAACATCAAGTTGATATAATGGTCAATTATTTTGAACCGACAGGCTAATAACACACCTAACGGTAACCATCTTAACAACAGGAGAGAAAGTTTCCTCAAAGTCAATTCCCTCACGTTGTTTAAACCCTTTTGCAACAAGCCTAGACTTAAATCTATCAACTTCACCCGTAGATTTGTATTTAACTTTGAAAACCCACTTGCACCCAATGGGTTTTTTGTTTTTAGGGAGGTCAACAATATCCCAAGTGTTGTTTTTATAAAGAGCAAACAATTCATCATCCATAGCATCAATCCACCTTTTATCTTTAATAGCATCTTTATAGGTGGAAGGCTCAAGTATTTTATTAATATTAGCAGCAAGACAGATATTATCACTAGGCAAGTTAGAATAATCAACATACTTATCATAGCTATATCTAGCATTGCCAACAATAAAGTTATCAATTTTTTTTGGGGCAATCGAGGATCTAGAGGATCTTCTAGTAGGTATGGTACCCTCAGGAAGGTTTGACTCGTCATTAACACTACTAGACTCAGCCCTCACAGGACCAGTTTCATTACCTAAAGACTCACTACTCTCAGGCATATCATCAGTTCCTGATGACTGCTAAGTATTACTATCAACAGGTGATTCAACCTCATCACTGTGTTGCTGTGTCAAGGTAGTTGAGTCAGTGGAACCCTTCTCTTCATCATCGGGATTTAAATCACTTGAAAAATCAAAGTTATCAAAACAGTTTAATTGATTTAAGTTATTTGGACTTTCTAGAGTAGAATGTGATTCATTTTTAAAGGGAAATGTAGTTTCATGAAAGCTAACATCCTTGGAGAAGATGAATTTTTCCTGTTCTAGACTCCACACCTTGTATCCCTTTTTAAAATTAGAGTATCCCATAAAAACACATTTTTTAGCTATTTCTTCAAGTTTATCAAGATTATCCACAATAGTAAAATAGCAAAGGCAACCAATGATTTTCAAGTGATCAAGAGAAGGTTTGAAACCAAACAATTTTTCATAAGGAGAACAACCATATAACACAGAAGAAGGAAGCCTGTTAATTAAGTAAGAAGATGTAAGAACACATTCAGACCAGAACCTAAGAGGACATTAGATTGAAATAGCAAAGCTCTAGCAATATTTAACAAGTGTCTATGTTTCCTCTCCACAATACCATTTTGTTGTGGAGTATAGGTACAGGATGTTTGATGAATGATACCTTTTAGTTTAACAACAGTAGTCATTTGAGAATTGATGAACTCCGATCCATTATCACTCCTAAAAACTTTGATGTTAACTTCAAATTGAGTTTTAACAAGGTTGTAAAAGCTTTGTATATTTTCAAAAACCTAAGATTTAGATTTCATCAGATAAACCCAAACGGATCTGGTGAAATCATCCACAATAGTAAGAAAGTATTTGTATCCTTCCACACTAGTGACCTTGTAGGGACCCCAAACATCTAAGTGAATGAGGTCCCCAACCTTAGCTGATTTATGGTCGCTGAGAGGGAAAGGGGACCTATGTTGTTTAGCCTTGTGACATACTCCCTCCGTCCCACTAAAAGTGTCCTATTTTGAATTTTCAAAGTCTTTATTTGTAAACTTTGACCTTAAATAATTTTGTTTGTGTTAGATAATACTTGATGAAAGTTATATGATTTGAGTGTGTTTTACAAGTGTTTTTATCGGGTTAATTTTCATCAAGTTTTATATAACACAAAAATATACAATTAAAGTCAAAGTTTATAAATAAAGACTTTGAAAATTCAAAATAAGACACATTTAATGGGACGGAGGTAGTATATCACAAGGGTTAGAAGCAGACTCAGATTTAAGTTGAAGAACATTTAACACTTGTTCAGCTGGATGACCCAGCCTGGAATGCCAGAGCTTTACTTTTTCAGCCATACTTAGACAGGAAAAACTAGAACTCAGAGAGTTACCACAGAAATATAAACCCTCAGTTTGTCTACCAGTCACCAGGGTTTTCTTTAAGCCTGAATCCTGAATGTAGCAAGAATTTTCATCAAACACAACTTTAAGCTTATTGTCTTTAGCTAGCTTATATACAGAAATAAGATTCACACAGTATTCAGGTACGACAAACACATCTTTTAGAACCACAGAATCCGAAAATTTAAAACAACCAATTTGAGTGACTTTAGAATCAGTACCATTAGGATGCTTAACAGTTATATTATATTCAGAAACATCAACAAGGTTGAACATATTTTTGCTAGACATGACCATATGCTGGTTTGCACCAGAATCAATAATCCAGTTTAGATTTTGTGATGAAAACAGTTTTGAGTTGAAACAGAAAATATTTTTGTATTCAGATAAAGAATTGAAACATTTACCTCCTACATTGGACTTATTTGTGTCCTCTGTTTTATTCTCATTAAGCATACCTAGCAACTAAGAAAATTGATCAGGAGTTAAAGAGTTCAAAGAGCTAGTATTTTTATCATTCACAGTATTATTCATAGAGGAACCAGTACCACTACTAGCAGCATTGTTAGACCTAGTCCACTGGTGACTACTTTGAGGAGGTTTTGGTCTATAATTTGAAGGATAACCATGTAGTTCAAAGCATTTATCAACCGTATGTCCAATCTTGTTGCAATGAGAGCACTTTAGATTTGGGTTAGGACCTTTCTTATTTTTTTTTCTTGTTATCATTGAAATTGTTAGATTTTGCAGCAAAACCAACATTAGGGATCTTAGAAGAATTGTTTGATCCTCTATGAGATTCTTCTCTAGAGATGATAGAAAAAGCAGTCTTGATAGTTGGTAAAGGGTCCCTTGTTAACAGATTGGTTCTAACAGGTTGATAAATGTCATCTAATCCCATTAAGAATTGCATAAGTTTGATTAGCTGATTGAATTCATTAAATTTTGTAGAAGCATTGCAAGTGCAGGAGGGTAATTGAAGCATGGCATCAAATTGTTTCCATATAGTGTTAATTTTATGATAATATTAAGAAACACTAGCACCATTCTGACTAACAGAATTGATTTTTTGATACAAGCCAAAAACAACTGAACCATCTACTTTATCATAAGTATCTTTCAAATCATCCCAGACTTCAGAAGCAAGTTTTGAGTACACTTGACCAACATATAATTCATCAGAAACAGAATTTAGAATCCATGTTAACTCAATAGAGTTGCAACGATCCCATTGACTAGCAAGAACATCATCAGTTTTTGACCTAGCACATGTTCCATCAATGAAACCTATTTTGTTTTTTTGCCATTAGTGCAAGTCTCATAGCATTTGACCAAACTACATAGTTTTCGGTTCCT
This sequence comes from Helianthus tuberosus, assembly GCA_030545235.1. NCBI lineage: Eukaryota > Viridiplantae > Streptophyta > Magnoliopsida > Asterales > Asteraceae > Helianthus > Helianthus tuberosus. The sequence goes on along the minus strand of CM060444.1, from coordinate 60,147,946 downwards.
TTTAGTTTTATATTGACTATAGTGAGACCACTAGAATCACTAGCATGAAGATATAAGGGATCACTAGCATCAAGTTTGCTGACTAAAGTAACAGAGGACTCAGTTTTGTCACCCATATAAGCAAAAAAGGCAAACAGTCAGACAAGCAACACAACCAGAAAAGGAACAGCACACAGAAGGTACCGACGAAGCCTGGACAGAGGTCCGATCAGAGGTTCGTCACTCAAGGGTGCCTCCGCAAACGGTAACCAGGGAGCCACAAATCAAACATACCAGACAACTACAAGACAATTAAATGCAACAGAGTGAACCATCTCTGTGTCCCAAAACAAGCTGGTCTTGCCTAAAACCTGGTATCAATATACCTAGACTCAAGACTTAGTGATGCAGAAAGCAGAAAATTAATTAAAAGAGAGAGGAACGATCTCACAGTGGGTGCGTAAAGCTCCAGTGGATCAGGCTTGTAACCTTCACTTAGGGTTACAAGCACTTGATCAGAAAACCAAGTCCAAGCCCTGTTAGTTTGCCCTAAAAGAGACTAACGAGGACCTCCTTCAAGCGTATCCGAGAATCAACCAAACCCTAGAAATTAGGGTTTCAAAACACCGCAGTGGTACAGGCAGCAAGAGAAGGGGATCACCAAGTAATGAAGCCGGCAGACCCTTAGGACTACCAAGACTTCAGTCAACCAGAGAAACAAACTCGCCTCAGATCGGAAAACCCTAGAACGATTCCAGAGAAACAGACCTTCAAGAGAAGCAGCAGAAGATCACCAGAGCACCGATTCAACCTCGGAGCTCTGATACCATGTCAGAACTCAAGAATCAAACAGTTTTATTATGTAATCTTAGCATCAAATACAATGATTGAGCAAATCTGTCATCACATATTAACAAATAAACAAAATAGCAAAAAAGATCTCCAACAGGATGATCGGTACAAGTAGAAGATAAACCCTAGACTCACGAATGTACATGTGAGGATAGGGAACCAGAGCAGTGAACAAAAGAGATGATGACAAGAAATGAGGAGCTCGAGTGCATTAAGCTTCTGGAACCACCGAGAGATATAGGCTGCAAACCCTAGACAACTCATGTCCAGTTGTCACGAGCCCACAAGAGAGCAGCCATAAGCCCAGCAACAAGTTGGAGGGGAGCCCAAATAAGAAGCAGTCCAAACCATAGCCCAAACCTCACAAAACAAAGATAAAAAGGAAACGGTTAAATGTAAATAAAATATAAATAAAGGGCACATTTATACTGGAAATATACTAGTATTTTAACACCAACCCTTGCATTCAACCCATTAACAAGAAACGAGACGAAGGAATTCGAAATTTGTGGAATAAAAATACGACCAAAAAAGACTTGATTAATTCATAACTTGCAATAAACATGATATTTAACCTAGACAAAAACCTAAGCATCAAGTATTCTCTCGATTTCGTGGAATCACATAAACATGTGGGGCAAAATGCCCCCAATTTTCGTTTTCTCCTTCCAAGACATTCTTGAGATGCATAAGCACATTAGTGGGCAGGCCCATAGGAGAAGAATCATCCAGTCTATCATGCTTGTAGCTTGTTGGAGTATTTGACGTGCTAGAAACAAGTGTATCATCAAAAACGGGCGAGATAAAATCTATAAGTTTTCTTTGGACTAGGAGTAGATCCAAGTCCTTTAGTTTGGATTGGGCTAAATTAACTCTGTTCCCTTGTTGCTTTGTTGTTTGTAGCTTTTGCCCATGCAAGTAGCTTGCTAGTGGGCCGGTTCTAATATTAGTCATCGTTAAAAAAAAGGACGAAAATAACTTGACTTGCAAAACAATTAAACCTATTAGATAATTCTTTACATTCAAACTGCTTGCACGACCACCAACGTTGGATCCTGACCTCTTCCACGACGCTGGTTTCCTTCACGACTACTTGCACCTGTCAGAAGCAATTTATTCTGATCATTATCTTCATTTGAGCAAAACCCTTCAACCTTACTTCAAAAGCTTTCATCCTACCTATTGCATCTTCAAACAAAATTTTAACAATCTTAGAATATTGTTCAACTGAGGCTATGAACGCTAAGAACTTCATTGTTGCTAAATTTAACGGCTTCCTCGCAATCACCTTGTCCTTTAGAAAATAACCAAGAGATTTGAACTTGCCCCTTATCCCACTCAACTTCCCTACAAACATATGTACCGTCTCATTCTCCTTCATCTTCACAGCTTCCGGTTCAACCCTCAAAGTCTACAAACGTGCCTTTTGAACCATATTTGCTTCTAAATGAATGATCTTAATCAAATCCCACACCTCATTTGCGGTTTGATACTAAGCCACCTACATCAAGATATCTTCGGGCAATGTCTGAAAGATAATTGCCTTTGAAGTGGCCACCCTTTCCTACACTTGTGTACCTTCTGTAGCAGTTACCACCTCCCAAAAGCCATAAAGCCCTCAATACTCCACTGGAATCGATCACATGGTGTAGTTCAATGCTGCCAACTTACGCACTGAAGTGACACAAACCCTCTACTCTTAAACCACCAACACTCTATTCGCGTCGTCTGCCATTTCTTCTTTCTTACTTTATATTTACCTTCTTTACCTTCTTCTTTCTTAACCTTCTAAACCTTCTCACATTCTTTAATTCATCAAGAAAACTTTCTTGATTACCTACTTAACCCAAAAGCACCAAAATATGTTGTAATGTACCCTACAGTGAAAAAAAATAGTGACACCAAATACTGTTAAACTCATACTAATCAAAAGCAGTCGTTTTTCCCGTCTAGTTGATATTTATGGGCGAATCGACCTATCTGCGCTTCTCCCTCCTAGATAAAAAAAGCCACGTAATTTTTTTTGGAATCCTATCTATATATATACCATATTATATTTATATATTTTTTTCAATTTTTTTGGAAATCATATCTCAATCAAATGAAATCTTATATATATCTTAAAAAATATATTTGAATTTTAAAAAAGTTAAGAGATATCGTATCTTTTTATTCAAAAATCATGTTGTATATAACAACCTATTATGACAAACAAACGTTCATAATGTTCTGCTCTTTTTTTACCAGTAAAACATACAATACTACATTTAATTTTTGACCTTATGAGGACTATGCAATGTATTCATTCAACCATTCTCATTGCTTCATATAAATTATTTATGATTTAATTTACTTTTTGAACTTTATTTGTTTTCAAGTCTAAACAATTTAGTTTTGGGATATTTTGGTGATTCAAAATGATTTTGGTTTTATTATAAGGATTATGGCATTTTAATACTTTTCGAATTTCAAGAAAGTGTATTTTTTTCAATACACAATATTATTTTTTTATGTTTTGTTTGTTTCCACTTTTTTTTTCAAGCCCGCACTTTTTTGTGCTTCTCTCCTAGGCGGTAGGCGAGACCTATGTGCCTAGAGTGCACCTAGCACATTTGATAACTATGGTTGAGTGGGCTAGGTTTCTTGTTTTGCGAGATGTATAAATAGTTGGTTATGGTTATTGTAATTGGTGTGATTTGGTTTATAACAAAAACAAAGTCAAGGGAGTTCATTCAATCTCTTGTTTTGGTCTTTTTGTTCTAATCGATCTAGGCCTCTAGATATCGGGTTGGAAATTAAAAAGAATGTGTTATGGTCGATCTATACCATTAAAATCGATAAAACCAAAATAAAACCAGTCCTACCAGACCAGCGCTAGTTATTTAGCTGTCCGGTTTGGTTTGAACAGAGAAATGCCGAATCATATTCAAAGTGTTAAGATTTAAAATTTTTCTGGTCTTGTCTGGGCTCTAGCGTCTGCTGTAATTTTAAAATCGTTTTAGAAAAGTAGGTTAATGTTGAGCAAAGTTGAAGACAGAAATCTACAGATGGAATTATGGCCCCCATGGGCCAAATATGTAAAAAGGCCCAATATAATTTTCATTTATTAGAACTAGAAGGGGTCAAAATAATATTTATTTTATTTGATCTAACGTAAAAAAGGCCCAATATATTTCAAAATTAAAATTCGTGTGTTTATTTTTCTTAATTTATCATCTTCTTCATTGTTTTCAATCTCTAATTTCAAACACTTTTTGCTTTTTTACATTACTACTTAATTTGAGTCTGTGGGCTAGCCTAAGGCCCACATTCACTCATGTTACATATAACAATACCATTAATAAACATATATTAGGAGGTTAATGTTATGACCCATTTAAAATTTCAATATATTATTTACTAAAAGATATACATATTTCATTGTTATATAGGAATGAGATCAAGAGAAAACGATTTGAAGTATGAGAATAGTAAGAACGATTTTCAGCCATAAGATCCTTGTGATTTGTGGCTAAGATTATGCGGTGACATTTTTGTAAATAATGGGAACCTTATAACTACCTGGAGAGTTAAAATTTGAATATTCAAACAAGAGTGCACATGCTAATCACATGTCATTTCCCCCATTATATTTAAACGTCAATAACTTTTTTGTACGTGACTATTTTTCTAAAAAAAATTACACCATAAAACTCAGTGTTTTTTTATATTTCCAACGAGTATACTATTGATATACTTTTTGAAAAAAATGAACTGGGTTTTTATGGCGTTTTTCTGAACTGGGTGTTTTATGACGTTTTTAACTAGGTATTTTCATGACGTTTTACTGAACTAGGTGTTTTTATGGCGTTTTAACTAGGTATTTTCATGACATTTTTCTTAACTGAGTGTTTTAAGGCGTTTTCAATTGAGTTTTTCATGGTGTTTTTCTGAACTGAGTGTTTTATGACGTTTTTAACTAGGTATTTTCATGGCGTTTTTTTGAACTGGATGTTTTATGGCATTTTCAACTGGGTATTTTCATGGCGTTTTTCTGAATTGGTGTTTTTATGGCGTTTTTATTTTGAACACCCAGTTCATGTGAGTGAGTTTTTTTGGCAATATTACCCTTAGTATAATTTAGCATCAATGCCACATGTTAACACCAAAATCATTCTCACCGTTCTAACACTTTTCACCGTTTTCCTAAATCCTGACCCTTGTTATATAATTTGTCGTATAATAATAAATCACTCCTCTAAAAAAAATCACTTCTCTCAAAAAGGTAGGCATATGATATACATCCTTCACATGTGTAGATACATGGCACATACATTCATATCCTCACAATTAAATTAAAATACTAATCAACCATGCATTCGTAGTAATTCATCCATCATGAACCTCTAGTATCGCTTCCGATCTTCTTAAGCTCTTCAAAAGCATGCATCGTCTCTGTGTCAAACCCTCCTGCAAACTAGAGATACAACATTTGGTTATTACAAATATACTTTTAGGCCTTTTTATATTATTTTCACCTTTCTATCATTGTAACAAGAGTAAATTACAAAATCCGTCCTTTATGTTGACAACAGATTGCAAAGTGTGTCTTTTGTCTTCAAAAACTATAAAAAACATGATATTTGCAAACCCTTGTATATTATGTCATTTAGCCTTAACTCAGTTATTTTTCATGGTTAAATCTAAACAAGTGGATCCCACATAAGGGTATTTTGATCATTTTACCCTAAATACTAATATAAATAATTATAAAAAATAAGAAAAACACACATAATCTGTCGCTGTTATGTCCTCTCTATCTCAACTCTCCTCTCTCTAACATCAGGACCAGCACCACCCACCCTCACCGGCCATCACCACCCGAAGACCACCACCACCTGCAACTACCACCACCTCCACCCACTTAATTCTGTCGCGACCAAACATCAGGATCAGCACCACCCAACCTCACCGGCCATCACCACCCGAAGGCCACCACCACCTGCCACTACCACCACTTCTACCCACTTAATTCTGTCGCTGCCAAACATCAAGACCAGCACCACCCACCCTCACCGGCCATCACCACCCGAAGACCACCACCTGCCACTACCACCACCTCCACCCACTTAATTATGTCGCTGCCAAACAAAACCCCAATCCAGATTCAAACATATCCAGCTCTGAACTCCATCACTCCGTTCACCACTAAATCCAAACTCCATCACTCCGTTCACCACCAGATTGAGATGATGCGTCATGCTTGTTGCTGAATATAATGCGATTTAGGGTTTTGTTCAAACCCTAGGAAGAAAATTTGTAGAATTAGTGTACGTTAGCATAGGAATAAGATCGAATGGGACATGTTAAATGTAACAATCCTCAAGAAAACCGACACCCTCGAATTTTTCCGACACCCTAGTATATATTAAAATATCCCAATATGTCCAAAAATACACCCCATACGTGAAAACGGGCCCCGGATACCTTAAATATTATTAAAAATCATTAAAATATGATTTTTGGGGTTTAGGCGGGCCGCGTAAGCCACCCCGTTAGTTTACGCGGGCCGCGTGAGATCAAATTTGTGGCGCAGCCCGATGATGACATGTGTCATCATCGTGGCGAGGCTAGGCAGTGACCCGGATAGGCTACGCGATGACCGGGTTTGACGCGGGCCGCGTAAGCCCTGGTCTTGTTTTACGCGGCCGCGACAAGGCCAAGATCAGGCCCTATATAAGAATGGCATCGGCAGTTCAGTCGGCTTGCTCAATTTCTTTTCTTAATCTCGAATTGTCACATAGTAGAAGCTATACTCGGGTATAATATCCCCCTAAATAGCGAAGTTCTGCTCCGTTGTAAGTATTATAACCCCTGGATACGTATTAGATACGATGCCCGATTGATCTAGGGTTCCGTAACGGCTTTCGTGGTTCTGCCCGACGTAGTCGTTGGAATGCCGTCTCGGGGAGGGTATTACTAATGTTAAAATGGGTTATTATACTAACACGTGTGCATTTGGGTAAATTATAGATTGTCACAAGGAAACCCTAAAGGATAATCTAAGACAGCAATGTGAGTTGATCCGCTTTTTGTGAACCTTTTGTTAACTATTTTTACAAAACCTCATATAATTAAATGCATATGAAGCAGTTATTGAGTATTTGTAAGAATACAATTATCATGAGTATGTTGGGGTTTTGTATACAAAATTTGTTACCACCTGGTCAAGGAGTAACATTTCCACAAGTCGGGTCTGACAGTACCATGGATGTTAATTGATATAACTTGGAAACAAATGTAATTGCGAGATCGCCCTCAATACTGTACACTGGGTTTTTATTTAAACTTGATTAAACTGGGATTCACTCACCAGTATTTCCCACTGACAAATGTTTTTAAAACGCGTTTCAGGTAACAAATTGTGAAAGCCAAATAGAAGCCAGCTGGACAGCACTGAATGCTTGGAAAAGTGGCAATAAAGTTACCTAAAATAAAATAGATGTTTTTATTAAATAAAATAGGATTTATTCCTATGGAAACGTGTGTACTGCGAACTTGGGTTTATCCCATTTGTTTAATATTATGAAAATGTGGTATTTTACTCTGATCCCATATTTCCTAACTACGGTCCTGATGAAAATTCCGCTGCCAAATTAGACAATACGCGATACCACCAAAACTGGCTCGCGGCCGCCCGTTCCCAGGGATTAGGGATCAGGGGTTGCGACATTAAACCCTAACATTTGACGACTGATACTGAATTTGGAGTGATAATGTTAAGGTTTACAAGGTTCATGTTCCTATGAATTTGGAGTGATAATGTTAAGGTTTACAAGGTTCATGTTCCTAATGTGTACAGGGGGTAACCAGAAGAACAGGTTACCAGTTATATTTGTCACTGATGTGACACGAAGTCGAACATGGCCGCAAGCGGCTTGCAGCCGCTGTTGAACTTGCCCGGGAACAGCTTGCAGCTGTTGAGGTCTTCAGGAATGGAGAAGATGAAAATGTTGATCTTTTAAAAGAGAAACAAAGAGAGATAAATCTGGGAAGAGAGAGATAGTTAATAGTGGGTTGGATTTTTAATTTTTTAATTTGAGTAAATAGGGTAAAATGGTTAAAATACCCTTATGTGGGGTCTACTTAGTAAGATTTAACCATGAAAACTAACCGAGTTATGGCTAAAGGACGTAACATGCAAAGGTTTGCAAATATCGAGTATGTTTTACTAATATTAATAAATTCCATCTGCGTCCCTGCGCGAGGTAACGACCTTACTTATTGTAAAGTTTGAATGACAAGCTAGTTATCTAATTACCTGATGAACCCGAAATGCAAATCGAACTCCCTGAAGCAAGAGATCGCCCCTGTCTCGTGAAGATTCTAGTTCTTTGGCTATCCTTCTCATACATTCTTGGGCCAGTTTCAGTGAACTTAGCTTTACCTGATCATAATAACTTAACTAATTAGCTTTACATCAACTATATGTTATAATTGATGTTGATCAAGTAGGTGGGTGTAACTTTTTAGTCCATAAAAAAAGTAATTAATACTAATACATGGTTGTAAAACAAGGTCTTCGAGGCCGAGTACTCCCCGAGTAGTCGCTACAAGGTAGGCTGCCGATGCGACTTTCTTCAATTCCGCCTAATTACTCGGAATCGATCAAACGCGGTCAACCTCGGCCAAAATCGGATCTAGTAGGTCAACTCAGGCCGAGTTTGACTTATAAAAAAATAAAACATAATTTCTATGCCTATTATATTAAAGAATGAATATCATTTTCACGTATTTTGTTATAAAAATATTAGTAAATTTATGTTATTGACATATATTTAATTTCCGAAAACAAATTATTGATAATTTAACATGTCTGAGTACTCTCCTCCTAAGATGAGTACTCTCAACTCCCTGGTTAACCGTCTGAGACACCTAACGACTTTTGCAATGATACAATATATAGGCAAAAGATCAAATACAAATAATCTTAACATACTAAACATACAAATTGAAGGAAAACTCAAAAATACAAGGTGACATTTTTGTAATTACCACCAACTATCAAAGTTACTATACAAATGTGAACTCAACCAAAAATACCTAAAAAACACATTTTTTTTGCTGCTACTAAAAGTAGCGATTTTTTAATAAAAAATGTTAAAAAAAAATTTTGTGTGTGTTTTTAATTTTTTTAGATTTTTTAGGTTTTTTGGGGGTTTAGTTTTTAGCATTTTAGCTTGGGTGTGGGGGGGGGGGGGGGGGGGGTTAGGTTTTTTTTAGGTTTTTTATGTATATTTGTAGAGTAACTTTGATAGTTATTGATAATTACAAAAATGCCACCTTGTCTTTTTGAGTTTTCCTTCAATTTGTATGTTTAGTATATTAAGATTATTTGTACAAGAACTTTCCTCACAGTATATAATACCTGACCAACAAGTCCTGTATCCATGAGCCATTGCCATGGAATCTGTAGCTCCTTGTATTTCTTACATGTACCTTCTCGAGTTCTCTCCACTACACTAATCTTCGACTCCAATCTGAACCCACAAATTAACCAAGTTAACTATTATCTAGTTAAATTAAATCAATTAATTACAAGAAAAGGGACAGGGACCGCACCTGTCTTGAAGTGCTTGCATCTTGTTTAACGATTGAATCAATGGTTGCTTGGGACAGCTTTTATAAGCCAAAACTTCGGATTCAAGATTCTTTAAATCTCGGAAACTGAAAGCAGCTTCACGCAATGCATCCGCTTTTCGTTCTGGCCACTGCGGGAAGTGCTTTAGTACCGCCCTTTCGTCCACTAGACACGATAACTCAGCATCTACCCACTTCACAAACCCCTCCACGTCTGAAATCTCCCTAAACCCCGCACTCTCCACTTCCCTTATCAAATCATTCAATCGTTCACCGTATTTCTCCACATCCGATTTTATCTGTACGTCCATCACCATAATATATATATGTTTACAGTTATACAAATAATAACAATGTTAAGGAATTAAGCAAGGAAGCGTACGTACAGAGGTAAGATAAGTGGAGCGGTTCTCGATCTCTCCGATCATGTCACGAGAATAAGTAACCGGGACCAACCCCACGCCTTTGTTCTCTTTCTGCAGAGTAGTCATGTCTCTTTTCATAAGTGATCGGTAAAACTCCATAACTGCTGGGACACGTCGAACAGTCCTTGATCCCACTGGACTTGAAGGAAGTGGTGGTGGCGGAGGCGGAGGACCTGCTACCTTTCTTTGCAGCGGAGAAGGAGAAGGTGGTGGTGGTTTTGGTAGACTAATTGCATTGCCTTCTATTGTTGATTTCTTTAATGGTACGTCAATCTGAAGCTTGGGTTTGTGTGGCGGTTCGTCTGTACAATTCATTGTATTCTGTAATTTCTTCCACAGAATGGATTTCCTCTCGAGATCATGGGCTTTTAGCGTGTTGATTTGCGCCTTTAGACGACTCGTTTCTTGTTTTAGTTCGTGGTTTTCTTTCTCTAGCGAATCGATCTTCATTAAAGAGGCTTCGAGTTCCCTCCTCAGGAAGGAGACGGTTGCGCCGTCGTAGCCGACGGGCATCTTTACGGTGACTGTGGACAGCGAATGGGTGTCTGTTTGCTTGCTTCTAAAATAAGGTTACATTTATAGAGGTTATGTTGTTACGTGTAAGCTGTCGTGGAATGACGAACATAAGATATTAGATGGGTGTTAAAACCAGTTTCATTTTTCATTTTAACGTGAAATTTAATATGCACACTAAATAGAATATCTATTAATTTAGATAACAAATAACTTATAAGATTTACGGTATTTTTTGTATATAAAACAATTAAAAAAAGATTCTATCACTCACAAATATCCAATCAAGTTTCACCATTTCATCAACCGTTTTTTCATCACTCACATCCTTTTTTAGTAGCAATGGTCATCACTCACAACACCTAACAATAAACTCCCACACCCCTCACATCCATCATTTTTCATGCGTGAAAAAAATAACGGAAATCCATCACGTTCAAACTATCACTCGTTGAACTAATCGGTGGCGGTGGACATTTTGTTTCTTCCACGCCTGATCAAGGGTGCATCACGCACCACCCCGCCTCCTCTTAACATGGAACTTAATATGCACACTAAATAGAATATCTATTAATATTGTTGTATATTGAAAATGAATTTCACACGACCTGTCCTTGCAATTTAAAATATTACAAGTACAAAGTTATATAGTTTAATATATATGTTTATGTGATTTTTCCATGTATAAAATATATTTTTACATTAATAATAAAAAATAACAAAAGTAGGGTTGTTAATTACAGTCTTTAGGAAACGTGGTGACTTACATAGGTAGAGTATCACTTTTGTAGAATGAAGACACAATATTCATTCACTGCTTGCGAAGCAATAACCTATAATGTGAAAAGGTGGAAATATTTTTTATGTGATTGCGATGTTTTATTAGAAAAAGGAGCCGACCTCGATTTATACATCTTAACAAACCCCTAAATAAAACTCTAAACAAAATAATATATTTTATGGTTAATTTAAACTCATATATTTAGACATTAAATTTTGGAAATATTCTTTACAAAAATCTTTGGTAGATCGCGTCTTTAATGCAGTTTGATGGTTAAGGGTCCACACGAGTCATAACAATAATTCATTTTTTGATACGAAAAAAATTATATCAAATTTATAATAATTTAACCATTTAAAATGATTTAATATAAAAAATATATATTTCATGCGGAAAGGTATATCATGTGGATCAAATTTATCATCGAATCACAGTGACAACCGCATGTAATTTTAGCTTAATAGTTTTTAAAGCAACAAAGTTATCAATTTTGTTGACTCACATTATCATTATTACAATTTTTATACCTAAAAGTAAACTTTGTTTTAGGTGAAATAAGGATTGATTAACCGAATTTAAGTTCATCCCATGTGCCTCAAAAGTTCGTCAAAGCCACATGATTTTATTTGTTCCCCAACTGAGATATGAAAATCAAAGCGGGGATTGCATAAAGTTGGGTATTTGTATAAACGTGATTTTCACAAATGTAGATATTTGATTTTTTTTAAGGTAAATTTCATTAAAACACAAGCTACCTCAATTCGAGGCAATCAAGAACAACATTACAAATTTACACCAATCTACCCAAAAAGTAGATGTTCCTTTAGATCTAGACGTATACCACAAAAAGCCAATCTTTTTACCCTCACCGATGATATAATCTAATTTAACCGTTTTATTCTTGAACCTAGACTCATTCATCGTTCTCCAAAACGTCCAGCACCCGATCCTAGTAAGGCCCTTTAACACCTTTTTTTGCCCATCCAAACCCACATGATCATGGACTTCAATGAGATCTCTAAATGAGAACACCACCAAATTCGGACATTTGCACTAGTTACCGATGAAGGACCGAAGCATCGAGGCAAAGTAGCAAGACGTGAACAATGATCAACACTCTCCTCTCCTTCTTCACATAACCCGCATGTCGTGTTACCATCACCGATATTTCTTTTTTTTAGCGCATCCAAAGTTGCAAACTTGCCCATTTTCGCCCTCCATATGAATATATTGCACTTGCTCGGAATCCACTTAGACCCCTCAGGAACATAAACATCCGATCTGATCCTACTTTTATCGAGAAGCCTCTTAACCGCATTCGTACTGAATTCTCTATCTTCTGCACCACTCCACTTCCACTCATCACAGTTTGGGTTCAACTGAACCTGTAACAGCATCGTGCACGTACTCACAAGTTTGTTAATTTCCACTTCAGGCGACAATGGCCTTTTCCACCTCCAGTTATACCCATTTCCGTTGTTCCGGTTGCACAAACAAACACTAACCTTACAACCTTTGTCATCTCCAAGCTTAAACAAATTTGGAAAATTCTCTTTTAGAGGCCTATTGCGTATCTACGGATCCAACAAGAAAGCCATGCTTTCACCACTTCCACCGAAGCTTTAAAGAAATTCCTTAATTGATTCCCATCAATTGTGGTTTTATTTTAAGACCTGAACAATGTTGTAGCAAACACCACCAAGAGACTTTTTTACCGGAATAAATTCCCCTCTGTTTCTATTAGTGTGTAAAGCCTCGATCGTTTTATTCCACAACTTGTTTTTGTTTGTTAAAAATCTCCATCCCCACTTGGTCAGCAAAAACGTATTAATGTTTTTTTAACTTACTAAAACCGTTCATTTTAGGAAGCGACACCCTCTCTCAAGCAACCCAATGGAGCTTTTTCACCGATCCATCCCCGCCCCATAGGAAATTTCTCATTTTCGCTTCCAAATCATTTATCACTCGAACCAGTGCCTTATATAAGGAGAAGTAATAGTTGTGGAGACTTTCCAGAACAGCTTTGATTAACGTTATTCTTCCACCAATAGATAGTAAAGCCGCCTTCCATTTAGCAAGCCGAGTGTGACAATTGGCACTTTTCGTGTAATTTCCGTACAATGTGAACAGTAATTTATATTATATGAATGTGCATTTTGAACTTATGATGTGTATGATTTCATGGATTACTTTTAAAGAACTCACGAAAACATTTCATGAATGCATGATACTTATTATTATTGGTTGCGACTCGAAACAGTTTAAACTTTAAACAATGCACAGAACGAAACTAGTACACTTATCAGATAAACTAGTAGTACTGACAGGAGTTTAGTACTCAGACAGACAACATGTTTAGGACACAGGTTGAGTCCCAGAACCCATGATATACTAGAACCTTATGTGAGAAAGCAAGGTTTTATGAAACTGCTTTCCGAGTGACAAGTGAACACTAGAAACTGGTCGAAACTAGCACTAAACAGTAAAATTCAGCAAATTCAGCAAAATTCAGCATTTTTCAGCTTATGTAGTAATCTGAAATAATGCCAGAGTGTTCAGAATAACTTGAAAAGCGTTGAAAACATTAACATGACATAATTACATATTACATCATACAAGACACTAACGTTAACTTTTTAAGCGATCTGATAACCAAACGGATACCCGAACACAACTAGAAGCATCCGGTGAAATAGTCAGCCAAATTTTTATGACATAAAACTAGTTATGGTCATAAACACTATGTTTTGTATCTAAAACATCTAAACACCTAAACAACCTAACTAACTACACATGTTAATATCCTTAAACACTTAAACCAATTTTAAACAAAACCATAACCCCCCCCCCCCCCGTTCTTAACCGTCCCCATGGGACCCCCACCCTCCTAATTGTTTGACTAATTCATTGTTTAGTCAAAGATGCCTTCCTTGAGATCCTATGGTTGAAACTAAGGAGGGAACTTATTAACTCTTGTGCAAATTATCTTATCTACTTCTTAAATCACCATCAATCCTCATTTTCTAACATAATACAACTCCACAACACTCTCTCATTCCCCTCCCTTCACTATCGGCCGTGAACCACCCCCACCCCCATAATTTTCTTCACTCAAGTTCTAACCATTCCATGCATAACACAAGGTGAATCAAGGCTATTCAAGAAGGTGTCAAGTGTTAGATCTTGAAGGACCACTCTTTAGAGCTTTTAACCATCAACTTTGTGCCATCTTCTCTTCATCTTCATCATCGTGTTCTACCCTAGCCTTGTGCTAGTAGTAAGTGTCTCTTGAACACATTTTTACATCTTGATTTAGTAGTTAAAGTTTATGTATAACTAAAAATCTCAAGATCTTACAAAAACAAGAAGATGAACGTATGAATAAAACTAAAAATCACAAGAATATAAGTTGTTTATGTTAGGTGATGAAGTTGTTTGATGATTTCTTGTGTGTATGGTGTTGAACACCACATGAACACTTGTTAGATGATGATTAAACACATGATCTAACAAGTAGAATGGTGGATCTTGAAAGATCCGTGTTGAACATACATTATGTGAAGTATGAACTTGAAGAATAAGTATGATGTTGTGTAGATTATAATTCTTACAAAGTGTAAACCATGAAAAATGAAAGATTTGAAATATCAAAGTTCAAAGAAGCAAAGTTTAGTTATGATAAACATGGTTTTGAGTTTTGGAAGACAGTAAACTTACTTCATATGTAAAAATGGAACACTTGAAGTGTTTAGAACATGAAAAACTCAAGAAGATGAATTTTTACAAAAATGGTTTACAAGTTGTAAAGATGGAACTTTTACAAAAATGGTTCTTATGGAATAAAAATCATGTTTTGAAGCTTATGAGACTTGTAAATCACTATGTTAAAAGACTGCAAGTTTTTATAGAATTTCAAGTTCATAACTTCATGAAGAAAATGCATTTTATGCATATGTTAGAATGTAATATTGTTATGGATGATTGTTGATGATTTTTGAAAAGAAAATGATATGCTTAAAAGCATGGAAACCTCCATTTTTCAAAGGATACTATGGAAAAATTTTTGTAAAATATAAACACTTAGAAATATATATTTTAAAAGTGTTTACAAGTTGTAACACCCTGTGTTTCGAAAGTCAAAGTCAAAGTCAAAGTCAAGATTGAAGTCAAAGGGAGACAAGATTGCTAATTGCGATCTGTCACACCTTGCTTAATTCGTGTTTTGACTTCTTTGACTTGTAATTAGTCTAATTTTGTATCGCATTAGTTGTATTATGTGGAGTATCTATTAATAATCGCATATTAATCGATTTATCGCTTATCGCTATCGCATTCGCAACTCGAATTATGTGTATCGAATGTTGTTTTATGTGTGTGCCTTTATGTGTTACTTGTGCATGTTATTTATGTTTTATGATGTGGGGATTAATCGAAACGCAATCGCAAACGCTAAACGAACATTAAATAAGGATGCTTATATGTTGATATAGTAGTTGGGATTAAAAGTAATTTGAATAGGAAACTCTATCGCATCGCAACGCTTAACACTCGAATTGAAACTGCAAAACTCATCGCGCCAAGCACTCGAACCGAGTGGCCAGCCGACCGAGTTGCCACCCGATCGGACTGCCACCCGAGCGAAGAGCCACTCGACCGAGCTGCCACTCGGACGGGCTGCCACTCGATCGACCAACCTCCTACCTCCTTTCCATTTATGGAAACCCTATAAATACCCCATATGTCAACCTCACTTGATGTTGACAGCTTTCTCTCTCCCTCTCCACTCGTTCCAGCCGCTATTTCTTCAGATTTCTCGTGATTCTTGTAAGTTTTCCACCTAAATCTTGTACTTTCTCGATCTACACGCACTCCTACACATTTCTATCTTTTGAATCCTAACTTTTAACCGTGAAATCACTAGATTTGAGGTGTTCTAGGATGATGTCATCATGGTGTTCTTAAGAACTTCATGTCTTGGCTTCAATCCACCAAGAACAACTTAGATCTGAATGATTTCCACATGATTAAACGAAGATCTTTCATAGATCTGAACATATTCATGGTGAAAAGGATTAAAAGATGGTTTTCTAACTTTCTTTCAACTCTTTTACACTCAATGCACTCAAATCCGATAGATTCGGACCTTATTTTGATCTTCTACCCATTTTTGGTGTCGTATCGGTTCCAGATCTGAATTCTATCCAAAAGGTATTGACTTCAGGTTTGAACATGAACTACCGACTCAAACCATGAACCGGTCGGACTAGGGTGATTCCTGTTCGGTCGAGTCACTTGAGCCGAGTCGAGAGTTCCGTTGTTCAAGCTTGTTATCAATGTACCTCATTAAACACTTCAAAACTTCAAACTACCAACACAACCAAGGAAGAAGACGACCAGGTCATCTGGGACGGATTGCCGTCCGATTGGATTGCCACCCGACCGGACTGCCACCCGACCGGACTGCCACCCGATCGGATTGCACCTTGGGTCCCACACTTAACTTTTATTTCAACACTTGAGGTTTTGAACATTGAACGGATTGCTGTCTGGTCGGATTGCCACCCGATCGGATTGCCACTCGACCATGTGATGTTTTGACTTCAACACTTAAACAATTTTTCAACATGTTTAATCCGAACGGCCGTTCGATCGACCGACCTGAAAGGTAGAGATACTTCTCTATTTTTAAAATGCTACAACGAAAACTTCAAAAGGCAAGCCGTCATACACAAACACATCCATTCCAAACGAGATGACAATCCAATCGAGTGGCCACCAGATCGGGCGACCACCCAAACGGATTGTCATCCGATCGACCGGCCACCCGATCGGATTGCTATCCGATCCTCTGACACTTTGTATCATTTTACGCGCCGCTTATCGTTTATGCTATCGTTCTGATCAGGCTAACCTTACTCTCTAGCGCTCCCTTCAATCCATTAATCAATGTGAGTATACTCGATCCCTTTTTGCTTTACGCACTTTTGGGTGTTACATACGTTACTTATTCTAAATCACATCGAACACACTACGCAATACTTTAACGCTAACCGCTACTGCATGTTATACGTGACTTAATGAATGCTTGTTTGTTATGTTTACGCATGGAATGCTGTCTACCTGCCTTAGCAACGATAGTACTATAGTTTGGACTCAGCACCTGTTCACTCAGGGGTTGTTAAGGACAATTAATTACATGGCTCACAGTGGTGAGTGTGTATTACGAACTGCCTTGGGCAGTCAACGCACTCATTGGTATTGATAGGTTCATGTCGATAACTTACGTGCTTCATTTCACACTGTGTACGTGCTGGTTATGCGTAAACAATTTCGAACTCTATTATATCTATCAAACTTGTATGCTCACCTTTACACTATGTGTATTGACTTTTACTTTAACGTATGTGGCAGGTGCTTAAGATGTTTAGATGCTTGGCTTGCTGTGAAATCGAGGCTAGGAAATGTCTAGAAACAAATAAACGAATTGTCTGTACTTGAAATCTGAGTTGTCGGAACATAACAATTTGACTAGATTTTGTCTGTAATAATTATGTTACTTTTTATGTCATGGTATGGGATGTGATGCTTAAATAATTGGTAATTATAGTTGTTATGGAAACTTCTGGACAATCTGTTTCGCTCAGTGCCACGCCCCGATGATTCCGCCATCGGTTGGGGTGTGACAGATTGGTATAAGAGCCATAACTATAGGGAATTAGGCAAGACTCGACCTAGTCTGGGTCGATGTCTTAGAAACGACCTAGTCTATAGTTAGGTACCAACAGACCGACTTGTGCACACCCTGTAGGGGTTATGTACGAGCTTATTTGCTATTTCTCGCTTTCTCGCCTACGCTACACTATCACTGCACTCTAATTTTCAGAGATGAACGAGTGATTAGGTCGAGATTAGGTGTGAAACCCGCAAACTCTCGACTAAGTTGCTTGTTCGACCTGCATTTTATCTATAAATAGGAGAATTTGCGCCGAATCAGGAGTGAAATCCATACTTTGACGCATAATTTCTCCTTATTTTATCAAAAACAGGAACGGCGTCGTTAAGTAAGGGGTGAAACCCGAACCTCGATGACTTGTTCCGATCTCTATTTTGTTTTACAAAACTCTCACCAAAGTCTCGACGGACTCCAACGACTTGAAGTCACGCTGAAACTGGAAGGATGTGTGTCATTCGCCCAAATTCGAGGCGTGAGCATAGTTCTGAAGGTCAAAGTGTGCACGGACAGTCCTTGTGAATAGTCGAATCACTTTGGATAGTCGACGTCTAAACTGCCGCAGACAATCCATCCTCGATTTTTATGTGTTTTGATTCTGAGCTCGCTACTGTCGACTCTGATGTATGCCATTTTGTGTGGATTTTATGTGCGTTGTGTGATTTTGTTTGTTTATGTGTTACGATTTCTGGTGGTTTATTATTCGCTTATGTTGTACTACTCGCTATGCTATACGCGAACGCTATTCTCGAACGCTCGCGGACTTTGAATGATAGGTTTCTGTATTCTGACTGCCTCTTGTGCTTAAGTGCTTCTATGATTCTGTGCCTTACATGCTTATATGCTTATGTGCCTTACGTGCTTCTGTGCTTATGTGAATCTGTGATTATGTGCCTATGTGTTACATTGTCGTATTCCTGAGCTTTAGTAGTATTAGACGTGCGAGGTGAGATTAGATTATATTGTGTCTGAGTCCCATGACGATGTCTGTTGCAGACAATGTCGTCATCTGGACCCACATTTGGACCCCGTCACCCACGAGTTACTCGTCAAGAACAGAGAGACAAACGCCTTGCTGCTCTCGTCGCTAATCAAGTAGCAAAGGTAGTTCCTCAGATCGTGAGGAACTATACGAGAATGTGAGCAAATCGTCTGAAGAGTCCAGGACCGAAGCTCCTAAAGCTACTCCTAAAGCCGCTTTTAGATTCAAACAGTTCAAAGCTTGCGGACCGAAAGAGTTTACTGGCGAAGATGGCCCTACGACTTTATTTCAATGGTTCGACTCAATCGAGGTCACCCTGCGTCAGAGTGGATGTCCTGACAATCTCCGCACTCTGAATGCTACCGGCGTTTTCCAGTCCCGCGCTTTAGACTGGTGGACGGCCGAGAGGAACAAACGCGGAAATGACGCAGCTTATGGTCTGTCATGGGATGAGTTGAAGAACGTTATGCTAGAAGAGTTATGCCCTCCCCATGAGCGCCAAAAGTTGGAGGACGAATTCTGGCATCTGAAGCAGAAGGAGGGTGACAACGCTGCTTTAACTGCTCGCTTCAAGCAGCTCAGTATTATCTGTCCTGATCAAGTGAAGACTGCTAACATGACAATCAAGAAGTACATCCGTGCTCTGCCGGATTGTGTTGCAGATTTTGTGCATGCTTCAAAGCCAGCGACAATCGAAGAAACCTACTTGCTTGCCGCTGAGATCAACGACAAGCGAGTCAAGGTTGGATTTTGGGATAAAGCTACCAAGAACCTGCACCAAGCCACCGCCGCACCAACCGCTGAAACCGCCACCGCTCAGTCATGGAAGTCCTCTCGTTGCAAGAGGAAGAACAACAACAGCAGCTCCAGCAACAAGAACTGTGCTGTCACTACAACTACTGCCCCACTTCAAGCCATACCGGCTCAGCAGCAATCTCAGCACCGATCAGCTCCAGCACCAGTTACCTATGCACCGCCTGCAAAGCGTGCTTACACTGGTCCCCACTCTGCTTGCCCGACATGTACTTATCATCATCCGGTGGGTATCGCCTGCAGATTTTGCGTGCATTGCAACATGTACGGCCACTTCACCGCCAATTGCCGTACTGGTCCCCGACAAGCACCAACCCAAGCCACTGCTCATCAAGCTCTACTGCCAGCTCCTCAAGGCCAACAAGCAGCTCAGGCATCCGCGATCAACGCTAGAGTCTGCTTCGCGTGTGGTGATCCCAACCACTTC
Organism: Helianthus tuberosus; assembly: GCA_030545235.1. NCBI lineage: Eukaryota > Viridiplantae > Streptophyta > Magnoliopsida > Asterales > Asteraceae > Helianthus > Helianthus tuberosus. The sequence goes on along the minus strand of CM060444.1, from coordinate 60,127,825 downwards.
GTGAACATGTGCCCGAACAGGGTTGTGAAACAAGAGCCCCAGTAGCAGCAGCCTCAACAACAGCATCAGCAACAGCCTCAACAGCAACAACAACAAGCCGCCTGTGCCAGAACTTTCAACATCAATGCGCGCCAAGCCCAGGCTGACAACAATGTGGTCAATGGTACGTTCCTTGTGAATGGTATGAAAGCTTTGTGTTTGTTTGATATTGGAGCCGATAACTGTTTTGTGTCGTTCGAATTCGAGAAGCTCCTTAATCGTAAGCGCTCCCATCTCCCCTAGACGTTCGATGTCGAAGTTGCCACCGGAAGAACCGTCACCGTCAATTCCGTTCTTCGTGATTGTACTCTTGAACTCAACAATCACATCTTTCCAATCGACCTCATTCCGATGCAACTCGGAAGTTTTGACGTCATAGTAAGCATGGACTTTCTTCGTGAAAATCATGCTGAAGTTGTGTGCTTCGAAAAAATGATTCGATTCTCGCTCGCCGGACCGGTGGTGCTAGGTCCCGCGAGGATGCTGGACCCCTTGAGAAGTGGTGAATTGTGACATCCCACATCGGTTGTGAAGGGGAACAAAGGCTTCCTTATAAGGGGCTGGATACCTTCACCACCATGACGCGTTTTAAAACCGTGAGGGGCGGGTGCTGAGGGCGTGTTGGCTTCCAAAGCGGACAATATCATGGTGCGGTTACGTTGGACTGTTACACCGAGCGTCGAATATATCATATACCGGTTTCCAATTACTCACCCGATTCATGTTAGCCCCCACCTTAAGGCTGAGATATTTGAAGGGAAAATTACCCGCTTGACATCCAACAGTCACAACCATATTAGTTAGCTCAACCAATCGCACACCACTACCGCAAATATTAGACATATTAATATTTATTTTAAGACCCGAACAAATATGAAACACCCGGAGAATACGGACCACATTTTTAATATTAGAAGGAGACCATTCCCCAAGAATAGTTGCATCATCTGCATACAACAGGTGAGACATACACGGACCGTTGGGAATTTGAACTCCCGTAAAAACGTCCATGATTCTGGCTTTATCGATCATACACGAGAGCATCTCCATCACCATGATAAAGAGAAATGGCGAAATGGGGTCCCCCTGCCATAGGACTTTATAGCATTGAAATTCAAAGGTCAGGGACCCGTTAACCAACACTGAAGACCTCACCGATTCTAAAATTCCTCTGATCCAAGAGCACCACCTACTCGGGAACCACATCTGGTTCATTGTGGAGATTAAGAATTTCCAGTTCTTTATTATCGTACACTTTCTCTAAATTGATCTTTAAAAAGAACGCTTTCTTCTTAGTCTTTTCCCCCAATTTGTGATCTCTTTTATTAAAAGAGGGTCGTCAATAATATAGTTACCTTTGATGAAAGCCGACAGAGATTCGGATATCACCGATCCTGTCACCTTTTTAAGCCGATTAGCCAGAACTTTTGAGATCCCTTTATCCCAAATACACCACTTCACCGATCCTAAGACCCTTTTAGTCTTCCATTAACAACAAGAAAGTTCCTATTTTTCACCAAACACACCACTTCAAGATCCCTTTATCCCAAATACAAAGTAATCCTCCCGATAAACCCGAAGCCTCAATTAACTCCACACCAAAGTCTTGTTTACCCTAAAAATTGGCAAGATTAAAACTGGACAGGTCCTCATGTTTCGTTTCTTGGATTAGAACAAAATCAATCTTATTCTTCTCCTTTAAATCCCTAATCCATGCTCTTTGACCGACCCCCAATCCATCTAGCATTTAACCAAAGGAAATTCATTATCTAACCTCATTGTTTCCTTCTTTAAACAAAGTCTCTTTCACCAAGTTACCGTGATTTATGAGTTCCACACCAACAATATTCCCCATCAGAATTGTTGCTTCAAACTCCTCAAGAGCCGACTCGGCATTGTCTAGTCTATCCTATGTATCATCCAAAAGAGTTTCCCCTGAAAAGCTTTCATTCCCATCACCTGCAGACGCCTTCTCATTTAGGTCAAACATTGTGTTCATCGGTTGCATTCTTTCTTCTGTATTCTACCCCTGATTTCTGTCTCCATTATTATAATAATCCCCAGACCAACAGTCTGTTTAATTCAATTGGGTCTTCCCAATCCATTCTCGTGCATTTTTTTGGGCCTATCATTGCTGACTGGGCTTACTGGTTTTGTAAAGCCCTGCTTCTTTGTACTTCCCAGAATTAGAAAGCATTGTTCGTATTTCTATTTTTGGAAGTCTTGTATTCTTGTAATCCTCTTTTCGTTGTAATCGTTGTAAAATCCGAGACTTGGATCATAAATAAACAATTCATATTCTTTAAATTCGTGTTATACATACTTCATACATGTTCATACATTTGGAATAGTCATACAATTGATACATTATTCGTAATTCTTGAAATTATGTCTTATACTTGCAAATTTGTGATATACGTGAATCATGCGTCATTTGGATGCATACGATATGTATTTACGACATACATATACTAAATCATACTTCCCCATACTTGTTTTTATGTCATTAACACTTAACAACCCTTATACTATGATATTATTTCATAAAATGCCCTTAAAACACATTAAACCTTCAATCATAAACTTTAAGGACCAAAATTGCCAACTTTAAAAATTGGTTTCCCCAGCCGTGCTCGCTCACCGGCCGCGACTCGCCCCCCCCCCCCAAGTGGCTTGTGCCCCACGAGGACATCAAATCAGCAGAATTACAATTTCAGCTCAACTATTGGGCGATTTTGTGTTACTTTGTTGTGTTTCTCGCTTTAAATGGACACCTAACTCAACCCTAATAATTCCCTATAAAACCCAACCCATTCCCACACATTTTCCACTTCGCAAACGCTCCACTTTCACTCTCAAACACTAAAAAATCAGCTGGAAATCAGTAGCAAATCAGATTGGTTACAAGTTGCAAAAGTGAGCATAACTTCACTTATACTTCATCTTTCTCACTAATTCTTTCTTCTTAGCACTTAGAACAACCTTAGGTGTGTTTCCACAGGTTCTCCATTGAAAACCAAGGCTGGAACATCAACCAAATAGGGTTAAAAGTGCAAGAAAATTTCTGTTTTGTATAAACACTTTGTTAAACTTACTTAACAAGACCATGATTATGCGTGCTTAAAAACAAGGTTGTGACATGTAAATCCAGAGGTTTTAAGCCTCAAAACTTTTTGTTTTAAAAGGGTTTTCAACCCATAAGTGATGAACAAGTCTTGAATTTTGAAAGTGTGATTATTTGGATAGCTTGGGCTATCCTACTTACAAATCCACACATCACTTGATGTTTTCTTCTTAGTTAGTTAGATTAGCATATTTCATTTCCGTAATAACCCATTCATGACCATCCTTGTTGTCTATGACAACTTGTGCATTGGTGAATACACAAGAGGTTCCAAAATGGAAGATTTATCTTCCTACCTCATGCATGACTTCTATGATAATACTTGTAACATTATTGGACTAAACTTATGATATATATACAATATGAAATATATAATACTTATAGTAACCGAACCTGTGATGACAATCTTATGATTACCTGTCAAAAATATTAAGTTACATCATCTAAGAACTTGGTACTCGTTACGATTCTAATGGGTACTTTAACCCATGAAAACATTCAAACCCCTATGGGTTTCATAGTGTCAAAAATGAGTATTATGTGCTAGATGATTATTTTCTCATATGTTTACTTTCCATGTACTTTTCATTCCAAATTCCTAATCTCCTGTTATCGTCCAAATACCCATACACCTTGTTTCCTTGTGTAGAAAGACTTGGTGTTTCCTCCTCCAACAACCAACAACTCCTCGTGGATTAACAAGTGGGAAGCTTGTAAAACTGTGAGTATACTTGAAACCCCTTTTTCGTTTACCACATTTTGGGGTGTAACATGTTAATCTATTAAATTTACACTTATACTTATTTCTAAAATGCACAAACATTCCTTATACATGCATGCATACTTGTTACTTGATACTTTAAATCTGGGTTTATACGTTTTGTGTTAGACTTATCATTAACTTCGTATGAGCCTATCATTGATATATATAGAGCTATAGGATTAATGCACCGCCTGTGAACGTTGGGTTATGTTAAGAGCTTATTGCGTTTCATCTTGGTTTGATTAGTTAAACACATGCCGGTTTTATGGTCTATCTTGTTTCAATAGCTTTCCATGTGAAATTGTTTAAAACTTATCTTTTTATGCTATGTATGAAAACCTGTATACTCGCCTTTGCTTTTGCATTGAACTTTATTTTAAACATGTTACAGGTTGATGATGACGATCTTATGAAATCTAGTAGGGATGACTAGAAACACGCTCGAGAAATTACTAGATTTGTATACTTATGTTATGTTGAACTCATTGTATTTGTCTTTTATTTGTCGTAATTTGAATTCTATGTATTGTAATGACAATTTGAGTTATGAAATGAAAACGGATTTGATTTTATTATTGTCACAACTAGCGTTATGTGTGATAAGCAATCTTTCTTCATCCCACTCCGATGATTCCACCATTGGGTGGGGTGTGACAGATTGGTATCAGAGCAATAACTATAGGGAATTAGGTAGAATTGTCATGTTCGACCTAGTCTATAGTAGGTACCTCATTTTGACCATTCTTGTTACGTGCTTAAAATGTTATTCTTCCTACTTTTCTTCTTTCTCTTCGTTTTGGTCTTAATACTTACATTATGTCTTTCCTAAGACAATTTACACAATACACTTGAAGACTTGAAGACACTCGTAATACAAACGAGACGAGTTTACCAAAATAGGCGTGAAACCCACAATTTGGTAAACGACTCTCATTCCGTTTATTCTTTTATTTTGCACGAAATTACGCCATTAAGTTAGGTGTGAAATCCACATCTTAATGGTAAATTTCTAATTCAAACTCTAGTGGACCCTCGTCAAAGTGTCGAAATTATATTTTGACCCGAAGAGTACCAACCACATTAGGGTACGAAATTGTAAAGTTAGGGGTGAAACCCGCATCTTATCGATTAAGTCCCATTCCTCGATTTTCAATCTCACCAAAGTTTCGATTGTTTCAATCGATTAGAGACGTGTAGTAACTGGAAGGGTAAGATACCGTTAATCGCTTATCGACGAGAGTATCTTACCTATAAGCCAAAGCACGTTTCTCTAATTTGAAAGGACTTTCAATTCACTTTGGAATAGTCGACGTTTCTAAACCCGAAACAATCCTATGTTTTATGAGCCTCTCTTTTATGTGATTCAATTTATATGTGATTTTTATACTTGTTACCTCGTTCGTTTTGAAACCATTAAATGATTCGCATGTCTCCTACAATAAAAAACAATAATAATTCTTGTGAACAAACTAAATTTATACTCTTTATACGCATTCTTACGTGATTATACTTGTAAATACATGTTGAAATACTTACACTTGTGGGAATTATATGTGATACGTGAACACTTACATGTTTATACTTACAAAACTTATTTCGAATTATGATCAAGTCTGATCCTTTCCTTTTCTTTCGAACTTCTAGATGGCATCTTCAAGCTCATCCGAAAAGCCCAAGTCCAAGAACAGTTCCTGCACTGGTTCCATCTGCAAGAAAGAGCTCATAGGTCTCATCATTGAGCAAATGGCCGACCAAATGGCCCGAGTCATACCTGACATGGTTAGTAGGATCCAAACCAACTCGGATTCGTCCCATGGTTCTGTTGATTCCAAGATGGAAAAGCCTAAGACACCATTCCTTTTTAAGCAAATCATGGCATGTAAACCTCTGGAGTTTACTGGCAAGGATGGTGCCACCGCGTTACTAACCTGGTTCGACGCCATGGAGCTTACATTCCATCAAAGTGGTTGTCCCGATGACTTGCGCACCCAAAAAGCTATAGGGGTGTTCCGCTCGAGAGCTCTCGAGTGGTGGACCTCTAAACGAAGCACAAGGGGGGACGATGCTGCCCACGCTTTACCATGGGCTGAATTGAAGAAAATCATGAGGGAAGTATTCTGTCCTCCTCATGAACTTAGAAAGTTGGAGCATGAGTTCTGGCACCTTAAGCAAATCAAGGATGACAACGATGGCCTAACCATTCATTTCAAGCAACTCAGTATCCTTTGCCCTAGTCAAGTTGATACCCCCGAAAAGGCCATAAACAAGTACATCCACTGCCTACCCGATTCTTTCATGAACCTCATGGAAGCTGCTTCTCCAGCAACTATCGAGGAAACCTACCATTTAGCCGCTCGCCTTAACAACAACTGTGTCCTTCGTAGGAATTCTAAAAAGGCTTCCTCGAAGAATGCACACCAAGCCATCACTGAAACCATCGCTGAATCCATACCATATCAGTCGACCAAGAAAAACCGAGGCAAGAAGCGGAAGGCTTCGAGCCAAAATTGTGCGGTCATCACTCTGCCGAACCCTCAACCTTTGCAACTTGTACCTGCTGCACCCAATACTGAACCTCCACGCAAGGCTTGCACCGGGACTCAACCCAAGTGTAACCAATGCCAATACCATCATCCTGCCACCGCCAAGTGCCGCAAGTGTGCAAATTGTAATCGTTATGGGCACTTTTTGCAGCAATGCCACAAACCACACATGGCCAACCAGAACCAAGCTGTTGTAGCCCAAAATCCTGCTCCAAACCAAGCTCAGGTTGCTCCTATGCGAGCATGTTTCAAATGTGGCGACCTTAACCATCGTGCAAACGTCTGTCCCCAACGAAACAAACCTTAGCAGCAACCACAATAGCAACAATAGCAGCAGCCTCAACAACCAGCTCGAGGCAGAGCCTTTCTGTGACAACCCGTAACTTTGGGGTAAAACCCGTTTGTTTCACCTTTATAAATCAAATCATATACTTATCCATTTGTGATTAAATCGACCTGAACCGTTTGAACCATGGCATAACTAGCGTAACTCAAAACTCTTGAGGGTCGAATGGTGGCATATAATTATAATAATATACTTTAGCTATGGCATACACTTTATACCTTATTAGATAATAATAATAACAATAATGGTAATAACAAACAACAATCGTAAACTTGGCAATTAATTAAGAACAACAAATTTTATTTATCTTTGGCCATAGTTGACTGCCACACATTCCCATTGAAATCATGTATTGAAATTAGTTGTGTGGAGGTCCAATGAGGTATTAGTCTCTGATTGAATTGTCGTCCACTTTCAAGTGCATTGATTAAGCAATAAAAGAGTTGGCATGAGATGATATTGTCGGTTGTGAGAATTGATAAAGTCAATATTTTCGTCATGCCTATATCTTTCGTCACCCCTCCATCTTTCGTCGTCCATATATAATCGATGAATCATGGTCATTTCGTCGCCAAAAGGGGGCCTCGGCCCAACTCTTGTGAAGCCCAACCCACCGATTCCTTTTGTTCATAAAGTGTATGGGAATGTGAAAACAATCTTTTATATTGTAACCCTAATCCTCTCTCATTCGTACACAAGCACTCGACGGCAGACCAACACACTCGAAGCCCTCATCCTCGTCGCTTGGCCCTCCCTCGCAAACAGTCCCTCTTGGTTAGTAATCACTATCTGAATCAAGTTTCCTCCTTGTCGCGATTATCATGATGCTATTTGTATATAGTTGTATGATTGATATGAATAATTAGTGAACCTATGTTAAATCATTGTGACAAACTGGGAACATGCTTGTTGATATCGAGAGACTAGGGATGGTAGGATGTGATACCTTAATTGTTTGTATAGATGAAGGTTCATGGGACTAATCGTATTTGTGATATGATAGGTTGTAACTGTATGAGAGTTTAAGGGTTCATACATAAAATAATAAGTCTTGGATTAAGGCTGTTAGAACTATTGTCACAGTGGTAGGGTATGAGATGGCAATGTTAATGATTAAAATATAGTTGTTGGATGAGATGATTTGATGCATGAAGACCTCGATTAGAATGATAGTTGAGTTAATTGCTAAACCCGAATTGAATAATGAACATATGTGTTAATTATTGATCAAGATGTGGTTATGATTTATCAAAAGTATGAATATTGATATTTGTAGGATTCTGTGATCGATAGGGTTTGACAAAACATTCCTTGCACAGTAAACTAGGGTTGCATGATGTTAACGATTTAATATGTTGTGGTCGCATGAAAGTTATGATTTATATGAATATAATTGATTAAATCGTGATGGTTGATCTGTTTGGAAAACTGCAAAACGTGTTAGAAATTGTAACTGGCTGTTTGGGGTTACGACGAAAACTAGACTCATCATTTATGTGGTCCTTGACGAAACATGGGGTGTTTAGTGACCCATATTCTCAACGAAACATGGGGGTTTCGTCGTGTAAGTAAATGAGCCAATCAGAAGGTGATCTACGTTGGTTTGAGTTGTATGAAAAACAAACTCACCTGTTATACCTTGTGACATTCGCATGAGATGTGAACTTGTGAAAGATAATGTGTATTAGTTGCATGTTATGCTGTGATCAGGTGATAGATATAAACGGTGAACCTGATTGATTGTAAAAGCTGATATTATTGGTAACCATGGTTGAGAACACGAACTGTGTTTTAAACGTGTATGAAATCTGAATGCTTGCTATGTGATATGTGTTAACGGTATTTCGTGTGACTTGTTGCAAATGTGAAATGGCTATGTGTTTACAAAACTGACCGTTCTTGGTAACCACGGTAGGGAATGGTTGACCAACTTGGTACGGGTAATGTGATGTAACATACCGAGCAATCTAAGGTGAGTTCACTGCTCTTTTCCAAGCATGCATCCCGGGAAGGGATATCAGGTAACGTTTTCAGGGAAGAATGTCAGGTTAATGGGATGTTTGTTATTACTCAGTTTCTATCATATAAGACCCCTTACATCTACCGATTATTGCCGGGAAGGCAACGAGGTATTTAGTTGATAGCGCTATTGGGTTTGGCACCCTCACACCGGGCCGGAATGGACGGGCGTGAACTATTTACCTTGACCACTTGACCAATGCTTTGATAGAGGCATTGGGGTTTGGGCAAACACATCTAGTAGCCACATACGGTAATCGAGTTAATAACAACATCAAAACATAACGTTGAACTGTTTTAAATACACATCTGGTAACTAAACGCGTTAACAAAACTTTGAACTCACCAGCGTCGTCTGACACACTTGTCTGCATGCTTGCAAGTTGTAGGTTTATATCATTGGGACTTGCTGTCTAGGAAGCTGGAGTGGTCATGGGTCGTGATATATGGAACCTCAAAACAAGTTTAATGGTTTATGTACACATGGTTTACGAAACACTTAACAAATGAGATATGCTTCCGCTGTATACAATGAATGATATGTAACGTTTGTAACACTTTATGTTAATGAATGTAAATTTTATTTAAATATATTGCTGAGTTCAATGTGATTGGTGGCTTGGATCCTGGTACGTCACACGCCTCGCGTGGGTTTCCGCATGTGGTATTTTGGGGGTGTGACAGTTTGGTATCAGAGCCACTGGATATAGTGAACTTGGTTTTAAAACGTTTTTGTAAAACCAGACTATAACCGAACAATTCTGAATACGTGAATACGACCATGACACTCAGCTCCAGATTGCAAGGTTCGTCTTTCTTACTTGTTGCATACATTACATGGCTAGTACACATTTGTTTATGTCGTAGCATACGGACACACACTTGTCACTATAGTATGATTACATGAATTGCTTGCTTACATTATGATGCATTGGTAGTATGTCATAGTCTTGGGATTTCTGTGATCTTATCGTTTTTATAACCTCTGTTTGGCATTCGAGTTTGGGGAACCATTTGACATGAGTTAGGAGGAACTGAGATGAGCATGCAAATCGCAATATTATTGTGGGTGCACACATAATAATAACGTGAGGTGTATGCGAGTCCTAGTGAGCCTTAACAAGTGAAGAAGGGGTTCCGCTCTGTTATTTGATCGATGTGACACCACAGTCTATAGAAGTCATAGCAGTGATTGACTCTTACTTGCATGAACTTTTCACTTCCCACTGAACCCTTACGAATCCCGATGCTATCAAATATTACCTGAACACCCATAAGAACGCCTAGTAAACTGTGTAGAATGTTAGGTGCTTGTACGAACATCCCTGAGTTGGATGTTGTAGCGTCGAATGATTGGTTATTAGCTTCCTTACCTATCTTCGTTTGTTGGAACCTAACACACTGACGTCCTAAATCCCGAAGTGCGATCACTTCTGCAGCATTCTGGAAACATATCGTGTATTGTTCAATCAACTTGCTAGATCGATGGACAAGAGGGTGAACGTAGTACTTTACCGACTTCAGTATTTGGACGGCCCGGATTACCAGCAACGAACATCCGCAATTTGACTCCAATTGAACCTTCAACTCTAGCCAGCGACTCATGGGAGTCAACTCTTACGAATCAATCGGGGCATGAGCGATGACAACTGAATATAGTATGGAATGTGTGACTACCAGCGCCATGATTAGCTCTTTAGGACGTGGCACAAAATGTGAAAGGATGGACTTGGTTAGTGAAAGATCGTAGGGCTCCGTTTCAAGCAACGACATTAGAGACAATAGTCACGGCAACATCAAGGTATTTGTAATCATGGCCTACAGTAGGCAAATGAAGGAACTTACGACATGGTTTGGCCGTTGTTAGAATCAAGACTACAACAACCAAGGGAACGACGGTAGTACTCGTAACAAAAACAACACTGGAAATGACGCTCGTGGAAGGGCATTTAGAATTGGCGTGGGCGACGCCAGGAGTTTAGCAACAAGGTGGCCTGCACGTTCTTGGTAATTAATCGCTTCGTCTCTATTCTGATTGACCCTGATGCTTCTTGAAACCAAACCTGTTATGGAACCGGCTGATGGCAAGTCACTTGAAGCCTTGTATGTTCGTTGGGATGCAAACTCGACCTTGTGGGACAAGTGTTCGGCATCGACCTTCCTTTTTGCTATCTTTAATGGTCTCAATGCAGTAGTGGTGTAGATTGGTTATCTGGGTATCGCTTGGACATACCTTGTGGGAAGGAAATTTTGCATCACTTTATGCCTTGAAGTGTCAGAGTGGTGTAAAGGTTAGCATCATATCAGCAATGAAGGCCCGAAAGTGTCTACGGATGGACTACACCGCAACGTTAGCAACCATTACTGATGTTAAGGCTAAGGAAAAGAGGATCGAGTATCCACCAATTGTTCGTGATTACACTCAGTGTGCTACCCGAGTAACTTTAAGGTTTACCTCCACAACTGATAGGCAGAATCTCAGTTCAATCTCATGTCGGAGGCAACCCTGATTATTCGTACTCCTTACCGTTTTGCACCAGGAGGGTTGCAAGAACTGTCTAGTTAGCTGTAGGAACTGTTGGACAAGAGTTTTGTCGAATCTAGTTTTAGCTTTAAGGGGGGAGCCCCAGTTATGTCCATTAAGGCAAGCCTTTTCGTATGTGTACTGACTATCGAGAACTCAACAAGGTGACAGTCAAGAACCATTTGCCTCGACCATGTATTGACAACCTGTTGACCAGCTGCGAGAGTTAAGCTCCTATTCCAAGATTGGCTAACGAACGAACTATCATCAGATAGAGGTCCAAGGGGAGAATGTTCCTACAACGGCATATCGAGCGCAGTACGGCCAATGCGACTTTGTATTCCATGACCTTGGGTTAATCAACACACCAGCAGTTTTATGGATCACATGAATCGATCATGTTTAATGATGACGTTTTGAATCATTCCAGGAGAAAGGAACATCATGGGTGGTATTTGCATCTTATTTTGGAGCTCCTGGGGAAGGAGCCACTCCGTACGAGGTCTTGTTAAATGTAACATCTAGATTCCAGAGATGCATTTTGATCATGTAACTAACGAAGTGGGAATGCACGTGGACCTTGCTAGGATCCATTTGATTAGAAACTAATCGACACCAAAAATTCCTTCGGGGATACAACAATTTCTTGGCTTCGCTGGATATTATTGTAGATTCATCACTGAATTCTCGAAGATCGCACAACTTTAAACTCTTTGGCACAGCAGGGTGCTGTGTTCGTGGAAGACAAAACAGGGAGACGTCTTTTCAGCTTCCAAATCCCAGCTCTGCAATGCACTGAGCATCGTCTTTACCCGAGAGTGCGAGTGATCTAGTGGTATACCATGATGGTTCGAATCCGAGTTCTAGTTACACGTCGATGCAACATGAGAGAGTGATGACTTACGTAATGGAGTTACAAAGAGGAATTGCACGACATGCAACCTGCAGTGGAAACATTGGTTTTTGGATTTAAGTTGGAGGCATTACTTGGACGGTACCAATTGCACCATTTAGACCGATCACAAGAGCCTCCCGTGTACCCTGGTTTCGAAAGAGCTAAATCAATTAATGGCATCCCCGGATGGAATTTTTGGGTGATTACGACTGCAAAACTTGAATGTACTCGAGCTTTGCAGCTCACTATCGACTCTAACTTACCTGATCAAACTCGCTCTGTTCAAACTGGAGAACTGAAGGAAGAGAATTTTCAAGTTGAACCCATGCGGGGCATGGAGAAGCAACTGTTGACAGGTCGAACGATATTCGCTACCTCTTGGACCGAATGTGGATCTCATTAATCAGCAACTGTAGGGGATTAGTGTTGAGCGAAGCGCCGGCCTCGATATTCTAGTCGTCTGGGTATTGATGAGAGATATAAGGATCTATGAATCTTGTACTGGGGATCGGGCATGAAGGCCCACCCAGCAACATATGTGAATGATGTTTGACTTGTGGAAACGTCAAGGTGGAGTATCAGCAACCAGCAACACCTATATGGAAATGAGAATAAATTGCCATGGATTTTGTCACTAGTCTACCTACAACCCGAAACAGAAACAATATCACCTGGGCTATTTAGGCACGAGGTACCAACTACTGTATCTATGATTTTGATCTGTACCTGATTTATGACAGGCGATACACAACACCCTTGACTCACGTCTAGACACAGAGTAACGAAGACATGCTGCGAGCATGTGCGTGATTGACTCTAGTAAACATTTGGAAGGACACTTATCTTTGGGTGAGTTCTACTACAGCCGTTACCATTCTAGTATTCAGACAGCTCTGTTGAGGCATTGCATGGACGGTGACACCGATCTCTTTGTTGGATTAAGGTGGTTGACAACCTAATCACAGATCCAGGACTTGTGCTCGAAACTTTGAAGACTGCCTGGATCAGATATTGTTGACGACAACGCGTGACTGTCAGGAAACACTGGGAGTTCGCTGTAGGCGAACGTGTCATAATCGAAAGTTTCACCCTGGGAGGGTGTGGTACGCTATTGAAAACGTGGCAAGTTTAGTTTACGATGCGTTGGGACATTCGGATTGCTTGAACGAATCACCGACATGGCTCACAAACCCGAGTTAACTGACGAATTAGGTAGCATTCACGATGTCTTTAGTGTCTCGAATCTAAAAGAAGCGGTTGTTCAATGTAACACTTGTGATACCCTAAGATTAACGACAAGATGTAGTTGGTTCAAGAACCCATTGAAAACATGGACCAGGAAGTCAAGGTTCATTAACATAGTCGAATTTCAGTCGTGAGAGCTCGTTGGAACACAAGAACACAATGATCGGAGTAAGCTCTAGTATCCTCAGTTGTTCAAACGATTGTATCAACTTCTGATATCACTGGTGAATTTCGGGATGAAATTCCGTTTCAAGTTGGGGATGATGTGGCACCCGAGGAAGATCTGCAGCAATGTGGTACCCGAGGAAAATCCACAGTCATCTTGATCTATCACTTCACTTCTCTTTGACTGCTCATCAAATTTCGGGACGAAATTTATTTCAAGTTTGGGGATGATGTGACAACCCGTAACTTTGGGGTAAAACCCGTTTGTTTCACCTTTATAAATCAAATCATATACTTATCCATTTGTGATTAAATCGACCTAAACCGTTTGAACCATGGCATAACTAGCGTAACTCGATACTCTTGAGGTTCGAATGGTGGCATATAATTATAATAATATACTTTAGTTATGGCATACACTTTATACCTTATTAGATAATAATAACAATAATGGTAATAACAAACAACAATTCGTAAACTTGGCAATTAATTAAGAACAACAAATTTATTTATCTTGGGCCATAGTTGACTGCCACACATTCCCATTGAAATCATGTATTGAAATTAGTTGTGTGGAGGTCCAATGAGGTATTAGTCTCTGATTGAATTGTCGTCCACTTTCAAGTTCATTGATTAAGCAATAAAAGAGTTGGCATGTGATGATGTTGTCGGTTGTGAGAATTGATAAAGTCAATATTTTCGTCATGCCTATATCTTTCGTCGCCCCTCCATCTTTCATCTTCCATATATAATCGACGAATCATGGTCGTTTCGTCGCCAAAAGGGGGCCTCGGCCTAACTCTTGTGAAGCCCAACCCACCGATTCCTTTTGTTCATAAAGTGTACGGGAATGTGAAAGCAATCTTTTATATTGTAAGTTTGTAACCCTAATCCTCTCTCATTCGTACACAAGCACTCGACGGCAGACCAACACACTCGAAGCCCTCCTCCTCATCGCTTGGCCCTCCCTCGCACACAGTCCCTCTTGGTTAGTAATCACTCTCTGAATCGAGTTTCCTCCTTGTCGCGATTATCATGATGCTATTTGTATATAGTTGTATGATTGATATGAATAATTAGTGAACCTATGTTAAATCATTGTGACAAACTGGGAACATGCTTGTTGATATCGAGAGACTAGGGATGGTAGGATGTGATACCTTAATTGTTTGTATAGATGAAGGTTCATGGGACTAATCTTATTTGTGATATGATAGGTTGTAACTGTATGAGAGTTTAAGGGTTCATACATAAAATAATAAGTCTTGGATTAAGGCTGTTAGAAATTGTAACTGGCTGTTTGGGGTTGCGACGAAAACTAGACTCATCATTTATCTGGTCCTTGACGAAACATGGGGTGTTTCGTGACCCATATTCTCGACGAAACATGGGGGTTTCATCGTGTAAGTAAATGAGCCAATCAGAAGGTGATCTACGTTGGTTTGACTTGTATGAAAAACAAACTCACATGTTATACCTTGTGACATTCGCATGAGATATGAGCTTGTGAAAGATAATGTGTATTAGTTGCATGTTATGCTATGATCAGGTGATAGATATAAACGGTGAACCTGATTGATTTTAAAAGCTGATATTATTGGTAACCATGGTTGAGAACACGAATTGTGTTTTAAACGTGTATGAAATCTGAATGCTTGCTATGTGATATTTGTTAACGGTATTTCGTGTGACTTGTTGCAAATGTGAAATGGCTATGTGTTTACAAAACTGACCGTTCTTGGTAACCACGGTAGGGAATGGTTGACCAACTTGGTACGGGTAATGTGATGTAACATACCGAGCAATCTAGAGTGAGTTCACTGCACTTTTCCAAGCATGCATCCCGGGAAGGGATATCGGGTAACGTTTTCAGGGAAGAATGTCATGTTAATGGGATGTTTGTTATTACTCAGTTTCTATCATATAAGACCCCTTACATCTGCCGATTGTTTCCGGGAAGGCAACGAGGTATTTAGTTGATAGCGCTATTAGGTTTGGCATCCTCACACCGGGAATGGACAGGCGTGAACTATTTACCTTGACCACTTGACCAATGCTTTGATAGAGGCATTGGGGTTTGGGCAAACACATCTATTAGCCACATACGGTAATCGAGTTAATAACAACATCAAAACATAACGTTGAACTGTTTTAAACATACATCTGGTAACTAAACGCGTTAAAAAAACTTTGAACTCACCAGCGTCGTCTGACACACTTGTCTGCATGCTTGCAGGTTATAGGTTTATATCATTGGGACTTGCTGTCTGGGAAGCTGGAGTGGTCATGGGTCGTGATATATGGAACCTCAAAACAAGCTTAATGGTTTATGTACACATGGTTTACGAAACACTTAACAAATGAGATATGCTTCCGCTGTATACAATGAATGATATGTAATGTTTGTAACACTTTATGTTAATGAATGTAAATTTTATTTAAATATATTGCTGAGTTCAATGTGATTGGTGGCTTGGAACCTGGTACGTCACACGCCTCGCGTGGGTTTCCGCATGTGGTATTTTGGGAGTGTGACACTTTCTCCTCACCACTGCTCAGGCTCAGAACGCAAATGATGTTATTACTAGTACGTTCCTCGTGAACCATGTTTATGCTGCGTGCTTATTTGATACTGGCGCCGATAAAAGTTTTGTATCGTTAGAATTTGAACCTTTGCTTAAGTGTAAACGCTCTAAGTTGCCAAGATCCTTCGCTGTCGAAGTCGCTGATGGTAAATTCGTCGCTGTCGATTCCATTCTTTCTAACTTGATTCTTAACGATCATACTTTTCACATTGACCTCATACCTATGCAAATGGGTAGCTTCGATGTCATAGTAGGTATGGACTGGCTTAGGCGAG
This sequence comes from Helianthus tuberosus, assembly GCA_030545235.1. NCBI lineage: Eukaryota > Viridiplantae > Streptophyta > Magnoliopsida > Asterales > Asteraceae > Helianthus > Helianthus tuberosus. The sequence goes on along the minus strand of CM060444.1, from coordinate 60,111,302 downwards.
TTTGTGCTGAAGTCGCCTGTTCCGAAAAGTTCAGTCGTCTTCCTCTTCTAAACGGTGATTCTCTACATGTCTATGGCGAGAAACATTCTCAAGGTCTCAAGCTTATGTCATGTATTCAAGCGAACAAGTGTTTACACAAGGGTACCTTCTCCTTTCTCGCCCAATTTGTGGAAAAGAAGGACAAAGCCCAAGCATGAGTGACGTTCCTGTCGTACGCGATTTTCCCGATGTGTTTCCCCACGATCTTCCTGGTCTGCCTCCTGCCCGTTCTGTTGACTTTCAAATCGATTTAGTGTCTGGCACTACGCCTTTCGCTAAGTCTCCTTATCGCTTAGCACCCTCTGAGATGCAAGAGCTTTCGAGCCAACTTCAAGAGCTTCTTGATAAAGGCTTTATACGCCCTAGCACTTCTCCTTGGGGCACTCTCGTTTTGTTTTTCAAAAAGAAGGATGGATAGTTTAGAATGTGTATTGATTATCGTGAGCTCAACAAGCTTACTGTCAAGAACCGATATCCCCTTCCTCGCATTGACGATCTCTTCGATCAATTACAAGGCGCGACCTGCTTTTCAAAGATCGATCTTCGTTCTGGATATCATCAACTTCGAGTCCTCGAAGAAGATATACCCAAAACTGCCTTTCGAAAGCGATATGGTCATTACGAGTTCGTGGTCATGCCCTTTGGTTTGATCAACGCACCTGCTGTTTTCATGGATTTGATGAACCGCGTGTGCAAAGCATACTTGGACCGTTTCATGATCGTCTTCATCAACGATTCCAAGACTCAAGAAGAGCACGAGCGACACTTACGTATTATCCTTCAACTTATGCGTACTGAACGTCTATACGCCAAATTCTCCAAGTGCGAATTTTGGTTAAAAGAGGTTCAATTCCTTGGTGACACTGTCAATGAACTTAGTATCCACGTTAACGCCACTAAAATCAAAGCTGTGAAGAATTGGATTGCACCGAAGTCTCCATCTGAAATTCGTTCTTTCCTTGGTCTTTCTGGTTACTATCGTCGCTTCATCTCCAACTTTTCTAAAATCACCATTCCTCTTACCTCAAGGACATGCTTTGCAATGCTCCTATTCTTGCGCTTCCCGATGGTAACGATGACTTCGTCATGTATTGCGATGCTTCAAACCTTGGCCTTGGGTGTGTCCTTATGCAACGAGACAAGGTTATCGCTTACGCGTCGACGCAACTCAAAATACATGAGAAGAACTACACTACACACGACCTTGAACTTGGCACAGTTGTTTTTACCTTGAAGATTTGGTGACACTACCTTTATGGTACTAAGTGTTTGGTCTTCACCGACCATAAGAGCCTTCAACATATCTTCAACCAAAAAGAGCTGAACATGCGTCAACGTCGTTGGGTAGAGTTGTTAAACAACTACGACTGCGAAATTCGCTACCATCCAGGAAAAGCGAATGTAGTGGCCGACGCTCTTAGTCGAAAGACTCATGTGAAGGGTATTCGTTGTATCCAACTCATTAACGATCTTCAAAACCGCATTCGTGAAGCCCAATATGCCTCTATTAATGAGGGTAGTTTCTCCATCGAGATACGAGGTGTTGTTGAAAATGATCTTGTATCTAAATCCGATGGTATTCTATACTATCTCAATCGCATCTTGATTCCTAATCGTGATAACCTTCAAGATTTTCTGAAGAAGGAGGCACACAAATCGAGATATTCCATTCATCCTGGTGGTGATAAGATGTACCAAGATATGCGTATGTCCTATTGGTGGCCTAGAATGAAGAAAGATATCGCCACATTCGTTGCGAAATGTCTCACTTGTTCGAAGGTTAAAGTTGAACACCAACATCCCTCTGGCTTGCTCGAACAACCAGAAATTCCTATCTGGAAATGGGAGAGTATTGCAATGGACTTTATCACCAAACTCCCTCTTACATCCTCTGATCATGACAGTATTTGGGTGATCGTTGATCGATTAACCAAATCAGCTCACTTTCTCCCCATTCGTGAAGATTTCAAATTCGAGAAACTGGCTAGAATCTACTCTGATGAGATCATTTGTCGTCATGGTATCCCCATTGACATCATTTCCGATCGTGTTGCTCGCTTTATGTCTCGTCTTTAGCAAACCTTTCAATCTGCTATGGGTACTGTTCTAAACCTTAGCACTTCTTTTCACCCTCAATCTGACGGACAAACCGAGCGTACTATCCAAACTTTAGAGGATATGCTTCGTTCATGCGTAATCGATTTTGGTGGAAAATGGGATTCACACTTGCCTTTGATCAAATTCTCGTACAATAACAGTTATCATGCGAGTATTCAAATGGCATCTTTCGAAGCATTGTATGGTCGCAAGTGTCATTCGCCTATTTGTTGGCACGAGATTAGGGAATCTCAATTACCGGTCCTGAGCTTATACAAGTGATGTGTGCAAAATGCAACATATAAATTACATCAATTGTGGCATAAAACTAACCCTTTTTTAGTACTAATGTTGGAAAAAGTGTGCTTTTGTCTTCCTTTTGTATTTTCAGGATTAAATGAGCTCAAATTAACAAAAGAAGCAAAAAGACATCAAAATCTAACATAAATACAAGAAAAGGAACAAGACGTGACATGCCCGACCCCACGACAGCATCTTCCCAAGCAAAACAAGAAGACAGAAGACTGAACACGCCCCGTGCTCAGCCAGCACGGGGGCGTGCCCAAGTGTCAGCAGAAAAGACAAAGTGGTAGAAGCTTCTATTGCCCACCACGGGGCCGTGCTCAGCGAACACGGGGCCGTGGTCAACTATAAGATTCGCACAATCCAGGCAAATCTTCATAGTACAAAGATTCTTCTGCACACGGCGTCGTGCTCAGCGGACACGGGGGCGTGGTCAACTAGTAAGACAAGCTGCATTAAATGAAGAAAGAGAAGGATGTGGACACGGGGCCGTGCCCGAGCTTCTGTTCAGCCTATAAATAGGAGTGCTTGGCTCAAGCTCAAACCATCCCTTGGCACACCACCTCTCTCACACTTCACCCACCACCCACCACCACCATAACACCATCATCCACCACCATCATCCATTGTCCATCATAGAGTGTGTGAGTCATCTCGGGATCCAAGATTGATCGTAAGAGTTCTTGACAATCAAGGCCATGTTTACCTAAGTCTCTTACATCACTTGGTGAAGACAAGTGTCTAGTGTAATACTTTTTATTTCTAATCTTTTCGCACTTTTTATTTGGTTTTGTATTAATGACTTTAATAACTAGTTTCTTATGTTGAAGGTGATTCTTCCTTATCGTTTGTCCGTGGTGTCTTGACATTATTTTACTGTCTATATAAAATAAAAGATTTTCACAATTCATATATCCACGGTCTATATGGAGGTATGTTGGCTGCCTGGTCGGGGGTTAAGGGAACGGTTTGGTAAGAGTCTTGCCATTGTTCAGTGTTTAGAGGTCCTGCAATGGACCTGGGTCAAATTTAGTAGGACCTCCTTCAATACTTCACTGTATTGGATGGCGGGGGTCCAAACTCTTTGACCCCCTCATAAGCTAACTACTATTAATACTATAACCCGGCTATTTAGGACTGTATCCCTGCTGACTCAGACTACTTAGTCGAGGGTAACGTCACCTCCAAAAGAGGGGCCTACCATAATTTGCATTAATAACTTAATTCATTATCTTTCAATAATCCGACCCTTTAGGATTGTATCCTTGCTGACTCAAACTACTGGGTTGAGGGTAACGTCACCTTCAAAAGAGGGGCCTACTACAATAACTAAGATAATCTCTTAAATAAGTGCAAAAGTGCGGAAATAATCAAAGGTTACACTATACACGAGTCGGAACCAAGTGATTCATCTTGTCTATCTGTTTTTATTTTATTTTTATTTTTCTGCATTTTTATTAGTTTTTATTTTTCTTAGCTTAAAAACATTTTTCTAAACTTTTTGATTTGATTAGACGTTGAGGATAAACCGGTACTAAAAGCTCTTGTGTCCTTGGACGACCTCGGTATCTTACCAACACTATACTACGCCCACGATGGGTGCACTTGCCTATATGTGTGTTTAGTGTTAGTAAATATCGTGTTTTATAAATTTAAAACTTGGCTAAAGAAAGTGTAAAAGGGCTTAAAATATACTTAAACCTATATATACACTTAACGCACATCAAGTTTTTGGCGCCGTTGCCGGGGACACATGGATTTTAAGAAAGTTAGAAATCAACGGCCTAATCGTTTTTTCTTATTTTTCATTTATTTAGGATTTTTCTTAATTTTTCAGCTTCTGCAGAACTCAGCACGGGCCGTGCCAGGTCGGACACGGGCCGTGCTCAGCATTGTTACTGGCAGTTTTTATTTTCCAAGTTACAGAGAGCTGAACACGGGGCCGTGTCGGTGCAACACGGGGCCGTGCCCAACTCCCCAGTAACAGGGATCCGGAAAACAATCACTGTATCTCCGACCACGGGCCGTGTTCACTGAACACGGGGCCGTGGTGAACCTTCTGACCAGCGTTCTTTTCTGTTTTTGTTGCAGGACTTGGAACCAAGGCGCCACATTTGAACTTCCTACGTAGTGCATGAGCTCCAGTTCTAGTAGAGACATAAAAGAACCCCAAGAAGAACCCGAACACTTTCTCAGAAAAAGACTTAAAGCTAAAAACCAAGAGAAAGTTTCGGGGGACCCACTTCCAATGGCGGACCAACGTACCCTCATGGATTACCTACGACCCGCCGTAGGTAATCTAGGCGCCGCTATCAATGCACCGAATGTCGAAGCCAACAACTTCGAACTTCGGTCGCATTTGATACAAATGCTTCAAAACTCCGCAACCTTTCATGGGCTTGCGGACGAGGATCCCCATCTACATATTACTAATTTCTTGGAAATATGTGATACCTTTCGGATCAATGGAGCATCAAACGACGCCATTCGCATTCAGATGTTTCCATTTTCACTAAAAGACCGAGCTAAGGCTTGGCTTAACACCCTCCCAGTTGGCTCGGTAAACACCTGGGATGAACTAGCCCAAAAGTTTCTATATAAGTATTTCCCTCCTGCTAAAACGGCTAAATTAATGACTGAAATTAATACATATTCACAAGAAGATGAGGAATCCTTATATGAAACTTGGGAAAGGTTCAAAGAGCTACTAAGAAAGTGTCCTCATCACGGTCTTGCGGTATGGCAACAAGTATCCACTTTCTACAATGGGTTGTTGCCACACACAAGACAAACACTTGATTCTAGCTCCGGGGGACTTTTAGGTAATCGTCGCCCAAATGAAATATATAATCAAATTGAGGAAATTGCTCAAACCAATTTTCAATGGCACACTCCTCGAGGTAATAAATCTATTGCCCCGGGCGCCCATAAGGTTGATGAAAGCACCTCTTTACAAGCCCAAATCGAGACCCTCTCTTCGAAAATCAAAAAGCTAGAAATGACAAAAACGGCCTCGGTTATGGCTTGTGAAGGGTGTGGTGGGCCACATGAAAATTGGAGTTGTATGAAAGAATTAGATGAACAAACAGAAACGGTAAACTACATTGATAACAGACCTAGGCCGTCGGGTCCTCCAACGGGTACCTACAACCAAGGATGGCGTAACCACCCAAACCTTGGTTGGAGAGATCCCGGCAATAGTAGTAACCAACAAAACCAACGAACTAACTTTCAACAACCACAAAACTTTTCTCAACAACAAGGTGGACGAAAAAGGCTTGAAGATACTGTATCTCGCCTCATCTCAGACACCGAAAAGAAAAACTCGGATCGATTTCAGCAATTGGAATCGAATTTTAGAAATCAACAAGCTATCATTCAAAACATTGAAAAACAATTAAATCAAGTAGCTCAGAATTTCTCCGAGAGACCTCAAGGCGCGTTACCTAGCAATACCGAAACCAACCCAAAAGCACAAGTACATCTCATCACATTGAGAAATCGAACCGTGGGTCCTGAGGAGGCTCCATTACCGTCAGATGAAAGAAGCCAGTCCAGCCAAACCACGACTCCACCCGCACCCCGACCAGAAAAGGCTTCTTTACCGAATCAAGAGCCCACCAAGACTCCTCCGATTCCGTACCCTGGTAGGTTGAATCGTCAAAAGACCGATGAGCAATTCGCAAAGTTCGAAAATCTACTAAAACAATTGCATGTTAATATTCCTTTTATCGAGGTACTTACCCAAATGCCTAAATATGCAAAATTTATGAGGGACTTCCTCACTCATAAAAGGAAAATTGAATCATTGCAATTAGTTAACTTAGGCGAAGAATGCTCCGCCTTAGTACTCAACAAACTTCCACAAAAGAAAATCGATCCCGGAAGTTTCACAATTCCTTGCTCGATTGGGGAATCCCCCGTCCGTAATGCATTAGCGATCTTGGGGCTAGCATTAACCTCATGCCCACATCGATGTTCAGACGACTCGGCCTAGGAACAACGAGTCCTACAAAGATGAGCATACAACTCGCCGACAGATCTGTCAAAATTCCACAAGGTGTCGCTGAAAACCTATTGGTTAAAGTTGACAATTTCGTTTTCCCAACCGACTTTGTCATCCTAGACATGGAAGAAGACACCAATGTTCCTCTCATCCTCGGGAGGCCATTTCTAGCCACCACCCAAGCAGTGGTTGACATGAATGACGGAACACTAACGTTGAAGTTTAGGGACGAGGAAGTAAAGTTTGGAGTTGGAAAGAGAGTAGAAGACGAAAACCCGGTCGACTACATGAAGGTCATAGACTCAAGCTTGGATGACGCTCTCCGACGATGCAACATGGGATGCAAAACATCCCACTTGAGTGACATATGACCAGGCTTTGGGTCTAGCCAAGGACCCTTATAAACGTGGCGCACCACGGAGGCATTCCGCGGAACTATCCTTAGTTTAGATTAATTTTTATGTTTTCTAGTTAGTTTTAATTTTCAGGAATAAAACACACTTGAGATGACAAAGGATACAAGGGAAGCTTGAACCAGCACCCCATGCAGGAAAACAGGACCGTCCGACAAAATTCTTCGTTTACAGTAAGTTCGGCACGGGCCGTGTCCGCCCAACACGAACCCGTGCTGCACAGTCTGCAGAAATACCCAGTTCAGGTAAACTGGACACGGGTCGTGCTCACCCAACACGCCCCCGTGTCCAGGCTTCTGTTTCTCTTGATTTAATTTTGTTACTGGCACTTGAACACGGGGCCGTGCCCGGACAACACGGGGTCGTGTTCAGCGCCCAGTAACACAAATTTTTTGCTTTTTCACACCTTTTTACACATTCAATCAACCTAAAAACTTATTTTTGGGACACATTGAGGACAATGTGTAATTTAAGTGTGGGGGGGGGGGGATGCTAAAACCTTGAATCTTGCAAGTCCTAAATACAAGCCTTACACAAAACTATATTGGAACCGCTAATAACCCCAAATTTTTTTCAAAAAAAAATTTCATTTTTTTTACTTGTCTAGGTTTAACATGGGAATTTCAAGTTCTAAAAAGGTTATATTTTTACGAATTTAGAACCGATAGCGTCGTGATAAAAAGAACCAACATAAGAAAATTATGAAAAGGCATGACAAGCTTAGTTAAAATTTAATTATATATACTTGATCACATAAAAACCCATTCCCACAAAGTGAGTTTTGAGCCTTTATTGAGCATACAAATATATATCTTTAAACTAAATGCTCATTTTTCATTTCTTGTGTGAATAGCCGCTTGGTTCTTACTACTCTAGAACTTGCCACGACGATACATTCCCGGTCCTTACCAACTTAAACCCGAGTAAGTAAATGATGGAGGCATTAGGACTAACCCTTTTTATTTCTACACCATTATTATTATTTTTTTTTTTACCACCTACCCAAAAATCCCCCTAGTTAGCCCCTTTGAGCCTAAACCTTTTCATTTCATAACCCCCTTTCACCCACCAAAACTTTTTTCATTTTTAACCCTTTGTTTTAGTAACAAGTTCGGTTTCTCATATGACTTTCGAAAAAAAAAATAGTTGATTATGAAGCAAAAGCAAATAAACAAACAAGTTTATCAAAAATGACTTTGTTTGAAAAATAGCTTCATAAAAATAAAAGTTGAAAAATAGAAAGTCTTACGAAAACCGATACTTGTTACGCTTTTCGCCTTTTTTCTACTAACCACTAACCCAACCACCTACCTTTAACCCAAGCCTAACCCTTCACCCAAAAAGTCCTCTTGATATTTACAAAGGTAAATAAGTTAAAACGGAGGAGGATTGATTGCTTGGCAAGCCTATGGTAGGAGTAAGTTCCATGCCGCTCTCGAGTGATCCATAAAAATACATTTTTGGCCGAGTGTTGAGTGATCCCCGTGAGGTATGAGAACTTGTATATAAATAGAATTTTAAAGAGGCATGTTATGCCCTAATAAGTAATTTATCTTATGAAAAGTTTTAAATAAATCATGACGAATAGGATTGTAAATAAATAAAAATAAAACTAAATAAAGAATCTTAGAAATCCCGACACTCTATGACAAGCCCAAAAACCTTCTTTTCTACCCATTCCATTTGGGAGTGTAATAGCCACATATTAAAGAGTTTTGCTTGAGGACAAGCAAAGATTCAAGTGTGGGGGTATTTGATGTGTGCAAAATGCAACATATAAATTACATCAATTGTGGCATAAAACTAACCCTTTTTTAGTACTAATGTTGGAAAAAGTGTGCTTTTGTCTTCCTTTTGTATTTTCAGGATTAAATGAGCTCAAATTAACAAAAGAAGCAAAAAGACATCAAAATCTAACATAAATACAAGAAAAGGAACAAGACGTGACATGCCCGACCCCACGACAACATCTTCCCAAGCAAAACAAGAAGACAGAAGACTGAACACGCCCCGTGCTCAGCCAGCACGGGGGCGTGCCCAAGTGTCAGCAGAAAAGACAAAGTGGTAGAAGCTTCTATTGCCCACCACGGGGCCGTGCTCAGCGGACACGGGGCCGTGGTCAACTATAAGATTCGCACAATCCAGGCAAATCTTCATAGTACAAAGATTTTTCTGCACACGGGGTCGTGCTCAGCAGACACGGGGGTGTGGTCAACAAATAAGACAAGCTGCATTAAATGAAGAAAGAGAAGATGTGGACACGGGGCCGTGCCCACTGGACACGGGGTCGTGCCCGAGCTTCTGTTCAGCCTATAAATAGGAGTGCTTGGCTCAAGCTCAAACCATCCCTTGGCACACCACCTCTCTCACACTTCACCCACCACCCACCACCACCATAACACCATCATCCACCACCATCATCCATTGTCCATCATAGAGTGTGTGAGTCGTCTCGGGATCCAAGATTGATCGTAAGAGTTCTTGACAATCAAGGCCATGTTTGCCTAAGTCTCTTACATCACTTGGTGAAGACAAGTGTCTAGTGTAATACTTTTTATTTCTAATCTTTTCGCACTTTTTATTTGGTTTTGTATTAATGACTTTAATAACTAGTTTCTTATGTTGAAGGTGATTCTTCCTTATCGTTTGTCCGTGGTGTCTTGACATTATTTTACTGTCTATATAAAATAAAAGATTTTCACCATTCATATCTCCACGGTCTATATGGAGGTATGTTGGCTACCTGGTCAGGGGTTAAGGGAACGGTTTGGTAAGATTCTTGCCATTGTTCAGCGTTTAGAGGTCTTGCAATGGACCTGGGTCAAATTTAGTAGGACCTCCTTCAATACTTCACAGTATTGGATGGCGGGGGTCCAAACTCTTTGACCCCCTCATAAGCTAACTACTATTAATACTATAACCCGGCTATTTAGGACTGTATCCCTGCTGACTCAGACTACTTAGTCGAGGGTAACGTCACCTCCAAAAGAGGGGCCTACCATAATTTGCATTAATAACTTAATTCATTTTCTTTCAATAATCCGACCCTTTAGGATTGTATCCTTGCTGACTCAAACTACTGGGTTGAGGGTAACGTCACCTTCAAAAGAGGGGCCTACTACAATAACTAAGATAATCTCTTAAATAAGTGCAAAAGTGCGGAAATAATCAAAGGTTACACTATACACGAGTCGGAACCAAGTGATTCATCTTGTCTATCTGTTTTTATTTTATTTTTATTTTTCAGCATTTTTATTAGTTTTTATTTTTCTTAGCTTAAAAACATTTTTCTAAACTTTTTGATTTGATTAGACGTTGAGGATAAACCGGTACTAAAAGCTCTTGTGTCCTTGGACGACCTCGGAATCTTACCAACACTATACTACACCCACGATGGGTGCACTTGCCCATATGTGTGTTTAGTGTTAGTAAATATCGTGTTTTATAAATTTAAAACTTGGCTAAAGAAAGTGTAAAAGGGCTTAAAATATACTTAAACCTATATATACACTTAACGCACATCAACAAGAGACGACAAATAAGATTTTACAGGTTCGAGACAACTTATTGAAAGCCAGGGGCCAACAAAAGAGTTACACCGACAAGCGTCACAAGCCCTTGGAATTCGAGATAGGTGACTTTGTACTTCTCAAGGTATCCCCTTGGAAGGGTGTGGTTCGATTTGGTAAGAAAAGGAAACTCGAACCTCATTATGTAGGTCCTTTCAAGATTCTAGAAAGGATTGGCAAGGTTGCGTATCGTCTGGACCCACCTGAAGAAATCTACAACGTTCATCATGTCTTCCACATTTCAAACTTAAAGAAGTGTCTAGCTGAAGAAGGACTTCAAGTTCCACTCGAGGATCTTCAAATCTATGACACCTGTGTCACTTCAACCATCATACAAATACCAAACCAATGAAATATTGTGTTTCATACTTGGTAATTGTATAAATATGTGTATCGTTTGCACATATCAATTCTTGTTCAAATTCGAGCTTTAAATCGCTTTCTGGAAGGTTATACGCAATCTAATGCGTAAATATAACCAGTTTAATGCAACAAACACTCCGGAATAGTGAAATAGGCTTAACATACCTTAAATAACCTTTACATAACTTAGAAATAAGTTTTGAAGGCTTTGGTATGGCAAAAACAAGTTTATTCGCTCACAGGGACTATTTGCGTCAAACTGCAAAAGTCTGCCGTTTCGTAAGGCAACGTACAGTCCGGAATATGATCATAAGCTAAAAATACCATATATAACCTAAACATAGTTTAGAAATAAGCTTTGATAGGTTCGGTGTGCGAAAACATGCTTATTTGATCTTACAGGGACTAAAAGTGTCAAAAACGGCGTAAGTTTGCATTTACGCGCATATCTTACGTTCTGACCACATCTGGACATCCAAAATTTTTGTACACACTAAAATATTTTTTATTTTAGTGATCGGCATGCAAAAATACCACTCGTCGCTTAATTTGGTTCGTTTTCGCGTCCGTTTGAGTTTCGTCGTAATTCAACGAATAACACTACCGTACGACCAAACGAGCCGACATCCGAGAGTTTTCCGAGCACATTTTGAGTCCTCTAAACTTTATTGACCTCTAAACTTTCTTGTGTAGTAACCAAGTTTAAGTGTCCCCCAAGTCCCTCAATCACATCCTAACATGTGTAGGGCTGGGATCATTGCTTGATCACCACACAAAATGATCTTGATGGCTCTTGATTCCTATAAATAGCCAAGCAATTTCCCTCATCCATTGCTCATTTCCTTCTTATCTTCTCTACAATCTGGTTTGGGAGCTCTCTCAACTGATTGGAACTTTATTCTTTGTAGAAAAGATAGCTAGGACCTTTTGTAAGTCTTCTTTCATGCTTATTCTTTATGTTTAAGCAGAAAGTCAAACAGTTTGGCCAACAGTTTGACTTTCGGTTTTGACCATCAATTGGTCAGGTCAAAGTTCAATTGAACTTTGCAACGTGATTGTAATCACAATGGTTATAATCCTTAGTGATTATACCTACTGATTACCACGAAAACTAGGTGTAGTGACGAGTCAAAGTTTCGGTCAAAATGCGTTTTAGCACGCATTTTGTAACGAAGCTACTTTCGGGTATCAAAACCCCTTGTTTTGATACCAAATCAGTTTTATAAATTAGTTAAACATGTTTTAACATGTTTAACTCGTCACTACTAGTTTAGTGCTTGTTTAGGGTCGTAAGTTAAGCGGTCTAGACAACCGCTTAGACTTTCGAACCCGACCCGTTTGGTCGATCATTAGGATCCGACCAAGCACGATTAGTGATCATAGTTGCATAGGGAATAACCCCTGAGGTTATACCTTATGATCACCTAGGATTGGTTAGTCATTTGCTAGTTAGCTTATATGCCCATAGAAGATGACCAAAATGCCCTTTTGAAGCATAAATCCGTATTTTGCCTATGTAAATATATTTTTGACATATAATCTAATTTAGTAACATGTTTAGGGATAATTGGGCATGTAAGACTTGACATAGCACATAGATAACCATCCGAGCATAGTTTTACTCAAACGACGCATTATAGTAGCTTATACTACCATAATGGGTCGAAACGGGTCAAGAGCACTTAGGTAGACTTTCAAATCAGAATGTTAGCTCTATTAAATCATACCATATGAGTTCAATTACTCATTTGATTTATAGAACATCATTCTATCCTATCTCCCGATTTAGGAGCCGCTTAATAACATAGTTACCTATATTAGGTGCCGTTTGATTTCGTACTCCCTCTAGCTTTGCTTGGTTGTTGTTCAAGACTACTAAGCACCCTCAGGTGAGTACATAGTCACCTCTTTTACTGTTTTCAATGTTTTGGGGTGAAGCATGTGTACCTATTTGATATGTTCACGATTTCAAAGTATAATTGATTATACATATTAGTACTTATCTTTTGACAAACCGACTGATTATTTATGGTTTAAACTCTAATTTTTCCAAAGAGTATAAAATTAATTGTTGGATAGTACATATTTTGTTCACCAGACCGATTGGTAGTATGATATAGCGCTGTAGGATTTGACACCCCATTCCTGTTGTCATGGAATGTCTAAAACCAATTTGTTTCTCCATCCAAATAGGGATTGCCTTTGTGGTATCCCTATAGTCTCAAAGGTGTATTTTGATGCACTAGGTCTGATTGAATTCTTAAATCACACTTTTATAGTATATTTTATTATACTCCCAAAGGTATAGTTTGATATACTCTCATGTGTGATATTGTACAAAACAACATATATTTTGTTAACAACCAAAACATATTTTTAATATGTTATTTATTCAACCAAAACATAGTTAAATATGTTATACAAATCCAAAGTATACTTTTGATATACTATCAAAAACGATTATTTTGACAACCAAAGTATATTTAATATACTATCTATTTAACGATTTTGGAACCGAAATATATTTTGATATATTACCTAATCGACTTTCTTAAAACCAAAGTATATTTTTATATATACTACAAACATTTTATTCAAAACATTATTTTATAAACTCAATTTACTTAATTATTTATTTATGTATCTTTCTTTTACATCATCTGTTTTCTTATCACTTGTTTATAAAAGAAAACATTTTTAAGGATTCATGACTATTTTTCAAACATTCTTTTAAACTTATAAGTCATGAATCATGCATAAACAAAACCTATGTATCTCACAGGCATTTTTATGCTGACGTACCTATTTTTACACATGTTGCAGGTACTGCTTTGCGATGATTGTTGATACATTCTATACATAGGATGGACTCGTGCCTTAGCGACTTTAAAACTTGAAAGATAATAATTGTATTTGTGTGAATTATAATAAACAATGAGTTCAATAATTCAATAAAACGAAATTATTTAATCCATGGTTGTGAAACAATGATTCTGTTACAACACTCCCCGACGTTTCCGCCACGTTTTGTTGTTTTACGTGGTCGGGGTGTGACAAAATCAACGAGACTCTACACTTTGTGGAGAAACCTGTCGAGATCATGGACCGAGGAGTCAAGAAATTGAGGCGCAGTCAAATTCCTATCTTTAAGGTTCGATGGGAAGAAAAACATGGCACTGAATTCACTTGGGAACTCGAAAATGATATGAAGACTAAGTATCCGCAACTTTTCGTTACTTCTTCCTAAATTTCAGGACGAAATTTCCTAAAGGAGGGGAGACTGTAACGCCCTGCTTCTTTGTATTTCCCATAATTAGAAAGCGTTGTTCGTATTTCTACTTTTGGAAGTCTTGTATTCTTATAATCGTCTTTTCCTTTTAATCGTTGTAAAATCCGAGACTTGGATCATAAATAAACAAATCATATTCTTTAAATTCGTGTTATACATACTTCATGCATGTTCATACATTTGGAATAATCATACAATTGATACATTATTCGTAATTCTTGAAAATATGTGTTATACTTGCAAATTTGGGATATACGTGAATCATGCGTCATTTGGATGCATACGATACCTATTTACGACATACATATACTAAATCATACTTCTCCATACATGTTTTTATGTCATTAACACTTAACAACCCTTATACAATGATATTATTTCATAAAATGCCCTTAAAACACATTAAACCTTCAATAATAAACTTCAAGGACCAAAATTGCCAACTTTCAAAATTGGTTTCCCCAGCCGTGCCCAACGAGGACATCAGATCCACAGAATTACAATTTCAGCTCAACTATTGGGCGATTTTGTATTACTTTGTTGTGTTTCTTGCATTAAATGGACACCTAACTCAACCCTAATCATTCCCTATAAAACCCAACCCATTCCCACACATTTTCCACTTTGCAAACACTCCACTTTCACTCTCAAACACTCAAAAATCAGCTGGAAATCAGTAGCAAATCAGATTGGTTACAAGTTGCAAAAGTAAGCATAACTTCACTTATACTTCATCTTTCTCACTCATTCTTTCTTCTTGGCATTTGGAAAAACCTTAGGTGTGTTTCCACATGTTTTCCATGGAAAACTAAGGGTGGAACATCAACCAAATAGGGTTAAAAGTGCAAGAAAATTTCTGTTTTGTATAAACACTTTGTTAAACTTACTTAAACTTGTGATTTCTTCCAATATTCCTATGTCCTTATGCCACTAATCAAGACCATGATTATGTGTGCTTAAAAACAAGGTTGTGACATGTAAATCCAGAGGTTTTAAGCCTCAAAACTTTTTGTTTTAAAAGGGTTTTTAACCCACAAGTGATGAACAAGTCTTGAACTTGTGAAAGTGTGATTATTTGGATAGCTTGGGCTATCCTACTTACAAATCCACACATCACTTGGTGTTTTCTTCTTAGTTATTTAGATTAGCATATTTCATTTCCGTAATAAACCATTCATGACCATCCTTGTTGTCTATGATAACTTGTGCATTGGTGAATACACAAGAGGTTCCAAAATGGAAGATTTATCTTCCTACCTCATGCATGACTTCTATGATAATACTTGTAACATTATTGGACTAAACTTATGATATATATACTATATAAAATATATAATACTTATAGTAACCGAACCTTTGATGATAATCTTATGATTACCTGTCAAAAATATTAAGTTACATCATCTAAGAACTTGGTACTCGTTACGATTCTAATGGGTACTTTAACCCATGAAAACATTCAAACCCCTATGGGTTTCATAGTGTCAAAACTACTATTATGTGCTCGATGGTTATTTTCTCATACGTTTACTTTCCATGTACTTTTCATTCCAAATTACTAATCTCTCGTTATCGTCCAAATACTCATACACCTTGTTTTCTCGTGTAGAAGGACTTGGTGTTTCCTCCTCAAACAACCAACAACTCCACGCGGATTAACAAGTGGAAGCTTGCAAAACTGTGAGTATACTTGAAACCCCTTTTCCGTTTACCACCTTTTGGGGTGTAACATGTTAATCTATGAAAACTTACACTTATACTTATTTCTAAAATGCACAAACATTCCTTATACATGCATGCATACCTGTTATTTGATACTTTAAATCTGGGTTTATACGTTTTGTGTTAGACTTATCATTAACTTCGTACGAGGCTATCCTTGACATATATAGCGGTATAGGATTAACGCACCGCCTGTGAACGTTGGGTTATGTTAAGAGCTTGTTGCATTTCATCTTGGTTTGATTAGTTAAACACATGCCGGTTTTATGGTTTATCTTGTTTCAATAGCTTGCCATGTGGAATTGTTTAAAACTTATCTTTTTATGCTATGTATGAAAACCTGTATACTCGCCTTTGCTTTGGCATTGAACTTTATTTTAAACATGTTACAGGTTGATGATGATGATCGTATGAAATCTAGTAGGGATGACTAGAAACACGCTCGAGAAATTACTCGATTTGAATACTTATGTTATTTTGAACTCATTGTATTTGTCTTTTATTTGTCGTAATTTGAATTCTATGTATTGTAATGACAATTAGAGTTATGAAATGAAAACGGTTTTGATTTAATTATTGTCACAACTAGCTTTATGTGTGATGAGCAATCTTTCTTTGTCCCACTCCGATGATTCCTCCATTGGTTGGGGTGTGACAGGTTTGGGCATCTGCCTATGTTTGTGTTTTAGTAGGTCAAATGGTTGTTTCTTTTTCATGTGCTCATGAACCTTGGAACCAGAGGCATCATTATTACTGTCGAAATTTTGGGATGTGAACATTCTTTTGAAACCTGCCCCCCCCCCACATCATCATTTAATTTTTCCATTCCCACCGCCTTTTCCCCATGCACGAACGACCTCTCAGCTCCAACACCCTGACCTTCCTTCTCCCCTATCGTATCCATCTGTGTCGGTCTCTTCCTCATCACTGGCGACCACTTCCGGCCTTACCACATCCACCAGACATTCCGGTACCCAATTGCTTTGTTCTTCTGAGATCCAGACTTTGTACTTCCTGCCTTTCCAGCTTAAAATCGTAGAGTCCGATATTAACTCCCCATGTTCCACCAGGACTCCCACCTGGTTAACTGATAAATCTCTAACCTCTGGAGACCATCGAGAAGCATGAACCACCTTTCTGTAGAACTCTGCCAACTCGTCAAACACCTTATTCTCCGCCAAATGCACAGAACCCCATCAAAACTTAATCCAAGCAATTCTCTCTGTCCTTCCCACATATATAAAGATGAGAACCATGCATTCCAGATGCTGTTATTATTGATGAACTCCACTGCTTCGTAATCCTTCGGGAAGACGATTAGCACACACATCCCTCCCACATAATGCACCTTAGCTTTTGGAAAATCTGTTGAGGTCAACAAATCATTAATTGCCGATAATGTCTTAATATCCCTGGTTCTTCCGACCACCGCCTTTTACTGGAACACAAAAAACACACTTGTTTCCTCATGAACCTCGATCACCCTCTCTGATTTACCGGAGGTCAGTCTGTCAGAGGTCTCCGGCATGTACTCTTTCGTTGATGCCACCATATATCTGTATGAAACCCCTTCTTTACGAAAGTTATTTGTCTCTCCCCTAATCTCAGTGTTTATCCCCTTTCCTTTTGAACCATCAGCTTTCTCCGACAGCTGCTCGTTAGAATCCTAGTAACCGATCTTTTCATTAGCAAACTTCGCTATATTCACCCTCAACCTGTACCCTCCCATCTTTGTTCCATTGAGGACCTTTTCCAATTCTTTCGCATCTTTCACATTCTTGAAGCTAAGGAACCAAATATGTTCCCTTTCTTGTCTCTTTTCCTTGAGATGTACATTCTGGCAACCTCCCCAAAATCTCTAACAAAATCCGCCACTTCCAACGGGTTGCATCCCAAAGGTAGGTTTGTAATGTAGTATTTTGTAATGTCTCCCCCCTTGTTGCTTCCTTCTGCGGTGTTGGTATTCCTGTACTCCTTCCGTCGGCCAGGGATATCAGCCCATTGTTCTTCGCCTTTCCTCTTCCCATCGCGTTGATCAATGTAGATACTTGATAATAACAACTTTGGTTGTGGTGAAAAAGTGATTTATCATTATTTATTACACTTACCTTATTTAGTATTAACCTTTAAAGATTGTTATATTGAAGTATGACGATTTGACGATTTCAAGATTATTGTTATCAAATCCTTTAATTTATTTATTGTCTAATTATAAATTTTAAATTTCCTTACAAAAGCTGGAAATTAAATGACGTGAAACATTATTGTCTAATACATAAGATACACCATTATTAAAACAGGTTTAACTTAGAAAGCCATTAATAAAATTACTCCATTTTTTATCATTATGCTTTGTTTAATTATCGAACTAATGTTTTCAAATTGTCATAGGATACTCATTTACATTGAAAAATGATTTTCACGTATTAAAGTCGAAAGAGTCTTTTCCATAGCTGTTTTAACTTCATTCTCATTCAAGTATGTAACTTACTTGTTTTTGACGACTTAAAACAATACATGAAAAGATGTAATTTTTGCTATAACTTATTTCTTGCCAAATTTCCAAAGTGGAATAGAAGTTTAATTGTGTTTAATGCATGAGTGTTATGGGTCACCTTCCAAAGGTGGCCCATATTTTTGCCTGTCATTTTCTTGAAGAAAATTTCAATTGCCTGGTGGTGAAGGAAGCCATCACTAAAGGTCAAGTATCCTCTCATTCTGGCCGTTGATTTGGGTAGGGCATTGTTAGAGAGTTGAGCTTACTTAATAAGGGCATTTAATAGTCATATGCCCCAAGCCCAAGGGATGTGTATAAGTATAATCAATTCATGGGGATGGCTATTCTCTGTCTTAGGCTAAATTTTATTAGTTACGTTTGCAAAATGTCATTGTGTTGTCAATTGAACACAACATTGTCTTCTTATGCGTAGGATTTTTTTTTTCAAAGAAATAACTAAAAGAATGATGTAACGAATCTAACCTGTTGCCAGGGGCGGATCTATAGAGGACCAAGGGGTAGCCTCCGCTACCGCTTGGTCGGAAAATTTTTGACGTTTTTAGTGTAAATTTTGGAAAAATTTGACGTTTTTTCGATTTCGTTACCGCTTATTTATAAAACGTTCCCGCTTGGTCGGAATCCTAGATCCGCCACTGCCTGTTGCTTCCACGTTGATGGGTGGAAAACTAATGGTCTTCGTAGGTCTCTGAAGTAGGTTTAGAAGTATCTGAACTTGGATGTAGAGACATATATCTTCTATAGAACACTTGACGCTTTCTTCAACACTTATAATTAAATTATCTTAACAATCTAATTTATGGGCTGAACAATATTTCCTAAACACTATAGAGGACCATACCACAAATCAAAATAAAAACGTAAACAGAAAAGAGTTGCCCCTCCAATTTAAGAGTAGATAATTACAGGATTGCTGACAAATATAAGAAAACCTCATGTTTATATATGTTAATAGGACAATCAGAAGAGTACAAGTCGTAACTTTATTTTTCTAGCTTTATCTTTTTTTCCAAGAACTTCCCAAGTTTGTGTTAGAAACGCAAAAACGGTATTACGAATACACGAATTTTGTGAGGCGGACAATCCTCACGCTGGCTTTTTCTTTTAGTGTTAATTGCCATTTTAGTCTCTGAGTTTTGTCTAAATTTGCCATTTTAGTCCAAATAGTTTTTTTTTTCGCCTCTGGGTCCCTGACTTTTCCCTTTTGTTGCCATTTTGATCACATACCCTAACTCCATCCAAAAACCTCATTTTTAACCAGGGGTATTTTGAGGATTTTCATTTTAAATCTTTTCAATTGCCATTTTGATCCAATTCTAAAAAAATCAAAAAAATTCTAAAAAATTCCAAAAAAAATCTAAAAAACCAAAAAATTCTAAAAAATAAAAAAATCATAAAAATAAAAAAAAATCTAAAAAATCTAAAAACTCAAAAAAATTCTAAAAAACCAAAAAAAATCTAAAAAATCAAAAAATTTCTAAAGAAATCAAAAAATTCTAAAAAATCAAAAAATTTCTAAAAAAATCTAAAAAATCAAAAGAATTCTAAAAAATCAAAAAAATTGTAAAAAAATCAGAAAAATTCTAAAATGGTGAAATGGTAAGACGGTGAAACATGGTAGTTATACAGTTTGGAGAAGTGGTAAGATGGTGAAACATGTAACATAATGTAATTATTAGACTCACTCACTTTGGAGAAGTGATAAGATGGTGAAACATTGTAGTTATAAAGTTTTATTTTCATTCAGCATCTTGCTGGACTTTGATTTGTATTGTCTTTGGTTTTAATAGAAGTTAGTTTTACTGTTAAAAATTTGATTATAAAGTTTTATTCTTTTATAATCAAAGAGTTCAACAGAGGAGTCATGGGCTCCTTACCTCTTTTGGTTCCGTTTCTAAGCAGATTAACAGCAGAAATCCATTTATCCATTTAAAAAAGCAGAGAATCTAACATGGTAAAAAAATAAAAACTCTAAAAAAGCGGCAGAAATCCATTTATCCATGTTTGTTTGATTTTTTAGATTTTTTTTATTTTTAGAATTTTTTTTTTATTTTTTAGAATTCTTTTGATTTTTTAGAATTTTTTTTGAATTTTTTTTTTTTGACTTTTTAGAATTTTATGATTTTTTTGATTTTTTAGAATTTTTTTATTTTTTAGATTTTTTGTTTTTTTAATTTTTTTATTTTTTTATTTTTATGATTTTTTTATTTTTTAGATTTTTTTGGATTTTTTTGATTTTTTAGAATTACCTATATATTAAAAACACTACTGAATGAACAGTAGTGAATATAATATAATTTAATTTAATTAATAGTACCATCACTAAATAATGAGTAAATGCTATCGGGTTCCGATACCGGTATCAAATTTATCAAACCGGGTGTATTTTCGGTACCGGTTCGGCACCGGTATTCATCGCTCTTTACCCTCAAATACTGGTGTCGTACCGGTACCCGCCGTATCGAGCCGTACCAATATAATTTAATGAATAGTACCATCACTAAGGTATGAGTAAATGGTATCGGGTTCCGGTACCGGTATCAAATTTATCAAACCGGGTGTATTTTCGTTACTGGTTCGGCACCGGTATTCATCGGTCTTTACCCTCAAACACTGGTGCCGTACCAGTACCGACCGTATCGAGCCGTACCGTACCAGGTATATTCGATACCGGTACCCACTTTTGGGGATTTCAGTAACGGTATTTGCGGTACCGGTTGGTACCAAGCTCATCAAATTCTGTAGCAACGTAGCAACGCAAGTAATTGCACCGTTTAGATTACTTTTCATACACACAGTAAGTACATTGTATTTCGTTTGAATGAGGTTTTATATACACAACAACTTATTTTTAATAATTTTTTTGTCTTTTTATGTAATGAATGAATTGTAGCGTGTAAAATTAACTTGGATGTTTAGATTATTGATGAGCACAACGTATCAAATCCTGTAATCAAACCGCTATCGTATCGGTACCAAATTTACTATACCAAATCATTTTCGGTAAGAATCGTTACTTTCGGTTCGACACCGGTCTAGCATCATACCTGTATTTATTGATTTTTACCTTCAAATACCATATCGTATTGTACTGAGCATTTTCGATGTCGGTACCTAATTTCGATTATTTTTCAGATCGGAACTTTCGGTGCCGTTACCGGTACCGAGCTCATCTATATTTTAACGTGTTAGCACCGTAATAAATGAATTGAAAACAACCGAATTTCCAACGTGTAGGACGTGTGGATCCTATTATTATATATTAGGCTATTTAAAATCATTTTTTTAACAGAGTGACTATCCTTTTCACGACATTTTTATTTATGTTTTGATATTCGGTATATGATTGCCGTTACTGACACGCGTTTTGCAGTCATTGGGTCCCCGCCGCAACGCGCGGGCGAAATTCAACTAGTTAGATCAAAATGGCAATTGAAAAGATTTAAAATGAAAATCCCCAAAATACCCCTGGTTAAAAATGAGGTTTTTGGATGGAGTTAGGGTATGTGATCAAAATGGCAACAAAAGGGAAAAGTCAGTGACCCAGAGGCGAAAAAAAAACTATTTGGACTAAAATGACAAATTTGGACAAACCTAATGGACTAAAATGGCAATTAACTCTTTCTTTTATTATAAACAAACTGAAAACGAATTACAGACTCGATGTGTTACTTTCTGTTCTATCCTCTATGTATCGATCTATATATATATATACACACACACTCAGAACCTTGCATGACAAGGTATCCTATGCACACAAGAATACGAACTCTTCTAACTCAGATGATAAAACCATTATCCACGCCTAACAGTTTGGGATAATATAACAATAAATATAATAAATCAATCGGTGGAACCGACTCGGATAAAATAAAAAATTAAACCAAAGATTAATTTAAACTTCATTCACCCCCTTAATCTTTTTTCATTCCATCAAGGTCCACCATGCCAAGTAACTTTCGCATTTCTTCAAACTTCACATGGGGTAAGGCTTTAGTTAGTATGTCGGCTCGTTGCTCGTTTCCATCAATATGCTCAACATGAATCTCGCTATTTTCAACACTTTCTCTAATGAAGTGAAACCTTATGTTTATGTGTTTGCTTCTACCATAAAACACCTGGTTTATAATTACAGCAATCGCCGATTTATTGTCTACTCGTAGTAACACCGTTTCTTCCTTCCGACCCGTTAAGTCACTTAGTAATCCTCTTAATCACAACACTTGACACATCGTTGTGGCCGCCACCATAAACTCCGATTCGCACGAAGAAAGTGCCACAGTTTGTGGTTTTGAGAGTTCCAAGATATTAACGCATCACCGAGATAAAATACCATGTCGATTGTACTTTTTCATCAACTTGATCAGTTGCATGTGAACTATCACAAAAACATTTTAGTTCCATCTTACTACTTCTTTCAAAACTCAACCTGTAATCAATGGTTCCTCGTATGTGTTAATTTCGGCTCTTGCATAAATCGGCAAGCTAAACCAACCACGAAGCTTATATCGGGTCTTGTATGTGTCAAATACAGTAAGCTCTCGACTAATTTTCTATAATCGGTTGCATTTATTCCTTTGCCACTTTCTTCTCAATCTAGATGTAACCGATGCTCCATAGGATAACGAGTAGGATTACAATCGGACATCCCACCAAGTTTTAAAATTTTGTTCGCATTCACTGTTTGTGTCAGTAATTCAATCATGCTCTTGTGATACTTTAAGACCCACCTAATAAACTGAGATCTTGCATACTGTTGCTACAACAAATACAATACCAAGGCCTGTAGCGATATCTCCGGGTAAAAGGGTTCAAGGGTTTCGATTAGCCTAACGTAGGTCATGGGGTCCTCCCATGTTTGTAGCACGTGGGGTTGGATCACTTGTTTATTGATTGCTTTTGATTCCAGCTTGAAGGGAATTCAAGCCGGAATGAAGTTGTTAGCGAAGCAATGCTGTTTGAAGTGAAGAAGAGAAGCAAGTATGAAACTTGTTCTCAAGAGAAGAGAGAAGATCAGAGAGTATGTGTTAGCTCAACTGATCTGGAGTCCTTGATATGGTTGTTGGAGCTGGTACTTATAGATAAGATGTATTCTATAAGAGGAAGCTCGTGACCATGGATCCAAGGCTACAGTGGAGGAATTACCCGTTTGGGGGTTGGAGGCTTTAGACCTGCGGATAAAAGGTTGTTCTCTGTGCACATGTTCTGTCTGTGCAGAAATGGTTCACACGTTAAGTGTTGATGTGACCGGACACTGTGCGTGTCCTTTTTACTGTTCACCTGAGTTCGCGCGTATTGAACCTCTCAACCTTTTAACCTTTTAAGCTGTTATGTATATTAGTCATTTTATTGAGATTTGGGCTACCCCCGTCATCAGCCCCCCAAGTCAGAGGTGTTTGGGATGTAAGCTCAAATGCTTCTGACTTTTATACATTATTTTTTATTGCTTAAAGGCTTCAAGGCTTTAAGGCGTTTGAGTTTTGAGATTTGAATTTCAGAATGATAGTAGATGTGATAGGCTTCAAGGTTTTAAGGCTTTAAGGCTTGAAGGCTTTAAGGCTTGAAGGCTTAAAGGCTTCAACTTGTCTCACTCAAGAGGAAGTTGAGGCTTTTTGTAAAGAATGGGGGATCGATCTAAAGTTTAATCCGGTGGCTCTGGATTTTGGCAAATCGATCGATTAGTGTCCCGTTGGTTCGATTGCTCTTTATTGCTGAGTTTTCCAACTTACGCCATCCGTTTTCGGTCTTTGTTCTGAATGTTTTAGAGTATTATCGTGTGTCGTTTGGTCAGTTGCGTCCTCAAGGTCTTGCTGGGACTTTACACTTTGAGGTCTTGTGATAGAGTATGACCCATCATTGTTGTTCCGATGTTTCTCGATGATTGGGTCACGTTTGAGACATCCCAAGTTGATGTTTGTTTGACTTCCTCAATGGTTACTACCGTTGATTCTTGGAAGGACCGATTTTTCTGGATTTCTGAGTCCATTGTTTCCTTCAAGCTTTTTTGGAGGCACCCTGATGCTATGTTAAACAAGCTTCAAGCCTTCATCCGTTTGTGAGGATGTTCTTACCCATTTTGCTCCTCCTACTGTTCGAGGTTCTTGCTCATCTGTGTACCATGAACTGATGATTTCGAAAATGATGATGGGTGCTTGTAACCTTGCTTCTTGAGGGTGTATCCCGATTTCGAAAAAGGATGCAAATATATGAAGTCTTTTCGAAGAAGAGGGATGAGATGAAATCTTCAATGGTTGCTTTGAAAGAAGCTGAGGGCTACGCTAAGAAGGAGAAAGCATTGTTGTTTGAAGATTTTTAGGAGTTTTCTTCCCGCACAAGACTGATATGGTTGAATTGGAAAAACTCTTGGAGGCTGACAAGGTTCAAGTCAGGGTCGATAAGGCTGCATTGGAGCTTCAGAAAAAAGCCTTATTTAGAGGAGAAAGAAGGGTTAAAGGCTTCACTTGCCCAGACAACTAGTGATAATAAATGGCAAATTGAGCATGGATTTCAGAAAGTGGTTACCTATCTTCTCCATTCGTCGAAATTCAACAAAGTCTTTGGTGATGTGTACACCGAGCTTCTTGCTCATGGGAGACACCAAGGTTTATTTGCTGGTTACAAAGCTTTGTGAACCTGGGGAGCCTCAGGAAAAGTCTTCTCTTTTTCAACCCAAAGCCTTCGAAGTCTTCAAGGAAACTGTTTTGAAGGTAGGGCATATTATTTACCCTTATGTGGGTGAAGTCTCCAAGTGTTTTGGTAAACCTTTGCCTGTCTTGCAAGGGCCTTAATGAGGCTGTTTGTAACGAAGTGTTGAAGTCCCTCTCGAAAAAACGTCCTTGCTTCGGAGATAGCGAGGAAACGTGTTCTGAAGGTGGTGAGGGCTCAAAGGGTTCCAAGTCTTGAAGCCTCCGAGGCAGCGGGTGCAGTAGGGAGGAAAAAGAGGAAGGCTAAAAAGACCCAAGATGATGGAGGTTCGAAGAAGGATGATGCATCAAAGTCTACCATCCATGACGTTGCTAAGTGAAGAAGAAACCTTAATTCGTAGCTTTCTTAGCATGTCGAACAATGTTATAGGTTGTTTGTTTGAACATCTTTTTATTTTAAAGGAATCGTCTAGATCCCTTGGTAGTTAAAGCCTTGAAGGCTTGTGGACAATGTTTTATGTTTGATGGCCAGTATGGCCTTTGCTATGTCTAGCTTGCTATGCTTAACTTGTTATGTTTGCTTTGTTTATCTTGATGTGTTGTTCTATTTACTCCCTTGAGTTTTCATTGGTTTTGCATGTTGTCTTTGTTTTGGGTGGTGCATCTTATGTTATTTATACCTTAAAGGGTTCAGTGCTGCAGTCACTTAGCCTTAGGATATTTTTAACAAGAAGATACAACCTCTATCCTATGTATGACATTCACTTAAAGTCTTTTTGGTTCATAAGCCAATGTTGGGGCTTAAGGAACATTTGGTGTAGGTTGTTCAAACCCGTCTATGAGACATTTTTTTTTTAATTTCTACGAGTCTCATGGAGTTGTATTGATTTAGGAACCTACCCCTTATATAGGTCCATTCAACCCTTGAACCTATTGAGCGATGTGGCCTGGGAGCTCATCCCCTTACATGGCCCTTGCCATGGAGTTTCTTGCTAGGTTCTCAACCTGATTATAGGATAGAAAGACAAATTCATTGTTCATTCATTTCAAAGTACTTTGATTACTAGGGGAATAGAACAACTTTTTGCAACTATTTGTAACACGTTTTGGTTAAACATGGAACCTTTTAAGGTTTTTGCCATCTCAATCGTGGGGAAGCTTTTTGCCTTGCAGGCCTGCCAGTTGTATGATCCCCCTTTGTAGGCTTTAAGGATAGTGTATGGTCCTTCCTACTTAGGGCCAAGCTTTCCTTGGCTTTCTTTCTTGCAGGCATCATTATTTCGAAGCATAAGGTCCTCAGGCTTGAAGCGTTCATGCTTCACCCGTGTATTGTAATACAATTCCATGTTTTGCTTGTACCTTACTCTGTAATCGATGTACGATGTAAAACAATGATGATTATTAATAAAACAATGTGATTTGGTGTTACTATATGTGTTTTGATGTTATTATGTGTGTATTTGTGTTTGGTGAATTTTCAATTAGATTCGACTCCAATTTCAAGCTTTAAATCGCTTTCTGGAAGGTTATACGCAAACTGGTGCGTAAACGCAGTCAGTATAACGCGACAAACACTCCGGAATAGTGACATAGGCTTAACATAGCTTAAATAACCTCCACATAACTTAGAAATAAGTTTTGAATGGTTTGGTGTGTTGAAATCAACTTTGTTCGATCGCAGGGACTATTTGTGTCAAACTGCAAAACTATACTGATTTGTATAGTAACGAACACTCCGGAACTTGATCATAAGTTAAACATACCCTAAATATCCTTTACATAGCTTAGAAATAGGCTTTGAGGGGTTCGGTATGCTAAAACAAACTTTATTGGTCATTCAGGGACTAAAAGCGTCAAAAAGTGCACAAGTTTGCATTTTCGCGCATATCTTACGTTCTGAATATATCCGGACATCCAAAAATTTATGTAATCATTAAAATATTTTATTTTAGTGATTGGCATGATAAAATTCCATTCGTCGCTTAATTTGGACCTGTTTTGACAATCTGTGAAACATCCTTACACGGGCTGCGTAAGGTTTCATGTATATCTACGCGGGCCGCGTGGCATTGTCAGACAGAATGTTCAGAAACAGCAATCTGGGCTAAATTCAGGGGTTTTAATGTAATATTTTCAATACCTGGAGTTGGTTTTCGGCCCCCATTGTATTCTAATACCATTAACCCAAATGTATGGCCAAGATCACTCCCTCAAACCACTTGGAATCATCCTATTGATCCTAACTTACTATAAATAGCAACCCCCACTTCACTTCATTCTCACACTTGATCTGAAATCAGCTCTAAGTTGGGGTGTTTGCACTTCATACCTGAGCTATTTTAGATCAAACATCCTTCTTGGACCCTTTGTAAGTCCTCTTCTTGCTTGTTCTTGAGTTTCAAGCATGAAAGTCAAAAAAGTTTGACTTTCAGCTTTGACCAGTCAATGGTCAACACAAAGTTCCGTTGAACTTTGCAACGTGAGCGTAATCACGATGGTTATAGTCCCTTGTGACTATACCTACTGATTACCACGTTGACTAGGCGTAGTGACGAGTCGTAGTTTCGGCCAAAATACGTATTTATGCGTATTTTGTAACCAAACTACTCTTGGGTATCAAAACCGTTTGTTTTGATATCAAAACCTGCTTTCTAACTTAACTAAACATGTTCTAGCATGTTTAGCTCGTCACTTTTAGTTTAGTGCTTGTGTAGAGTCGTAAGTCAAGCAGACTAAACACCCGCTTAGACTTTCGAACTCGACCCGTTTGGTCGATCATTAGGATCCGACCAAACATGTTTAGTGACCATAGTTGCATAGGGAATAACCTTCCGAGGTTATACCTTATGGTCACCTAGTTTAATGTAGTTGTATGATAAGTAGTCTATATGCCTTAGGTAAATGACCAAAATGCCCTTTTCATGCATAATTGGTAATTAAGCATATGTAACATAAACTTTTGTCACGTAACTGATTATGCAACATATTTAAACATGTTTAGGCATATAACACTTGTCATAGGGCTAGTTAGACGTCTCGAATGCGCTTTTGCGCGCATGACGCGTTAAAGTAGCGTAAGCTATCTTAATGGGTCGCAACGGGTCGAAAGCACTTAGGTTAGGTTTCGATTTAGGATGTAGGCTTTGTTAAACCATATCACATAACACTCATTTGGTTTACAAGACCTCATTCTATCCGATCTTCCGATTTAGGTGTCTATTGTTTGACTAGTGATTCGATTACTAGGTGCTGTTTGATTTCTCTGGTTTGCTCGAGTTTGTTGAAGTTCTATTGATTGGGGATACTTTGCACTCCAAGTGAGTACATAGTTCCCCTATTTTACTGTTTTCAATTGTTTTGGGGTGATTCATATGTACAAAATGATTTCAAGGTTTAAACGATGATTTCAAAAACGATTAAGATGGTTTATACTAAACTAATAACGATTTCAATAAATGAATAAACTAGTTGGTTGTAATTACATAATGAATGGCATTCATTAGCATTGATCAAGCCGACCAGTATTAGGTTATGGTACCATAGGATCTGACAAATCCCGTTATCGTACTGCACCCATGGTTATGTGTGGGTTAGGTGGGTAATGACTGAATCTGAATGTTAATTTACCCTTTGGTGGTTTATTAATGCGAGAGCGAGATAGTTGAGTCATGAAGGTTTGAATGTTATTAGCGAGGCGACCACAAATAGTTTTCACACTTAAAACGAGGATGATTTAAACGAATTAACGATTTGGGAACGATTCATACAAGATTAAACGAGTTGGATAAACGATTGGTTCTTGGTTAAGTGTTTAGATAACGGGACGGGGGTAATGTGGTGAAAACATGGTAGATACGCCGCTGGTACTTCATATATATAAGTGTTTTCATCGTATTACATACCGTGGCGTTATTTAGTTCACTTGGTAAACGATTTTGAAACGATGTCACACAAACGAGGTTTTCGAAATGATGTAAACCATACGAGTTTTATTAACGAGTTTTATTAACGATTTAATACGAGATGTTTTACAAATTGCTTTACTAAAACAAATGTTTTGGGTTAAGAATCATGGCTACGAGGTTTTATAAACTATAGCCCGCTTGATTTGAGTTGGTTAATTAAGTTGCAATATTATACTCTTTTCAAAACAAGGTTTTTAATAAAGTATTGCAACATTTAAACTAGCCATGAATCCGACACTCCTATAAAACCTATGTCCTCGCCAGCATTTCTTTGCTGACTTTGTTTTTGCATATGTTTCAGGTGTTGATGCTTGATGATGATTACTAGGATGCATGAGTCACATTGGATCTGGACGAGGCCTTAGTGACATAATAACAATATTAGTCGATATGTAACTTGTTTGTTTTGTGTTAAGACAATGTTAATGTTTAATATTATCAATAAAACGAAATACTTTTTGTATCCATGGTTATGAAACGATAAGTCTGCCACGACACTCCCCGACGTTTCCGCCGCGGTTTTGTTGTTTTAACGCGGTCGGGGTGTGACAGAAGAGTTGGTATCAGAGCCAATGGTTCTAGGGAATTAGGTTATTAGTAATGCTTTGACCTAGACTATAACTTTTAGGACCCTAACGCGAAGAAATTTGCGTTTAGATTTTTAAAACAAAACTGTCACCTACCCTTAGGTGATAACCACAACGAGAACACAATTTTCGAATCCGCTTTGAAAACTAATCATCTATTCTAGGATGATTGATTACTAGGTTTTGAACCCTTTGTTGTAAGGTTTTGAACCCTTTAAGTTTTCAAAATCTCGTCAAAGTTTGGGTCTAAATAATGTGAACACGTGCAAACTGGAAGAGTGAATGCCTGTACCCTGAGTTTTCTGTCTAAGGCTAGAGTGTTCGTAGAAATCCACATAATCGGACTAGTCACTCTTACCTGGGAACTCTTGGGGTGAGTTTTCACTTTTAGGCGAGCATGTCTTCGGCGATACATTATATTGGCCCATTTACTTTGATTAGTCACTGCGTGTTGTTTGTTTGTTCGAGGTAACGAACAAATGATCGCCTTCCTTGTGTTTTGTCGATACCTCTTTTGCTTTTCCTAATTATCAACCTCACTCGTTTCTCACATCTCCTTGTTAGACCATGCCTCCTCGACGTGAAGCACAATCTTTTACTATTGAAGAAATCGCAGCCCTGGTCTCTCAGCAAGTGGCTGCTGTGCTTCCCGGTGTTGTGACCCAAGTTCACGAGATATACAACAACAACAATAATAACAACAACAATAATGCACCATGTAATTTCAAGAATTTCAATTCTGCTAAGCCTCTAAAGTTTTCTGGGTCGCAAGGAGCAACTGCACTCCTGCAGTGGTTCGAGAGTATCGAGAGCACATTCAGGCATGTGCAGTGTCCGAATGCGCGTAAGGTTGAATTTGCTTCGAGCGTGTTTGAGAAGCGAGCGCTTACCTGGTGGAATGGTATTATGCACGATAGGGGTGCCGAAGTGGCGTTGGCACAAACATGGGAAGAGCTTCGAGCTCTCATGATGAAGGAGTTTTGTCCCCGTCACGAAATTCGAGCTTTGGAACGAGAGTTTGACGATTTAAAGCAAGATGGGGCTGAGCACCGTGCGTACACGGATCGTTTTGAGGAACTCAGTCTATTGTGTCCCACCATGGTTACCCCACCAGAGAAAGCGATCGAGAGATATATCGATGGTCTACCCGATTCTATGTTGGATATTGTGACCGGTGTTAATCCTACTACCCTTCGTCAAGCGATCGAGTTGTCTACTACCCTGACTAAGACTCAAGTCAGGAAGGGTAAACTCACCCGCAAGGGTGATAAAAAGAAGGCGACTGATTCTAGGAAGGACAAGAAAAAGGGTAAGGGT
This sequence comes from Helianthus tuberosus, assembly GCA_030545235.1. Classification (NCBI taxonomy): domain Eukaryota; kingdom Viridiplantae; phylum Streptophyta; class Magnoliopsida; order Asterales; family Asteraceae; genus Helianthus; species Helianthus tuberosus. Next base: position 60,080,473 of record CM060444.1, on the reverse strand, counting down.
AAAGAAGGTAAGTCGTCGAAGAAATCGAGGAAGCGAAAGGGTGCCCAGAATTTTGCTGTTACGGCACAGACTGATCAGAACCCACCGGCTCAACCTCCTGCGAAGAAGGCATATGCTGGTACCGCACCTCATTGTGCTCGCTGCAACGATCATCATGTTGCACAGCAAGCTTGTAAGCAGTGCACGACGTGTGGTAAACTTGGGCATTTGGCCAATGTTTTGTCGTTTAGGACAAAATCAAGTTGCCCAGGTTCAAGCACCGGTACAAGGGAATGCTGCTAGATTCCCACCAGGTTCATGTTTCAATTGTGGAGAGTTTGGTCACTTCCGCAACAACTGTCCGAGGCTGGTGAATGCAAACGCGAATGCTAATGCGAACCCGAATGCGAACGTCAACGCCAACGTGAATCCTGCTCGAGGGCGAGCATACAATTTGAATGCAAACGAAGCGAGGGCTGACAACGAGGTGGTGAATGGTACGTTTCTTGTTAATAATCGACCTGCATCTATTCTCTTTGATTCTGGTGCCGATAGAAGTTTTGTTTCGTTATCTTTTGAACCTTTGCTTGCGATACCTAGAACTAAATTGAGGAAACCCTTATCTGTCAAAGTTGCTACTGGTAAACCTCTTGTTCTCGATTCTGTTATTCGTGGTTGTCAGTTAAACCTTGATAACCATCTTTTTCCTATTGACCTCACGCCGATGCAACTTGGGAGCTTCGACGTTATCATTGGAATGGATTGGTTAACCAAACACCACGCAGAGGTGGTTTGCTTCGATAAGATTGTTCGTATCCCTTTGTCTTCTGGCGAAATTCTAGAAGTTCGTGGCGAGAAACCTTCAGGTGGACTGAAGCTTATGTCGTGTATGGAAGCTCAGAGGTATTTTAGAAAAGGATATGTTGCTTTTCTAGCACATGTCACCGAGGAGAAAGGCAAGAGCAAGAGTATTCAGGATATTCCGATTGTTCGGGATTATCCAGAGGTGTTTCCTGATGAACTGCCTGGTTTGCCTCCAGTTCGTCAAGTCGAATTTCATATTGACCTTGTACCCAATGCCAACCCGATCGCGAAAGCACCTTATCGTCTTGCACCGTCAGTGATGCAAGAGTTATCGAAACAGCTTCAAGAGTTATCTGATAAAGGATTCATCCGTCCGAGTTATTCACCTTGGGGAGCTCCTGTCCTCTTCGTGAAAAAGAAAGATGGCTCTTTTCGAATGTGTATCGATTATCGTGAGCTTAATAAGCTTACCATCAAGAATCGATATCCCCTACCTCGAATTGATGATCTCTTTGACCAGCTGCAAGGTGCTTCGTGTTTTTCTAAGATCGATCTGCGTTCTGGGTATCATCAACTTCGTGTTCTCGAAGAAGATATTCCCAAAACTGCTTTCCGCATGAGATATGGGCATTACAAGTTCACTGTCATGCCTTTTGGTTTGACGAATGCTCCAGCTATCTTTATGGACTTAATGAATAGGGTCTGCAAACCTTATTTGGACAAGTTCATTATTGTGTTCATCGACGATATTCTCATTTATTCGAAGACTCGAGCCGATCACGAGCAACACCTTCGCTTAACGTTGGAACTCCTTAAGAAGGAACAACTTTTTGCTAAATTCTCCAAGTGTGAATTCTGGCTTAAAGAAGTTCAGTTTCTGGGTCATATAGTCAACGAGCAGGGTATTCATGTGGATCCATCCAAGATTTTTGCTATTAAGGATTGGAGTGCGCCGACGACACCTACAGAGATTCGATCTTTTCTTGGTCTTGCGGGTTATTATCGTCGATTCATTTCTAATTTCTCGAAGATTGCGGTTCCACTCACTGCTTTGACTCAGAAGAATAAGCCTTTTGAGTGGGGACCCAAGCAAGAAGAAGCGTTCCAAACGCTAAAACGGAAGCTTTGTGATGCTCCTATTTTATCTCTACCCGAGGGAAGCGATGATTTCGTTGTCTATTGCGATGCATCCAACTTAAGCCTTGGTTGCGTCCTCATGCAACGAGGTAAGGTTATAGCATATGCATCTAGACAATTGAAAGTTCACGAGAAGAACTATACGACTCATGATCTTGAGTTAGGAGCTATGGTTTTCGCGCTTAAAATCTGGAGACACTACCTCTATGGAACGAAGTGTGTGGTTTTCACAGACCACAAAAGTCTCCAGCATATTCTTAATCAGAAGGAGCTAAACATGAGGCAACGACGTTGGGTTGAACTCTTGAACGATTACGATTGCGAGATTCGCTACCATCCTGGTAAGGCGAATGTCGTAGCCGATGCGCATAGTCGAAAAGAGCGAGTCAAGCTTCACTCTGTCCAAGCTCTATCCGACATCCAATCTCGTGTCCTTCAAGCTCAACGATCCTGTGTGATCAAAGGTTTATTGAAAGATGAGCTACCGCTTCAACTTGAGCTTAAGCTCGAAAGGAAAAACGATGGTTTACTCTACTTCAAGGATCGTTTGTGGGTTTCGAAACAAGACGATCTTAGCACCCTAGTGATGGACGAATCTCATAAGTCTCGATATTCTATCCATCCTGGTGCTGATAAAATGTACAAGGATCTTCGTACTCAGTACTGGTGGCCTGGTATGAAGAAGGATGTTGCCTTATATGTATCAAAATGCCTAACTTGTCTCAAAGTCAAGGCTGAACATCAACGACCTTCTGGTTTGCGTGTACAACCAGAGATACCGGTTTGGAAGTGGGAGAACATTGCGATGGATCTCATCACTAAGTTACCGCGTACGTCTAAAGGTCATGATGCTATTTGGGTTGTTATCGATCGATTAACGAAATCAGCTCATTTTATTCCGATTCGCGAGGATCTATCTGTTGATAAACTTGCAAAGATTTATGTTGATGAGATAGTATCTCGACATGGTGTTCCTTTGGATATCATTTCTGATCGTGATGCTCGATTTTCATCTCATTTCTGGAAGACCATGCAATCTGCTTTGGGAACCCAACTGAATCTAAGCACTGCTTATCATCCCCAAACAGATGGTTAATCTGAAAGGACGATTCAAACTTTGGAGGATATGCTTAGAGCATGCGTGATAGACTTTGGTGGTAATTGGGATTCTCATCTGCCATTGATCGAGTTCTCTTACAACAATAGTTATCATGCTAGCATTAAAATGGCACCATTCGAAGCTCTCTACGGTCGAAAATGTTGTTCACCTGTCTGTTGGAACGAGACCGATGAAGCTCAGCTTACTAGACCTGAGCTCGTTCTGGAAACAACAGACAAAATCAAGAAAATTCACGATAATCTTGTGACAGCTAGATGTCGTCAAAAGAGTTATACGGATTTACGACACAAGCCCTTAGAATTTCAAGTCGGAGACCGTGTCCTACTCAAGGTGTCACCTTGGAAGGGAGTGGTGAGATTTGGAAGGAAAGGAAAACTTGCACCTCGATATGTGGGACCATTTAAGATTGTGGAAAGAATTGGGAAGGTTGCCTATCGACTAGAGCTACCTCCAGAGATTGGAAATATTCACCCGACTTTTCACGTGTCCAATTTGCGAAAGTGTTTAGCTGACGCTGATCTTCACATTCCTCTTGACGAGATCCGAATCGATGAAACGATGCACTTTCTCGAGAAACCGGTGGAAATCGTGGACCGTACTTTCAAACAATTGAAGAACAAACGGATTCATTTGGTTAAAGTTCGTTGGGAGTCCAAACGTGGCCCAGAGTTTACTTGGGAATGTGAGGACCAAATGAAGGCAAAATATCCGCATTTGTTTTCACCAGCTTCCTCTAGATAAAATTTCGGGACGAAATTTCCTGAAGTAGGGGAGACTGTGACAACTGTACTCTGTAATCGATGTACGATGTAAAACAATGATGATTATTAATAAAACAATGTGATTTGGTGTTACTATATGTGTTTTGATGTTATTATGTGTGTATTTGTGTTTGGTGAATTTTCAATTAGATTCGACTCCAATTTCAAGCTTTAAATCGCTTTCTGGAAGGTTATACGCAAACTGGTGCGTAAACGCAGTCAGTATAACACGACAAACACTCCGGAATAGTGACATAGGCTTAACATACCTTAAATAACCTCCACATAACTTAGAAATAAGTTTTGAATGGTTTGGTGTGTTGAAATCAACTTTGTTCGATCGCAGGGACTATTTGTGTCAAACTGCAAAACTATACTGATTTGTATAGTAACGAACACTCCGGAACTTGATCATAAGTTAAACATACCCTAAATATCCTTTACATATCTTTGAAATAGGCTTTGAGGGGTTCGATATGCTAAAACAAACTTTATTGGTCATTCAGGGACTAAAAGCGTCAAAAAGTGCACAAGTTTGCATTTTCGCGCATATCTTACGTTCTGAATATATCCGGACATCCAAAAATTTATGTAATCATTAAAATATTTTATTTTAGTGATTGGCATGATAAAATTCCATTCGTCGCTTAATTTGGATCGTTTTTGCGTTCGTTACGACTTCCGTCGTAATTAACCGAACAACGCAACCGTACGACCAAACGAGCCGACATCCGAGATATTTTTGAGCATTTTTTGAGTTCCCTATACTTTAACTTCATTTTAGATCCTTTAAATGAGGTTAACGGGACTTAAACGTGTCAAAAATGAGCCGAAATGCAATGTTCTGAAGTGCAGGGACCTGTTTTGACAATCTGTGAAACATCCTTACACGGGCCGCATAAGGTTTCATGTATATCTACGCGGGCCGCGTGGCATTGTCAGACAGAATGTTCAGAAACAGCAATCTGGGCTAAATTCAGGGGTTTTAATGTAATATTTGCAATACCTGGAGTTGGTTTTCGGCCCCCATTGTATTCTAATACCATTAACCCAAATGTATGGCCAAGATCACTCCCTCAAACCACTTGGAATCATCCTATTGATCCTAACTTACTATAAATAGCAACCCCCACTTCACTTCATTCTCACACTTGATCTGAAATCAGCTCTAAGTTGGGGTGTTTGCACTTCATACCTAAGCTATTTTAGATCAAACATCCTTCTTGGACCCTTTGTAAGTCCTCTTCTTGCTTGTTCTTGAGTTTCAAGCATGAAAGTCAAACAAGTTTGACTTTCAGCTTTGACCAGTCAATGGTCAACACAAAGTTCCATTGAACTTTGCAACGTGAGCGTAATCACGATGGTTATAGTCCCTTGTGACTATACCTACTGATTACCACGTTGACTAGGCGTAGTGACGAGTCGTAGTTTCGGCCAAAATACGTATTTATGCGTATTTTGTAACCAAACTACTCTTGGGTATCAAAACCGTTTGTTTTGATATCATAACCTGCTTTCTAAGTTAACTAAACATGTTCTAGCATGTTTAGCTCGTCACTTTTAGTTTAGTGCTTGTGTAGAGTCGTAAGTCAAGCGGACTAAACACCCGCTTAGACTTTCGAACTCGACCCGTTTGGTTGATCATTAGGATCCGACCAAACATGTTTAGTGACCATAGTTGCATAGGGAATAACCTTCCGTGGTTATACCTTATGGTCACCTAGTTTAATGTAGTTGTATGATAAGTAGTCTATATGCCTTAGGTAAATGACCAAAATGCCCTTTTCATGCATAATTGGTAATTAAGCATATGTAACATAAACTTTTGTCACGTAACTGATTACGCAACATATTTAAACATGTTTAGGCATATAACACTTGTCATAGGGCTAGTTAGACGTCTCGAATGCGCTTTTGCACGCACGACGCGTTAAAGTAGCGTAAGCTATCTTAATGGGTCGCAACGGGTCGAAAGCACTTAGGTTAGGTTCCGATTTAGGATGTAGGCTTTGTTAAACCATATCACATGAGTTCCAACACTCATTTGGTTTACAAGACCTCATTCTATCCGATCTTCCGATTTAGGTGTCTATTGTTTGACTAGTGATTCGATTACTAGGTGCTGTTTGATTTCTCTGGTTTGCTCGAGTTTGTTGAAGTTCTATTGATTGAGGATACTTTGCACTCCAAGTGAGTACATAGTTCCCCTATTTTACTGTTTTCAATTGTTTTGGGGTGATTCATATGTACAAAATGATTTCAAGGTTTAAACGATTAAGATGGTTTATACTAAACTAATAACGATTTCAATAAAGTGAATAAACTAGTTGGTTGTAATTACATAACGAATGGCATTCATTAGCATTGATCAAGCCGACCAGTATTAGGTTATGGTACCATAGGATCTGACAAATCCCATTATCGTACTGCACCCATGGTTATGTGTGGGTTAGGTGGGTAATGACTGAATCTGAATGTTAATTTACCCTTTGGTGGTTTATTAATGCGAGAGCGAGATAGTCGAGTCACGAAGGTTTGAATGTTATTAGCGAGGCGACCACAAATAGTTTTCACACTTAAAACGAGGATGATTTAAACGATTTAAACGAATTAACGATTTGGGAACGATTCATACAAGATTAAACGAGTTGGATAAACGATTGGTTCTTGGTTAAGTGTTTAGATAACGGGACGGGGGTAATGTGGTGAAAACATGGTAGATACGCCGCTGGTACTTCTTATATATAAGTGTTTTCATCGTATTACATACCGTGGCGTTATTTAGTTCACTTGGGTAAACGATTTTGAAACGATGTCACACAAACGAGGTTTTTGAAATGATGTAAACCATACGAGTTTTATTAACGAGATTTATTAACGAGTTTTATTAACGATTTAATACGAGATGTTTTACAAATTGCTTTACTAAAACAAATGTTTTGGGTTAAGAATCATGGCTACGAGGTTTTATAAACTATAGCCCGCTTGATTTGAGTTGGTTAATTAAGTTGCAATATTATACTCTTTTCAAAACAAGGTTTTTAATAAAGTATTGCAACATTTAAACTAGCCATGAATCTGACACTCCTATAAAACCTATGTACTCGCCAGCTTTTCTTTGCTGACTTTGTTTTTACATATGTTTCAGGTGTTGATGCTTGATGATGATTACTAGGATGCATGAGTCACATAGGATCTGGACGAGGCCTTAGTGACATAATTACAATATTAGTCGATATGTAACTTGTTTGTTTTGTGTTAAGACAATGTTAATGTTTAATATTATCAATAAAATGAAACACTTTTTGTATCCATGGTTATGAAACGATAATTCTGCCACGACACTTCCTGACGTTTCTGCCGCGGTTTTTGTTGTTTTAACACGGTCGGGGTGTGACAATTTGATGGCACATGTTTGAAATGCGTTCATTGATTTCTCTCAGTACTTATTCATGTTGGGTTCTTTTGCTAGGCAGCTGTTATTGTCTTGGCTTGAGAGAGTTTGTGAGGACTTGAAGCTTTTGAACCCCATTTCTTTGGCTAGCTTTAGCCCAGTTATCAATGCTTCGTACTTGGCTTTATTATTCGTAGTCTGAAATACAAGCCAAAGAGCATATGTGAATTCTAACCCCTCAGGGTTAATTAAAACTAGCCCAGCCCCTGACCCTTCGATACTAGAAGCGTCATCGGTAAAAAGCTTCCAGGTATCAGGGTTGGAGGGTTCAGCTGCAGTTGTATTAACTTCTGTTATGGATTTTTTACGGACTTTCAAGATGAAGTCAGCGAAGATTTGAGCTTTGACAGCTTTTCTCAAGACATAGGTGATTTTGTGTTCACCTAGTTTCACAATCCATTTGGCTAATCGTCCGGAAATTTTTTTTTTTGTTTTTCAAGCACATTCTTAATAGGTTAGTCAGTGACCACTTGTATCGGGTGTGACTGAAAGTACTTTTGAATCCTTCTAGCCGTTTGGACTAGGGCTAGAACAAGTTTTTCCAAAGGAGAATATTTGATTTCTGCTAATTTTGAAGTTTTGAAAAAGTAAATGGGTATCTGAACTTTGTTCCGTTCAATGATTAGAGCCGTACTTATGGCCTTTTCAGCAATCGAAAGGTAGATAGAGATCGTTCCTCCTGTTTCCGGAGCCAAAATGGCTGGGAGTGAAGCCAAGTGTTGCTTCATTTGGTTGAAGGCTTCCTTTTGAGGTAAAACGCTTCAAAGCTGTAAGCTTTCCATCGAGAGTTTTTCTTGTTAGCACATCCCTTGAGGGTTGGCTTTTATGCTTTGTTTCCCCATGATATGCCCTACAAACGAGCACTTGACTGAATTAATCTTCATGTTGATCTTTCTCGAGTTTTGGAAGGTTCTTTGTATGTCATGGAGCATTTGGTATTCCGTTTTGCTCTTAATCACCAAATTGTCAACATAAGCTTTAATGTTCTTGCCGATTTATCCGGCAAACACTTTGTCAACCAGACGTTGATAAGTGGCACCTGCATTTCTTAAACCAAAATTCTCTTTTTGATAACAAGATATACCTTTATCAGTGTGGAATGTGGTTTTTTCTTCCTATTCTTTTTTCATTAGGATCTGATGGTAACCCTTTTAGGCGTCAAGAAAACACTTGAACGGGAAGCCTGTGAGCGAGTTATCGTTGATGTCTATCTGGGGCAGCGGGTAGCAATCCTTTGGGCATGCTTTGTTCAAGTCTTTAAAATCGATACCCATTCTCCAAGATTGATACATGACCTCTCGAAGGACTAGAACAAGCTTTTCTATCTCTTGGCGTTATACAAGGCTTCTTTTAGGGGCTTGACTCCGTTTCTTTTGTATAATGGGCTTAACATTAGGTGGGATCCATAACTCATGTTTTAACAATGCTACGAGGGATGCCGGTCATATCTTCTGGGCACCAAGCGAAGACATAGTGCAAGAGCAGCTTTTTGAGATGGTTTCTTTGGAAAGGTTAGTGTTTACCTTATCCCCTGTTGAGGATATTTTGGGTTTATGTCCAACCCTTGTTCATCGTCTTCGTCCTTTCTTGAGCTTTCCCCTTCAACCACAAAATCTTCTTGGGTAGGTTGAAGGGTTGATATCCCTTTTTCAGTGGGAAACTTCACAATGCCTTGACCAACTGAAACTGCCATTCCGAACACACTTTGCCCTGGCCTTCCTATGAAGATATCATAGTTGGAAGGGATATTGATTACCGCAAAGGTGAGTTGTTCGGTTCGTCCCTTTGTTCTTTTGCTGAACAACATTAAGGGTTATTTGGCCTAAAGGCTTGATAGGTATGTTTGCGATACCTTTGATGGAGGATTCAGACTGTTGAAGCTTTGAACGTTCATCGTCGCTGAGAGGGTCAAATCATTTCTCAAACATGATTTTGGTGGTTGCACCGGTGTCAATGTAAGCCTTTTGTGTCTTGATGGTTCCTATGTTGGATTCCGTCACCAGAGGGTTTGAAAGCAACTCTCCTTATGTTGATGTTCCCATGCCTCGAAATGATGGCGTTTGTGGGAAGCTTTGTTTTCAAGGTCGACCATGTTCACTATTATTATTATTATTATTATGTTTTGGGTTTGGAAGAAATCATTGGTATGTGACCTTTCTATTCGTGAAACTCACCATATTGGCTTGATTTTTCCGATCTTTTGTTTTTTGGCAAAGGTTAAGGAGGGTGGAAGCTGTGTTTTACCTCTTCGGTTGCCAAGATCTATTACGGAGACTTGGTTAAGGCTGTAAAGTTTATGGTTTTTTCTCGGCTTGGAGGGTTCCGGCCTTCAGGCCTTCTGGAATCCGAACCTTTGAACCATTTGTCATAAGAGTCATACCAGTTAAGAGTTCTCTTTTTTTTTTTTTTTTTTTTGATGTCTACAGCTTATTCTCCTCGAATGTGGGCTTCAGCCCTTTCGAGTGTTTCTTCAAGGGTTTTGGGCAGGCATTTATTGAAGTCTCTTGTGAGATATTTGGAATTTATAGCATTCATGAACCCTGCAACCCTAATCTTTTCATCAGCGTAAGTTAAACCTTCTTTCTTGTTACTTTCGATGAAGTCTCTGAGACTTTCATCATCACGTTGTTTGGTCTGGAAGATTACCGTGGCGTCATTGACATGCCTCTGTTGTTATAGGGAACTTTTGCTAAGATCGTTAAAGATCTGAACTCTTCGTCCAGGAAGGTCATTGAACCATATGCGTGAAAACCCTTCAAGGGTTTGCATGAACATGAGACAACATTCAGAGTTGGGTTATTTTTCAATTCTTGCCGTCCCGGCGAAGATTTGGAGGTAGTCTTTAGTACCGTGATGACATCTTTATCTGGGTTTGAAACTCGTAATCAACGATTTGTTGGGAGAAGCAAGACGGGTTTGTTGGGCTTGTAGGGTTTTGAGAGGTCTTTTACTACCCTTGAAGCTGGGTTACCGTTTGAGGTACCCTGGTGAGTGGTTGGTACTTGGTTGATGAAGTTAAAGCTAAAGCCTTGAAGGCTTTCTGTGTCATCATCCAGCTTTCACGTGCTGCAAAGGAAATTGTGCCATCATTTGTGTCATCAGCTAGGGCATAAGGTTAAATCCTTAAAGGCTTTCTGATAGTACTAATAAAAGATGCCATTATCTGTGTCATAAGGTTAAAGCCTTAAAGGCTTACTGTATAAGGCATTCCCATGGATGTGCTCATGACCGCACCTCGAGCCAAAGGCAGGGTGGCCATGGCTTGTTTTCACGAAGTAGCAATGGGAGGGGGAACACTTGAAGCTGGTGACTGCCATAATTGATCAAGAGTGGTTTTATGCCCCATAGGTGCACCGGTTGTAACGGGTTGGGAGGTAAATAAGGGAAAAGCGGTTGGACTTGGCCTCCCCAAAAGCTAAAGGGCTTGAGTGGTTGGTCTGACACACTAGGACCAGCTTCAAGGTAAGATGTGGCTGAACGTGAGCTGCTAAAAGGAAGAGATGGAGGGCCATGTGATAATGAGGGTTCAGACTCCTCATAATTTAGTCTTATTCTCACCCTTGTTTCCCTTTCTAAGCTCACATGCTAGTTGAGAAGAAATCTCTGTTGTAAGAAATTTCTAGCTACTCCCTCGGGTGTTAGATCTATGTGTTCCGGTGTATGCATTACATCGATTTGAGTAGGTGCAACCCCTGACTGAGATGGGTTTGTGTTTGAAAAGAAGTGAACTCCGGGAACATATCCCAGTGGAGTACTTCCGGGAGTAGAAAGAGGTGTAGTAGGACTGGTGAGATCCGACCCGAATTTGGTGTTAAATCGGTGTTGTTAGACACCTGATTTACCTGACCGAGAGACTCGCTTTCAGACATGATGTAAAGAGAAAATGGAGCTACACAACTGGTCTTTAAGATAAAGTAAGCGGCGTAGCCCCACGGTGGGCGCCAACTTGTTGCTACAACAAATATAAGACCAAGGCCTGTAGCGATATCTCCGGGTAAAAGGGTTCAAGGGTTTCGATTAGCCTAACGCAGGTCGTGGGGTCCTCCCACGTTTGTAGCATGTGGGGTTGGAACACTTGTTTATTGATCGCTTTTGATTCCAGCTTGAAGGGAATTCAAGCCGGAATGAAGTTGTTAGCGAAGCAATGCTGTTTGAAGTGAAGAAGAGAAGCAAGTATGAAACTTGTTCTCAAGAGAAGAGAGAAGATCAGAGAGTATGTGTTAGCTCAACTGATCTGGAGTCCTTGATATGGTTGTTGGAGCTGGTACTTATAGATAAGATGTATTCTATAAGAGGAAGCTCGTGACCATGGATCTAAGGCTACATTGGAGGAATTACCCGTTTGGGGGTTGGATGCTTTAGACCTGCGGATAAAAGGTTGTTCTCTGTGCACATGTTCTGTCTGTGCAGAAATGGTTCACACGTTAAGTGTTGATGTGACCGGACACTGTGCGTGTCCTTTTTACTGTTCACCTGAGTTCGCGCGTATTGAACCTCTCAACCTTTTAACCTTTTAAATTGTTATGTATATTAGTCATTTTATTGAGATTTAGGCTACCCCCGTCATCACATACTAAACATACTTTTCATTTGCTCCTTGAATTGGTTAATTTCGGTAAGACTTGAACTCGTCACGATCAAGTCGTCAACATAAATACCAACAATGGTTAGCTCGCCATTAGCAATTCTCTTATAAAGCGCCGGTTCACGTGCACCCTTAATAAAACCATAAGACTTCAATGTCGCATCCAACTTCTCATTCCAAGCTCTCGGAGCTTGTGGTTACCCGTACAACGCCTTCTTTAAATGATAGACCATGTGTTCTTTACCTAGAATAATAAAACTTTATGTTCTTTACCTCACAACGACTTTTTCTTTTATTATAAACAAACTGGAAATGATTTACAGACTCGATGTATTACTCTCTGTTCTATACTCTATCTATTTATCTATATATACTCAGCGAACCATGCATGACAAGGTATCCAATGCACACAAGAATACGGACTCTTCTAATTCAAACACTAAAACCATTATCCACGCCTAATAGTTTGGGTTAATATAACAATAAACATAATAAATCAATCAGTGGAACTGACTCAAATAAATTAAATAAAAAAATAAACCAAAGATTAATTTAAACTTCAGTTTGGAGTTACCAAATCATGGGGGAGACCCAAACAATTTCGTGTTTACCCATCTTTGACTTGATTTAATTTTATGTTAAAGAGTTTGCATAGCATAGTTCGAGTTAACTACGTGTCTTGTTTGCATCAAAAAGTATCGAGCCTTACTCGTACACATGACTCAATTTGTTGCAATGATCTATATAGAAGTTAAGCATGATAATTGATATTTAGATTTTTACAAGGCATTATCATCATAGCGAGTTGGAGGTTGTGGCGAGCTAGGAATGACAAGATATTTTCTAGCAAGGATACTCAAGTGGTGGATATGGTCGCGGACATAAAGTCTTTGGGGTTTCTTTGGTACAAGTATAGGTTTAAACAAGGGGTAGTGGATTGGAATAGATGGTGTTTGTTTGATGTTATGTGATTTTTTGATGTAATTTTTGGCTTTCGGCGTCTATCTCCGTCTTGGTGATAGGCGTTGGGTGCGGTTGTTTTAATGATAGTCAATTTTCAAAAAAAAAAAAAATGATATTTAGATTAACTAATTTGAAACATTAAAATTCTAGGAAGCTAAGGGTGCAAACATAAATACTGAATCTGAATGACATCTAGAGGGTCTTTGATGTTTACTTAAAGAATCCACTATAAATCCGTGTTAGATTTGAAACATATTTTTTTAAACCGCAATCTTATATATTATTTAACTAGGTTATAAACTCATGTGATACACAAAGTTTGATACAAAAAATTTATGAAATTTAAAAAAAAAATTATAAAATATCTAAATATGTATTATATTTGATGATGTTACATTTTCAATTTATATATTAATGTTATGTTTACAATTTACAAATGTATAGCTACAAATTAGAAAATGCAAAGATAACCATACAGTTATAAAAAAATTAACAAACTTCTCACTACTAGAATTGCATATTATAACATGTAAAAGTATTACATGTTATTAGCAATGGAATTAAAGCTCATAAAAGTAACACATATGATCAAAAGTTGAGAGCTATTAGAAAATGACTCTTAAAACCAAAAAATAAGCTACAACAGAGGTGTACAAACCGGGTTTTTTTCTAATACCCGGGTTCGGGTATATACCCGGGTACGAGTACGATCGAGTTTTGACTTTTCAGATATTGGCCATACCCGGGTCGGGTTCGGGTCCGGATCCGGGTGCGGGTTTTGTTCAGAAAATCTATACCCTCTGTACCGGGGTTCGGGTTATTAAAACCCGGGAATTATAATACCCGGGAATTATAATACCCGGATATTATAATACCCTATTTCCGGGTCTGGGTAGGGTTTGGGTATTGGTCGGGTAGGGTTCGGGTATTGGTCGGGTATGGTTCGGGTATGGTTCGGTTCGGGTATAGATCGGGTTTTTCAATTCATTTTTTGGCATAAAATATAGAAATATAATGAAAACCTTTATTTTTACATAATGTATGCCTTGAAGTTTGCCCAAAAAAAGTCTCACACAAGCTCTAAACGTTCAAAAAAAAGTTGTTGTACACAATAGATCCGGGTATTACGAAAACCCAGTTACAAGTATTACGAAAACCCGGGTACAAGTTTTATGGAAAACCGGGTATGCTGAAAACCCGGGTACGAAAAAACCAGGGTTCGGGTATTAAACAGAATATGCATACCCGGTCCCCACCCTACAGGTAGGGTCGGGTTCGGGTTTTAAAAACCCGGTTTTTCTAATACCCGGATTCGGGTTTTTTTTTTTTTTTTGGTTCAGGTCCGGGTTCGGGTTTTTTGTTCACCTCTAACTACAGGGTAACATAGAGGTGCACAAACCGGTTAATTTTAATAACCGGATCGGTTAACCGGTTATACCGGTTAATTTGACTTTTTGACTTTAACCGGTTAATGCTTTAACCGGTTAATAATAAAATAATATATTTTTAAAAACCTCATTTATTATACGGGTTGAATAAATATAATTTTATATATTAAATTATAAAAAATTATATCTATAAGAACCATATTGTACGGGTTTAATAAATGTAATTTTATATACGAAATAAAAAAAAGTTATATCTCTAAAACCACGTATATTACACGGGTTGAATAAGTGTAATATTGTTTACCAAATAATAAAATAATACATCTTTAAAAAATCTCATTTATAACACGGGTTTAATAAATGTAATTTTATATACCAAATAATAAAAAAAATTACATCTTTAAAAATATGCGCATTACACGGTTTGAATAAATGTAATTTTCTGTACTAAATAATAAAACATATATATCCTTAAAAAAAACCCGTGTTTGGTTTTCATGATAAAAATAGATTATTCTGTTGTTGCAAAATTTGTTAACAAAGTCTCAATAAATTTAACCCTTTATTTAAAACTCCGTAAATGTATAAATGATAAATAATAGTAGTTAATTTTATTTTAAGTTTCGTAAAATCTATTTGATACCAAACTAAACAAAACGTTCAAATATAATTAATTCATGTAAATAATATTATAAATGAGAATGAGATTAAACTAAATAATAATTATCTATAAGATATTAAACTAATAATATTTAGTAGAAAGATTATCTATAATATAAGATATTAAACTAAATAATATTTAGTATGAGTGGACTAAAACGGCAATTTTTGAAACTATTTGTGCTAAAATGATAAAGTTTCAAACATTTAGACTAAACTGGTAAAATGACCAAACCACATGTAATAAAATTACATTTAACTCTATTATTTAATTACATTGGGCTTTTGAAAATTCGATTCATGGTCCAATTGAAAACTTAATAAAACATTTAATATTTTTTGAAATTCTTTTTTGGGCTTTGAAGACTACTTGCTGAAAGTTGAAAACACTCGACATCTGCCGATCAACTTAAAAATTATATAAAATTGTCAAATAAGTCTTTTTATTTATTTATTTATTTATCTATTAGTTTCTTAGATAAGCATTAATTTTTTTTTTTAAATTCTTAAGTTTCGGTATTGTTTTATTTTTTTATTACGAAATTTATATTAGACTTTAGATTTACAATCAAGATAAAATTCAAATATAATATTTAAATCTTTTTAATTTTAAATTTTAAATTTATCTATAAATTATTAATGCCCTCATTGAATGACATGTGTCCTAAATCAGGTTTCTTTTATTATATAGTATAGATTAATTCATTAATGCAATTCACCACGAATTTGATAATTTAAAGTATTCTGAATTATAACGGCTTAGACTGCTTAAAATTTTAATTTTATAACGGCCTTTTTTGTGTGACAAGAAATACATGACTTAAAAAAGGGTGTTAATATCAGGGGTGAGCAGAAAATCAAAATAAATGAACCCTAACAGAAGAAACCAAACCAAAAAATCGGACTGAAACAAAAACTGACAATTCGGTTTTCGGATTTTTAATAACCGAAAATTCCGGTTCAGTTTTTCGGATAACCACTTTCAATAACCGAACCAAACCGATAAGCTACAATCCATATATTTTATGTTTAAGTTTAAGTTGTTGAAGTATTAAACCCAATTCTAGTAGAAGTTATTAATTTTATTCTTGAACGTTTTTTATAATAAAAAATTACATGTTTAGTTATAATTGAAATGATTTATTTATTATCTACAAGAAATAACAAAATTTAATATAAAAATTAAATGATCTTCAAATTATTATAAAAGAAAACGTCTTAATAAAAACTCTGGAGAAACATAAAATTAGATTAGAAGTTTAGGTTTATATACACAATATTAATTCTTAATAAAAACTCTGGTAAAACATAAAAATAGATTAGAAGGTTAGGTTTATGTACACAAAATTAATTAAGGGTCAGGATATAATAGGAAGTTTGTTTAGGTAGGAAGTAATCTTGTCCATCTATTTATTAATCAAGTGTTAAGATTAAATGAGTAAAATTGAAGAAAAAAATGAGGCGCGTAGGTTTGTTTAGGGACATTCTAGTCAATTCAAGGCAATAGTTTCTCTCTTCTCCAATTCTCCCTCATTTTTTAAACGTTAATAACTCTTTCATTCGACATTATTTTTTTTTATAAAAGTTGCACCAAAAAACGAGCGTTTTTTATCTTTAAAACGAGTATACTATTGCTATATTTTCAAAAAAAAAAATCAAAAACCCTATTGTGTAAAACGCAATGGACAAAAACCATAAAAATGACTTTTTTCTAAACGTAATTGACAAAAAAACACAAAGAAATATCTTGTTTCTAAAACGCAATGGACAAAAAATACAAAAGAAATATGTTATTTCTAAAGTATATACAAAGTATAGTTAAGTATTGTGATTATATAACTACGTATTTAAACATATAATAGGTATTGGAATCTCGTATTTAAGACGAATTGTAGGTATGATGTTTGAATTCATAACTTGTATATAAAACATCTAACTAAGTATCAAACATGAAATAAGGTATATTTTTAGCATTCTAATTGTATAACCGAGTATTTGCACGGATAATGCGTAAGAAATCACGTATTTACGATAGTTTGTAATTAAAACAAGTATGTGTTTATGCGAACGAAGAATATGTGCCAATCATGTGAATGAGGTAACTTGTAAAACAAAAGCGTTTAATTAATGTATAATTTAAATAAAATGACCAAGTTTAAATTTCTATTAAAGCGTTGGAATATTATGATTAGTAACGGAATGTGATTACGAAGGAATACGAGTTTCTAAGAGTGAAAGTTCTAATAAAACGAGGCGTTACATGAAGAATGTTGATGCTGGTAGATTATATACTTCTAGGTGTACAATGCTGATGTGGTTGTTTTTCATCTATTTTATTGCTTCACATTAGGGATTCTCGAAATGGATGAATCATATTTACCGAGATGGAGATGGGAAGCAATTGCCAGGACTCTAAGGAATTTGATTATTTTTCTTTTAATTTTTTAAGTAAGTTATAACTTCGTAATAATCTCAAATTTTCTTGTTTGATTCACATGAACTTATAGATTTGCACAAACCTCATAATTCAAGTTTGAGGTTAAGATCTATATGTGTGTTGTAGATGTGTTATGATCCCGATGGAGGTAGAATGGATGGTGTTGGTAACATGACCGAATGGTTATCTCAGCATGAGGAGGTGCTTTTCTTCGTAACATGTTAAAGGACATAAGGTAGTATGACCATATAAGAAGTAAATTTCTTACTTAGATCAAACGGAGTGGGCGTGGATTTGTGGCATGGAAGCCTCTCCACACCGGGCACACCAGCCTGCGTATGGCTTGGTGGTGAGTGTGTGGGGTTTCTTCACCGGTGTGAAGGGAAAATGGGTGATGACGTGGTGGTTCTTGATTGGTGGGTGTTGTTTGGGTTGGTTTTAATTGGTTGATGTTTAATTTTTTTTTATAAAAACGCCACTTTCACGCCCCTCCCACTCCACCCTTTTTTGCACCAGGTCACTTTTTGTCACACCCCGACCGCGTTAAAACAACAAACCGCGGCGGAAACGTCAGGGAGTGTTGTGGCAGAATTATTCTTCCAAAACACATGATAATTAAAGTTAAGTTTTACAAGCTTAAATTATTACATTGTCTTAGTTCAAACGAAACACATAACATAAAACATGATAATTTTCTTGATTTTAGATTTGCTAAGGCCCAAGTCGCCCTAAGTGAAGCTTGCTCACATCAAACAATCGCTCCTGAAACATATGTGAAAGTAAATACGTCAACATAAAAATGTCTGTGAGTAACATAGGTTTAGCGTTGAGGATTCATGACTTTAAAGGTTAAAAAAATGTTTAACGAAAAGTAGTCATGAACCTTGTAAAAATGTCTTCTTTTATAAAATCATATGGAAATCAAATAATATAAAAGAATGATGTATGGTTATGTAAATAACCAAATGAAAATAATGTGTATAAAATATGTCAATGTCTTGTATAACCAATGTCAAATGTCCAGTATAAACCATGTCTTGTATGGCGAATAAATAGTATTTACCCAAGCCAAATGCACAATGTCGTGTATAAACAAATGTCTTATGTAATCAAATGTCATGTACAAAACAAAGTCCTTGAATAAACCAAAGTTTAAAACAAAAGTTATGTTTTGAAAACCATTACTTTTATTGATATAAACATTTTTGTGGTTTGTCTATAGCATACACTCAAGCCTTGAGACTGTTGGATAAACCCTTATCAGGATCAGGAATTTATCAAAAATGTATTCGGATTCTGTCATTCCCCTAACGAAATACCTAGAAAGTGGGAACGGGATTTGTCAAGTCCTATAGCGCTATTACATACTACCGAGCGGCGTGATCAATGTTAATGAATGTACTACTTAATGTACCAAATGTCTTTTTCAATGTAAGCATGTCATGAAAATGTCTTTGTAAAACCATGTAATAGGCATACTAAGTCAATATGCCAAGTAAAATGTCTTTGAAACCAAATGTTAGGTATACTAAGTCAATATACCATAAAAATGTCTTTGAAATAATGTATTATATGTAATATGTAATAAAAATGTATAATGTCATGAAAACGGAAAGTAAAGTTTATGCACATATGCTTCACCCCAAAACATTTGAAAAAGTAAAATAGGGGAACTATGTACTCACCTTTGGGTGCGTTTTTATATGTTAACACAATCCCTCAAATTGTTTATTCATCCTAAATTAAATAACAACGATTTAATAATCAAAATCTCACAAAAATACATAAGTTTCTCCGATACTTAGAATTTTCACATAACTTTGAGATTTCTCGAAAGTTATTATTTTTGATTATATTGGTGTATTTATATATATATGAGTTCATATATATTTTAAAAACTTTGCGACTTGAACGATTTTATTGGTGACCCTCATCAATGTTATAAGCAATATATCTACGATTTGCGCGTCGTAATATATATACTTATTGTGACATAAAATAAATATTGTAATACACATAATCTTGTCAAGTATTAACATGTCATCATACACATATTATAAATCAAATAACATCTTTGTAACACATAAAATTTACCCATGAACAACCCATTCTAGTGTACATTGAAAAACACGTATTTTAGCGATTTGGTAACGTTTTTGGGCGCCGGAAGTCACGTATGACCAACCAAACACCAAGTAAAATTAATATAAGTTAAAATACTTATTTTTATAGCAAAAATATCAGTTTACTTACTGATCTAAAACAGTTTTACAAAAATACTCCGAAAAGCCGATCTTTAACCGTTTTACCGCATAGTTTTGCATCAAACGTTACCCTAACCATCCCAAATCGAAACGACTTGATATTTTAACATAACCCATGTTATTTACTGAATAAAATAATGGTTATACTCATGATAGTGCAGGTCTCACATAAAGCACATAAATCATGCAAATTTCACATATTTTACCACTTTCTAAGCTATATGTACAACATGCAAAGCTTTCAAACCTATGAAAAAGTTTCATGCCATTATAATATACCAAATAATGTTATTTTAGTGTTTATAATCTGATCTAAAACATTTTTGTCATACAATCATTTTTTTATCATTTCTTAAGCTTTAAATCAAAATGTATTCTTATGTACGAGTGCCTAAAGCACACTATCATATCATCATCATTTTATATGAATCTAAATGCATCAAATATGTAATTTATTCATATTTATTTGCTGATTTATTGGAACATTCATCATATCATACACAAATCATCAAACACTTGCATTTTAACTATCATTTAAGAACAAGCAACAACTTAAAAATTTTCAAATATGTCTAATAAATTTTTAGCCATTTACATGTCAAAATACTAACATTATTCCAAAGTATAACTCATGATTCAATCACTTCTTTATATCTCTAACATACTTGTACATAATCTTGTTCATGCAAGCAAACATCCTAACAAGTATTTATCAAAGAAATCAAACTCAAAGCTCATACACATACATATATATATATATATACGGTTATACAAACATATATATCACCACTATTTTTATTTTGTATCAAGACCCATTTCTTTTTAGATTTCAAGTTTGTGAAAAATTCCCAGATTTAAGAGAAACTTCCAATCATCAAGAACAACCAAGAATCAAGAGTATGATTTAAACATAAACTTTATACCTTCAAGATTCAAGTAAGTTCTTGGATGAGATTTTGATGATATGGAGCTTGAAATCACTTGAAAGCACCTTGGAAACTCCTTTGGATCTTCACACCAACTTGAAATTTGCTTGGAATGGAGCTTTATTTTGAAGAACAAAGTTGCAAAGATGAGAATGGTGATGGTGATGGTGTGGACGGTTGGGAGGAGAAAGAGAGAGGAGGATTTGTTTTGATTTTGTGATCTCTTAAAAGATATGGAAGAAGATATATAGAGATTTGGTGGATATGAAGGAGATTGCATGCCATAACACTTGTCATGGGGTAGGAGAAGTGGCAAGAGGAGGCTGCCACCTCCACCCTTACTCACATACATATGCAAATTTTTATATAAATATGTTATATGTAGGCTAAAACGGGTGTTTAACTGGATACCGGGTATTTTATCTAGCGTTTAAATCCCGGTTTATAGCGTTCTAAATTATTTTTATTATTCTATAAAAATAAACTCACCAAAAATTTACTGAAATAAATATCAGTTGCCGAGACTGGCTGCGTTGTCCGTGTTTTGCAGTATATGCACTGTGTTGCGCAGTAACACGTGGTACGCGCTTTAAACTTGAAAAATAATGTTTTTAAGCGTTTTAATTTATTTTTCAACACGAACCTGATTAAAAATAAAATTTTAATCATAACAGAATATTTTTAGGATTTAAATATTACCCGGGCGGTCACCAACGTTCGTTTTGCAGTTTGGTCGTAAATAGTTCTAAAGTTCGAATAAACATGTTTTTGCCATACCGAATCCTTCGAAACTTATTTCTAAGTTATGTAAAGGGTATTTAGGGTATGTTTGGCTTATGTCATAGTTCTGGAGTGTACGTCGCATTAAACTGATTATGTTCACGTAACGGTTTATGATTTCACATCCAGAACAGGTTTGAGAGTTCGGAAATGATCAATGATTGAAAACGTACTAATGTCACAAATAATTAATAAATATTGAAATTAAAACACCATATTTTATTAAATACAAAGTTGTTCGGAACAGTACAAGGGTTAAAATACACAGATGTCACAGTCTCCCCTACTTTTGGAAATTTCGTCCCGAAATTTATTTAGAGGAAACTTGTGGGAAAAGGTGTGGATATTTCGCCTTCATTTGATCCTCTCGTTCCCAAGTAAACTCTGGGACACGTTTGGATTCCCAGCGAACTTTGACTATCCGTATGCGCTTGAGCTTCTTGACTTGACGGTCCATGATTTCCACAGGTTTCTCGACGAAGTGCATCGTGTTGTCGACACGAATTTCATCAAGGGGGATGTGGAGGTTTTTATCAGCCAAACACTTTCTCAGATTGGACACGTGGAAAGTTGGATGAACATTTCCAAGTTCAGGAGGCAGCTCAAGTCTGTAGGCTACATTTCCGATTCTTTCAACGATCTTGAATGGTCCAACATATCGTGGTGTAAGTTTTCCTTTCTTCCCAAATCTGATTACACCTTTCCAAGGAGATACCTTGAGTAGGACGAGATCACCGACTTGGAATTCCAAAGGCTTGCGTCGTCTATCCGCGTAACTCTTTTGACGGCTTCTAGCTGTTAAGAGGTTGTCGTGAATTTTCCTGACTTTGTCTGTAGTCTCTAGAATGAGTTCAGGTCCAGTGAGCTGAGCTTCACCAATCTCATTCCAGCAGACCGGCGAATGACATTTTCGACCGTATAAAGCTTCGAAATGAGCCATGTTGATGCTAGAGTGATAACTATTGTTGTAGGAGAATTCGATCAATGGAAGATGTGAATCCCAACTACCACCAAAATCGATCACACAAGCTCTAAGCATATCCTCCAATGTTTGGATTGTTCTTTCAGATTGTCCATCCGTTTGAGGATGATAAGCTGTGCTCAAATTGAGTTGGGTTCCCATAGCAGATTGCATGGTTCTCCAAAAGTGAGATGAGAATCGAGCATCTCGGTCTGATATGATGTTCAAAGGAACACCATTTCGGGATACAATTTCATCCACATAGATCTTTGCAAGCTTGTCACCAGATAAATCCTCACGGATTGGCAAGAAGTGCGCTGATTTTGTCAAACGATCAACTACTACCCAAATGGCATCATGACCTCTATTAGTGCGCAATAACTTGGTAATGAGATCCATAGAAATGTTTTCCCATTTCCAAACCGGTATCTCTGGTTGTTCCAATAATCCAGAAGGATGTTGATGTTCTGCTTTAACCTTAAGACAAGTAAGGCATTTTGATACATATAAGGCAATGTCTTTCTTCATTCCTGGCCACCAATACTGGGTTCGAAGATCCTTATACATTTTGTCTGCACCAGGATGAACTGAATAACGAGACTTATGAGCATCATCCATCAACAAGGTGCGAAGATTGTCTATACTTGGGACCCACAAACGGCCCATGAAATAGAATATCCCAAAGTCTCTCAATTCAAGCTCAGGTTTAATGTGACACGGTAATTCCTTACCCATCAAGCCTTGTATGACACAGGTATGTTGAGCTTGAAAGATGCGGGTTTGAATATCAGATCGAATTCAAACACAATGAAGCTTGACTCTTTCTTTTCGACTTAATGCATCGGCTACGACATTTGCCTTACCAAGATGGTAGCGAATCTAGCAGTCGTAGTCATTTAGAAGTTCTACCCAACGTCGTTGCCTCATGTTTAATTCTTTCTGATTGAAGATGTGTTGGAGACTTTTGTGGTCTGTGAAAACCACACATTTTGTTCCGTAAAGGTAGTGTCTCCAAATTTTGAGAGCAAAAACCACAGCGCCTAACTCAAGATCATGAGTCGTGTAGTTTTTCTCATGGATTTTCAATTGTCTTGACGCGTAGGCTATGACTTTGTTCCTTTGCATGAGAACACAACCAAGGCCTAGATTCGATGCGTCACAATATACGACAAAGTCGTCGTTTCCCTCAGGTAAAGACAACACAGGAGCATCGCAAAGTTTTTGTTTCAAGGTCTGAAAAGCTTCTTCTTGTTTGGGTCCCCACTCAAAAGGTTTATTCTTTTGAGTTAAGGCTGTGAGAGGAACCACAATCGTGGAGAAGTTTGAAATAAAGCGGCGGTAATAACCCGCGAGACCCAGAAATGAACGAACCTCGGTAGGAGTAGTTGGCGTATTCCAATCCTTAATCGCACTGATTTTGGCGGGATCTACATGTATACCTTGTTCGTTAACAATATGTCCCAAAAAATGAACTTCCCTAAGCCAAAATTCACACTTAGAGAATTTAGCGAAAAGTTGTTCCTTCTTTAGGAGTTCCATTGTTAGACGGAGATGTTGTTCGTGGTCAGCTCGTGTCTTGGAATAAATCAAGATGTCATCAATGAAGACGATGATGAACTTATCTAAATAAGGCTTACAAACCCTATTCATTAAGTCCATGAAGACGGCAGGAGCATTCGTTAGGCCGAAAGGCATAACAGTAAACTCATAATGGCCGTATCGTGTGCGAAAAGCAATCTTGGGAATATCTTCTTCGGATACGCGAAGCTGATGATACCCAGAACGTAGATCGATCTTCGAAAAGCAGGTAGCACCCTGAAGCTGATCAAAGAGATCATCAATGCGAGGTAGGGATATCGATTTTTGATAGTGAGTTTGTTAAGCTCACGGTAATCGATACACATTCGGAATGATCCATCCTTCTTCTTTACAAAAAGAACAGGCGCGCCCCAAGGGAAAAGCTCGGACGAATAAATCCTTTGTCTGATAACTCCTGCAGCTGTTTCGACAACTCTTGCATCTCAGACGGTGCAAGACGGTATGGAGATTTAGCAATCGGGTTAGCACCAGGTACAAGGTCAATACGGAACTCGATTTGACGCGCTGGGGGTAAACCAGGTAAGTCTTCAGGAATAACCTCAGGATAATCCTAAACGACAGGGATGTCTTGAATAGTTTTACCCTTGTCTTTCTTCTCTATGACACGTGCCAAGAAAGCCACATAATTCTTTCGTATATATCTCTGGGCTTGGGTGCTTGTCATCAGTTTGAGGCTACTAACGGGTTTATCTCCACGAACTTCTAAGACTTCACCAGACGAAAGAGGTACACGAACAATCTTGTCAAAACAAACCACTTCTGCACGGTATTGGGTCAACCAATCCATCCCTACTATAACGTCGAAACTCCTAAGTTGCATTGGCGTGAGATCAATGGGAAAAAGATGATCGTTGAGGTTCAACTGGCAATTTCGAATGACGGAATCGAGTACAAAGGATTCACCACTGGCTAACTCTAATGTCAAGGGTTTTCCTAGTTTTGTTCTAGGCTTTGCAAGTAATGGTTCAAAAGCTAGGGATACAAAACTCTTGTCGGCACCCGAATAAAAAAGAATAGAAGCAAGTTGGTTGTTAACATAGAACATACCGTTCACCACCTCATTGTCGGCACGCGCTTCATTGGCATTGATGTTGTATACTCGTCCACGAGCCAGGTTTGCATTAGCCAACTTCGGGCACTTGTTCCTGTAGTGAGTCAGATCTCCACAATTGTAGCAAGACCCTGGCTGAAAAGGAGGTCGTGCAGGATTTGCTGGCTGTTGGGCAGGGTTTTGAGCCACTTGATTCGGAGCAGGAGGAGAGCGACATGTGTTAGCCATATGGCCATATATTCCACAGTTGTTGCAAAGACGACACTGAAGATGTGGTTGATGATGACAATTGCACTTGTTACAAAGAGGTGCAGTACCAACATACTGTTTCTTGGCAGGTGGTTGTGCTGGCTGGGTAGGAGCAGCTTGATTGGTCTGTGCAACAACGGCAAAGTTCTTGGAAGCCTGATGCTTCTTAGATTTCTTCGAGGTTTCAGCTTTCTTTCCCTTCTTCTTCTCTGTCTTGTCAGATGGTTTCTTGTCACCCTTGCGGTGGAGTTTACCCTTCTTAACTTGAGACTCAGTCAAAGTTGCAGCTAGCTCAATGGCTTGTCTCACCGTGGTAGGGTTGCTGCCGGTGACAATATCCTGAACAGGATCAGGCAGACCATCTATGTACTTCTCAATCGCCTTGTCCAAGGGCGTGACCATGGTGGGACACAGCAGGCTCAGTTCTTCGTATCGGTCTGTGTAGGCACAGTGCTCTCTACTATCTTGCTTGAGATCGTGGAATTCGTTTTCCAGTGCCCTCTGTTCATGACGAGGACAAAACTCCCTCATCATAAGTGCGCGAAGCTCTTCCCATGTTTGAGCCAATGCCAAGTTGGCACCTCTATCCCCCATCACACCATTCCACCATGTAAGCGCCCTCTTCTGAAATACACTTGACGCGAACTCAACCTTTCGCTCATTCGGGCATTGAACATGACGAAACGTACTTTCGAGACTCTCGAACCACTGTAGGAGCCCAGTTGCTCCTTCTGACCCATAAAACTGAAGCGGTTTAGCCGAATTGAATGTCTTAAAGTTGCACGGAACAGGTGCATTGTTATTGTTGTTTGCTTGGTTTAATTGAGTTACTAGGTTCGGGAGTACAGCAGCAATTTACTGAGCGATCAAGGCTGCCATTGCGGCGTCTTGAGTTTGATCACGTCGAGGAGGCATCTAAAAAGAGCACAAGGAAATGTGTGAGATTGACATAGGACAATCAAAAGGAGTATTGAAAAATATCGACAACACAAAGGAAGGTGGTTATTTGTTCGTTACTTAAAACAAACAAACAACACAGTGACTAATCAAAGTAAATAGGTCTACATAATGCATAATGAAGACATGCTTTAGCCTATAAGTGGACACTCACCCCAAGAGTTCCCAGGTAAGAGTGACTGGTCTGATTATGTGGATTTGTACGAACACTATAGCCTTAGACAGAAAACTCAGGGTACAGGCACCCACCCTTCCGGATTGCACGTGTTCACATTATTAAGACCGAAACTTTGACGAGATTTGAAAACTTTAAAGGCGTAAAGCCTAAAAATAAATCATCTAAGGATAGATGATTGATTTTCAAATGGAATTGAGATTTGTGTACTTGTTTTGGTAATCACCTAAGGATAGGTGATAGTATTGTTTTAAGATCTAAACACAAGGTAACTTGTGTTAGGGTCCTAGAAAAGGTTATAGTCTAGGTCAAAATTTTACTAATAACCTAATTCCCTATAACCATGAGCTCTGATACCAACTCTTCTGTCACACCCCGACCGTGTTAAAACAACAAACCGCTGCGGAAACGTCGGGGAGTGTTCTGGCAGAATTATTGTTCCAAAACACATGATAATTAAAGTTAAGTTTTACAACCTTAAATTATTACATTGTCTTAGTTCAAACGAAACACATAACATAAAACATGATAACTTTCTTGATTTTAGATTTGCTAAGGCCCAAGTCGCCCTAAGTGAAGCTTGCTCACATCAAACAATCGCTCCTGAAACATATGTGAAAGTAAATACGTCAGCATAAAAATGCCTGTGAGTAACATAGGTTTAGTGTTGAGGATTCATGACTTTAAAGGTTAAAGGAAATGTTTAACGAAAAGTAGTCATGAACCTTGTAAAAATGTCTTCTTTTAAAAAATCATATGGAAATCAAATGATATAAAAGAATGATGTATGGTTATGTAAATAACCAAATGAAAATAATATGTATAAATATGTCAATGTCTTGTATAACCAATGTCAAATGTCCAGTATAAACCATGTCTTGTATGGCGAATAAATAGTATTTACCCAAGCCAAATGCACAATGTCGTGTATAAACAAATGTCTTATGTAATCAAATGTCATGTACAAAACAAAGTCCTTGAATAAACCAAAGTTTAAAACAAAAGTTATGTTTTGAAAACCATTGCTTTTATTGATATAAACATTTTTGTGGTTTGTCTATAGCATACACTCAAGCCTTGAGACTGTCGGATAAACCCTTATCAGGATCAGGAATTTATCAAAAATGTATTCGGATTCTGTCATTCCCCTAACGAAATACCTAGAAAGCGGGAACGGTATTTGTCAAGTCCTATAGCGCTATTACATACTACCAAGCGGCGTGATCAATGTTAATGAATGTACTACTTAACGTACCAAATGTCTTTTTCAATGTAAGCATGTCATGAAAATGTCTTTGTAAAACCATGTAATAGGCATACTATGTCAATATGCCAAGTAAAATGTCTTTGAAAGCAAATGTTAGGTATACTAAGTCAATATACCATAAAAATGTCTTTGAAATAATGTATTATATGTAATATGTAATAAACATGTATAATGTTATGAAAACGGAAAGTAAAGTTTATGCACATATGCTTCACCCCAAAACATTTGAAAAAGTAAAATAGGGGAACTATGTACTCACCTTTGGGTGCGTTTTTATATGTTAACACAATCTCTCAAATTGTTTATTCGTCCTAAATTAAATAAGAACGATTTAATAATCAAAACCTCACAAAAATACATAAGTTTCTCTGATACTTAGAATTTTCACATAACTTTGAGATTTCTCGAAAGTTATTATTTTTTATTATATTGGTGTATTTATATACATATATATATATATATATATGAGTTCATATATATTTTAAAAACTTTGCGACTTGAACGATTTTATTGGTGACCCTCATCATGTTATAAGCAATATATCTACGATTTGCGCGTCGTAATATACTTATTGTGACATAAAAAAAATATTGTAATACACATAATCTTGTCAAGTATTAACATGTCATCATACACATATTATAAATCACATAACATCTTTGTAACACATAAAATTTACCCATGAACAACCCATTCTAGTGTACATTGAAAAACACGTATTTTAGCGATTCGGTGACGTTTTTGGGCGCAGGAACTCACGTATGACCAACCAAACACCAAGTAAACTTAATATAAGTTAAAATACTTATTTTTATAGCAAAAATATCAGTTTACTTACTGATCTAAAACAGTTTTATAAAAATACTCCGAAAAGCCGATTTTTAACCGTTTTACCGCATAGTTTTGCATCAAACGTTACCCTAACCATCCCAAATTGAAATGACTTGATATTTTAACATAACCCATGTTATTTACTGAATAAAATAATGGTTATACTCATGATAGTGCAGGTCTCACATAAAGCACATAAATCATGCAAATTTCACATATTTTACCACTTTCTAAGCTATATGTACAACATGCAAAGCTATCAAACCTATGACAAAGTTTCATGCCATTATAATATACCAAATAATGTTATTTTTAGTGTTTATAATCTGATCTAAAACATTTTTGTCATACAATCATTTTTTTATCATTTCTTGAGCTTTAAATCAACATGTATTCTTATGTACAAGTGCCTAAAGCACACTATCATATCATCATCATTTTATATGAATCTAAATGCATCAAATATGTAATTTATTCATGTTTATTTGGTGATTTATTTGAACATTCATCATATCATACACAAATCATCAAACACTTGCATTTTAACTATCATTCAAGAACAAGCAACAACTTAAAAATTCTCAAATATGTCTAATAAATTTTTAGCCATTTACATGTCAAAATACTAACATTATTCCAAAGTATAACTCATGATTCAATCACTTCTTTGTATCTCTAACATACTTGTACATAATCTTATTCATGCAAGCAAACATCCTAACAAGTATTTATCAAAGAAATCAAACTCAAAGCTCATACACATACATATATATATATATATACAGTTATACAAACATATATATCACCACCATTTTTATTTTGTATCAAGACTCATTTCTTTTTAGATTTCAAGTTTGTGAAAAATTTCAAGATTCAAGAGAAACTTCGAATCATCAAGAACAACCAAGAATCAAGAGGAAGATTTGTTTTGATTTTGTGAACTCTTGAAAGATTTGGAAGAAGATATATAGAGATTTGGTGGATATGAAGGAGATTGCATGCCATAACACTTGTCATAGGGTAGGAGAAGTGGCAAGAGGAGGCCGCCACTTCCACCCTTACTCACATACATATGCAAATTTTTATATAAATATGTTATATGTAGGCTAAAACGGGTGTTTAACTGGATACCGGGTATTTTATCTAGCGTTTAAATCCCGGTTTATGGCGTTCTAAATTATTTTTATTATTCTATAAAAATAAACTCGCCAAAAATTTACTGAAATAAATATCAGTTGCCGAGACTGGCTGCGTTGTCCGTGTTTTGCAGTATAAGCACTGTGTTGCGCAGTAACACGCGGTACGCGCTTTAAACTTGAAAAATAATGTTTTTAAGCGTTTTAATTTATTTTTCAACACGAACCTGATTAAAAATAAAATTTTAATCATAACAGAATATTTTTAGGATTTAAATATTAACCGGGCGGTCACCAACGTTCGTTTTGTAGTTTTGTCGTAAATAGTTCTAAAGTTCGAATAAACATGTTTTTGCCATACCGAATCCTTCGAAACTTATTTCTAAGTTATGTAAAGGGTATTTAGGGTATGTTTGGCTTATGTCATAGTTCCGGAGTGTACGTCGCGTTAAACTGATTATGTTCACGTAACGGTTTATGATTTCACATCCAGAACAGGTTTGAGAGTTCGGAAATGATCAATGATTGAAAACGTACTAATGTCACAAATAATTAATAAATATTGAAATTAAAACACTATATTTTATTAAATACAAAGTTGTTCGGAACAGTACAAGGATTAAAATACACAGATGTCACACTTTTCTGACATGTGCTGACGTGGCCGCCACATGTTGAATAAATGCCCACTTTTCATGCCCTCCTACTCCGTATAGTCTTAAGTACCGTAAAATATTTTATTTATATGTCAGGTTTGGTTTTTAACTATCAGTGGATGAAAACACTGATTTTGAACAACAGTGATATCCAAGGAAATGAGAGAACAGGGGTTGACTTTTTGCAGTGGACAGCTTTTCACAGAGG
The DNA here is from genome assembly GCA_030545235.1 of Helianthus tuberosus. Lineage (NCBI taxonomy): Eukaryota > Viridiplantae > Streptophyta > Magnoliopsida > Asterales > Asteraceae > Helianthus > Helianthus tuberosus. The sequence goes on along the minus strand of CM060444.1, from coordinate 60,050,125 downwards.
AGATGTTTGAACAAAACAGTGGTTATGGCAGTGGACAGCTTTTCACAGAGCAGATGTTTGAACAAAACAGTGGTACGCCTATTCAATTGAGATGAATCTTTGCATTACATCCCTATTAAGAACATCAATAACCATGTCTATATTTAAGATAATAATGACTTTTTATTTGATTGCGATTAGTAACTACAACTGCTCTTATATTCTTACATTTAATTCACACAATTTAAAACTTTTAAGTAACTATTTTTAAATTGATTAACATAGCAATTGCTAACACCATTAAATAAAGATAGATGACATCTATCAAAGATAGATGTTTATCATATAGATAGTGTTTTTTTCATGTGTGCAACTCTATATTCAGGCACAATTTAATATCAAAATAAACCAAATCAATTACAATTCTCTAGATGGTCTCTCGAAGAAATTAAACTGAAGATATTAAATGTTTGAAATAATATATGATTAAATAACCACAATAAAAAAACTACCATAATAAAAAACACAATTCATCCAGACTAACTTTCAAGAAACAAAACAAAACATTCCATTAAAATAAAAATACCACCAATAACTCTTAATAATTGAATACAAACCACTTTACCATAACAACAACTATCACTAAACTTAACAAAACTACTTATAATGAAAGTAAAAATCTCCGCTTCAATTCCATTGACTCATTAACTTGTCTAAATATCTCTAACATCTGTGTCATTAACTGAACATCTTTGTTCCCACTCTCACCATTATTCAAAAGTGCCAGGTCACGAACAGCAGTTGGAGGCAATAAACGCAACGTCTCAGTTACATCATCACGAGAGCCAACTCCAGTCTTCAAAGAATGAAAGCATTTCCTTAGATCTTTAGAAAACACTAACTCAGCTTCCAATTCTTCCATCACTGCTTTATAAAACAGTTCCTTCAAATCTTCTCCTTGATTACTTGATGAAGCCATTGAAAAAAGTTAACTTTTTAATTAGAAATCGGTAAAACTTAAATAACCTGAGATACGATATACATGAAATGTCTGCATATATATATATATATATATATATATATAAGGCTTATGGTCACTAACGCGGAACTATTAATGGCAGCAACGGTTACATGATGTAAAAATTGCTCTGGGAAACGATACAATCATACAAAAAACTGAAGAGACACACGTTTATGTACAGTTATTACTATAAACACACAAACCATTAATTAAACACGGGAAACTTAAACTGGTACACGGCTTACTATGCATGAATCAAAGAAAATATTAATTACACTTTAAATTATAAACAAAATACTACAAACAAAGAAAAACATGCATGTTTAAGGGAAAAGAAAATACACACTTAAAAAAACTCCAACTCAACACAGTATCATTACCAAAATATAATAACCATCATCATACATAAAAAACAACATAACTAATCTTCGCCAAAACTGTCGATTTCAATCACCTCATCCCACTTCCAATTCTTCAGCGCCTTTACCCTTTGATTAATTCTTCTGAAATTACGAGGCTAGAGAATAATATGTCAGTCACTCATCTAGAATATTAACTAAACACAACTAAACATATAGATATGGAACCAACCTTGTTGATCTCATGCTTTATAGAATTGTCAGGACATCCAACCAAAGCACCAAACTACAAGTCAAAGCCTTTAGATTTGTTCTGAAATTTACAAAACAAAATATAAGCAAACATAATAAGATTCAGCATAAACATCACCAACTATCACTAACAAAATAATTTACATACTTTAACATAAACGATTTACCTTTGCAGCTCCGATTGAATACATAGTCAAGTCAGGAAGTACTCCAAACAATTCTTCAAACTGAAAAACAATATACTCATTAATAAAATAAACTACCATGTTGAACTAAAACAATGTTATCTTACAGTTATAAAAGAATTATTACATACATCTCCAGTTTCATCAGATATCTTACTCAACTTTTGAAAATGATCATCCACAAAAATGTTGTCAGCCACAACCTGGAAAAAAAACCAACTGTTAATCATTGTTGTCATAGTATATTACAAAAATAAACCAAAAAACACAGTATCTGTAAAAAAACACAATGATTTTTAAAAATACACAACATGATAAAATATTTTACAAGAATTATTACGCACGTTTCCAACTTCATCACATGTCCTGCTCAACGTTTGAAAATGATCATCCACAAAAATGTTGTCAGCCACCACCTGGAAAAGGAAAAAAAAAACAACTGTCAACCACTGTTGTCATAGTATATTACAAAAAAAAAACAAAAAAACCATCACAAAAAACACAATAGCTGTAAATAACACAATGATTTTAAGTAACAAACAATATCATAAATAATAACAGAAACTTCATCATAAACTTGCTTCTAAATGTACATTCTCATTAGAGCAATAAGAAAATTCATGCAAATGACCATTCACACACTCGTCAGCTACAACCTGACAAAAAAAGCATGTCAATGATTTTTTACTATAATAACACAAAGGATTCCTACAAACACAAAACGATTGTAAAAAACACAATGCTATGTAAATCCCAATACTTGACAAAACAAAATGATAATACATTTTCAACTATATTAGAAGACTTCATATCTGTTGGCTGCTTCATTTCCGTAACGTTGTCCAACCCAGCAAACTGAAAAACAAAGCATCATTATTCAAATGAACAAGCATGGTTAAATAAACACAATACAATATAAATTAACAACTTACATTTTTCCTCATAATTGAATCCTCATCATACACAGCATTATCCATCGATCATAACTGAAGCAAAACAATCAAACTAAATAAGAAACTATTATCGAAACATAACAAACATCATAAACACATAAAAGAGTTAATAGCCAAAATGGTCCCTGAGGTTTGCTCACTTTTGCCACTTTAGTCCAAATCCCAAATTTGTTAAATCTGGGTCCCTGAGGTTTGCATTTTTTTGCCATTTTAGTCCAAATTGCAAAAACCATCTATTTTGATTGTTGAAACCTGATTGTTTTGTCCTTTTGCACAAGGGTATTTTGGTCATTTTTACAAAGTTATTATAACAAAACCCAGAAAACTCTCTCAAAGCAAATCAAGATCTCTACCCAGACAACTCACTCTCTTCTCTCTCTCTATAGCACCACCACCACCGCCATCTCCTCCTCCCCTTCTCAGATCATCTTCACTTGCCAGATTCCGATCAACATCTCCGGCACCGGCAACACCTAACAAAAGCATGCTCACAAGGTCACACATCCTCTCTAATCCTCCAAACCCTAGAAGGCGGATCCATTTGCTTAATCTGCCTATCAAATCTCATCTCAAACCCTAATTCTCCAACCGTTTTCCGGCAACAATCCGCCGACGGCAGCGGAGCATCACGGTAAAAACCCCCTTCACCATTTTTCTGTTATTTCTGAGATTGTCGATGATGATGTTGATGATGGTCTCAACGGTGGACGACATTGGTTCATATCCCCTGATTCACCATAAGTTCATCATCCTCACATTATCTTCATGTTTAGGAACCAGAGGAGCAGTCACATGAGCCGTTGGAGGACTCAACCGGCACCGGAGTATGAGGAGTGCTCACCGGAGTCGCAGGGAGGGGCCGGAGGGGTTTTGATTTTTGTGTTTGATTTCTGCATTTGATTTTGAAAACAAAACGATTCTGCATTTGACTTTTGCGTTTGAATTTTGCGTTTGATTTCTGCATTTTGAACATGATGGGGTTTTGAACAGGGAGGGGCCAGAGGGGAAGTGGGTGCGGAGGGAGAGGGTGTCGGAAGACGGAAAGGGGTGGTGGTGGGTGGCGGAGAAGCCGGAGAGGAAGGGGATTCCGAAAACGGCGATGGGGATTTTGGCTTTGAAGTGGATAGGGTTATGGGTTTGGTCTTCGAGTTTTACAGATGATGAATCAGAGGATCGATTAACAGCTTTCAAAATAATTGTTGTTGTTGTTCATCGAATGAATAAAGATCTAAATCAAAACCAAAAGTTGTGGTGGTGGAGTCTGGATCGGGTGGTGTTATAGAGAGAGAGAAGAGAGAGAGTCAGATGTTTGTTTATAGAGAGAGAGAGAGTGCAGAGACTTTAGAGAGGGAGAGAGATGTGTTTTGAGGTTTTTTTTATTTTTATTTGTTATAATAACTTATAAATGACCAAAATGCCCCTACACAAAAGGACAAAACAATCAGGTTTCAACAGTCAAAATAGATGGTTTTTGCAATTTGGACTAAAATGGCAAAAAAATGCAAACCTCAGGGACCCAGATTTAACAAATTTGGGATTTGGACTAAAGTGGCAAAAGTGAGCAAACCTCAGGGACCATTTTGGCTATTAACTCCACATAAAATATGTAACCACCTTACAGTGATATGCTTTATTGAAAAGGATGTAATGCAAAGCATGCACGGACATATATATACATCTTGTATGCTAACTACCACGTAGAAGTTATCCAAGATGAACCGACAAGGTTGAGGGAGCGTACCCACGTAGCGAGAAACATGCAGAAAACACAGCAAAACTTAACTGGCGTTGAAAAAACAAACTACCAATTTTTTTGGGTTTGAACGGATGAGATTAAATCTTGAAGGTAACCACCTGAATTATTACGGTCAGGATCTACTTGAACGTGGGTTTGACCGACGGTTGTTTCGCGGCGAACAATTTATTAATAATATAAAAATTAATTATAAATATTTAGACACGTCTTGAACGCGTAGAAGTTGTGGAAACCAATACTACCTTCCCCAAAAGAACCAATATCACCGAAGCTCTCTCTGTATAAAACCTCAAACACCACCCACCCGCCCCGCCCCGCCCTAAACTCCGAATTGCATCGCCATGAGTTATTACAATCAGTCACAACCACCCGTCGGTGTTCCTCCACCTCAAGGTTTGTTGATTATTCGATATTGATCTGATTTTGTTTCTTAGAATCGATGATTGATAGATGATAATATATGATGTTACAACAGGTTATCCACAAGACGGATATGCGAAAGATGCGTACCCTCCACCAGGATATCCACCCCAAGGCTACCCACAACAGGGGTATCCCCCTCAACAATACGCACCCCAGTACGCGCCACCCCAGTACGCGCAGCAGCCACCGCAACAACAGAAACAGAGCAGCGGTTGTCTAGAAGGCTGGTAAGTCAATCGTTGTTTCTTATCGATCAGATCTTCATCACACATATTTTTAGTTTGTTACTTCAGGATAAGATAGCAATTTAATTAGTCAACTCTGCCTGCTTCATGGGGATAATTTAATTTTTTTATTGACAATTGGAAATTACATCGCTTTTGATTAATCGAAAAGGTTTTTGTTTTATTGTTATTTTGGTTGTGATTTTTTTTTTTTTTTTGTGCAGTTTGGCTGCTCTGTGCTGCTGCTTTCTTTTGGACGCATGTTTCTAAAGGAAGGCTGCCTATGAATTGTTTCTTTGGGTTTAAGATTGTGTAATCCGTGTTTGGTGTTTTTTGGTTTGTAAATTTCATGGAAACATCGGAGTTAGTGCCGTGCTTGTTTTGTATAAAAGAAGACTAATGCTGCTATTCATTTTCATTTAATAAATGCCTATGACTTGTATTTTATGCCATAAATCTTTTATTATGTTAGGAAAGTTGTATCACAATTAGGTATGTTGAAAGCAAAGTCTGACCTGTTTCATCCATCCGGAAACAGATTCGTCTTTTTTAAACTTATTAGGATGTAGAGAGTGGTTAGACACTTGAAATTGATAAACTTCAAAATCAACCAATGAGAGTGTGTTATGTCATTCAATGAAAAGTGTTTAAATTATGCTCAAAAGTGTTGGCAATGGTTAAACACTTCATGAAATGGTAAACTATTTAAAAATAAAAGGAAAAATGTGTGATTGGTTGAGATGGCATGAACCCCACCCCACACACCCCCTCTCTCTCCTACCCTCCCTCTCCCCGCATCGGCAACCCATCACCGCTTCTCCATCTTCACCGAGCGGCAAAGGAGGTTGGCTTACTGCCCGAGCGGCAAAGGCACTTTGCCGAACCCCTTTCTCGCCTACTCCGTATGCCATATTGTGCATTTCAAGCTTTTTTGTTTGTTTATGATTTCTAGGTTCTTTTGATTTTGATATTAATCAAATGTATTTTGATTGACTTTCAATCAAACTAGTATTTTAGTCGCCGCGCGTTGCGGCGGCGACGCCACACGGTTATGTGTGACGGGTCGAAACGTACACTAACTCGAAATAAAATTTACGTCGACACATAGTTGGTGTAAACTAACCGAAAACATACATATTTTCGTTCCTAAGATAAATAAACAATCATCAATCACAGCCAACGCATGAGTCCAAGTCCACTTAGGTAGTTATAGACTTATAGTAAGCCATGTCCAGACTCCTACAGATGCACACCAATGTTCAGCACTTACATTCTTTTGTGTTTACATTCTTTTCAACGTGAATTACTACATGACAAAATCAAGCGGACTAAAATGGAAATGTCACCCATTTTAACATAATATTCCTGCATATGATGTTATTCGTCTTATGAATAAGTAAAATTAAAAAGAGTCAAAAAAATGTCAAACAAAAATCAAGCTCTAATCATACAAAACGTCAAAGAACGGTTTAGATTACGAAAAATAAAAAAGATACAGAAAACCTAAAAACCTAACGAACATAAAGGCAAAAGTATTTACACCCAAAGCAACCATCCTTTATAAAGCTTAACATTTTGTTAATTAACTCCTCAGCTAACTTCAATGGCTTCATCTGAATCATTCAGAAACAAATCCATTGAAAAAAAGCCAAGTTTTTATTGGGAAAAGAAGAAGAAGAAACTCATAGAGTTGGTGGCAGGTAAGGTGTACAACCTATGTATGATATTGCTTGTATATATATGCTCTTCTCCCTTTAGACATGTGTCAAACAAATGAAAGAAAAGTTAAGAGTAAATTGTCATTTTAGTCCCTGAGTTTTTGTCTAAACTGTCATTTAATTCAAATAGTATTTTTTTCTCCTCTGGGTCCCTAACTTTTCCTTTTTCTTGCCATTTTGATCACATTGCCTAACTTAGTCTAAAAACCAGGTTATAATCAGGGGTATTTTTGGCATTAAATTATTATGAGGTTTATAAATTATGTTATAAACTACCCTGGTTATCACTACACAACAGTTATGCCAGAAATACCCCTGGTTATAACAAGATTTTTAGACTGAGTTAGGCAATGTGATCAAAATGGCAAGAAAATGATAAAGTCAGGGACCCCGAGGAGAAAAAAACTATTTGGACTAAAATGACAATTTAAACCAAACCTCAGGGACTAAAATGACAATTTACTCAAAAGTTAATGTATAAAGCTATGAAGACAATGTACAACATCTAGATGCAAAATACACCTTTATAGCTTAGAGTACAACACCCAAAGCCTTACAATGTTATAAATTAAAAGTATATAAATACTTTTGATAAGCCAGAGGTCAGATTAATTATTGTTTTTTTTATGTAAGAAATGGAAGACAAGTTTTTCTTTTCTTATTTTACTTCAGATTGGAAATGAGCTTTCTTCTCTTGTATTTTTTTTATGCTATTAGTAATACATCTTTCTCCTTTATGATAGATTGATAGTAATACTTCAGATTGGAAATGAGCTTTCTTCTCCTTTATGATAGATTGATAGTTAGGGTCGTTCAAACAGCTCGGCGCTCGTCGCTCGCTCGTCGCTCGTTCTAAAATTGCTCGGAAAATGCTCGTTCGATTTGACGTTCAGTTGTAAACGAGCCGCTCTGATCAGTTCGGTTTGTAAACGAGCCAAGCATGAGCAAAGGTCCGCTCTGCTCGGTTCGGCTCGAATTATAATTTTTAGTTAGTATATATATATATATACATATACACATACATATATAAACATGTATATACACAAATATAAATTATACATATATACACACACGTATATTTATACAGACATACATATATACTTAGATATAAATTAAATTTATAGTTTTATATATACTACTTTATTAGATTCTGGTCAACTATATAAAAAATTAGAACTATATCTATACGTACTAACCCGATCATGCCAATAAAAAGTTAATATCAAATCTAAAAGTTAAACCCTAAACAGATAAACGACAGTCTGCTCATTGCCTCAATGTTTTATGTCGTTACCTAAGTCAATCGTCTCTTGCTCTCAACGTCATTGTTCGTGCAATATGATCATCGCCTCGTCGGCCACAACATTGTTATTCATAAGAAAAATATTATGCCATGAAATGTGCTTGTTTTTTAAGACATAAAAACTTGAGACCCTATATTGTCACTATCTCTCTCAACAAAATTAAATCGGGCGACACGGTTGTCCAAATCGCTCGAATTTCGCTCGCCGCTCGCCGAAATATTTCCTGCTCGGAAAATGCTCGCTTGATTTGTGGCTCGGTTTTAAATGAGCCGCTCCGCTCGGTTCGGTTTGTAAACGAGTCAAGCACGAGCAAAGGTTCGCTCGGTTCGGCTCGGCTCGTGAACAACCCTATTGATAGTATGCAGTTTTAGAGAGAGATGAGAGAGACACATTGTAGGAGAGAGGGTGAAATTTTGATTTTTAATTGTCAAATTAAATTGGGTAGATTGACAAAATTACCGTTATGTGCAAGGAATGTGAGCAGATTTAACGAAAAAAATTAACCGGGTTAAAACTAAAGTACATAACGTGAAGGATTTTAAAATATAAAGTACAAAACTCGTCAATTTTAAAGATAAAGGACACTGCCAGAAATCAGATATAAAGATTGATGAGGATACGTGCCGGATCGGACCGAGCACCGTCTACCATCGGACCGATCACCCGCTTCTAAACGAAGGATATGAATTGTTATTATTCATTTTCATTTAATAAATGCTATTATTCATTTTCATTTAATAAATGCCCTATGACTTGTGTTTTATGGCATAAATCTTTAATTAATGCTGCTATTCATTTAATAAATGCCCTATGACTTGTATTTTATGCCATAAATCTTTTATTATGTTAGGAAAGTCGTATATAAATCTTTTTTTTACAAAAAATAAAAAATAAAAGTTATGGGAATCCCCCGGAGAATATTTGGTGCTCTGGTGATACATAATGGTTCGTATTATTGGCACACCTTGGGAGATTAAATCGACACCCTCAATACGCATTGTATAGGCCTATACGATGCGTATTGAGGTGGGTTCAAACTTCTATGCATGCCAAAGGCTGCCATTGTCCTCTACCAAAATGTAATACGCATCGTATAGGCCTATACGATGCGTATTGAGGGTGTCGATTTAATTTTTTAATTTTTGCAAGGTAGCTTCCTGTCCCGCGGTAGCTTTCCGTCACGCGAACGAAGAAACAACACTTTGGACATTTGTTGGTCTTCAAACATCTAGGAAACATTATTTGATAATACCCCTGAATTTATCGAAGCTGTCGAATGAGATCCTCCACTGTTGGGTTATCATCTTTCAACCCCATTTTCCCTAAATTTATCGATTATGTTTTTCAACAGGGGATGTAATGCAATGATTCCTCTCAATTGAATAGACCGACACTTGCTTCATGGGACTCACTTGAATCATCTCAATTGAATTGACTGACACTTGTTTCATCAACTGCAATTGGAATTGATCTAGGAACAACATACTCTTGTTACCATCAATAATCTTGGAATTGATCTTGGAACAACATACTCTTGTTAACAACGCTTCTCCAATTCCAGATCAATAATGTAAGGAGAAGCATTGAGATAACGGACATCCATCAAACTCAAAAAGAAAACTTGTGTTTCCCATAGTCACAAACGATTGCGGTTTGTATTTCGCATAGCCACCGGTTCGGTAGTAAAAAAAGGTTGCGGTTTGCAGATTCAATCTTCATTGCTTCATTAAAATTAACAAGGCGGTCTCTTTGCTTCGTCCAATAGAACTATTTGTGTATGCATTCTTAGGGTTTTTATTATTTGATCAATGGAAGTTGAAATCGACATAAAGGACATCGATGATTCAATCGCAAACAAAACCAAACACGATCAGGTATCGGAGAACGTGTACTTCAAAAATTCGGTTACGTTTTTCAACAGAAATAAGACTCACTTGAATCGTCTCGGAAGTACTGAACAACAGAAATAACAGCTTCGGAGAAACAGGACCGGCTTTGAAACAAGCATGCCTTGAACGAGTCTAGAACACTCGTAATCCTTAACCGGCTTTGAAACCGGACGGAATCTACGAAGAAACTGTTCGATTTCACGGTTTGTTTGAGAACCTGATTCAGATACACAACGGTCTCTTTGCTTCGTCCTCTAGAACTATTTGTGTATGCATTCTTTTGGTAGTTAACAACGCTAATTAGAAGACAGAGCCGGCCCGTAAGGCTTATCATTCTAGGCTTAGGCCTAGGGCCACCAAAAAACAAGGGCCTCTAATTTTATTTCCTTTCATATATCAGACTTGTTTTTGCCATCTAAACAACGTCTCTAGGCCCAAAATTTAGGATTTACACTAGGAGTCTGCATTGTCCACGCACACAACACATCTACCCTCGTTACTTGCAGCGTCTTTTGAGTAACCAATGTGAAACTAATTACGGATTGAGCGGGCCAAGATTAGGAAAAATCATCGCTATGGTTATTCAATGTCTCGAATCTCAATCTCAATTCCTTTATACCAATTCAATAGGATCCTGACTTTATAGTTCGCTTAGGGCCTCAAAAAATGTTGGAACGGCACTGTTAGAAGAAAATCTGTAAAATTAATCATATCGATTGCTATAACAGGATGGATGTGACACACACAGATAGATAAGCTGTCACAGCTGTCAAAGACTGTTTGTCGGGTTTCCAATGCTCACACAAGGTGATAAACAACGCTGATACGAACACATGCGGTTTGTATGTGTTCCCATAGTCACAAACGATTGCGGTTTGTATTTCGCATAGCCACCGTTTCCGTAGTAAAAAACGGTTGCGGTTTGCACATTCATCTTCAATACTTCATTAAAATACCACTAGTAGAAGAACCCGACACGTCTTCATGTTACGGAGAATGTTCTCGAAATTGAAGGAAAATGAGTAAAAAAGATGAATCAGTTGTCAGAGAGAGAAAAGGAAGCTGTTATTTCAGTTATTTCTGTTGATCCACAAATTCCAACAAATTGTGTCTATCTGAACCAACCGAACTCCACAAATTCCAACAGTTTCTCCGTCGCTAATTTCTCCACTCACCTAGAAATCGAACAGTTTCTTCGTAGATTCCATCCGGTTTCAAAGCCGGTTGAGGATTATGAGTGTTCTAGAGAACTTATCGTGTGTTGCAGTTTGGACATGTGTCTATTCCAGTGGTCCCGGTACTATTTGTGTATGCATTCTTTTGGAGAACTTATCGTGTGTTGCAGTTTGGAAAGATGCCCGAATAGAGATTTGAATAACAAACTATGGAGAACTTTTTTGTGTTATCCATCAACATAAGCCGGTGAGGCATTTGATGAGAGTTGTAAGGAGAAGCGTTGGGATTCAAGGGTTTATGAGCCAAAAGTTAACATTCAGATTCAGATTCGGAAAGCAGATGATTTTGTACTTGGTTTATTCTCTTTAATCTATTAGAACGATCCTTGTTTTGTCACGTACATGCGTTTAATTCCCAACATCCTTGTAGGGTTTAGAATGTTTGAAGGAAATGTTGGTTCAATACCACTTGTTTCTAACTTTATGCTGCATCCACCACAGTGAATATTAACTTTGTTGGAATTTGTGGATCAACAGAAATAACTAAATAAATGTTTCTCAAATATGAATGCACGCAACGAATTTGACAACTTTGGGTATATTCGAAACCAACTAAAATACGTTGGGTATATTCGAAACCAACTAAAATACGTTACAATACGTTAAAATACGCTAAAATACGTTAAAATACTCTAACTTACGTTAAAATACGCTAAAATACGTTAAAATACGTAAAATACGTTCAAGGTACGCTAAAATACGTTAGAGTAAATTACGTTTTTGGCCCCTGTGGTTATATCAGTTTTACTATATCAGCCCAAAATAAGATTTTTTAACAACTGTGCCCCCGTGGTCTTTATAACTAACTATTTTGGCCCCTAAGTCTAACCAAACCCCAAACTCTGGTTAATTATTTGGCACATGATGGGCATATTTGTAATTTCCCCTCTCCCTTTACTTTTACTGACTTTATAAAAAGTAAAACAATAATTAAATCAACAGATCTTCAAAACACATCATCATGAACACTTCAAACCTAGATCTTCAAAACACATCATCATCTTCAAGAACACTTCAAACCCAGATCTTCAAGTATAGAACACTTCAAACCCAGATCTTCAAGTATATAAAAATAATTTTTTTTAAATGTGAATTGCTCACCAAGTATAGAAGACATCCGATCCCATATTCTTCAGACTTCCACAGAAGAAGCGAAGATTCGAAAACTTCAATCGAAAAAACCGCACCTGAAATGGTTCAAATGGCAGCACCCCTAACAAACCCACTCTTTGTTTCTTGACCGATCAAAGCCCCTGTTAAAGATCCTAATAAAGTACCCACTGCAAATTAAAAAAAAAAAAAAACAATTAAATCAACTTGGCAAAACAAACAAAAAAATTGATGTAAAACCCCCCCAATTTCCCAACTGTAATTTAACAAATTAGCAATAGAAAACAGAGGTGAAGGATGATCAGATTGAACAAATTAGAGACCCCAGGTCCCCAACCATGACCTCAATCCCAGACCCCATAAGTGCCCTAAGACACTCTTGATCTGCATCAAAAAGCTTCACTTTTTGAATCTTGTTAACCTTAAGAAGATCCACCACAATCGAAGGAGACAACCTGTGGCTAGATACAGTGCCCCAGTTCACTCCTATTGCAGATTCAACAAACTGAACTGACCCACCAAACACAACCACCATTAACAGTAACCCAACTGCTGCACTTGTTGTGGTGAGGAAAATATCTTTGCACATGTTTCGAGAATATGCTAAAGATCTGATTTTTATTCAATGTTTGGTAATGGGGTTTTGAATGTTGTGAAAAATATTAGGGATTAGATAGTGTTTGATGAGAGGCGGTGAGAATGATGGACCATGGAGATGGAGGTTATCGAATCAGGGAGATGTTGAAGTCGGTAAAGGTGTGTGTTGTGTGAATAAAATATTTGGTTTTTAAATTATTAAAGGAGGCAGGGGAAATTACCATATTAGACATCATGTGCTTTTCATGTGAGTAATAATTAACCAGAGTTTGGGGTTTGGTTAGACTTAGGGGCCAAAATAGTTAGTTATAAAGACCACGGGGGCACAGTTGTTAAAAAAATCTTATTTTGGGCTAATATAGTAAAAGTGATATAATCACAGGGGCCAAAAACGTAATTTACTCAATACGTTAAAATACGCTAAAATACGTTAAAATACGTAAAAATACCCTAAAAATAAGCTAAAATACGTTAGAATACGCCCAAATACGTCAAAAATACTATTAAATACGCAACAATATGTTAGAATACGTCAAAATATGCAAAAATACGTCAAAGTACGCGACTAACGATATTTCCACACACGTATACATATAATACGGCACTATGGAGTACAAGTGGATTTCAAGCAAAACTGTAGGTAATTATAGAATACGATATTCGCACGCAACCGAACGGCACCGAAACGACTTATGTTGAAGGTATACGTAATAAAACGACAAAATATGCGAAAGTTCGGCAAAAACGAGACGTATACACGTCGAACCGAGGGAAACACGATAACACTAAATTTGAAATAATGCCATATACGATCGTATAGGCCTAGGTTGTATCGTATATCAGCTTAATACGAATCGTATAGGCCTATACGATTAGTATTAAACTTTGAATTTTCTCAAAAATACCCCTGAATTTATCAAAAAACCAGGGGTATTTCAGTAAAATCATCGATTAATACGCATCGTATAGGCCTATATGATGCGTATTGAACTATAAATTTCTCAAAAATGTTTTTCAAATCAAGGGTTCCATCATTACAACCACTTGTTTTCAACAGGGATGTAATGCAATGATTCCTCTCAATTGAATAGACAGACACTTGCTTCATAGGACTCACTTGAATTTGTGGATTTCTGTTGGTTCAGAAACTTAACAAGAGAAGCAACTAAAAAAGCGTTTGGTTCAGAAACTTAACAAGAGAAGCAACTAATTCGAATATCCTTGCGTTAGACACAATTTGTTGGAATTTGTGGATTTCGGTTGTTTTCAACGGGGATGTAATGCAATGATTCCTCTCAATTGAATAGACAGACACTTGCTTCATAGGACTCACTTGAATCGTCTCGGAAGTACTGAACAACAGAAGGATGAGATATCGGTAGTTACGAGATTCTTCGAGAATTAGAAAAGGAGAAAATACGGAACGGCAAGGGTAGTATGAGTCTGAGTCCATTGTGGTTTGTGTTAGGTTTGTATTTCCCATAGCCACCGTTTCCGTAGTAAAAAACGGTTGCGGTTTTCCACATTCTCGATTGAAGATGTAATTGCAAGACTGTTTTGTTGGGCTTCCAATGCTCACACAGGGTGATAAACAACGCTGATATTGAACGGATTATTGAACCAAGAAAGTCACTGGACTGCCGCAGATGAAGTCAAATGTGATCAAACTTGGACATCAGACGTAAATCTTGAAGAAACGGAACATAATCCCAGATTGTCTAAAGAAGCGCTTTTATCATGTGTGACACAGAGGTCGGTCTCGAGTGGGCATTGTGACAACTGGCACTTTTTCGTACATTCCGTACAATAATTGAACAGTAATCTGTGCTTTAATAACTGTGCATGGTATAGTTTACAAGACGAATGAATTTCTTATTACTGTTATATACATATAATGGCATTTCATGTTGCAAGACTTTTATCATTACTACATGCAACACGGTATAGTTCTATTAATGCACAGAACAGAGTTGACACAGTTATCAGACAAACTAGAAGTACTGACGGGAGTTCAGTACTTAGACAGACATGATGTTAAGACACAAAATAAGCCCCAGGACCAAGTAATACACTAGTATAGTGTGTGGAAACGTAGGGATTACAAAACTGCCTTCCTAGTGATAACATAGGTACCGGAAAGTACCAAAAACACACTAAAACAGCAAAATTCTGCAGAAAATAAATAAATTCAGCAAAAATTCAGCTCTTAATAATTAAATATAATGCAGAAAAGTGGTTAAATGGTCTTGAATACTTTCCTAAGTGTCGGGAATCAAAACTGTCATAAAAAGGAACATAAATATCACAACCCCCAAAATCCACCATGCGGAGTATCACCGCTTGGAGGCGTGACATGACCAGGATCGAGCCACCAATCATATTGAACAACATAATTAAGTAAATAAAACCAACCACAATACAATTGGTGACCAAAAGAGAGTAACCGATTTTAAGTTAACGGCGGAAGCATAAAGTGTAAGTCCAAAACATAAGTTCCATAGTTCATAAGTTTAAAGTCCAAAACGTAGGTTTAACAAGTTCAAAAGGACTTAAATATTAAGCACGGAACATAACAGTCCGTATCCCACAATGACCTCCTCCTCGCGCAAGCTCCATAACTACCTAACGACCTGCAAGGCATGTAACAACAAATCAACAACAAAGTTGAGCGAGTTCACAGTAGGTGTTCGTTATAAGGTAGTTTTCAAAAACTATGAGTTTGTTTGCAATTGCAGGTTAAATCAACTTTCCTTATTTTCCCAAACCATAAACGGTGGGGGCTACCCCATGTTGTAAACCACTAGACTAGATGTATATATATATATGTGTCCTTCCCAATCCGAGGACAGAGGTACATATTAAATATGTAGGTTTAGCGCAGGTGCCCTTCCCAATCCGAGGACAGTGGTACGTAGTGAGTATGTAGGTTTAGCGCAGGTGCCCTTCCCAATCCGAGGACAGTGGTACGTAGTGAGTACGTAGGTTTAACGCAGGTGCCCTTCCCAATCCGAGGACAGTGGTACGTAGTGAGTACGTAGGTTTAGCGCAGGTGCCCTTCCCAATCCGAGGACAGTGGTACGTAGTGAGTACGTAGGTTTAGCGCTGGCGTCCTTCCCAATCCGAGGACGGAGGTAAGTAGTCTAGTAGTGGTGAAAGTACAAGTTCCGTCTCAGTTATTTAATCCCATTCCCAACCACCGGGAATCCCATGCCTTAGTAAGGGTGTGAACTCACCTTTGGTTGCTCGGTTTGACTCTCACAATTAGCTAACAGTCAAGGTCGGTCAATCACGTCCTAGTATGATTACCACTTAGTTTATTAGTGACTTCAAATAGGGCACAAAGTTCCTACACGTATCTATCACATAACATGCATCACTTTAACGGTTCATGCCCATATAAACTTCCCATCCATTCCCCACTCATAAACAAACATACGATAATGCACATAACACATATAACATGTTATATCATTCACAGATAACCTACCCGACATTTAGACGCGCAAATCACTACTTATGTCGTTTCAGCTTTAATCTTCAAAACCGGGCTGTTTTCGGGGATTTTAATAAAATAGTTAACATGTTCCAAAAATTCTCAACTTTTTACAGAAGGTTTTAAACGATCCAAATATTATTGTATAAAAATCTCGGGATCCAGTTCATTACCAATATTTTATAAAAATTCATTTTCCGGACTGAAGTCAGATTCATCTTTTTCTGACTGCAGTCCACGGAATAATTTATTTAAAATTCATCGAGAGTCCGATTTACGAAATTCCAGTGAGAGAATTACAAATACATCGGTGGTCATCTACAGTACAAATTTCATGATCTAACTCTACACAGAATTCAAGTTATGACGGAAAACAGAACGCATATTTTCAGCAGAAAAAATGCAGCTCTAGCTGCTGTTACAAAACGACACTTTAAAAATAGTAAACGAAGTCCAAAAATTATGATTCCAGTGCCATTAGAACCGTATTTCATAATACATAAATCTAGACTTCAGAAAATACATTTTTCATTTTATTAGGGTCCGGTTACAGCCAACTGAAGTTGGCCGTAATCACCAAGCAGCCCCCTGTTTTCAGCCTTTAACATTCTAAAGCGAGTTATATTGGTTCCGTTAACATGCTTAGTGATCAACAACATTTCTAGTAGTCAATATTAACAAGTAAATCAACAAGTAATCAGCAACATATCCAAACAACTTCATACTAACATTATTACATCATGTTTCATCTTTTTAATGTTCTTGTTTCTTTAGTGATTTGAACATACTAAACATACTACAACTTGTAACCAAGAAACAAGATGAACAAGGGTTTGTCAAGAGCTTACTACTAGCACAAAGCTAGGGTAGAATCTAGTGAGGAAGATGATGAGAAAAGATGATGAAAAAGCTAGAATAAAGCCCTTCTTGAAGCTCCACAAGATGCAAGTCTCTTGTATCCACCTTCTACACTTGAATGAGACTTGAATAAAGGATGAAGATGGTGGTTTAGGGGTGGTGATGGTGGCGGTTTGGGGTGGATCCGAAAGAGAGAGAGAGTGTGTGAAGTGAGAGAGTGATCTTGAGGAATGATGGTTATGATCTTGGCTCCATACTTATAGAATCCTTTCACATATTATGGTCACCCTTACAAGCAAACTATCAAATAAATAATGAAACATAATCTAGTAGAAGATGTGAGGCATGGTGAGGATGATTTGGTGGGTCCATTGGGACCGAAAATCGGTTGGGGGGGGGGGGTTTAGTTGCAACGTTTTTCAACTAAGGTGTAATGGTTAGTTAGTTTCCAAGTATGAACCTTTATATATTAGTTAGTTACTTTTTATTGGGTGTTATGGTAAACGGGGATCACGACAAGCCAAGAAATAATTAAACAATGTACTTGACAAAAATTTAGTGTCCCGGGTAATGTCCGGTTGTTCGGTTAAATACCGTTCCGTTAAAGTGTTTAATTCTTCCGTAAAGTGTCTATTATATATATTTTTGTAACACTTTTAATTCCTAACACATAGGAGAATATTCAGGACCATTTAGTCAATTTTCTGCACAAGACTAGTGTGTTAACAAACACATGTAAGTATGACACAGTAATCAGGAAACAATTAAGTAATTCAACACAGTCACTAAGCACTTTAATTATCATTTAATAATCGTACGGATACATGTAATTACGAGGGTTGTCACATTCTCTCCCCGTTAAGAAAATTTCGTCCCGAAATTTAGTGCGTGGTTACTGAGGAAGCTAGTTAAGTTGCGTGGTTTACTGGTTTTCCTGGGGTGTCACATCATCCCCCCGTTGATTTGGAATTTCGTCCCGAAATTCTTCAGTAGCTTCAGCCTCAGTAGTGGTTGCACTTTTCTTAAACAACTGGGGATACTTGAGTTTCATTTGGTCTTCTCGTTCCCAGGTATACTCTGGGCCACGACGGGGGTTCCAACGAACTCGAACAAAAGGTATCCTGGTACGCTTGAGAATCTTAACATCTCGATCAGTAATTTCAACTGGTTCCTCGACGAATCGCAACTGGTCGTCGATTGTGAGCTCCTTTAAGGGAACTATGAGGGTCTCATCTGACAGACACTTTTTCAGATTTGACACGTGGAATACGTTGTGAACTCCGCTGAGTTCTTCAGGTAGATTCAACTTGTAGGCGACCTTGCCAATCTTCTCAATGATTTCGAACGGTCCGACATAACGCGGATTGAGTTTGCCTCGTTTGCCAAAGCGAACTACACCTTTCCAAGGTGAGACTT
Source organism: Helianthus tuberosus (assembly GCA_030545235.1). NCBI lineage: Eukaryota > Viridiplantae > Streptophyta > Magnoliopsida > Asterales > Asteraceae > Helianthus > Helianthus tuberosus. Next base: position 60,031,353 of record CM060444.1, on the reverse strand, counting down.
TGAGTAGCACTCGGTCCCCAACCTGGAACTCGAGTGGTTTCCTGCGCTTATCGGCGTAGCTTTTCTGACGGTCACGAGCTGCCGCCATTCGCTGTCGTATCTGAGTAATTCTCTCGGTCATATCTACTGCCAGTTCTGGGCCAGTGATTTGGCTGTCACCAACTTCTACCCAACAAAGAGGTGATTGGCATTTACGTCCGTACAATGCCTCAAACGGAGCGGCCTGGATGCTGGTGTGGTAACTGTTGTTATACGAAAACTCCACTAGCGGGAGGTGTTTTTCCCAGCCATTACCAAAATCGATTACACATGCCCTAAGCATGTCTTCAAGGGTTTGGATGGTGCGTTCAGATTGCCCATCCGTCTGTGGATGATATGCCGTGCTCATGTCTAATCGAGAGCCAAAGGACCTGTGCATAGCTTGCCACAATTCGGACGTAAAACGTGAGTCACGATCAGAAATGATGGAGGTTGGCACTCCATGCCTTGATACCACTTCCTTTAGGTAGATGTCTGCTAGAGTAGAAAACTTATTCGTTTTCTTGATGGCCAAGAAGTGTGCAGACTTAGTCAATCGATCCACTATCACCCAAATAGTGTCATTTCTGCGTTGAGATCTAGGCAAACCAGTAACGAAATCCATGGAAATTTGCTCCCATTTCCATGTCGGGATCTCTGGTTGTTGAAGTAGGCCTGATGGTTTCTGATACTCGGTCTTGACCCTAGCACAAGTCAGGCATTTACTGACGTAGGTTGCTATGTGGACTTGCATGCTAGGCCACCAGTATGTAGTCTTTAGGTCGTGGTACATCTTATCCGAACCAGGATGTACAGAATAACGAGACTTATGTGCTTCATCCATCACAAGCTCGCGTAAATTTCCATAAAGTGGAACCCAGATGCGCCCGTTTACATAGTAGGCGCCGTCTTCCTTTTGTACTAACCATTTCCTTGATCCTCGTAGGGACTCAGCCCTGATGTTTTCTGCTTTCAATGCTTCAACCTGAGCATCTCGTATCTGAGCAGGAAGACTAGATTGGATGGTAAGCTGTAACGCACGTACACGCTTAGGTATAGTATCCTTTCGACTAAGGGCGTCGGCCACAACATTGGCCTTGCCCGGATGATACTTGATCGCGCATTCATAGTCATTCAAGAGCTCGACCCATCGGCGTTGTCGCATGTTTAATCCCTTTTGCTTGAAGATATGCTCGAGACTCCTGTGATCGGTGTAAATGGTGCACTTGGTACCGTACAGGTAATATCTCTATATCTTAAGTGCGAAAACAACTGCTCCCAATTCCAAGTTGTGCGTAGTGTAGTTCCTTTCGTGAACTTTAAGTTGGCGCGATGCGTAGGCAATAACCTTGTCACGTTGCATCGACACGCAACCAAGTCCTTGGATGGAAGCGTCGCAATAAACCACAAAATCATCTGTGCCCTCAGGCAATGAGAGGATAGGAGCGCTACAAAGTCTATCTTTCAAGTGCTGAAAAGCAGATTCCTGTGCATCACCCCAACGGTAGGTGACACCCTTCTGAGTCAGTGAAGTGAGAGGTTGCGCAATCTTTGAGAAATCCTTGATAAACCTTCTGTAATACCCTGCCAAACCCAAGAATTGGCGGATTTCTGTTGGTGTACGGGGTGCAGGCCAGTTCTTGATCGAGTCAACCTTGGATGGATCAACATGAATTCCATCCTTGTTTACCACATGGCCTAGAAAATGGACTTCGCGAAGCCAGAAGTCACATTTCGAAAATTTAGCATACAGTTGCTCTGCTCGAAGAAGTTCCAGCATAAGTCGTAGATGCTGCTCGTGTTCCTCCTGACTCTTAGAATTGATCAAGATGTCGTCGATGAAAACAATAACGAACTTATCCAGGTAAGGTTTGCATACTCGGTTCATGAGATCCATGAAGACTGCAGGTGCATTCGTCAATCCGAAAGGCATAACCAGAAACTCGTAATGGCCGTAACGGGTTCTGAACGCTGTCTTGGAGACGTCCTCATCTCGGACTCTCAGCTGATGGTATCCCGATCTCAAATCAATCTTAAAGTACTAACTCGACCCTTGCAACTGGTCGAATAGGTCATCAATGCGTGGAAGAGGATAACGATTCTTCACGGTCACCTTGTTAAGTTCGCGATAGTCAATACACATTCTAAAAGTACCGTTCTTCTTCTTCACAAACAAGACTGGAGCTCCCAAGGGCGAAGAGCTAGGACGTATGAAACCCTTTTCCAAGAGTTCTTGTAATTGCGCGGATAGTTCTTCAAGTTCTGGTGGAGCTAGACGATAAGGTGCACGAGCTATTGGTGCTGCTCCAGAAGCTAGCTCGATTTGAAACTCGACTTGTCGATGAAGCGGAAGACCAGGTAATTCCTCGGGAAATACCTCAGGAAAGTCGCGCACAATAGGAATGTCTTCTATTCTTTTCTCTTCCACTGATGCGTCAGTAATGAGAGCAAGAATGGCAGTGTGGCCCTTAAGCAAACACTTCTAGGCCTTAAGGAAAGAGATGATGCCCACATCAGCACCACTCTTGTCGCCACGAATCATGAGGGGTCCTTTACCAGAACGAGGGATGCGGACAATCTTCTCGTTGCAAAGAATTTCCGCTTGCTGATGAGATAGCCAATCCATCCCAATAACAACGTCGAAACTACCCAGAACGATAGGAATAAGATCGATAGAGAAGGTCTGACCAGCTAAGACGAGGTTACAACCCTTGACTACGTGCGTGGCCTCGATACTTTTACCGTTTGCTAGCTCTACTGTGTGTTTGGTGGTCAAAAGTGTTGGGGTGCGCTTAAGCATTTGACTAACTTTTAGAGACACATAACTGGTATCAGCACCCGAATCAAATAAAACAGTAACATAAAAGTCGTCGAGAAGGAACTTACCCATCACTACGTTAGGATCATTCCTTGCGTCACCCTGACCCAGCACGAACGCTCGACCCCTGGCACCGTTGCCATCATTGTTTCCCCCATTGTTGCCCCCATTATTGTTCCCGTTTCCTTGGTTGTGGTTCTGATTCTGATTTAAATGCGGGCAGTGTCTCTTGAAGCGACCTTCAGCGCCACACTGAAAGCATCCCCTGTTGTCGTTGCTGATTCTGCGGTGCTTGCTATTGCTGCTGACGATTCTGATTTGCAGGCCGTGAGCTCCTACAATCCTTGGCTTCATGACCCATCTTGAGACACCTCTGACAACGTCCCTTGTTGCACTGACCACTGTGATGCTTGTTGCATTTGTTGCACTTTGGGTGGTTTCCTCGATATCCACCCTGCCCTTGACTACCAGAAGATTGCTGACCAGGACTTTGGTAGTCATCAATCTTTCGCTGCTGCGCCTGGGACTGAACTGTAGTCGAACCCTTGTTGGAGGCTCCATCCCATTTTCGTTTGTTATCACTGGGAATAGCAGAAGTAGTAGTAGCAGTAGCACCTATACGCTTAGGCAGCTTGTTCTGTTCCACTGCCTGGTCTGTGAGACGATGAGCAAGACGAGTAACATCCTGGATGGTAGCAAGGTTAGCAAAAGTCACATGGCTTTGAATCTCTGGTACTAAGCCTTTGAGGTACAGCTCGATACGCTTGATGGGAGGATCCACCATAGTTGGACATAACACTGCCAGTTCGTTGGATCGCTTCGTATATGCCTCTATCTCTGACCCCATCATCTTCAGGTTAAAGAACTCCACTTCTATCTTGTGGATGTCATCACGATTACAGTATTCTCGCTTGATCAGTTCCTTGAAGTCATTCCATGGGGTGGCATTAGCAACTGCCAGCCCTAACATTTGAACTTGCGCGTTCCACCAAGTCAATGCAGTGCCTTCGAGGGTACCGGTGGCATACTTCACCCTACGAGCCTCAGGGCATTCACATATTTCGAAGAGCGATTCGAGCTTCTCGAACCAGTGGAGGAGTCCAACGGCCCCTTCAGTGCCACTGAAAGTACTAGGACGACAGTCCATAAAAGTCTTGAACGTGCACACAGGCGGCTGGGCATGCTGGCCTCCTGCTTGAGCGGCTGCAAGTGCTGCAGTAACTTGTTTGTTGATTAAAGCCGTCAACTGGGCTTGTGTGAGGTTGATTCGTCCCCTCATGATCTTTACAATACAGAGGACACAAGTGAGAAGTGCGTCGTATCAATACGCAAGTGTGGAATGTCAGAAGAGAGTGAACACACAAAATTTTCAAGCAGTTGATACTATGTTATCTAAGCATACCATAAGCAATGTTCTATGTAACTAACAATTAGGTAATGTAAACATGAATCGTATCACCTATAGTGTCGAGTCTTGCACGTGGAGCGAAGCGTCGTTGTGGATCGTTGAGCACTGTTCAGGTTATAGTCTGGTTTTATCCAAAAGTTTTCCCTTTTTTTTTAAACCAAGTTCACTATAACCAATGGTTCTGATACCAATCTGTCATAACCCCCAAAATCCACCATGCGGAGTATCACCGCTTGGAGGCGTGACATGACCAGGATTGAGCCACCAATCATATTGAACAACATAATTAAGTAAATAAAACCAACCACAATACAAATGGTGACCAAAAGAGAGTAACCGATTTTAAGTTAACAGCGGAAGCATAATGCGTAAGTCCAAAACATAAGTTCCATAGTTCATAAGTTTAAAGTCCAAAACGTAGGTTTAATAAGTTCAAAAGGACTTAAATATTAAGCACGGAACATAACAGTCCGTATCCCACAACGACCTCCTCCTCGCGCAAGCTCCATAAGTACCTAACGACCTGCAAGGCAAGTAACAACAAATCAACAACAAAGTTGAGCGAGTTCACAGTAGGTGTTCGCTATAAGGTAGTTTTCAAGAACTATGAGTTTGTTTGCAATTGCAGGTTAAATCAACTTTCCTTATTTTTCCCAAACCATAAACGGTGGGGGCTACCCCATGTTGTAAACCACTAGACTAGATGTGTATATATATGTGTCCTTCCCAATCCGAGGACAGAGGTACATATTAAATATGTAGGTTTAGCGCAGGTGCCCTTCCCAATCCGAGGACAGTGGTACGTAGTGAGTACGTAGGTTTAACGCAAGGTGGGGGCTACCCCATGTTGTAAACCACTAGACTAGATGTGTATATATATGTGTCCTTCCCAATCCGAGGACAGAGGTACATATTAAATATGTAGGTTTAGCGCAGGTGCCCTTCCCAATCCGAGGACAGTGGTACGTAGTGAGTACGTAGGTTTAGCGCAGGTGCCCTTCCCAATCCGAGGACAGTGGTACGTAGTGAGTACGTAGGTTTAGCGCAGGTGCCCTTCCCAATCCGAGGACAGTGGTACGTAGTGAGTACGTAGGTTTAGCGCTGGCGTCCTTCCCAATCCGAGGACGGAGGTAAGTAGTCTAGTAGTGGTGAAAGTACAAGTTCCGTCTCAGTTATTTAATCCCATTCCCAACCACCGGGAATCCCATGCCTTAGTAAGGGTGTGAACTCACCTTTGGTTGCTCGGTTTGACTCTCACAATTAGCTAACAGTCAAGGTCGGTCAATCACGTCCTAGTATGATTACCACTTAGTTTATTAGTGACTTCAAATAGGGCACAAAGTTCCTACACGTATCTATCACATAACATGCATCACTTTAACGGTTCATGCCCATATAAACTTCCCATCCATTCCCTACTCATAAACAAACATACGATAATGCACATAACACATATAACATGTTATATCATTCACAGATAACCTACCCGACATTTAGACGCGCAAATCACTACTTATGTCGTTTCAGCTTTAATCTTCAAAACCGGGCTGTTTTCGGGGATTTTAATAAAATAGTTAACATGTTCCAAAAATTCTCAACTTTTTACAGAAGGTCTTAAACGATCCAAATATTATTGTATAAAAATTTCGGGATCCAGTTCATTACCAATATTTTATAAAAATTCATTTTCCGGACTGAAGTCAGATTCATCTTTTTCTGACTGCAGTCCACGGAACAAACACATGTAAGTATGACACAGTAATCAGGAAACAGTTAAGTAATTCGACACAGTCACTAAGCACTTTAATTATCATTTAATAATCGTACGGATACATGTAATTACGAGGGTTGTCACAATAAAGCACACTAAACTGCGTAATTTAGCACTTTAATGAACCGGTAACCAACCGAACAACCGAACACTACCCGAAACACCAAATTTTCACTAGAAGCATTGTTTTTACATTACCAAGCTAGTTATGGTCACCAAACATCATAACACATCTTAAAAACCCTAAACACACTTAACACCTAAATTAACACTTGAAATGTAACTAGAAGATGTAACTTGAAGTTAGAACTCAACTAGTACCCCCCTCCCTTTGGGCCGGTTACAAAGTGGGTCCCACTTGGGATTTTCTAGCATTATTTTTTTGGATATGTTGTCTACTTTTGCAACATAAGATCCATCATACAAATTAATGTTGGATGAAATTTCTATTTAACCTCAAGTCCTAAGTTCCTTCATTATTTTCACCTTCATCAAGCTCACAAACTCTCTACTTCACCTCCCATGCTCACGGCCCCAAACCTCACACCCCTTACCTTCATTTTCAATCATCTTCTACACATTCTAAGCATATCCTAAGGTGTAAGAAGCATAACAAAGAAGCTAGGAGCTTACGGAAGTGCAAGGACCTTCTCTATTTGCTTTTATCCACTCATTTTCTTCACTTGATCATCCCTAGCCTTGTGCTAGTAGTAAGACTCTTGTGATCTCATTTTACTTCATATTATGTTGGTTAAAAGATGATATAAGATGTTAAACATAAAGATTATGAAGAAACATGAATATAAAGCTCTAAGACATGAAGATCAAGTTGTTTTAAGTGTATGTAGTATACTTGAATGATGATTTCTTGTGTTTATGATGTTGATCATCATAAGAACCTTGCTAGATGATGATTAAACACATGATCTAGCAAGTGTAAGGATAGATCTTGAGAAATTTGTAATGATCATCCTTTATGTGAATCATGAACTTGAAAATAAACTTGTTTTAACGTATGATTATTATTCCTACAAGTTATAAGTCTTGAAAATAAAGGATTTCAAGAATAATATTTTCAAGAAACAAAAGTTTATTATAAGATTTAACATGATCATGGTGTTTAAAGGAAGTAAACATGTTTTAAGTGTTAAATCAAAGCTAGAAACATATTGTTAACAAGAAAAATACAAGAAGAAATATTTTTAGAAAATCTTCATACAAGTTGTGAAGATCTAAATTCTTCAAGAATGATATTTTTAAAGAACTAATCACACTTTAAAGGATAACAAGGCTTACTAATGACACTAGTAAGTTACTACAAATTTTTACAAATATTCAAGTTCATGAAGTAGTTAGATTATGCTTGATTTGGCAAGATTGGTAAGTGTAAGTTGTTTATTGTTAAATGATGATTGATTGTGATGATTTTTACAAAAGAAAATGATATGCTTGAAAGCATGGAAACCTCCATTTTTAGGGGAAACTATGGCAAAATTTTCTAAAAATCTAAACACTTAGAGAAATATTTGTTAACATACACTTACAAGTGTATTTTAAACCACAAATTGTTACAAAAACTTTGCCATAATTTTTGTTACAAAAATTATAATTATTGGAGGTTGGTTTTTATAAATAAAAAGTGACTAAGTATATATTTAGGGATATATATTTAGATGGCACAATTTGTGTGATTACTTGTATATTGTGTGTATTGGTTATATTATTTTAGGGCTTGAAATAATATAACTCACCAAAATACCAAAAAATTTCAATCCAAAATATTACCAAAATTTCCAAGGAATAAATATACACCTTTTACAAAAAAAATATTGGTGAAACCGAACTATGGAATAAGACCCACAAAAATATTCCGGAAATTTATTCACAAAGTATATTTTGTTAAATAATATTTTGGACACCAAAGGAAACAAAAATATGATTTTTACAATTATTACAAGAATATATCATATTTTTGACAAGAGAAAAATATATTATTTTTGGCAAGTATAAATATATATTTTTCTAGAAATTTTTAGAAGATATATTATTTTTGAAAGAAATATATATTTTCTCAACAAACATGAAATACAATATTTTTGGGTGAAAGATATATCTTCTCAGTTAAATATGAAATATATCGTTTATGGAGAAATATAAGTTTATATATATTTTCCAAGTTAGACTTGAAAATGTATTATTTTTGAAACTTATGAGTGAATACAAGTATTTTTGCCAAAAGAAAAATTATAAATAATTTTTCTAAATAATATTTATTACAATATATATGTTGGAAATATATATTGATGAATTTTTATTAAAGATAATATTCCGAAAAAATTAATACGAAATTAAGTATAAAGAATACTTAACAATTACAAGACAATACGTATTCTCCTACGTATAAATATGCACCGGAATACGACCCCTACACATGGCAAAAATATACAAGCATACGAATACAAATACACCCACCCTTGGGAAGGATATACAAAAATAAATACTTGGGAAGTATCAAGTTAATATATATTGTTTTAACAATTATTCCAAAATTTAATAAATATAATATAAGTTAAAATATTTATTATTTTAACAAATAATTGTATAACTTGGAATAATGTCACGGACACTAATAAACGTAACTCAAAGACACTAATTAATGCTAAGTCAAGGCACGACCCGCTCGTCTGATAGACCGTAGTACGTTGTAGGTAGTCGTGCACACTAGTAGCCGCGTGAGTTACGTCGGATTGAAGAACGCAAAAATGTGAGTTCATGTCCCCCTTTTCTTTTAACTGTTTTCGGATTTATAACTCTCGGGGGTGGAATACATGTTACGGATGTTTAAACGGTATGAATTGACTATGAAATGAACTATTAGATCATGTGAGCATAGATTAAATTTGAAATGCCATTAATTCTTAATTAGGGACGAAGGTTAGATCTAACGGGTACGGTCGAACCCCACTCATGGTACTGATGTGACCATTTGAGTGCTTCGGTGTCCCAGTCGAGGTAAATCGACAATAGTCGAGGTAAATCGACAATAGTCAAGGTGAATTGACATGGTCAAGGTAAATTGACATAGTCAAGGAGAATTGACATAGTCGAAGGGGAATTCGACATAGTCGAGGGAATCGGCGAGGGTATAAGCCTACTCATTTCGAGTGCTCCCTATTTCTTCACATGTTTTAATGTCCTTGCAAACTTCAATTTGATTTGTTTATAAATGTTTTTCATACCTGTTTTCAAAGGAGTTTCTCAAAGAATTACAAGTTTTTCAGCCCTCATACAAAACGCATGAACTCGCTCAACTTTTGTTGATGTTTTCCAAAACTTACATGTATTTCAGGTAACAGGTTGGATCTTGGGCGCGGGTGTTGTTTCTAGAAGTAGATTTCAAGTTTAGATGTCATCCACTTTTGTTAATTTGTAACTTAGTCGAAGGTTGTGCTGTTTAAAGCTTAAATAAATGGTATTGTAATACTTTAAATTTAATGAATGGATGAACATCGTTTTGATCATATAGTTGTTTATTATAATTGAATGCAATGGTATTAAAGAAGTCACACATCATACGCTTCCGCAAAAGTCAGGGTGTGACAGGCATAAGATCCGTGGGCCCTATTGTCGGATCTGTGACTCAAGAAAGTCATTGGACTGCCGCAGATGAAGTCAAATGTGATGAAACTTGGACATCAGACGTAAATCTTGAAGAAACGGAACATAATCCCAGATTGTCTAAAGAAGCACTTTTATCATGTGTGATCCAGAGGTCGGTCTCGGGTGGGCATAAGATCCGTGGGCCCTATAGTCGGATTATTGAACCAAGAAAGTCATTGGACTGCCACAGATGAAGTCAAATGTGATCAAACTTGGACATCAAACGTAAATCTTGAAGAAACGAAACATAATCCCAGATTTTCTAAAGAAGCGCTTTTATCATGTGTGATCTAGAGGTCGGTCTCGGGTGGGCATAAGATCTGTGGGCCCTATAGTCGGATTATTGAACCAAGAAAGTCATTGGAATGACTGCCGCAGATGAAGTCAAATGTGATGAAACTTGGACATCAGACGTAAATATGAAGAAACGAAACCTAATCCCAGATTGTCTAAAGAAGCGTTTTTATCATGTGTGATCCAGAGGTCGGTCTCGGGTGGGCATAAGATCCGTGGGCCCTATAGTCGGATTATTGAACCAAGAAAGTCATTGGACTGCCGCAGATGAAGTCAAATGTGATCAAACTTGGACATCAGACGTAAATCTTGAAGAAACGGAACATAATCCCAGATTGTCTAAAGAAGCGCTTTTATCATGTGTGATCCAGAGAAGACGTATCGGGTGAGTTATGGTTGATTTATAGGAGGAGGTTATGAAACGAATATATGTTTATGCGAATTTAAAGGACAATACTGACAGAGGTGCTGGTCTTTTCTTCCACTATGCAAACTTGAAAAATCTCACCATAACACATCTAATATGACACATGATAAAAGCGCTTCTTTAGACAATCTGGGATTATGTTCCGCAAATTGGGAACCACATATTCGTGTGTAAAAGCTTGGAAAGATGACTGAATAGAGATCTGTATACACCCTTGGTATTTGTTTACCACATGACACATGATAAAAGCGTTTCTTTAGACAATCATGGATTATGTTCCGCAAATTGGGAACCACATTGTAGACTGGTTGGCTTGAATGGTTTTAATAATACTTGAAAATGGAAATAATCATGTCAAGATCTTTATCAATCATATCATCGACCAACTGCTCGAAATCCCTTTCGTTTCTCGGGTTCGCATTCGACACAACACAACAAAAAATAAATTCAAAAAAAACAGTGGGCTGATACGCATCGTATAGGCCTATACGATGCGTATCAAGCCCGCCGCCAGACATAACTTGCACCTGTCAGTCTGCCATATTTTTTACTTTAATTCAATACGTATCGTATAGACTTATACGATGCGTATTGAATTGAAAAAATGTGTAGATCGGGGAGGTGTGCCATTAGAAAACCCCTACATAATTAGGTAATGTTGAAAGCAAAGCCGGACCTGTTTCATACATCTGGAAACAGATTCGTCATTTTTAATCATTTTTTTAACTTGTTGTGCATTTCAAGCTGTTTCGTTTGTGTATGATTTCTAGGTTCTTTTGATTTTGACATTAACTTTCAATCGAATACTTTTTTTAAGCCAGTCGTCAGATTAATTATTGTTTTTTTATGAAAGAAATGGAAGACAAGTTTTTCTTTTCTTATTCTACTTCAGATTGGAAATGAGCTTTCTTCTCTTGTATTTTTTTATGCTAGTAGTAATACATCTCTAAATTATATAACCTTACAAAAAGTAACTTAGGGTACCTTAGGCTAACTTAATAGTCGTGTCTCTTCATATCACACCCTTAAATAATATCCTTGCATTAATAAACACGTACTATATATTAAACACATGTCATGCCAACTGGTAACCCAAACCAACATGTCCTAATATACACATCCCTTTAATAAATTATATATCTATACAAAAAAGTAACATGCACCCTTTTGTTTAAAACACATACCCTCTTTAAAAACACATACCTTCTTTTGTTTAAAACACATAACTCTTTGTTTTCACCACCCTTTTGTTTAAAACACATACCCTTTGTTACACCCACCCTTTTGTTTAAAATACATACCTCTTTTTATTAACACATACCTCTTTGTTTTCAACCACCCTTTTCTTTAATAAAACACATACCTCTATGTTTCCACCCATTTATTTAACACGCGACATATCACTGCCAGCATATTATGATATATATCTTATTTAAAAAACAAGTAATATTAAATACTAACAAAAACTAGAAATTGGAAATTAAACAAATAATCGAAACAATTTTTTCTTGAAATTTAAATGAAAATCCATATTTCCAATTAAATATATTATTATTTTATTTTATCAATTATTTACCTATAGTCTTAAAGTACAAAGTCGGTGGCTACGGCCACCGACAATGCACTCGAAATTACCATTTTGTCCAATAATTTAATTCTTTTAATATCCACTAATTTGATTCAAGCCCAACTATACAACTTCCCTTTGTCGTGACCTGCATGCATGTGGAGTTGTTCTTTTTGGGTCAAATAGTTGGCGGCCCAATTGATGTTGATGTTGTCCAAGGAATTAAGAAATCCCACTAAATTTTGCATCTGATCCCCTGGACCGCACTTTGTGTCCTTTGGGCCAATTCTCTTTTTGGATACAACTTGGATTATACATATATTTATTTATTATATTCTATTCTCTTAAAATAGAAATCACCGAACACTACATTATCTTAGAAAATAAAAATCTGCATTAATTACTAATAATGGCAACATATGTTTGACAAGGGAACTTCTAATTCCATAATTCAGAGGCGGCGTATAAAAAAATATAATTTTCATATGGATTACAACTATTTATATACGACTTAGTATACAAGATATTCCGTATTTTTTGATATTTCAAAATACCCATATTCTATTCTATACTCTCTTAAAATAGAAAGTTGGTGGCAAAAGCCACCGACCACTACTAAGTTATATAATTTACATTTCTGTTACACACTCAAATGTATTCCTATAATAGTTGGTTGTGTGCTTTGGTTGAGTGTTGGAATGACCTATGTTCGATCCATGTTGTTTGCAAATAATTTTCTTTTTTTCTTTTTTTTTCCACCGCCCACCACTAAGTAATATAGTTTACATTTATAATAGTTGGTTGTCTGCTTTGGTTGAGTGTTGGAAGGATCTATGTTCGATCCATGTTGTTTGCAAATATTTTTTTTTCTTTTTGAATTTCATTATAAATTTTTATGTTAAACTACTTTCTTTAAACTATATTACGTATCGTTCCTTTACGTTAAAAAAACTATTTTAACGTACATCTTGGTATAAATTTGAGTTTTCTACGTTTCAACGTAAACATTTTTAATAAAAATCGAGTGGGGTTAAATATAATACCTTTCCGTTAAAAAAATCATTTTACGTGCGTATTTTTACGTTCCTGTCGGGCTAAATTCGAGTTATTCTACATTTCGGCGTAAATTTTTTGGAAAACAAGTCACGTAAAATATAATATGTTTTTATACTTATTTTATGATTGTTAATTGCTTCGTAAATTTTGTTCTTAATCGAGTGAAATTTAATTGTGGTTTTTTTCCTTTTTTAAAAGCTCTAATTAATATCTTTTTGTTACACGTATATGTTTTTCCTCTATACCAGCTATGTTTTCTATGTATGAGTCGAGTCACCTATAATACGTTATAATTGTACGTTATACATTCGATTTATTTTACTTGACTTTACATTTTTATCCAATCGCAATGCTTATGTGGGTTGCATTAAGTTTAATCGGATACGTCGAAACACACGTTTTTGTGTGGTTCACGCAACACATAACATTTGAACTAATTCATTCGATGTTTACGATATTCGAAATGTGCGATGTACCCGCGCCGCAACGCGCGCGGGCAATATTACTAGTTAATTCTTAACAATCAAAACTAATTTACTCTGCCCTTCACAAACAAAGCAACGCAACAGACGAAACATGTACATAAATGAAACGATGCACTTCTTCGAAACGAATTCTTGTTTTTACAGCGGTGCCCGATTATGCCCTCCTTCAAAACGTGTCTGATTACGTATCTCGATGTAAATTCATAACACAAAAAGTTCCCCTGTTGGATTTAACGCTAAATATAAGAAAAATATATATGCCCATAATAAACATTTTTTTCTTCTTGAATGGTGTTAACGAAGATTGAACACCGGTTCCAAGAATTCACGAAGAACGCTTTCAATGATTTCATCCCCTGTTTCACCAACTCCCTGCAATCGCCCTTCTCCCCAAAACTCTTTTTAATCCCCCCAAACGCATCCAGAACAATAACTACGACCACACTCCAAGGTAATATTTCAGATTGTTTTCAATCTGTTTTGTTTTCTATGTTAACACATCTGTGTCTGGATATTTCTTTTGATTAAAAATGCAGTCAAAGAGATTTGAAAGAACGTGGCAAACAAAGACAAAAATTTCACTCTTTATATGTATATTCAGAAAGGAGAATCAATAACACAATTTCCCTCTTTATATGTAGATTCAGAAAGGAAAATCAATTATGTTTCTTTATATTTTGAAGATGATTTGACTGTTGTTTGAGTCGTGATCACGGTTTATGCCGAACCTTTCTGTATGGTACAAAAAATTAACAGATATTGGAACCAAGATCATGGTAATTTATGCTGAACTTTTTTTGGATGGTACCAAAAACTAACGAATATCATAACCGGGATCACGATTGAACATAATTTAACTATAAGGATCAACATCGTATTGGCATACATCGAGTTTTTATGAATAGGCCTTTTGATATTTTGGGTGCTGTTTCTTTATCACCCAAAATCTTATGAATTGTGACTTGCATTTATGTGACTGGAATCGAGATCTGGTTTGCCATTGATGATGGTTATTATTGTTTTTTATGTCAGATATTCGTATACATCCCTCGGCAACGCGCGGGTTGCGTCAACTCGTTATTTACAAAAGCTGAAATTATTAAGTACGTCAAACCATTGCAGATCTTAACGTTTGTTCTTTACACTGCTTGTCTATAATTCTTTGAACCATGTCGTGAATAAAGTAAGGAAACTCTTTAATATTAAGTGCTAAACTCACTAGGAAAATTATTTATCATACCAAAAGGTTATCATATAACCAATTTCAATTTGAATATCACCCTCAAGTGTAATAAGCAATTTTAAACACCCTAGTAATAAACAGCTTAGATTTTATATACAAATTCTTCAGCTTCGATAGTTCTCCAGTAAAGAAAATAAAATCCTCATGTTCACAATTTTGGCCATTCACGTGAGTTCTGAGTTTAATTATCGGGAAACACTCCCAACTTGTTAGTCTAATATTAACAAATGTATAAGTTTAAAACAAATTGGGCATTTGGTCTAGTGGTATGATTCTCGCTTCGGGTGCGAGAGGTCCCGAGTTCGATTCTCGGAATTCCCCCTTTAATGTGATTTTTTGAAACAAATTTTATGTAACAAATGTCTATTAACTCTATACACACACATATAAATATTATACATGTATTTGATATAACAAATTTAGCATTTTTTGTTTTCAACTGTTAGGACTCTTTTGTAAGAGTCTACCCGATTCTTTTAGTTAGTATTTGGCCAAACTATTTATTAATTTGCTCAAAGCTTTAAAGGGTCATGACCGACTAACGTTGATGTTTAGTTTCAAAGTTACCAATAGATTACATCAACAATTTCTTTCCCTATGGATTACCATTTAAATTCTTCATCTTCTTCAATTTTTCATTAGGTCCTCTTTGATTACACTAGCTCGAAGCTGTAAAGGGTCATGAGTCATGACCGACTAACGCTAGTGTTTAGTTTCAAAGTTCCCAATGGATTACGACAACAATTTCTTTCCATATGGATTACCTCTTCAGTTCTCCACCGTCTTCAATTTTTCATCAGTACCTCTTTTATTACAATAAAACAAGTAAGTTCTTCGATTAAAGGAGTGGTGAAGCTTGAGATTTATGACCAGGAGGTCGGAAGTCGCCAGACCTAAAATTATACCTAAAAATTATAAAACCGGAGGGTCGAAAACGTATATACCTAAAAAATTCTATACGTAAACTACATACCGGACACTAATGAGCCCCCCACCCCCCCTTGCTACGCCCATGATTAAAGCAATATAGATATTGTTTTTTTTTTTTTGTCTCTATCATATGTTCCTCAATTGCTAGTGAGCTTTTAATCATAATCGGTTGTCCGTGGATATTTCTACTTTTCATCATCTTCATCAATCACAAGCAAAGGTTGTCTAATAAAATCCACTGTGATTTTAAATTTGCTAACAACTATGAATGCACGGAATATTCAATTAAGCCGGGTGGTCGTTTAAATAGGTTTAAAGGGAAATAGGTAGAACACTTCAATGACTTAACCAATATAACTATGGCTAGTGATAAGTAAGTTATGTATGATTGTCATATGTGTATAGTCTTTCCTTTTCTCTCATTAGAATGATATTCTTTGCTTTGATTCCAATGCTTGTTAATAAGTGCATGACGATAACATAAATTAACTGAAATCACACATCCATTGAGTTGAGTGGATTTCTTTATATTAGTTACTAGGGTTGTTAGACAGTAAATAAAAAAAAATCAGTTTTTTATTTTATTCTAAACACCTTAATTTTAGAGTCATATTTATGACTTTTAAAAGGTCAAGTCGTCGTTGTTGGTCTGCTATGTCTCAATTTCTCTAGTGATGGCTTCTTATAAATTCTTTTTTTTTTCAATTTGATAGAAGGTTCCTGGTGTTTTTCTATACCACAGGAAAAGGTGACTCATTGTTGCAAAAGGATAAATGAAACTATGTGGAAATCATGTTAGGTGAAGATGGAAGAAGTATGAATCATCAATGGCCACACGTTGTTAACGGATACAAACATCTATGATGGTGTAAAAAGGCTTCACAATTTAAGAAGTATAAGCTGTACAAGAAGCCAAGAGGATGTAGGTGGTAATAAAATAAGGTTTCAAAACTAACAAATCGAGATTTATTTATTATTATAGACATTATATTAACTTATTGTATCGTTGGGCATTTGGTCTAGTGGTATGATTCTCGCTTTGGGTGCGAGAGGTCCCGAGTTCGATTCTCGGAATGCCCCTGTTTTTAATTCTTTGGGCATTTTTGCAACGGTTTCTTTATAATTTAATCAGATACGTAACATAA
Organism: Helianthus tuberosus; assembly: GCA_030545235.1. Classification (NCBI taxonomy): domain Eukaryota; kingdom Viridiplantae; phylum Streptophyta; class Magnoliopsida; order Asterales; family Asteraceae; genus Helianthus; species Helianthus tuberosus. The sequence goes on along the minus strand of CM060444.1, from coordinate 60,014,531 downwards.
CAAATCGGGCATTTGGTCTAGTGGTATGATTCTCGCTTAGGGTGCGAGAGGTCCCGAGTTCAATTCTCGGAATGCCCCTTTATTTTTCTTAATCTTGCTTTTAGATTTAATTTATTTGTTGGTCATCGTTTGAATAGAAAACAAACAACTAAAAATTGGATTTGATCTTTAATACATATTTTCCCCCTTTACCATCACCATAATATATATTAGAGTAAACTTCCGTTTTGCTCCCTGTGGTTTGGTCAATTTAACGATTTTGCCCAAAATTTTTAAAAATAGTCATTTTACTCCCTGATGTTTTGGTTTTGTTGCCAGTTTGCTCCCTGCAGGGAGCAAAATGGAAAAACAAACAATTTGGATGAAGTTATAGGCGGGGAGCAAACTGGCAAAAAAACTGAAACATCAGGGAGTAAAATGACTATTTTTAAAGGTTTGGAGTAAAACCGTTAAAGTGACCAAACCACAGGGAGCAAAACAGAAGTTTACTCTATATATTAATAGTCATGTGCACATTATAAATGACTCATATTTAAGCTATAACAAAAATTAAGGGTTGTTTTATTTCCACATCCCATATAATCTTATTTTCACATCCCTATATCTATACGGGCCGTATAAAATGATACGGGCCGTATAGAACGTTTATGCACAAAATTTTATGCGGTGGAATGTTTTTTTTTTTGTTTTTATATGTATACGGGACGTATAGTTATATACTGGCCGTATACATATTTGCATAATTTTGTTTCGAAGGTTTGCCAAGTGTGTTTAGTTTTGAAACATGTATACGGGCCGTATAACATTATACGGCCCGTATAGCCCGTATAGAAAAGTTAACTTTTTTGTTACAATCAGGAAACCGTTTAATAAATTTTTGTATTTAAAATAGTGTTGTATATATCGGATTATGTTACGAGTTTGTAGTTAAACGTATTTATTATGTTTAATAAGTTTCCTCTTTGTAAAACGATAAATATGTATAGAAAAGTTAATTTTTTGTTGCAATCGGGAAACCGTTTAATAAGTTTTATAAATTTTAAAATAGTATTGTATATATCGGATTATGTTACGAGTTTGTAGTTAAACGTATTTATTATGTTTAATAAGTTTTCTATTTGTAAAACGATAAATATGTATAGAAAAGTTAATTTTTGTTGCAATCGAGAAACCATTTAATAAGTTTTATAAATTTTACAATAGTATTGTATATATCGGATTATGTTACGAGTTTGTAGTTAAACGTATTTATTATGTTTAGTAAGTTTCCACTATGTAAAACGATAAATATGTGATATGATTATGATAAACTATGACAACAATTATTAAACAAACAACATAACATCTAAACAAAAGATTAATATTTATAATGTTTTACATCTAAAAAAAGATAAACTTTTACAAAGTTTCAAACGTAAAATAACAAAAAATAATAATAATACAATAAGCAGCTACGGCGGTGGTGGTGGTGGTGGTGGTGCAGCGCCAGCTCGTGGAGGTAGGGGCGCGGCAGAATGCATAGCCACAATCGCCTCGACCATCCACTGTACATCATCTCTCACTGCAGCAAAATCCCCTCTGACTGCAGCTAAATCCCCTCTGACTGCAGCTAAATCCCCTCTGATTGCAGCTACAGCCGACTCGACCTGAACGAGTCTCTCCTCCACCCCCGGTGGAGGCATCACACGCTGTCTCACGTTGCGTCGAACGTACGGGCGATCACCCCGTAACTCCTCCTCAACTACCTGTGATCGATCGGCAGTATGAGCGACCCCCTCTCCGTCGCCTCCCTCTCCGTCGTCTCCCTCTCCGTCGCCTCCCTCTCCCACGCCCTCGCCCTCGTCTCCCTCTCCCTCGTCTCCCTCCTCATCACCACCCTCTCCACGAGGTCCCTCACCCACACCATAAGCCCAAACCAGCTGCCCTCCCTCGACCTCGCGAGCCAAAACCATCGATAGGGCTGTGTCCCTCCCAACCCTGTCAAGCTGGCGTGTCTGCGTCATATCCCTTGCCACCTGCGGGGTCAGGAGGCGCAAGTAACCCTTCGCCAGACGGGTGACGAAGGCCCCACAGCTGATGTGGGAAGAGGTACGCTTAAAAGCGTACTCGGCGAGATATGCGGCCAACTTGTACGCCAAGTTGGCCCTCCCGCCGATAAGTAAGTCGTGCAAGAAGAATAGGTCACTTTGGGTGACCCATTCCCTGCTATCATGACGACCGGCGATCATCACGGCGATACACCGATGTAGGTATCGGTGTAACGGGTCGTAAATATCACTCGCCCGTGCCTTCGGGGATCGCTGTCTCGGTTTTGCGAACTCCCCGAACCCAATAGTCTTCCAATACGGCCACAACACGTCAGTGGACGTGCTGACTGGCGCATCAAAAAATGCGCGTGACCTTGAGTCATCCTGTGAGTACAGACCCAAGGCAACAACGAACTGAGGAAGTGTCATCCTCTGAGGCTTGCCGCAAATAGTAAAAGTTACGGCGTCTGTCGTCAAAAAATGCTGAAAACCCCCACCCCGGGTGTCCGTAAATGTAAAGGTAGATAAAAACTCTAAAGTAATCTCCCTGTGGGCCCGCTCTGCGGCGGCATCAAATAAGCGGTCCCACGGGGAGTTAGCTGGCATGAGCTCCCGGACCCGACCAATCGCTCCAATATCTGTCAAAAACTGAAAATCTATGGTCCGAGGCGCATCCAGCACCATCTCCCGTAATTTGCCCAAAATCCTATAGGCAACCATACCTCGGGGGATATCTCTAACAAACTGCCCCGTCTCAGTAAAATCGGGCACAATCTCTTCCTCCTGTCCACGTCCACGTCCCCGTACGCGTCCACGTCCACGGTCCCGACCCTGACCCTGTCCTCGACCTCTACGGGCCGCAGCAGCTGCTGATGACTCAGCCATATCGTCTGTAACAAATAACAATTACAACTTAGCAATCACTATACGATTATCGTTAACGTATTATACGAATACTGTTCTTGTATACGAACGTACTGTACATATGATATACGCTCGTACAATGTTTGAAGATTCAACAAGGATACGACCGTATACATTATATACGAGCGTATAATGTTTGAATATTCAAACGTTATACGACCGTATATAAATATACGAGCGTATATTGTTTGAATATTCAAACATTATACGAGCGTATAACCTTTGAATATTCAAGTGTATACGGTCGTATAAATTGTATACGATCGTATATTTTTTGAATATTCAAACACTATACGATCATATACAATTTATACGACCGTATAGACATAATAATCATTTACAATTTCCTGTTTCAATTTTTTTTTTCAAATTGAATTATACAATCGTAATCGTTACGCCTATCTACGCTTTACTATACAAGACCATAATCTAACATGTTACGTAATTTAAAAGTTCACTATACGAAAACGTACCGTATAGGAAGAACGTGAAGAAAACGCCAAAAACGCCGAAGAACGCTGTCCAAGAACGATCCGAGAGAATTTTTGGTTGAAAGTTGAGGCCGTATGGTGGAAATGAGGTCGTATAAAACTTATACGACCTTTTTTTTTTGTATACGGGCCGTATAAAAGTATACGACCCGTATACAGTGATTTAATTTATTTTAATTATGTCGTATACTTAATATACGATCACAGTATACGAGGCGTATATTTTTATACGGCCTGTATACAATTCAGTTTTTTTCATTTTTTTTCAATTACTATATGCGGAACTGACGAAAATACGGTCGTTATGCGTTAACGTTGATTCGTTTAAACGTTTTTTCAAATTCAATTTCAACAAGTTGCCAAAACATTTATATAACGTGTATGTTTATCATTACAAATTGTCAAAACATGCAAATTGATTCGTTTAAACATTTTTTCAAGTTCAATCTCAAAAAGTTGCCAAAACATTTATATAACGTGTATGTTGATCATTACAAATTGTCAAAACATGCAAATAACATTTTATATTCACAGGCCACCTAAATCTATGTAATCCCTGGTCCTATATTCATCAACGATCGTATTATATTGGTCAATACGTTCCTTGTAATAGTGATACCAACTTTCTGCTGGCGTATTCCGTGTCGGTTGTCGCCAGTATCCTGATGGGGTTGGCATTGGATATTCCCCTTCTAATCTGACGTGAATAAAATGGTTCCTGTGTACATGTACAAGCGCGACTGTTCGATGCGGAATACTTTCTTCGGCTGTTCTGAACATGGGAAAAAATGAAGCACAACCAAGGTCACTTAATAAGAGACAAATGACATTCCACCGGTTTGCTATCAGAAGCCCCGTGAATGGCATTTGTAGCCACTTATGTCGAGGTGCTCCGTCTATATGGTCTTTTGACCAAACTAATGACTCCAGAACTTCTTGATACTGAGGTCCATTTATATTTTTCCATAATTCGTGGAACCGGTTGCACTCATCATGAAGCTGCTCCCGTATGAACGGCCACTGATACTCTTTAAGCGATAAGCCGACCGCTATAGATCGAAACCCACAATTACCATCACCCTGCACATTTTGTATGTGACTGAGGTGTGGATAGAAGCACGGTGGAATGAACTTTTTGAAGTGCGTGAACATATTAAGTTGTCCGACAGGCAGCAAAGGTAAGTCTGGTGGCTCTTCCTTTGATTTTGCGACCTTCTTTTTCGTTTTCGAATTCTTAGCCCCTTTCGCAATCTCGCCGAAGAACATAGGTGTTTCAGTACAATAACTTTGTGACTCGACAAACGAGCTGTGCCTGGTAGGTTCGATATTTGACTCTTGTGTGCCAAACTTATCTTGTGTGCGAAACCCATCTTTTGAATCACTATACTGGTCCTGCGTTGTTAAAAAGCTGTGTCTTGAAGGCTCCGTAAACGAATCATCCTTCCTTTGTTGCTGAGCTTTCAAAGTTGGACGACCCCGTGTGTTTTTTTGCACAACTGGTTGTTTAAGCTTTGTCTTATTGAGTTGTACCAACTCCTTCATGTTTTGAATAAAGTTTTTCCTGAGTTCTCTCGGCTGAGCACTTAAATGTTGTTTGAGAAGCGCAAATTCGCCGTCTAAGTCGAAAGAGTCCACCTTGCTCGGTTCCACTATGGAGTCCAAATTTAACTTTCTCCAAAAAGGGTCTATCACCTCCAACGGGATCATTTGACCTAAGGAACATATCAACAAACAACATAAAACGTCAATAAGATTTTGCGTGATGAAGGGGTATGATTATAAAATGTGGTTGGTCGAATCATGTATTACCATTCGTTATATACGCATCCAACCGACACGCGCACGACAACCCACTGCTTGTATACAAACGACACGCGCATGTACGGTTATATAACTTTAATTTTTCTATTTCATTTACTTCGTCTGATATCACCTCTAGGCAGGCATGTGAAACCTTCTTTAGTAGGAGATTAAATATTGGTTTGTTATGATGACCCAATGTTCGGCTCCTGCTTGTTTCAATGCTGCCTTTGATTTCTGTCACCTGGTTTCTTATGAGCTTATCGATAAGTGGTACCACTTTCTCCAGGGTGTAATTAGAGTCGCCTAGGTACTGCTTCAAAAGGGCATGTTGACCCTCTGCCCTGTTCGTTGTACGTTGACCGAAGTTCAAATGTTGGTCGCTCCAGAACGAAACAAACCGGTCTCTATATGGTTGTAACCAGATTGAATCCAAATAGTTCATAATCTCTGTAATCAAAGTCAAGTGCAGTTAAGACAAGTCAAATAAATACGATTATTAAACAAAAATTATATAAAACTTACCGTCGGTTTTTTTTCGTGGCAAGTTTGATCGTATTCGCTCGTACCAGTAGTTGTAGTCATGATCGGTCGTTGATTGAATTAGCTCGCCCCACTTGAAAAGAAACATCGTCCATTTATCCTCTGTTTTAAAGCTTTTCCTGCAATGTTTGAATATGTTTTGCTGTATGTGCCACCTACACAATGAATGTCTAGCCCTGGGAAACACGGTTACACATGCGTTCATTAGGGCGCGATCTCTATCCGTTACTACTACACGGGGTTCCATAACACTGTCTAATGAGTGTTTCAACCTCTGTTGAACCCATGTGAAGTTTTCCTGTTTCTCGTGGCTTACGAACGCATGAGCAATGCAAAACGACATCAACGTTGATGTAACACCGATAATCTGGACTAGAGGCATTTTGTACCGATTCGTCTTGTAGGTGGCGTCTATAAGCAACACATGCGGGAAAGCGCACCACAACATGTTCGACTCCGGGTGGATGAAGAAAACATCCTCGACCCGTTCGCCGTTTTGAGATGTTCTATGGTAAAAAACAAACCCAACCTTCTTCAACCGGTCAAAAAGTATCTGCATTGGAGTCTCGCCGACTTGTTCCATTCGACCCAATTTGGCTCGAGCGTTGTATATGGTGTTTCTTGTTGAGACATTATGGGGGTTCTGTTCTTTAATGGCAGCAAGAATGTCTCGTGGTTTGATGTTCTGATGCGTCATTTGCTCCACCGTCCTCTCTTCCGATGGAGTCAGCCTCATTAGGGACGGATGACCCTCTGGATACAGAAATGGTTCGTGGTTATGTTTACCTTCCTCAACCCTTAGATCCCAGTAACCTAACCTCTTTCTGTATGTCCCGACCAGTTGGAACTTGCAACCGGTTTTCCTAGTCCCGCTGCGTCTGACCGTCGCTGTTGATTTGTAATTGCCGGCACAATCGCACGTAAGCCAAATTTTTACCGGTTGACAACTATGGGGTTTATCGTAGATGGTGCGTTTGGTGACGAGGGCGTAGCCATTTACGCGTCCGACGTCTCTACACCAGTCTATCAATTCATCCATGCTAGCGAATTTCTAACGGAAACACTTATATGTGTCAATTAATGATTAACTCAAATGATTAACCCAGGTTTAGTTTTAGTATAAACGGGTTGGTGTTTTTTTTTTTTTACACCAAACTTGTGGTGTAAAAAACTACCCCCTCGGCCTTTTTTTAATTTTTTTTTTTTTACGAATGTGTTGTAAAAAAAAAATTTGGTCAACCGCGGCCCGGATGGTGTTGTTCTCGCGGTTCTCATAACTCGGGGTGGTTCTCATTCTAGCGGTCCCATATATATATATATATGTATATATATTTGTGTTTTTTAAGTAAATTTTAACTTTAATATATTAATTTTAGAAAAAAAATAAAAAATTTCGCCTTTAATGGGTCGTGTTCGGGTCAACCCATGAAACATCGGGTCGTGTTCGGGTTCTTATATATGATACGACTTTCGAGTTCGGGTCGGGTTCGGGTTTGTGTAAAATTTTCAGGTTCAGGTTGGGTTGAACCCACCAACCCGCGAACACGACCCGTTGAGCAACCCTAATCTAAGATTTTAATAAAACAACATCAAACGTAAAAACACTAAAATAGTTAACATACAACAAATAAACGTATAATTAAATGTTATACCTCCTTGTTTTGAAACTCAGTACGTTCCTCTTCAGCATTTGGACCCTCGGGCGGTCCACAACTTATGGGAGAAGAATGAGAACTATCAGTCGGCGGTCGAACACTAACAGGAGGGGCTTCAAAATTAACCGGGTGTTGCGATGGATAATAACCAGCATAATTAGGCTGAATGTCATCCAAACCCCAAGTATCCTGACCTGAACCAGACGCAAAAATGGGATCGAACGGAGCATTCAGATCAAACATGCCCGCTTTGTTATCTTCATTCCCCTGATTCGCCTCGTTACCAAACACATTAAAAATGTCACCCCAACCCGACATTATAACGTAAATAATTTGAATACAGAGAAAAATAGAAGAAACGAATAAAAGTTGAATGAAAATGAATGAAATTAGTGTCGTTTATATAGAGAATTTTACGGAATATTACATCGTTTCAAATGATTAACACGCGAATCGAGGAATCTAACGTCTAATCACATAACTCGCACGAGATTCGAGGAATATAACATCGAATCGGAGAATCTTACGTCTAATCACACGTGAATCGAGTAATAATACGTCGCGTCAAATAGTAATAAAATAATAAAAAAACGAAAATCATTGTATACGGGTCGTATACATATATACGAGCCGTATATCATCGTCGCATAATATATATACGACCACAGTATCAACCATGTGAGAATAAGATGATACCATGTGGATTTAATAGGACCCAAAATTAAACCTACTTTCATCTTTGAGCTGAACCATTGCAAAGCCTAGACTTGAGTTGTAGCATATAAATAATAACTGTTAGAAAGTGGCCCAAGACGTATGCCTCGTGGAACGCTTTCTCACGGTCAAATCATTGACTAAAGTAGTAAAACACATTTCATAAGTTACATAAATAGTGAATTGCAAATTTTATCGTTTATCTTTAAACCTTATTTTAAACGGTGTTCTTTGTTTTTAAAATTGATTAGTCTTGTACTTAATGTTTCAAAATACTGCATGTTATGTCATTTAGCCCTAACTCAGTTAGATATTTTTGTTAAATCTGATCATGTGACATGCACATGAATATGTTAATAACTTAATTAACTAACCATTTTATTAAAAATAAAGTTTAAAACCATTTTACCTTCTACTTCATCTCTCTCCCTCCCTCCCTCCCTCCCTCCCTTTGTACTTCCACCACACCACCACCACCACAACCTCTTTGCACCACCACAACCTTATTACACCACCACCACTACCACCTGTTTTCAACATAACCACCACAACCTCCTTGCACCACCACCACCTGTTTCCAACATAACCACCACAACATCCTTCATCCAGCATCGCCACCACCACCACAACCTTCTTCCACCATTGCCAACTGACAACTGTCACTCGGTCAATCGACGCCGCTACCCCACCAATTTCCGGCCACCGCCACTGATGAAGATGAACATAATTTTCTCCAATGCAAGTGCTCCCACCACTAAACCCCCATTAACACCACCACTTTTAACCTAGTTTCTCCCTTTTTTACCCTTGTGTCGGATTTAAATATATGAACATAAGGTTTGGTCGAACAAACACATTTAACCGGAAAACAAGACAAGGTCGTCAGAACTTACCAACACTGATTGTGTCACCGGAAAATCAATTGGATTGCCAGAACTCCAACCTCTCTCTATCTAAACCACCGGCAAAGAAAACCCCTACCGCTGTTTTTTTTCCGGCAACAAGGGTTAACAAAACCCCAACCTCTGTGTATTCACCATCAATTGATCTTCGTCGGCAGACGCAGATCAAACCCCAACCTCTCTGTTTTTTCTTATACAACGAGGGTTAACAAAATTAGATACGTTGAGGATGCGGTGAGGTCTGAATTTGGTAAGGGTGTGGTCAGAGTTGTGTTTTCAGATTGGGTGGCCGGTGATTAGTTGAGAGAGAGAGAGAGGAGATGGTAGAGAGAAAGAGACAGTCTGTGAGAATGAAAGGGATTTTTATTTTATTTATATATTTTTAGTTTTTATACACAACAATCTATAGATATAACTTATTAACATATTTAGTCCCTACAAGGCAAAATGACAAAATTGCCCTCATGTGCATGTCACATGATCAGATTTAACAAAAATATATAACTGGGTTAGGGCTAAAGGACATAACGTGCAGTATTTTGAAACATTAAGTACAAAACTCATCAATTTTAAAGACAAAAAGACACCGCTTGAAATAAGGTATAAAGATAAAGGATAAAATTTGCAATTCACTCTTACATAAATACATGTGTATAGCATGAAAAGAAATTTATATTGACTATAGAATGTAAAAAAGTTATTAGAAAAGAGACATGGGAAAGGCTTCTTCATATGTATCCACTTCCTAGTTCCTATGCCCATCATGCTGACCTTTCCTAGGCCCATCCCTAGTCATACAAAAACCCATTAAAGGGTTGTATCATTATGTCTTCGACTCTAGCATTGTATAGTTCTCAAACTCATACAATTCATAGTCATTGACTAAGAGTATCCCTACAAAAAAAAACAATGTTTGTCTTGAGTATTACACTATTACTAGAGTACCGTAAGCGGTGCGGATGGATCCTATTGCGTATTAAATTTGACCTGAAGTATTTCAAATATTGGTTGGGATGACTTTTGTTTTAGAAGACATGTGTGCCTATGTATATGTGTCATATGAAAAAAAGGTTTGTATGAAGGTATAAGTATCGGTTCGGTGGTCAGAATAAAGAATAAAAAAAAACAATTATATCTGTCCGTTCGATTTTGAACAAAAGTTTTATCGAATGTAAAGAAAATAAGCACATCTCAACAATATGTTTGAAATTTTATAAAACATTACATTAATTAGAATAACGAAAAAAAAAAAGGAAACGACGTTAAAGAATATAAAAAAACTAAATGTGAGGTAGCTTTGATAATACGTACATTTGTGTTTTGATTACTTATACATTAATACTCACAGCTCTGTTTCGGGAAAAACCGAAAAAATATATTGAAACGTAGATAAAAATAGATACGTCGCAACGTAATACTTGTAATACTTGGAATTTTAAAAAATTTGTATATTAAAAGTTATTACAGAAAAAAAAATGCTTAAAACTAATTCAATAATAAAAGCATAAATTAAACATAAAAAATTATGGATGGAAGAAGACACACAATTTTAGTGACCTGAGTCCAAAAGCAAAAAAGTTTAATGACCTGAGTCCCCATAAGTATTTTCTTTAACCATTTGAGTCCAAATTTCAAACACAGTTAGGATTTATTTGTTAAATTTTGTTAAATGACCAAATTACCCCTATAAAACACAGGGACTCAAACAGAAAAAGAACATATAATTATCAACAATTTCTTACCAAATGTATTTTCAAGGAAATTCGTTAATCTGACCATGGTATTGCATATATACATGTGAACTGTACTTCTTCCCTCCCACTATGTAATATAATTCTTCCATCCCAAATGATGATAATGCATACATACATGTAGAGGACCGATTTAGTATAGAACTGCGAATGAGACATAATTACAACCCAAAACTCTGAAATCATGCCAATCAAGCAGCACAATCAGACATTATTACAACCCAAATTCCTCAACAATAACAAAAGATATTATTCCAACCTAAATTCCTCAACAATAACAGAAAATATTTTATTACAACCTAGAGATAAAGCTAACAATTTATAGAAATTTACCTCAAAAATAACAGAAAAAACAACTAAATTTCTGGCAGTTCTTCTCCACCTCAAAGATCTCCTTTTCAACCTAGAATGCAGAGCTTGAAATCGAGCAAACAGGTCATCTACATCTACATCTTCATGAGCGGCGGCGATTTTAGGTTTAGGTTTGGATCTGAGAGCTTGAAATCGACGATCGAGATCTGGATCTATTGCGTTGGAGGATTCAGAGACGAAATCGAATTCAGGGACGGTTAGCTTGAGAAGAAGGTCGGTGCTTGTTCCTGTTCTTTCTCGTCCGGAGCTCGTGGTGATGTGGCGGTGTTGATGGAGGTGGTTGTGCGGTAGTGATGGTGGTGGAGGTGGTGCGGTGGTGATGGTGATGGTGATGGTTGTGGTGCGGTGGTGATCGTTGTGGCGGTGGTGGTGGTAGCTTTTGTTGAGAGAGAAAGTTAGGGAGAGAGTGTGATTGTTGTGAATCTGTGCATTGTATGTTTATATATATAATAATATTTTTAATAATAATAAATGGGTTTTAAGTATAGGGGTAATTTGGTAATTTAATAAAAGTTAACAGAATAACTCTAACAGTGTTAGAAATTTGGACTCAAATGGTTAAAGAAAATGCTTATGGGGACTCAGGTCGTTAAACTTTTTGCTTTTGGACTCAAGTGGTTAAAACCACCAAAACACAGGGACTCAAAAAGTAATTTACCCAAAATTTAATTTAATTGTTGCTGTTGTACCATGCATTTAACTTGTTGTAATTCACTATACATCGAATTCGTAATTGTTATTACAAATATAATTCTCCTGTATATTAAAAACCAAAGTCAATGAACAGTAACTACTCAATAATGTTATTGTATATATACTGTTTTATTGCATAATTGTATACATTTGGGCATTTGGTTAAGCGGTTGGTATACCCTTTCTCAATTCAAAAGACGCCAGTTCGATCCCTATTTTTCACTTCTCTTTTTGAGAATATCTCTCAGCCCCAATTTCATCCTAGAAACCCTAACACCAAGTCACCAACCCACAATCACCGCTCCACCAACCATCTCCGGCACCACCATATTTGACCACCTATCCACACTCCTTTCACCCTTTCCTCACAACACTTTCGCCAAAAACCCCACTCCACAATTTTTCCCCTTTTACAACCTTCAGAGGAGAGAGAACGAGAAGAGAGATTGGGAAAAGGGAGAGAAGAGGGTGCGGTGGTAGCCGGAGGGTCACCACTGTGACACACTGACACCAACACCAACACCACCACCGTCGCAGTGGTGTTTCTGTTTTTGGGGGTTTTTTGCCCAATAAAATAGAGAACGGGAATGGAGCATAAGAGAAAATGGAGAGGAGAAGAGGGTGCGGCTGTGGCTGGAGGATCACACACAAGTAGTAGCAGTTGAGGATCACACACAAGTGGTGGTCGGCATGGTCTGTAGCTTTAATCAAGCTTGCAGGATTTGATGGGTCAAGAACAGGTCTTTTTTCCCTTTAATGATGTTGAAATGTTGGGTTGTTTTCAGCATTTATTCTTAATTATCTCTATGAGTAGTTGCAGAAATTGTTTAGTACGTTGGGAGTGTGACGCTGGTTTTTAGTTGATATATGAGTTTTGTGAAATTGTTTTCATAATTGTGTTCAAATACTCTTCTTCTTTTATAACTTTCTAACTAACACTCAAGCTATGAACCAAATGATTTTGATATGTTTGGTCACTGAATCATTGCTTGATAACACATATTTTTCTGTAGTGACATGTGTCTAATTGTGCTTGATTATATAACATATAATTTGTATGTTTTTAGGCAAATAATAAGAGTCGTTATATCCATCTTTCATCACCTTATCTATGTTATCATAATGTGGCATTTTCAATTTGGAAATAAAAAAAATGTTTGGCTTGTGATGCATTGCTGAGCCATTGTTCTATACCTTAAAAACCAAATTTTTTGGTGTTTTACTTTGATGATTGGGTGTAGCCTCGATTCGATTGCTGCGATATTGGGTATCTTGGAAGTAAAAAATGTGAAAGTTTGACTTGCTAAACACTTTATGTGGCAGGATGATTCTTGGCACATATGGCCATATGATTGTTGAAAAACTAGCTACACATAACATGGATGACGGTGTTCCATTGTCGCGACCGGTTCATGCAATTCAACTCAATTATTTTGCTTTAGGATGTGTTTAACAGTTTGGCATGAGAGTCATAGATAGTGGTTGGTTTGGAGGTACGTGTTTTAAGGTTACTCATGTATATATTAACCCGAAATATTAAGGTTTCCATAGTAAACAAGTTTAAATATTGTTCCATTTAGATCAGTTAGAGTTCATTTTTTTTCACTAACAAGCTCTAAATAAAATATAATGTCTAGCTTTGTCAGAAGTTATAATATAAGTGCGACTTGGTTACTTTTTTACTTTTTGGTGTAACACTAATACAAACTTCTTGTGGATTTTATCACCAAATTATTCTTCTCTTGCTCATTCTGTATGCTTATTTAAAATCTTTTAAAGTTACGAAATCAGATTTTCATTATCCTAGGATTTTAACAAACCAATTGTTAGTGCATACATCTGTCGACTTCGTCTTGTATCGAGTCTTGTACTAGATATGTTAGATCAGGGCACGTTGTACGAGAAAATAGGTGTTTTTAGGTTGTTTTAAGTGGTAGTTCGCTTGAAAGAAGGCATTTCGCTTGAAATGACATTTGTCAATTTCAAGCGAAACCAACATATGGTAGTTCGCTTGAACTGACTTTTGTCACTCTCAAGTGAAACCCTGATGCTTATAAATAGACTTCAAGCGATCACATTTGTAACTTTTGTAATTTTGGATACCGAAGTGCTGCCGGTTTATCCAGTGATTGTACAAGCTGTAATATCAATCAGAAACGTGTTTAAAGGGAATTGCTAGCTGTTTTGAAGTCAGTTTCTTTGTTTCCGCCACTGAAACTGATAAAAACTCTTCTGAACGACTCGTTCGGGTCAATACACGATCCTACAAGTGGTATCAGAGCTCAGGAGGAGGAGTTCTTACTGATTCAGCTCGAAATTTCTGTTTTCTACACCTTCTTTTCAAAATCGACAAGTTTTCACGGTTAAATCGGCCAATTTTCACATATATTGTGTAAAACTGTGTTTCAACAAACCCTTGATAGTTTCAGCTTAAAATTCGGTTTAAAAGTGCTAAAAATGGATTGATAATGTGGTTTCGCTTGAACAATCATTCGTAATTCGCTTGAAATCTGAGGGTCCGCTTGAAAAATGTGTTGATCTCGCTTGAAAAGTATTCCGAGTTCGCTTGAAAGTGAATTGTTTGATAGTTCGCTTGAAAGTGAAACCTGGTATTTCGCTTCAGTAGGTTTTCGCTTGAAAGTTGTTGGGTTTTCGCTTTAAATAGTTCACTTGGGTATTTCGCTTGAAAGTTGCAAATCAGTGATTTCGCTTGAAGACTCTATTTCGCTTGAAATTTGCTGTTTTTGAAAAACGTGTTACCGAATCATGGAAGAAGAGTTTTACAACGCGTTCGCCACATCCCCAAGTACTCCAGGTGTAATTGCCCAAAACATGAATGCAGAAAACAAAACTGGAACTTTGCAAAAACCCCCGAAACTCATGGGAATTGAAGAGTACCATGGTTGGAAAAATCGCTTTGAGAATTGGGTTCAGGCAAATCATCTAAGAGCTTGGGAAAGTATTGAAACCAAGTATATTAGACCACAGTCTGCATTGAAAGTTGACAAAATCATCTCGGAATTTTCAGACCAAGAAAGAGATAGTTATAAAGGAGAGAAAATGATGATAAGTCTCTTACAACAAGCAGTTAAAGAGGATATATTTGTTTTGCTTCAGCATGATGGTAGTGCATATTCAATCTGGGAAGCACTTAAAAAGAAATTCGAAGGAAGTACAGAAATGCTCAGAAGTAAAGCATCTCTGATGAAGAAGGAGTTTGAGTTGTTTACGAGTATGCCCGGTGAAACTACAAAGACTCTCATTGAGAGATATTGTCATCTTATGCGTACTATGTCTCAGTTGAAGATTACTAAAACTCCAGCAGAATGGGTGGAAAAGCTAGCTGACGCTTTACCACAGAAAGAATGGGGTACTTATCTCATGATCTTAAAGAATTCTGGAGAGTTTAGCAGATTGTCAATCGGACAGTTTATTGAAAAACTTGAGGCACAGGATCTAGAACAACAGAAGATTGCAAGAATGAACAGCTCAAATCATCAACAAGATATCAAACTGTACTACAAAGGAAATGTTCAAACTGTTGAAACTAGTCCAAAGATACAAACCGCGTTTAGTGCAGGAAATTCTTCTGGATCAGTCAGTCAAAGTTCAGTCAACACTAGTGGATTTTCAAGTGTTAATCCTCCAAGTGGTCAAAATGAAAATGTTAGTAATGGACATTTGATTCAGTGTAATGTGGCTTTGCATCTTCAAAATGGACAAAAAATTTCAGAAGAAGTTGTGAAAAGTCATATGGCATTGTTGGTTACTGCGTTGGAATCTTACGAAGGATTGATTGCTGGAAGAATTGGCAATCCGATGCTAACAAAGGAAGATTATGACCAGATTGATGCAGAGGAATTGGAACTTATGGATATTAAATGGCCTTTAGCAAGTGTTCTAAGAAGGGCTGAAAAGTTTAAAATGATTACAGGAAGAAATGATTTATTGGATTCTCATCTTTCAGCTTTAGGTTTTGATAAATCTAAAGTTACTTGTTTTAAATGCAGGGAAAAAGGTCATTTCAAAAGAGAGTGCAAAAATCAGGAGTCTAGTGGAGCAAAGAATCCTTTTAGAAAAGATGATTACTATCGAAAAGCCATATATCAACAGGTTGCTAATCAACCGCATCAACAAAAGGATTCACAAACTGCTCATGGGAAGATGATTGAAGATGCAAACAGGAAAGCTTATTTTGGTATCATTGATCAAGACGATGAGAAAATGGCACCAGGATTTAGCTGGGATAAGTTTGTGGATGAAAATGGGAAGTTTAAAGCTTTCATTGCTCAAATTGTTCAAAAGCCAGATCTGATGAAAGAATGGATAGCAGTGTTATCTGATGATGAGAAAAGTGAAGATGAAGAATCTATTTCTTCTGAAAATAGTTCAACAGATAATAGTGATGATGAAGAAGTTGAACAAATAAATATTGGAAAAACTCATTTATCTTCTGACAGTTTTGAATTTTATTTTGCAGAAAAGTTGAAGAAACTCAAAGAGAGAAAAGCTGCAAAAGAAACAAAAGAAATTAAGATTGTTGAGGTAGAAAAGTTAGTTGAAGTAGAGAAGATTGTGGAGATTGAAAAGATTGTTGAAATCACAAAACCTTGTCTTTCATGTTTGGTATCTTGCAAACAATGTGAAGAAAAAGATGAGAGGTTTAACGAATCAGAAAAGTTGAAAGAAAAGTTGCTGTTTGATGTCAAGAATTTCAAAGAATCATATGATGTATTAAATAGAACGGTGACTAGTTTGCAGAAAACAAATTCTGAAAAAGAAGATGCTTTGAAGATGTTGAATGCAACAATGATGTCGAAGCAGAAAGAAATAAACTTTTACATTGAAGAATGTGCGAAATGGAAGAAAGAGTTGGATAGTGAAGCAGCCGAGAATGAAAGAATTAGATGATTGCTGCGAAGTTATACAAGTTGTGATTATATAATTGATAGAATTTATCCTACTGTTGCAGGTTTTGAGGCGTTTAAAGACGAAGACAAGAAGTCAAAGAAGAAAAAGGATACTGGTAAGAAACAGAGTGTCTGTTATAATAAGTGTCCGCCTCCAATTTGGGAAGGGTATTCGCCTAGAAAACCGAATGAGGAACAAGTCCAAAAGGCAGTTAATCTAAAGTTAGAGTCCGAGTTAACCGATGTATTACCAGACAACATTGACATCACGTTCACAGCGTCCGACACAGATCATGAGTCTGAATTAATAAAAAGAATGGTCGATCAGGTGTTGGATAGGGATGAGGAGTCAGAGTTAAAATCCAAGTCCGAAAGTTCGTGTCAGTCTGTCGGAAGTTCGAGTTTGTCCGAAAAAAGTTCAAAATCATCGGGAAAACGGGTTTATAGTAAAGAATTTTTGTTGTCAAAATCTAATTTGTATGATGAAACATTTGAAGTTGTATATACTTTGAATGATTCTGACAAATTATATTTTGATAAAGAGTTTCCAATAAGAAGTGTTCGTTTTGACATGATCAAAAAGGTTTTCAAAATGACAGAAATTAATATTTCTGAAATAAAAGATTTAAATTTTACTGGAAAACCTAAGAAATACATTTCAAGAGTTCAACGACGTTTAAACAAGAAAAATAGTTACAATTCTGGTTCTGGTTTTCAAAAGAAACCAAACCAAAATGGTAACTACAAAAAGAAAGGTCTTGGTTTTATTCCACCAGAAAATTATAAAAATGAAAAATTTTCTATAACATATACAAAATTTGTTTCAGGACCGTCTGCTGAAGAGGAGAAGAAGAACTCATTTTGGAGACAAACAAATCAAGAATTTTTTGCTGAAAAGAAGATTGAAGCTCATCAAAGGAGAGAGACTAGAACCTGTTTTAGATGCAATGAAGTTGGTCACATTGCATGGAACTGTCCCAGAGCAACTAAGACAAAACAGGGAGTCTCAGAAAAACTAAAAGAAGTAGTTGTTGATAAAACCGAACCACCAACTGAGAAATTTAAAGTGTTTAAAAATTCTACATATGAAGTTGGTGAATGTTCAAAAAGGTTTTACAGGAGAAGTGTGAAGGTTGACAACCAAAAATGGGTTAAGAAATCTGAGGAGAAAACTGGTGATGAATCTGATTCCACAAAATCAGAGAAGCCACAATTTGATGAGAGTGTTGAAAACTCAGTTCCTTCAATGGATGATGAGAACTTTCTACCATTGAGAACTAAGAATTTTAAACAAAAGATTGGGAAGGTTGAAATCTCAAATCAGTTTTATTCTAAGAAGGATAATTTTGATGTTGAGAAAGCGTTTAATGGAAATGTGAAGAAAATTTTCGGAAACATGGTCGATGGGAAGGTTAAAGGGGTTAAAGACTTTTACGCTACAAAGAAAGCAACTTATATTCCAACTGAATCTGAATTGAAAACACCCAAGCCTGGTCAGACTTGGGTAGACATTTTATTTGCTTGAAAAACCTGACTTGCCGGAGATCCCAAGTTTGTAATCGTGGATCAGGAATCGGCATCATTCTTGTTAAACTTGTTTTTGTGAAAGATTTTAAAATTGTCTAAATTTTTACAGGTTGTGAACAATGTCGGAGCTTCCAGGTTAGTAAGTGTGAAGCAGGAATCGGCATCTTGATTGGTAAAATGGTTTGTGTAGATGTTTTATTCCTACAAGTGGTTATATGTTTTGGATATTTTTACAAGTGGTAAGAGGTTGGATTTTATAAGTGATTCGTCAAGGTCATTAGTTTGAACTTGATGTAATCCTGATACATATGATTGAATGAACAATATGATGAACCAATCCCTACAAGTGGTTTTTTTATCAAACCTACAAGTGGTAAAAACAAACTTATTTTCCGGAAAAATCATTTTGATTAAAATAAACTTAAGTGTTTTGAAATCATAATGAGAAAATAGTTTGTTGAAAGGGGGAGTTCTGATTGTTTATGCCAAGTGGATGGCGAATTGAGGTGATTTGATATCAGTTGTCAACTTTCTGTATAGTTTGTTTTCAAATTTTTCTTTAAATGTGTTTGCATTTTAGGGGGAGTAAGAAAATTTCAGAAAATACAAAAACATTAGAAAATTTGAAAAATACAAAAACATGATAAAATCAAAAATGAGTTTTGTTGCGAAATAGAGGAAATGATAGTACATCAGTGGACTATCACAACATGCTAAAGAAATGTAAAGTTAAAATGTGATAAACAATCTCACTGCGGATATGCCAGTAGGTTTTTGCACATTTAGTAGATTGTGACGAGATATAAACCTAAAATCAAACTTACTTATATTGTGGGGAACAACTTCTTGGATATATGGGTAACCCCCGAAATCCTGTTTGAAAGGTCCCTCTTTCTGAGATACTAGGTCTTTATGCTCAGTGATATATGGGGTATTATCTCGGGACTTCTGATTTTGCGGAAGCAATGGCCTAGTCCCCGGAGAATACTTTCCGCTTGCTTGAAACATAGCGCTGCCCTCAGCAAATTGATGAAACAATAAAATTGATAGTCATTGCTGTTGTAAAAAAGATCCTCTAAAGGGGACACACCAAAAGTCGAAGCCGTCATCTCTCTGTGTATACGGAAGTATCGACCTGAGCTCTCACGGCCCTCGCAATTTAACCCCTTTACATATATCATTTGTGGCATACTCACCTGTAAGACTGAATATTGGGATCTGGATACGGGAGTATATTCAAATAGTTGGACACACGAATAAGTTTAAGTGCTTAAGACATTAATATCGTATCTCGAAACAGTTGAACTTTGTGTGAAAATTTAAGTGGACCAGTATACTGACAATCTAAGTGAATTGTTTAGAACTTAAAATGAAATCAAGCTTAACGGTGTTGGTGATTTGTCTCAATAACTGATATGATCCTCTTGCACAAACTCACCAAAAATATTGTGTGTAAATATTTCTTTACTGCATTTCGTAATATCTCAAAATCCAAAAAGATTTTCAGTATGTTTTAGCATAAAATTTTGAAAAAATCAAAAAGGTTTTCGACAACTGGTGTTGGAGAGCTGATTTTCAAAATTCCAAGTGCTAGACATGATGACCATGTCGTGAGGGGGAGTCTAAGTTTTTAACCAAATGTGTTTTAATCTAATTTTCAAATGGTTCATCAGGATTTTTATTGATAAAATCTTCTGTTTGTTTTGAGGTAGAGTTTGAGTTGATATATACATGTTAATGTTTAAAATTGTAAAATTTACTTTGAGGTAGAGATGGTGCAGGTTTGAGAAAAGGCTGGATGTGAGCTAGGTTGATTGATCCTGAGAAGCTTATGTTTGAAAAGCCAGGTACCGATATTTGAAGACTCTGAAGACAAAGCATGAACCAGGCAATGATCTTGAACCTGTGAAAGCCAGACTATGATCTTGAAGCAAATGATGCTGAAGAACTGAAGGAATGCCAGCACATTGTTAAGGGAAGTCTGTTGATGCTGATTGAAGGAGTGAAGCCCAGAGACTGATAAAGACTGAAGTTGCGAAGACTCGACACTTTAAGACTCGTCAACATCTGAGGGGGAGTCTGTTAGTGCATACATCTGTCGACTTCGTCTTGTATCGAGTCTTGTACTAGATATGTTAGATCAGGGCACGTTGTACGGGAAAATAGGTGTTTTTAGGTTGTTTTAAGTGGTAGTTCGCTTGAAAGAAGGCATTTCGCTTGAAATGACATTTGTCAATTTCAAGCGAAACCAACATATGGTAGTTCGCTTGAACTGACTTTTGTCACTCTCAAGCGAAACCCTGATGCTTATAAATAGCCTTCAAGCGATCACATTTGTAACTTTTGTAATTTTGGATACCGAAGTGCTGTCGGTTTATCCAGTGATTGTACAAGCTGTAATATCAATCAGAAACGTGTTTAAAGGGAATTGCTAGCTGTTTTGAAGTCAGTTTCTTTGTTTCCGCCACTGAAACTGATAAAAACTCTTCTGAACAACTCGTTTGGGTCAATACACGATCCTACACCAATGTTGGATATGTAATAGTAAACTAACAATCCCCTTGAGTTATCTGAGGCTTTCAACAAACTATCTATTCAAATTGACCCATAGAATTAAACAGTTGGATATAAGTAAATAGGTCGAAATAATTTTGCTTTATTGGGCAGGTACAATGTGTTGGACATACTTGAATTAACCCAGACCACTTTTTTCCCTTCTAAAAACTGTGTGCAAGCATAGGTTGAAAAAGTCTATTATTGACTAATAGTATCTTCTCTCAAATAAAATGATTAAGGTGGCTTTTATGATGCAAGATAGGTAGTAACCGGGTTGGGTGACGAGTTAGGACCGTAAAATTTTGGAGTGGGTCAAAACAGGTTGGATCAATTCAATGTTCTTTTGTTAATATGTTTTTACCGGAACTGTTATCAAGTTCACAATCCATTTTATTAGTAAAATAATTTTTGTGGTTTGAATAACTAGGCATGCTAATTTTGTTACTTTTAACATGTACGCTCTGTTAGCGGTAGTAGATGGCGTTTATTTTTGCTTACGAACGGATTTTATCAACATCAGTTGAAGAATGATATCGAAGAGGAAAAACCAATGGCTGCATTGATGATTCAGTAAGAAATGTGAACCCTACAACCCATAATCTGCATAATTATTGAGAGTGTAACTTAAAATTAAATAAGTTGTCGATGTTTTTGAGATTGAAATTTAAAAGAATTTTCTTTTCTTAGTCTGCATGCAGTTCCTTTCTGTGAAGTTTCAGCCATCGTTGCAGCTGGTTTAAGCTTCTGTAGGTCGTCGACTTTTCAGGTGATTGTTATTCGTTTGGTTGTTGCGTTCATATTTGGGTTTCACGATGGTAAAAGTTGTAGTGTTACAGTAAAGACTCACATTTTAGTCGATTGCGGTTACATCTTTACTTTTATCATTTGCTCTACCTATGTAATGCTTTAAAACAACAATTAAGGGCCCCTTTTTTGAATCCGATCTACTTAAAAGACACCCTCACGAACCAGCCCTGCCACATCTCTACCTTCTCCAGCCACCAAAACCCCTGAAAACACGCTACCGCCGCTGTCGTGCGTTTTCTATGCTAATACCTTAGCGCGTCATCACATAAAATAAGAAAATAGATATGATGAAATTGACACTTGTATGTAATGTTTCAAAACTGGAATTTTGTTTGAAATATTAACCTAAACTTGCTTGTTCTGTGTTGTAAAACAATGGCAGATGAAGCGTGCACAACTGCGTGTAATTGAGACAGAATTGGTGGAGGTGAAGAGGTTAAGCCGCTTGCACATTTGCCTACACCTGTTTACAAGGAAATTGTATGTTTTTTAATGTTTCCTTTCACTGTTTATGTTTGGTTAATTTTTGGATAGATTTTGCTGATGTGAAGTTTCAATGGTGTATTGGCTTTTGTGAAGGTTTTGATGAAAAGACAGGTCTTCATCCTGTTGGTTGTGGTGTTGACAGTTGTGAATAGGCAGGCATTTTATGTTTGAGGTGAAAAGCACAGACAATGTGTACGTCGATTTATTGGGTATTTGAAGCGTTGTCTGGCGATGATGTTGGCTTGCTACTTGGTGTGCCAATTTCATTTGCAGCTGTAGCGGCACAGTATGTTGGTGGTACATGCGAAGATGAAGTGTGATTCTGGGCCTTTTTCAGTTTATAATGACAATGATTATGATTATGATTTTAAATTTGAGTAGAATGGGTTTGTATGTTTTTAATGTACAGGTTTTTGGATTACGTTTAAAAGTTGGATTTCATGGCGGTAGTTGCCTTCAGCTGATTAACCCCGCCGCGGAGCGCGGGCCGAAAAAAACCTAGTTTAAATAGAAACTCATGTGTTACACGGGTTGAATGAACATAATATTATATTCTAAGCATCGGGTTGAACAGGGCCGACCATGATAATTTCGGTACCCTGTTCGAGCTCGAAAAAACATGCCCTCAGGCCTTAACAAAATAAATAATTTAAACTAGTTTTTCATACAACCGTGAACCGTTGACAAAAATATAGCATTCGATAAACAATGCAATTAACAAAATACAAAATATACTATTCGAATGAGTGTCATGCCGTAAAAAGTAATAAGCTAATAGCTAACCAATGATTCGTGAAGTCCTCCTTGCATTCTTGATAGCAAATTGGTTAATCAACTATTCGCAGTTTAAGTCATACCTGAATTCGACAAAAAAAATAAAAATAAATTACGGGCCTGAATTTGACGATCGTTTTTGTATAAATTACCAACAATTTAGTCTTCAACAATCATTTGGGTATTGCGCTCACTAACCTAATCTCAATAGGCTAACTAATCTAAACCATATGATTTTTTTTGTAAGTGGACCTATGTGATGTTAGTATTTGTTTGGCTATACCCTATTAATTTTTTTACATATATAATATTGGATATTTTTTTTTTAAAGTTACGTGCCCTACGAAATCACGGGCCCTGGCCGGTTGTCCTCCCCGCCCACCTCTAGGGCCGGCCCTGGGGTTGAATATATTCTAAGTATAAAAAGTTATATATATTTAAAAAACATGTGTATTGTACGGGTTAAATAAACTTGTGTAATACATGGCTTGAACAAATATAATATAATCAGTTAATACAATTTGTATTAGATTATGGGGTATGGTCTCCCTTTCCTCTCCTCCACATTACCTCCACCTCATCACCTTCTTTTTCCTTTTCCCCTATCAAGAAGAAATGGTTTCACTATCCATCTCCATCCAATAATATTAAGACTGGGAGGGGTTAATCAGGAAGGACGGGAAGATTTCCCTCTTGCACCGAAGGTGGGGTGGGACAGTGTTACCCATCGGGGTCCCCCTCCACTTCTGCACCCCGCTACCTTTTCCAAACCCATCGGGGTGGGACGGGAAGATTTCCCTCTTGCACCGAAGGTGGGGTGGGACGTGTATAATACTATAATATAAAGGGTAATGAATGCCCCATATATTATTTTAATCTTTAAAACCTTTATATGCCATAAGAATTTTATCTTTCATCTCTTGCAGTTTTGTTTTTTATTTATATTTTATCATGTCTTTGTTTTATCATATTGTTATTATTATTAGAGTTAATTGCCAAAATCGTCCATAAGGTTTGTACAGCTTTGTCATTTTTGTCCAAAATGACACTTTTGTACCAAATTGCCCCCAACGTTTGTAATTTTTTTTTTTTGCCATTTTCATCCAAACCACTAACTTAGTTTATTTTTTGAGTAAACTGCCATTTTGGTCCCTGTGGTTTAGGCACTTTTGCCATTTTAGTCAAAATCTCAAACTTTTTAAATTTGGGTCCTTGTGGTTTCACTTTTATTGCCATTTTAGTCCAAAATTAAGAGTAAACTGCCATTTTGGTCCCTGTGGTTTCATTTTTATTGCCATTTTAGTTTAAATCTCAAACTTTTTGGAACAGTCAAAAAAAGGGGGATTTTGAAATTTGGACTAAAATGGCAATAAAGATGAAACCACAGGGACCCAGATTTAAAAAGTTTGAGATTTGGACTAAAATGGCAAAAATGCACAAACCACAGGGACCAAAATGGCAGTTTACTCTTATTTTTTTTAAGTTAAGGATATTTGGATGAAACTGGCAAATATAAAACCACTGGGACGATTTTGGCAATTTACTCAAACTCTTTTAAATTTCTTTTATTTAATTAATTTTGTTACATATATAATAAAAAAGATTATACATGCAATTTTTATATGAAAAAAATAATAGCTTTGTCACATAATTTTTATAAATTTTCATCCAACCACTAACTAAGTTAATTTTTCTATTAAGGCGAAAGATGTTTATAAACTAAGACAGAAATTAATTTCTAATTTTTTATATATATATATCAGTTTTATAACAATAAAATCTACTTAAACCTCTAAATTTTATAAAACTAAAATGCTGGTGACCTTATTGAAAAAAGGTCAAATAAAAAAGTCTTATCATATGTACCAAGTTTGTAATTCATTTTCTACTCTTTTAAATTCGCTCACAAGGAAAAACAGAAGCCAGTGCCCCCCTATCAAACAATGTATCGTTACCAAACCTTAAAATTACCCACCAAATTGTAATTATAATGCTATGAACCAAAAGTTTCTTTGCTCAAGCCACTCAGAATAAGTATTAGTTAGTTACCCTCATAATCTTAATTAAATAAATATTTTATTTCTACCAACATATTTCCTAGGTGCTCAACACATTTAAAAAATATGTAACGTTTTACAATTTTTTTCTATCTCTACAACTAATAAATATTAAAAGTTGTAATCGATTGTTATGTGCTCCACACCAATGACGTTTTCTCTTTATAAAACTGATTTATATAAAGAAGCTGTAAATTAACTTCTGTCTTAATTTATAAAATTTAAAACATCCTTCACCTTAACAGAAAAAATAAACTGAGTTAGTGATTTGGATGAAAATTTATAAAAATTATGTGACAAGACTATTATTTTTTTTTCTAAAAACTCCATGTATATTTTTTTATTATATATGTAACAAAAATAATTAAATAAAAGAAATTTAAAAGGGTTTGAGTAAATTTCCAAAATCGTCCCTTTGGTTTTATATTTGCCAGTTTCATCCAAATATCCTCAACAGAACAGAAAAAATAAACTAAGTTAGTGGTTTGGATGAAAATGACAAAAAGTTATAAAGCTTAGGGGCAATTTGGTACAAAAGTGTCATTTTGGACAAAAATGACAAACGTGCCCAAACCTCAGGGACGATTTTGGCAATTAACTTTTATTATTATTATTATTATTATTATTATTATTATACACATGAATACTAAACGCTCATGAATAGTATTTGGTAAATTTTGAGCATTTGTTTTTATATTTTAATAATACTTTATTTATTATTCAATTTAGTAATAAATAGGAAGTGATAAATTTCGGTCGGTTTCAGTTCAATTTAGTACATAACGGCATAGTATCCGTTTTTAATTAAATTTATACCGTAATGTTGAAAAAAATAAACATAAAACAGAAACAAACCAAATTGATAGCAACGGAACAACATCGGCACCGATATTGATATTTGTTTTTATTATTTTTTATTGATGTAAGGTTTTCCCTTTCGGTTACTATAGTGAGTGCCCAATACAGTAAGAAATGAAACGATACAGAGTTAGAAATAACTGAATTCCCGCCACTAGGCGTAGGGGAATCTCACTGAACAACATCAATTTTGATATTCATATTAGTTTTCATTGTTTTCGATCGATGTAAGGTTTTGTCTTTCTATTACTATAGCAAGTGCCTGACACAATAAAGAAATGAACCGTACTGACCAAATTCCCGTCACGAAGCACGATGGAATCTCACTAGTTATTTATTATATTATACATATTAATTGCAAGTGCCCATGAATAGTAGATTATTAATAGATAATTTGTTTTATCATAATATCTATGTTACTATATAAAGTATTTCCTATGTACAAAATGGTAAATCCTCATCAAAATTTAAGATAGCATATGAAGGGTCAAGTTAAAATGCCAATTTTTTTGTCATTTTCTTTCATTCATACCTTTCTTCCCTTGATCAATGACATTTATGTCTAATAAATCTATACTATATATTAGATTATTTATAAATAATAAAAAAATAAGTTTATGGATAATAAACTCATCACATTCATCAAAAACATATATATATTCAAAAATACATTCTATTGTATTTGTGTATTTGGACTAAAATACTAACGAGTGAACCAAAATTAATCAAATTTAACATAAAATGTGTCTTGTAATTTTGAGAAGTTAGTTAAAAATTTAGATGCAAATTGTCGACTTAGCGCAACACGCGGGTTTCCTACTAAATAAAAAAATTGTTGCAGTATACCATATAATGTTTATCGTAAGGGTTTCCCTGTTTATCATAATGGTTTCCCGTGCGATGCAGCCACGAAGCATGAGTGCTTTTATATATACACACACACACACACAACGTATATACGATTTTTTAACGTTTTCATATTTGAATTATGTTCTAGGCCATATTGTTGATTCTGCTGCAACGCGCGGGTTCCCTACTTTATATATATAAATACTAAGTGATCATAGTAATTGGTAATTTTGAGCATTTGCTTTTATTTATTATAACGAACCCGATGTTGTTCGTTCGGTTTTGGTTTGGTTCGCCACGATAGTGGCACCATATCCATTATCAAACAGGACAATATAGAAAATAAGTACAGACCGATACCGATGTTGTTCGGTTTGGTTCGACATGTATGGTAGTGATACGATGTAAATTTATCGAAAGTAAAAGCAATAAAAATAAATAAAGATACCGATACAGATGTTGTTTGGTCAAATTTAGTTTTGTTTGGTATGATAGATGCATAGTATCCGTTTTCAATAAAATGTATATCAGAATGTTGAAAAAATAAACATAAAACGCAAACAAATCGAACCAATATTAGTTTAACAACATCGGGACTGGTATCAATATTCATTTTTATTGTTTTTTATTGATGTCAGATTTTCCCTTTTGATTACTACAGTAAGTGCTTGGTAACATAATTAAACAAATCGATACCGATCAAATTCTCGTCGTGAAGTGCGGGGGAATCTCACCAGTATCACTTAAAATTAATGAAATATCAAACGCCCGTGTTACAATAATTATAAACTAAGTATAGATAATATTTTCTAAAATACAATTATAAGTGAAAATACAAGTAATAATAATATACATAAATAAGAACGTATAATAAAATAATTTATTTTTATACTATTACAATATATAATCTATAATAACATATATAGAGTTAGACGTTGTCACACCCCAACCGATGGCGGAAACATCGGGGTGCGGCACTGAGCGAAACAGATTGTCCATGAGTATCCATAACAACTATTAATTACCAGATATTTAAAACGTCATGTCCCATACCACAACATATTGATCGGAGTGTCGCGCTCCGGTCAAAGATAAAATTTATAAGCCCTAATTACCCTTAACAGATAGCTAGTGGTAGCAAGGGGTCGAACCACGAAGAGTCTGTGGTTTGCGAATGGACTTTGAATGAATTGTAAAAAGGTGTCACTATTATGAAGCTTGCTAAGATATATTTTTGTATTTTTGTTTGATTGAAATATGTGAAATAGAATTACTAAAATGATTTAATGAATTAACTACTAGTGATTAACTAATTGCAAGAATTGGAAATGGTTGATTGAACAATAATAAGAAAACAAGGTTCACACCCGGTTTCAACTAATGCACGACTTAGGGTTACTATGTATTTTAATTAGCTTTACTTGAAATAGTTCATTAACGGGTTGCAATCACAAAGCTTAGGTGTCAATCGCTATCAACGTCTTAAACAACGGACCATGATACACTTCGTTACTTTGGACTAGCAAATCCTACCAAAGACAAGGCATAAATACGTGCATTCATTTCACAAAGTCAAATTTAATCGTTCACTCGACAATTTGCAAATTCAACACCAACGTAGGACAATTGTCTAAGATTCAAATGCAATTAAAGTTGTCACAAAACAATTAACAAAACATAATAAACCTTAAACCTTACAAAAGTCTACACCGGGGTGAAACCTCCAAGAAATTAGCCGCTCATGGTGAAAATGGCACGATCAACGGATGATGGAAACTTGAATTGAATCATCTTGGAACTTGTAGAATGGTGAATGATGAAGGTTAGGGTTTTGGATGAGTGATGATGGTGAGTGGTTGAGTGGATTGATGGAACTAGGGTTTCGATTCAAGAAGATGATGTTGCTATCGTTCTTGATTCGGGTTGTAGGAATGATGGATAGATGAATGGTAGGGTGAAAGATATCTCAATTAGGCTCCAAGATAGAGTTCAAAACTCAAAATCATTGTAAATCCCGTATTCATGGCTCCCTAACCAATAGAAAACGAGATTAACCCCCAAACAATTAACTTTTGTGTTTCAGAAAACTGCTACCCGTCGCCGACGGGCTCCCAAAAACCGAAAAGTGTCCGACGGGTTAAATGACTGGTTACGGGTGTTTTCGGCCTACGGGCATTTCCCGAACCCGTCGGGGACGGCCTATACCCGTCGCCGACGGCTTGTTCAACTCCGTTTCTTCAATCTTCGCTTCTTTCACTCCCGGTTGATCCGTACCGCATCCCGGTGCTCTGGTTTTTGACCCGGTGGCTTGTAACGCTCCCGAAAAGCCCTTAAACTCCATCAAACCTGCATAAACACAAATCTAATTAAAAGTAGGCTGTTCAAGATTAAAACTCATATAAAAACATAAAGTTATACGATTACGAGCACCGGTTTTCAACCACGTATCACATATCTAAATAAAACAGTTATTACAAATAATTGTCTCACAAACAAGTTCTGATCCGACAACTCAGATCTTAAAATAGACAATTTGTTTATTGGTTTCTAGACTCTTTTCTAGCCTCGATTTCATCACACAGCAAACAAGGCATCCTAGCATCTTATGCACCTGCCACGTACGTTAAAGTAAAAGTCAATACACATAGTGTAAAGGTGAGCATACGAGTTTAATAATAGCATAATAGAGTTCAAAATCGTTTACGCATAACCAGCACGTACAACGTGTGACGTGAAGCACGTAAGTTATCGACATGATCCTATCAATAACAATGACAGCGGGTTGACTGCACAAGGCAGTTCGTAACACATATTCACCACTGCAAATCATGTGATTAAAAGTCCTTAACAACCCCTGAGTGAACAGGTGCTGAGTCCAAACTATAGTACTATCGTTGCTAAGGCAGGTAGACAGCAATCTATGTGTAAACATAACAAACAAGCATTCATCGAGTCACGTATACATGCAGTAGCGGTTAGCGTTAAAGTATTGCGTAGTGTGTTTGATGTGATTTAGAATAAGTAACGTATGTAACACCCAAAAGTGCGTAAAGCAAAAAGGGTTCGGGTATACTCACAGCGGTAGGGTTAATGGATTGAAGGGAGCGCTAGAGCGGGGGTTAGCCTGAACAGTTAACGATAGCATAAACGATGAGTGACGCGTAAAACGGTGTAGGTGTACCAAGGATCGGTTGGTAATCCGATCGGATGGCAATCCGATCTGATGGCCAGTCGATCGGGTGGCAATCCGTTCGGATGGTCATCCGATCGGATGGCCATTCGATTGGATTGTCACCTCGTTTGGTGAGGATGTTTTTGTGTATGATGGTTTGTACTTTGAATTTTTCGTTGTAGCATTTTGAAAATAGAGAAGTATCTCTACCCTTCAGGTCGGTCAATCGAACGGTCGTTCGATCGGACGACAATCCGATAGGCGAGGCTTCTCAGTTGAGAACAAGTTCAGAGCAGGACGGTCACTCGATCGGATAGCAATCTGATCGGGTGTCAATCTTGTGTATTGAACATGTTGAAAATTGTTTAAGTGTTAAACCCCAAACGTCACACGATCGGACGGTCGCTCGATAGGATGGCAATCCGATCGGGCGGTGATCCATTTCAACGTTCAGATCCTTGAATAGTGTGAATAAAAAGTTTAAGTGTGGAACCAGGTGCAACCCGATCGGACGGCAGTCCGTCCCGAGGATCTGATCGTCTTGTCACTTGATTTTGTTTTGCAGTATTGCAGTTTTGAGCGAGACGTTGTGATAGCTTGCTCAAACAATAGGAATCTCGTCTCGACCCAAGTGACCTGATCGAACAGGAATCACCCTAGTCTGACCAGTTCACGGTTCCAGACGGTTGTTCATGTTCAAATCTGAAATCAACTATCTCTCGGATAGATTTCAGATCTGGAACTGATACATCACTAAGAATTAGTAGAAGACCAGAACAAGCTCCGATTCTATCGGCTTTGAATGCATTGAGTGTAAAAGAGTTGAAAGGAAGTTAGAAAACCATATTTCAATCCTTTTCACCATGAATATGTTCAGATCTATGCAAGATCTTTGTTCATTCATGTGGAAATCGTTCAGATCTAAGTTGTTCTTGTTGGATTGAAGCCAAAACATGAAGTTCATAAGAACACCATGATGACATCATCCTAGAACACCTTAGATCCACTGATTTCTCGGTTAAAAGTTGAGATTTGAAAGAGAGAACCCCGTGTTTCGAAAGTCAAAGTCAAAGTCAAGATTGAAGTCAAAGGGAGACAAGATTGCTAACTGCGATCTGTCACTCCTTGCTCAATTCCTATTTTGACTTCTTTGACTTGTAAATAGTTTATTTTTATCGCTTTAGTTGTATTATGTGGAGTATCTATTAATAATCGCATAGTAATCGCATATTTATCGCTTTATCTCTTATCGCATATCGCAATCGCAACTCGAATCACGCAACCTGGTTATTGTCCTTATGTGTGTGTGTGCCTTATGTGTTACCTGTGTGTGTTTATTTATGTTATGTTATGGTGATTAATCGAAACATAATCGAAACTCAATCACAATCGAATGTTAAATAAGAATGCTTGTATGTTGATATAGTAGTTGGGATTAAAATTAATTTGAATAGGAAACTCTATCGCATCGTAACACTCGTCACGCCATTCGAAATCGCAAAACCCGTCGCGCTGTGCCCTCCAATCGAGTGGCCAGCCGATCAAGCTGCCACCCGATCGAACAGCCATCCGATCGAGGTGCCACTCGATCGGGCTGCCACCCGACCAGGGTAGCCACTCGATCGACCAAGACTCTCCTCCCCCTTTCCTTTTATGGTAAGCCTATAAATACCCCCCTGTCAACATCAAACTTACCATTTTTGGCATCTCTCGTCCGGCCAGCTCTTCTTGCTCACTTTTCTTCAGATTTCTCGCGATTCTTGTAAGTTTTCCACCTAAATCTTGTACTTTCTTGATCTACACGCACTCCTACACCTTTCTATATTTTAAATCTTAACATTTAACTGTGAAATCACTAGATTTGAGGTGTTCTAGGATGATGTCATCATGGTGTTCTTATGAACTTCATGTTTTGGCTTCAATCCACCAAGAACAACTTAGATCTGAATGATTTCCACACAAATAAAAAAGGATCTTTCATAGATGTAAACATATTCATGGTGAAAAAGGATTGAAAGATGGTTTCTAACTTTCTTTCAACTCTTTACACTCAATGCACTCAAAACCGATAGGATCAGACCTTGTTCTAACCATCTACTCCTGCTTGGTGATGTGTTGGTTCAAGATCCGGATTCTATCCATGAGATTACCGATTTTGGGTTAAACTTGGAACTCCGTCTCGAACAGTTAGCTGGTTGGATTTAGGTGATTCCTGTCAGATCAGGTTACTAAGTCATGACGAGGTTTCCGTTGTCTAATACTTTATCAAATCATCTCGATAAAATGACAAACTATCAAAATGACCAAGGAAGAAGACGATCAGGTCGACCAGGTTGGAGTGTCACCCGATCGGACTACTGTCCGATCGGATTGTCACCCGATCGGGTTGCCACCCGATCGGCTTGCCCCTTGGCCCCACACTTAACATTTATTTCAAACATCTAAAGTTGGGAACGTTGAACGAACCACTGTCCGAACGGCTTACCACCCGATCGGATTGTCACTCGGCTATGTAACGTTCTGACTTCAACACTTAATCAATTTTCAACATGTTCGATGCACAAGAGTTGCCACCCGATCGGACTACTATCCGATCGAGTGATAAACTGCTGTGCACTTGTTCTCACTAAAGTGTCTAACCAATAGGATTGTCGTCCGATCGATCGAACGTTTGATCGACCGACCTGAAAGGTAGAGATACTTCTAAGTTTTCAAAATGCTACAACGAAAACTTCAAAAGTCAAACCATCATACACAAACACATCCATCCCAAACGAGGTAACAATCCACTCGAACGGTCACCCGATCGGACGACCGTCCGAACGGATTGTCACCCGAACGACCGGCCATCCGATCGGACTGCCATCCGACCGGATTGCTGTTCGACCCACTGACACTTCACACCTTTTTACGCACCGACTTTCGCTTATGTTACCAATAACTGTTCAGGCTATTATCCGCTCTAAGCGCTCCCTTCAATCCATCAATCGCTGTGAGTATACTCGATCCCTTTTTGCTTTACGCACTTTTAGGTGTTACATACGTTACTTATTCTAAATCACATCAAACACACTACGCTACATTTCAACGCTAACCGTTACCGCATGTTATACGTGACTTAATGAATGCTTGTTTGTTATGTTTACACATGGAATGTTGTCTACCTGCCTTAGCAACGATAGTACTATTTGTTTGGACTCAACACCTGTTCACTCAGGGGTTGTTAAGGACAATTTGTTACATGGCTCACAGTGGTGAGTGTGTATTACGAACTGCCGTGGGCAGTCAACCCGCAGTCATTGGTATCGATAGGTTCATGTCGATAACTAACATGCCTCGTTTCACACTGTGTACGTGCTGGTTATGCGTAACGATTTCGAACTCTATATGCTATTATCAAACTTGTATGCTCACCTTTACACTATGTGTATTGACTTTTACTTTAACGTATGTGGCAGGTGCTTAAGTTGCTAGGATGCCTTGTTTGCTGTGTGATGAAATCGAGGCTAGGAAAGGTCTAGAAACGAATAAACAATTGTCTGTATTTGAAATCTGAGTGGTCAGAACAGAACAATTTGACTGGATTTTGTCTGTAATAGTTATGTTATCTTTTATGACATGGTATGGGACATGTTGCTTAAATTAATTGGTAATTATAGTTGTTATGGAAACTTCTGGACAATCTGTTTCGCTCAGTGCCACGCCCCGATGTTTCCGCCATCGGTTGGGGTGTGACAAGAATGATGAAGAAGTGTGTGTAGATCGTAGAAGTACAAGAATTAGGTTGAAAACTTACAAGAATCGCGAGAAATTGAGAGAAATAGAGCTTGAGTGCGGCTAGTTCGAATAGAGAGCTGTCACATCAACTGATGTGACAGATGAGGGTTTTTATAGGGTTTCCTAAAAAGGAAAGTGGGGGAAATGGCTGGTCGATCGGGTGGCAACCCGATCGGGTGACAACTCGATCGGATGGCAACCCGATCGGATGGCAATCCAATCCAATCGGTTGGTCACTCGATCCATGAGTCCGGCGCGATGGGTTTTGTCGTTTTGATTTGCGTGTAGTGCGTTGCGAGGTGACTCGAGTGAGTGATGCGATAGTATTACCCATTAATCCCAACTACTATATCTAACATACAATCATTATAATTAACTTGCGTTTAGCGTTTGCGATTCGATTGCTATGCGATAGATTGCGAGTTCGATTGCGATTAACACCTCAACATAAACATAACATGCACAACTTACACACAACTAGCACACATACGTAAAACAATATACAGAACACATAATTCGAGTTGCGATTGCGATAGCGATAAGTCGATTAAACATGCGATTAAATATCGGTTAAATATCGATTATTAATAAGTACTCCACATAATACAACTAATGCGATAACATAAATAGATTATCTACAAGTCAAAGAAGTCAAAACAGGAGTTGAGCAAGGAGTGACAGATCGCAATTAGCAATCTTTTCTTCCTTTGACTTCAACCTTGACTTTGACTTTCGAAACACGGGGTTTTACAGACGTTCTTAATACTGTTTGTATTAAACGATTACATTATATTTATTCAAGCCGTGTATTACACATGTTTATTGAACCCGTGCAATACATATGTTTTTTTTAATATATAACATTTT
This sequence comes from Helianthus tuberosus, assembly GCA_030545235.1. NCBI lineage: Eukaryota > Viridiplantae > Streptophyta > Magnoliopsida > Asterales > Asteraceae > Helianthus > Helianthus tuberosus. Next base: position 59,980,019 of record CM060444.1, on the reverse strand, counting down.
ATACTTGGAATATAAAATTACGTTTATTTAACTTGTGTAATACATATGCAAGCATTGATGTTGTCGAGGTCAAATATGACCGTTCAACGGTCTTTTTGACCGTTATACATTAAAAAAAATCAATTTTAAAATCTATATATATTTATCTTCCTCTCCCATTTTAAATCACACCCATTCTCATATCCACTCCCAATCTAACCAAAACCATTTCACTCTAACTCACCCTCATTTCAATGGAATCATAAAAAAATTCAGAGGTAGTGTGTTGGTGGTGACACGTATATACCACACCAACCCACACAACATATTCCAATGCAACCCCTTTCGACGCTCTATATGTATGGGCAACAACCATGGTTGCAACAGTCGCTAGGCGCTCTCTAGTTGGATTCGGGAGTACTCGACTTAGGCGGAGATTACTCGGGGAGTAATTGGCCTGGGAGAACAGTACTCGTGCCTCGGCAGCCTACCTTGTAGCGAGTAGTCGGGGTGTACTCGGAGCCTAGGCGGGACTTTTACAACCATGGCAACAACCAAACTAATTTTTTTCACAACCTATGGTTCCACCGGTTCGGCTTTATTTCTTTTCGAAAGCGATGGATAACTTCGATGCGTTTGCAACGTATATGAACACATCTCATTATGAAGAAGAAAATGTGGAATGAGAAGCATCAGTTCCCTATGACGTTGATGATGGTGACAAATACGTCCAAGAAACGCAATTCGAAACTAACTTGGAAGAAATGGAGTCAAATCGATTTGTTGAACGAAGATTCTGGTGGAAGTTTAAACAAGAGAAAATCATCGGATTTGGCTAACTTCGATGCATCCGAGTGCCGGACTTAGATGAGGAAGTTATCCCAACACAATCCAAGAGGAAGGCACATGTCAATACACCTGGTTCGTCAGGCCAAACTAGAGTAGTAGGCAAGAAAATAGAAGCTTACGTGCAAAAGAAGGAAGCGGGGATGCAAGCATTGAACGATGTTATACGACAAAATCTCATCGCAACTGCAGCCTTGATTCAGGAACAACACGAAAGTGTCGCCTAAGTGACAAGGGACATAGATTTTGAGACGTATATTAAGCTACAAATTTCACCCAAATTTAGGGTTAGGGTTAGTGTGAAATTGAAATTTGTGCAAACTACATGATTTACCATATATGTAGTTTAGAAAATTGGATTCAAATGGTTAACAAAAGTGAAACTTTTTGATTTTGAATACAAGTAGAGGTGCACAAACCGGTTAATTTTAATAACCGGTTCGGTTAACCGGTTATACCGGTTAATTTGACTTTTTGAATTTAACCGGTTAATGCTTTAACCGGTTATTACTTTAACCAGTTATTTTTTTAACTGGTCCGGTTAATTACTTTAACCGGTTCGGTTAATCAACCGGTTATTTTCGGTTATTAACCGGTTTTTTTTGCCTTTTTTTTGAATTTTTCGGTTATTTTTTCGGTTAACCGTTCTATCGGTTAAAAAAACCGGTTAATAACCGGTTACTATACTAAATACTTATAACCGGTTACTAACCTACGGTTAAAAATAACCACTAACCGGTTATTCCTAAATCGGTTATTAACCGGTTACGGTTTCGGTTAATAACCGGCTACGGTTAATTAACCGGTTATTTTGTGCACCTCTAAATACAAGTGGCTAAAACACTAAAACACATCGACTCGTAATTTTCCACCCACTGAAAAATAGATAGATAAATAGAGCCCACTCAGCCCAGCCCAGTCCAGTCCTTCCGTAACAAGCTTCGCGGTTTCTTTTTTCCCTCTTTTGTGTAATATTGATTGATTCTTTCTGCAACCTTTTGAATCGGAAGAAGAAGAAGAAGAGGTATGGCGAAAAGCGAAGAAACGTCATCATCTTCATCTTCTCGCCCATGGGAGTCCTACCACACTGTTTATACTAACGCCAAAGCAGGTACCTCTTTCCTCTCTCATAGATTTCCTTCTGTAAACAGATGTATTTCAATTACTCACTTTCATTCCTTGCAGTTTTCTGGATGTTAACTCTCCTTATTTCTATGAAATTTACCCTGCAAGCTTAAATAATCCCCACACTTTAACCAAAGTCATGGCAGAACATCTTGTTGTGTAATTAATATATCTTTATGCAATGAAACAACACAAAAACTAACTTTGTATTTTAAAGATTTCTTATACTACTTCTCTGAAATTTCTCCATAATCAACTCAAGATCTATCAAATTTGATGTTCTAACTTATTATAAACCGAAATGCAAATTACCTGGATTATTATTATTATGTTGGCAGGTATGGATGGGGTTGACAAGGAAAAAGTGCAAAGAGTAGTCTATGAAATGAGCAAAGGATCTAAGTATTTTGAGAATGAGGAGCGAAAGGAGGCTTATATGAGACAAAAGATTGAAAATATGCGAGCTCAACGTGCGAAGCTGAAGCCTGCTGATATATCTCATTATCAAAGGGTAATTGATATAATTAGTTAATTACATTACTTTTATTCTGTATGTTTGTATTAATTATACAACATGATTAAATCCCTTTTACAAATTATAATTTTATGCGAATCTTTGTGCAAAGTTCCTGTTCCTCTCTGCACAGATTGTAACTTGGTTACGCCTTTAATGATTCTTTAACCTATTTAGCTCTTGTGTGGATATAGGTTGCTGATAAAAGAATTGCAGAACTAGAAGCTACACGTGATTTAACAAGGACATGGTTGCATGTAGACATGGATGCTTTTTACGCAGCTGTTGAAACCTTGAGTAATCCCTCATTAAAAGGCAGGCCAATGGCTGTTGGCACCATGTCTATGATCTCTACAGCTAATTATGAGGTTTAAATTTCAAAATTTCCCTTTTTTATCGCTTCTGTCACATCTGTTAAAGGGCAAATTTTTCACCCTCTAGGCGCGGAAATTTGGGGTTCGTGCTGCAATGCCTGGTTTTATCGCCTGTAAATTATGCCCGGAGTTGATATTTGTGCCCACAGATTTCAAGAAATATACATATTATAGTGACTTAACTAGAAAAGGTCAGATGCTTTATTTTATTGGAAATTCTATGTAAATAGTTTTCCTTCTTATGAACTATGTTATAAATATAATGTGTCATTTTAAACCAGTCTTCCAAGAATATGATCCCAACTTCATGGCTGCTAGTCTTGATGAGGCCTACCTGGATATTACTAATGTCTGCAAAGAAAGGGATATTACTGTTGCTGAAGTAAGTTACACACACACACACACATGTTGAAATGTAAGTGCCAAGTCACTTTTGATTCTTATTAGTATTTTTGAAGGTCACTGAAGAACTTAGGCAAAATGTATACAAAGCTACTGGACTGACATGCAGTGCTGGAGTTGCTCCAAATCGCTTACTTGCAAAGGTGTTATAAGTTGTGAAATGAAGGAATTATATTTATTCATAATGGATTTAACTTGAATTAAGTTGATGTAGGTGGGTGGATTTGTAATCTTGGTTTAAAAAAGCGCGCCTTAAGCGCGCTTAAGCGCAAAGTGCATCTAGGCACAAACCCCATCGCCTTGTGTGACATAAGGCGCACGATGTACAAGAAGCGCAGCTGAGGCGCGCTTTTTAGGATGAAAATCGACCTAAGGCGCAGCTGAGGCGCACACTTTTTGTACATGGGGTGTTTCTATGCTTCTGAGTGTTGTACAACAGGCTTTTTATGTTGTACATTTATGTTTTTTTCATTTTAAAACATATATAAAGCTTAATTAAAGCTAAATCACAGGTATTGGATGCTAAACACTTATGGGATATATAAAATAAATCATATAATCGCTTTGCGTACGAAAAGCTCACCTCTTTTGCGCTTCGCTTTTTAAAAATCGGTTTTAGACCTCATTGTTTTTGTGCGCTTCCCGCTTTTTTAAACCAAGTTTGTAATAATATTTTTGATTCGCTTCCAAAATTTGATCAGGTGTGTTCAGATATAAATAAGCCAAATGGTCAGTTCCTTTTACCTAACGACCGGGCTGCTATCATGACATTTATATCATCACTTCCTATACGAAAGGTACTATATTCTTAATAGAATAGCCTTTCCGGCAATTAGTTTGGATATATTTGCAATTTTTTCGTTTGTTTGTATATTTGCAATCTTTACTTAGAAACAAATTTGATTGTTTTTAACTTTTTTTAACAGATTGGGGGAATTGGTAAAGTCACAGAACATATCTTAAAAGATGTGTTTGAGATTAAAACATGTGAAGATTTGCTGCAAAAAAGCTCTTTCTTCTGTGCGTTATTCTCCCCTTCATCAGCAGGTGTGTCGGTAGTCACCCCTCCCTTTTTTTACGTTAAACACAAATACACGATACTAATCGTAGTTTCTGCACGATGTAGACTTTTTTATATCTGTTGGTCTAGGGCTTGGAGGAACCGATGCGCCTCAAGTTAGATCACGGAAAAGTATGAGCAACGAGAGAACATTTTCCGCAACTAAGGACGAAACATTCTTTCATCAGAAACTAGGTGAGAGAAAATATATATCAAATGACATATTACTTAATGGCAATATGTACATGAATATAATATAACTCTTGTAAAATATATATTGCAGTTGAACTTTCAGAGATGCTTTCTGCTGACATGGAGAAAGAAGGTCTACATGGACGAACACTAACACTAAAACTAAAGACTGCGTCGTTTGAGGTATGGTTTCGTGCTTTTTTGGTGTGGAGGGAAGTTGTTTGATAAAAAAAATTAAGTTTAGCCATGTTCAGGTCAAAACTAGAGCTTTGACTTTGCAAAGTTCTATACGGTCAAGTAAAGACATATTGAAACATGCTTCAAAGCTTCTGAAGGCTGAACTGCCTGTATCACTTAGACTCATTGGTAAGGCGAAAAGTTGTATTTTTATATTTATATTTATATTTATAGGATAAAGACATATAGTTCAGATGCTATTTACCAGAATATAATGTTTAATCATAGGATCATGAATATGTCTTCATGCAGGACTACGCATGTCTCATTTCAATGAAGATAAAGATGGTATTCTGTCTGATCCTACCCAAAGAACACTTCTTAATTATATCAAACCGGGGGATGATAACACGAATCTTGTGGATGACGAGCATTCAGATGTTAAAGACCACTCTGAATCACATTGTTATACATATACCAACCCATTGTGTGACCCTTTGTCAGAGCTAAATGATAACAATGAGCAAGTAGTGGAGGATAATGGCCTTGAAGATCATGAATGCAAAGACCAGGTATATGTAGTAAAAATGACTATTTGGCGCATGACTCTTAATACTGATAAAACATGCGAACTTAGAATAAAGCTCATTTAGCGTATGGTACTATTACAATTCACATGTGAAGATAGGTGGCAATTTCAATCATTAAATTACAAATGTTTTTATATCGATTATGTTTTATTTCTACTGGGTCAGCTAGGTTAAGCCAAATATATCAAGGAAACTAGTTGAATGGGTCAAACGGGTCTAAAGAATGCATTAAACCTCCTATCTGTTGAAAAAGCTTAGTATTGTTTGAATATAGTTGAATGCGGTGAAGTCTTCTGAATTTGATGCACAAGGGACAGAGACACATTCACTAGAGGGAAGAAACCAGGATCAGTTGACCATGATTGACTTTTCTGAGAACGAAACCGGGTCTTCATCATCACATCATAAAGAAGTGTTGATATGGTTGGAAGATTACAAGTGTTCACTATGTGGTGTAGAACTGCCGCCCAGTTTTTTGGAGGAAAGGCAAGAACATGCTGATTTTCATCTTGCAGAAAAGATGCAAATGGAAGAAGAATCTGCGCGTACTTACAGAAATCTTCCACTCAAGACCAGGTATGCAGTTATGCATGATGCAGAGTAATGAATTTTGTTGTAGAATATACTCCATCCATTTAAAGAAATGATGAAAATCAGTTATTTTTAATTATGGTGTTATGAACATTTTATCAGGATGAGGCAGAAAGAGGCTGTAGTTGGCCAAAGCAAAGGCAGGAAGAGGCCGAAACATTCTCCCTCAAATGGTAAACACATTCCCATAGATGCCTTCTTTTCAAAGGCAAGTCACAATTTGTAAAATTTATGACGGTTGTTGTATAGAAAACCAATAATTGTAACATATCAGAGCAGTTCTGTTATTTATTTGTTTGTTTAGTTGGTCGTTTTTAGCGCTTGTTATGGTTGTTGCAAAATGTAAAGTGATTTTTCCGAACATGTTTAATCTATGACAATCACCAATTGCAAGACTTTGGATTCCGACTGATAAACCACTAGACCTGTTTTATTTGTTGTTGATAAGATCTACCATCGAACATTACCAAATAACATTTAATAATTGCGGTTAAAGGTGCAAACTTAATATAAACACATTTCCACTGGTGTTCTGGAATGACCCATCAATAACCCTTGTTGGGTTGTATCAATGCTTACGATTGCAAATTTCCATAATACACAATAACAGTATTACACCGAACCAAACCACACCGACTCTGATGCTATGTTAAAGTTTGCTGATGAAATGGGATAGTTGTTTGTAGTTAAAAAATGTATGTAAAATAAACAAGCTAGTAACCACACTATGTTTATCCTACCAGAATTCCAGTTTCATAAACATGTATTAGACTAGACTATAACAAAATTACTGAAGGAGAAAATTCATATAGAATTTTGGGGTAAAACCAAAAATCAATAACAACAATCAGCTTGTCATACACAAAATACTAACCCATAAACCTAATTAAGGGCGAAGATCTTCAATGTCTGTTAATGAAGCCACAACTGCAGATTTCTTGTTTGGTAAGTTAATCACGAGTTGTCCACATGCACCGCTTATATCTTGACCCATTTGCTTTCTAACAGTAGTTCATATATTATACGTATTTCTAAGAATTTTTTGAAATATGGTGACTTTGTCATCTCCGCTTGTATCAAATTGACTTAGCGTGCCAATCGGATTAAAAGGTATCAGATTTATAACCTGCAAGCAACAAATAAATAAATAAATAAATTTATGTTTTCAAATCATAATTAACATTTATAAGTTGGCAGCTCACCACTTCAAACGTGTCAAGTAATTTGCCAAGTTGATGTGCATGTTGTTCCTCATCATTCACACCGTCAAGCATTATGTACTCTATGAAAATCTTTTGCCCACTGATAAAATACGCATAAGTTCTAGTAATTATCTATTTAAAAAAACAAAAAATAAAAAAAAACCACCTTTTCTTTTGATATCCTGCAAGAGCATCCATAAGTTTTCCCAACGGAAAAGCTCGTGCTGCAGGCATTATCTGACAACGGATATCTTGAACTGGTGCATGAAGTGAAACTGCTAGGTTTAAATTTGGTAAATCATCATGGAATTTGTTTATTGCATGAATTATACCAACCTACCAAAAACATACAAATATTAATATTCATATCTACAAGTGTAATAAAAAAACTAGACAGAGACGGTGGAGCATAGCATACCGTTGACACAGTTATCTTTTTGGGTGAAATTTGAAACGGATATGATGTCATTACTCTTATAGCTTCTACTAATGCAGTATAGTTGTTCAATGGTTCTCCCATTCCCTGCCCACAAGATAATAACATCAGGACAATGCAAAATTTCCCCAATTTTTATTGTAACTAAATATATTACAAGTTACCATGAAGACGATATTGCGTATGGGTGACAAACGGGAAGCATGCACCAACTGTTCTACAATCTCTCCAGTTGAGAGGTTACTTTTGAATCCCATTGTTCCAGTTGCACAAAATTTGCAGCCCATTTTACAACCAACCTATATCCAAGTTACAAATTATATAAATATTAAACATTGTGTTAAGGAAAGAAATCAAAACTTAGAATCGTAGGAGGTATGTATGTATGTAAACCTGCGAAGATATGCATAACGTGGAGCGTAGGCCACCAGAACGAGGCTTGCCTGCATATTTCCCTAAACTGGAATCATATCTCATAATCACAGTTTCTACAGATGCTCCATTCTGACACAAGCAATTTAGAATTCACAATCTACATCATATAGTTCATTCACTTTGCAGTAAGACTACGCCCCGCTTATGGTATGCCCATATAACGTATATATGTGTGGGCCCTCGGGGGGCAACAGTGAAAGTGCACTAATTTTAACGTTATTTTACTAATTTCGTGAAAATAACGTTAAAAAGCGAGGGAAGGTTAATCATGCATCATGTGGTGGCGTTGATAGCCGAAAGACAAGGGATACATGCACTAATCGGCTTTTGTGCCAATTGTAGAGTGTTATGTGGCTTATGTCCAAGGCTTGATACAAAACTACCATCGAGTCGGGGTCTCACTGGAAATGACATGCCATCGTACGATTGGGTTAAAAAAAATCTTTCCCCTCACCTCATTAGGGGCGCCCCCTTCACCCTAAGACATATGTAATTTGCATCTGAAAACCACCAATGCTGAACATCAATATGAACAACTAATGTGGTAGATCAAGGGGCATATAAATAGAGAAAGTACCTGCAACTTAATGAGGAGTTTGGTGGTAACTTGATCAGTGGAGTCAGAAACGGAATCAACAGCAGAAGTGCAGGGTTTGAACTTTGATGAAAGCAACGAGTAAGCAGCTGAAGGTAATGAAGGAATGTCTCGCCATTCACAATTAGGGTTCTGTATCACGTATCTACACAAGCAATTCATTAGTGAAAAATAAAAAAAATAAAAAAAAAAAGAGAGAAAGGAGATTCAAAGGGAGATGGAAGAGGGGAGATATTTTACTTCCAGATTGTAGGAATGAATTGAGCATTGATTCCAGATTTATCAAATTCTGTTCTTATGAAGGGCGCATCGAACACAGATCGAAACGTCGTCATATCAAACCCCCTTTCTTTTCTTTCTTTCTGTCTGTCTGTCTGTCTGTCTGTCTGTTGTTAGGGTTTATCAAGAAACGACGCAACCTTTTCTTTTTCAGTTCTTCCAAAATTCAATCTTCTGAAAAACCAGCAAACGTTTGGAATTATGTATTAGACACTCAAGTTTTTAGGTTTGCATGAATACCACCCTTTTTTGAGTTTATTCCAATAAGACCGCTATAATTACTTCCTTCATTTCAATTAGACCTCCTCTAAATTTCGTTTCATCCCCAATGCTATGTTAAGAATCAACCTAGTACATTGCAAACATTGAACGGATTAGTCGAAGCGTCATATGATGGGTTAAATATATGAAAACGCACTTTTGATGTATCAAATTTAACTCAATAGCATTGTGATTAGATAAAAATGTAAAATATCTCGTATTTATATGTGACCTGACTCATACATAGGATACGTACGAAAAAACATAAAATGTGTACCAAGGGAAAACTGACGTGTGTAATGGAAATACATATTTATATCAAGGGCAAAATTTTTACCCTTAGCGCATTGCGGTGGGTCGAAATGTATAAAAAAAATATGTCAAAAACCAAATTTATATCATTTACGTTGAAAGTAAATTTATGCCGACATGTACAATAAATTTCAAAATGTTTTGAATTTTTTTCGTCAAAACGTGAAATTATACCAACACGCATATAAATAATAAATTATGATTTGAGAAAATAGTTTCTTAAATTTTTAAGTTAACGAATGAAAATACGGGCGGGGGCGGGGGGGTAAATTTGAAAAGTTAGAACCAAGGGGGTTAAAATGACAATTTATAAAGTCTTAAGAAAGTTTCCTAAAGTTTAGGTGCTAGTTTTATTAATTTAGAAAGTTTATAGTGTTTTTAGTCTTTTGTTGCTACCGACCTTTCCTTTTAAGATATATAAAATACTAATTCTTATAGAACTTGCTAACCTAAAACTAGTTCAAACACACTATCACCACCTGCCATCATAATAATAGATATTACAGGTAAACTTATTTCAGTTATCCTAAGCCCTTTCTCGACAAAGTTCATTTTCATCCAAACTAATGTGATAATGGTTTGTAACAATTCGTTTTTTAGAACTTAGATAAATCGTGTAACCTGAACACGACTTATGTAACTCATTTATCTAAATGATACAAACTCATTGATTTTTCCCCTTACTTTTAGAACAACGGCAGACACACACACACACACACTCCCTAATCCTACACCACCTAAAATCCACTAAATACCCATGATGGGTTTGAACCCTTAGCACTTTGTTAATGAGTTATAAACGGTTAAATGAGTCGAGTTGACAGGTTGTGTTAAAGAATGACCATAATTGTCCCCCTATCATGCCTCAATGATAAGGATGTGACAATTTGAGATATGGTAATTTACCTCCCTCAGGCTTTAAGATGGGGTGCTTCATGATAGCGAATAATCGAAATTCATATTTTTACATTTTATTCCAATTTTAAACTGGAAAATTTCTCTAATTTAACTGGTTAATATACAAACTTCTAACACTACAAATATATAGAATTGAATTGTAACCGTTCACCATAATATATAAGTAGATTTAATGTAAAATGGTTAGACATGTCCAATCATTATCCCTAAATAAATAAATTAGAATCATAATTAATATCTTTTTTTGACAAGTGCAAGATGAACAAGGCTTTTTAATATATATTACATAAACGTATTGAAACTGTTGGTTAACATAACTATTTACTAGTGTGTCTTTCTTTGTTTAATCATCTATCGTTCCTTTCTATGCATTTTGTTTTTCATCACGTCCTTACGTTTGTTTGTTTATTTCTATGCAAACCAAGAAACAAATCACGTGTTCTCCAAAATAAGCATCTCAAAACCTCCTCACTTCCTTTCAAATCAAAGCAAACATGAGCACAAGCCGCCGATCAGAAGAAACTAACAACAACGATGCTCATCACTTCTTCAAAATCATTCTAATCGGCGACTCTGCCGTCGGCAAATCCAACTTACTCTCAAGATTCTGTCACAACAAGTTCACCCTCGAGTTCAACTCCACCGTTGGAGTTGAGTTCACCACCAAGACCCTCATCATCGATGGCACCCCCATCATGGCTCAGATATGGGATGCTTCGGGTCACACCAAGGTGCGAGCCATCACTGATGCGTACTACCGTGGTGCACATGGTGCACTCCTTGTGTATGATGTTACTAGACACATCACGTTTGTGAACACACAGAGATGGTTAGCTGATTTGAGAAACCATGCGGATCCTAACATGGTTGTGACGTTGATCGGGAATAAATCAGATGTTAGACAGTCTGTGATGGTTTTAACCGAGGTTGGGAAATCTTTTGCTGAGAAAGAATCATTGTACTTCGTCGAGACGTCTGCTTTGAGAGCTACACATGTTGAAAAGGCGTTTGTTGATCTTGTTGCCAATATATATCGAAATCAAATTAATAGGAAGAAAGATATGGAAGCTCATGAGACAATGGCGCTTTCAAGAAGTAAATGTTAAGTTGTTATTTATTTATCATAGGTCTCATTAACTTGTGACAGTGATGGACTAATGTTAATTGTAGGTGTATCGATATCAAGTGGAAATAACGAACCAGCGCACTACAAATTGAAGATCGAGTCATTCTCGCTTTTGTCTGAAGCTGGGATTGAAGTATATGAATCGGATGTTTTTGAAGCTAGCGGATACAAATGGTCAGTCTCTTACATTTCAAGTCGTTGTACATAAAACTTTGCTAGCTAAATTGTTTTGGGTGGGCGCGCTTAATTTGATTATGCAAGTGGTTAACATTTAAACTTGAAGGAAACTAGAAGTGTATCCTAATGGAAGCAAGGAAGAATACGTGAACGATCACATATCTGTCTATCTAGTCATATGCGACACCAAAAACCTCGAAAAAGAATGGGAGGTTCACGTCTACTTCAAGATCTTAATTTACGATCATATACGCCATAACTATCTAACCATCCAAGGTACATCATGCAACATTATCTAATTTCTTACAGCCAACACAATATATGTTTTTTAATTTATGATTTTTGTATAAATGTATGTGTTTTTTTATGTAGGCGGTGATGGTAAACGTACAAGGTTTCACGAGAAGAAAACCAGATGGGGGTTTCGCAAGCTCATATCATTGGAGTCATTTAAGGAAGCCGAAAATGGATACCTTTTTGGGGATTCATGTGAGTTTGGAGCAGAGGTATTTGTTGTCCCAAAATATACACAAAGAGATCAATGTTTGTCCATGATGAAGCCTCCAGTGACCATGAATACTCACGTTTGGACAATTCCTAAGTTTTCGGTCTTGAAAGATGAACCCTTGTATTCGGAAGATTTCAAAGTTGGAAAAGTGAAATGGTATATATGTTAATTTGTTTTTCAACACATGTAGTGTGCTTTGTCACTGAATCGGCTAATATACATGTATAAAACATGCAGGAAATTATCGTTGTATCCTAAGGGATTCAAAACAGGAAAAAACACAAATCTCTCAATATTTCTAAGACCGCATGATGTTGGTTCTGATGAGTGGAAAGTGTATGCAAAGTTCAAGATTCGGGTCAAAAACCAGAATGTTGCTGGCGCACACAAAAGTGAAGGTGCGGTGATTAAGTTGGTTGTATACATACGTATGCATTTTCGATCTGTTAAGGTTGTTAAAACATGAGATGATTAATTTGCAGAAGCTGACCACTGGTTCTGCAAGACGGCCGAAGGGTGGGGATTTCCATGCTTTATGCTGTTAAGTGATGTTCATGACCACAGAAAGGGCTTCTTGTCCAACGACACTCTAATCGTTGAAGCACAAATCTTGATCGTTGGCATCTTAAAACATCTTGTCTAAACTATTATGAGCTCCATGGAACTTCATCTTACATGTACCAATCATATTTATTTTGCATAATTCATTATTATTTGGAAAAATTACACTTTTCGTCCTTTATGTTTATAGCTAGTTGCAATGGATGACCTTTACCTTTAATAATTACAGCCACAGTCCTTTATTTGGAAAACTCAGTACGTCTTTCGTCCTTTAGCACTAACCAAGTTAAAATTTTCAGTTAAATTTATTTACTTGGGCAGTTTAGTCTTTCTACTTAATTATTTATAGTATAAATAAAAAAAATAAAATCAAATATAAATACCTTTTTTTTCTCTTTCACTCTCTCTCTCTCTCTCACACTTTAAACACTCTCTCTCTCACTTTCTCTCTCTCTAAACAAACAACAAAGACACCACCCCTGTCTTCCGATTCAGATCCACCACCACAAACATGAAATCCCACCCCACCACCACACCATCGCCGGACACTACAACTAGCTCACCACCACCCCTGTCTTCCGGACACCCCGTCGCCGCTATCGGATCTATTCATCCATCACCACCGCCTCCATCAGATCTCTCATCACAGGTCAGTAACCAAGACCAACGCCGGTCGTCTCCAACCTCCTTCAGCCTTCAGCGCCCATTTTAGTAATTTTCCCTTATTATGTTTAGGTCAAAATGTCTGCACACAAAAGACCATAAACAGTAGGCAAAGTCATGAACAGGATGTTACACATGTAAACTCAAAACAATTGAAAAATTAGGTCATTAGCTGTGTCTAATAACCTATCCTGTTACTATCAAATTATGCAGAAGTCAATAACAAACAATCCACAAATCAAAATTCAAAACATTAAAGACGAAATGTCGAAATTAGAAACCTACATCGTCTGTCTTACCTCCCGCTCGTTACACATCGGAATCTGCAACAAGACCATCGGATAATCCTCCACATCCGAGCTCGAACAATACTCGAATGCAGCAACCGGCTTAATCCGCCTAAACTTTTCACCTTGAAACAGACAAACGCACACATGAGTGTTTGTAGATCCAGAAAATCTAGGGCTCCGATTGTGGTGGTGATGTCACAGGCGGTGCTGGCGGTGTTTGTAGATCCAGAAAATCTAGGGCTCCGATTGTGGATGAGACCATGAACTAAACGCCAAAGGCGGCGCTGGTGGTGTTTGTAGATCCGGCGGTGGTGTTATGACTTAGAGAGAGAGTGTGTGGTGGTCGTGTAGCTCCGATGATGATGGTGGTGATGTTACAGACGGTGGCGGTGGCGGTGGCGGACTTAGACGGTGGTGGTCGTGTAGCTCCGATGATGTTACAGACGGTGGCGGACTTAGGCGGTGGTGGACTTAGGCGGTGGTGGACTTATCTGAGGGAGAGAGTGTGAGTGACTGGAGGAGATAGGTTTTAGGGGATGAGATGAAAATGATAAAGAGATTAAATAAGTTGTATTATGGTATGTTATTTTTAGTTTTGTTTATTAATAACATTAAAAAAAACATGAAATGACCATAATGCTCTCATTTGATTAGATTTAACACTAAATTTTAACTTGGTTAGTGCTAAAGAACGAAAGACGTACTGAGTTTTCCAAATAAAGGACTGTGGCTGTAATTATTAAAGGTAAAGGTCATCCATTGCAACTAGTTATAAACATAAAGGAAGAAAAGTGTAATTTTTCCTTATTATTTAAATGATGAAAGGTTTGTTCGTTTATTAAATAAACACACATAAATACCCATCTATGATCTACCTAACGGTGTTACTTGCATGTTCCCCTTTAAATGCAAAATAAGATGCGTATGAGCATATGCAACATCATAAATATTTTGGAGAAAGTTGGGTGTAATAAAGTAACAAAAACAATTCCAAACCAATTTAAACAAAGTAGGGAGGGATGTCCAAAAGTAAACATAATCTCATTGCAATCCAAAAGAAGCAAATCAACTACGGATCACTGCTCCTCTTCTTGACCCACTTCTTCCCCAAAACCGCGTTGTGCAATTCTGTAATACAGAATACCCATTGTTGCCAAACACGCCCTGCATTCCAAACATATATTGTTATAATAACCAATAAGCCGGTGTAACGTTTTGTACAAGCCTTAATACCGATTTTAAGAAAATGGGAATTAGGAATATGTTACATGATTGCTATGACTAGAAGTATCTTTCTTGGATCCATCCTTGAAGGTCTATGGTGGGGCCTATGGGCATCATCTGCATTTGCATCTTTTCTTGGTGGTGCGGTAACTGGTAAAGTTGGCAATGCACTTGACCAGAAAGGTAGCAATTTCCTCAAAAACTGATTGCGAATTCCTCCTGCCAATTGGGTAAATATAATATTTTAGTGATTTAAAAGGTTAATTATGATATTATGACATTTAGGACAAATAGAAGCCTAATCCCATCTTTTAACATAGACGGTTCATCAATTTGAAAGAGACGCAAATCAACATCTTAATGCTGACTATACTCTCACAGTCTCACCTCTCCTGGAGTATTTCTTGCGATTAGCATCCTCATCATCTGCATAATATGAAACCTCAGAATTTTGCCTTTCAACTTGTTGTGCACTCTTTCTTGTGGTAGCACCAGGCTGCATTGCATTCTCAAAGGTCAGAAAACACGTAAACTAGAGGTACCAAAATGGGTGGAGCCCGAAAGAGGTTCAGGTCTGATTGTGTCAACCCACCAACAATTTTTTGTCTTTACTTTTCTCGAATTTTACAAAAAATTAACAAGCATAAGAAAGCATATTAGTTACTATGATTGTAATAAAATGATGAGGTTTTCTATATTTTGGATGGCTTTGGACACGTTTCCATTTTTATCATATCTTTTATAATTTACACAAATAGCATATCGGAGGCAAAGTAAGCCAAAATTGACTCATTTGCACAGACATGAACATCAGCAATTAGAGCACACAAACTAAACTAATGAAGGTAAAATAAAGACAAGAAAACACTTACAACACCAGAAGGTGGGCTTCTTAAATGATTTGCCGGATTAGGAACATCTATTTCAACAATATCTATGCTTGAAGGTCTAGTAGGACCATTTCCTACATCATCTTTTGTTACTAAAGGCTCGGTGGAAACAGGCCTTGCTGTTAATGAAACTGGATTATTTCCAAACACATTCTTCTCAATTCCAGTCTGCATAACCAAAAAAAAAGAAAAACAAATCATTATGATACAACAGAAGAGACGCCACTTTTTGAAAGCAGTGGATACCTATGTGAGGACAGGACATCTAGTTCACAGATGGGTTTACTCTCTATAATCACATCTAAAGGTATAAAGCAGAAGCTAAAGAGCACTTGCAGGTTTTGAGATAATGATACGGATGTTTAACAGCTCAGTAAAGCAGCAAACTTTTGAACAACCAAATGACCAAATGTATAAATCTTTAAGACTGGATTACCTGAACAATTGCTTCCTTCAACTGCGAATGTAAATGGGACCCGGAGTCTTTAACACTTTTAGGGGGCCATATCTGCAAAGAAAAATAAAATATTGCTCTGATCAACTTGCTAATGTCTTTGAGCAGTAAATAACGTAAACAAATACCAATAAACAGGTAACATATACACTGCATGACCATACAAGTAGACCTTACCGAAGTTGAGCACGCTGGACAAACATATCCAGCGGGGGCAGTGTGAGGAGGATAACTTTTAATATGTGAAACTAAGCAGCTTGTATGTATGACATCTGAAAATGCACAAAAACATAATACAAGGTGGTTAATTTCAACATTCCACCTTCTAAAACTAAAAACAAAACATCTATCTTTCTTGAGTGCAGAATAGCATACGCAAGCAACCCAGCCTTGTCGTTGGAGAAGCACCATTTTCTTCGAGCACGGCTTGACATTGGCAACACTTTGGAGGCCAGTCATACTCTCCATCAATCACCCAGTCTGAGTATGTTCGAACCTACGAAATCAAGTCAATAGTTTCAACCAAGTGTCATGATAGACAGAAGCAATCATAATCATAATATGGTGATGAATTACAACGTACCACACAGATTTGGTGGTCTGGAAAGCATATGCATTCTCCACAAACAGGGACCTTGTGTACAAAGCAGTACAGTTTAGTTGCCTGTGAGCAACAACTCGGCTTTGGTTAGTACAATAACAAGATAATTAACCTCTCATCGACAAGTTGTATAGAAGAAGATTAAACACTTTGTAGGCTTCATATATACAACTTTGTGAGTTTGGATCTAAGATCCCGGATCACAGCAAATTGGTAGCTGGGATTGATGATCTAAAAGCCATAATCATGTGAATTCAAATGCCCCCCCCAAAAAAAAACTAAAACAATTAATAAGATTAAGTAATGTATATAGGTTAATAATAGGAAATCAGGATACCTTTCGGCACTTACAGACCACCATCGGATTAAGTGTAAGATGTTGAAAATCTAGATTTGTATCATCAATTAGGGTACGAATTGAAATTGGGGGAGAAGAGTTGGGTATGAATGGTTTAGGGTTTTAGGGTTCAGAAAAGTGGAGATCCGTATGAGAGAGAGATCTAAAAACGATGACGATTAAGCGACGATTAGCAGATTTGTGAGAGATGTGTGAAGGTAACGTTAATAATACCAGGGGAGAGATGGGTTTCCGAGAAATATAATCGGATGCGTGTCGGACCACCTGGCGTCAAGATCACTCGGGTCGGACCTCTTCAAATAATTATATTATTAGGCAATTTAAGACCGCACGGCGTGGGGCGTGGGTTGGGGTGGAGGAATGCCCAAAACGCTGGCTAAACCATACTGGGCTAGCGTTGCCCTGTTGGCGTGGGGCAGTGTGACATGGCTGACTTTGATTGGTTGGTTCGATAAAGCCGTTTGGGGTGACGGTTAGATCGGTTTAAAGTTTGCTTCGACCGTGTCCCTGCGGGCGACTTGACCTACAACGATCGAGTGGAGATCGCGAAGATCGAGTACAGGCATGACGGGAATACGGAGTTTAAGTGAGTTCTCCACTTTAATATTTACCGTACTTTGTAATTTTTTTTGTTTTTTTATAGGATTTAATAAGTTGATTTTTTTTATTTGTTAGGATTTAATAAGTAGGGTTTTTTTTTTTTAGGATTTATTAAGCAATTTTTTTTATATTTTAGGATTGTCTTTTATGTAACTTTTTTATTAAATTAATATAACTTGTGTTTTTTTATATGATTGTCAACTTAAAAAAAAAAACACATGGCACCCCACGCCGGCCTGGCCATGCCGCTCCCACACCCACTTTTTTGGGTGTGGACTGGTAGAGCTCACATCTGCCACGTGTCGAGCAATGCCTCCAACCCAAACTCCTCCACACCCCACAGTATAAGTGTCACATAGCAAGCACTTCAATTTTTGCGTATTAGTATCTTCTTCTGAATACCATCTTTTTAGTACTAGTTAAACTGACAAGTAATAAAAGCATGTGATCACTCCTTTCTGATATGGAAATTATCATTAGGGCTGTCCAAAAAGCTCGCGGCTCGTAGCTCGCTCGGATTTAGCTCGGAAAAAGCTCGCTCGATACGGCTCTGTTTGAAAGTGAGCCGAGCCGGCTCTAGTTCGGCTAGGCTCACGACGAGCCAAATTGGCTCGGTTTAGCTCGCTTGGTAGCTCGGCCCGGCTTAGCTCGAATTATTTTACGTATAATATATTTTATTTTTATATACATATAATATATTACAAAAAAGTAATTATTATTTACATGTATTTAAGCTTGTAGTTTGATATCTATGACATATTTAAAGGTTGATTGTCGTGCTAATGAACAAATATTGTATTTACTTGAAATATAAAACTTATTTTGCGTTGTTGTACGTGATTTTGGCTTGTAATGTATTAGGTTGAACTTATTTTGAATATGGTCTTTTGAAGTATTGAATAATATTTTAGAAGACGGAATTTTGAGAGCTACGTATTAACTTTTATTTTTAAAATCGAGCCAAACCAAGCCGAGCTGAGCCAGCTCGATTTAAAACCAAGCCGAGCCCGAGCTTAGATTTTCAGCTCGGTTTCAAATCCGAGCCAAGCCGAGCCAGCTCGGTTTATAATCAAGCCGAGCCCGAGCTTGCCCTAGCTCGGCTCAGCTCATGAACAGCCCTAGTTATCAAGGTAATGTCAAATTTTTTCACATCAACATAGTTAAGTTGTTAGTCTGGTTCTTTATGTATGCATTAACTACTCATATGAGTGGTCATATCCTGTTAGACCATGTGTATTTGGGAGTGAAAAAGTGAGTGCCACATAAGCAATGGGGCTCTCACTAACTAATCGATGCACTAGCACCCCTGTAATAGTGCCCTACACATGGTCTTACATATTGTCCAGTTGGTGAACGTGTTACCCATGTAAATCGTCAATGATTAAAGGTTGCTAGTGCGAGAAAAGTATAGTTTTGAGAGATGTTTATACTCTAGACATCTCAAAGACTACAGTGTTAGCACACTTGTTGAAGATGGATACTATGCATACTAATTTTGTGGGATGATAGTATTCCACAATTTCATGTGATTGGGACTTTTAGAAGGTTGTATCATCTGACCAACACTAGTGATTTACCGGGTTGCTTCTCATTACCAGTTGCAGTTTTGCATGAGTTGCATAATGTTTGTGACAGTATGCTTGATGTCAAAGCGCATTGACATCAACCTATCAAAAGATAACACCATCATGTCTTTCTATATAGATGTGTTCATTCACAGCATCACTATAAACATATTGTTAAGTGTCCACACAACCTTTTATTTTGACAACTTGGTAATGTCTACTTGTTTCTATTCTAACCAAGGGTTTTTTTTTTTCAGATGGTACAACACTAGACTAAGTTGTTTGACCTAAACAAATGTTTAACAGCATATTATTCGGAATTTAAAATGATCAAATCAAAACCCTATGCAAAAAGATTCAGATAGGGCAACGAGATTACTGTGGAGATGCCCACGGATTGATAGGTTACAGCTACAATGATGACCATTCTTTGTTTACAGGATGTAAGGTATGCAAGAATGAAACATATGTCACCATGACAGTTTTCAGATCATCATGTTAGGGTTTTTTTTTTTGTTTACCTTTCGTCGGGCCTTATAGAGTGAACTTGAAGAAGAGTAGCATTTTTGGAATTGGGGTAGATCAAAACCAAGTTAGTTGGATGGCCTCGGTTTTGAGATGTAAGGCCGAATCGTTACCTTTTAAACACTTGGGTCTTCAAGTGGGAGCCAATATGAATCTAATTAGGAATTGGGATCCCGTGGTGAGTATTTTCAAAAAGCGTTTGGCTACATGGAAGGCTAACACACTCTCGTTTGGTGGCCGAATAACTTTGGTTAGGTCGGTTCTAAATGCCCTCCCAACTTATTACTTTTCGTTGTATAAAGCGCCGTGTCAAGTGATAAAACAATTGGAAAGGCTTCGGAGAGAGTTTCTTTGGGGTGTATCGCCGGGTCAAGACAAAATGAATTGGGTTGCGTGGAGGAATTTTATGACACCAAAGGATTTTGGAGGAATGGGGTTTGGATCGCTTCGGGATGCAAACGTGGCCATGTTGGCTAAATGGTGGTGGCGGTTTAAAAATGAACGAGATAGCTTGTGGAGAAAGGTGATTTGGAGTCTTCACAACAATACGAGAACAGGGAACTTCATCCCGGTAAAACTCTCTGCACCCGGACCTTGGAAACAAGTGGTAAAAATTTCTAGCGATTTTGAGGAATTAGGAATTGATTTTCCTGGCCTGTTTCGCGGAGTTCCGGGTCAAAACACACAACTTTCATTCTGGAAAGAGGCCTGGGTTTTCGATGAGCCGTTAGCAAAAAAATGTCCAAATTTATTTGTACTCGAGCGATACAAGAACGTGGGGGTGTCGGAACGAGTTATTGTGGCGAACGGGTCTATTTCGCTCATTTTTAATTGGGTCAGACAACCGAGCAGCCAGTCGGAGGTAACAGAGCTGAATATTTTGACGACAATAAATTCTTTTACTTTTGGGGCAGGAGAGGACAAGTGGACCTGGAAACTTGGGTCGGCTGGGTTCTTTTCTGTTAAAAGTATAAGACGCATGCTGGAACAAAAATCCTTTTCAGATTTGGGTTTAGGCTTCATTTGGAATGGATGGGTCCCCTTAAAAGTGAATTTTGTGACCTGGAGACTTGTTCAAAACCGGCTACCAACGAACACGGAACTAGTTCGCAGGAATGTACATATTCCAGACGTGCGCTGCAGATTTTGTCTTGAGGAAGATGAAACCGCGGCCCATCTGTTTGCAGGTTGTAGCATGTCGCAGCAGGTTTGGGACTTTGTTGTAGCGTGGTGCCGGATTAAACCGATTGTCATTTTGGAGCTGAAAGACCTGGTGTATATTCCAAATGAGAACAAGGGATCAATGAAGTGGCGGAAACTGATCTTGACCATTGTTCAGGTGGTTGTTTGGGTTTTATGGAAGACACGAAACGAAGCCACGTTTAATCATAAGCAGCCAAGCATCGGAAGGATAAAAGAAGAAATAAAGACTTTTAGCTATCTATGGGTCAAGAATAGAGCGAAGCGCATAAATCTTTCGTGGGTGGATTGGTGTAACTTTGACCTTGTATCTATGGGTGTGTAGATTGTATGTTTGTCTTTCTGTTTGGCGGATGTATGTCACTCCATGTGAACGGTTATGTTGACCGGTGAGTGTTTTTTATAATAAAAATTTCGTTGGCCGTTCAAAAAAAAAAAAAAAAAAAAGGTTAATGGCTTAATTTTGTCACCAATGGGATTTGAACCCTCACCACATGGAAAGGTAAAGCCTTATCCAACACCTTGATACCATTAGACCAAATGCCCTTTGGTATCATGTGAGTTATCATAACCCATGATAGTTTTTAGATCATCAAATCACCACTATAGAAAGTCAAAATTCTTCCATGTATACAATACTACCCATCACAAGTTTTGGCAGTGGCTAAAAGTACAACAATATCATACAGTTTCACCTAAATCCAGAGGGAGCTGCCTGTGCACCACCACCTGGTCCCGCTGCTCTCCTTGCGGCTTTCGATTGTGCAAGAATCTCATCATAATTCTGGGGGGAAAAAGCAATAATCTTAAAATCACAATGGGTTGCTAAAGACACACATTAGATGGGGATCAAAATTCAAAACATACCCGTTTCTCAAAAGCATTATCTCTTGAGCTAATTATTTTGTCAGCAATGCCATAATCAATAGCATCTTGGGCTTGAAAGTACTTAGGTCGCATGATATCGTTACGAATCTCATCTTTCGGCTTTCCAATTCCTTTTTCTAGAAGCTCTAACATATAGTCTGTGTTTGTGTCCAACTCCTTGGCCTTGATCCACATGTCGATAGCAGCACCGCTTGATCGAGTCACTTTAGGTAGATACAACTTTGCTGCAAACACACATGTGGACAGAATAATATTATATATTGATGCATAACCGAAAATCATTTTAAAAAAATGACAACATACTGGATGAATTTGGCTGTAAGGCACGATATCCTTTGGTTCCAAGGGATAACAACATTGCTGCTTGACCAAATGCCATTCCACAGTTCACTGTATACACCTCAGACTTGCAGTACTTGAGGCAGATTAGATGTTAACACATAGATACTTACATATTTTAGTTAACAAGCACCCAACTTTTAAATACTATTACTAATAACAATAAAATGTGATAATAATGCTTACAGCCATGATGTCAGCAATTGCGTATGCCTCTGTTTCAGATCCAACTGTCTCCATTTTGTCATTCTAAGCAACACATTAGCAAAATAACCAAATCATCAAGACAACCTCTAATGCTTCAAAAGCATAAATACATAGGTAAAGAAAAAAAAAAGATCACCTGTGTTCCAGATGAATTAATATATAAGTATATAGGCTTAGATGGATTGTCATAGTCCAACCACATAAATTGTGCAACAAGAAGCTCAGTCACTGCCGGAACAATCTAGAACAACAGAATTGAGAAGATCATGATTGTTTTACTTAAGTGCAAGGTCTCAAAATTAATAAATAATATAATTGTCTTACCGGCATTCCTAAGTAGCAAATTCTTGCATCTAAAAGCAATGATGGCAAATCGGGCGGAGCACTTCTAGGTCTTCCAGCTGCTCTACCTCCACCACGATACATGCTGACGCTCATACTGTATTTCGCGGGACCCTTATCATGCATTCCAGATAAGCTCCACATTCCTCCATGATTCAAGTAATTGTGAGAGGACGAGATTGTTTCCTGTAGAAAAGAGTAGGATTACACAAAACAGAATAACCAATAACCAATAACCAATAACCAACTAAACTCTAGGATTCCATTGGTTTAATTAAAGAAAAGAAACTGCAGGTTAAAGAGACCTCTGTTACACTTTCCGCTTGCCGCCTTACAGGATTATCTTCTGTCATGAACATGTCCATTTGTGAAGGACTAAGACCGTACAGATATTGAGGAACATTCTTGAAATTTTCCATCACTGAAAAAATGAGTTGGTTAATTGATGATACAAGTGTGTGTGAAGCTAAGTAGTTAATGCGTTAAAATATCGGATATCGGCCAAGGAACGATATTTGAGATATCGGTTATCGCAGTGGGATATCGGTAATTTTAATATCATGCTACATTTATATATATAAATAACACTAACAATTCAGTATACTCTCCTACCATTAACAAATTAACCTTTTGCAACTTGCAAAACACTAACAATTGTAGCAAGTAGGAACTCACTAAGACTTAAAACGCTAACAACTAACAATTAAGACTTAAAACACTAATAGCAATAAAGAAGATAAGCGAATGGTAGAACTAAAAAGAAAGGTACTGATATCGGGAAAATCAATGATATGTTAGTCCAATATCAGGCAATATCGCCAATATTATCGGTACCGATATTCTGACCGGTATTTTGCACCGGTAAATCGACAGGGGGACCGATAACCGATATATCACTGATAAATTGGTGATATATCGGGTTATTAACTAGATAGGTGTGAAGTAGACACCAATCTTCTTTTCTCATCTGATGTTCTTTAATTGTGGTTTTCTAAGTAAGATATTGCAGCAAATGAACAATAAATTAATCATTTAGCAATAAGACTGTAGCTATTAAAATATAAATATGTTCATCAGCTCCAAAATGATTCCATATCAATTTTAGGGTTTCAATCACAGTCACAAACACACAAGCCAAGCTACATATATAATCAAATCAATTAATCATACACAGACAGAAAGATATTTCGTATGTCATACCTAAATAGTGTGAGAGGTTTGTAGGAGGAAACTAACTATTAATTAAAAAAAAAAAGAGAGAGAGAGAGAGAGACTCACATCCATCTTTAAGGTTTCCTTCCCTGAACTGCTTGGGGATATAGTCCAGATATTTATCCGAAGCCGTCGCAGACACCGGAGACCGAACACATCGTCCCCTAACCGTAACATCTTTGATTTTTCTGGAAGGAGCATGGATATTGTTGCGAACAAAGGAGGATTTCAACAACAGATTCGTGGAAGAACTCAAATCTCGATTATGGTCGACGGCCGGAGGAAGATGAGGTGAACGGAGTACCGATATCGACGTCGCCATTACTCTCTCTCTACAACCAAGGGTTTCAATTTCAATTGATTTGATCTAGTATTTGTGTGAGTAGAAGAACCACGATGAGCCTCTCTCAGTTTACAATCCGTTAAGTGTTAACGGCGTCATTTGTCATCATTTATTATATGGATTAGGCTTAGCCCCTACCAACCCACTCAGGCCCATTAACGCATTAGTTTTTGCCAGA
The DNA here is from genome assembly GCA_030545235.1 of Helianthus tuberosus. Lineage (NCBI taxonomy): Eukaryota > Viridiplantae > Streptophyta > Magnoliopsida > Asterales > Asteraceae > Helianthus > Helianthus tuberosus. The sequence goes on along the minus strand of CM060444.1, from coordinate 59,955,480 downwards.
TCCATTGTTGTTAATTAGTTCAGGCCCAATAGAATCGCCCAAAGGCCCAAACTGGTACAAATCAATAGAAAAACCAAATATAATAAAAATTCATTAATATCGGTTTTGGTCTGAGAATAGACGTGTGTGTGGCAACAAATAATGGTCATAGATGTTGCTCGTCAATCGGACCGCTTTTAAATTCTTAATTGTTTTAAGAACGACTCATCCTAACTCATTATTTAATTTGAGTTGACCTATTCGGCTAGAGGGTATGGTGATGGTCCTCCCTTGGAGGATGATCCGCCACGTAGGCGCCACATCATAGTCCTCCCAAGGATGGTCCATCCCACAAAACTATAGGGTATGGGAGGATGGTCCTAGATGATCCTACCCCACCATTTTTATATATTTTTTTATCAAATGGTCACATTTCTCATCGTTCCTCACAAATTTTTGGCATTTAGCGCCCGTCTCCAACGTCAAGTACTCGCCGGTGAGGACGGGGACGGAGGGGGGGGGGGATGGTGTTCTGGCCGGCGACGGTCCTCGACGGTGTGGGGACGTACCCCATACCGCATAGCCTTCTATCTAATATCATGCATAATGGTTAATGTTCACCAAGGGGTACTTTTCGCAACATCAGCATCATAACGTCTTTTTAAAAAAAATGTGTAACGATTATGCCTCTTAATGCATGTTTCATTTATTAATTTCCATTTTTTTTCTCTTCTTTGGGCATTATTCTAAAAATGTTCATCCCTCTCCATGCCCCTATAATGCTCAAGAGGACAGTGTTAAAGGCGTTATCAAACTTTTTCGCGCCCCAATAATGTCGATTACACATGTCCTAATCAACTAGATTAAAATACTTATTTTTTAACCTGGAAAACAATATCCACAATGACACTTTACACACCTTGATACTAATTTACTATTTATTTTTAGGGAAGCCAAGCCCTTCACAAAATACATCTATCTATGACACTAAAGTGGAATCCGTTGATTTGTTTTCTGATTTGAAAGAAGATGGTGTTTGGTATTCTATTATCTTTGTTAGCTTTGAATTTGTATGGCATGACAAAGAGTTAGACAGATTGATTGTTGTTCTACTCGACCAACAGGTAACTTCATAACATGTTTACTAAAGTTTCGAATTATACATTTCATTTAAGTTTACTTAATTGAAATTCGTTTTGCATGACTTTTTTTAGAGGCAGAAGATTGCAGCAATTGTGCCTATTAATTTGACTAACTTATACCCATTTAGTAAGATGGTTGGTGGTGTATATTCTCTGTCTCAATTCAAAATCGAAAATCTCATGTATCATGAGTATCCAAGATATGAAGGCTACATCATTGTTTCAACAAACAAAAAGATCGTATTTAATGAATTTTCAAAAGTAACACCTTTTTTAGTTGATCCTCCTAAAGGTTTTTTGTTGTACCCGTTGACACCATGCATTAAAACATTAGCTCATGACAGAAGACGTGAAAAGTATATTGATGTACTGAAAAGTACATATGTTTATAGTGTATATTTTGGTCAGTTTTCATTCGTTTCGGGTCTGTTTTAGGTTAGAACTGTGATACTGCTGACGTTAAGCTTTGATTTCAGGTCCCGTAGCTTAAAGTGTTGAAAAACGAGTAAAAACGAGCAGTTCGGAAGAAAAAACGGGATTCGTATACGCGTCGGAGAAGCTGGAAATTGGAAATAATAAAAAAATAAAGAAAATCTCACCTTTTAGGCGACGCGTGACGCCACCACCCCCCTCGCGTCGCGCGAGGGGTCTGATTTCGAGAAATTATGTTTTTCAGCTAGGGTTTTGATATTAATTCCGAAGAAACATCATTGTAACCCTAATTTACGAACTAGAGAACATTGGAGGCGATTTTGGAGCCATCTTGGAGCTGAATCGGAGATCTTGAAGCATTCGAATCAGTGGATCAAGTTCAGGACGAAGAATCGAAGATTTCTCGGGTTTTCCAATCCCTTGTTTTGTCGATTTCTTTCTTGAAACTTTGTTACCATGAATTCTAGTTTGATTATCTTTGATTTGTTTTCGTTTATAGACATGCTTGGCTAATTTTATAAACCACCTAGACTATGATGAATGGATTGATATAAAGATTTTACCTTTTTCGTTATTTGCACGATGTTTATGGATTGATTGTGTTTAGTAAAAGGTTTGATTTAATGATTTGATGTGTATGCGTGCTTTGATTTGGTTTGTTATTGTTATTTGCTTCATATGATTCTTAGTGACGGTCTATATCACAACGTAGAGTCATATTAGGGTTTAGGGTTTCGATGAGTGTCTATATCACATAAGAAAACCTTCACTCTTTAGGGAGAATCGGCCGATAACCTCTAGAAGTAAGTGCTAATAATTTGCTAGGTCTTAGTGTTCTACTAGTCCTAATACCTGGGAAGTGAGGGGCTATTGGTAGGTCTTACCCGGCGAATTGCTTTAGATAGGCCTTGGGAAAGGTTATGTCTTGGTTTACCTGTCGGTCTTATTAGTCTATCAAGTCAAACTAATTACTTTAAACTACCCTAGATCTAGGATTGGGAATGAATAGGTCAACAATAGGGTACTTACACAATAATTAGACGACTGGGAAGAAATCTAATAACCGGTAGGATTAACGGCCTAGGTAGTGTCACAGGTTTCTCCTTGAGAAGGGTCGAGGGGCCTCGATGGCTCTTAATAGGTTTAGTATTATAAGATCCCGGTTCCATAACTCGTGCATTTAACTTAATCGGTAATCTCTTAAAAACAATCCAGGATTCTTGTCTAGGTGGTCTCGTTCTCAAATAAGAAAAGTTCACAGTCATCATTCGTTTTAGTATAGTTTTAGTTATTTTAGTAGTTTAACATAGATTTCATAGTTTTCAGTAATCCCCCCCCCCCCAAAACAATTAAAAACAGTTTGAGTCGTGTCTGTCAGTGTCTAGTCAGAGTCTAGTCTACGTGATACATAGAGTCTCGTGGTTCGATATCCGGACTTCCTAGGTTATACTACATTGATCGGTACACTTGCCGATTGTGTGGTTTTAGGTCGAGTCTAGAATTAAAGCTTTTTAGTGTCTAGCTTAGAGAGTCTAACTTAGTTAATTTTTATAGTCTGTTTAGCACACATCATATATTGTTGGTAAGTTTAATTTCTTTTAACCTTGATTGATTACATGTTATTGTTTAAAGTTTAATTATAGTTGTTATCTATTATTTATTATAATATATTATTTTCATTTATTTGAATACTTATGTTAATAGTTGTACCTTTTATAGATGTTGTTGGAAGAATAATATGTGGCGAAAGAGACAAAGAGAAATATATGTTTAGGTTATTCCTACAAGATTTCACGTAAGTCAACTCTTTGGTGACTATACATTATCTAAAAGTTACTTTTTAAGAATAAATTAAAATCTAGCAGGGGACATGTTATTGAAATGGAATTGTATGACATGAGAAGATTTGGATATGTTTCAACTTGAATGAATATAGAAAAAAAGTCTATAATATACGTTGCTCGGGTCAAGTTGGTTTACTGGAGCACCAGTAAGTGTTTTAGTTTTATTTATTTTGTTTAATAACATTTAAGTTTACCCAATTATTTGTTTAAAAGTCTATAATATAATTTGCAGGAAACATTTTGAGATCAACGGATTTGACTAACATCATTTTTGAGCCTAAAATTCCGGAAGCACATCTTCTTGGTTTTAATATTCGATCATCTATTCCATGCGATTGTATTACAAAATGACCCGTTCATTGTTTTATGTTACATGGCATTCTTTTACTTATTTATATATACTTTTTTAAGCTTTCAATGAAATGTTAAAATGCAATGTTATTTGATGTTATTATTTACCTATTTTTGATCTACATTGGATATATATGATATTAGTTGTTCGATATATTTGAACTGTATTAAACTTTTACAAAATTATCAAAGATTCTTTCCTCCCCACGTTTTAAAAAAAGTTATTTTTACGATTTATAATACACGTATTATAACATTATAACATTTGTATGTAAAAAAACATGTTATTCGAAATGTAATAATATCAGCTATAATATTTATCCGTGATTTGATTATTGTAATTGATAACATACCAAAAATACAAAACGTATACTTGGAAAGTATGACAATATATGTAATTTTAAATTTGGAAAAACTTATCAACCATAAATAAAGATAATCTGTTGCAATTTAACTTATTTGACGTTTACAACTGCTTCGTTGTCCATTTATTGATTCCAATAAATGGAAACCACTGTTATATTGGAATGAAGAGGCCCAATTCATTTTCCTATAAAAAGTCCCATTTTTCTTGGTTTAATACAATTTATGTTATAATATACACACTTTTATCATTGATATGTTTCAATTGTTTACGAAACATATATGGTTTCACACAATTTTAATTATCAATCTCATATTTTTAGTAATAGTTTGAATAATTTTTTAAATAAATTATAACTGTATCCTAAAATAAACCAATATTTTAGTAATAGGTTATAACCCGTAGGTACCACAGTTTCATATTAGTGATTATGATCATTTATTTACTAAATCGAATTCTTAGATATTTAAGAATTCAAAATTTGAAATTCAAATATCTATATTATTGGTAAGTTTTTGATGATTGAAAAAATATAAAAAACAATCATATTTGGATTAATATCGAAGCATTTGATACAGTATCAAATTGATTCCAAAAATATGTAAACCACTGTTTATATTGGAACGAAGAGTCGTATTTCTTTTCCTATATAAGCCTCATGTTTGTTGGTTTACTTCAGGTTTATACATTTAAGAATTGGATCTTCTTCTTATTGCAGTAACTTTAATCACATTTCCGGTGATGTCAAAAAGATCAAAAAATGAAATTTTTTCTTCTTCATTAAAAGATGTACAGAATGAGAACATTGCAAACCGTAAGTGCCATTTCATAAATTTATCGAAATAAAGTCTTAATTTTATATCAGGTTATTTAATTTTTCATCTACCATTTTACAATTATAGTCATGTCGAAAAGATCAAAGATTGAGTCTTCGTCTTTCGGCAACCAGCCTTGCAATATAAACAATTCAAGTGGTAGCATTTTCTTTATCTTTCAATTTATTGATTATTAGTTAGATACATGGCTCAAACCATTTAAATATACTACTTTTTGTATGCTTTTATTATTGATGTTGCAGGTTGCATATCAAGGATTCCATTTTCAGACATTACTAATGGTATACATATAATCCACACATATATGCATAATGTTTTAACGTGCTGTTATAGTTGTTTGGTTTTTATTTATACTTTGTAATTTGTAATTTTAATTTTTTTTAGTTCGCAATCCTGATACCAATAAGGAAGCGAAAGAGAGACGAAGACAACGAAAAATGTATTTGGATTCTCGGAAATCTCAGTCCCTACGAACACATTCTAACGCTCTCAGGAATGTATCTTCAGGTAATAGTTGTACACACAATCTAACTCTCAAAGGAACGTACTTTCATGTAATAGTTTTAAAGTTAGATGAATTGATAATAATAATGTGACCACAAACGCGTCCTAAACAGTTAAATATCTAAACCTTTTGTCCGTAATAGCTGAATATCTTAACCTTTTTTCGCTAATACGGTCACTGTTCACAGATACTTTTGTTATCAATGTTATTTATACGCATCTAATTAACCACGTGCTATAAATTATAAATGTTACTAATACATATATAAGTTAAGAACTTACAAATCATTTTCTGAGCCGGAAAGAAAGAAACGTATCAGTTCTGGTCCATTCCCAATCCATTTTTTCTGTCGTCGTTCAAACTACTGCAGATTGTAATATGCTACCAAACTGCAATACAACTTCATTTCTGTTACTCCTTTGTCAAATAACATGCCATTGTATTAGACATTAGAGTTACCTATTTTCGAATACTTTAATTGTATTTATACATCAAATTGTACAATGAGAGAGTTCTTTGCATATCGAATACTTTAATTGTATTTATACACATGTATTTCCTATTATCTCAGATGTCCAGCATCGAACACCTTTGGGAAACATTTCAAATGGTATTATTTAAGTTTTTATCTTGATAATATTTACATTTTCAATTTAACCCGTACCATTAATATTTGATGTAGCTTATATGTGTTTTATATTTAATCATTGTTTGTAAGTTTTCATCCCTAAACTTACTCAAGATGAGAGTAAGGAGAGGCGTAAACTGAGAAAATTATACATCGATGGTAAACGTTATAGCATGCAAAAAGGTACATCACAATCAATAGATGTTATAACATCTACTTCTGGTTCATTATCCATTCCGAATGACATGGTCAATGTTACAACAGAGGCGTCCATTGAATATGGAGGTAAAACTTTAATAAATGTTTAAAGTATGATACTATTTATAAGAAAAAATTTTATTTATTAATTGGAGAATGTTTATATGTTAATTATCTGTTTTTTTTTATAATATTACAGTTTTTGACCCGAGACTTCTTCAAAATGACTACAAAGAGAGACGGAGGTTAAGAAAATTATATTTAGACAGTAAAAGATCTACAAGTCTACAACAACGAAAATTATATCCTTCCAATAATTTATCATCTTCTACTGATTTAAGATTGATATCTTTCAACACGCACAATGTTACTCCTACAACGTCGGTTGTACCTACAAGTAAAAATTATATTTACCAAATAATGCAAATATAATTTCAAATACAATATATATGTTTTAAAAATTTTAATAACTTCGATTATATTATTTTATTTAGGTAATGTTAGTTGTCTTACAAACAACTTGACTACTCCAATAAACATTCGTCGTTTCTCTCTATCTTCAAACATCACAACTTCTAGCAACACATCTACTATACTCGAAAGTTCTTCTTTACAGAGGATGTCATCAGGAAAACGTAAGTTATTAAGTAAATCACGACTTACATCTCCTATACCAATGATTGACTTGACGACAGAGGAAACTACAGATGAGGCAATTTACAAAGGAGTTTCAACAGGTATAATCACAATTACTTTATTTATTAAATTACTTAAATAGTATATATTATTTTTATATTTATATTAGTTCGTAAAGTAATATTCTTTTTTTCTTCAACTAACTTTACAAATTATTTTGACCATGGTGACCAATGTATTACCTGTGAAGTATGCAATGCTAAATTATGGGATGCAGAAAAAGGAAGGGGAAGAAAAGAGAAAGGAAGAATATGCTATTTCTTATGTTGTGGTTATGGCAAAGTAGAGCTACCAGATTATAAAGATGCTGTCCCAAGTTATAAGAAACTTTTTATGTATAAGGATAAAGAAAGCAAACATTTTTTGAATAATATTCGACGGTATAACTCCATGTTTGCTTTCACGTCAATGGGTGGTAAGGTTGATCCCACTGTTAATAGAGGTAATGGACCATTCTGCTACAGAATTAGTGGTGAGAACTATCACAGCACTGGAAGCCTGCTTCCGGAAAACGGAGATCAACCAAAATTTTGCCAGCTCTACATATTCGATACTGAAAACGAACTTTCCAACAGACAATCCGTTTTTAGGTAATTATAATAAACTATAAATTTTTGTCCCACCGAAGCTTTCTTCAGTATTTTTTGATTAATATTTATGTTTTTTGACACTCCGCTATTTTTTAACCAGTCGTTCCAAGGATACATCTTCCTCAAGTGTGGCTGATCTTGATCGTAAACTGATTGAACATATAAAAGTTGTTTTAGATTCAGAAAATCAGTTGGTAAAAGCTTATAGGATGGTTAGAGACTGTTTTCATGAAAACCCTGATCTTAATCTCAAGCTTCGTCTAATTGGTATTAGAGAAAAGGATGGACGAACGTATAATTTACCAACCTGTGGTGAAGTTGCTGCTCTAATTGTTGGGGATATTGCCAACACAATCAACAATAGAGATATAGTTATTGAAACGCAGACATGTACTTTGAAACGAATTAGTGAATTGCATCCTTCATACCTTGCACTTCAATATCCTATTTTGTTCCCTTATGGAGATGATGGTTACAGAATTAACATCCCTCATCGAGGTGTCGTAGATGTAATCAATAAGAAACGTCCAAATTGTACAATGAGAGAGTTCTTTGCATATCGTGTGCAAGACAGAATTAATCAGTTTTCATTGATTCTAAATTCAAGGAGACTCTTCCAACAATTCTTGGTTGATGCCTATACCATGATTGAGAGCGAAAGGCTTACCTACATACGACTTCAACAAAAGAATCTAAGGTCTGAGAGCTATGAAAGTCTATGTGAATTAAGAAATAAGGTTGGAAAACGAATCTTTTTGCCTTCTTCGTTTACCGGTGGCGCTAGATATATGATGCAAAATTATTTAGATGCCATGGCTATCTGTAAGTATTTTGGTTATCCGGATTTTTTTATAACCATCACTTGCAATCCAAAGTGGCCTGAGGTTAAAAGGTTTCTTAGAGACACAAATCTTAAACATGAAGATAGGCCCGATGTACTGAGCAGACTGTTTAAAATAAAGTTGGATTCAATTTGCAAAGATTTTAAAGAACGCCATCTATTTGGAAAAGTTGCAGCAGGTATTTTATCAAATTGCTTTTTATATACATATTAGATTATTTAAATCTACTAATGATTTCTTTTTGTACAGTTGTTTACACAATCGAGTTTCAAAAGAGAGGATTTCCTCATGCCCACATATGCTTATTCTTGGAAAATGAATCCAAACTTCCGACGGTAGACCATGTTGATCCATTTATATCTGCAGAAATCCCTGATGAAGATGAAGACGCAGAATTATATGCGCTTGTGAAAGACTATATGATTCATGGTCCATGTGGTAACGCTAATTTGAGTTGTCCATGTATGGTTGACAATAAGTGTTCTAAGGGTTTTCCAAAGAAATTTCAAGATCATACTACACTGGATTCAAATGGATTTCCAATATACAGAAGAAGAGATAATGGTGCTTCTGTAGTAAAAAATGGAATCGACTTAGACAACCGAAGTGTTGTACCATACAACAAAAAAATTTTGAAACGGTATCAGGCCCATATAAATGTTGAGTGGTGCAATTAAGCCGGATCAATTAAATATTTGTTTAAATATATAAATAAAGGCCCTGATAGAGCAACCGTTGCTGTTGTCCAACATGATAATAACAATGAAGAACTAGAAGAGGACGAGGTCAAAGAATATTATGATTGTAGGTATCTCTCAACTTGTGAGGCATCTTGGAGGATATTCGCCTACGATGTGCATTACAGGACTCCTTCTGTTACAAGGCTGCCTTTCCATCTTCCCGGAAAACAACCTGTTGTTTTTGGACCCGACGAGGATATTAATCAAGTCCTTAACAAACCATCTGTCAAAGCATCAATGTTTCTTTCCTGGATGGAATGTAACAAAGACCCGAATGACACAGTGTCCCGTACACTTACATATGTTCAGTTTCCAAGTTGGTATGTATGGAATCTTGATAAACGTTGTTGGGAACCTAGACAAAAACATAAGTCAATTGGGAGAATTCACGCTGTAAGTCCGTCTCTTGGGGAAGCCTATTTTTTAAGAATTCTTCTTAACAAAGTGAAAGGACCAAAATCTTTTGATGATATTAAAACAGTTGATGGTAAGGTATATGATACATTTAGAGATGCATGTTATGCACTCGGTCTTTTGGACGATGACACAAAATACATTGAGGCAATCAAGGAAGCAAATGAAACAGGATCCCCTTCGTATCTTCGTAATTTATTTGCTACTTTGCTATTAACAAATACGTTATCCAGACCTGAGGTTGTATGGGAAAGCACATGGAGATACATGACAGACGACTTTATCTACAGACTTAGAAAATATCATCGAGTTCCAGGTAATTCTTTTACACAAAATGTTGTTTTTCTCCCCTTTTTTTTGTTTTTGGTTGTGATACCAAAAAAAAAAAACTATTTCGCTTTAAAGAAAACATGGTTTTGTGTTTCATTTATGTTATATTGTTTGGTTCATTAAATATTTTTTGATTACATAATATTTTTTTTTTCATTTTTTACAGCTTTATCAATTCCAGATGAGCAGCTTAAAAACTATGTTTTGAGTGAAGTTGAAAAATTCTTAGCTAGAAACAACTCATCACTCAAAAGATTTGAGACAATGCCGTACCCAGATAATGCGTCTATGTCTGATTCAGACAATCGTTTGATTAACGAGGAGCGTGTCTACGACAAAACCAATCTTGAAATTGAATTTAATAATCAATTGAATTTGCTAACTGAGGAGCAACGGTCAGTTTTCCAACAAATAATCAACGCAATTGAGGGTAACAAAGGTGGGTTTTTTTTGTGTACGGCTATGGTGGGACCGAGAAAACCTTCTTATGGAAGACATTATTTGCGGCAATCAGATCAAAAGGTCAAATTGTATTAAACGTTGCTTCCAGTGGGATCGCGTCGTTGTTATTGTCTGGTGGCAGGACCGCGCATTCCAGGTTTCGTATTCCATTGAATCTTACAGAGGATTCAGTTTGTAATAGAAAACCTGATGGAGATGTAGCTAGGCTACTACATGAAACAAACTTGATTATATGGGACGAAGCGCCTATGGTCCATAAGCATGCATTCGAAGCGTTGGATAGAACAATGAAAGACATTTTCAATATCGACACTTCCAACATCTCAAATATCCGCTTTGGAGGAAAGGTTATTGTTTTAGGAGGCGATTTTAGACAGATCCTTCCTGTTGTTCTAAATGGTGGAAGACAAGAGATTGTCAATGCCTCATTAAGTTCGTCTTACCTGTGGAATACATGTAAGTTGTTGAGACTAACAAAAAACATGAGGTTAACAGTTGGAAGTTCAGCATCGGACGCTGAAGAAATAAAACAATTTGCAAAATGGCTTTTGGATATAGGTGAGGGAAATGTTGGTGGCCCAAATGATGGAGAAGCATCAATTGAAATACCAAGCGATCTTCTGATCACTGATACATCGGACCCCATTTCAACTTTAATTGATTTTGTGTATCCTTCAATTCTTGAAAACTTCAACAATCAAAATTATTTCAGTGAGAGGGCTATACTTGCACCTAAGAACGAGGTTGTGCATGAAATTAATGATCGGTTGTTGTCATTATTCCCAGGCGAAGAACGAGAATATCTTAGTTCAGACAGTCTTTGTCAGTCTGAAAATCCAAACGCTACACAACAAAAACTATACTCTCCTGATGTGCTTAACGGTCTTAAAGTATCCGGCTTACCTAATCATAGGCTAGCACTAAAAGTAGGCGTGCCGGTGATGCTCTTACGTAACATTGACCAACAAAATGGTCTTTGCAATGGTACACGACTACAGGTCAAAAAAATGTATAACCGTGTAATAGAAGCCGAGATAATATCCGGAGGGAACTTAGGCACTCGCACTTATATACCAAGGATTAGTTTGATACCTTCTGATAAAAAAATTCCTTTTGAGTTTCAAAGGAGACAATTTCCGTTGGCCGTTTGTTTCGCAATGACTATTAACAAGAGCCAGGGTCAATCACTGTCTAGAGTTGGTCTGTATCTGAAACAGCCAGTTTTCACCCACGGTCAGCTGTATGTTGCTTTATCGAGAGTTAAAACCAGACAAGGAGTTAAACTTCTGATTTTGGACAATGACGGCAAACCTACTAATAAAACGACAAATGTAGTTTACAAAGAAGTATTTCGTGACTTGTGATCTCCATGTACTCATTCATCGTTCGATCATTCATTCCATGTAATTGTTCTCTAAAATGATCCATAACATTTTTTTGAAGTCATTTAATGTTTATTTTTTGTTGTTTTTTAATGAATTTTGTTAACGTAATACAAAATATGTATACTCATACACACACTTAAATATATTAACCTAAAATTCTACATAAATAAACAGCACGTTGACTTATAATTCGCTATCCATTATCTTCCATAAACACAATATTACACAAATTTGCATCATCATGTATCTCGAGAGATTAAATTATTTGTCTCATTGTAGTTTACTAATTTATTATTACTTGAACGGCCATTTAATTCAAACGATTAGTTCAATAAATTAAACTTATTCATTTGTGTTTTAGTCCACCCGCGAACCTCGCGGGTTCTTAAACTAGTCTATATAATAAAAGAAACCTATTTTGAGATAGGTGTAAAATTCTTAAATTCTTAGGACTTTCTTTGATCCGCTTTTACTTTGACCCGACCCTTACAATTCGACTCATACTTTTCCTTACGCTACTTTCTCTGTTTCTGTTTCCTCAAACTAAAAAACCCTAAACACAATCTTCCATGGAGATGCCATGAGATCGAAGACACCACAATTTTCCCATGAAGACCTTTCTAATACCAATCCTATTCATTGATGAAGACGACACCAGATCGCAGATTTTGTGAGAAATTTTGTCTCCGTTCGAATTGCTGTATACGAAAACACGGATACGAGACCGATCTTAGTAAGTTTTCTTTGATTTTAGTATAATCTCATATTATTCTTTTGTCTTGTAATTATTATGTTTTCAAGAAAAAAATAAATACTCAAATTAATGCAGTTGTTACCAAAAGCTTGTAGCTAGAATTACATTGGCTATACTTTATTTAGTACCTTTGTCGTTATTAAAGTTGATGGTATAAATTCAATGGGATTTTGATATGAACAATGTGAATGGTAAGTTGTTATTTACCTTATATATCAAATTAATTTTCTGCTTTTAAGTTCTGTTTTGTAACCCTGGTTTTGCATATTCACCTTCTAATTTTGACTTTTACATATGAATCTGTCGTTTTGCAATGGTTGCCTGAGTCTAGACAAAATACTTCCAAAGGAGAATTGCCTTTTCTTTCTTAGATGCAGAAGGTATGACATATACTTTGTTTTATGTTTCTAGCATTCTGTTTTTTATACCACAAAGATGACATAGATAGTTTTCTATACTTATTAGTGTGAATTTTAATTTGATTATTACAAAGTAGTTTAGTCTCTAATATGAACCACTATAGCCATTTTGTCATCTTTAATAAACTATTTACAACCTTGTGATACCAGACAAAAAAACGTTTTAGGTCAATCCGACGTGTACCAAAAAGTTGCCCGCTATGAACCATTTTTTCTTACCTAAGGGCATACGGAGTGGGCGGCAAAGGGGATCGGCAAACCGACTTTGCCGCTCGGGAACACCGCCACCTACCCCCTTTGCCGCACGGTTTCATTGATGATCAGTGTTTGGTTACCGATCGGTGAAGGTGATGAGTGATGTATTGGGGATGGATGATTGGATGGTATATTGTGTTTTATGTTTTTTTTTAAATAATAATTTACCAATTCAAGTATTTAACCATTGTCAACACTTTTCATTGAATGACATGGCACACTCTCATTGGTTGATTTTTAAGTTTACCACTCTCAAGTGATTAACCACTCCTTATACCCTCAAGTTTTTATGTAGTATGTCTATGGGTTAATGTTGGTATGTATATGTCACATGTAGGGTGGAGAGCTTGAAGCAGCTGACGATATGAGCCTACTGGGATTTAACTAAGCTCAATAATGTGGATCAGTGGAAAGGTTAGTGCGTTCCGCCTGATTCTATAACCTTGGTTGAAAACTCAACGGGTGAAAGTGGAAATTTATCTTTGGTTAATTGTTATTTAACAATTACTTGCTTCAACCTAGACACAAGTGGCAAATTTGATGGTTTGGGTAATGGGTCAAAATGAGTAAAATTTGATTTGTTTGATTGAAAATTAAACAAGTCCAAGTTAAAATTAATCTCAGTTCAACATAATGTATATGATCTCTTTATCTAAACATAACCTACTATGACCATCTTCATCGTCGGTGAGGTGAAAGTAATTTGTGGTTAATTTTGAGAGGAGGGGGAGTTCGACATGGCGAGGAGAGATAGTGGGTGAAATACTTGGAAATAGGAGAGTAAGGATTAGGAATGTGAGAGGAGGGGATAGAGGAAGGGTTGCCCGTGGAATTTATTTTGGGTAAACCAGCGTGGAGAGGCAAGGGTCCGTATGAAACTGGTGATGGAGATGGTTTAATTACTAATGTGTTTTACAAATTTCAAAATTTTAAAAAGCTCTTATTTGTAGTTTTGTCATTAACTAATCAAAGCTTTATATATATTGTATTTGTAACTAATAATATCAGTTTTGTGTTACGAGATAGTTTGGTTTATCATGTAAAGACATACCCCTTATAAGGCTTGATTTTTTATATTAAATAGAATAAAAATAACTGAATATTATTCATGAACTAAAATAGTTTTATATTTTTTAAAATAATCTTATATGTAAAAGATACCTTAAACGAGCTGTAAGCCACATGATAATTAGAAGATTTTTAGAGGTAGCAAGACATTTTACTGTTATATTTGTTTTCGACGGTAAGTTGGAGTCTATCAGTGTATGCACTAATGGTTTACACCATCTTACATGTAATAAAGCATATTTATGGAATACGCTCACAGTAAATTTGTTTCTACTTCAGTTTATGCACATTTTCATTTAACTATCTAAATCAACATATTAGAGACAAGGAAGATTGGTGGCTTTGGAGGAACACTCTAGATGAAGAATACTATGTTCAACATGTGAAGATGTCGGTAAACCAGCATGATAGTACAAACCAACAGTTTTTGAGATTTTATTGAAATAGCTGGGCCATTCCGAAGGTAAACCTGTTTGTTTAGAGAGCTAACTTAGAAAAAAGTTTTCATATATTTAATTAATAGTGAATATAAATGTAATTTCATTGTCATTATTTAATATTTAATGTAATATATGTAATTTCTATAGTGTTTTTTATTTTTATTTTAGACTTATGATTTGTATTATTTAATTGTACAGCCCGTGTAATACACGGGTTATAACCTAGTTAATATATATATACAAGATATCAAGAATAGAAATGTCAAAAAAGAATTTGTGCTAGCTACTGCTTGCTGATAAGATGATAAATACATAATTAAGTTACAGAAAACATGATAATCACGTATATTTTATATATTTGTTTAAGAGTTCCTTAAATAATACTTCACAAATTAATATTTAAATTTTTAGAAAAAAGTATATCATATTTAAGCTAATCTTAAATGACGTGTGATTTTCTACCTTATTAATGCTCTGCGTGCCATCTACCTTACTAAAGCTCCGCGTGCCATTGCATTTCAGTTTTCGTCATATTTGCTTCCAAATTCAACGAAACCATAAAATTCATTAATGTTATCTCAAACAAAACGAAAAATTAAGTTAATAAAAAGGGGTGGGGGTTGATCTAATTGGCAAAGTCATTTGAGTTAATATGTTGCTAATGATCTCTAGATCAAGTGGTGGAAAACTTGTATTTCTCTTGAGAGATGTAAGTTCAACTCTCACTTGTTGAAGAGTGAGGCACTGGTGGACAATGATAGAAGACCCAAGGAAACCTGGGTTTGATCCTTGAGCCAAACGGGTTTTACCAGTAATTTCACCGTCGTGCTTACGAGCGGGTGGGTTACCGGGTTTTCCTCGGAGTTGGTGGTGGACTCGGGTTACTCACGGAGTACTCCGTTTGTCCAATGGGTGCCCCGAGAGTGCTCGGAATTGATTCTGTTGGCCGTTCAATTTTTTTTTGAGTTAATATGTTGCTCTCCTTGAGGTTAAGGGTTCAATAATCTAATAAATATGATATTTAATCCAACTAATGAGTAGTATAATGTCTGTATTAAAATTTTGATTTATAATAACACTCCATATCAAACATATTATCAATCATTATACTCTATTAACATTATTCACCGCGGACCTAGCTTGGTCGGGTAACGGCTCCCGGAGTGGGATCACTCCGGCGGTTGGGAGGACCGTGCACTATTCCCCCTATTAACATTATTCTACTGGATAACGTTATCTCGATTCATCAAGATCGATATAAATTGATACTACAGGATCAGTTATGCTGTCTCGTTGAAACCTTACTAAGAAAACCATTTTTAACGAAACTTAGTTAAGCAAAAAAAAGTACAACGTGTATATTACTCCCCCTCAAGTTTACATATAACTCTTAGTATGTGGAATTCAATATTTAGGTTAACCTTGGTGTTCTAAACTCAAGATTTGTCAAACTCACGTACGCGGGATTACTACGCAAACCATGAGTATACTCGATCCAATTTTTATTTTTACACACTTTGAGTGCAACATGTCCAATATATTACCAATCACATACTCACAATTAAACTTGTTTACACACACACACACACTCTATCCTTAAAAACATGTTACTTGTTAAATTCTTGTTATTACATACCATGCTCATACTTGTGTTGTATATGCTCATTAACTTTACAAGCCTACTTTAACAATTATAGCACTAATGGATCAACGCACCACCCGTATTCTTGTGGTATTGTTAAGTAAACTATTTTACGGTCTTTTCGTTTCGGCTAAGCCGGCTACAAGCAAGTGCAGGGTGGGCCTGGGCTCAGGGCCCAAATCAATATAGGGCCCGGATTTTTTTTGAATTTTACATCTATCTATTATACTAAATGAATTCTCTTAGGCCACAAAGGCTATTCTTAGCCAATCATTTTGATGATGTGGACACCCTCTTTGGCCAGAGAATTCATCTTGGGCGCCATTCTCTTTTCCTCTATTTTCCTTTCACACGGCTTCTTAGACACGCTTTTCATCCATATCATTCAAAAACCCTAATTTTTCTTTAATCCTCCTGAACATCTCTCCCTAACTCTTTCGTTTTCTTTCATGGAGATATCATCAGTATCATTCAAAAACCCTAATTGTCATATAGGTGAGGTGATTCTCTGGCGATTTCATACATCTGTGATTGTCTTATACACTGATTAATCTCTAGCAGAGGCGATTCTCATCAAAACGATTAATGGAATCCCTAAAGTGTAACCAGTGGAATTGAATCCAGGTATGTTTATTGTTTTTTACATCGATTATTTAAGCTTTTAATCTTACAATCCTATGAAACTTGTGGTGTTGGTTACTCTCCTTCCTTTCAGCCGTCCATCGAGAAACCCTAAAATCTTCAGAAAAGTTTGAAGCTTGAGAGAGAGAGAGAGAGACAATGGAAACAAGTGGTGGTTGGAGCCATCCATCCAGTGGTGATGTTTGGGTTCCGATTAGAGCATTGGCGACGTCGGCGACGGCTAGGTTTCTTTCACTTGAAGGTAATTTCAAGGACTTATGATACTTTTATATGATCTGTACTTGAATTTTGTAAATTAAATTAAGGTTTTAAGGGGATTCTTAAGATTCGTGAATATTAGAGATGGTAAAGGGGCAACACCTTTTCATTTGGCTGCCCGTAAAGAAGTTATTTATTTCTGATTTTTTTTAATGATATTCTTTTGATTTTTCGCATTTAACCAGCCCCAAATTTTTGTCAGCAATAATCCATAATGGAATCAAGTTTGTAATCTTTGGATTTTGTTTGTTATTTATTATTTGATATATTTCATTTCATATCATACGTTGTACTTTATGTGATGGGTTTGCTCGCCGATTATTTCTAAGCAATCTGGTTAAACACACCCACCAACTATTTGTTTATATGCTATGAGCTGGTTTGGTACAATGGAACTCCGTTTTCTTAACCGTGTATTAATTGTAGAGCCGAAACTGTTGGAAAGGTAATATTTTATGCGTGCTTTTCAATATATTTTAGTTATCCCTTTGTGTTGACCTCATTGAAGTTATGTTTGATTTAAGTATGAAGCACTTGGTTGGTTATGTGGTAGATTGGGATTTTTGCAATCTTTGGATTGATGGCTACTCTGAATGATAAAGCTTTTAAGATACCATTTGTAAGTACACAACTTTTATACCAAATTTAGAATGATGGAGCTTAAAATGGTTCTTTGCTGTTTGTAACCAACCAATGTAATGTGAGTTTCTTGAGGCTCATACAGGTTTATCATATTATGACTTTTATCCAGGTTGCATCTGTTCTATTGTGTTATGTTCTGACATTGCATCTGAATCATTCAGGCCTTGAAAGAACTAGAGAAAGCGATTGTCTTATCACCGTTGAGTTTGAATTCTAAGGTGGTTGATTACGGTTATTCGTACTTAACACACTAATCTGATTTTCAAATTTTAACATGTGGGATGAAGCTTTTTTTTGTTTGTAGTTTGGTTGCTAATGTTTTTGTGTATTTTTTTTAAATAAGCAACATAACCACAAAGAGCATATGAAGGTGAGATAGTTTTCAGTAGTGATGCTAATTTCTGAACTAATTTTAGCAATTTGCATATCTTGAAAGTTTAAGGTGTGTACTTAGGGCCGCATGCAAAGTGGGTTAAGTAATAAAGTAATGTATAAATCTTTGTGAAGGTACTGGGGAAACTGGGTTGGTCATGCAATTTGGGTAGCAGGTCAGATGGGATAATTATAAACACGGCTTGCCAACACTTTTCTCTTTTGTTTATTGTAATTAAGGGGGATTATGTTGGAATATACAAGTTTGACTGAACATACCAAACTGTTACTCGATCGCAACTTGACTAAACATACAAGCTATAGTTAGCAGCCTAAAACGCATAAAGTTGATTTTTAGATTATAAAACAATGTTTATTTAATATTTTATTTGTTTTATAGGATGCACCTGCAGATTTAGAGTTTGATTTTGACCATGACACCCAAGTCAAAACAAAGATTGAATTGATAAAGGTCGTGGAGAAAGCTTTTGCTAGGGGTTTACCGGTACTTCTAACCCTTATCTATATTAACTTTTATGCAAAACTAATATAATCTATAAGTAGTTTGATTTAGATTCTTCACCAAATTATTAGAAATGACGATCTTGAGTAAGTACGGGAGTTAGGATCTGGTACATATGGAGCTTTTTATCACAGGAAATGGAAGGGTTCAGATGTCGCGATCAAAAGAATCAAAGGCAGTTGTTTTGCTGGCAAACCATCTGAGAGAGAGCGTTTGGTATCACCGCATTAATGCACTTTTTCTGGTAATAATTTGTTGATTTTGGACACAAATTTTAAGTTAACAATGGTTAAGTGTTTAATTTGAAATTGAGAGGATGCTTCAGTTGCCTACAAATTTAGTCTAAATGGGTTTTGATCCATTACAGAACTAGCTAGACCATTCGTTTTGTCTTCTTAAACAACCGGCTTAACAAACATTTGGTATTCATGTTTCATTTTAAAACCTTATTATGTAAATGCGAAGAAAGTTGGCATTGCTCACTATAAACACTTTTTATTTTTTATTTTTATAATTTTGTTGTTTACACCAACCCCAAGTTAAATGACCGTTTTTTTAATCTTTCTTCATTATATATTTGTTAAAGTTAATGCAGGCATGGCAGAGGTTACACTAATAGTTCCATATATTTCGAATTACAAAACGGTTTTGAAGGTATGATTACATCTTGGATGAATTTCAGTTGTTTTTTATAAACATAGCCCTATTCGATTCATATATAGGTAAATAGATCAAATTTGTCATATTAAATATGGGTCGGGTTGGAAACGCTTAAGAAATATCTAATTTAGATGTTTAGGAAGAGATAGTTAATTGGGCGCTTCTGTGAGCATCATGTTAGCCGGAGATAGTTAATTTTATAGCTGCAGGTAAGTCTATTTTTGTTTGATTTTGTTGACTTAGTCAACTCTTTAACTATTTTTAAATATTTCCTGAACTTGATATTGTAATGTTAGATCTTTAGATCGTGTTTTTCTTAATGATGCTTTTCTTTATTAATGTTTGCACCAGACCTTAACACTTGCTCAGTCGGTGAAGATAGATCTTTGTAGAAGCATGGACTACTAACATTGATCTTTGTAAGTTTATTGTTTTTTTTTCTTATGCTCAATTCTTAAAAATGTAGGTTGAGTATTTGAATGAATATAGATTATATGGTAGAGTTTAACAAGGATTTGAATGAATATTGATTAGTATATGATGCATTTGTTGTAAAACAGTTTGAGATTGATTGTTATATGTTTTAGACTGGATAACCACAAGAATTACAAAGATTCAGTTAATTTAAAATAAAAAAATAAAGGCATAATTTGAATGTTTGGCCTGTTTTGCTAGAGTTGTTTAGGTCTGGAGAGAAGGCATGACGCCTCATACAACCAAAAGTTCCATCATCTTCTTCATTAACTTAAGTACTAAACCACACATAATCTTTCAATCTCAATTGTCCGTTTCATGTATCAGCTTGGAATAAAGTATCAGGTTCGCTCTCTCATGTTTTTTACCAAATCAATGAATTGATGCGTGATTTAGTGTTCGAATGCTATGCTATTCATATCGAAAACTTTGATTCATCTTCGGTTCGCGCGTTCTACATAACTATGTGTTCGTGTAGCAGGCGAGTTGTGGTTTTGTTTCTTAGAATTGTTTTTTTTTTCATTGTTGCCTTAGGTTTAATTCAATATTGATATTCAACTTAAATTGATATGGGTATTAAACTTTTTAACATTAACTTTCTAATTTTCATGGTTCTAATGGAACGTAAATGACAATACGAAGCCACTTGAATTTTTGTTGTTAGTGGATTTGATGATGTCAGCCATATGGTTCCCAGTATCTCCCGAATTGGGAACGCACACGTCATACGGTGGAAGTTAGGATTCAATAACAAAGAGTCCATGATGAAGTATAAGGTATGTATCAGTGTTTTCAGTTTCTTTTTTGCTGCGTTGGTGATGTCTGGAAGACCTAGCCGCCGCCTCTTCAATGGCGGATAAGGTGGTGATCGGTTTTGATACGTCTTAGAGGAAAATAATTATTATATAGTTATGCTTTTAAGTGATACTTAAGATCTTTGCTTCTTTAGAAACCTTTTGGCTGTATTTTTTTTAGATTTCACAATTTCATGTTATTATTTGAATAATTTGTTGATTTTGGACACAAATTTTAAATTAACAATGGTTAAGTGCTTAATTTGAATTTGAGAGGATGCTTCAGTTGCCTACAAATTTAGTCTAAATGGGTTTTGATCCATTAACCGGCTTAACAAACATTTGGTATTCATGTTTTATTTTAAAACCTTATTATGTAAATGCGAAGACAGCTGGCATTCCTCACTATAAACACTTTTTATTTTGATAATTTTGTTGTTTACACCAACCCCAAGTTAAATGACCGTTTTTTTTAATCTTTATTCATTATATCTTTGTTAAAGTTAATGCAGGCATGGCAGAGGTTACAATCGTTAAGTTTGAGTGTAAACTTTTGCTTGCTTTTTTGTTTCATTAAGACGTTTGGTGTAATTTGCTGATGCCAAAGGATCCTAATGCTACCATTATAATGGTAAGTAACAATTTTGATAATAGTTCATACTTAATATTTTACCTTTTATTTTGTTGTTGACATGGAGGAAAAGAAGAATAATTTGTGATCCTAAAATGTTGTTTCATTGCAGCTTGCAACAGGAACTCGGATTGCTCGATTCTCCTCATTTATGTGGAAAATGTTCTTTGGGAAGCATGAAGACTATCAGGTACCTGCACTTGAATAGATCATGTTGACTACATGTAATAAGGGTGAGTGTTTTATAAACAATGGGAAAAGGAAAGAAATAAAGTAAAGAGTTTTGTGAGTCAGTAATGTTTATGTGTCTAGCTCAGTTATTAGAAGAATAATATCAGTTAAAGCTTTTAATGTATCATTTAAGTTATATAAGCTCACGTGGAGTTTTAACCGGTTCCTAATGCAGGCATGGCGGAGGTTACACTAATAGTTCCATATATTTCGAATTACAAAACGGTTTTGAAGGTATGATTACACCTTGGGTGAATTTCAGTTGTTTTTTTTATAAACATAGCCCTATTCGATTCATATATAGGTAAATAGATCATATTTGTCATATTAAATATGGGTCGGGTTGGAAACGCTTAAGAAATATCTAATTTAGATGTTTAGGAAGAGATAGTTAATTGGGCGCTTCTGTGAGCATCATGTTAGCCGGAGACGGTTAATTTTATAGCTGCAGGTAAGTCTATTTTTGTTTGATTTTGTTGACTTAGTCAACTCTTTAACCCTTTTTAAATATTTCCCGAACTTGATATTGTAATGTTAGATCTTTAGTTCGTGCTTTTCTTAATGATGCCTTTCTTTATGAATGCACCAGACCTTAACACTTGCTCAGTCGGTGAAGATAGATCTTTGTAGAAGCATGGACTACTAACATTGATCTTTGTAAGTTTATTGTTTTTTTTTCTTATGCTCAATTCTTAAAAATGTAGGCTGAGTATTTGAATGAATATAGATTAATTTAACTAAGAAAACATAAGTAAATATTTAATGTGCAAGTTTGTTTGCTTCTGGAGCTGATCTCAATTGTGTTGGGCGTGTTGCAGCCAAACTGGAACTCTGCTCCAGTGTTAAAGACAGTTTTGTTTATAGCAAGATCTCAAATGTTGAAGCAAAAGGGCTCATAAAATGAATAGGTTCATAATCATGCTTTTAACTTTATGGTTTGAAGATAAACATATGTGGTTATAAGTATTAAATGGATAGACAGTTTAGTCTAGATTTTATTATGATTCAATTAAATTTTGTACCTGACCAGTTATGAACGCTTGACCTGTTACAACGTGACTTATATTTGTCTCCCAATGATGAAAATCCTGGATCCCCTACTACTGCTATGTGTGCTTTAATGTAACCTCCATGTTTGCAAAGGTGGATAGTATTATATAATGTTGAATTATTTTAGAATGGTTTTTATATTGAAGATTTCAATAAGGATTTTTATATTGAACCGAATGTAATATAAGTTCCAGTTTGCTCATTTGTGAAACTTCTATCTGAATTGGTTGATAGATCTATTTGATTTTCATGTATGTACTTAAAACAAGTTGATGTGGATTCTGGGCTATACATTATCTTTGATGGGTCAATAAAATAGTTACTCGAAAGGT
Source organism: Helianthus tuberosus (assembly GCA_030545235.1). NCBI lineage: Eukaryota > Viridiplantae > Streptophyta > Magnoliopsida > Asterales > Asteraceae > Helianthus > Helianthus tuberosus. The sequence continues at coordinate 59,932,555 of CM060444.1, read as the reverse complement.
AATGGATCAATTGGGTTGAACATACCAAAGTTGCCAGAAGGTTTTTATTTGCACTACATGCATACATCCATATAAATACATACATGTCTGAATTGTTATGCATAACATGTTATGAGCACATGCATAGGGTAATAAGATATACGGAAGAGATTATTAGGCAATCAATCCACCTAAAAGTTGACTTATCAAGCTATATCAAGATTATTCTTTGACTAAATAAATTTAAGGGCAACAAAAACAAGGTGGATTAGTTGGCATTGTTGTAAATTGTTTAATGTATGAGCCTTTGAATATATCAAACTATTGTGTTTCAGTAATTATGTTGCGTGTCTTGATGAGTTCGCGGTGATACCAAAATAAATATATACCGAAACAAATCTTTCAATAAAAGATTTATGAAAACACCATTAAATAATATTTTTTTTGAGGCCACCCGTGTAAAACACGGGATCTTAAGCTAGTATATATATATAGAAAAAGTTTATTGTACAAAATGGCTTAACGTACGCTACGTACGCGATGTGAAATCGCATGTTATAAAATAGCATGGATGAAATCTGTAAGGTCCGTCTCATTAATTTAAGATTTTAAACTAAAACACGCATTTTTAAAACCAAAATGCATAATTTTCAAAACTTAGTTTATAAAACTAAGATTACATGGTCATAGTGTTATAATATAAACCAACTAACTAGTTTAAAGCATTCAACATTAAGTAGTGTTTACAAAAAAACTTTGTCTAAAACATAATTAGATTAGCGCGGAAGCTTCAAACTTTGTGTTCGGTTCTTGATTTCTAACTTGATCGGCATCCGGAAAGAGACGAATATCACCTAAGGTCAAAACCACAATAAATGTTAGTTTTGACAACATTAAATCATGTATAATCAGGTTCTAGTATCATACCAATGGAAACAACAACAAAATTTCGATTATTGGTCTGTCGCGCCACGCGACAGACTCCTTTAAATCCTTCGCGCCCCGCGAGCGCTCTCGCGTGTCGCGCCAGAGCTAAGGTACCCTGTCGCGTGCCGCGGGGGAACCTGTTTTCCAGCGGCTGCAGGTTGAATTCCTGCATTTTTACCCAGCTCCGAATTTTCCATAATCACAACTTTAAACTAGCATAACTTTCTATCTAGTATCCGTTTTAAGTGATTCTTTTTCCTATGCGACCGTAATTTGATTATCCATAACATGGAGTATTAATCCGACACTCGGGTTACAAATTTTCTAGATTTTAAGCCCTCGGCTTAAATTTCAATTACTAAACTTTTTAGCAAATCTTTTGATCCGATTATGCTTTTGTCAAACCAACTTGTTTCTTACACCTAATTCCTATGGGCATCATATATTAAATGATATCAAACACACCAAGTTCAATCCACGGGTTATCATATTATTATTAACCCGTTTATGTTTTTACGCTTACTTTGACCCGTTAGGGGTATTTAAGCGCTTTTACGTATAACTACTCTAATTCCCTTCTAGCATCATATTTTTACATTATTCATTGAGTGATCTTCCACCACAACTATTATTGTAGTGGGTTTTACGTGTAACAAATATTTATTCCGAAATCTATCCTTTGGTTAGCCACTTTACGGCAAAAGAATCATTTTTGGCATTTGATCCGAGAAGGTTTATGCCTAAAACTTACATGCCTATCTAAAATTTACATTACCATAATTCATGTCTCTAACAACCCATATGGGTCGTTTGCCCTATTTACCCTTCAAGGGTGTTTTGGTCAACTTTAGTCCCTCATTTACGACGAAGGACTTCTATCAATATATTTGACAAAAATTTCACATTTTAGCCATAATCTTACTTATACATACCTGGCTCGGGTCAAAGTATTAACCCGTTTAAAATACCTTCCGCTATTAATCACTAATTAATAGCTTCGCGGATCTTATAGCTCTTCCCTGTGATCACAAAACTCATAAGGCGATCGTCAGTTATTATAGTCGAATGGTGTTAACAACACCATTTGACCCGATTAGTCTAAATGACCATTTATCTTAATAAGATGGCTTTTTGACACCATCTCGCTCCCTTGAACCTATCCCGGTTTACACTGTGAGTTCTTATTATTTAGAAGACATTTATTAAATTATTTGACCCGTTAAGACTTACACCCAAATGTGTCTTTTCACATCTTTTATACTATCCGTCAACTCGTGTCCGGATATTTATTTAACCACTTTTACCTGTTACGATTCACCCCATAACGTATTGTTCAAAATTCCTTATTTACTAGTCTTCACCCGACTAGTTTACAATTTTCCCCCCTTTTACCATAACTTATGGTTTCTCGTCAGTTTTATTTATTCCGACTTGCATTGTACCATGTCGGAACATCATATTTCAAATAATTAACATCATTCACAATCAATATTTACAAGTAAGTGTACTGTAATTAAAAAGGGTGTAAGGTTAACTTACCTCGCATCCAAACTATGCCTTATTTTTCCTTATTGATTCGTTTGACCCTCTTCTTCCTCAAGCTTCCACCTAGCTCGTTTAGATTCCGTATTATCACATATCACCCCTAATTAAATCAATTTGGAAATTACGCGTTTCATTCATAGTTTCAACATATGAACATTCATTTAGGCGTTTTAGTGGGCATGATTTTTACACATCTACAATCAAGTTCATAACTTGTCATTTAGCCAAGATTAACATCAATTAGGCAAGTTCATATCAAATTTTCACATTAACAAATCTAAATTTACTTCATAGAGTTCAAAATACACTAAAATGATAACTATAACCCTAGTGTTTATCATGCTTTTACAAAACCCACTAATCACCTTCAATGGTGATTATTGAATTCTCAAGCATTGAGCATAATTTCAACAATCTAATGACTAGGGTTTGTTCCTAGACACTATCTCACTCTAATTTCATCCAAACAACATTCATGCAACACTAATTTCGAATTATAATTGTTCATCCAGAATTTTGGATGGAATCAAATAACGAATTTTCGCATACCTTATGATCCCTTTACGAAGGAGATCACTAATCTTTGCTTGGATTTCGATTTGGGTCAGATTTGTGCCTTCAATTGATCAATTTTAGCCTGAACTAGGGTTTGAGGAGAGCTCTTGGTCGCCCCTGTGTTTTAGTCGGACCAGACACACACTCTTGTGTGTGTTTGGGTTTTATTATTATATTTTTTTGTTTTAATAAAACTTATTTCAATTTTGACACCTTTAACCCTCCAACTATCATTAGGTTTTTATTTTAGGTGTTTTCAATACACTAACATGTTACTACAAGGCTTTCCTCTAACTAGGTTATTTTTACTCCTAGTTAGTTCATTCTATTTATTACCGACGTCCAATTTATAAATGAAAAGGTTTATATTTTCGGGGTGTTACAAGTCTACCCCCCTTAAAGAGGTTTCGTCCCCGAAACCTTATTTACGTATTTCTTTTAATTTAGACTAAACGAACTTAGTTTCATTTTCAAGACACATTCGTTCCTTTCGATCTAATGTTTTCATTTATATTGACGCGTACGTCTTTCATGTGCAAGGCCTCGTGGGCCGTTATTTTAGCTTATATCCTTTATCTTTATTGACCGAGTTGTCACTTGACCACTTAGTTTCACCAGTCTGTTAACATGTTTATCTCGCGCTTGTCTTACATTAGCAAGCGCTTTGCATTTGTCATGACATTTTCCTAACTTTGAATAGTTTTACCGGCTAGACTAATTAGTCGTCGTCACTTCATACCCCGTCATCCGGGTATACTATTTTGTCATCTCCGGCCTAATATGTGTTTAAGATTTTCTAAATCCTTTCCTACTACTTATGTTTGTTAAAACGTTGCTTTTGACTAAAAACTAAATTTTTAGTTTTCGTTTTCTCTATCTTACGTCTTTTCTCATGTCTTGGAATTTCCGTTTAAGTTTTATTCCTGACCGTTATTATTTTACATGGAGAATTGTAACAAGTTTTCCACGCTTTACCCAAGTGACCCGTAGGTTCTTTTTCTTAGCCTCGTAGACTTTTTCTCTAGATTTCCACCTTTTTAAGGTGAGACTCAACAATTCGTTTTCTTCTATTTCCGACCCAAGGGTCTTCTTGGTCCCGTAGACCTTAGCACTACTTTTAATCTCGTAGGTTATGATGATCCCGTAGATCATCTTTTATTCGTGTCTTTATTTAATGTACATATATGTTTACTTTCGGACTAATCATCCTACTTTATGACTCCTTACGTCATTTACACATCGGTTTGTTCTACTCTTACCGTTTCTTGGTTCATACTTATAATTCTTTACGGCCCATTACCCGGATTCTTCATTTTAATGTTTTAACATCCTTGTTTCACTAGTTTATGTTTTTCCCTTTCTACCCTATCCCATAATCTTTTATATAGATTTGTTAATATCTCGCGTTCTTATTTATTCGGTTCGCGCTTACTTACGACATCAAACATTATTCTTAATTCAACTTGTTTGACTTGTTCGTGTGAAATTTCATCACCTGTGAACGTCAAACTCCGTTCTTTATTCAACCCGTTCGACTTTAAAATAGTTGAACGTAGTTATCAAAATTTCTGTTTGCATATTCTCATCGTCTTTTAGTCATGACTCATATTCCGAGTCTTTTGACTTTCTATTTCGCGTTCCCGTCTCTTGGTTTACGCATTCACCCACAATCCTACCCATATATCGGGTATCTTCACCGAGGTCACCATCAAGTAACCATTCTTATATGGTTTTAGACGTCATCTTAATTTATTTGGTCGTCTTAGCGAAATCCATTGCTTTTATTTAGTCAAGTCCTTTATTCTTTTATTCTATCCCTTTGACTTGTCTGTGTGAATTTCATCACTTTTGACAGTCAAACTTTATCCCCTATGCCTTAGCATTCACATTTGTTGGTTTATGTTTTCATTCACTTTAATCTTTGTCCCTTCTCTCAGGCTCGTTATTCTAACGTAATACGCTTCCGTCATCCGACTTGCGTTTACGTTTACTATCGAACATATTACTTATTTGATTCATTTGGGTACCTTTTTAATTCGTCCCATTCACCCCATCCTTACTACATTGGACGTAAATGCGTCCACTACAAGAAGTTCATGGTATCATATGCCACTACTTACTTGGCCAGAGTAAGCGATTAACACATGACACACATGACCTTTTTATAGTTTTCACATCACGCCCTATGTAAGTAACGCCTCTATTTATTTCATATCTCTGATTTTATTCAATAAAACTTTATTTAATTGCAAAACAACAATCATTAGTTTTACTAGTTTTACATTTGAACATACAGAATGTTTTCCTTTCTATCGAACTATTATATAATCACATTCGTTAATGTGATCGCTACTTTTCTCAATAGCATTATATTGACAATTACACACTTGGATAATTACTTTCGTCCAAGTTTTTATATAATTTAATCCTGTTATTGTTTTGTTATTCATTATTGTGAATAACACTTCTTTCTACTTATTTACTCTTGGAAACCTCATCCTGAATAGATATCCTATTCAGGTTTTCTAAGTTTTATCCTATATATGCAACCGTCATTCTCTACTTGTTTGTTGCATATTACTATTTGTGCAATAATTTAAAACGTGCACCTGGTAATGCTTACCCTAACGGGCCATCCATGCCTTTATCCTTGTTCGCGATCATTACGCGATTTAGATCCTTGATGAGTATGCTCTGCTCGTCATACCTCGGACCGTTTCACCGTCATGTGCGTCACTTGTTATACTCTCGACATCTTCAGGTGTGAGTATCCTTCAACTAAACATTTACAAAAGTTAGTAATTACGACATTAATAAACGCCCGTATTGTAATACAAGGCTTTTTACTATACGTGTCAATGCGTGTCGCGCCAGAGCTAAGGTCCCCTGTCGCGTGCCGTGGGGGAACCTGTTTTCCAGTGGCTGCATGTTGAATTCCTGCATTTTTACCCAGCTCCGAATTTTCCATAATCACAACTTTAAACTATAATAACTTTCTATCTAAGTGTCCGTTTTAAGTGATTCTTTTTCCTATGCGACCGTAATTTGATTCTCCATAACATGGAGTATTAATCCGACACTCGGGTTACAAATTTTCTAGATTTTAAGCCCTCGGCTTAAATATCAATTATTAAACTTTTTAGCAAATCTTTTGATCCGATTATGCTTTTGTCAAACCAACTTGTTTCTTACACCTAATTCCTATGGGCATCATATATTAAATGATTTCAAACACACCAAGTTCAATCCATGGGTTATCATATTATTATTAACCCGTTTATGTTTTTACGCTTACTTTGACCCGTTAGGGGTATTTAAGCGCTTTTACGCATAACTACTCTAATTCCCTTGTAGCATCATATTTTCACATTATTCATTGAGTGATCTTCCACCACAACTATTATTGTAGTGGGTTTTACGTGTAACAAATATTTATTCCGAAATCTATCCTTCGGTTAGCCACTTTACGGCAAAAGAATCATTTTTGGCATTTGATCCGAGAAGGTTTATGCCTAAAACTTACATGCCTATCTAAAATTTACATTACCATAATTCATGTCTCTAACAACCCATATGGGTCGTTTGCCCTATTTACCCTTCAAGGGTGTTTTGGTCAACTTTAGTCCCTCATTTACGACGAAGGACTTCTTTCAATATATTTGACAAAAAATTCACATTTTAGCCATAATCTTACTTATACATACCTGGCTCGGGTCAAAGTATTAACCTGTTTAAAATACCTTCCGCTATTAATCACTAATTAATAGCTTCGCAGACCTTTATAGCTCTTCCCTATGATCACAAAACTCATAAGGCGATCGTCAGTTATTATAGTCGAATGGTGTTAACAACACCATTTGACCCGATTAGTCTAAATTGTAACACCCCGTGTTTTCAGGAAGTCAAAGTCAAAGTCAAGGTCAAAGTCAACGACCGATGATACGGACTTGAATTATAGAAATTTCTTTGTTTTATTTGTATTATGTGGAGTAAGTGTTGTTAATTACAAGCCATCGACGTATTATTCAAACGACTTACGACTGTGAACTATAGGAAGTAACAATGCGATAAAGTTAATCAACTGATAATCAAGCTATACTAATCAAATCGACAACTAATCGCAACTCGAACTACGTATTTTAATTATTGTTATACGTGTGTGTGTGCCTTACGTGTTATCTGTGCATGTTTATTTATGTTTTGTTGTGGTAATCAATCGAAACACAATTGAAACTCAAAATCGAACTCGAATCACAATCGAACTATGATAATTAGTGGAGAAGGGATAGTGCTCGATATGAGTGATTGGGACTGGAAGTAATTTGACTAGGAAACCCTATCGTATCGAACCGCTCGCAATCGAAATTGACTCAGCAAAAATCGTCGCGTCAAACATTCGAACCAAGTGCCATCCGGACGGATAGTCATCCGACCGGATAGCCACAATGCCGCAGATCAGGTGCCATCCGACCGGAAGGTCATCCAACCGGATAAGTCATCCGAGCGGTGTGCCATCCGATCGGACAGCCCTTTCCTCTTTTGGAATCCTATAAATACCCCTGTCATTGTCATTCTTTCTACTTTTGGAAACCCTCTGTCCGAACAGCTCGTGCTCCCCACCTTTTCTATGATTTCCCTCGATCAAGGTAAGATCTCGCCCTAAATCTTTCTTGATCTACACGCACTCCTACAGCTTTCTATCTTTTAAATCTTAACATTTAACTGTGAAATCACTAGATTTCGGGTGTTCTAGGATGACGTCATCATGTGTTCTTCAAGAACTCCATGTTTTGACTTCAATCCACCAAGAACAACTGAGATCTAACCGATTTCCACCTGATTATACAAGGATCTTATAAAGATCTCGACACAAGAGTGGTGAAAAAGGATTGAAAGATGGTTTCTAACTTTCTTTCAACTCTTTTGCACTCAATGTACTCAAAGCCGATAGGATCCGACCCTGATCTAGTCTTCTACTCAATCATAGTGTTACTAGCTCAAGATCTGGATTCTACCCACGAGATTATCGATTTTGGGTTAATCAAGAACAACCGTCTCGAGCTGGTAACTGGCCGAACTAGGGTGATTCCTGGTCGGGTTGGACATCTGGGTCAAACTGGGGGTTCTGTTGGTTAACACGTTGTCATAACGTCTCGACATAATGACAAACTATCAAAACGACCAAGTGTAAGACGAACGGAACAACCGGAACAGAATGCTGTCCGACTGGACTGCTGTCCGATCGGATAGGTCATCCGAACGGATCACACTTAGGTCCCACCTTTAAACAACCTCATCTGAAGTTTGAGTATTGAACGAATTGCAATCCGATCGGATGACCATCTGACTGGATTACTCTTCGGATCATGAGAACTAAGACTTTAAAGACTTAAACAATTTTAAACATGTTCATTAACAGGGTTGCCACCCGATCGGATGGACACCCGATCGAGTGACACTTCTGTTGTGAACTTGTCTTCACAAGTAATCTCACCACTAAGTTGCCGTCCGACCGGATGACCATCCGATCGACCGACTTGATGGATAAAGATACTTCGATGCTTTGAAAATACTACAACGAAAACTTCAAAAGTCAAGCCATCATACACAAACACATTCTTCTTATAGGAAGAAACAATCCACTCGAATAGTCATCCAACCGAACAAGCTGTCCGACTAGATGACTACCCAAACGGATGGTTATCCGCACGGATTGCTGTCCGACCGGATGACCACTCGAACGGATTGTTATCCGCACGGATTGCTGTCCGATCGGATTACCATTCGATCGAACCACTATCCGACCCATTTACACTTTGCACCATTTGACGCGTAAAACGTCACTTGTCGTTATGATATCGAATCTATTCAGGCTAACCTTACTCACTAAGTGCTCCCTTCAATCCATTAACCGCTGTGAGTATACTCGACCCTTTTTTGCCTTAGCAACGACAGTACTATAGTTTGGACTCAGCACCCGTTCACATGGGGGTTGTTAAGGAGAATTACTTGCATGGATTACGGTGGTAATCATGTATTGCGAACTGCATTTGGCAGTCAACCCGCAGTCATTGGTATCGATGGATCTATGTCGATAACTAACGTGCTTCATTTCACTATGTGTACGTGCTGGTTATGCGTAAACGAATTCGAACTCTATATGTTAATATCAAAATTGTATGCTCACCTTTACATTTTATGTATTGACATTATTTTAACGTATGTGACATGTGCTTAGGACGCACACTTGGTAGGAATTTGAAGCTAGAATAAAGCTTTAGAGCCCAACAAATAGTTGTATGTAGTGGCTAAACTAAGGGTCTCTAGAAGCAGATAAACAATTGCTTACTATTTTAAATTTGAGTGGTCGGAACAGAATATTTGCCTGGATTTTTGTCTGTAATAATTATTTTACTGTTTGAGATACGGTATGGGATGTATTATTTAAATTGAATAATATTGATAATTGTTATAGAAACTTCTGGACAATCTGTTTCGCTCAGTGCCATGCCCCGATGTTTCCGCCATCGGTTGGGGTGTGACAGATTGGTATCAGAGCCATAACTATAGGGAATTAGGCAAGACTCGACCTAGTCCGGGTCGAAGTCTTAGAAACCTAGACTATAGTTAAGAACCAACAGACCGATTTGAGTACATCCAGTAAGGATTACATACGTGCTTATTCCTCACTAATCTCGCTTATGATACACTATCACTACACTCGAATTTTCAACTATAAAAGGGCGATAAACTCGAGATTAGGTGTGAAAACCGCAAACTCCCGACTAAATTGCTTAATCAATGCTGTTTTGCCAACTTATCAATGATCTCTTTACTCTTTTCAATAACAAACGCTTGTTCAGCGGGGGGGGGGGGGGGAATTATACCAAATCACGGGTGAAACCCATATTTTGATGAATAATCTCCTCCATTTTATCAAAAGCAGGAACGAAGTTGTTAAGCCGGGGGTGAAACCCTAACCTTGACGACTTTTTCCGTACATTTTACAAAACTCTAACCAAGGTCTCGATGGACTCCAATGACCTGAAGTCTTGATATGACTAACGAAATGTGTGCCAAACGCCCAAGAATCGAGGCAAAAAGCATAGTTATGAAGGTCAGACAGGAATGACAAGTCCTTGTGAATAGTTGAACCACCTTGGTTAGTCAAAGTCTACTAGCCGCAGATAATCTACCTCTCGATTTTTATGTGTTTTGAATCTGAACCCGCTACTGCTGACTCTGACAATTCGTCAACTTTATGTGTTTTATGTGCATTTACCTGTTATGTGCTTAATTTTGGAAGAATTAATCGACTTGTGCCTTCACTTTGATCGACACACACAACTCGCACTGCATTTCTATCTCATACGCTAACAAATCGCTATATTATGGACGACCTTACGCTACGCTTATACTACACGACTCGATACATCAAACGCGAAAGCTATATTCGAACGATCGCGAACTGTGAATGATAGGTTTCTGTATTCTGACTGCCTCTTGTAACTACATGATAAGATGTTTCTGTGACTCTGTGCTCTATATGCTTACGTGCTTTTATGCCTCTGTGTCTAAGTGAATCTGTGATTATGTGCTCTATGCATTTATGTGTTCCTGAGTTTTAGTAAGTAGTAGACGTGTGAGGTGAGATTCGAATACAATGTGTTGAGTCCTGTGACGATGTCTGTTGCAGACAATGTCATCTGGATCCCGTCACACACTTTCTCATCAAGAAAAGAGGGACAAATGCCTTGCTGCCATCATCGCTAAAAGTGTGGCAAAGGCCGTGAGTGATGTTTACGAGAATGCCAGCAAATCATCCGAGGAGTCGAGGACCGAAGCTCCCAAAGCTACCACCAAGTCCTTCAATTTCAAGCAGTTCAAGTCGTGTGGGCCAAAGGAATTCACTGGCGAGGGAGGTCCTACTGCACTATTCCAATGGTTTGATTCCATTGAGGTTACTGTACGACAGAGTGGTTGCCCTGATGACCTCCGAACTCTGAATGCTACCGGCGTTTTCCAGTCCCGTGCACTAGACTGGTGGATGGCCGAGAGGAACAAGCGAGGGAACGATTCAGCCTACGGACTGTCGTGGAACGAGCTCAAGGAAGTCATGCTAGAGGAATTCTGCCCTCCTCACGAACGTCAAAAGCTAGAAGATGAATTTTGGCACATACATCAAGATGAGGGTGACAACGCTGCTCTCACTGCACGTTTCAAACAGCTAAGCATCATCTGTCCCGATCAAGTCAAGACTCCGGAGATCACAATCAAGAAGTACATCTGGGCTTTGCCCGATTGCGTCGCCGATTTCGTGCAAGCAGCTAAGACTAAGACGATCGAAGAGACTTACCTACTGGCCGCCGAAATCAACGACAAAAGGGTCAAGGCTGGTGTCTGGGATAAAACTCCGAAGCACCTGCATCAAGCTACTACCGCCGGACCAACTGCTGAACCCGCCACATCGAGCAACAAGAGAAGAACAAGAGAAAGAACAACTCCAGCAACAAGAACTGTACGATCACTGCTGCACCAATTCAAGCTGTACCAGCCCAACAGCGTCAAGTAGCGGCGCCTGTGGCTAATGCACCGCCTGCAAAGCATGCATACACTGGGCCACACCCGCTCTGCCCTACTTGTACCTACCACCACCCGACTGCTATTGCTTGCCGTTTTTGTGCTCATTGCAATGTATACGACCACTTTACTACCAACTGCCGTATTCGACAAGCTCCTGCTCATCAAGCTTTACTCACCGTCCCTCAGGGTCAACAAGCTCCTCCGGCACCCGCGGTCAAAGCCAGAGCCTGCTTCGCATGTGGCGACCCGAACCATTTCACCAACATGTGCCCAAACAGGGCCGTGAAACAAAAGCCCCAGCAACAGCAGCCTCAGCAGCAACAACAGCAGCAACAGCAACAACAGGCCGCATGTGCCAGAACTTTCAACATCAACGTGCGTCAAGCCCAGGCCGACAACAACGTGGTCAATGGTACGTTCCTTGTGAATGGTATTTATGCTTCATGTTTATTTGATACTGGAGCCGATAATTGCTTTGTGTCGTTCGAATTCGAGAAGCTCCTTAGTCGTAAACGCTCCCAACTCTCCTCGACGTTCGATTTTGAAGTCGCTACCGGAAGAACTGTCGCCGCAATTCTGTTCTTCGTGATTGTACTCTTGAGCTCAACAATCACATCTTCCCAATCGACCTTATTCCGATGCAACTCGGAAGTTTTGACGTCATAGTAGGCATGGACTTTCTTCGAACCATGCTGAAGTTGTGTGCTTCGACAAGATGATTCGATTCTCGCTCGCGAATGGTGACTTATTATGTGTTTACGGTGATACTACTTCGAAAGGTCTTAAACTCATGTCTTGTGTCCAAGCTAGCAAGTATCTCCGCAAGGAATACAGAGCCTTCTTGGCTAACATTGTAGTAGCGGAGAAGGAAAAGAAAGAGAAGAAGGAAGTGAAAGACGTTTCTGTGGTTCGTGAGTTTCCTCATGTTTTTCCAGAGGATCTTCCCGGACTACCGCCAAGTCGTGATATCGACTTTCGTATCGACCTCATTCCTGGAGCCAATCCTATTGCCAAAGCTCCTTATCGACTCGCGCCGTCTGAAATGCGTGAACTCTCAACCCAACTCCAGGAATTACTTGAGAAAGGCTTCATTCGCCCGAGCACCTCTCCTTGGGCCGCGCCAGTCCTTTTCGTCAAAAAGAAGGATGGGTCGTTCAGAATGTGCATCGACTACTGGGAATTGAATAAGTTAACTATCAAGAACCGCTATCCCCTACCTCGCATCGACGATTTGTTTGATCAACTACAAGGTGCTACGTGTTTCTCGAAGATCGACCTACGTTCAAGCTATCATCAACTGCGGATACAAGAGGAGGATATACCCAAAACCGCGTTTCGCACCCGTTACGGCCATTACAAATTCGTTGTCATGCCTTTTGGTTTAACCAACGCACCAGCGGTTTTCATGGATCTGATGAATCGCGTGTGTAAACTGTATCTCGACCGTTTTTTCATCGTATTCATTGACGATGTCTTGATCTATTCCAAATCGAAAGCCGAACACGCGCAACATCTACGTTTGGTTCTCGAGTTACTCCAGGGGAACCAACTCTATGCTAAGTTCTCCAAGTGCGAATTCTGGTTGGAGGAAGTTCAGTTTCTGGGTCACATTGTTAATAGTCAAGGTATTCACGTCGATCCTGCGAGGATTGAAGCAGTCAAGAGTTGGATTACGCCTAAGAACCCGTCTGAAGTCCGCACTTTTCTCGGACTAGCAGGCTATTATCGACGATTCATCGAGGGATTCTCAAAGATCGTTGTGCCGCTTACCTCTCTCACGCATAAAGACAAGCCTTTTGTTTGGAAATCTGAACAAGAGTCTGCCTTTCGAACCCTCAAGCACATGCTTTGCAACGCTCCTGTTCTCACATTGCCCGACGGAAACAATGATTTCATTGTCTATTGTGATGCTTCCAACCTTGGTCTTGGTTGCGTCCTCATGCAATGGGACAAGGTCATAGCTTACGCATCTCGTCAGCTCAACGTCCACGAGAAGAACTATACAACCCATGATCTCGAGCTAGGCGCAGTTGTTTTTGCATTAAAGATTTGGCGACACTACCTGTATGGTACCAAGTGTACGATCTTCACCGATCATAGGAGCCTGCAACATATCTTTAATCAGAAGGAACTTAACATGCGTCAACGTCGATGGGTAGAACTTCTCAACGATTACGACTGTGAGATCTATTATCACCCAGGCAAGGCAAATGTTGTTGCCGATGCACTTAGCAGACGGAGCTATCTGCTTAGCACTCGTAATGTTCAAGCCCAACACGATCTCGAAACCCTCATCCGCGACGCTCAACACACATTTTTTAACGAACGCACCCTGAAGAAAGAAAGAATCTACCACGATGGAGCCCAGCTTGTGAGTAAGTCGAATGGAATATTCCACTTTCTGGACCGAATTTGGATTCCCAAACGAACCAATTTGTGACAGATCTTGATGGACGAAGCCCACAGATCCCGGTATTCTATTCATCCCGGTGCCGATAAAATGTACCAGGATCTTCGCTACAAGTACTGGTGGCCCGGCATGAAAAGGGACATTGCTCTCTATGTCAGAAGATGCCTAACTTGTGCTAGAGTCAAGGCTGAACATCAAAGACCCTCTGGCTTACTCGAACAACCACCAATTCCCATGTAGAAGTGGGAGAGTATAGCTATGGATTTCATAACCAAGCTACCGCACACGTCATCAGGTCACGAAAGCATTTGGGTTGTGGTCGACCGTTTGACTAAATCAGCTCACTTTTTGCCAATACGGGAAGATTACAAGGTAGAACGATTAGCCCGAATCTACACCGACGAGATCATTTGTAATCATGGGATGCCTCGTGACATCATCTATGATCGTGATGCTCGGTTTACCTCGCGGCTGTGGGAAACGTTTCAAACCGCACTCGGTACATCGCTTAATCTAAGTACCGCTTTCCACCCTTAAACCGACGGTCAGACTGAAAGAACGATTCGTACTCTTGAAGACATGCTCCGTTCGTGTGTCATAGACTTCGGTGGTAATTGGGACAAATACCTGCCGTTGGTCGAATTCTCGTATAACAACAGCTATCATTCTAGCATCCAAATGACACCATTCGAGGCTTTATACGGAAGAAGATGTCGATCGCCTATTGTGTGGCATGAGATTGGTCATTCGCAATTAATCGGTCCTGAGCTATTACAAGAAACGACAGACAGAATTTTCCAAATAAGAGACAACCTAGTAAAAGCTCGGAATCGACAGAAAAGTTATGCCAATAAACGACGCAAGCCCCTTGAATTTGACGTTGGTGACTACGTACTCCTAAAGGTATCAACTTGGAAGGGTGTGGTCCGATTCGGCAAGAAAGGAAAGCTCGCGCCTCGATATGTTGGACCTTTTAAGATTCTGGAAAGGATCGGAAAAGTTTCCTACAGACTCGAACTACTGGAGGAACTTAGTAACGTCCACCCGAATTTCCACGTGTCAAACCTCCGAAAGTGCCTAGCCAACCACGACTTACATGTTCCTCTCGATGACCTGCAAGTGAATGAAACATTACATTTCGTGGAAAAGCCTGTCGAAATCATGGATCGCCAAACCAAGCAACTCAGGCGCTCGCGCATTCCTATTGTGAAAGTCCGATGGGAAGGCAAACGAGGCGCAGAGTTCACTTGGGAACTCGAAAGCGACATGAAGGCGAAATATCCACAATTGTTCCATACGAATCCAGCCTAATTTCGGGACGAAATTCCCTAAACAAGGGGAGGCTGTAACACCCCGTGTTTTTAGGAAGTCAATATCAAAGTTAAGGTCAAAGTCAACGACCGATGATACGGACTTGAATTATAGAAATTTCTTTGTTTTATTTGTATTATGTGGAGTAAGTGTTGTTAATTACAAGCCATCGACGTATTATTCAAACGACTTACAACTGTGAACTATAGGAAGTAACAATGCGATAAAGTTAATCAACTGATAATCAAGCTATACTAATCAAATCGACAACTAATCGCAACTCGAACTACGTATTTTAATTATTGTTATACTTGTGTGTGTGCCTTACGTGTTATCTGTGCATGTTTATTTATGTTGTGTTGTGGTAATCAATCGAAACGCAATCGAAACTCGAAATCGAACTCGAACTCGAATCACAATCGAACTATGATAATTAGTGGAGAAGGGATAGTGCTCGATATGAGTGATTGGGACTGAAAGTAATTTGACTAGGAAACCCTATCGTATCGAACCGCTAGCAATCAAAATCGACTCAACAAAAATCATCGCGTCAAACATTCGAACCAAGTGCCATCCGGCCGGATAGTCATCCGACCGGATAGCCACAATGCCGCAGATCAGGAGCCATCCGACCGGAAGGTCATCCGACCGGATAAGTCATCCGAGCGGTGTGCCATCCGATCGGACAACCCTTTCCTCTTTTGGAATCCAATAAATACCCCTGTCATTGTCATTCTTTCTACTTTTGGAAACCCTCTGTCCGAACAGCTCGTGTTCCCCACCTTTTCTTCGATTTCCCTCGATCAAGGTAAGATCTCGCCCTAAATCTTGTACTTTCTTGATCTACACACACTCCTACACCTCTCTATCTTTTAAATCTTAACATTTAACCGTGAAATCACAAGATTTCGGGTGTTCTAGGATGACGTCATCATGTGTTCTTCAAGAACTCCATGTTTTGACTTCAATCCACCAAGAACAACTGAGATCTAACCGATTTCCACCCGATTACACAAGGATCTTGTAAAGATCTCGACACAAGAGTGGTGAAAAAGGATTGAAAGATGGTTTCTAACTTTCTTTCAACTCTTTTGCACTCAATGTACTCAAAGCCGATAGGATCCGACCCTGATCTAGTCTTCTACTCAATCATAGTGTTGTACTAGCTCAAGATCTGGATTCTACCCACGAGATTATCGATTTTGGGTTAATCAAGAACAACCATCTCGAGCCGGTAACTGGCCGAACTAGTGTGATTCCTGGTCGGGTTGGACATCTGGGTCATACGGGGGGTTCTGTTGGTTAACACGTTGTCAAAACGTCTCGACATAACGACAAACTATCAAAACGACCAAGTGTAAGATGAACGGAACAACCGGAACGGAATGCTGTCCGACTGGACTGCTGTCCGATCGGATAGGTCATCCAAACGGATTGCCATCCGAATGGATCACACTTAGGTCCCACCTTTAAACAACCTCATCTGAAGTTTGAGTATTGAATGAATTGCAATCCGATCGGATGACCATCTGACTGCATTACTCTTCAGATCATGAGATACTAAGACTTTAAAGACTTAAACAATTTTCAACATGTTCATTAATTGTGTTTCCACCCGATCGGATGGACACCCGATCGAGTGACACTTCTGCTGTGAACTTGTCTTCACAAGTAATCTCACCACTAAGTTGCCGTCCGACCGGATTTTCATCCGCACGACCCACCATCCGATCGACCGACTTGATGGATAGAGATACTTTGATGCTTTCAAAATACTACAACGAAAACTTCAAAATTCAAGCCATCATACACAAACACATTCTTCTTATAGGAAGAAACAATCCACTCGAATAATCATCCAACCGAACAAGCTGTCCGACCAGATAACCACCCGAACGGATGGTTATCCGCACGGATTGCTGTCCGACCGGATGACCACTCGAACGGTTTGTTATCCGCACGGATTGCTGTCTGATCGGATTACCATCCGATCGAACCACTATCCGACCCATTTACACTTTGCACCATTTGACGCGTAAAACGTCACTTATCGTTATGCTATCGAATCTATTCAGGCTAACCTTACTCGCTAAGCGCTCCCTTCAATCCATTCACCGCTGTGAGTATACTCGACCCCTTTTTGCTTTACGCACTTTTGGGTGTTACATACGTTACGAATATTCAAACTACAACAATCACACTACTCAATACTATTTGAACGCTAACCGTTAATGCATGTTATACGTGGCTTATGAATGCTTGTTTGTTATGTTTACACATGGAATGCTGTCTACCTGCCTTAGCAACGATAGTACTATAGTTTGGACTCAGCACCCGTTCACACGGGGGTTATTAAGGAGAATTACTTGCATGGATTACGGTGGTAATCATGTATTGCGAACTACATTTGGCAGTCAACCCACAGTCATTGGTATCGATGGATCTATGTCGATAACTAACGTGCTTCATTTCACTATGTGTACGTGCTGGTTATACATAAACGAATTCGAACTCTATATGTTAATATCAAACTTGTATGCTCACCTTTACATTTTATGTATTGACGTTATTTTAACGTATGTGAGAGGTGCTTAGGACGCACACTTGGTAGGAATTTGAAGCTAGAATAAAGCTTTAGAGCCCAACAAATAGTTGTCTGTAGTGGCTAAACTAAGGGTCTCTAGAAGCAGATAAACAATTGCTGACTATTTTAAATCTGAGTGGTCGGAACAGAATATTTGCCTGGATTTTTGTCTGTAATAATTATTTTAATGTTTGAGATACGGTATGGGAAGTATTATTTAAATTAAATAGTGTTGATAATTGTTATGGAAACTTCTGGACAATCTGTTTCGCTCAGTGCCATGCCCCGATGTTTCCGCCATCGGTTGAGGTGTGACATAAGTGACCATTTATCTTAATAAGATGGCTTTTTGACACCATCTCGCTCCCTTGAACCTATCCCGATTTACACTGTGAGTTCTTATTATTTAGAAGACATTTATTAAATTATTTGACCCGTTAAGACTTACACCCAAATGTGTCTTTTCACATCTTTTATACTATCCGTCAACTCGTGTCCGGATATTTATTTAACCACTTTTACCCGTTACGTTTCACCCCATAACGTATTGTTCAAAATTCTTTATTTACTAGTCTTAACCCGACTAGTTTACCATTTCCCCCTTTTACCATA
The DNA here is from genome assembly GCA_030545235.1 of Helianthus tuberosus. Classification (NCBI taxonomy): domain Eukaryota; kingdom Viridiplantae; phylum Streptophyta; class Magnoliopsida; order Asterales; family Asteraceae; genus Helianthus; species Helianthus tuberosus. The sequence goes on along the minus strand of CM060444.1, from coordinate 59,914,049 downwards.
ACTTATGGTTTCTCGTCAGTTTTATTTATTCCGACTTGCATTGTACCATGTCGGAACATCATATTTCAAATAATTAACATAATTCACAATCAATATTTACAAGTAAGTGTACTGTAATTAAAAAGGGTGTAAGGTTAACTTACCTCGCATCCAAACTATGCCTTATTTTTCCTTATTGATTCGTTTGACCCTCTTCTTCCTCAAGCTTCCACCTAGCTCGTTTAGTGTCAAACTAACATCATCATTCATAAGGTGGTTAGATTAGTCATTAATAAATACGACTATTCCACCTTACGTATTTTCTATGTCGAAATTATTATTCGACTTCGTCACTGGTTAGTTTTTAACTTTCTACTAGTTAACTACCTCTAATTATATGATACGTGAAATTAACTAAAATCTACATTATGATTAGATTCCGTATTATCACATATCACCCCTAATTAAATCAATTAGGAAATTACGTGTTTCATTCATAGTTTCAACATATGAACATTCATTTAGGCGTTTTAATAAACACCTTGTGGGCATGATTTTTACACATCTACAATAAAGTTCATAACTTGTCATTTAGACAAGATTAACATCAATTAGGCAAGTTCATATCAAATTTTCACATCAACAAATCTAAATTTACTTCATAGAGTTCAAAATACACTAGAATGATAAATATAACCCTAGTGTTTATCATGCTTTTACAAAACCCACTAATCACCTTCAATGGTGATTATGGAAATCTCAAGCATTGAGCATAATTTCAACAATCTAATGACTAGGGTTTGTTCCTAGACACTATCTCACTCTAATTTCATCCAAACAACATTCATGCAACACTAAGTTCGAATTATAATTGTTCATCTAGAATTTTGGATAGAATCAAATAACGAATTTTCGCATACCTTATGATCCCTTTACGAAGGAGATCACTAATCTTTGCTTGGATTTCGATTTGGGTCAGATTTGTGCCTTCAGTTGATCAATTTTAGCCTGAACTAGGGTTTGAGGAGAGCTCTTGGTCGCCCCTGTGTTTTAGTCGGACCAGACACACACTCTTGTGTGTGTTTGGGTTTTATTATTATATATATTTTTTGTTTTAATAAAACTTATTTCAATTTTCACACCTTTAACCCTCCAACTATCATTAGGTTTTTATTTTAGGTGTTTTCAACACACTAACATGTTACTACAAGTCTTTCCTCTGACTAGGTTATTTTTATTCCTAGTTAGTTCATTCTATTTATTACCGACGTCCAATTTATAAATGAAAAGGTTTATATTTTCGGGGTGTTGCAAAATCGCATGTGATAATTTTGATGAAATCGCATGTTGGTTTTTTGTAACAATTTCGAATGTGATAATTATTATGAAATCGCATGTTGGTTTTTTGTAACACACTTTCAGACTTTTTAAGAGATTATCTTAGTTATAGTAGCAGACCCCTCTTTTGAAGGTGACGTTACCCTCAACCCAGTGGTTTGAGTCAGCAGGGATACAATTCCAAAGGGTCGGAATATTGAAAGACAATTAAGTAAGTTATTAATGCGAAAAGTGGTAGGCCCCTCTTTTGAAGGTGACGTTACCCTCGGCTAAGTGGTTTGATTCAGCAAGGATACATTCCCAAGAAGCCGGTTTAAAGTATTAATAGTAGTTTACATATGAGGGGTTCAAGCTATTTGCACCCCCGCCATCCAATATCGTTGGGCATTGAAAGAGATCCTAGTAAGCTTAAACCAAGTCCTCGCAGGATCTATACACTGAACGAGACAAGAACTTTACCAAACCACCCTCCTAACCCCCTTCTAGGTAGTTAACGCGCTTTATATAGACCGTAAAGACATAAATGAGCAAATAAATGACATCATGAAGAAATGGTTGATGTGCTAAAAAGTAGTTTAATAAAATTAACTAAATTAACCTAATTCTAGACTCTAAGTAATACTCTAGACTCACTAAGACACACTAAACTACTAACCAGCAAGTGTACCGATCGACTCTTGTATAGCTACTGTAAGTCCGGATATCGAACCCACTAGACTGTATCGAACTACGTTAATGACTCTATTTAGACTAGACTGACACGGACTGAACTATTTTTATGTTTTAAGGGGGTGGGGGGGGGGGGGTTCTAAAAATCCTAAGAAAGCAATTAAACTAAATTAACTAACTAACTAAATTAACTAAAACAAATTACTTTGGACTTTTACTCAGATGGTGGAAATACTACCTAGATTCGAATCCTGGTTGCTTTTAGTTATGGATTTTATTTGAAGTTGATTATTATGGACCGAGATCGTAAGATGCTAAACCTCTCGAGTTACCAACTAAGCCTCCTAACCCTTCTCAAGAGTACATTAGGGCACCCTAAAGGCTGTTATGGTTACCGGTAAATTAGACTCCTTGTCCGGACCTCTAATGATTTATGAAAGTACCCTATGACGGGTGGTCCGTAGGACAACCCTTAAATGGTTTAAAAAGATTAAAATTCCATGCTTTACTTGGTTATTTGCTTGAACTTAGTAACTGCGAGTGTTTGTGTTCTTTGCAGGTAAAACATGTAATTCGATGAAATTAAGGGGTTTAAAGAGAAAGTGCACATGTGGAATTGAGTTTGGCAGCCGACATCCAACGTTGAAAAAGAAGGCAGCCATCACATGTTGTTTGTGGAAGGAATATTATCAATGATCATTAATTAGGGGGCTCTCTAGAGTGCTTTATCAACAAAAACATCATCATGACAGTATTGGGAGCCGATATACAAGGTTGTACAAAGTCAACATTCACATCATAAAAGGGGATGTGCGGCTTTGATTTACGTGAATGTGGGGGACACAAATTAGAGAGTATTAACTCTCTTTAAAGCCATGAGGATTGGACTTAAAGGGGGGCTGCACATGGACTCCTTTTGTTGGGCTTATTTGGATCAACACGTGACTTGGGGATAAAGTCCATCAACATAACAATATCAATCATCATCATCACATGGTGGGCTGCTATATGCACGTGAAGGGGTGTTGTTGGCAGCTTTAATTCAAAGTGGATATCAACATTATTATCTTGACATATTATCATGTAAAGGATGAGACTTGGCGGTTGACTAAGAAGTCACGTGGACTTCTTTTTATGTGATTGGGCCGCCACATCTTAAGACACATCATCTCAACATCATCATATAAATCATCATCTCAATAGTTGGGCGGCAGACATCGAAGTCAACAAGCAACAACATATTAACTGATCACCATCATAGTTAATTGGCAGCTCTCAATCACGTGCACATCTTGGGCTTTGGAGAGACTTGTGGATTTTTATTATTGGGACGCCAACATGTGAAGTGGCTTGGGCGGTACATATTGTCAGTTTTGAGACTTGGAGAACAAAGACGCAGACTTTTGAGATTGGGCCAACATCACATGAATAATAAATGGGGCGGAACATGAGAAGTGGGCGGCACATAAGTCACGAAGACTTTTGTGTGGACGTGAGATTGGCACATGTGAAGAAGGAGGAAAGTCAATAGCATAATCATTATCTTATGGCAGGCATCAAGTCAAGCATACATTGAAATTGTCACCGTAAATTACGGTTCCACCGTAATTTACGGTGGACATGATTTGGCATTCTTTCTCACCGTAAATCAGTATTGTTGCACCGTAACATATTGTATGTGCACCGTAAATTACGGTATGACCGTAATTTACGGTGGAGGCGACGTGAAGATGTGTAACCGCTCATTAAAGTTAGTTTTATTGTGTCTTTTCAATAGTTCTCATCATTGGACGGTTATTGGAGACACTAGGGGCGAATTTTGGTGTTCTTGCTTGGTTGGAGACAATTTCTATCATTCAGTTTATGTATTTGATTCGTATGAACATTGGATCGATTGTGATGATGATTCACCAAGCTATGTCCGGCTAAACTTTTCGGTGATCATCTTAGGTGAAGGTTTCTATTGAACTTGTGTGTGTTTATTTCCGAATTTCTAGAATGATAACTTGCGTTGCTTGAATATCATGGTGTATGTTTAATTGCTTGTAACTTGTTAATTGATATTGCAATTTCTAGTCTCAATCGTACGTTCTTGGTGCCGTTGGCAATCGAGATATCACGGGAAGGGTTAGGGTTGGTTATTGATTAATTGGTCATCGGGAAACAACCTCGCATTTATATAATCCGAGTACTTTGTTCCCTTTTATCACTTCGATTATGCATGCACGAGTTATGTCTATGTAACTCTTTCTAGTTGGAATTACACACAATTGTTTAAAGAAACTGGAACCTAGGATGGTCATTGTTCTCTCCTAATTTGTTTTAAAACCTACATTTGATTTGCCATTAGTTTAATTTAGTTTTCTCAAACAAAAATCCAAGTCATTGATTTTAATTTTCTGCAAATTAGGATAATTGTAGTATACTTGCAAGGCTATATAATTGACATATTTTCCACATACTCCCTGAGTTCGATACCCTCTTACCACTATCTATATAGTTGTTTTTGGGATTAAATTTGCGTGACCCATGACAATCACGTCACCCTACAAGACTCTCTCCGTTTCGGGACTCAAGTCAAGGATAAATTTGGGTTCTTAACTAGAGTTGTTAGACAACAGCTAATAGGTTTACTTCCTAAGAAGGACCCACCTTCGGTTTAATCGCTTAGACCTAACAATAACCTCGCACCTTTCAGCTATTGAGAGTTAGTAGAACACTTGATTTTATAAGATTACTAAATATTGCTTTTAAGGTCTATTACGTATTCAACCCTAAAGATTCACGATTTATTATGTGATATAGACACTCAATAAAATCTTAGAACCTAACACAACTCTATTATGTGATAAAGACCGTCACCAAGAATTGTGTAAAGCAATAAACAATATTCAAACACAATCAAGTATGCATACACATCTAGCTAATAATCAAATCACCTACAATACATAAATAAATCCAAAAATATCATAAATTCATAATAAAAATCCAAACTTTATGCAACCATTCATCTCATCTAGGTAGTAACAGAAATCTAGCCAATCAAAGTCATGGAAACTAACACAATCAAAGTATTTTTAGAGAAACGGAACATAGTCAAAGAAAAAGAAACACGAGGGAAAACACCTGGATGTTAAGAAGACGACCCGAATGATTCTTTGAAGTTCCAACCTTCAACCGACAGCTTCGAATGCTTAAAAACACTCCAAACGCAGCTCCAAATTCACCCCAAAGCTTGCCAATTCGTAAGTTAGGGTTTCTTCAATGTTTTATGTGTTTTTATATGATTTGCAGCTCAAAACACCTTCTCAACTCGAAGACATCTGATGATAACACTCTCTCGCGCCCCATGAGAGAGTTATGATGATGGCTCGTGGCCCGCCGTCGCCTAAATAATATTTTCAAAACTTTAAGTCTCTCGCCACCCGCGAGAGACTCTTTAACCTTTGTCGCGGCCCGCCAGAAACCTATTTTCCAGTAATTTCAATCCGTTTCAGCTCCCGAGCTCTCCAACACGTTCCAGGACTTAACTTTTCCATATTTTCACTCATTTATGCACTTTCCAGCTACTTCAAACGCCAAACACCTGCAAAATGCAATTGGATCAACAGTACGCAAATTCTAACGAAAACTGAACTATAACTAACGAAAAACTATACAAATATACACGAATAAAGGATGTATTTTACAATACATCAATGGTAAAAAAGTTCAATTTCAACATAAGAAACTAGTTATTAAAGTCATTAATACAAACCCAATTAAAAAGTGCCAAAATATTAAAAATCAAAAGTGATACATTAAAGACTTGTCTTCACCAAGTGATGTAAGAGATTAGCCAAACATGGCCTTTGATTGACAAGAACTCTTACGGTCAATCTTGGATCCCGAGACTACTACACACTCTCTAAAGATGATAGATGGATGATGGTGGCGGGTGTTGGTGTTGTAGTAGTGGTGGAATGGTGGCAAAGTGGGAGAGAAGTGGTTTGCCAAGGGATGCCTTTGAAGTGAACCAAGCACCCCTTTTTATAGCCAGAACAGAGCCCTGGCCACGGCCCCGTGTCCATTGGGCACAGCCCGTGGCCATCCTTCTTCTCTTCCTTCATTTAATGTAATTGTCAGTAAAGGGCCCCACACGACCCTGTGTCTTCTTGGGACGGCCCCGTGGTCAACTCTTCGCTGTACTATTAAGATTCTGCAAATCTAAGAGTTGACCACCCCCCATGGTGAGTTGAGCACGGCCCCATGGTGGGCGTAGAAGCCTCTGAAGCTTTTGTCTTGATGTGCCGGGGCTGACCACGCCCCATGCCCAGCTGGGCACGGTCCCGTGGTCAGTTTCTGTCTTCTTATTTTTGCTTTGGGGATGCTGCCGAGGGGTCGGACATGTCACGTTATTCCTACTTTTTGTATTTATGCTGGTTTTGGCTGCTTATTTGTTCCTTTTGTTCTTTTAAGATCGTTTAGTCCTGTAAATTCAAAAGGAAGAAAGAAATGCGCTTTTTCCAACATTAGTACTAAAAAATAATTGGTTTTATGCCTCAATTAATATAATTTATATGTTGCATTTTGCACACATCACACATCGTTGTGGATCCACTGACTGATTGGTTCCCCACCGCCATGGGGTGTAGCTAGGTATCGCCAACATCATTAGATTTGCTCTTCGGGGCTTCTGTCTCGCATAGTCGTATAACCGCATATTTGCATTATCACATTTGATTGTGTTGATTATTGTTGTTGTTTAAATGTTGTTCTTGTCATACTAACACTTGGTTTGCATGTTAAACTTTCAAAAATAATAAAACAAGTTATTTTATTTAAATATAAAATTACTCACTAACTTTTAGTTGACCCAATAATTATTCGATGTATGATATAGGAAATCAGGTTTGATGATACGAGGATGAAGATACGTAGGAACTGCCTTAGACAAATAAACGAGATTTTATTTTATGTTTTATGACTTTGGATATGTATGGATTATTTGGAACTTATATGATTATGTGACATTTTTAACTATAACATGATAAATTTTTTAAACTTTTAATAGTTGTCATAAGCTTTGGATAACTATCTCGACCTGACCGATAATCTGACCACGGGTAGAGGCGTGACATTAGATAATTTAATACGTATTGATTTGTTTATGTAGAGCTATTTGTTTCTTTGAATGTAACGGATGATTTTGAAATTGAGTAATAAGTATTTGAATATTTAGTTCCATGTGCTCTTGAACAATCTACGAAGTGATGCCCCGATGTTTCCACCTTAGGTCGGGGTGTTATATGAGTGGTTCATTTAGGATAAACATTAAACTTTGTTTGATTTGTGCTTTAGATTGTTCTTTATTAACTATTATGGAACTACTTGTGTTTGGTTGATGTAACAACCCGTGTTTTGAAACTCAAAGTCAAAGTCAAGATTGAAGTCAAAGGAAGAAAAGATTGCTAATTGCGATCTATCACTCCTTGCTTAGCTACTGTTTTGACTTCTTTGACTTGTAATCGAATTCTATTTATTATTTGTTTTAGTTTTAATTATGTGGAGTATCTATTAATAATCGAGGTTTAATCGTTATTTAATCGCATGTTTAATCGCTAATCGACTTATCGCTATCGCATTCGCAACTCGAATTATTTTTTCTGGATATTGTTTTACGTGTGTGTGCCATTATGTGTTACTTGTGCATGCTATGTTTATGTTGAGGTGCTTAATCGCAATCACAATTCTATCGCATCGAAATCTAAATCACAAACGCTAAACGCAAGTTATTTATAGTGATTGTATTTTAGATATAATAGTTAGGTTATTTGTGTAACTAATGGTTAATACTATCGCATCGCTCACACGAATCGCATCGCAACGCTCTACCTGCGAATCGAAACGACAAAACTCAACACGCCGGACACCTGGATCGAGTGGCCAGCCGATCGAGTGGCCATCCGATCGGGTTGCCATCCGATCGGTGACCAATCCGACCCTGCGCACTTTCCTCTTTTGGAAACCCTATAAATACCCTCCTGTTGCATCATTTGTGATGTGGCAGCTCCTCACTCGACCAGGCGCACTCAAGCACTCATTTCTCTCGATTTCTCGCGATTCTTGTAAGTTTTCAACCTAAATCTTATACTTCTATGATCTACACGCACTCCTTCATCTTTTTCACCTTTGAATCTTAACTTTTAACTGTGAAATCACCGGTTTTGAGGTGTTCTAGGGGTGAGGTCATCATGGAGTTCTTATTGTCACACCCTGGCTTTGCAGAAGCGTGAGTTTATTTGGTGTGACTTCTTAATACCATAGCTTAATCACAACAAAGCTATATGAAAATAAAACCATGCAGAATCATCCATTAATTAAAGTCTTAAAAACAAAATACCACAATATTGTTTGAAACGCTGACACATGCTTCAAGTTTACAACACTACCAAATAAAACATTGTTCTTAAGACGCAACCACAAACTTAAAATAGACGTAGTTTAAGAACTGTGACTCGTCCAGGTAAAAGCCACAACCCCTAAACTTGGATGATCCCATAACTCTAACGCAGCGTGAAAACGTAGCATACCGTGCCAGATCCTTAGTTCCCTGAAATACATGTAAGTTGGAAAAATCAACAAAAATTGTTGAGCGAGTTCATGTGTAGTGAGTATGTAAAACCTTTGTAAGTATAAAAATCCTGGTATGTAGCAAATAAGGAAATAAAGAGATCACCAATGGTTTGCAAGGCCATTGATATGTGTGAAGTGCAGTAGGAAGACTCAAACCTAGTAGATTTTTGCGTCGGGTACCAAGTCACACCGAGGTCCGTACTGTTAGGCCTGGGGCTGGGCTCGTTACACCCAGATAGATCTACCGCTATTGTCCCTCGGTCCTACACTGAGGATTAATGGCCTTCAGTTCCCGCCTACTCACTCACATGATCTAAGTAGTAACCCTCCTTACGCTAATCATACCATGTGTAAAGTATTCGTAATCACAGTAACATGTATTTCACCCCCGCAGTTTAAAAACTGAAAACAGTTAAGAGAAAAGGGGGACATGAACTCACCGAAATGCGTCTCTAACAAGAAATCTCCCAGTCAACCTGCTGTGCGACGACCTACACGTACTAACTTCTATTAGACGGACGACCGTGCCTTAGCTTAGGGTTTAATGTCTTTGGGAAATAGTTAGGCAACTATTTCGTAATTATTTTGTAAATGTATTCCTTCCCAAGGATGGGGGTTTTAATACATGTGCGTTCGTATAACTTCGAAATATATTATTAAGTCTCACTTAATGTAATATATTTTATTTTATTTCATTTGTCCAAAATACTTTACTTCCTAAATGTAAATATTTTTCCCAAAAATATTATGTTTTATTCCATATAATTTTCCAAAATAATGTCCTTGTCAAAATACACACTTATGAGTATTTTCTGAAAATACGCAAGTTATGTTGTAAGGTTCGGGTGGTATAAATAATACCGGTGTAACTTAAATATTTATTGTGAAGGCGTTCGTATTATTTTGGAGCCGTGAATATTCAGTGTATTCTAGTAATATTATTTTTACCCTAAAAATAATATTTATGTAGTTCACAAAATAATCATAAAAATTACACAAGTGTTACTATGAAAAATATATATTCTAAATATATATTTAACAAGTTTTATTTATGAAAATCCCACCTCCGACTCTTGGAAATTTTGTAATAAAAATCATGGCGAACTTTGTTTGGAAAAATAAGTTAAAAATATACTCATAACACTTGTTATAAAAATATTTCCAAGTGTTATATTTCTGGGAAAATTTCGCCAGAGTTTCCTCTGTAACTGGAGGTGGCCACGCTTACAAGCATATCATTTTCTTTTATAAATTCAACCAACAATGTTCCCAACATCAACAAACAATGTTTCAACATCAAACTAGTTCAAAAATATACGTAAATCGCAAACACATGAACTTGTGGGTTATGTAAAAGTGTGTAGTAATCTTCCAATATTCTTAGTAGATCTTTCTGTCTTTGTAAATAAAATCGGTTTCTTGAAACTCTTATTTTTAAAGAAAGTGGAAGTTTACAACTTCTTGGTCAAAAGTTATAAAAATAATTCTTTGTTAAAACCTTTTGTTACACAAGTGTCTACACACTTGTTTGTTCACAAAAACACCTTTAGTTTAGGAAAGATCCGGTTTTAAAACATGGTTTCGTCTTACAGTTGGTTCTTCGAAAATACCACTTGTAGATCTTTAGATCTACTAGTTTTGGACTCTATTTTATAAGAAAAACTCTTTTTACACAAGTTCATGTTAATAAGTAGTAGTGTTCGTCATCTAATCATTTTCACACTTAAACATACACTAGTTCATGTTCCATGAACATGACTTAGCCGGGTTAGATGACGATCCGAACTACTACTAGCATCAAACAACATACAAGAATCATAACAAAACAAGTTTCAAGAGTTTTACACTAATATTCATTCTTTAACCGACATGTTCATCATTTTTAGTAGACTTTTAGTTTTGATCTCTAGTGTTCATGATTTTTATCCGACAAATTTCTTATTAACCACTTTAGATATGAACAATAGGGTGTTTAGAGTCACTTACTACTAGCTCGAGGCTAGGGAAGAAACTAGACGAAAAACGGGTGGTTAATAACGTTGTGGTTTATTTCCGACACTTTGGAAAGTGTCTAGTAATATTTTTCTCATGTTTTGGCACTTTACTAGTTAGCTTAATGCTGAATTTTTATTTAAAGTGCATAATTTTCTACTCAAAGTACGTTTTAGGCACATCCGGTCACTATAATTATCACCTAGTGACGCAGTTCTACAATCCTCACCTCCCTACACTCCCTACTAGTGTAGTAAACTATTCCCGGCTCATACTCGCCTTAGAGACAGTAACTGTCTGATGCTGGTTATGTCAGCATGTTTACTGGGTTATCCGTATAGTGTGCTCACTGTGCTTTTGTGCATCAAGGTTGTCACTGACGTTTGTGTATAAATAATAGAGTGACAATATAAAATGTGATGCATGAGTATGTATGTATCAGAAATCAGTAAGCAGTTTAATCAAAGTTGTAAGCAAGCACAGTAATTAAGCAGTAATTAAATATTAATTAATTTGTATGGATACCTGGTTTGGTGAGGGTTGTCACACTTATGAACTTCAAGGTTTGGCTTCATTCCACCAAGAACAACTTAGATCTGAAGGATTTTCACATAAATAATCTATGTTTTCGCATAGATCTACACACATTCATGGTTAAAAGGATTGAAAGATGGTTTTCTAAACTTCTTTCAACTCTTTTACACTCAATGCACTCAAAACTGATAGAATCGGCGCTTGTTCTGATCTTCTACTCCTTCTTAGTGATGTGTTGGTTCGAGATCTGATTTCTATCTAAGAGACAACCAATTTCGGGTTAACTAAGAATGACCGTCTTGAACAGTTAACTGACCAGACTAGGGTGATTCCTGTTCGATCGGATCACTTGGGTCAAGATGGGGTTTCTCTTGTTTAGCACGTTATCACACCGTCTCGATCAAAACTGCAGAACCTTTCAAAATAATCAAGTACCAAGACGATCAGGTCGTTGGGATGGATTGCTGTCCGATCGGATTATCATCCGATCGGTTTGCCATCCGATCGAACAACCATCCGATCGGCTTGCACTTGGTTCCACACTTAAACTTTTCTTCAAACTTTCAAGATTCTGAATGTCGAACGGATTGCCATCTGATCGAACGACCATCCGACCATGTGACATTTGGAACTTCGACACTTAATCATTTTTATAATTTTCAAAGATCATCAGTAACTAACGGATTACCAACCGATCCGATTTCAATCCGATCGAGTGACAATCCTGTTGTGAACTTGTTCTCACTAAGTGTCCTGCCTATCGAATTGCTATCCGATCGAACGACCATTCGATCGATCGACCTGAAGGGTAGAGATACCTCTCTATTTTTTTTAAAATGCTACAACAAAAACTTCAAAGCCATCATACACAAACACATCCTTACTAAACGAATATCAATCCAATCAAATGGCCTTCCGAACGGATGACCATCCGAACGGATTGACATCCGATCGACTGGCCATCCGATCGGATTGCCATCTGATCGGATTACCATCCAACACTTGGTACTTTTGCACCTTTTAACGCGCCGCTCATCGTTTATGCTATGGTTAACTGTTCAGGCTAATCTCTCTCAGTGCTCCCTTCAATCCAAGAGAGTGTTTACTTGTTAAACACAATCTGTGAGTATACTCGATCCCTTTTTGCTTTATGCACTTTTGGGTGTTACATACGTTACTTATTCTAAATCATATCTATCACACTACGCAAACACTATTTATACGCTGACCGTTAATGCATGCTACGTGTTATTCGATGAATGCTTGTATGTTATGTTAACACAGTGATTGTTGCCTGACACCTTAGCAACGATAGTACTATAGTTTGGACTCAACACCTGTCATGGATAGGGGTTGTTAAGGGCTTTACTTCATGTGTCCCAGTGGGGATATGTGTTGCGCATTCTACAACTCGCAGTCACGTCTGTGCATATTTCTCTGTCGATAACCTACTTGCCTTCACTTTGTACATGTTTCATACTGGTTATGCGTAAACTATTTTGAACTCTATTATGCTATATCAAACTTGTATGCTCACCTTTACACTATGTGTATTGACCTCTATTTTAACGTATGTGACAGGTGCTTAGGATGTTTGCTGCTATGTGGGAATCAAGTTAGGATGGAGTCTTAGAAACAAACAATTAAATGAAATCTTAGTTGTCGGAATGGATAATTTGTCTTTGAGAACAATGTCTGTAATAACTGTGTTTATTTTATATGTTTATGGTATGGGACATGAACCTTTAATATATTATAAATAATAGTTGTTATGGATTCTCCTGGACAAACTGTTTCGCTCAGTGCCATGCCCCGATGTTTCCGCCATCTGTTGGGGTGTGACAGATTGGTATTAGAGCCATAACTATAGGGAATTAGGCAAGACTCGACCTAGTCCGGGTCGATGTCTTAGAACGTCCTAGTCTATAATCTAAGTACCAACAGACCGACTTGTGCATACCCAGTATGGGTTCTTGTACGAGTTTACTTGCTATTCTCGCTCGCACTCGCTGAACACTACACTATCACTGCACTCTAATTCTCGAAAATGAACGAGTGATAGGATGGGATTAGGTGTGAAAACCGTAAACTCTCGACCAAATCGCTTGTTCGACCCGCATTTTTATCAATAAACAGGAGAATTTGCATTGAATCAGGAGTGAAATCCATACTTTAACGCAAATCTTCTTATCTATCTCATGATTTTACCATACAATCAGGGATGTAGTCGCTAAGTTAGGGGTGAAACCCGAACCTTGATGACACATTCCGCTCTATATTTTTGGTTTTACAAAACTCCCACCAAAGTCTCGACAGACTCCAACGATTTGAAGTCACACTTCAACTGGAAGGATGCGTGCCGTTCGCCCAAAATCGAGGCGAGAGCCCAGTCCGAAAAGCCAAAAGTGTGCACCAAAAGTCCTTGTGAATAGTCGAATCACTTTGGGTAGTCGACATCTATCCAGCCTTAGACAATCTATCCTCGATTTCAAGCTCGCAATCGCTGATTTTACGTGTTTCGATTTTGAACCCGCAACTGCTAACTCTGATATTTGTCGCTTTTATGTGGCTTTTATGTGTTCTATGTGGTTTTATCTGTTTATGTGTTTCAATTTGTGATGATTTACTTGCTTTCGCTTTCGCATCGATCGACACACACAATTCGCACTACACATCTATCTCAATACGCTAACAAATCGCTGCTACTTGTGGATAAACGCATGCTATGTTACTCGCTTTGCACTCGCTAATCGCAATCGCTATCCTCGAATTTGCGGACTTTGAATGATAGGTGATTGTGTGTGACCAGGACATGTGAATACGTGCAAAATATAGAATGGGTTCTGTGTTCTGACTGCCTTATGTGCTTCTGTGCCTTACGTGCTTACGTGCTTCTGTGTCCTACGTGCTTATGTGCTTCTGTGTTTATGTGCTTATGTGCTTATGAGATTAATCGTGTTCCTGAGCTTTATATGTTATAGTTTAGAGCTGAGCGCGAGTCTATACTAGGGTTAATTAAAAATCGTATAGTGTTTTGAATCCTATGGCGCTGTCTGTTGCAGACAATGTCGTCATTCGGATCATTCCATTCATGTTCAGCTCGCCACAATCATGATGACAAACACATCGCTGCCCTCGTTGCTAAGCAAATGGCGAAAGTTATCCCCCAGATTGTTAGTGGGCTGAATGAAAATGCTAGCAAGTCTTCTGAAGAGTCCAGGACTGATGCTCCTAAAGCTGCTTTCAGCTTCAAGCAGTTCAAAGCCTGTGGCCCGAAAGAGTTTACCGGTGAAGATGGGCCTACGGCCATGTTCCAATGGTTTGATTCTATCGAAGTAACCCTGCGCCAGAGTGGCTGTCCTGATAATCTCCGTACTCTTAACGCCACTGGCGTCTTGCAATCCCGAGCCCTGGATTGGTGGACGGCCGAGAGAAACAAATACGGAAATGATGCAGCTTACGGACTGACGTGGGATGAGTTGAAGGACGTCATGACGCAAGAGTTCTGCCCTCCCCACGAGCGCCAAAAGCTGGAGGACGAGTTCTGGCATATCAAGCAAAAAGATGGAGACAACGCTGGTTTGACTGCTCGCTTCAAGCAGCTAAGCATAATCTGTCCTAGCCAAGTTACCACGCCTGAAATCACCATCAAGAAGTATATCCGTGCTCTTCCGGATTGCGTGGCTGATTTCGTTCAAGCTGCAAAGACGACAACGATTGAGGAAACCTTTTTACTCGCTGCTGAGATCAACGACAAACGAGTCAAGTCTGGTTAATGGGATAAAGCTTCCAAGAATCTGCATCAAGCTACCGCTGTTCCAACCGCTGAAACCACCACCGTACCGCAATCTTCAAAGCTCTCACGCCGAAAGAGGAAGAACAATAGCAGTTCCAGTAACAAGAACTGTGCAGTTACTACTGCCTCGCTCCAAACAGTTCCTGCTCAACCGCAGCCTCAACACCGCCAAGTAGCGGCATCGGTTACCAACGCACCGCCGGCAAAGCGTGCGTATACTGGTCCTCACCGGGCTTGCCCTACTTGTACCTACCACCACCCTGTGGGAATCGCTTGCAGATACTGTGTGTATTGCAACATGTACGGCCACTTCACCACCAATTGCCGTACAGGTCCACGTCAAACCCCAGCTCCAGTTCAAGGTCAAGCTCCTGCTCAACAAGCTCTACTTACTGCTCCTCAAGGCCATCAAGCAGCTCCTGCACCCGTGGCTCATGCTAGAGCTTGCTTTGCGTGTGGTGATCCCAACCACTTCACAAACATGTGCCCCAATCGAGTGGTTAAGCAAGAGTCACAACAGCAGCAGCTTCAGCAACAACAACAACAACCAGCAGCCCGTGGGTGTGCCGTCAACATTAACGCTCGCCAGGCTCAAGCAGAAAACAATGTGGTCAATGGTACATTCCTTTTGAATGGTATATATGCTTCGTGTTTATTTGATACTGGAGCCGATAACTGTTTTGTATCGTTTGAATTCGAAAATCTCCTTAATCGTAAGCGTGCCCATCTACCCTCGACGTTCGATGTTGAAGTTGCCACCGGAAGAACCGTCGCCGTTAATTCTATTCTACGTGATTGTACGCTTAAACTCAACAATCACGTCTTCCCTATCGACCTTATTCCGATGCAGCTCGGTAGTTTTGACATCATAGTAGGCATGGATTTTCTTCGCGAAAATTGTGCTGAAGTTATTTGTTTCGATAAGATGATTCGTTTCTCGGTTGCTAATGGTGATCAACTTTGTGTGTATGGCGAAACTCCTTCAAAAGGTCTTAAACTCATGTCATGTGTCCAAGCTAGCAAGTATCTCCACAAGGAATACCAAGCTTTCTTGGCACACATTGTAGTAGCGGAGAAAAAGGAAGTTAAGGAGGTAGACTAGGTGCCTGTAGTTCGTGAATTTCCCAACGTATTCCTTGAAGATCTTCCCGGATTACCTCCCGCTCGTGATATCGATTTCAGAATTGACCTCAATCCTGGAGCAAACCCTGTTGCTAAAGCGCCTTATCGTCTTGCTCCTTCTGAAATGCGCGAACTCTCGAGTCAGCTCCAGGAACTACTTGATAAAGGCTTTATTCACCCTAGCACCTCTCCTTGGGGCGTGCCTGTCCTTTTTGTCAAAAAGAAGGATGGATCGTTCTGGATGTGCATTGACTATAGGGAATTGAATAAGTTGACGATCAAGAATCACTATCCCTTGCCTCGAATCGATGATTTATTTGATCAGTTACAAGGTGCTACGTGTTTCTCAAAGATCGATCTACGCTCAGGCTATCACCAGTTACGCATTCAAGAGGATGATATACCCAAAACCTCTTTTCGAACCCGCTATGGTCATTACGAGTTTGTTGTCATGCCTTTTGGTTTGACTAACGCTCCCGCAGTTTTTATGGATTTAATGAATCGAGTGTGCAAACCCTTTCTTGATCGCTTCGTAATCGTGTTCATCGATGATATCCTGATCTATTCCAAGTCAAGAGCCGAACACTCGCAGCATCTACGTTTGGTTCTTGAGTTACTCCAGGGAAACCGTCTCTATGCCAAGTTCTCCAAGTGTGAATTTTGGCTGGAGGAGGTCTAATTCTTGGGTCACATTTTCAATAGTCAAGGTATCCACGTCGATCACGCGAAGATCGAAGCAGTTAAGAGTTGGGTTACACCCAAGAACCCGTCTGAAGTCCGTTCTTTCCTCGGACTGGCAGGCTATTATCGCCGATTTATCGAAGGTTTCTCTAAGATCGCTGTGCCGCTTACCTCTCTTACGCATAAGGATAAACCTTTTGTTTGGGGAACTAAACAGGAGGAAGCCTTTCAAACTCTCAAAGCCAGGCTTTGCAATGCTCCCGTGCTCTCACTGCCCGACGGAAACGACGATTTCGTAGTCTACTGCGATGCCTCGAACCTTGGTCTTGGTTGCGTTCTTATGCAACGAGACAAGGTTATTGCGTACGCTTCTCGACAGCTCAAGATCCACGAGAAGAACTATACCACACACGACCTCGAGCTTGGCGTAGTTGTTTTTGCGTTAAAGATTTGGCGACACTACCTTTACGGTACCAAGTGTACGATCTTCACCGATCATAGGAGCCTACAACATATCTTTGACCAGAAGGAACTGAATATGCGTCAACGCCGGTGGGTAGAACTCCTTAACGATTACGACTGTGAGATTCGTTACCACCCAGGCAAAGCAAACGTCGTTGCTGATGCTCTCAGTCGATGAAGCTATTTGCATAGTGTTCGTAATATTCATGCCCAACATAATCTCGAAGCCCTTATACGTGACGCTCAGCATGCTTGTTTTACCGAACTTACTTTGAAGAAGGAAAATGTAACACCCCGAAAACGGGTTTGGTAATCAAACTCCGTTAGTACTAAAAGACGGGTGAAGTACCGTTAGTAGTAAAAATAACCCGGTAAATGTTTGGATTTAAATAAGAAATCCTAATATTAAATACAAGCGAATCAAAGTTTTAAGGAATTGAGTTTATAAGAGCCCGAATTAACAGAACTTAAAATAAAACGGGTTATAACTCCCAGGACCCACCAAGTAACTAGGAATATTAACCTAGTTAGCTAGTGTCTTGACATAATAGAACAAATATGGTTAAAATACCCTTTAAATAACTTGTGTAAAATTGAGGGACTAAACATGGGCAAATGTAATGAAGTTTAATTAAAAACAAAATTAAAACACAAACCACACATACGTGGGTGGTGTCTGCGATTTCATCAGAGCCACAAAGTGTGACAACTGCCACTTTCGGGTAATTTACTTACATTTAAAACAGTGATTTACATTATACAAGCATGTGTTTTGAATATTCTGACTGCATGATTACATGGTATACATCTTAGAAAACTCATGGAATATTCATTGGTTATTACACATGATTCATTTTTATTGGGTACATTGGTTATAGTGCAAACAATTCACCGAAACAACTAGAGTAGTGCCTAGTGAACTAGAGTGCTGACGAAAACTCCGGATTCGCAGAAAACATCTAAAATGACATCTTTAGGACTCGGGTGAGAGTCCAATATCATTTATATATTAAACCCTATATGGGAATACAAGAGTTCGATCAATAATTTACCAATGCCCGGTAGCACTAAAAACTGTCCGAAACGCGCTAAAAATGACCATTTCATGAATTGTCCGCAAAATTCAGCAATTGTATTTTTAATACAAGATGCAAAAATTGATGTTTAGGCACCAATTTCATATGAAAATATTTATGGAATATCAATTTCACACATAACGGAAACTTTTCTTACAACTTCCTTAAGTGTAGTTTTCGACAATTTACTAGCGAAACGAGCGTTAAACGACTAGCCGAATTATATTTTGGCACTTGTAGCGAACTAGTTAATATTTTTTTTGGTCTTGCGAAGCTAGTTTATGGTTATTACAAGTCTCGAATCATCTCGGAAAATTGCAAACCCTAAACACCAAAGTACTTACATTTTCTTATTCTTGTGAAATCTAAAAAATATAACTAACACTTTTTACCACATAAGACCCCCCCCCCCCTCTCATGACCGTGAACAAGGGGTCCCACCCCCTTGTTAATTATGGTAAAAAATATCTAGTAGTTACTTTGTGTTGCAAGTGGAATAGGTTGGTGATTATTTTCAACACTTAGCCATTAAGTCTAAACCTCATTACTTCACATTTTTATCCATCACCAACCAAGAACACTCTCACATCTTCATCTTTTTCTCAAGAACACACCAAAAACCCAATAATTTTTATCATCTCCTACATGATCAACATGGATTTCCTTGGAACATGAAGTAATCTAAAGCTCTTGGAAGTGAAAATAAGGATTTTTATCCATACAAAAGTGTTCTAACAACAAGATCATCATCTTCTTAGTTCTTATTAATCTCTAAGATCATCCCTAGCCTTGTGCTAGAAGTAAGCTTCTTTATTTTTTTTTTTATACATATTATGTTTATGATTGTTATTATAACTAATAATAACTAGATAATCATTCATAATGAAAAAGAAAAATACAAAGAAGCAAAGATAAAAATCATCATATAATTTGGTTTGTTTATCTTGTGATCTTAGACTTGTTATATGCTCATTTGATGTTGTGATGATGATTAGAATACAAATAAATTGTTAGAAGGTGTTTTAAAAATATGATCTAAGAATCATACATGTTTATGTTTAATGGTTTTTAACATAAAGGGTTATATGGATGATCATAACTATTAATCTTGTGAAAGTATTTAGGGTTGTTATGTAAAAACAATACTTTCACAAGATTATAAATTGTAACATACAACTAAAAGATTTTTACAAAAGTTGTTAAAACTAGAATTAAACTTGGTTTTTGAACTAGTTAACATATGAAAGGATCATGTTTAAAACCCTACATAATTTGGATATCATCTTGATAGTTTCATGTTATAAAAGTCTCATATGTTAAGTTAAAAGGTTGGTTAAATTGTTGGTATTTTGATAAAGAAAATGATATGTTTAATGAAACATGGTTAAGATAAAATACAAATGTTATATGGCCAATTTTTATAAAAAACTTTATTTTATAAAATAACAACATATTTGGCTAAACCTTTACAAGATTTAAAAAGATGTAAAGAATTCTTTTTATAAAAACAAAGTTAGTTATAAATATATATTTTTAGAAAATATATATTTAGGTGATTTAACAACTTATGTGTTATGTGATTATTTGATGGTATTAGTTATATTTATCAAATGAGGAACTTGAATATAATCACACAAATAAACACATGATAAATTACAAACAAAGTCTTACAAGACTTCACATAATAACGCCTTAAAACGAGTTACGGACGATTCTAATAATCGGACACCAAATATGGTCAAAATGAACGACGGACGACTACTTAAACTAATCGCCAATCCGGGGAGTTATTACGACGTTAGACGATCTTTCGACACGAAATATAAATATACTATCGATAACAAATTTTCGGATGTTTATAAACTTATAAAAGCTAGTGTGTTTTTATTTATTAACATCTATACTTAGTAAATTTTTATAAAAAGGGTTTTTATAAAAATGAAAGACTTACTTATACTAGTGGGCTATTTTAAATAAACAAATGGGCTTAATATACTTAATGGGCTTAACTTCACATTGGGCTTAACATAAACTCATGGGCTAAGCCCAAACACCAAACACATGGGCCAAAGCCCAACACTATTCAAGCCCAACACTATTCAAGCCCAACACTATACAAGCCCAACACTATTCAAGCCCAACACTATACAAGCCCAACACTATTTAAGCCCAACACTATTTGAGGCCCAACACTATTGAGGCCCAACACTATTTGAGGCCCAACACTATTGAGGCCCAACACTATTTGAGGCCCAACACTATTGAGGCCCAACACTATTTGAGGCCCAACACTATTGAGGCCCAACACTATTTGAGGCCCAACACTATTGAGGCCCAACACTATTTGAGGCCCAACACTATTGAGGCCCAACACTATTTGAGGCCCAGCACTATTTGAGGCCCAGCACTATTTAAGCCCAATAACTTGAAAACACGGGCTTGGCCCAATGAAACTATTTTTGGAAACACAACTATACAAGTGATACATACAAGACACAAGATTCAGCGGACGAGATCCGACTATACAACTCATACATCGAATACACAATTTACGAACAGTAAAGACATGCAAGTCTTACACATACTCAATACACAAGACTTGTACTCAAGTTCTTTTCAAAGACCGAAGTGTCTAACAAAAATAAGAACGTTTGTAGGTCGCCACGCTATACAGGACGACCGCACGTGAGGTCTTATTTTCATCTATTTTCAGGACGCGATACTGTGAGTTCATGTTCCCCTATTCATTTAAATGTTTTACAAACTTTACAACTATCGGGGAGGATACATGTTCAGGGTATGTTAAAGTTAGGTAATGAAACACCATAGATCATGTGCGAATTAGGGCCTTACTATAAGCACCATTAATCCAGATTGGACCAAGGAACAAAGGCTTAGATCTAATGGGTTTTGGCGAGCCCCACTCTTGGTCATGGACCCCTACGGAAGAGTGCGTTTGTGTCCCAGTCGATAGGAATCGGCATAAAATCGTCTAGGGTTGGTTTGCTTCCTATTTCGTCACACATATTAATGTCCTTGCAAAACATTAATGATCAACGATTTCATTGACGCTTTACATACTACAACTCACGTTTTTCATACATCGTTTACAACTAAAATTGCATGAATTCACCAACTTTTGTTGATGTTTTCCAAACTTAACATGTATTTCAGGGAATTAAAGGACCATGTCGGATTTCCCAGTCAAGATAACAAGTACAGGAACTCCATGCCATGTTTTGAAGGGTCTAACTATTATATTTCGCCTCTTTGCGGAAATATGATGGTTTAAACCTTTGTAGTTTATTTCAAGTAAATGTATGAAACAATAACGCTTTATTTTCATGTTAATGGTTTGTAACCGACACACTAAACTTATGTTGTAATCTTTTGAAACACTATGTAATGGCAATGGAGTATGTTTTATTCATATAGTTTGTTCATGTACATCGATATTTATGCAATGAAAACCAGACAGATCACACCTTGCGTTTCCGCTACGAGCGGGTGTGACAGACTGGTATCAGAGCCAGGTTTTAGTGAACCAGGATTCTTTATTGAGTCTAAGTCTACAATCACTAGGGATCTCTCATGAAAACCATCTAAACACAAACACATGTTTTCATTTGCATAAACATTTTTCATGGTCCACTACAGCAAAAATTCATTTCACATAAATCAAGCGAGGACATTTCCATGGGTGAAGTCTATGAGAAACAGACACAATACATTAATAGACTTTGTGCCTACAATACATTACATTATCAGTTTATGCATTATAAACAGTTCACAAGTTCAGCTTATACAAGATAGAAATCCTTGATTGATAGGATTTTACATGATTATATATATAGGTGGTTCATATATATGTTGCATGAAATATTTTGCCAAAAACAAAATACCTTCGACTTCAAACTCTATTATTATTCTTTACTCACACGGTGAAAATATCGACCTCATGTCTATTGCGGAGCTTATGGCGAACATGATTCCTAAGTGAAATCTTAAACTTAATTCCGTAAAATATGGTTGCTTTCTCGCGAATGCTGAGATGCCTGACCATGATAATGACGACGAGGCGAAGGTGGTAACTTTGGACAACAACTTCATTAGTGGGACGAGATCCATGTGACTTATACTAATCAAGGTGGATATACTCTTGTCCTTACAAGGAAGATGAAGTATTCATCTTGAAGGTGCCTCTTCGGTTGTTATTATTACAGATTCTTTTCATTTCTATTTCACCTAACGCCGTACCGTTCTGCGAGTAATGACAACGAACGTTGACACGTGAGTTATCACGAAGGTCCCTCCAATGTTGAAGGTATATTGACAATAGTGTTTCCTCTCTTACTGATCGGCTGCTTCGTACGAGAGAACGCTAGGGTGACCATGCAAGGCAATTTATTATTACGGTGGCCAACGTAATAGCAACTTGTAGTGCATGGGAATTCTGGTGGACTCTGCGGGATAAGCTAATGATCACTATTCGTTCAAAGTTCTTAAGTTATTACTTGAGATTCAATTTTTCTTATCTATTAGAACACGAACTGAGGTGGTTAGTATAACACCCTACAATACAATACAATACAGGAAGACGACACTTATTTGTTCACACCTAACATTCGATCTATATCACGATTCAGTTGAGACTAGTCATTTAAACAAACAAAACTTGTTAGCTACTCATGGAGGATTTTCCTCAACATTCTCGAAATTCTTGAACATGGGTTAGTTCCATGGTGTCTATGACACTTTATCCTACTTTACCTTACCTTACGTTATCATATTCCACCTTATCATATTTATTGGAAATGATACAATAAATTCCGTCGCTTGACATTTGTCTTTTCTCAATGAATGGTATGGCATGAGCCATGCTGCAACTCCCTCATTACATTCTATTCTACATTTTTGGAGATTCTAATAATCTTGCTAGAGCTCGTGAAACTCAAGCACTATTACCATAATTGTCACATGAACAAGTAAGACAAAGGATTTTCTCTACTTAGGACGATCGAGGTCCATAGAGTAGGGAATACATATTATATGGACGAAGACCACTGGTTGGTTTCCCCTCCTCAACGAATTATTTTTTTTCTTTTTCCATTTAAACATATGACCAATACACGCAAGAGGCATTACACCTTTTGGTTTTGGTTATCCACATTATCATTTATTCAAACATGTATGCACAATATGGTCTTGAGGTTTCCATGACCGATTGATTGCATTCTTCATTCTTGGGCACATGATAGACTTTATTTATCCAAATACATGTCTAGATTCTTTTAATAGAGTGTATTAAAAAGATCATGGTGCCAAAAGGATCAAATGTTTAAGTCAAAAGTTATGTGTTGAAAATCATTGCTTTACACAAGACATGTTTTATACATGACATTGTTACGCAAGACATTGTTATACATGTCATTTGACGTTGGTATACACAAGACATTTTTTTGGTGGTTATTTGTAAGTGATGAGACGTGTGTAATATGATAAAAGCATGGTGGATACGCCGCTGGTACTTCCTATATATAAGTGCTTATATTATATTGCATATCGTGGTGTTATTCAAATCTCTTCGACAAAGACAAGACATGACATTTTTGCACAAGACACGACATCCTCTACACAAGACATAATATTCTATTTCAAGACATGATATATTTATACACTACATTTTCATTGGTTATTTATTTAACCATACATCATTCTTTTATATCATCTTATTTTCATATCTATTTTCATATGATTTTATAAAAGAACTCGATCATAACTAGAGCCAATGTTGATGGTTACACTTGATGCTTACACGGTCTCTCAGGGGTAGTTCCATACTGGGTAACACCTGAATTCAAACACACTGAGTGTTACATTTTATGTTTAGCCTCGGAGATCCGAAGCATAACCGCATCATCCCTCCCTACCTCGATCACTCAAACAGTAACTCTCGCAGTTGATCTCACCGAGGATGTGTGAATACTCTACAAAATCCCAATGATGTCATGAGTATGTACACTTTACGATCATCTTGTATCAACTCTTTTTAATACCAACACCTAGCTTAGCTAGTGTCTTTAAATGGTAAGCATACACTCGAACTAGATTCATGTTAGTTAGACACACATTACTAAATCAACTTAGCTAATGGGGAATTAGCAGACTCTTATCAAATCATTAAGGGCCACCGGTATGTATCCTATTCGTCAACATTTCACATCCATGTTATTTTATACAATTGGCAATTTTAGCTTCATCTCAACATTTCACATACATGAGTTTCATGGCTAGGGACGGGATTGTCCTAGCTACAAATAGGGATTGGGTTATCCTACATCTAAACACAGGGATTGGGTTGTTCTCTACATTTGTACAGTGAAGTCCTTACTACATAGAATTCAAAATGTACTTGGCCTAAAGTCAAGTAAGCTAGACGTCTCCTCATTCTATAGAATTGGCAAATGGTAAACTGGTCGAGTCAGGAGCAGAAATTTCATATCGATCTCTTACCCATTGAGTTGGGTATTTTCGACGTAGTGGTTGGCATGGATTGGCTATCCAATAATCGAGCCGAAGTCTTCTGTCATGAGAAGGTCATTCGCCTACCACTATCGAATAAAGAGACACTTGTTATTCATGGAGAGAAGCACGATACACCATTGTGGATCATCAATTGCGTGAAGGCACAGAAGTGCTTACGGAAAGGTTGTGTTGCCTTTCTGGCACATGTTGTCGACAAGGAGGCCCTTGGGCCGATGTTGACCGATATTCCGGTAGTAAAAGAATTCCCTGAAGTCTTTCCTGAAGACTTGCCAGGACTACCGCCTTATCGACAAGTCGAATTTCACATCGACTTGGTGCCTGGAGCCGCACCCGTAGCTAAATCTCCATATCGATTAGCACCTTCTGAAATGCAGGAATTGTCCACACAACTTCAAGAGTTGTTGGATAAGGGATTCATAAGACCGAGTTTCTCGCCTTGGGGAGCTCCAGTTCTTTTTGTGAAAAAGAAGGACGGGACATTCAGAATGTGTATCGACTACAGAGAGTTGAATAAACTCACCATCAAGAATCGGTATCCACTACCGAGGATTGACGACTTATTCGATCAACTTCAAGGGTCGAGTTTTTATTCAAAGATAGACTTACGATCGGGGTATCATCAGTTACGGATTCAAGAAGAAAGCATACCGAAAACGGCTTTTCGGACTCGTTACGGTCATTACGAGTTTCTCGTTATGCCTTTTGGTTTAACGAACGCACCGGCGGTCTTCATGGATTTAATGAACCGCGTGTGCAAGCCGTATCTCGACAAATTCGTCATAGTGTTCATTGACGACATCTTGATATACTCACGATCGGCAGACGAGCATGAACAACATTTGAGAACCATCTTAGAACTACTCAAGGAGGAGAAACTATACGCGAAGTTCTCCAAATGTGAGTTTTGGATTCGTGAAGTACAATTTCTCGGGCATATAGTGAACGAGAAAGGTATTCAAGTAGACCCGTCGAAGATCGAATCGATTAAGAATTGGGAAGCGCCCAAGACTCCTACTGAAGTGCGACAATTTTTGGGCTTAGCGGGATATTATCGGAGATTTATTGAGAATTTTTCAAAGATTGCTCAACCGCTAACTTCTCTTACACAGAAAGACAGGAAATTCGATTGGGGAGAGAAACAAGAAGCAGCATTTCAACATCTTAAAGACAAGTTGTGCATGGCACCAATCTTATCATTACCCGACGGTACCGATGACTTTGTGGTATACTGTGATGCTTCGCATCAAGGTTTGGGTTGTGTACTCATGCAACGTAAAAAGGTTATCGCGTACGCGTCCCGCCAACTGAAAGTTCACGAGAAGAACTATACCACTCATGACCTAGAGCTAGGCGCGGTGGTATTTGCTTTGAAAATTTGGAGGCATTACTTATATGGTACACAGTGCACTATTTTCACAGATCATAGGAGTCTACAACACATATTCAACCAAAAAGAATTAAATATGCGTCAGCGACGTTGGGTTGAATTATTAAACGACTATGATTGTGAAATCAAGTACCATCCGGGCAAGGCGAACGTTGTAGCAGACGCCTTGAGCCGCAAGGAACGAGTTAAAACACTAAGAGTGCGAGCACTAGAGATGACAATTCACACAGATCTTACCGCACGAATTCAAAATGCACAACAAGAAGCGCTCAAGGAAGAACATATTTTAGAAGAATCACTTCGAGGCATGGAAAAACAGTTAGCACCAAAGGAGGATGGAACTTTGTACCTTGCGGGTAGAATTTGGGTTCCATTCTTTGGAGGTCTCCGAGATCTCATTTTTGAGGAAGCACATAGGTCAAAGTACTCGATCCATCCTGGATCAGATAAGATGTACCACGACTTAAAAGAGTACTATTGGTGGCCTAACCTCAAAAAGGATATCGCTAGCTATGTTGGAAAATGCTTGACCTGCGCGAAGGTCAAGGCAGAGTATCAGAAACCATCTGGGTTATTACAACAACCCGAGATTCCCGCTTGGAAATGGGAACAAATATCCATGGACTTTATTACGAAGTTACCCAGGACCTCGAAAGGTCATGACATGATATGGGTAATCGTCGATAGATTGACAAAGTCCGCACACTTCTTACCGATTCGGGAGAAGGATAGTACTGAGAAACTAGCGGAAATCTATCTCAGAGAAATAGTGGCTCGTCATGGAGTGCCTATTTCAATCATTTCGGACCGAGACGGTCGTTTTGTTTCAAGAATATGGAATTCATTTCAACAGGCCTTTGGATCTCAATTGAATCTAAGTACGGCCTTTCATCCACAAACTGACGGCCAGAGCGAACGGACTATCCAAACACTCGAAGATATGCTTCGTGCATGTGTTATGGATTTAGGTGGCAATTGGGATAATCATCTACCTCTAGTTGAGTTTTCCTACAATAACAGCTACCATACAAGTATACGAGCTGCACCGTTTGAAGCTCTTTATGGTCGAAAGTGTCGCTCTCCGCTATGTTGGGCGGAAACGGGCGATAGTCAATTAATTGGTCCGGAACTAGTCCAAGATACTACGGATAAAATTTTTCAGATCCGAGACCGTATCAAGGCGGCTCGCGATCGACAAAAGTTCTACGCTGATGGAAAACGAAAACAAGCATCTTTCGAGGTTGGAGAGAAAGTTTTATTGAAAGTCTCACCTTGGAAAGGCGTAGTGAGGTTCGGTAAACGTGGAAAGCTTAACCCGCGTTACATTGGACCATTTGAAATCTTAGAAAAGATTGGCACTGTTGCCTACAAGTTGAAGTTACCTGATGAACTTAGCAGTGTACACCACACGTTTCATGTGACGAATCTTAAAAAGAGTCCAATACAAGTAACCGTTGCTATTCCTATGGATGAAATTCACATTGACGACAAACTCCATTTCACTGAAGAACCTGTTGAGGTCACGGACTGGAAGGTCAATAAAACACGGAGAAGTCGTATCAAGTTAGTAAAGGTTCGTTGGAACTCTCGTCACGGACCCGAGTATACTTGGGAACGTGAAGACCGAATGAAGGAAAAATATCCCCACCTATTTCAGAAAACTCCTGCAAAGAATAACAAAGCTAGAATTTCGGGACGAAATTCTAAATAACAAGGGGAGAATGTGACAACTGCCACTTTCGGGTAATTTACTTACATTTAAAACAGTGATTTACATTATACAAGCATGTGTTTTGAATATTCTGACTGCATGATTACATGGTATACATCTTAGAAAACTCATGGAATATTCATTGGTTATTACACATGATTCATTTTTATTGGGTACATTGGTTATAGTGCAAACAATTCACCGAAACAACTAGAGTAGTGCCTAGTGAACTAGAGTGCTGACGAAAACTCCGGATTCGCAGAAAACATCTAAAATGACATCTTTAGGACTCGGGTGAGAGTCCAATATCATTTATATATTAAACCCTATATGGGAATACAAGAGTTCGATCAATAATTTACCAATGCCCGGTAGCACTAAAAACTGTCCGAAACGCGCTAAAAATGACCATTTCATGAATTGTCCGCAAAATTCAGCAATTGTATTTTTAATACAAGATGCAAAAATTGATGTTTAGGCACCAATTTCATATGAAAATATTTATGGAATATCAATTTCACACATAACGGAAACTTTTCTTACAACTTCCTTAAGTGTACTTTTCGACAATTTACTAGCGAAACGAGCGTTAAACAACTAGCCGAATTATATTTTGGCACTTGTAGCGAACTAGTTAATATTTTTTTTGGTCTTGCGAAGCTAGTTTATGGTTATTACAAGTCTCGAATCATCTCGGAAAATTGCAAACCCTAAACACCAAAGTACTTACATTTTCTTATTCTTGTGAAATCTAAAAAATATAACTAACACTTTTTACCACATAAGACCCCCCCCCCTCTCATGACCGTGAACAAGGGGTCCCACCCCCTTGTTAATTATGGTAAAAAATATCTAGTAGTTACTTTGTGTTGCAAGTGGAATAAGTTGGTGATTATTTTCAACACTTAGCCATTAAGTCTAAACCTCATTACTTCACATTTTTATCCATCACCAACCAAGAACACTCTCACATCTTCATCTTTTTCTCAAGAACACACCAAAAACCCAATAATTTTTATCATCTCCTACATGATCAACATGGATTTCCTTGGAACATGAAGTGATCTAAAGCTCTTGGAAGTGAAAAGAAGGATTTTTATCCATACAAAAGTGTTCTAACAACAAGATCATCATCTTCTTAGTTCTTATTAATCTCTAAGATCATCCCTAGCCTTGTGCTAGAAGTAAGCTTCTTTATTTTTTTTTTATACATATTATGTTTATGATTGTTATTATAACTAATAATAACTAGATAATCATTCATAATGAAAAAGAAAAATACAAAGAAGCAAAGATAAAAATCATCATATAATTTGGTTTGTTTATCTTGTGATCTTAGACTTGTTATATGCTCATTTGATGTTGTGATGATGATTAGAATACAAATAAATTGTTAGAAGGTGTTTTAAAAATATGATCTAAGAATCATACATGTTTATGTTTAATGGTTTTTAACATAAAGGGTTATATGGATGATCATAACTATTAATCTTGTGAAAGTATTTAGGGTTGTTATGTAAAAACAATACTTTCACAAGATTATAAATTGTAACATACAACTAAAAGATTTTTACAAAAGTTGTTAAAACTAGAATTAAACTTGGTTTTTGAACTAGTTAACATATGAAAGGATCATGTTTAAAACCCTACATAATTTGGATATCATCTTGATAGTTTCATGTTATAAAAGTCTCATATGTTAAGTTAAAAGGTTGGTTAAATTGTTGGTATTTTGATAAAGAAAATGATATGTTTAATGAAACATGGTTAAGATAAAATACAAATGTTATATGGCCAATTTTTATAAAAAAACTTTATTTTATAAAATAACAACATATTTGGCTAAACCTTTACAAGATTTAAAAAGATGTAAAGAATTCTTTTTATAAAAACAAAGTTAGTTATAAATATATATTTTTAGAAAATATATATTTAGGTGATTTAACAACTTATGTGTTATGTGATTATTTGATGGTATTAGTTATATTTATCAAATGAGGAACTTGAATATAATCACACAAATAAACACATGATAAATTACAAACAAAGTCTTACAAGACTTCACATAATAACGCCTTAAAACGAGTTACGGACGATTCTAATAATCGGACACCAAATATGGTCAAAATGAACGACGGACGACTACTTAAACTAATCGCCAATCCGGGGAGTTATTACGACGTTAGACGATCTTTCGACACGAAATATAAATATACTATCGATAACAAATTTTCGGATGTTTATAAACTTATAAAAGCTAGTGTGTTTTTATTTATTAACATCTATACTTAGTAAATTTTTATAAAAAGGGTTTTTATAAAAATGAAAGACTTACTTATACTAGTGGGCTATTTTAAATAAACAAATGGGCTTAATATACTTAATGGGCTTAACTTCACATTGGGCTTAACATAAACTCATGGGCTAAGCCCAAACACCAAACACATGGGCCAAAGCCCAACACTATTCAAGCCCAACACTATTCAAGCCCAACACTATACAAGCCCAACACTATTCAAGCCCAACACTATACAAGCCCAACACTATTTAAGCCCAACACTATTTGAGGCCCAACACTATTGAGGCCCAACACTATTTGAGGCCCAACACTATTGAGGCCCAACACTATTTGAGGCCCAACACTATTGAGGCCCAACACTATTTGAGGCCCAACACTATTGAGGCCCAATACTATTTGAGGCCCAACACTATTGAGGCCCAACACTATTTGAGGCCCAACACTATTGAGGCCCAACACTATTTGAGGCCCAACACTATTGAGGCCCAACACTATTTGAGGCCCAACACTATTTGAGGCCCAGCACTATTTGAGGCCCAGCACTATTTAAGCCCAATAACTTGAAAACACGGGCTTGGCCCAATGAAACTATTTTTGGAAACACAACTATACAAGTGATACATACAAGACACAAGATTCAGCGGACGAGATCCGACTATACAACTCATACATCGAATACACAATTTACGAACAGTAAAGACATGCAAGTCTTACACATACTCAATACACAAGACTTGTACTCAAGTTCTTTTCAAAGACCGAAGTGTCTAACAAAAATAAGAACGTTTGTAGGTCGCCACGCTATACAGGACGACCGCACGTGAGGTCTTATTTTCATCTATTTTCAGGACGCGATACTGTGAGTTCATGTTCCCCTATTCATTTAAATGTTTTACAAACTTTACAACTATCGGGGAGGATACATGTTCAGGGTATGTTAAAGTTAGGTAATGAAACACCATAGATCATGTGCGAATTAGGGCCTTACTATAAGCACCATTAATCCAGATTGGACCAAGGAACAAAGGCTTAGATCTAATGGGTTTTGGCGAGCCCCACTCTTGGTCATGGACCCCTACGGAAGAGTGCGTTTGTGTCCCAGTCGATAGGAATCGGCATAAAATCGTCTAGGGTTGGTTTGCTTCCTATTTCGTCACACATATTAATGTCCTTGCAAAACATTAATGATCAACGATTTCATTGACGCTTTACATACTACAACTCACGTTTTTCATACATCGTTTACAACTAAAATTGCATGAATTCACCAACTTTTGTTGATGTTTTCCAAACTTAACATGTATTTCAGGGAATTAAAGGACCATGTCGGATTTCCCAGTCAAGATAACAAGTACAGGAACTCCATGCCATGTTTTGAAGGGTCTAACTATTATATTTCGCCTCTTTGCGGAAATATGATGGTTTAAACCTTTGTAGTTTATTTCAAGTAAATGTATGAAACAATAACGCTTTATTTTCATGTTAATGGTTTGTAACCGACACACTAAACTTATGTTGTAATCTTTTGAAACACTATGTAATGGCAATGGAGTATGTTTTATTCATATAGTTTGTTCATGTACATCGATATTTATGCAATGAAAACCAGACAGATCACACCTTGCGTTTCCGCTACGAGCGGGTGTGACACAAAGGGAGCTCTCAAGCTCAAACCCTAAAACACAATAATTCACTAAATTGAAGGGGCAAATCAAGCTCAAATCGAAATCCAAGCATAGATTAGTGATCACCTTAGCGAAAAGATCATAAGGTATGCAAAATTTTGCTATTTGGTTCTATCTTAAATTTTAGATGAACTTGTGAGATTCGAATCTGAGCTTGCATGTTCGTTGTTTGGATGAAATTAGGGATGAAACTAGGTCTAGGAGTAAACCCTAGTCATATATTTGTTGAATTGATGTTCATGGTTGTGAATTCATGATCATACACTCATGTGTCAAGTGGGTTTTGTAGAATTAGGTTAAACACTAGGATTATCTTTGTTAAGTTAGTGTACTTGAGCTCTATGAAGCAAATCCAGATTTGTTGATATGAAGATTTGTCATGAATATGTGAAATGATGTTTATATCTTGGTTAAATAGTTAGTCAAGAACGTGATTTTTAAATTGTATGGAGTCATGCCCACAAGGTGTTTGCTAAAATATCTAAACGAACACTAATATGTTGAAATTTTGAAAGAAACGTGTAATTGAATAATATGACAAATTGTGCAAAGTATGAACCGATAAGGGTTCAAAGCATAAAGTTGATCCAGACTTAATTGTGTAAATCATGTGATCAAAAGTAGTTAACTTTTGATAAGTTGAATTAATAAACAATAAGGTCGAACGGTAGTTTCGATATAGAAATGCGTAAGGTAGAATAATCGTATTAAGTCATGATTAAACTAACCACCTTGTGAATGATGAATAATAGTTGGCGCTTAACAAGCTAGGTGAAGCTCGGGGAGAAAGCGGGTCAAACGAATCAAGAAGGAAAAGAAAAGTGTAGCTTGGATACGAGGTAAGTAAAACTTACACCCTTTTTGTAGAACGAGTGTTTGTTTTATAAACTATGAATGCGAATAATGTAATATCCAAAATAAGGGTTCCGACACGATTGACACAAGTCGGAACAAGTATAAATGATAAAAACCATGGTTTATGGTAAATGGGGCAAATGGGTGAATTTGGAAATTCAAAATCATGCTTTTATTCTAAATTATGTAAATGTTTGGTCTTATAGTCCAAACGGGTCAAATGGTGATGATAATACCATTTGACAATATTGACTAATGAGGTTGTCAAGTCGTATGTTAACAGGAGTGAATAGCAAATTGGATAATTGCAACGCCATAGTATATTGGTTAATTAACGCGAGGTATAAAACAGGTCTATATGTTGACTCGAGCCAGGTACGTATATATATAAATTCATGGTTAAAAATGCAATGTTGGTCAAATACCTTAGCAAAGGGACCTATGTTGTAAAAGGAGGAATTAAGTTGACGAAAATGCCCTTGATAGGTAAATCGGGCAAACGACCCTTAGAGGTCGTTTAGATACTAGTTTTATCATTATGTAACTCATAGACACATGTAAGAGTTGTAGGCATCAATTTTGGAGGTCAAATGCCTATGAACGGATAAATCACGTAAAATGACTATCCTAAGGGTAAAAATTAGGAATATGGTTCATTATGTTAACTCCACCACAAAAATAGCTGTGGTAGAATATAAGAGGCTATTTAGAAGTAAGAATACAAAGTGTAGAAAGAGAATGGAGAGTTTGATGCTTAAATGTACATAATTCGCTCTAAACGGGTCAAAATAAGAACTTGAGCGTAAACGGGTTTTATTATGTAAGAATTCCCGTGATTTGAAATTAATATGAAAAGAGATGGAAATTATGAATCTCATGAGTTTAAGGGTCAAATAAACATGTTTGTTTGATATAAATCGATCGGGTCAAAATTTGGTAAAAAGGGTAATAAGCCGAAGACTCAAAAGTCTAAAATTTTGTTAAACCGGATGTTGGATTTTGACTCCATAATGTGGAGAATCAGATTACAATCACGTAGGAAGAGACGGTAGGTCAAACGGACAAGCGGATTGGAAGATACGAAAGTTTTCGTGTCAAAAACGGCAAAATTGGAATGGGCTGATATAGGGGCCACCGTAACTTACGGTCAATGTTTTAAAAACCGGTTTTTTAATCATACCGGGTTAGACTTAAAAATGGTTCAACCGGTTGAACCGGGTTATACCAGGTGGTTCAACCGGGTTAACTAGTTAACTCTATAATTCCATAAATTACAAAATTTAATTCAAAAATAATTAAAAAAAAAAACTATGATAAAAAACTCTCCCATCCTCTATAAAGTATACCAGATAAAATATACTATATGCATCAATTCATATAATAATCTACTATATAAAAACACCATAATATATCAAAACCATATGTCAACACTCCCAACTATGATAAAACAAACTCACACATCCTTCATACACGTCTACACACACAAATTCAAAGAAAACAATAATTATATGACCTATTTACCTACCAATGAAGGCTGAGCCTGAAAGCAGACCTTTTGAAGATGGTGTCAAGCAGCATTTTTGAAGACAAAGTGATGACGCTTTGTTTTCTTTGTAATGCGAATTCTAATGAAGTGATGAAGTGATGACGAAGTGATGAAGCGGTTTTTGAAGACAAAGTGATGGCGTCAACTGAACTTTGTTGTTTTCTTTGTATTGAAGCGCTGTGATGACGACGAAGGGATGATTTTGAATTTTGATCGATGATCATCACTAGGTTAAAATTGATGAGTAAAGAGATGGGCTGATAAAAATTGTAACAATTAAAACCCAAATGTTAACCATGTGCCGGTACCGGTTTAACGGTTTAAACCGGTATTCATCATTTTACCGGCGGTACAAATGTGATGCCGGTTCCCTTTTTTACCGGGGTGTTTCGTACCGGCTACACGTCCGGCAACCGGTATTACCGGTATAACCGGCCGGTATATACCGGTTTTTAAAACATTGCTTACGGTGCCCACCGTAAGTTACGGTGGAGCTAATATCATTACGCCAGTTCTCTACTGTGTTACGGTGGAGCTAATATCATTATGCCAGTTCTCTACTGTGTTACGGTGGAAACTTATTAATTCAGGGGCCACCGTAACTTACGGTGACCACTGTAAGTTACGGTGGAGGCCATAATTGCTTCCTTGAGTCTAGGATCAAGGGATTTATAAAGGGGATTTTCCTGATTTTCTTTAATTCTATGATTCAACCCATATATATTTAATTATCAAAACTAACTTTTGAGTTGGTTTTGATTACAGATGATTGTCGAGAGCCCCGGATGAAGATCAAGCGTCGAGCAAGAACCGAACACGCATTAAATGAAGCTTCCGCAAGTTGTTTCGTCGTTATTCTAAAACGGCGAATTAAACCACATTATGTGGTATCACTTTAATTTGTAAAAGTTTTTAATAATCCCGTATTTCCGATGTATACGTAATCATTAATTACATGATTGTTTTCGCAAAATATACGTTAAACCTTGATTTATAAGAACGGGTGTTACAAGTTGGTATCAGAGCCTTGGTTTAAGAGATTCAAGTATGGTGGGGAAAACCATGCTTGGACTTAAACCTTATGCTCTTAATAAAGATTGGTGTTCGGTTCGTGGCTTGATCGCAAATCCGGTAAGTACAAGTATGTTAAGGGTCTGGTATGATTAAAGTGTTGTGAACAACACATAGGGTATCGTGTAATACACGTTACACCAACGAAAATGATTAGTATAAGTTAACGAAATCACGTGCAGTAAAAAAAGCCTTGTATTACAATACGTGCATTTATTAATGTTGAAATTACTAACTTTTGTAAATGCTTAGTTGAAGGATACTCGCATCTGAAGATGACGGGAGTTGAACGAATTGTGGATATGATGGTGGAACGGTCCGAGGTATGACAAGCAGAGCATACTCATCAAGGACCTAAATCACGTGACGATCACGAACAAAGTCAAAGGCAAGGAAAGCCCATTAAGGGCAAGCATTACCAGGTGCACATTTAAATATAATTGCACAAATAGTAATATGCAACAAATATGTAGAAATTGAAAGTTGCATATGTAGATTAAAAACTTGGAAAAACCCGAATAGAAAATGTATTCGGGATATTGTTTCCAAGAGAAACAAATAGAGACATTACTTACATAGGGCGTGATGTGAAAACTATAAAAAGGTCATGCGTGTCATGTGTTAATCGCTTACTCTGGCCAAGTAAGTAGTGGCATATGATACCATGAACTTCTTATAGCGGACACATTTACATCCGATGTAGTAAGGGCGGGGTGAATGGGACTAACTAAAAAAAAGTACCCAAATGAATCAAATGAGCAAAATATTTGATAATAATGTAAACGCACAGCCGGGTGACGGAAGCGTATTACATTAGGATGATGAGCCCGAGTGAAGGGACAAAGATTAATGTAAAATGATTAAGGTATGCAATTGGGAGGGGTGTGCTTACACTCGAACCCGGAGAATGCAAATATGACTCTTAACGGGCCGTTTTTGTAAAACGTAAAACTCGAGGACAAAGTCGGAATATAAAAACGAAGCGAGGTCTTAATGCATACCGGGAGGGTTGCAATAATAACGACTTCGGTAAAACACCCGGTTGATGGGTAAGAATTAAACACAGGTGTAGACCGAGAAACGGGAACTCGGATGGAAGTTAAAAGACTCGGGTTTTGGGTCATAACTAAAAGATGACAAAATAATGTAAATAAAAATTATGAATAAATTATGTTCAACTATTTTAAAATTGGACGGGTCGATTATAATATCATGCCGGATGGCATGAGTAAATACAAGCGGGATAATAGTAGCGTTAAAAGCAAAAGAATAATGAGCCCGATAATGGGACATAATCAAATACGAATGTATGTAAACTGGATAATGGTGAGCATAAGATAAGCCGACGCATAAATGATGTGAGAAGTCATAAAGTCAGAAAATTTGTCCGAAAGGAAACGAATATAGCCTTAGACTACGGTCAAGGTCAAAGAAAATACCAAGGTGAAAATAAATGATTTTAAACAAAAATAGGAATGCCTTGACACCAAACATGTATTTTAATAATGACATGAGTAAGGAATGATCTACAGGATCAACCTAACCCTTGGGGTTATAAACAATGGAAAGGTCTACGAGACTAAAACGACCCACAGGTCATGATTAGAAAGAAATTATAAGGACTTCGCCCTAAAGAGGTGAAAGTCTAATCAAAATAGCCCATAAGGCTAAGCGATAAAACCTACGGGTCAATTAGATAAAGCAAGGGAACCAGTTGAGAATCCCCGCATAAAACTAAGACTGTAAAAGAATAAATTATGGACTGTCAATATCTATAATTCTGAAAAAGTTAAAGAGAAGATCCTAAAACTAAAACTTTGGTTTTAGTAAGAAATAACGTTTTTACAAATATAAATTCTGATAGGAATTTAAATAGTAAGCATGAAGGATACACGTCTTGACACTAATAAGCGCAAGACGATATATTCGAAAAAGTGATGTTTTCGAAAATAAAAGGTTGATATGAATTAAACATGATGTGATACGATCGCGGTCAAGAAATGCAATGTGAGGTAGAATCACATTATAACCAAGCGAGCGTTAGAAATAACTGGACTAATAAGTCTAGTTAGTGAGATCGGTTAAGATCAGCAATTCAAATCAAGAAATTTGGTTTGCTTGTAAGCGGTAGACTCGGTATAACTGAACCGAATAAATAAATTTGAAAACAAAAGAATTAGTTGCTAAAAGTGAAAGATTTCACTCAAGACCTTTAAATGGGTCAAAGTAAGAATTCGATAGTATATGAAAGCGATGGATATCGCTAAGTTAACTAAACTAGTGGAAATAACGAGATTACGTTATTTCAAGTTGCATTATGTCGTATGAGGTACGTAGATGTTCTGTAACCAAAAAGATATTACCATAATTTTTCTGGTAATACTAACAATTGGTTAAAGTATGAGTAATGCTTAAAAGATTACTCAAGTCAAACGCATTGAGTTTAGAACTCGATGAACTATGTAAGAAAGGTTTCGAGGACGAAACCTCTTTAAGGGGGGTAGACTTGTAACACCCCGAAAACGGGTTTGGTAATCAAACTCCGCTAGTACTAAAAGACGGGTGAAGTACCGTTAGTAGTAAAAATAACCCGGTAAATGTTTGGATTTAAATAAGAAATCCTAATATTAAATACAAGCGAATCAAAGTTTTAAGGAATTGAGTTTATAAGAGCCCGAGTTAACGGAACTTAAAATAAAACGGGTTATAACTCCCGGGACCCACCAAGTAACTAGGAATATTAACCTAGTTAGCTAGTGTCTTGACATAATAGAATAAATATGGTTAAAATACCCTTTAAATAACTTGTGTAAAATTGAGGGACTAAACATGGGCAAATGTAATGAAGTTTAATTAAAAAAAAATTAAAACACAAACCACACATACGTGTGTGGTGTCTGCGATTTCATCAGAGCCACAAAGGGAGCTCTCAAGCTCAAACCCTAAAACACAAGAGTTCACTAAATTGAAGGGGCAAATCAAGCTCAAATCGAAATCCAAGCATAGATTAGTGATCACCTTAGCGAAGGAATCATAAGGTATGCAAAATTTTGCTATTTGGTTCTATCTTAAATTTTAGATGAACTTGTGAGATTCGAATCTGAGCTTGCATGTTCGTTGTTTGGATGAAACTAGGTCTAGGAGTAAACCCTAGTCATATATTTGTTGAATTGATGTTCATGGTTGTGAATTCATGATCATACACTCATGTGTCAAGTGGGTTTTGTAGAATTAGGTTAAACACTATGATTATCTTTGTTAACTTAGTATACTTGAGCTCTATGAAGCAAATCCAGATTTGTTGATATGAAGATTTGTCATGAATATGTGAAATGATGTTTAAATCTTGGTTAAATAGTTAGTCAAGAACGTGATTTTTAAATTGTATGGAATCATGCCCACAAGGTGTTTGCTAAAATATCTAAACGAACACTAATATGTTGAAATTTTGAAAGAAACGTGTAATTGAATAATATGACAAATTGTGCAAAGTATGAACCGATAAGGGTTCAAAGCATAAAGTTGATCTAGACTTAATTGTGTAAATCATGTGATCAAAAGTAGTTAACTTTTGATAAGTTGAATTAATAAACAATAAGGTCGAACGGTAGTTTCGATATAGAAATGCGTAAGGTAGAATAATCGTATTAAGTCATGATTAAACTAACCACCTTGTGAATGATGAATAATAGTTGGCGCTTAACAAGCTAGGTGAAGCTCGGGGAGAAAGCGGGTCAAACGAATCAAGAAGGAAAAGAAAAGTGTAGCTTGGATACGAGGTAAGTAAAACTTACACCCTTTTTGTAGAACGCGTGTTTGTTTTATAAACTATGAATGCGAATAATGTAATATCCGAAATAAGGGTTCCGACACGATTGACACAAGTCGGAACAAGTATAAATGATAAAAACCATGGTTTATGGTAAATGGGGCAAATGGGTGAATTTGGAAATTCAAAATCATGCTTTTATTCTAAATTATGTAAATGTTTGGTCTTATAGTCCAAACGGGTCAAATGGTGATGATAATACCATTTGACAATATTGACTAATGAGGTTGTCAAGTCGTATGTTAACAGGAGTGAATAGCAAATTGGATAATTGCAACGCCATAGTATATTGGTTAATTAACGCGAGGTATAAAACGGGTCTATATGTTGACTCGAGCCAGGTACGTATATATATAAATTCATGGTTAAAAATGCAATGTTGGTCAAATACCTTAGCAAAGGGACCTATGTTGTAAAAGGAGGAATTAAGTTGACGAAAATGCCCTTGATAGGTAAATCGGGTAAACGACCCTTAGAGGTCGTTTAGATACTAGTTTTATCATTATGTAACTCATAGACACATGTAAGAGTTGTAGGCATCAACTTTGGAGGTCAAATGCCTATGAACGGGTAAATCACGTAAAATGACTATCCTAAGGGTAAAAATTAGGAATATGGTTCATTATGTTAACTCCACCACAAAAATAGTTGTGGTAGAATATAAGAGGCTATTTAGAAGTAAGAATACGAAGTGTAGAAAGAGAATGGAGAGTTTGATGCTTAAATGTACATAATTCGCTCTAAACGGGTCAAAATAAGAACTTGAGCGTAAACGGGTTTTATTATGTAAGAATTCCCGTGATTTGAAATTAATATGAAAAGAGATATGGAAATTATGAATCTCATGAGTTTAAGGGTCAAATAAACATGTTTGTTTGATATAAATCGATCGGGTCAAAATTTGGTAAAAAGGGTAATAAGCCGAAGACTCAAAAGTCTAAAATTTTGTTAAACCAGATGTTGGATTTTGACTCTATAATGTGGAGAATCAGATTACAATCACGTAGGAAGAGACGGTAGGTCAAACGGACAAGCGGATTGGAAGATACGAAAGTTTTCGTGTCAAAAACGGCAAAATTGGAATGGGCTGATACAGGGGCCACCGTAAGTTACGGTGCCCAACGTAAGTTACGGTGGAGCTAATATCATTACGCCAGTTCTCTACTGTGTTACGGTGGAGCTAATATCATTATGCCAGTTCTCTACTGTGTTACGGTGGAAACTTATTAATTCAGGGGCCACCGTAACTTACGGTGACCACCGTAAGTTACGGTGGAGGCCAGAATTGCTTCCTTACGTCTAGGATCAAGGGATTTATAAAGGGGATTTTCCTGATTTTCTTTAATTCTATGATTCAACCCATATATATTTAATTATCAAAACTAACTTTTGAGTTGGTTTTGATTACAGATGATTGTCGAGAGCCCCGGATGAAGATCAAGCGTCGAGCAAGAACCGAACACACATTAAATGAAGCTTCCGCAAGTTGTTTCGTCTTTATTCTAAAACGGCGAATTAAACCACATTATGTGGTATCACTTTAATTTGTAAAAGTTTTTAATAATCCCGTATTTCCGATGTATAAGTAATCATTAATTACATGATTGTTTTTGCAAAATATACGTTAAACCTTGATTTATAAGAACGGGTGTTACAGAAAGGATTCTAAACGATGGCACTCAACTCGAAAATAAATCTAATGGTATCTTTCATTATTTGGACCGAATTTGGATCCCCAAGCGTACTAATTTGCGACAACTTCTGATGGATGAAGCCCACAAATCTCGATATTCTATTCATCCTGGTACTGACAAGATGTACCAGGACATGCGCTACAAGTACTGGTGGCCGGGCATGAAGAAGGATATCACTATCTATGTTTCGAAGTGCCTGACTTTTTCCAAGGTCAAGGCGGAACAGCAAAGACCCTTTGGCTTACTCGTACAACCTGAGATCCCGATGTGGAAATGGGAGAGCATAACTATGGACTTTATAACAAAACTTCCGCACACGACATCAGGTCATGACAGCATCTGGGTTGTAGTCGACCGTTTGACTAAATCAGCTCATTTCCTGCCGATACGAGAAGACTTTAAGGTAGAAAAATTAGCCGAATCTACACCGATGAGATCATTTGTCGACACGGGACGCCTCGTGACATCATCTCTGACCATGATGGTCGGTTTACCTCGCGTCTTTGGGAAACATTTCAATCTGCTCTCGGTACTATGCTTAATCTTAGTACCGTTTTCCATCCCTAAACCGATGGTCAGACTGAAAGGACGATTCGCACCCTTGAAGTCATGCTCCGATCGTGTGTCATAGACTTCGGTGGTAATTGGGACGCACACTTACCTTTGGTCGAATTCTCGTACAATAACAGTTATCATTCTAGCATCCAAATGGCACCGTTTGAGGCATTATACGGAAGGAAATGTCGATCGCCTATTGTATGGCACGAGATCGGAGACGCGCAAATTACCGGTCCTGAGCTGTTGCAAGAAACGAATGACAAAATCCTCCAAATCCAAGGCAATCTGCTGAAAGCTCAAAGCCGACAGAAAATTTACGCTGATAGACGCCGCAAGCCCCTTGAATTTGACGTTGGCGATCACGTACTCCTAAAGGTTGCACCTTGGAAGGGGGTGATCAGATTCGGCAAGAAAGGAAAGCTCGCACCTCGATATGTTGGACCCTTTAAGATCCTGGAAAGGATTGGGAAAGTGGCATACAAACTCGAACTACCGGAGGAACTTAGTAATGTCCACCCGACTTTCTACGTTTTGAACCTCAGAAAGTGCTTGGCCGACCAGGAACTAAACGTCACTCTCGAAGATTTACAAGTGGACGAAACATTACACTTCGTTTAAAACCCTGTCAAGATCATGGGACGAGAAACCAAGGTGCTCAGATGCTCACGCATTCCCATTGTGAAGGTTCGCTGGGAAGGCAAACACGGTGCTGAGTTTACCTGGGATCTCGAAAGTGACATGAAGGCGAAGTACCCGCAACTGTTTGTTACGCCTACTTCTTAAATTTCGGGACGCAATTTCCTAAAGTAGGGGAGGCTGTAACAACCCATGTTTTGAAAGTCACAGTCAAAGTCAAGATTGAAGTCAAAGGAAGAAAAGATTGCTAATTGCGATCTATCACTCCTTGCTTAGCTACTGTTTTGACTTCTTTGACTTGTAATCGACTTCTATTAATTATTTGTTTTAGTTGTATTATGTGGAGTATCTATTAATAATCGAGGTTTAATCGCTATTTAATCGCATGTTTAATCGCTAATCGACTTATCGCTATCGCATTCGCAACTCGAATTATGTGTTCTGGATATTGTTTTACGTGTGTGTGCCATTATGTGTTACTTGTGCATGTTATGTTTATGTT
The DNA here is from genome assembly GCA_030545235.1 of Helianthus tuberosus. Lineage (NCBI taxonomy): Eukaryota > Viridiplantae > Streptophyta > Magnoliopsida > Asterales > Asteraceae > Helianthus > Helianthus tuberosus. The sequence continues at coordinate 59,871,466 of CM060444.1, read as the reverse complement.
GAGGTGCTTAATCGCAATCGCAATTCTATCGCATTGCAATCTAAATCGCAAACGCTAAACGCAAGTTATTTATAGTGATTGTATGTTAGATATAGTAGTTCGGTTATTTGTGTAACTAATGGTTAATACTATCGCATCGCTCACTCGAATCGCATCGCAATGCAACGCTCTACACGCGAATCGAAACGACAAAACTCAACGCGCCAGACACCTGGATCGAGTGGCCAACCGATCGAGTGGCCATCTGATCAGATTGCCATCTGATCGGGTTGCCATCCGATCGGGTTGCCATCCGATCGGGTTGCCATCCGATCGGTTGCCATCCGATCGGTGACCAATCCGACCCTGCGCACTTTCCTCTTTTGGAAACCCTACAAATACCCTCATGTCACATCATTTGAGATGTGACAACTCCTCACTCGACCAGCCGCACTCAAGCACTCATTTCTCTCGATTTCTTGCGATTCTTGTAAGTTTTCAACCTAAATCTTGTACTTCTATGATCTACACGCACTCCTTCATCTTTTCACCTTTGAATCTTAACTTTTAACCGTGAAATCACCGGATTTGAGGTGTTCTAGGGTAAGGTCATCATGGAGTTCTTATGAACTTCAAGGTTTGGCTTCATTCCACCAAGAACAACTTAGATCTGAAGGATTTCCACATGAATAATCAATGTTTTCGTATAGATCTACACACATTAATGGTTAAAAGGATTGAAAGATGGTTTTCTAACCTTCTTTCAACTCTTTTACACTCAATGCACTCAAAACTGATAGAATCGGGGCTTGTTCTGATCTTCTACTCCTTCTTAGTGATGTGTTGGTTCGAGATCTGATTTCTATCTAAGAGACAACCAATTTCGGGTTAACTAAGAATGACCGTCTTGAACAGTTAACTGACCAGACTAGGGTGATTCCTGTTCGATCGGATCACTTGGGTCAAGATGGGGTTTCTCTTGTTTAGCACGTTATCACACCGTCTCGATCAAAACTGCAGAACCTTTCAAAATAATCAAGTACCAAGACGATCAGGTCGTTGGGACGGATTGCCGTCTGATCGGAATATCATCCGATCGGTTTGCCATCCGATCGAACAACCATCCGATCGGCTTGCACTTGGTTCCACACTTAAACTTTTCTTCAAACTTTCAAGATTCTGAATGTCGAACGGATTGCCATTCGATCGGATTGCCATCCGATCGAACGACCATCCGACCATGTGACATTTGGAGCTTCGACACTTAATCATTTTTATAATTTTCAAAGATCATCAGTAACTAACGAATTACCAACCGATCGGATTGCAATCCGATCGAGTAACAATCCTGCTGTGAACTTGTTCTCACTAAGTGTCCTGCCTATCGGATCGCTATCCGATCGAACGGCCGTTCGTTCGATCGACTAGAAGGGTAGAGATACCTCTCTATTTTTTTAAAATGCTACAACGAAAACTTCAAAGCCATCATACACAAACACATCCTTACCAAACGAATGTCAATCCAATCGAATGGCCATCCGATCAGATTACCATCCGACACTTGGTACGTTTGCCCTATTTAACGCGCAGGTCATCGTTTATGCTATCGTTAACTGTTCAGGCTAATCTCTCTCAGCGCTCCCTTCAATCCAAGAGAGTGTTTACTTGTTAAACACAATCTGTGAGTATACTCGATCCCTTTTTTCTTTATGCACTTTTGGGTGTTACATACGTTACTTATTCTAAATCATATCTATCACACAACGTAAACACTATTTATACGCTGACCGTTATTGCATGCTACGTGTTATTTGATGAATGCTTGTATGTTATGTTAACACAGTGATTGTTGCTTGACACCTTAGCAACGATAGTACTATAGTTTGGACTCAGCACCTGTCATGGACAGGGGTTGTTAAGGGCTTTACTTCACGTGTCCCATTGGGGATATGTGTTACGCATTCTACAACTCGTAATCACGTCTGTGCATGTTTCTCTGTCGATAACCTACTTGCCTTCACTTTGTACATGTTTCATGCTGGTTATGCGTAAACTATTTCGAACTCTATTATGCTATATCAAACTTGTATGCTCACCTTTACACTATGTGTATTGACCTCTATTTTAACGTATGTGACAGGTGCTTAGGATGTTTGCTGCTATGTGGGAATCAAGTTAGGATGGAGTCTTAGAAACAAACAATTAAATGAAATCTGAGTTGTCGGAATGGATAATTTGTCTTTGAGAACAATGTATGTAATAACTGTTTTTATTTTATATGTTTATGGTATGGGACATGAACCTTTAATATATTATAAATAATAGTTGTTATGGATTCTCCTGAACACTCTGTTTCGCTCAGTGCAATGCCCCGATGTTTCCGCCATCGGTTTGGGTGTGACAGTTGATTTAAACGAATTGTTTGTATTTCAGTTGTTATCAGTCTGTTATCATTTGCATGCGGTTTTCTTGCATCATGAGCAATTTGGTAACTAGGGGTATTTGGCATCTATAATTGGGTAATTTGATTGTACGAGTTAACTTTAACAGCTTGTCTTGGATTATCACTTCAACTAATTAATCCTAGTTTGGTGTGAAACCTAAAACCTAAAATCCAGAAGGTGTCGCTATTCCTAAAACGAACGACTTTTCTAATCAAGCTTGTTGCTTTGCAATCAAGTTTCCTAAAACCTACTCAAAATCAAGATTTGCTTCTGTATTTCATTAACTTTGGTAACTAATTGAACACTTTCTCCAGTTCCCTAGACGACCTTACTTACCCGTATTCGTATGGGTACTTAAAAACTCATAATTTGTAACTGTCACACCCCAATCGATGACGGAAACATCGGGGCATGGCACTGAGCGAAACAGATTGTTAGGAGAAATTCCATAACGACTAAATTACCAAATAGTTACTATTATGTCCCGTACCATAACCCACTAAGTAATCTAATTATTACAGACATAGATATTCTCAAAACAAAACATGTTCCGACAACTCAGATTCAAATAAATAGATTGTCTTTGTTTCTAGACTCCATCCTACTTGATTCCACAAAAGCAGATAAAGCACAACATCCTAAGCACTTGTCACATACGTTAAAATGGAGGTCAATACACATAGTGTAAAGGTGAGCATACAAGTTTAATAGTATTAGTAGAGTTCGAAATCGTTTACGCATAACCAACATGTACAACGTATAATGTGAAACATGTAAGTTATCGACAAAGATCCTATCAATACCAATGACTGCGATTTGACTGCGAGTGGCGAGTGCGCATCACATGTTCGCCACTGCAAACACGTGAAGTATTGTCCTTAACAACCCCTGTCCATGACAGCTGCTGAGTCCAAACTATAGTACTATCGTTGCTAAGGCAGGTAGACAGCAATCAATGTGTAAACATAACAAGCAGACATTCATCGAGTCACGTATAACATGCATTAGTGGTCAGCGTATAAATAGTGTTTGCGTTGTGTGATCGATGTGATTTAGAATAAGTAACGTATGTAACACCCAAAAGTGCATAAAGCAAAAAGGGATCGAGTATACTCACAGATTGTGTTTAACAAGTAAACACTCTCTTGGATTGAAGGGAGCGCTGAGAGATTAGCCTGAACAGTTAACGATAGCATAAACGATGAGCGGCGCGTAAAACGGTGCAAAGGTACCAAGTATCGGGTGGTAATCCGATCGGATGACCAGTCGATCAGATGTCAATCTGTTCGGATGGTCATCCGATCGGATGGACATTCGATTGGATTGACATCTTGTTTGGTAAGGATGTGTTTGTGTATGATGGCTTTGAAGTTTTCGTTGTAGTATTTTGAAAACAGAGAAGTATCTCTACCCTTCAGGTCGATCGATCGGACGGTCGTTCGATTGGGTAGCAATCCGATTGGTTGGACACTTAGTGAGAACAAGTTCACATTAAGGTTGTCACTCGATCGGATAGCAATCCGATCGGGTGGCAATCCGTTAGCTACTGATGATCGCTGAAAATTATAAAATGATTAAGTGTCGAAGTTCCAAACGTCAAATAGTCGGATGGTCGTTCGATCGGATGGAAATCCGTTCGGCGTTCAGTCCTTTGAAAGTTGAAAATAAAGTTGAAGTGTGGAACCAAGTGAAAGCCGATCGGGTGGCTGTCCGGTCAGATGGCAGTCCGATCGGACGGCAGTCCGATCGGACGGCAATCCGATCGGATGGCAATCCGTCCCAACGACCTGATCGTCTTTGACACTTGATTGTTTTGAAAGTTTTGAAGTTTTGATCAAGACGGTGTGATAACATGCTAGGCAACAGAATCCCCATCTTGACCCAAGTGATCCGACCGAACAGGAATCACCCTAGTCCGACCGGTTCACGGTTCAAGACGGTTGTTCATGTTTAACCCGTCATCAGTTGTCTCTTGGATAGAATTCAGATCTGGAACTAACCCATCACTAAGAAAGAGTAGAAGATCAGAACGAGCTCCGATTCTATCGATTTTGAGTGCATTGAGTGTAAAAGAGTTGAAAGAAAGTTGAAAAACCTTCTCTCAATCTTTTTAACCATGAATATGTGTAGATCTATGCGAAAACACATGTGGAAATCCTTTAGATCTAAGTTGTTCTTGGTGGAATGAAGCCAAACCTTGAAGTTCATAAGAACTCCACGATGACATCACCTTAGAACACCTCAAATTCGGTGATTTCACGGTTAAAAGTTAAGATTCAAAGGTGAAAAAGATGAAGAAGTGCATGTAGATCATAGAAGTACAAGATTTAGGTTGAAAACTTACAAGAATCACGAGAAATCGAGAGAAATGAGAGCTTGAGTGCGGCTGGTTCGAGTGAGGAGCTGTTATATCACAAATGATGTGACAAGAGGGTATTTATAGGGTTTCCCAAAATGGAAAGTGATGAAGTGTCGAATTGGTCACCGATCGGATGGCAATCCGATCGGGTAGCAGTCCGATCGGGTGGCAACTCGATCGGATGGCAATCCGATCGGATGGCCACTCGATCAGTTGGCCACGCGATCAAGGTGTCCGGCGCGATGAGTTTTGTCGTTTCAATTTGCGTGTTGAGCGTTGTGATGCGATTCGAGCGAGCGATGTGATAGTATTACCCATTAGTTACACAATTAACCTAACTACTATATCTAACATACAATCACTATAATTAACTTGTGTCTAGCGTTTGCGAGTTGATTGCGATGCGATAGAATTGCGATTGCAATTACGATTTATACCTCAACATAAACATAACATGCACAAGTAACACATAAATAGCACACACACGTAAAACAATATCCAGAACACATAATTCAAGTTGCGGTGCGATAGCGATTAGCGTTAACTCGATTATCGATTAAATATGCGATTAAATAGCGATTAAACCTCGATTATTAATAGATACTCCACATAATACAACTAAAGCAAACAAATAATAGAATTGATTACAAGTCAAAGAAGTCAAAATAGTAGTTGAGCAAGGGGTGACAGATCGGAATTAGCAATCTTTTCTCCTTTTGACTTCAAACTTGACTTTGACTTTCGAAGCACAGGTTGTTAGAGTATCGGTTCGCATTTTTGTACTTTCCCGATTTAACAAGTCTTGTTGTACTTTTTATTTTTAGACACTTGTACTCTTGTTGTACTCTATTTCGTTTCAAGTTGTAATCCGAGACAGTTGATCATAATGAAAATGCAATTATTTTTATCATATTCTTGGTATTCATGTTAGACTTATCTGTAAACTTGTATTCATAATTCATGTTTTAGACAGAAAACTCGAGGTACAGGCACCTACCCTTCCAGATTGCACGTGTTCACATTATAAGACCCGAACTTTTGACGAGATTTTGAAAATTTTTAAGGTTCAAAACCTTAAAATAAATCATTTAGGAATAGATGATTGGTTTTCAAAACGGATTTGTAATTTATGTTCTTGTTGTGGTTGTCACCTAAAGATAGGTGACGATATTGTTTTAAGATCTAAACACAAGAATCTTGTGTTAGGGTCCTAGGAAGGTTATAGACTAGGTCAAGAGCATTACTAATAACCTAATTCCCTATAACCATGGGCTCTGATACCAACTCTTCTGTCACACCCCGACCGCGTAATACAACAAACCGCGGTGGAACGTCGGGGAGTGGAGTAACAGAATCATTGTTTCACAACACATGGTATTTAAAGTTTCGTTTTATTAGAATGATTGTTTACAATGTCTTGGAATTTAACCGAAAACATAACGAAAATTAAATTGTCTTGCTTCATTTTAAGTCACTAAGGCCCAAGTATGCCTAAGTGTAGCACGATCATCCTCATACATTAGTTCCTGAAACACATGTGAAAATAGGTATGTCAGCATAAAAATGCCTGTGAGATACATAGGTTTTGTTGATGAAGGATTCATGACTTGTAAGTTAAAAGAAGTGTTTATCAAAAAGTAGTCATGAATCTTATAAAAATGTTTTCTTCAATTAAATCATATGAAAATCGAATCGAAAATCAGATGATATCAAAGGATGATGCATGGTTAAGTAAATAACCAAGTAAAAACGAGTTTGTATAAAATATGTTATTTGTAAAACAGTGTCTTGTAGACGATATGTCGTGTCTTTGTATAAAATGTATCTAGTCTTTGTTTCTGTCAAAGTGGTTTAGATAACGCTACGATATGTATTATCATAAAAGCACTTATATATAGGAAGTACCAGCGGCGTATCCACCATGCTTTTATCATATTACACACGCCTCGTTATTTAAATCACTCACCAAATAAACCACCAAAAATATCTTGTCAAACCAATGTCAAATGTTATGTACAAAAAATGTATAGTGTCACAATGTTAGATATAAAATATGCCTTGTATAATCTAATGTCAGATAACAACCAATGTCTTGTATGGTGAATAAAAGTCTTTACTCAAACCATAGGTATAATGTCGTGTATAATCAAATGTCAAGTGTAACCAAATGTCATGTATGGTGAATAAAAAGTATTTACTCAAACCATAGGTATAATGTCAATGTATAACTAAATGTCATGTATAGTGAATAAAAAGTATTTACTCAAACCATAGGTATAATGTCAGGTATAATCAAATGTCTTGTGAAAACCATGTACTAAGTATGCTAAGTAAACATACGAAGTAGGAATGTAATGTAAATCAATATGTACATATGCTGAGTAAACGTATGCAACAAAAGTGTTTATGAAATTAATGTGTTAGCATGCTCAGTCAACATACATAGCAAAGCTTAAATGAAATCATGTACTATATGCGTACTAATGAACATAGCAAGTATATGTCATGAAAGCAGGAAAAGCACGAAAGTAACAAGTAGGCACATGTGTATCACCCCAAAATACTTGAAAACGGTAAAAGAGGGGACTATGTACTCACTTGAGCTTGCTTAATAGTCTTGGAATTAAGACCAAATAAAGCTGAAAGGATCAAGGAATCAATCGGCACCTAATATAGGTAATTATGTTAATAAACTGAACCTAAATCGGAAGATCGGATAGAATGAGGTTTCATAAACCAAATGAGTATTGGAACTCATATGATATGGTTTAATAAAGCCCACACTCTAAGTTGGAACCTATCCTAAGTGCTTATGACCCGTTACGACTCGTTAAGGTAGTTTATGCTACTTTAACGTGTCGTTCGCGCAAAAGTGCATTCGGATGGCCTAACTAGTCCTATGACAAGTATTATATGCCTTAACATCCTTAATAACATTGGATAATCAGTTTAAGTGTCAAAAATTAAGTTACATATGCTTAAAATGAAATTATGCGCAAAAAATGGCATTTTGGTCATTTTCCTAAGGCATATAAACTACCTATCATACAACTAATTAAACAAAGTGACCATAAGGTATAACCTCAGAAGGTTATTCCCTATACAACTATGGTCACAAAATATGTTTGGTTGGATCCTAATAATCGACCAAACGGGTCAGTTTCGAAAGTCTAAGCGGTGGTTTAGACCGCTTGACCTACGACCCTAAGTAAGCACTAAACTAAAAGTGACGAGTTAAAACATGTTTAACTAAGTTAGAAAACAGGTTTGATATTAAAACAAAGTGTTTTAATACCCGAAAATAGTTCCTTCGCAAAATGCACATAATCGGCACTTTGACCGAAACTACGACTCGCCACTTTGACTAGTCAACGTGGTAATCAGTAGGTATAGTCACAAGGGACTATAACCATCGTGATTACGCTCACGTTGCAAAGTTCAAACGAACTTTGTCTTGAACAATTCATGGTCAAAATTGAAAGTCAAACATTGTTTGACTTTCTTGCTTGATTTAACTAAACAAGCATGAAAGAACACTTACAAGGGTCCAATGTTTGAAGAGAGGACTAAGAATGCTCAGGTAGGTGGCATTCAACTAGTGATTGCCTCCACTTAGAGCAGATTAGAGTGGAAATATCAAATGAGCAAGGAACAAGGTTGAAAAACCCATGCTATTTATAGATTTCTTGAATCCATAAGATCATTCCAAGTGTTTTTAAACATGATCTTGGCCTTACACTTGTAGTACATTGATTAGGCAACTTGGGGAACACTTAAACAAGCCCACAGTATGCAAAAGTATGATCAAAACCAATGGGAACAAGCTGTTTTGAAGGATTCAATGAATCTACCGGCTCCAGGCCTCGTGGGCCGCAAAGGATACACCTTCAGTCTTCGCGCCCAGCCTATCAGTCTGACCAAAAACTCTCAAACTTTGGCAAAACAGGCCCCTGCTTGCTATAAACTTGATTTTTGACGCGTTTAAGCCCCGTTAACCCCATTTCAAGGCTCTACAATGATGTCAAAGTATAGGGGACTTGGAATATGATTGAAAATATCTCGGATGTCGGTTCGTTTGGTCGTACGGTCACGTTATTCTGTTAATTACGACGAAACGCGAACGGACGCGAAAAACGATCCAAATTGTGCGACGAATGGTATTTTTGCATTCCAATCACTAAAATAAAATATTTTAATGATTACCAAATTTTTTTGATGTCCGGATATGTTCAGAACGTAAGATATGCGCATAAATGCAAACTTACGCAGTTTTTAACACTTTTAGTCCATGTTGATCAAATAAGCATATTTTCTCACACCGAACCCCTCAAATCTTATTTCTAAGCTATATTAAGGATAATTTAGGGTATATTTAGCTTATAATCATGTTCCGGAATGTACGTTGCTATGCGAATCGGCAGACTTTTTCAGTTTGACGCAAATAGTCCCTGTGATCTAATAAACTTGTTTTTGCCACACCAAACCCTTCAAAACTTATTTCTAAGTTATGTAAAGGTTATTTAAGGTATGTTAAGCATAAGTCACTATCCCGGAGTGTTTGTCGCATTAAACTGATTACGTTTACGTATTAGTTTGCGTATAACTTTCCAGAAAGTGTTTAAGGGTTTGAATTTGAACAAGGATTGTTATTGTGCAAGTATCATAGATAATTACACAATCCAAGAAATAAAACACAAGGTTTTATTGCTTATGAAATTGTTTACGATTGGTTAGTGATAACTGTAGGCACAGTCTCCCCTACTTAAGGAAATTTCGTCCCGAAATTTAATCGTAGGAGTCTGTTTAAGTAATTGTCTTGCTCGGAATCTAGAGTTTCATTTATTCTCATAGAATAACTTCTTCAAGGATCACCACGTATGGCATAACTTTATGATTCCCTATTGGATGCTTCCTTAGATAATGCAGGAAGTGGGAATGAGGGATTTTGTTAATGGTAAAACTAAATCAACTAATAGTACTTGTAAGTATCCTTTAAGAATCTAACTATTAAAATAGGAGGGTCTTGTAAGGATTTGTATTTCATTTTCCCCAGTGGATATTCTTCAGAAGCGGAAATGAATGGATAGTTCATTTTCCTCAATGGATTCTTCGTCAGAAGTGAAAATGAAAGATGAATATTTCTTCAAAAGTGGAAATGAATAGATAATTCATTTTCTCCAATGGATACTTTTATCAGAAACGGAAATGAAGGAATGCATAAGCTGTTCATTTCTCAATGGTTATTTCTTCAGAAGAGAAAATGGATGTATAATTCATTTTTCCTCAATGGATTCTTCGTCAGAAGTAGAAATGAAAGATTATCGTAAAGAATATTCATTTCCCAATGAATGGATAATTCATTTTCCTCAGTGGATACTTCTTCAGAAGTGGAAATGAAAGATTATCGTAAAGAATATTCATTTCCTCGATGGATATTTCTTCAGAAGCGAAAATGAATGGATAATTCATTTTCCTTAGTGGATACTTCGTCAGAAGTGGAAATGAAGGATTATCGTAAAGAATATTCATTTCCCCGTTGGATATTTCTTCAGAAGCGAAAATGAATGGATAATTCATTTTCCTCAGTGGATACTTCGTCAGAAGTGGAAATGAAAGAATCAATACAGGACTATTCATTCCCTCAGTGGATATTTCTTTAGAAGTGAAAATGAATGAACAATTCATTTTCCTCAGTGGATACTTCACCAGAAACGGAATGAATTTATTCATTTTCCTTAGTGGATATTTCTTCAGAAGCGAAAATGGACGGATAGTTCATTTTCCTCAGTGGATAGTTCGTCAGAAACGAAAATGACAAGATCAATGCAGGATTATTCATTCCCTCAGTGGATATTTCTTTAGAAGAGAAAATGAATGAACAATTCATTTTCCTTAGTGGATACTTCACCAGAAACAGAATGAATTTATTCATTTTCCTCAGTGGATATTTCTTCAGAAGCGAAAATGGACGGATAGTTCATTTTCCTCAATGGATACTTCTTAGAAACGAAAATGAATTTGTTCATTTTCCTTAGTGGATATTTCTCAGAAGCGAAAATGAATGGAAAATTCATTTTCCTCAGTGGGTACTTCATAAGAAACGAAAATGAACACGGTTCATGAATATATTATTCATTTCCCTCAGTGGATATTTCTTTCAGAAGCGAAAAATGAGTAGCTAGTTCATTTTTCCTCAGTGGATACTTCATCAGAAACGGAAATGAATATAGATAACTTTTGTTTCTAGTTTAAATTAACACATGACAAAACTTGATGAGGTTTCTGTATATTGAATTCCATAATTATGTATGCATCCATAATTACATAATTCCTTACACAGTTCGCACAGTTTATTTTATAATGTGTAGGGAATAGAATCAAACGAATAGTCTTGTGAATACTTTGACTAGATCACCATATAGTTTCTTTAATTAGGTCAACATATAAACACGTAAGCACATAATCACACAATCGTATAGTCACATAATTGTCAATCTTGGTTATTAACTTGTTGTCAGCTTGTTATTAACTTGTCGTTGATTTGTACATATGTAATCAAAGTACACCAGGAATCCAATCAATGGACTTCAATTAGTACTTTAAACATCCTCAAGAATTATCTATAAAGATGGGAAGATCTTATAAGGATTCGGTTTTGTCCTCATTGAATCGTAACGTACGTATTGAAGCACACAAGGAATCCAATTAAGGACTTTGATTTTGTGCTTTAAACATCCACAAGGATCTAGCTATGAAGATAGGAAGATCCTATAAGGATTTGGAATTCGTATAGCGAGAAATGTTTGGAAACCTTATACTAGGTATGCTTAAGTCAATACACGAGGTAAAGTGTTCATGAAGTCAAGGCGCTACATATGCTAAGTCAACATATGAAGCAGGATTTGGAGATCGTGTACTACGTATGTTAAGTCAACATACGAGCAGAATGTTCTTGAAAACTATGCATGGGGTTCTTTGGAAATGTGTTTAATGTTTTTGAAACCTTACGTAATGCTTTTGAAATCATGTGGTAGGTGTATTAGGTAAATATGTTTATAAAATGTTTTAAAACCATGTGAGATGGTTTTGAAATCATGTATAAGGTTTTTGAAAACATGGATAATGTTTTTGAAATTATGAACTTGGTATATTAAGTAAATATACTATGTTAAAATATTTTTAAACTATATGAAATGTCTTTGAAATCATGAAGGATGTTTTGAAAACATATACTATGTATGTTGTTATGCAAACCAGAATGTAATGATATGTACATTGACATATCGCATAAGACTATTTAAGGACTTATGAAAAGTACCCTTAGATATCCAAGCAAGGATTTAAAGTGGTACTTTGAGTATTCTTCCAGTGTTGTAACTTGTACCTTGTACTTTGTTTCTTAGAAGGAAACGAGTACTTAGGATTTTCATGGAGATCGCGAGCGATCACATGAATGGGAGAACTACAAGAGTAGTTTGTCTTGCAAAGAACATAGTTCATTGGTGTCGGTATCGTAGGGGTATGTCTTGCACATATGTAACCACATTTGTTTTTGTACATCAAAATTATGAATAGCGATTTATTTATAAACCAACCAAATTGTTTCAGAGTTCTTGGAAAACAAAAGAAACAAAACATAAAATTTTAGTTGTTTCAAAGCAGCATCATCTTCCAGTCAGCCAAATGCTCATTCACGGGTCGGATTTGTATTGACAAGCTTTGGGCAATTGTTCCTGAAATGGCCCATCTCGCCATAGTTGTAGCATGAACCAGGTGGAAAACGAGCTTGAGCAAGGTTGGCTTGAGGTTGGTTTAGACCACCTTGGCTTAGGATAGTTCAGCAAGCACTTGCCAAATGGCCAAGTCGCCCACATGATGTGCACTGACGACACTGTATGTGAGCTTGGTGGTGTGCATTACACCTGTTGCATAGTGGTGCAGTACCGGCATAAAGTTTCTTTGTAGGGGGTTGAGCTGGTTGGTTAGGTGCAGCTTGATTGTTTTGAGCAGCCCTAACGAAGTTCTGTGAAGCCTTATGCTTCTTTGACTTTCTTGAAGGCTTGGTTTTCATTTTCTTTGGTGCCTCTTGGGTGGTTTCATTTTTGAGATGATACATGGCGACAACTAACTTAATGGCCCCACAGAGCACTATACTTAGTTGTTGCACAATTGAAGCAGCCAGTTCGGACCTTTGAGTATCGCTACAATAAGGAGACATCCTAAAGATAGTGGAAAGTATGAGAGAAAAACAAGTGAGATGTTATCGGATAATCAAAGCTGAATGTTAAAGAAATATCATCGAAACATGAGGATTGTGACCATTTATTTGTTAATTAAAATAAACAAACAACATTGTAACTAATCAAACTAAGCGGGTCATAACAATGTATCGCGAAGACATGCTTTAGCCTATAAGTGGACACTCACCCCAAAAGTTCCCAGGTAAGAGTGACTGGTCCGATACTGCGGATTTGTACGAACACTCTAGCCTTAGACAAAAAACTCGAGGTACAGGCACCCACCCTTCCAGATTGCACGTGTTCACATTATAAGACCCGAACTTTTGACGAGATTTTGAAAATTTTGAAGGTTCATAACCTTAAAATAAATCATCTAAGAATAGATGATTAGTTTTCAAAACGGATTTGTAATTTGTGTTCTTTTTGTGGTTGTCACCTAAAGATAGGTGACGATATTGTTTTAAGATCTAAACACAAGAATCTTGTGTTAGGGTCCTAGGAAGGTTATAGAATAGGTCAAGAGCATTACTAATAACCCAATTCCCTAACCATGGGCTCTGATACCAACTCTTCTGTCACACCCCGACCGCGTAATACAACAAACTGCGACGGAACGTCGGGGAGTGGAGTAACAGAATCATTGTTTCACAACATATGGTATTTAAAGTTTGGTTTTATTAGAATGATTGTTTACAAAGTCTTGGAATTTAACCGAAAACATAATGTAAATTAAATTGTCTTGCTTCATTTTAAGTCACTAAGGCCCAAGTCCGCCTAAGTGTAGCACGATCATCATCATACATTAGTTCCTGAAACACATGTGAAAATAGGTACGTCAGCATAAAAATGCCTGTGAGATACGTAGGTTTTCTTGATGAAGGATTCATGACTTGTAAGTTAAAAGAAGTGTTTATCAAAAAGTAGCCATGAATCTTATAAAAATGTTTTCTTCAATTAAATCATATGAAAATCAAATCGAAAATCAGATGATATAAAAGGATGATGCATGGTTAAGTAAATAACCAAGTAAAAACGAGTTTGTATAAAATATGTTATTTGTAAAACAGTGTCTTGTAAATGATACGTCGTGTCTTTGTATAAAATGTATCAAGTCTTTGTTTCTGTCAAAGTGGTTTAGATAACGCTACGATATGTACTACCATAAAAGCACTTATATAAAAGAAGTACCAGCGGCATATCCACCATGCTTTTATAATATTACACATGCCTCGTTATTTAAATCACTCACCAAATAAACCACCAAAAATGTCTTGTCAAACCAATGTCAAATGTTATGGATAAACAATGTATAGTGTCACAATGTTAGGTATAAACTATGCCTTGTATAATCAAATGTCAGATAACAACCAATGTCTTGTATGGTGAATAAAAGTCTTTACTCAAACCATAGGTATAATGTCGTGTATAATCAAATGTCAAGTGTAACCAAATGTCATGTATGGTGAATAAAAAGTATTTACTCAAACCATAGGTATAATGTCCATGTATAACTAAATGTCATGTATGTTACAACCCGCACTTTCAAGTAAACACCATTTCCTTACTCTGTCTAATCCTAGCTAAACTCAAAACACCCGTACGCGTTATTTTCTTTCACGATTGGCGATCATGTTTGTTATATATGTATATATATATATATATTAGTAATAATAACAATTATAATGAAAATAACAACACCTGGGATGATTTTAGAGCAATTTGAATATTCTTAATAGTTGAGGGGTGCTAATGAAAATTAGGAATTTAAACAATTATATTTAATGATTAATTGCCCAACCCATCGTCCCCCCCCCCCACAAACCCTAAAACACAAACGTAAACTGCAGCCGAACGATCTTACACCGCCATCTTCTCCGACGCATGTCGATGACAGAACAACCACCCAAGGCCACCGCAAACTTAAGCGTACTTCGTATCCTCTTATTAAAGTTCTGTTGTCTCGGTTTCGTTTCCACCTTGACGTAATGCGTTGCAAGAGTTAGTTTTGTTACATGAAAGTGTTATGAGTGTTGTGTGCATTAAAAATAAACATGGTTATGAAACATTCTGTACATAATATGGTGCATCGATTGGTTATGATCTTTGATTGATTGCTTGATGTTGTGTTGAATGAATGGTCATAAATCTGATTCGAGTAAATGATCATAGTGGTAACGATGATGATAGTTTTGTATTTGGTATTGTATGATTGATCTAATATCATTAATTTAGGGTTGCTTATACATGAATTATTAAGTGAATGGAACATATGGTTATAGCTTCTTGGTTAATGCATAAACATTGGGTTTTGAAAGATGATCTCTTGTAAAATTAATATAACAGTATACATGTTATGGTGGTCATGAGTTTTGTTAATATTGGTAGTAATAGTAAGTTCATGGTAAGAATTACGTATGGGTTGAATTTGAATAAATATGATTAGATAAGAACTGATATCAGGGGTGAGCTCATGAATTTGTGTTGCATGACTATGTTGTTCAGTTTGTATGATATGTAAGTGATGTGGTAATTAGTGGATAATAATTAGGCTCATGAACTTCAATATTGGGACTGATTAATTGGGTAAATAACGAGACGCATAACTATAATTTTAATCACACATGTTTGTAGTCTCTCAAGGCAAGTTAAATGGGCTTAATTAACGTGGGCCTCATAATTGTTTGAATCGGACATACCGGGTCACGCATTCGGCTGGACCTGGGCTTTAATTAGACCCCGGGCCCAGATATGATCGCATGAGACTAGTTTAGTTTGGGCCTGTTACATTTGGACTACATAAGTTTAATTGGGGGCGCACAATCAACTAGGCTGCACATTGAAGTTTGGGCCGGTCATACCGTTGGGCCACATACACATTCAGTAGCTTGGGCCGCGAGGCCTGCTGGGTCGTACACTTTAGCCGGGCCCCGAGCCAATTAGATCGCACACTCGTAAACCAGCCACATACTTGATGAGGCCTTATGTTTTTATTGAGTTGTACATTGTCAATGAATTGTGGTACAACGTGCTTAACTGTTAAGACTAGGGTATTGGGGTGATGATTGCTAATACTTGCCTTCTTGTGCACTACTTGTTAAATAAGTGTGGAATGATACGTGTTGTGCTTGTATGCAAACTAATTGTTATGTGTAACCATCATAGGACTTGGTAGACCACTTTTGTTAAACGAGTAACTGATCCTACCGAGCAAACCAAAGGTGAGTTCATTCCTCTTGAGCATGCGTCCCGGTGGTTGGGACAGTCATTGGGTATCCCTGAGAGGGATAGGTTTTTGGGTAAATCAATTGGGTATTCCTGAAAGGAATACATCCTGTGGGTAAATCTGAAATGTTGGATAATACACTCGTCCTATCACCTTTAAGTCCCATCTTTTTGTTACCGAAAAGGTAACGGGGTATTAGTTGGTAGCGCTACTTAGGTTTGGCACCCTCACCCCGTACCGGAGAGGACGGGTGTGAACTAATGACCCAGGCATGCCAAGTGCTTTGATAGGAGAACTGGGTAACGGGAAAAACATACACCAGGAGCCGTCTTGCATCCGAGGTATTATCAACATTGTAATCAATGAACGGAATTAAACACTTGGTAACTAACATTTTCATAAAACTATGAACTCACCAGCGTTGTCTGATACACGTGTGTGTATGCTCGCAGGTTATTGATACGTGTGGATATGGAACTTGCTGTCTGGGATGCTGGAGTGGTCATGGGTCGAGGAACATGGAAACTTGAAACGAGACTAGATGATTTCATACACTTGGGTTTTAGTTAAACATGTATTATGCTTCCGCTGAACACGATGAATTACATTTAGTGTTTTTGTAACACTTTATGTTAATGAAATCTTTTATTCCAAATCTTGTTATGAGTTTAATGTGATTGGTGGCTAGATCAAGGTACGTCACACGCCTCGCGGGGGTTTCCGCATGTGGTATTTTGGGGGTGTGACAATGTATGGTGAATAAAAAGTATTTACTCAAACCATAGGTATAATGTCAATGTATAACTAAATGTCATGTATGGTGAATATTTTACTCAAACCATAGGTATAATTTCAGGTATAATCAAATGTCATGTGAAAACCATGTACTAAGTATGCTTCGTAAACATACGAAGTAGGAATGTAATGTAAATCAATGTGTACATATGCTGAGTAAACATGTGCAACAAAAGTGTTTATGAAATCAATGTGTTAGCATGCTCAGTCAACATACATAGCAAAGCTTAAATGAAATCATGTACTATATGCGTACTAATGAACATAGCAAGTATATGTCATGAAAGCACGAAAAGCACGAAAGTAACAAGTAGGCACATGTGTATCACCCCAAAATATTTGAAAATGGTAAAAGAGGGGACTATGTACTCACTTGAGCTTGCTTAATAGTCTTGGAATTAAGACCAAATAAAGCTCGAAGGATCACGGAATCAATCGGCACCTAGTATAGGTAATTATGTTAATAAACCGAACCTAAATCGGAAAAACAGATAGAATGAGGTTTCAGAAACCAAATGAGTATTGGATCTCATATGATATGGTTTAATAAAGCCCACACTCTAAGTTGGAACCTATCCTAAGTGCTTATGACCCGTTACGTCTCGTTAAGGTAGTTTATGCTACTTTAACGTGTCGTTCGCACAAAAGTGCGTTCGGATGGCCTAACTAGTCCTATGACAAGTATTATATGCCTTAACATGCTTAATAACATTGGATAATCAGTTTAAGTGTCAAAAATTAAGTTACATATGGTTAAAATGAAATTATGCGCAAAAAGGGCATTTTGGTCATTTTCCTAATGCATATAAACTACCTATCATACAACTAATTAAACAAACTGACCATAAGGTATAACCTTGGAAGGTTATTACCTATACAACTATGGCCACAAAATATGTTTGGTCGGATCCTAATGATCGACCAAACGGGTCGGGTTCGAAAGTCTAAGCGGTGGTTAAGACCGCTTGACTTACGACCCTAAGTAAGCACTAAACTAAAAGTGACGAGTTAAACATGTTAAAACATGTTTAACTAAGTTAGAAAACAGGTTTGATATCAAAACAAAGTGTTTTGATACCCGAAAATAGTTCCGTCGCAAAATGCATATAATCGGCATTTTGACCGAAACTATGACTCGTCACTTTGACTAGTCAACGTGGTAATCAGTAGGTATAGTCACAAGGGACTATAACCATCGTGATTACGCTCACGTTGCAAAGTTCAAACGAACTTTGTCTTGACCAATTCATGGTCAAACATTGTTTGACTTTCTTGCTTGATTTAACTAAACAAGCATGAAAGAACACTTACAAGGGTCCAATGTTTGAATAGAGGACTAAGAATGCTTAGGTAGTTGGCCTTCAACTAGTGATTGCCTCCACTTAGAGCAGATTAGAGTGGAAAGATCAAATGAGCAAGGAACAAGGTTGAAAACCCATGCTATTTATAGATTTCTTGAATCCATAAGATCATTCCAAGTGTTTTTAAACATGATCTTGGCCTTACACTTGTAGTACATTGATTAGGCAACTTGGGGAACACTTAAACAAGCCCATAGTATGCAAAAACTATGATCAAAACCATGGGAACAGGCTGTTTTGAAGGATTCAATGAATCTGCCAGCTCCAGGCCTCGCGGGCCGCAAAGGATACACTTTCAGTCTTCGCGCCCAGCCTGGCAGTCTGACCAGAAACTTTCAAACTTTGGCAAAACAGGCCCCTGCATGTTCTAAACTTGATTTTTGATGCGTTTAAGCCCCATTAACCCCATTTCAAGGCTCTACAATAATGTTAAAGTATCGGGGACTTGAAATATGCTTGAAAATATCTCGTATGTCGGTTCGTTTGGTCGTACGGTCACGTTATTCGGTTAATTACGACGAAACGCGAAACGAAGCGAAAAACGATCCAAATTGCGCGACGAATGGTATTTTTGCATTCCAATCACTAAAATAAAATATTTTAATGATTACAAAAATTTTTGGATGTCTGGATATCTTCAGAACGTAAGATATGCGTGTAAATGCAAACTTACGCAGTTTTTAACGCTTTTTGTCCATGTTTATCAAATAAGCATATTTTCTCACACCGAACCCCTCAAAACTTATTTCTAAGCTATATTTAGGGTGTGTTTAGCTTATGATCATGTTCCGGAATGTACATTGCTATGCGAATCGGTAGACTTTTGCAATTTGACGCAAATAGTCCCTGTGATCGAATAAACTTGTTTTTGCCATACCAAACCCTTCAAAACTTATTTCTAAGTTATGTAAAGGTTATTTAAGGTATGTTAAGAATAAGTCACTATCCCAGAGTGTTAGTCGCATTAAACTAATTACGTTTACGTATTAGTTTGCGTATAACTTTCCAGAAAGTGCTTAAGGGTTTGAATTTGAACAAGAATTGTTATTGTGCAAGTATCATAGATAATTACACAATCCAAGAAATAAAACACAAGGTTTTATTGCTTACGAAATTGTTCGGGATTGGTTAGTGATAACTGTAGGCACAATTGTCACAGTATTATTCATGATTCTTGATTTCGATTACACATTGATGCTTGATACTCAAAAAATCGATTAAAACACATAAAATAACCAAAGTCGGAAAATAAAATTTGGAGAACAAGCCCATTCGTATGAATGGACTAGGTCCATCCGTACGAATGGGGTGCATTCGTATGAACCCACTCGAAAACCCTAGAAACCCTAATTTCCACCCGAATCTATAAATAGACCCTATATTCTTCACTTTAACTCGCCATTTTCCCTTGCAAACGCTTTCAAGCTACACTTGGAAAGCAGAAGCTTTGTAAGAATCCTCTCCTTTCTTTTCATATTCATATTCATTTCATTCCATTTCTTGAAGTTTTAATCACACACTCTTGTACTTTTACAAAACTTCTTGATTCAAACAATCTCGTAGATGGTTTTCACTCGTTTTGCTTGGGCAAACTGTGGTGGAGCATCACACAAACGAGATTAAATCAAAGTTATAAAAAATCATAAAATTTTACAGCTTAATTTCCTTTTCGATTATTACACAATCTTGGTGGAATCAGGAATCCATCAGACTCTCAACTCATCTTATAGTAAGAGCCTGCATTAAGATTAATATCCGCCAAGAAATGATCCGTTTAACAGATCAGACATGAAATTTTCATCAAGAACAGTGCATCCGTACGAATGGACTTCGATTCATATAATCTGTTTTGATTTTCAGTTCTGTTTTCACACTTGTTTGTCAATGAACGTTTTATCTACTGATTTAAGCAAATTAAATGAATACTTCAACATTTCCAACCAAATCAGTTAAAATTAGAACTTT
This sequence comes from Helianthus tuberosus, assembly GCA_030545235.1. Taxonomy (NCBI): domain Eukaryota; kingdom Viridiplantae; phylum Streptophyta; class Magnoliopsida; order Asterales; family Asteraceae; genus Helianthus; species Helianthus tuberosus. The sequence continues at coordinate 59,851,100 of CM060444.1, read as the reverse complement.
TCACAACATAAACAGCCCATCCGTACGAATGGACTCTGCTACCACACCAAATCGTTTTCTTCCTATTTATAACATCAGCTTACATCAGATCGTTCTTAATTACTATTTAATCATTTACCTTACTGTTTAACGTTCAAATCAGTTCATAATCACACTTTATCAGTCAATTCGTACTAAACAGGAACGTCTATCCATACGAATGGACTGCTAAACACCATAACTTGTTTTATTTTGCGTATTTCAACAATCTGATCCGACACTCTTTCACATTAGTATACTTATACTCTCGTTTAACAATTTCAGCATGATCTCGAAACTTCATCAACTCCGCTCGCAGTTTAAGTGTATTTCCTACGCAAAACTGTTGTAACAACTCTCATCAAAAGTCATATTTATTAAATTAAATTGTCCAATAGGAAACCCTAATTGAGAAACCCAAGTGATTCTGCATAATCCCTAAAATTTTCAGAATAATTGGAATTAGAATCAGGGCCCCTAAAAATCAGGGGGGGGGGGGTAAACCGTAATTCACGATTATCATTACAATGTGTTGTCTAAATTGAAAATTCTTGAACTATCAACTCAGCAGGCCTATACCAGTGACAAGCCTACCCTAGTCTACTTTGACATCCCAGGCGACACGCGACAGGGACCAGGTATTCTGTCGCGACACGCGGGAGATGTCAATTTAGGGTATAAATACAGGGGCTTGGGACTTGATTCCTGGCTTCAGTTCGACGTAAAAATTCCAAATATACGTTGAGTTATAGTATAAACAGTTTCATAACACACACGATTCACGAAGTGCTGCCGCAAAACAGGGTAATAACTCGATCGCTATTACGATTCATTGTCCGATCGATCAATATATCCAATGGATGTTTAAGTGCTACCCACATTAGGGTTATCCTTTGTCATTCGTTGTGATTCCGACAGGATGTTTGAGTACCACCTGAACTCGGGGAATACTCTGTCATTCGTTGTGAATCCGATGGATGTTTAAGTGATTGCACTTTGTCATTCGTTGTGAGGGTTTGATCTCGTGAGTTATCATAAATGCTGAATTAATTACTAACCAGTTTTGTGTGCATTGTTATTTAAATTAGGTTAACAAAGCTAATCCATAGACTAGACTCTATCCGTGTTAAATCTGCAATGTGAGTCATTCTCTTTTTATCAAATTACTTTCAAAATCATGTTTATTTTCAAAGTTATAATTACGGGGATTAAGTCTTTGTAATCACCAAGTTACAGCCGGTATGTGGGGTTTTGTATACATTACTTGATAATCGTCACCATTAGGGCAGCCAATGGGGGATATGACCATAGTCACAGATCCGGTCGAGTGACAAATACCGTGGGTAGTTGGTTTGATATCAGGAACATTGTATTCGCTCTTAATACTGTAAATTATAACAAAAGAGTCGTTTTATTAAAAAGAATGATTCACTCAGTATTTTCCGCTGACAAAATCTTTTTCAAACATGTTTCAGGTGATCTGTTGTGATTTAGGAAAAGTGCTGTGGAGCACCTCAAGCTTAAAAAAGTGGCTCATTAGAAAATAAAGAAATATGTTTTGTAAAATAAAGATTTCTTTGTGAAATCAAAAGTATTGTAAATTACCGGGGTTTTATCCCGAATTGTGAAATAAAATAATCGGGAAAATTTTAGCTTTAAAAAGATCCTGATGATAAACTTCCGCTGTTAAACTCAATTAAATAAATACCACGGGATTTCTGTCCCGCGGCTCCTGAAACGGGTCAAACCGGGTCGGGGGCCGTGACAGAAAAAGGTGGTATCAGAGCCACTGAGTTAAGCTAATTAAGTATTTAGAAATACTTAATTTTTCCTGATTACTATTATGTGATTATGTGTTTTATTAATTGATTATTTGTCAGTTACAGTATGGGTAAGCAAAAGCTTTCAAATATCTATCTTAAATTAGATAGGTCAGCTAACGAGAAGGGAAGTTCGTCCCAAACAAAATCCTCAAATCCATCTGTGATTCCTGAAGAAGGAATATTTGTGCGAAAAGCACAATATGAGGAACCACTTTCTCCTAGTAAAAGAAGTCTGATTATTAGAAAAAGTAAAGATAAAATAAAGAAAGCCCGTGAAAAGAAAGTTAAAAAGGAAACTCGAGAATTACTCAGTAAATCACCTTGGGAAGACAAGTTAGACGAAAAATGGGCAGACCTTTACATGTTAGCTACAGTAGCAGTAAATGCAGATCTATAAATAATTTGTTTCAGTTTTAGCCAAACCATATCATCTACAATCTAGAAAATCCATCCAGTAAATAAATAAAATTACAATAAAACATAGTATGTTTTAAATTTTAGTTGTTTTGTAAGTTATATGGTATGCAATAATATGCGAAGGTTATTTTTGAAAGTTGTGATTAATTATTTTTACATATATGTTAAAACAACATGAATGAATTATCTAGAGCTTTAGAGAATCTCAACCTTTACCCTGTACACATAGAAGTGACTAAAGAATTTACTGGGTACTTTCCTGATGTGGAACAACCTATAGAATTCAACGCACCACCTCTGAAAAAGCCAAAACCAAAGAAAAGAAGGAGATACGTGTGGGGGAGTCGTTTACGTAAGAAAAATCCAGTTAAGAAACTTCCTAAAATAAATAATCCCTTAGAAAAAGGAAAAGAAATTGAAACCGGGGAAAGTTCGAAACCGCAGGAATTGGAGATAGAAGTGGGGGAAGATGTTAGAGAAATGGGAATACAATTTGAAGAATATTCTAGGGAAATAGAAATGGAAGTTGGAAAAGGTTTTAGACAAACTAAAATGGAAATTGGAGAAAGTTCTAAAACAACTCAAGAAAGGACATTTCAGGAGGAAATAGATTTTATATTAGCAAGCTGTGATACTATTCAGCCTGTCAATACAAATGTTTTTAATCGTCCTATTGAAACCCAAATCCCTATAAATCTTGAACCAGCAATACCAGAACCAATAATCCATACTCAAACTGTAGAAATGGACGAGTGGTGGACAAATGATTGGCAATTTCAAAACATTGTCAACAGTCCTTATTCCTTTCTTCCGCAATTCGATCCAGAACCCCTACCAAATCCACCTATGAGTAACGAGAATTTAGCAGAACTTCGCCATTTTGGCGAAGAGTTAATGGATGCGGGAAATAGAATCCGGGAGATAGGGGGACAACTTGCTTGGAAGTATGATGAAAGGGAGCTTCGTTTTTAGGACAACAAGTGACGAGAGATAGTAGGATGGTGAAACTGTGGTTGTGTAATAGCAAAAGTAAATAGTGAAATCAGTCTATAAAATAACTACGAATAAAACTCTGTAAGATATTGGTGTGTAGTGATGCATACTATAAAAGATATAAAATGAAATCGAGAAATCGATAGTTTTGACTATACGTGTATTGTGAAAATTGTCTGATTGTTTTTATGTATAATTTTTATTTATCAGATACTAATAAAATTATATATATATTAATTATCAGATGGAAAACATTGGTAATGAACCAGTAAATGAGGTTAATCAGTCTGAACAACATCCAGGGGATCAATATATGACTAGACAAGATATTGAAAATATTGTTGCTCAAGGGATAGCCAATGCTATTCCAGCAATCGTTGCTGCTGTAAAGAATCCAATCGAACCGCAACAAATCATTCCTAGTAAACGTATTTCTGAAGATAACTTCAGTAATAGTGTAAACAGAGGTGATAATCATATTAATCATAATGGGGAACCACATCAAGCTCCATTTCCTAAGAAAATGAAAGCCGCAACGCCTGGTTGCACTTTCAAAGAATTCCTTGCTTGTAAACCCACCGAATTTGCAGGAAATGAAGGAGCAACTGCATCACTGCGTTGGTTAGAGAAAACCGAAGCAGTAATTGCAATAAGTAAATGTGCCAAAGATGATCAGGTCATGTACGCGTCCAATCTTTTCAAAGAAGGAGCACTCGAATGGTGGAACACTGTGTTACAATCAAAAGGAAGAATAATAGCTTATGCCATGAATTGGGAAGAATTTAAGAGTCTTGTAGAAAGAAAATTTTGTCCCGAGTATGAAAAGGAACAAATGACAAATAAGTTCCTAAATCATCGGATGATGGGTGTAGATTGTCGCGGTTATACTTCGACATTCTTCGAATATGCTAGAGTGGTACCAACGCTGGCTTCGCCAGAACCGGTACTCATTTCTCGCTACATTTGGGGACTGATTAGTGAAATCCGCAATATCGTTAAAGCTGCGAGACCTCGCACTATTGACGATGCAGTGGAATTAGCTAACACCCTAACTGACGAACTGGTACGTACACAAGATGAAAACAAGAAGAAGGAACTAGCTCAGAAAATTACCCAAGGATTTCGTGCGGGTAATAGTAGTAATTTCAAGAGAATAGGAACTGGGCAATTCTCAACTCCATCATTCTGCAGGAAATGCAAGAAGAAACATTATGGAAGATGCAATATAACCTGCAATTTTTGCAAAACTGTAGGACATCGTAAAGAAAACTGCAGAAAGAAAACAATAGTCTGCTATAACTGTGGAGTAAATGGACATTTCAAAACAGAATGTCCTAAATTGGGCAAACCAGCAGACAAAAAAACCAAGGCGACCGACGGAACTATTAAGAAGAATGCCAGGGCATTTCAGCTGACCACTCAAGAAGCAGAACTCATCCCAGATGTGATAGCGGGTACGTTCTTAGTTCACAACGTATACGCAAAAGTATTATTTGACTCTGGTGCAAACCAAAGTTTTATAAATACTTCATTCTGTCAAGCTCTTAATTTACCTTTAACCAGTATTAGACAGATTTTTACAGTCGAAACGGCATATGGGAATTCAGTTAAAATAGATCAGGTTTTGCAGAAAGTAGAAATAGAACTTTCAGGTCATAAATTTTCTGCAAATCTGTTACCTATGAAATTAGCTGAATTTGATGTTGTGTTAGGAATGGATTGGTTAATAGCCAACCATGCTCGAATTCTTTGTGATAAGAATTCCATAGAAATTCAAGCACCAACTGGAGAAGTAATCATGATTACAGGAGATAAGCCACGTAAACCCATGAAGTTCATATCAGTAATGAAAGTTGCTAGTTATGAACGAAAACAAGGAATAGTATATATGATTTCAGTAATCATTAGTACTAAGGGTAAAGAACTTAAGGAAATTCCTGTAGTCTCAGAATATCCGGACGTATTTCCAGAAGAGTTACCAGGGTTACCACCAGATAGGGAAGTAGAATTTAGGATTCATCTAATTCCAGGAACTACACCGATAGCTAAGGCACCTTATCGATTAGCTCCTACCGAAATGTTAGAATTGAAAACACAAATAGATGAATTACTAAGTAAAGGATTCATACAACCTAGTTCATCTCCTTGGGGAGCACCAGTGTTATTTGTTAAGAAAAAGGATGGTTCAATGAGAATGTGTATCGATTATAGAGAATTAAATAAGGTTACAATTAAGAATCGATACCCATTACCTAGGATTGATGATATGTTTGATCAACTTCAAGGAGCTAGATATTTTTCTAAGACAGACTTACGCTCCGGATATCATCAATTGAAGGTACAAGAAGAAGACATACCTAAAACTGCTTTCAGAACTAGGTATGGTCATTACGAGTTTACAGTCATGCCCTTTGGGTTAACGAATGCACCTGCAGCATTCATGGACATGATGAATAGAATCTGTAAACCGTATTTGGATAAATTTGTAATTGTCTTCATAGATGATATACTTATTTATTCCAAAAGTCAGACAGAGCATTGTGAACACCTTCATGCACTCTTAACTTTGTTAAGAAAAGAAAAGTTTTATGCCAAATTCTCGAAGTGTGAATTTTGGTTAAAGGAAGTGCAATTCTTAGGACACATGGTGAATCACGAAGGTATTCACGTAGATCCTGCTAAGATAGAGGCAATTACCAATTGGAAGGTTCCACAAACAGCAATGGAAATTAGAAGTTTTATAGGTTTAGTTGGGTACTATAGATGGTTTATTAAGGATTTTTCCAAGACACCTGTTCCATTAACTAAGCTAACCTGTAAAACCGTTAAGTTTGAATGGGGATCTAAACAAGAAGAAGCTTTTAGGATTTTGAAGCAGAAATTAACAAACGCTCCAATCTTAGCCTTACCAGAAGGGACTAAAGATTTTGAAGTATATTGTGATGCTTCAAAACTAGGATATGGATGTGTGCTTATGCAACGCAAAAAGGTGATTGCATATGCTGCAAGACAATTGAAAAAGCACGAAGAAAATTATACGACTCATGATTTAGAATTAGGAGCCGTAATTTTTGCCCTTAAGATCTGGAGACATTATCTTTACGGAAGTAAATTTACTATCTATACCGACCACAAAAGTTTAAAATATATTTTTGGGCAAAAAGAGTTAAACATGAGGCAAAGAAGATGGATGGAAATCCTAAGTGACTACGACTGTGATATTCAGTATCACGAAGGAAAAGCAAATGTAGTTGCAGATGCCTTAAGTCGTAAGTATTATGAGAAACAAAGACGGGTTCGTGCTCTCAGATTAAATCTACAATTAGATTTAATGGAACAAATAAAGAATGTTCAGGAAACAACAATCAAGGATGATGCTGAAGGTATGAAAGGACGAATAAAAGAATTAGAGCAAGGAGCTGATGGAATTTGGAGATTCCACAAAAGCATAATTTGGGTACCTAAGCAAGGAGACTTAAGACATAAGATTTTAGAAGAAGCCCATAAATCTAGGTATACTATACACCCAGGAAACAATAAAATGTACCAAGATTTAAGAAAAAACTTCTGGTGGATAGGAATGAAAAGGGATATAGCTCGATATGTTTCTAAATGTCTTACTTGTTCACAAGTTAAGGCAGAACACCAGAAACCTTCAGGTCTACTACAACAGTTAGAAATGGCTGTATGGAAATGGGAACTTATAACAATGGATTTTGTTACTAAGTTACCCAAAGCCAGAAAAGGTAATGACGCGATTTGGGTAATTGTAGATCGATTAACCAAATCTGCTCACTTTCTACCTATGAAAGAAACCTTTAGCATGGAAAGACTGGCAAAGTTGTATGTAGATAAAGTAGTATCCTTACATGGAGTTCCACTCTCCATTGTTTCGGATACGGATAGTCGTTTTACTTCTCATTTCTGGAAAAGTTTCCAGAAAGCAATGGGAACTCGACTAAACCTAAGCACGGCATATCATCCACAAACGGACGGACAAAGTGAAAGGACGATCCAAACTCTAGAAGACATGCTCCGAGCATGTGTGATAGATTTTGGTGGGAATTGGGATGATCACTTACCATTAATTGAATTCTCCTATAACAATAGTTATCATTCAAGTATTGAAATTGCTCCATTCGAGGCACTTTATGGAAGAAAGTGCAGAACTCCAGTATGTTGGGCAGAAATAGGAGAAAGTCAATTGTCAGGTCCTGAGATTGTGCAAGAGACAACTGACAAGATTACTCAAATCAAGGAAAGGCTGAAGACGGCTCGAGATCGCCAAAAGAGTTATGCAGATAATAGATGCAAACCATTAGAATTCCAAGTTAGAGATAGAGTACTATTGAAAGTTTCTCCTTGGAAAGGAGTGGTTAGATTTGGTAAGAAAGGAAAGATAAGTCCAAGATACGTAGGACCATTTCTAGTGATCCAACGTATAGGACCAGTTGCTTATCGTTTACAACTACCAGAAGAGTTAGCTGGAGTACATGATGTATTTCATATATCCAATCTCAAGAAATGTCTATCAGACGAATCACTGGTAGTACCTCTTCAAGAAATAGAAGTAAACGAAAAGTTAAAATTTGTTGAGAAACCTCTTCAGATAGAAGACAGAAAAGTGAAGTTTCTCAAGCACAAGCGATTAGTGCTAGTTAAAGTAAAATGGTATTCAAAGAGAGGACCAGAATACACTTGGGAGCTGGAATCAGAAATGAAGAGAAAGTATCCTCATTTATTCCAGTAAATCTCGAGGACGAGATTTTATTAAGGTGGGGAGAATGTAACAACTCTCATCAAAAGTCATATTTATTAAATTAAATTGTCCAATAGGAAACCCTAATTGAGAAACCCAAGTGATTCTGCATAATCCCTAAAATTTTCAGAATAATTGGAATTAGAATCAGGGCCCCTAAAAATCAAGGGGGGGGGGGGTAAACCCTAATTCACGATTATCATTAGAATGCGTTGTCTAAATTGAAAATTCTCGAACTATCAACTCAGCAGGCCTATACCAGTGACAAGCCTACCCTAGTCTACTTTGACATCCCAGGCGACACGCGACAGGGACCAGGTATTCTGTCGCGACACGCGGGAGATGTCAATTTAGGGTATAAATACAGGGGCTTGGGACTTGATTCCTGGCTTCAGTTCGACGTAAAAATTCCAAATATACTTTGAGTTATAGTATAAACAGTTTCATAACACACACGATTCACGAAGTGCTGCCGCAAAACAGGGTAATAACTCGATTGCTATTACGATTCATTGTCCGATCGATCAATATATCCAATGGATGTTTAAGTGCTACCCACATTAGGGTTATCCTTTGTCATTCGTTGTGATTCCGACAGGATGTTTGAGTACCACCTGAACTCGGGGAATACTCTGTCATTCGTTGTGAATCCGATAGATGTTTAAGTGATTGCACTTTGTCATTCGTTGTGAGGGTTTGATCTCGTGAGTTATCGTAAATGCTGAATTGATTACTAACCAGTTTTGTGTGCATTGTTATTTAAATTAGGTTAACAAAGCTAATCCATAGACTAGACTCTATCCGTGTTAAATCTGCAATGTGAGTCATTCTCTTTTTATCAAATTACTTTCAAAATCATGTTTATTTTCAAAGTTATAATTACGGGGATTAAGTCTTTGTAATCACCAAGTTACAGCCGGTATGTGGGGTTTTGTATACATTACTTGATAATCGTCACCATTGGGGCAGCCAATGGGGGATATGACCATAGTCACAGATCCGGTCGAGTGACAAATACCGTGGGTAGTTGGTTTGATATCAGGAACATTGTAATCGCTCTTAATACTGTAAATTATAACAAAAGAGTCATTTTATTAAAAAGAATGATTCACTCAGTATTTTCCGCTGACAAAATCTATTTCAAACATGTTTCAGGTGATCTGTTGTGATTCAGGAAAAGTGCTGTGGAGCACCTCAAGCTTAAGAAAGTGGCTCATTAGAAAATAAAGAAATATGTTTTGTAAAATAAAGATTTCTTTGTGAAATCAAAAGTATTGTAAATTACCTGGGTTTTATCCCGAATTGTGAAATAAAATAATCGGGAAAATTTTAGCTTTAAAAAGATCCTGATGATAAACTTCCGCTGTTAAACTCAATTAAATAAATACCACGGGATTTCTGTCCCGCGGCTCCTGAAACGGGTCAAACCGGGTCAGGGGCCGTGACAACTGTGAGTATACTCGATCCCTTTTTTCCATTTCTAACACTCTGGGGGCAACATGTACATTATACAAAAACACGCAACACTTAAAATTTGTTTAATCAAATCACACTCTATCCACATTTAAACATGTGTTAATCTCATATGCTATGTATACATATGTGTCTATATGCTCATTAACTTTGCTAGCCTACCTTAACAATTATATCGCTATAGGATTAACGCTCCGCCCTTGAGTCTTGGGGTATTGCTAAGTAAAAACATGTTAACCCCCTTCGTTTCGATGATGTTGGGAAGTCAAGATTGCGTTGGAAACTTGGGTTTGACATATGGTTTACACTAGTTCAGCATATATGTAACTTATATGTGTTATTCATGTTGGATATGAGCACGTTTAAACATTTTATTATTATGCTATGTATCAAACTTGTATACTAGACAACATTTTGTTGATCATTATTTTAATACATGTTGCAGGTTGATAGACAAGGTGACGAAGAATCAAGTTAGGGTGGACTTAGAAACACACCTAAATAATAATCAATTAATTTGTTTTGGTTGATACAATTTGTTATGTTTGGTTTTGGAGCAATGTATGACATTTCTAGTATTTATGAAATCTTGATTTAATTATATTGCCACAATTAGTGTTATAATGCTTTGAGCGATTTGTTTTCGTGTCACTCCGATGTTTCCGTCATCGGGTGGGGTGTGTGACATAATTAACTTACTTTTGATTAGCCACAACATATAAATCAATATCGATCTCTGACCTTGCACACTTTCAAAGTTTCAAATGCAAAGGGTGCCGAAAAAGGTCCTTGAATGGGTGGCAATCGACCCATCAATCCAACCAAAATTTTATGTCATTCCCCTGACCCACCAAACCTTTCAGATTCCCATGAAACTTGTGTTTCGGATATCCCATTTATATCCCCAGGCTTATTTAGGATGTATAACGTTGTTTATAAGTCTTAAAAGCATTAAAATGATGAGTTTTAGTGTTGCGGACAATTTATTTTGTTACAGTTTAGAGTGGAACGGACAAGTTGTAATTATGCGTGTTTACCGGAAAGTTAAAGTGTTTTTGTATTTGGTGTCCCTAATTAGGGATTTTTATTTGTATTTCAACTATAAAATGCTTTCATGCCATTCGTCGCTCGTTCGGACAGTTTCCGGAACTAGCTGACATGAATAGTGTTTTCAGCATTTTGCCAACATATTTGGACATAGTTTGCAGTTTTCTCGTGACGCGATGATTGTATTGATATTGTTTGACATATTTAACCATGTCCCGTGATTGCTAGACTTTACACGACCTAATCACGCATTAATTAAATCGTAACGAACGCAATTAAATGTTAAATTAAGTGGTAAAGTTGTACGGAATTACCATTATTTTTGCCGGTTGTCACAAACTAACAAGATTCAAAATGTCGAAGCACAAACTAACCAAGAAATCAAACTATCAAAGCACAAGAAGAAAAGAATACTCACAAACAATCTGTGAATTTTGATCAGTCGATGTTGGTTCGAATTTTGATCAGTTATGCGACTGCACTGCTGCTTCTACTTGTTCGAAAATCGAAATTATGATCAGTTCTGCTTGACTGCTTGTTCGATTTTTTATCAGTCTCACACAGGTTACACTTTTTCGAATTTTGATCAGTTTCTACACTTTGTCGCTGCTGATGTTATGGAGTTAAGATGCTTGTGTCTTGTATGACATTTGGTTTCCACAAATCTGTTGTCGTGCCCCTGCCCCATATTCAAAGGGTTATTATTTGTTTTGGACTAAAATATTAGTTGGGTTGGGACTTAGGCTTACATAAAATTTGGGCTTACATTCAAATGTTTATTATTTCTTTTGGGCTAAAGTATCCTTTTTTGTCAGGAGTATCCTCGTAGTTGTTTAGGGGTATCCTCTGTATAAAACCGACAAAAAAAATACACTACCGATACGAAGTTGAGCCGTAGCTCGTGCTACGGCTCGTTGAATGCTAGTTTCGCCCCTGTGTAGATGGAATAAATGCAATATTTTCGCTTGGAGGGCGGAAATGGGGAGAATTCCTTTGGCCATGGCGCTAAGGAACAGGAACATTTTCGTGGAAGATTTAAGTTGTCCGGTGTGCGGTTGCGGTGAGGAATCGGTTGACCATCTTTTCACTAATTGTATAACAGCGATGCTGCTATGGATGCATATTAGTAGGTGGTGTCGGATACCTAACATCATCGCTTTCTCGTTTCGGGATTTACTCGAATGTCACACGTTTATGGGTCTAAAAGAACAAGAAAATGAGGCTCTCCATGGTATTATTATTATTATCACAAACTGCTGGTGTTTATGGAAGGCAAGAAACAAATGGAAATTCGAGAATATGCATGTTCGCGTCGAGAAGATTATAGCCGAGGTGAAATCGTGAGGCTTCCTTTGGTATAGTTCTAGATCTAAGTTTAAAGCGATTACATGGGATCATTGGTGTAAATTTGTTATTATGTAAGTTTTGGTGTGTGCGGCCTCCGGGTTGGCTTTTTTTAATGAAGTATACAGTTAAAAAAATCCTGAATATTAGAAAGTCACACATCTTAGACTGCTTCCACTTAAACAGATTTAAGTATTTAACTGTTAAGCTCTCTTTGTTTTAATCCATTATCAAGACGCCAAGAATATTCTGATGAGTAATAAAATATTATACTTAGTTTATTTCTGCTAGATATGTGAATAATGTCATAACCGTGTAAATCAAATAATATTAATATCTTATTTTACCAATTGACAACTCTCTCTTTTCTTTCATATCAAGTTTCTTTGGATATGAGTTGTTGATGGGTTGACTCTTAACGAATTATAGAACAATGACCCTGCCTCAAGCATCATTCTTTTAAGCATTATTAAGCAAAATTCAACTATAATCACACTTAACATTATTAATCAGCCACTTGAAACTAGATTTATTTAAGACAATCTAAATTATATATCTAATTGATGGATTGTAATTGGTTAAGTCTAAACAATTTATGGAAACAATTAGGGATGAGCAAGTGGCCGGGTATCAATACTGAATTTACCGAACTGAAATATTTTTTTGTACCGACTTTTGACGTTTTCGGTATCGGTCCGGTACGGTATCGTTATTTACTGGTTTTTACCCTCAAATACTGGTACTGGACCGGGTATATTCGATACCGTTACTCATTTTTAAGGATTTCGGTACCGGTACCAGTTGGTACCGAGCTTATCGCTAGACACAAGTTGCTTGTATACAAATAGAACGTAAGAGTTGTTTGCAACGATAACAACTTCCATTGATTAATTAAATATTTAGCACAAGTGGTGATAAGAAGGATGCTTAAAACTTATATGAAATAAGTGCTTAGATAATATTCAAGACCTGGTATCCTTAAAAGACATACATCATTTCAAAGAAAACGTACTTAACTTTGGTCTTTAATCTTATTCTATTTTATTAAACATGATTTAAGATAAACCACCTCCTTTTATAGAAGAATACATCACCCCTTGAGATTATGTTCATCATTGATTACGTTGAAACATCATACTTTTTGAAAAAAAAAATTCTTCGATTCGAACGGAGTGAACAATATTTTTCTAGTCTCAATCTCTCTACTAGTGTTTGTAATCTGGTATATATTTTTATACCCTCGTAGTCACACATAAGTATTACTTTCTAATTAAACTTTTTTTATTAAAAAAAGTGATGACGTTTGACGAATAAGTTCATTATATTTTGGGTAAATTATTTTTTGGGTCTCTGTGTTTTAAGAGTTTTAACTACTTGAGTCCAAAATCAAAATGTTTAACGCCCTGAGTCCCTATAGCCAATTTTCTTAACCATTTGAGTCCAAATTTCTAACTCCATCCACCAAATCTATTAACTACGAGGGCAATTTAGTCATGTAGACACAAAGTACAACTCTTATATGCACAAGAGTATAATAAACAAGTTTTTGATGCATAATAATTTTAATATTATATAAAATCAATTTCACAAACCGCACACGCCCTCTCTCTAGACATCCTACCACCACCACCGCATCATCCCCACCACCATGATCCCACTTCCGCCAACCCCACTATCACACTGAAACCCTAACACCACCATCCAACTGCCACCACCTCTGAACAACCACCAACACCACCATCCTCTCAAACCCCCCCCCCCCCCCCCCAACAACCCCCATCCCCGATTGCTTCAACCACCATCCCCACCACTGCACTGCCATCATCCCCAAGTTGTCCAGTAGATAAAACCAAAAATTATCCAGATTGTAACTTAAAAATCAAACAAATCATCCTAAAATTAGGTGTTCTAAAGAACAATTCAATTGCTTCCTGAAACTCATTATTGCATCCATAAAACTGGATCGAATCGATTAAAATGGACTCGGGTGTTTGGAATTTCTCGTGTTTCTCTAGGTGGTTAAGGACTGAATGAATTTGGTGAAATTGTGAGGTTTGAATTAGGGTTTTGAGGATAAAATGGTAGGAATTTGGGGTTGGGTTGCAGTTGTATAGAGCGAAAGATTCGGTGAGAGATGAAAGAAGATTAATGGATGATGAAGAAGAAGTAAGAGCTTGCATTGCATTTTGTTGGCTTAATTTCTTGTGCCAACGGGCTTTGTAAATAGATGAAGAACAATATGGGTAGAAGAAAAGTGAAGATTTTGGAAAATTTTGGTCACAACAGTAGCAGTCCAGCGCTGCTAGGGCTTTTTATAAAAAAGAACAGAGAAATAGAAATAAGGAGAGAGAGATGTATAAGAGAGAAATCTAAATAAATTGGTTTTTTTATTTTTTAATTATAGGTGTAATTTGGTCAAAAAAATAAAAATTTAACAACGATTTCTAACTGTGTTAGAAATTTGGACTCAAATGGTTAAGAAAAATGACTATAGGGACTTAGGGCGTTAAACATTTTGATTTTAGACTTAAGTGGTTAAAACCCCTAAAACACAAGTACTCAAAAAGTAATATACCCTTATATTTTGTGTGTATGTGAATGACTATTGAATGAAATTAAGATAAATTGATTTTAATAAAGGGTTAGGATATAATAGGAATTTTATTTGGCTAGAAAGGCTAGGAAGTAATCTTGATCATCAATTGATTTAATCAAAGGCTAAGATTAAATGGGTGAAATGGAAGAGAAGAAAGTGGCGCGTGAGTTTGTGTAAGGGCATTGTAGTCAATTCAGGACAATAGTTTCTCTCTCCTCCAATTCTCCCCCCATTTTTTAAACGTTAATAACTTTTTCATACGACATTATTTTTTTTATAAAAATTGTACCAAAAAAACGAGCGGTTTTTTATCTTTAAAACGAGTATACTATTGCTATATTTTCGAAAACCCAGTTGCGTAAAACGCAATGGAAGATTACTCAGTTGCGTAAAACGCAATGGAAAAAAAACCTAAAAAATGACATTTTTCTAAAACGCAATGCACAAAAAACACAAAGAAATGTCTTCTTTGTAAAAAGCAATGGCCAGAAAACACAAAGAATTGTCTTCTTTGTAAAACGCAATGGTCAGAAAACACAAAGAAATGTCTTATTTCTAAAACGCAATGGACTGAAAACACATAAAAATATGTTAATGTGTTTTACCAAAAACGTAATGCACCAAAAACACTAAGAAATGTCTTATTTCTAAAACGCAATGGCCAGAAAACACTTAAAATGTCTTTTTTATAAAACGCAATAGACTGAAAAAGCATAAAAATGTGTTCTACCTAAAACGCAATGACTAAAAACAGTTCAAAAATTTGTTTATCTAAAACGCAATAGCCAAAAAACACATAAAGATGTCTTATTTCTAAAACGCAATGGCCTAAAAACACAAAAGAAAGTGTGTTTTCTAAAACGCAATGGCATGAAAACACATAAAAATGTGTTTACCTAAAACGCAATGAACTAAAAACACTTCAAAAATGTGTTTTTCTAAAACGCAATGGCCAGAAAACACATTAAACTCTCTTATTTCTAAAACGCAATGGACACATAAAACTGTCTGTGAATTGTCTGAACTAGAGAGTAGCAAATAAAAAACTGTCTACGAATTACTGTCAAGATCGTAAAACGCAATGACTAAATAAAAAACCTAAATCGTAAAAATGAAATTAAAGAATTTCTAACATGGATTGACGCCGATTTCTTCAACGATTGACGAAATTTGAATGATAGAAACACTAATCAGTGATCGAATCGAACGGATCGAGTGATTATCTTCAAAATCACGGGAAAAAAACGAGATTTTGTATGAAATTAAACTGGGTTTTTTCAAAAAAGATGAAGAACACGTTGATCGGGTGTTTGAATCATTGATTGGTGATGAAAATCGCACTATAATGTAGTGATTATTAAGATAGAAAGTGAAGAAATAGTTGAAGATGGTGGGTTTTGAAATTACTGGGGAAAAGAAGGAAGAATAAATGATATTATTGACTAAAATAACCTTGCTCTTTATTTTAAATTTTATCACATGTCATAATCCTATTGCTTCTTATGCTTTCTAGCCAAAATAAACTTCCTATTTGATTATCTCCCTTAATAAAAACTAAAGGAAATATAATAAATTTTATTTGATCGGTAAGGAGTACGCGTATTTACGAAAAGAATAAAAAGATTAAATATTTTGAGTAGAGTTGCCTTGAGAGAACAGTTACAAGCAAACATAACAAATTTTGGAAAATTGATTATATAAAGCTAATCGGAAGATGAGTTTACGTAAAAAGTAAATAAATTGATTATTATAGTGATTTCACAGGTGAGAAAGGATAATGGTCGACTTGACAAAAGGCGTAACTATCAAAGAAACACATGTAGTTATGTAAGACAGGTGTAGCGTATTTGGATACCATTCAACCTCAAGAAACACTTGTAGTTGAGTAATACATTTCTCCTACTAAAAAGAAAATAAATACACGTAGTTATCAAAAGGACCAATCCAAAAATTAATCAAGTTTTGAAAAAATAATTTTATTATTTTAATAAATAATCACCTATCCCTTCTAATACCCACTAAGAACTCAAAACACTGAATTAAAAAAAAATACTTAAATAAGACGGATTTTGGTTACCGGGCTTTAGGTGCTGTTTGTTTTTTGCCCAGAAGCTCTTCTGAGCACTTATGTCTGCGTCGCGCAGAGGCGCGCAGACATAAGGTTCCTGCAGGGTGTTTGTTTTCTTGAAGATCTGCAGACCAAAAACGTCTGCGAGGCCTCTTCCCCAAGCAGACCTGTCCACAAGTCTTCTAACCTCTGCAGACCTCTTCACCCTCTTCAAAACATTCATCTGCCCCACATCTCCGCCACCACCACATCTCAGCCACCACCTCCACCTGCCACCACATCTCCGCCACCACCTCCCTGCTCCGCCACCACCTCCACTCCGCCACCCCCTGCTCCGCCGCCACCTCCACCTCCGAAACCCCTGCTACATCATCTGTTACATCATCATCATCATCGATCTGAAACAAAACCCCCAAATCGATCACATCATCATCGATCTAAAACAAAACCCCCATCATCGATCACATCATCATCGATCTAAAACAAAACCCCCATCATCGATCTGAAACAAAACCCCCAAATCGATCTAAACATCATCATCGATCTGAAACAAAACCCCCAACATCGATCTGAAACAAAACCCCCAACATCGATCTGAACATCATCATCGATCTGAAACAAAACCCCCATCATCGATCTAAAACAAAACCCCCAAATCGATCACGGTGGTGGCGGTGTAGTGGTGACGGCGGTGGCTGTGGTGTAGTGGTGACGGTGATGGCGTTGGTGAAGTGGTGGCGGTGGTGAAGTGGTGGCGGTGGTGAAGTGGTGGTGGTGGTGAAGTGCAGATTGTAGAGAGAGAGTAGAGACTGTGTTTTAAACCTAGAAGAGGTTATCTATAAAAAAAAAAAAAACAAACCCTCTTCTCCTTGCAGACTGCAGACATTTGGTCCACCTCTTCTCCTGCAGATGCCTGCAGATGTGGTCCGCAGACTGCAGACCTTTTCCTACAGAAAAAACAAACAGCACCTTAATGTTTGCAAATCTCAGTTGTAAGATTAAATATATTATGTATTAATAGTTAATCTATAGCCATTATAATCATTTACATAATATAGATCAAAATATATAATAATCTATAAAAATAATTAGTTGGTAATTGTTGATGGACCATATTACCCTTATTAAGGGGCTGTTTGGTACCCTCTTAATCCATTCAGAGGCTGTCTCTTAATGAAATCATTTGTGGCCTTTATGTCTGAATGAATAAGAGGTAACCTTATGTCTGACTGGATAAGAGGTAACGTCTGAATGGCAAACCATCACATGTCACATTCTTTTACATAATCTTTGTTAAACTCTTAAACGATTTCATTAAGAGATAGCCTCTTAATGTCATTCAGATGCTACCAAACAACCCCTAACTAATTAGGTTTCCTCCTGGGTGCTTATATAAGGAGACTTATGTGGAGGTTAAGGTCTTAGACAATTACACAATTAGACATACCCCATAAGCATAACATCATCATCATCGACCTCCTCTCCTATAGTTTCGGTTTAATCAGTCACCATCATCAGTCAGCACCCTAAGGAGGAACCATATCACACTGACATCTATGTCGAACTCGATGGCATCATCTATCACTGGATTCTCCACTGCACTGTCTGTTGTAACAGGTATGTTTTCATGTTTTCCATTATGTTTAAACAGAACTGAACCAACATGTGGTATCAGAGCATATGTTGATTAGTCAGTTCTGTTTTCGTATCCATAATTCTGGGATTGAAATCATGAAAACAAAAATTTTGAAAATCTTATGAATATCACAGCCGTTTCGAGTGATAAAGATCCACTCGAAATCCCTGTTTTCGGAAAAGGATTAATTATATGTTCACTCGAAACCAATATGGGTAATCTTATAACCGAAATCTGTTTAGAAAAACCTTAAAATTCAGGTTTCGGGTTCCAAAATTCATGTTTTAATTTTTTTTAGGGTTCATCATGTTCTTAGGAAAATTCGAAAATTCTGTTATGTTTTGGAATGTAATTAGGATTGACGAGTGTTTTTCCATGTTTGATCCAATTTTATCTTTTAAGCTTATTCGAAAACTGTTAAAAGATATACATTTATAATATTTTCGAAATATTTGATAAATTAGATCATCATTAAAAAAAAGGAATCACTATCACAAAATCCCTTAAATTTCGAATTTTCAGTTATGTTTTCACATTCACAGCTGTTAACAGGAAGTTTCGAGATCCCTTCTAACGAGCCGAGACCAAGATCTTGACTCGAGACCACGAGATCTCGACTCGAAATCATAAAGGTTCTCAAATTATTCACGACTCGAGACCTCATAAGGAGTCGAGATCTCATAATTCACAGCAGTCGAGACCATGATTACGACTCGCGACACTGAGGTTGCAACTCGAGACCGTGGTTGCCTCATAAGATATAGTAGTCGAGACCATGGTTCCGACTCGAGACAAAAAGGTTGCGACTCGAGACCTCATAACTGACTCGAGATCTCATAACTCAGTCGAGACCTGACTCGAAACCTCATTATTTTAGGCTGTTTAATGTGAACTAAGAGGTGGTTTGCTACTAAATAATTGGTTTTTGTAATTACTTACTTTAATTTATCAGAATCAGATAATGTTTTACAAAACCCAAAATGGCTTAACTTGGATGAGCTTCTGATGTATCATTTCTGGCCAAAGCTGATTTGATACATCTACTTATCATTCAAGTATTACGAAAGCTATGTTGAGTGCGCATCATAAACATGAATGTCTTAATATCTGGCCAAAGCTGATTTAATTCCTTCATAGATGGCATACTCAACAAGTGCATAACTAAAGTGATTGTCTCAATTTCTGGCCAAAGCTGATTTGTTACAATCACTTTACACATATGCTTAAATGATTACACTTCTGGCCAAAGCTGATTTGTCTTCGTTTAAGTAGAATTTTTAACTAAGTCTATTATTTTGATGTTAGTAATAGACAATATCACAGCTTCATAATGTAAAATGGTCATTATTTATGCCTGCCTTAGTTTAACGTGCCCTTAGATCACATTAGGACTTCTTCCTTAGTATCATAACTTGCTCATCTTATTTCCACTATCAGCGCCCAATTGCGGGATTCCACCTTTGACTGGTGATAACTTTGCTGCATGGAATGATGCTCTCATGCTTACACTTGGATTGCTGGACTTTGACTATGCTCTGAGAGAGGATAAGCCAGCGGACCTTACTCCACAAAGTACTGCTGCTCAGCAGTTAACTCATGAAAAGTGGACTAGGTGTAACCGCATGTCTCTCATGTTCATGAAGCAGTCCATAAGCAATGCAATCAGGGGAGCTATTCCTGATTCTGAAGATGCTAAAACCTATTTGGCTTCTGTGGAGGCACAGTTCAAGGGGACGTCTAAAGCACACGCTAGTACTCTTATTCTCAAGCTGGTGACAACTAAGTATGATGGGAGGAGCGGCATTCGCGAGCACATCATGATGATGAATGACATGGCCAATAAGCTGAAGGGGCTGGAAATGGAAATCAGTGATGGTTTCCTCGTTCATTTTATCATCACTTCGCTTCCTTCGTCTTTTGAAGCATTCAAGATCAATTACAACACTCAGAAGGACAAATGGACGATGAGTGAGCTGGTCGCCATGTGCGTACAGGAGGAAGAGCGTATGAGGATGGATCGCACTACCGATGTTGCTAACTTCACCACCTCCAACTCTAAGAAAAGGAAGAACAATCATCTGAGGAAGGATGCTTCAAAAGTCCAAAGGCCAAATCCTAATACAAGTGCACCTTCTAGCTCTAAGAACTCCTTAGGCAGTATCCGCTACAAATTCTGTAAAAAGACAGGACACATGCAGAAGGAATGCCCTGATTTTAAGGAGTGGCTGGCTAAGAAAGGTAACGATTATTTTATGATACTTGAGTCCTATAATTTAAGTGTTCCTGCTAATTCTTGGTGGTTTGATTCTGGTTCTATTGTTTATGTTACCAATTCAACTCAGGGATTCCTTTCAATTCGGAAGCTGGAAAGAAACCAAAGAACGCTTAAGGTTGGGGATGATCGAGAATTAGAAGTGAAGGCCATTGTAACATTACAATTAGTTATGAAAACTGGTTTATGTATTAAATTTTATGATACCTTATATGTTCCTGAGGTAACTCGGAACCTTGTATCAGGACCAAAGTTAGACATGGACGGTTTTATTGTTTCCCATGGTCATCGCAAACTCTCTATCCTCTATGATTCTGTTCTTTATGGTACTGGTGTTCTGGATGGTGGTCTCTATAGATTAGAACTAGATGATGGTTTTTCCAAATCTTTGTTGTCATATAACATTAATGAATCACTCACAAAGATGAAAGAGAAACGAGACTTAGAGACTTCATCCATGTTGTGGCATCAACGTTTAGGCCACATCTCAAGAGAACGATTAAATCATCTCGTAAAGGATGAAGTCTTACCTCCTCTCGATTTCTCTGATTTTGGAACATGTGTCAAATGTCTTAAAGGTAAAATGACATTAGCGAATAAGAAAGGTGCCACTGGGAGCTCTAATTTATTAGAACTCATTCACACTGACATTAGTGGTCCCTACCAAATCGCTGGCATAACAGGACATACTTCATTTATCACTTTTATTGATGATTATTCTCGTTACATGTACTTGTATCTAATTAAGGAAAAGTCTGAATCTCTTACAACTTTTAAAGATTATAAGGCTGAAGTTGAAAAGCAATTAGATCGTCAGATTAAAGTTGTGAGATCAGATAGAGGCGGTGAATATTATGGAAGACATACTGATGTGGGTCAAGCTCCTGGTCCATTTTATGAGTTTTGTAAGGGCCAAGGGATTTTGAACCAATACACCATGCCTGGTACACCTCAGTAGAATGGTGTCGCTGAACGAAGAAATCGTACCCTTATGAACATGGTGCGCAGTATGTTAGCCAACACTAATTTACCATTATTCCTCTGGACTGAAGCGTTAAAAGCAGCTGTTCATATACTCAATAGAGTTCCTACTAAGTCTGTCCTTAAAACTCCCTATGAACTTTGGACAGGAAGGAAACTGAGTCTTAGATATATGAAAGTATGGGGCTGCATTGCTGAAGCAAAACTTTACAATCCTTTCCTAAGGAAACTTGACCCTAAAACAGTTACCTGTTTCTTTATCGGGTATCCTAATAATTCAAAGGGTTATCGTTTCTATTGTCCTTCCCATGTCACCCGTATTGTTGAAACCAAGCGTGTCGCGTTCCCAGAGGATTTCAAGGTCAGTGGGAGCAGTACCAACCCTTACGAAGAATTGCAAGAAGTACAAGAAGCGGGGGGGGGGGGGGGAGAGATTCGTCACTTGCCATTACTCCGAGTACTCCTCTTGTACCCAATGCAACTACTGTACCTGAAGCTACTGCACCAACTCCAAATTTACCTCTACAATCAGAACCCATTATACCTCATGACGAAGGCACATCAAACGCTCAAAACCAAGACAACGCTGAACCCGATAATCCACTCTGGAGGTCATCTAGGCAAAGAAGGCCTACTAATTGGGATGATTATGTTACCTACCTGACTGAAATGGATTCCGGAAACCTCAATGATCCTATCTCTTATAATGAAGCCATTAGCAGTGATCAGTCTTCTGAATGGAACAAAGCGATGATTGATGAGCTTGAATCCATGAAGAAAAATGACGTTTGGGATTTGGTAGAATTACCCAACGGAGTCAAACCCGTAGGATGTAAATGGGTGTTCAAAACAAAACCGGATCCGAATGGGAACGTTGAACGCTACAAAGCGAGATTGGTTGCAAAGGGCTACACTCAGAAAGAGGGAATTGATTATCAAGAGACGTTTTCACCTATCTCTCATAAAGATTCATTAAGGATCGTTATGGCCCTAGTAGCTCATTTTGATTTAGAGTTGCATCAGATGGACGTTAAAACCGCTTTCCTTAACGGAGACTTAGACGAAGATATTTACATGAAACAACCTGAAGGTCAGGAGCATCTAGTCTGTAAGTTGAAGAAATCCATTTACGGGTTAAAACAAGCATCACGTCAGTGGTACCTCAAGTTTGATGAAGTCATGAAGAAGCAAGGTTTTATGAAGAATCAAGTGGATCAATGCACCTACCTCAAGATGAGTGGGAGCAACTTTACTATACTTGTCCTTTACGTAGATGATATTCTATTGGCAAGTAATAGTTTAGACATGTTGCATGAGTCGAAGCAGTTACTCTCGCATAACTTTGACATGAAGGATCTCGGAGATGCTTGTTACGTCATTGGCATCGAAATTCACCGAGATAGACACAAAGGGATCTTAGGATTGTCCCAAAGGGCTTACATAGATCGTGTCCTTACACGTTACAACATGCAACAGTGCAAACCCTCCGTCGCTCCATTAGTTAAAGGAGATGTTTTCGGTTCATTCCAGTGTCCGACAACAGAGGTTGAGAAGGAGAAAATGAGCCAGATACCTTACGCGTCAGTAGTCGGGAGCCTAATGTATGCTCAAGTCTGTACTCGCCCAGATATCGCTTATATTGCTGGAATGCTAGGCCGTTATCAAACTAATCCTGGCCTAGATCACTGGAAAGCAGCTAAGTAGGTACTTCGATATCTGCAAGGGACGAAAGACTATAAACTGACTTATAGAAGAAGTGATCATTTAGAAGTGGTGGGCTATTCTGATTCTGACTTTGCCAAATGCAAAGATGATAAGAAATCCACTTCGGGCTATATCTTTATGTTAGCAGGCGGCCCTATCTCATGGAAGAGTCATAAACAACAGTTGACCATAACTTCCACAATGATGGCAGAGTACATTGTTGTTTATAACGCAACCTGTCATGGAATGTTGCTTAGAAATCTGATCGCTGGACTCAAAATCGTTAATTCCATTTCTAGACCATTGAAGCTTTATTGTGATAACTCAGCTGCTGTTAGTTTCTCGAACAGTAACAGTTCGACTGGAGCTGGTTTATATCTCGATACAAAATATTTGTTCGTACGTGAACGAGTTGAGGAAAATAATCTTTGTATCGAGTATATTAGTACTAAGGATATGCTTGCGGATCCGATGACTAAAGGTCTCCCTCCTAAGGTTTACGAAGAACATGTTCGGAATATGGGATTTAGTAAAGACCTTATTTGAGCATATTGTACTAGCTTATGTTTTATGTTAATGAAATTTCCTCAGTTTGGTTTTGTATGTCTGTTAGAATATGTTCAACCGGTATAATGACGTATAGACAAATAAAGTTACAAATCAAACAAAGGGCTTATGTGTATTTTGATCATGACGATTAGGTTTTAAATTAAGGCTATAGTATGATTAATGGGGGTCCTGAGTCGCATAATGATTCAACGGCTGTATTTCTCTACTATAGTACTTGTTTAAAGCTAAAATGAGTGTTAACTCCTGATCAGGCTTATCTAATACTCATAGTAAATGATTACTCGGCTAAGTGGGAGAATGTAAGATTAAATATATTATGTATTAATATTTAATCTATAGCCATTATAATCATTTACATAATATAGATCAAAATATATAATAACCTATTAAATAATTAGTTGGTAATTGTTGATGGACCATATTACCCTTATTAACTAATTAGGTTTCCTCCTGGGTGCTTATATAAGGAGACTTATGTGGAGGTTAAGGTTTTAGACAGTTACACAATTAGACATACCCCATAAGCATAACATCATCATCATCGACCTCCTCTCCTATAGCCAATACCCTTTTCGGTTTAATCAGTCACCATCATTAGTCAGCACCCTAAGGAGGAACCAGATCACACTGACATCTATGTCGAACTCAATGGCATCATCTATCACTGGATTCTCCACTGCACTATCTGTTGTAACAGGTATGTTTTCATGTTTTCCATTATGTTTAAACAGAACTGAACCAACATCAGTATCTGATATGTGTAAAATGCAACATATAAATTACATCAAATAAGGCATAAAACTAACCCTTTTTAAGTACTAATATTGGAAAAAGAGTGTTTTTGTCTTCCTTTTGTATTTTCAGAATTAAATGAGCTCAAAAACACAAAAGAAGCAAAAAGACAGCTAATTCCAACATAAATACAAGGAAAGGAACATTAGTGGACTGTTCGACCCCTCAACGGCACCTTCCAAAGCAAAAAAGAGAAATCAGAAGACTGAACACGCCCCGTGCTCAGCCAGCACGGGGCCGTGCCCAAGAAGCAGCAGAAAAGACAAACCTATAGAAGCTTCTATTGCCCACCACGGGGCCGTGCCCAGCGGACACGGGGGCGTGGCGAAAGTACAGCAGGCGCATTAATTGTAATTGCTAATTACAATTAATGAGGAGAGAGAGTGTCAGACAGGCACGGGGCCGTGCCCAGCTCTCTGTTCAGCCTATAAATAGGAGTGCTTGGATTCATTTCAACTCATCCCTTGGCACACCACCTCTCTCACACTTCATCCACCACCCACCACCATCACAACACCATCATCCACCACCATCATCCATTGTCCATCGTAGAGTGTGTGAGTCGTCTCGGGATCCAAGATTGATCGTAAGAGTGCTTGACAATCAAGGTCATGTTTGCCTAAGTCTCTTACATCACTTGGTGAAGACAAAGTGTCTAGTATAATACTTTTTATTTCTAATCTTTTGCACTTTTTATTTGGTTTTGTATTAATGACTTTAATAACTAGTTATTTATGTTGAAGGTGATCTTTCCTTATCGTTTGTCCGTGGTGTCTTGGCATTATTTTACTGTCTATATAAAATAAAGGATTTTCACCATTCATATCTCCACGGTCTATATGGAGGTATGTTGGCTACCTGGTCGGGGGTTAAGGGAACGGTTTGGTAAAGGTCTTGCCATTGTTCAGCGTTTAGAGGTCCTGCAATGGACCTGGGTCAAATTTAGTAGGACCTCCTTCAATACTTCACGGTATTGGATGGCGGGGGTCCAAACTCTTTGATCCCCTCATAAGTTAACTACTATTAATACTATAACCCGGCTATTTAGGACTGTATCCCTGCTGACTCAGACTACTTAGCCGAGGGTAACGTCACCGCCAAAAGCGGGGCCTACCATAATACTGCATTAATAACTTAATTCATTATCTTCCAATAATCCACCCTTTTAGGATTGTATCCTTGCTGACTCAAACTACTGGGGTGAGGGTAACGTCACCTTCAAAAGAGGGGCCTACTACAATAACTAAGATAATCTCTTAATTATGTGCAAAAGTGCGGAAATAATCAAAGGTTATACTAGATACGAGTCGGAACCAAGTGATTCATCTTGTCTATCTGTTTTTTTTTTATTTTTATTTTTCAGCAATTTTAGTTAGTTTTTATTTTTCTTAGCTTAAAACATTTTTCTAAACTTTTATTTTGATTAGACGTTGAGGATAAACCGGTACTAAAAGCTCTTGTGTCCTTGGACGACCTCGGTATCTTACCAACACTTTACTACGCTCAACGATGGGTGCACTTGCCCATATGTGTGTTTAGTGTTAGTGAAATATCGAGTTTTATAAATTTAAAACTTGGCTAAAATAAGTGTTAAAAAGGGCTTAAAATATACACCTAATATATATAACACTTCACCGCACATCAAGTTTTTGGCGCCGCTGCCGGGGACACAAGGATTTTAAGAAAGTTAGGAATCAACGGCCTAATCATCTTTTATTTTTCTTTTTATTTTTTTAGGATTTTCTTAGTTTTTCAGCTTCTGCAGAGCTCAGCACAGGCCGTGCCCGCTGAACACGCCCCCGTGCTCAATCATTGGAACTGGCAATCCTGTTTTACGTCAGACAGTAAGCTGAACACGGGGCCGTGCTCACCCAACACGCCCCCATGCCCAAGATTCACTTACTGAAAACAGAACCGTTAGATCCCGGCGGTTGGTAATTTCTAAAACAAACATGAGTGATAGTAATTGTTTTTACTTTCGGCACTCTTATGGTACGTGGTGTCAATTATGTGGTGGAAAACATGAAGAAGTAAAATGCTACTTTCTAACTTATAGGCCCCACTACATGGACCCACCGACTTCTTATAACCTTAAGAGGGGCGAAAGTAAAAACAAGCACTATTTCTCCCTCGAATGCGCCCAGCCAGATATTCTAGGGGAAATGCTCCTTGATGAGTTATTTAAACTAGAAAAGCTAATTCTGAATTGGTTAGAAGAGCTTAGGAAAGATTTTATTAATCCACCCCAAGACGATGACCATGACGAAATGCTGGAACCGCATTCCAACAACCTCGTTGCTCCCGAAAATACCTTAGTACTTAGCAGAGACTTGGACGATAGTCGTCCCTGTGTCGATTGTGCCGTGAAGGACTCTCCATCGACTTCGTTCGATGCATACATAGACCTGAGCGATTCGGCATACACCTTCTTTAACGAGAGCCCGGGAAAGGGTTGGACTTGTCCACCTAGAATAAAAATAGGAATTACCCTCACCGACAACCTCTTGCATTCTCGCCTTAGTCTAGGACAATTAAGGTATCTTAGGCACTTTGGGGTTGTTCCAACCAGTCAGGAGCCACCCGATACTAACAAGTTCCTTAAAAAACTAGACAACTTCATAAAGCAGTCCCTCGACACGGGGCCGTGTCCAGCCAGCACGCCCCCGTGTCCATCAAAAGATTCCATTCTGATCAGTACATCAGAATACGGACAAACTGTGTCAGAACTTCACCTGCACACGGGGCCGTGTCCACTGGGCACGGGGCCGTGTCCAGGATGCTGTCGTTTTCTATAAATGCAGCCAAGAATTCTGCACATTTGGACCAACTTGGGGCAGAGATTTGCAGGAATCTTCTCTCAAACTATCCTAGGTAAGTCTAAAAGAAGGTTCCAACAACCCATCTTGTCCTTTCCTCTTTTAGCCATTTCCTTCTTCTCCATATTTCTTCAAAAGAACTACCATTAAAAGTTTGAATTCTTCAAACTTTGTGGTAAGGATTAATGAGTTTTGTTCAAAGAATCTTGGTAAAAACATGTTATGTAACATTGTTTTAAGTTATTAGCAACTAAAAAGACCCCACAAGTTCAGAAAATAACTTAAAGATCCAAGTTTCCTTGCTCCAAAATTCTGCAGAAAGATGAACACGGGGCCGTGCTCATTGAGCACGGGGCCGTGTCCGGTAACTGTTTCATTTAAATAAACTTTTTCAGTTTATTTTTCGTAGAATGTCAAGTGAAAACAGCGAAACATCTTCTGTGCATTCGTCAAACAGCCGAAGAGGAAGAAGACCCTCCAATGAAGCTACACTTGTGCACTATGTGATAGCATTAAGGGAGGCTCTCGACGAAATGACTTCAGTAGAGGAGGTCCTAATCGACCGTATTAACGATCTTACGATGGGACTTGAAAGCAGCTTCCAAGAAATTAACCTCTTGCACCAGAGGTTAAATATTCTTGTAGCACCCCCAATGGAACCAGTCCTTCCTCAGCAGGATTGGAACCTGGCACTCGGAATCAACAACCCTACTGGGTGGGAAGACTTACCGGCGGAACCTCCCGTGGAACACCCACAAGAGATCCCGGTGGAAGTTGAAACTCCTCAAACTAATGCCAATGAGCCTTCTTTTCTCTTTCCAAGGGAGGTGGAATAATGCCTCACCGACATTTGAGGAGAACCGCACGCGGAAGAAGGAGTTCAAAAGGGCCTTGTTTAACCAAGATTAGTTACTTCTTGGAAATTTTGCTAATTAAAATAAAGTAAAGGCTAGGACTCCATGGTTTATTATATCCTTGTTTTATCTAGTTAATTTAGGACTATGTAAGTTCTCTCTATGATGAAATGAATTGATGGTTTTAAGGTTTGGATGGTTTGTAATGAATAAAACACACTCATGGTGGTAAAGGATGAAAAGGGGAACGAGAAAAATGAACTCATGCACAAGAACAAAGCGACCCGACAATTCTCTCCATTTCAGAAGGTTCAACACGGGCCGTGCCCAACCAACACGGCCCCGTGCTGAACCCCCTGCAGAAAAACGCCCAGTTCAGGTAACTGGACACGGGCCGTGTTCACCCAACACGCCCTCGTGTCCAGACTTCTGTTTCTCTTGTTTTAATTTTGTTACTGGCACTTGAACACGGGGTCGTGCCCGGATAACACGGGGCCGTGTTCAGCGCCCAGTAACACAAATTTTTGCTTTTTAAACACTATTTTACACATCTAATCAACCTAAAAATTTATTTTTGGGACACATTGAGGACAATGTGTAATTTAAGTGTGGGGGGGGGGGGATGCTAAAACCTTGAATTTTGCAAGTCCTAAATACAAGCCTTACACAAAACTCTATTGGAACCGCTAGTCACCCCAAATTTTTTCAAAAATTTCATTTTTTTTTGCTTGTCTAAGTTTAACTTGGGAAATTCAAGTTCTCAAAAAGGTTATATTTTTACAAATTTACAACCGATAGCGTAGTGATAAAAAGAACCAACATAAGAAAATTATGAAAAGGCATAGCAAACTTAGTTAAAATTTGATTATATATACTTGATCACATAAAAACCCATTCCCACAAAAGTGAGTTTTGAGCCTTTTTTGAGCACAATTACATATCATTAAAACTAAATGCTCATTTTTCGTTTCTTGTGTGAATAGCCGCTTGGTTCTTACGACTCTAGAACTTGCCATGACGATACATTCCCGGTCCTTATCAACTTAAACCCAAGTAAGTAAATGATGGAGGCATTGGGACTAACCCCTTTTTATTTCTACACCATTATTTTTCTTTTTGTTTTACCACCTACCAAAAAATCCCCCTAGTTAGCCCCTTTGAGCCTAAACCTTTTCATTTCATCACCCAAACCAAAAACCCTTTTACCCACCAAAACCTTTTTATTTTTAACCCTTTGTTTTAGTAACAAGTTCGGTTTTTCGTATAAAAAAAATGTGTGTTGTTGATGAAGCAAAAAGAAAAACAAACAAGTTCACCAAAAATAACTTTGTTTGAATAAACGCTTCATCAAAATAAAAAGTTGCAAAAATAGAAAATCTTACGAAAACAGACACTTGTTACGCTTTTCGCCCTTTTTTCTACTTTTCTACTAACCACTAACCCAACCACCTACCTTTAACCCAAGCCTAACCCTTAACCTACAAAGTCCTCTTGATATTTACAAAGGTATAAAAGTTAAAAAGGAGGAGGATTGATTGCTTGGCAAGCTTATGGTAGGAATAAGTTCCACGCCGCTCTCGAGTGATTCACTAAAAATACACCTTCGGCCGAGTGTGAGTGATTTCTCCCGTAAGGTATGTGAACTTGTATATAAATGGAATTTTAAAAAGGCATGTTATGCCCAAATAAGTAATTTCTCCTATGAAACGTTCTAAATAAATCATTACGAATAGGATTGTAAATAAATAAAGATAAAACCCAAAAAGACCTTGGATTCCCGACACTCTACGACAAGCCCAAAACCTTCTCTTCTACCTATTCCATTTGGGAGTGTAAGCCATATATTAAAGAGTTTTGCTTGAGGACAAGCAAAAGTTCAAGTGTGGGGGTATTTGATGTGTGTAAAATGCAACA
Organism: Helianthus tuberosus; assembly: GCA_030545235.1. Taxonomy (NCBI): domain Eukaryota; kingdom Viridiplantae; phylum Streptophyta; class Magnoliopsida; order Asterales; family Asteraceae; genus Helianthus; species Helianthus tuberosus. The sequence continues at coordinate 59,821,023 of CM060444.1, read as the reverse complement.
TATAAATTACATCAAATAAGGCATAAAACTAACCCTTTTTAAGTACTAATATTGGAAAAAGAGTGTTTTTGTCTTCCTTTTGTATTTTCAGGATTAAATGAGCTCAAAAACACAAAAGAAGCAAAAAGACAGCTAATTCCAACATAAATACAAGGAAAGGAACACTAGTGGACTACCCGACCCCTCAACGGCACCTTCCAAAGAAAAAAGAGAAGTCAGAAGACTGAACACGCCCCGTGCTCAGCCAGCACGGGGCCGTGCCCAAGAAGCAGCAGAAAAGACAAATCTATAGAAGCTTCTATTGCCCACCACGGGGCTGTGCCCAGCGGACACGGGGGCGTGGCGAAAGTACAGCAGGCGCATTAATTGTAATTGCGAATTACAATTAATGAGGAGAGAGAGTGTCAGACAGGCACGGGGCCGTGCCCAGCGGACACGGGGCCGTGCCCAGCTCTCTATTCAGCCTATAAATAGGAGTGCTTGGATTCATTTCAACTCATCCCTTGGCACACCACCTCTCTCACACTTCATCCACCACCCACCACCATCACAACACCATCATCCACCACCATCATCCATTGTCCATCGTAGAGTGTGTGAGTCGTCTCGGAATCCAAGATTGATCGTAAGAGTGCTTGACAATCAAGGCCATGTTTGCCTAAGTCTCTTACATCACTTGGTGAAGACAAAGTGTCTAGTATAATACTTTTTATTTCTAATCTTTTGCACTTTTTATTTGGTTTTGTATTAATGACTTTAATAACTAGTTACTTATGTTGAAGGTGATCTTTCCTTATCGTTTGTCCGTGGTGTCTTGGCATTATTTTACTGTATATATAAAATAAAGGATTTTCACCATTCATATCTCCACGGTCTATATGGAGGTATGTTGGCTACCTGGTCGGGGGTTAAGGGAACGGTTTGGTAAAGGTCTTGCCATTGTTCAGCGTTTAGAGGTCCTGCAATGGACCTGGGTCAAATTTAGTAGGACCTCCTTCAATACTTCACGGTATTGGATAGCGGGGGTCCAAACTCTTTGATCCCCTCATAAGTTAACTACTATTAATACTATAACCCGGCTATTTAGGACTGTATCCCTGCTGACTCAGACTACTTAGCCGAGGGTAACGTCACCGCCAAAAGCGGGGCCTACCATAATATTGCATTAATAACTTAATTCATTATCTTCCAATAATCCACCCTTTTAGGATTGTATCCTTGCTGACTCAAACTACTGGGGTGAGGGTAACGTCACATTCAAAAGAGGGGCCTACTACAATAACTAAGATAATCTCTTAATTATGTGCAAAAGTGCGAAAATAATCAAAGGTTATACTAGATACGAGTCGGAACCAAGTGATTCATCTTGTCTATCTGTTTTTTTTTATTTTTTTTTTCCAGCAATTTTAGTTAGTTTTTATTTTTCTTAGCTTAAAACATTTTTCTAAACTTTTATTTTGATTAGACGTTGAGGATAAACTGGTACTAAAAGCTCTTGTGTCCTTGGACGACCTCGGTATCTTACCAACACTATACTACGCTCAACGATGGGTGCACTTGCCCATATGTGTGTTTAGTGTTAGTGAAATATCGTGTTTTATAAATTTAAAACTTGGTTAAAATAAGTGTTAAAAAGGGCTTAAAATATACACCTAATATATATAACACTTCACCGCACATCAGTATCATTATCTCTATAAATTTTTGAAAGTCTCTCTAAAAAGCCATCCAACGATTTTTGCAAATGATATAATCGTTGAACTATTTATTCAACTCCTTGAGGGAATTATATTTGAGGGATAATGCAACCTTATATTTGAGATAATGCAGCCTTAGTCACTCGAGTTTCACGTTTAAGTCCATTAACCAACAAACTTAGATTGATGATTTTATGTAATATAATATAATATAGCATTTTTACGGAGGACCTCACACGAATAGACGGCGTCTACCATTCGTCTTTTCGTAGGGTTGTTCACGAGTCAAGTCGAATTGAGCAGACCTTTGTCCGTGATTGACTCGTTTACAAACCGAAATGAACGAAGCAGCTCATTCAAAACCAAGCCTCAAATCAAACGGGCAGTTTCCGAGCGAGCATTGAGCGAACTTTGAGCGATTTTTACAACTGTGTCGCCCGCTTTAAATTTGCCAGAGATAGATAGTGACAATGTTGGGTCTCAAGTTTTTATGTATTTAAGAACAAACACATTTCATGACATAATATTCTTTTTATGAATAACAATGTTGTGGCCGATTAGGCGATGATCATATTGCACGAACAATGACGTTGAGAGTAGGAGACGATCGACTCAGGGTAACAACACGAGACATTGAGGCGATGAGCAGACTGTCGTTTAACGTTTTAGCGTTTAACTTTAAGATTTGGTCTTAATTTTTTTTATTAGCGTGATTGGGCTAATATATCTAGATATAGTTGTAAATTTATAAAATTTAATAGAGTGGTATATATAAAACTATAAATCTAATTTGTATTTATGTATATATGTATGTGTATGTATATAGGTGTGTGCGTGTGTGTATCTATATATATATATATGTATAATTTATATTTGTGTATATATGTGTAATTGTGTATATACTTGTTTATATATGTATGTGTATATGTATATGTGTATATTTACTAACTAAAAATAATAATTGGACCCGAAACGAGCCAAGTGGACCTTTGCTCATGCTTGGTTCGTTCACAAACTGAACCGAGCAAAGCGGCTCGTTTACAACCAAGTCTCAAATCGAACGAGCATTTTCTGAACAAGTTCCGAACGAGCGGCGAGCAGTTTGGACGGTACTTTGAGATGGTAGAAAGATGATGCCACTGTCTACTTATTTCCAACATATAAATAAGCAACACTTTCATGCTTCATGTTGTTGTATCATATGCAATGGGAGTTTTTCAAAAAAAAAAAAAAAATTGCATTTTTCACTTTTAACCTAAAGATTTTATTTTTTGAATTTTAACCCAATGACTTTTTTACTTTCTATCCAAAGCTTTTCATCTTTTGCAATTTAACCCCAATACTTTTTTTTATTTTCAATTTAGTCCCTCATACTTTTCATCTCTCCCAAATTTATTGTTTTACGTTTCGTTCTAAATTTTGCGAGTCAACACGCCGCAATGTGCGTGTGGGTTCAACGTTTTTCATATGTTTTTTCCCGTTTCACAGTATTTTTCTCCGTTTGACAAGTTCGTAGCAACGTGCGAGTACTAAATCGACTTAGTTATTATTTTCTGAGTTTTATGTTTCTGTCTAATTTCTTCGTATTAACACCCCGCAACGGGTGTGCGTGGTTCAACGAATTTACACCGGTTTTTCGTTCGGCGTTATTTTTAAATTTTTTATTTTATTTTTATGAGCTTTTCTGATGTTGGTGGTCGCTAACAGTGACGTGACATTAGTGCTACTTGGCATGATTTTACGAACATATTTAACCTATTAAGTTTTTTGCTAATACTTTGCTTTAAGTTTACCGATATATCTCCTTTACTTCAGAAAAACTAATTTTTTACGTGCATATTTTTATGTACGTGTCGGTATAAATCCGATTTGCTCTACGTTTCGACGTAAACTTTTTATGGAAACGAGTCAGGTCATATATAATACGTTTTCGTTTAAAAAACCGTTTTTACGTGTGTATTTTTATGTGCGTTTTGGTATAAATTCAAGTTGGTGTATGCTTCAACGTAATTTTTTTGGGAAACGAGCCATGTCAAATATAATATGTTTTTGGTATTAATTTTATGAATGTTTTGTAACTTTTGTTTCGAACCGAGTAGAGTAAAATTGTGGTTTCTTTTTCCCCTTTTTCCAAATGATCTAATTAATCTCTTTTGATTATACGTGTTAGCTTTTCCGTTATACACGCTACATTTTTATGTATGACTCGAGTCACATATAATACGTTATCTTTGTACCGTATAAATTTGATTTACTTTATGTTTTGATCTTACATTGAGTTCAATCAGATACGTCGAAATGCGTGCTTTCATATGGATAACGCATCACATAAGTTTAAACTAATCCATTCGATGTTTGCGATGTACCTGCGCTGCAACGCGCGCGTATCTTATTGCTAGTTGAGTGTAATATGTAACAATCCTATACGGTCTTCCTAAATGTGTAATTGTACTAGTTGTTGACATTGTAGTAGTGGTGATCTTCCCGTTCCTCCTAAATGACCTCATGCAGGATATATATATATATATATATATATATATATATGGGTTATTGGATTTTATCACCTTCAACTATCGGCTTTTGGCTGTTGCCACCCCCAACTAACACTTTGACACACGGCACCTCCAACTTGACTTTTAGTTTGTGCTGGCACCACTCTGTTAACTCTTTACTAACTGAGTTTGTTTCTGATCTTACATGGCACAGACTTGATTACATGGACATGATTATGTGGCGAATACGTGTCAAGCACCATCATCAACCTATTACCACGCGCCACGTGTCCATCCTTATCCAATTAACACTTTCCGTCAATAAAACCCCCTCAACTGCTTCACAACGTCAACATTCAAACCCTAACCGTCAATGGCGACTTCTTTCACTTGGATCGCCGTCATCTCAACCACCTCCGGCCACCGTAACCACCGTAACACGTCAGCATTTACCGCATCAGCTTCATCCTCCGGCAAGTGGTGGACGCCGCTCTTCGGTTGGTCATCAGATCTGGACTATATCCACAATTCAACAACCGTACCCGACGGATCTGGACCTGTAACTGAAAATTTAGATCTAGATAATTATAAAGGTGACGAATGCAGATCTAGATCTGGATTTCGATTTAATCCGGGAGGATTTACGGAGAGAAAGCGAAACAGTTATAGATGATGACGGTGGAGACTAACTTTCATGACGTCATGTATCACTCTGCTATCGCATCTTAACTCGCTTCGGATGTTTCCTGCCATAATGTTGTTGACCGTGAAGTTCGTTTTAGTTGTTTTTTATCATCTATTACGTTAAAATTCAATTGGTGATTGATGCGGATTGGTGTGTATATTAAATTAAGTATATTTTAAGCCCTTTTTACACGTTAGTCAAGTTTTAAATTTATAAAACACGATATTTTACTAACACCAAACACACATATGGGCAAGTGCACCCATCGTGAGCGTAGTATAGTGTTGGCAAGATACCGAGGTCGTCCAAGGACACAAGATCTTTTAGTACCGGTTTATCCTCAACGTCTAATCAAATCAAAAGTTTAGAAAAAGGTTTTAAACAAGAAAAATAAAAACTAACTAAAATGCCGAAAAATAAAATAAAAGTAAAAACAGATAGACAAGATGAATCACTTGGCTCCGACTCGTGTTTAGTGTAACCTTTGATTATTTCCGCACTTTTACACTTTTTAAGAGATTATCTTAGTTATTGTAGTAGGCCCCTCTTTTGAAGGTGACGTTACCCTCAACCCAGTAGTTTGAGTCAGCAAGGATACAATCCTAAAGGGTCAGATTATTGAAAGATAATTAATTAAGTTATTAATGCATATTATGGTAGGCCCCTCTTTTGAAGGTGACGTTACCCTCGGCTAAGTAGTCTAAGCCGGGTTAAAGTATTAATAGTAGCTTACAAATGAGGGGATCAAAGAGTTTGGACCCCCGCCATCCAATACCGGTGGGTATTGAAGGATGTCCTACTAAATTTGACCCAGGTCCTTGCAGGATCTATACACTGAACAAGGCAAGACTCTTACCAAACCGTTCCCTTAACCCCCGACCAGGTAGCCAACATACCTCCATATAGACCGTGGAGATATGAATGGTGAAAATATTTTATTTTATATAGACAGTAAAATAATGCCAAGACACCACGGAAAAACGATAAGGAAGAATCACCTTCAACATAAGAAACTAGTTATTAAAGTCATTAATACATAACCAAGTAAAAAGTGCGAAAAGATTAAAAATAAAAAGTATTACACTAGACACTTGTCTTCACAAGTGATGTAAGAGACTTAGGCAAACATGGCCTTTGATTGTCAAGAACTCTTACTATCAATCTTGGATCCCGAGATGACTCACACACTCTATGATGGATAATGGATGATGGTGTTGTGATGGTGGTGGGTGAAGTGTGAGAGAGGTGGTGTGCCAAGGGATGGATTGCAAATGAGCCAAGCACCCCTATTTATAGCCTGAACAGCAGCTCGGGCACGGCCCCGTGTCCATTGGGCACGGCCCCGTGTCCATCCTCTTCTCTTCCTTCATTAATTGCAGTTTGTCTGCATTAGTTGACCACGCCCCCGTGTTCGCTGGGCACGCCCCCGTGTGCAGAAGCATATCTGTACTATCAAGATTTCCTCAGATTATGTGAATCTTAGAGTTGACCACGGCCCCGTGTCCGCTGGGCACGCCCCCGTGGTGGGTGATAGAAACTTCTATAGCTTTGTCTTTTATGCTGGCACTTGGGCACACCCCCGTATTCATTGAGCACGGGGCGTGTTCAGTGTTCTGTCTTCTTGATTTTGCTTGGGAAGATGCTGTCGGGGGGGTCGGGCATGCCACGTTTGTTCCTTTTCTTGTATTTATGTTAGATTTAGCTGCCTTTTGCTTCTTTTGTTAAGTTGAGCTCATTTAATTCTGAAAATACAAAAGGAAAGGGTTAGTTTTATGCCACAATTGATGTAATTTATATGTTGCATTTTGTGCACATCAAATACCCCCACACTTGAATCTTTGCTTGTCCTCAAGCAAAACTCTTTATAATGTGGCTTCACACTCCCAAATGGAATGGGTAGAAGAGAAAGTTTTTGGGCTTGTCATAGAGTGTCGGGATTTCCAAGATTCTTTATAAAGTTTTATTTTTATTTATTTACAATCCTATTCGTCATGATTTATTTAAAACATTACATAAGATAAATTACTTATTAGGGCATAACATGCCTTTTTAAAATTCCATTTATATACAAGTTCACATACCTCACGGGGATCACTCAACACTCGGCCGAAGATGTATTTTAGTGAATCACTCGAGAGCGGCATGGAACTTACTCCTACCATAGGCTTGCCACGCAATCAATCCTCCTTCTTTTTAACTATATACCTTTGTAAATATCAAGAGGACTTTTGGGTGAAGGGTTAGGTTAGGGTTAAAGGTAGGTGGTTGGTTTAATGGTTAGTAGAAAAGGGCGAAAAGCATAAAAAGCATTGGTTTTCGTAAGACTTTTTATTTTTACAATTTTTATTTTGATGAAGCCATTATTCAAACAAAGTTATTTTTGATGAACTTGCTTGTTTATTTCTTTTGCTTCATCATCATTTTTTTTTGAAAAGTCATACGAAAAACCGAGCTTGTTACTAAAACAAAGGGTTAAAAATAAAAAGGGTTTTGGTGGGTGAAAGGGTGTTTGTTTTTGGGTTAAGAAATGAAAAGGTTTAGGCTCAAAGGGGTTAACTAGGGGGATTTTGGGTAGGTGGTAAAAAAAATATAATGGTGTAGAAATGAAAAGGGGTTAGTCCTAATGCCTCCATCATTTACTTACTCGGGTTAAAGTTGGTAAGGACCGGGAACGTATCATCGTGGCAAGTTCTAGAGTCGTAAGAAACAAGCGGCTATTCACACAAGAAACGAAAAATGAGCATTTAGTTTAAAGATATGTATTTGTATGCTCAATAAATGCTCAAAACTCACTTTTGTAGGAATGAGTTTTTATGTGATCAAGTATATATAATCAAATTTTAACTAAGCTTGTCATGCCGTTTCATAATTTTCTTATGTTGGTTCTTTTTATCACGACGCGGTCGGTTGTAAATTTGTAAAAATATAACCTTTTTAGAACTTGTTATTCCAAAATTAAACCAAGACAAGTAAAAAAAATGAAAATTTTTGAAAAAATTTGGGGTGATTAGTGGTTCCAATAGAGTTTTGTGTAAGGCTTGTTTTTAGGACTTGCAAGATTCAAGGTTTTAGCATCCCCCCACACTTAAATTACACATTGTCCTCAATGTGTCCCAAAAATAAGTTTTTCGGTTGATTAAAATGTGTAAAAGTGGGTTAAAAACAAGATTTTATGTTACTGGGTAGCTGAACACGGGGTGGTGTTGGCTGAGCACGGCCCGGTGGTCAGACTGCCAGTATCAAATTTAAACAGAAGGCTGGGCACGGGGGCGTGTTCAGTGAGCACGGCCCCGTATCCAGTTACCTGAACTGGGCATTTTCTGCAGATTTTCGGGCACAGGGGCGTGTTGGGTTGAGCACGGCCCCATGCTAAACTTGCTGTAATGAAGAAAAATTGTCGAGAGGCTCTGTTTTTGTGCATGGGGTGTTGGTTCAAGCTTCCCTTATCATCCTTCACCATCCCGAGTGTGTTTTATTCCTGAAAATTAAAAACTAAACTAGAAAACATAAAGGTTAATCTAAACTAAACTACGGATAGTTCCGCGGAATGCCTCCGTGGTGCGCCACGTTTATAAGGGTCTGAAGGGGTATGGTCCCAGATCTCGCGTCAGCACGACAGCGAGTGACAATTACCCTTATCAAAAACCCCCACTAGCAAGAACTTATATGTGTCCGTGTGAGCACGCGCGAACACAGCAGTTGAAACCAATCTGTCCAGTGATGAGAAGACTTACCTTAAGTACGAAAACAAATGTTACGCATAGCGATGCGGCCTGGCACCGCATCCTATGGACATTTTCGTCACGACAAGGGATCTGGACAATACTGACAGTCACCAAGCGGCGATGCGGCACGGCACCGCATCGCGCATGCATCTTGGCTAGAACAAGAACGCGGGAACAACATCAGTTACCGCAAGCAGCGATGCGTCCCAGCACCGCATCCTGCCTACAATGCAAGTGGGTCTGACACCACAGTACAAGTGGCGCTGAGAACAGTCACCTGTCAGCCCACATGTATGCAACAGTTTGACACCACAGCAGGACGTGGCATCACCACCGTAACCGACAGGTCTGATACACCTGCAGGAGACTGTGCGATGTCAGACTAGCTACTCAACTACACTCCTTCACTCCTCGGCTATAAATACCCATCCCAAACCAGGTTTGAGGTATCACTTCTCAACTCTCTCACTACTACTACTATCATACTTTGCTTCCCAAGCAAATTACTGATTCTCACGCCGGAGAGTGGTAACTAGGAGCACCCCCCACCCCATCCTCCTTGTTACGAGTCACGGCTTGTTTCCTTGTGCAGGAAACCAACCAGCGGAGATCTAGCCAGCGATCCTCGAAAAGAAGGGATTAACCCTACTTGACGAGACCAGTGAGTTAACCCTACCCGGTTAACCATTGTTTCATCATTGGCGCCCACCGCTACTCTTAGCACTTTTTTCCACTATCCCTTTCTCTCGAAAGATTATGTCTGATCATCTAAACAAAACTGCCGGGGATAACCTAAACCCCGCAAACCAAGGGCCTACGGGGACCATTCCCCTAGCCCCAAATGCTTACCACGTTGGCACATCGACGCAAGGGGGCGTTTTCCTTACGTTCGGACACGATCTTTCACAGTACGCTGCTGTGATACCTCCAGGCATGAACGTTCATACCTGGTACAACCAGCAACAAGCTTTGCTGGCCGCAGCATACAACAGAGCTTGCGCAGAAGCGCAAGTACCTGTCGGGCCTACCCCAGCACCGCATACCCCTGCGGGTCGTATTTTACAATACGACGGCAGGGCCCAACACACCCACCCTCCTGAAGCAGGCATGAAGACCGCGGCTCCTCTTACCGTGAGGTCCGCACGATTAATGAGGATGATTCCTCATACGGGTCCCGCACCAGGGGCCCAATACAAAGCCGCCTGGGCCCTCATGGCGAGAACAGCGGCAATCCATAGCCCATCGCGGCCCCGGCATCCATAGCCGGCTGGGACCCCAGTCCCACCATTAAAGGCAGAACCGTACCGATCCAGACGACGGTACATACTGCGGGGAATCCCATGCCACTAGCAGCAGACCGGGAGGATGCAAGTATGTTACTCCCACCCAACCCCGCACCACATACCTCCGCGCTGCAAAGCGCCACCAGAACCAACCCTACAGGCCGAAATTTGCGGCCGAAAACTCCAAGTTTGTCCCGGAGATTGCCAACGCCAATGTCACCACCACCAAATTCCCACTAAACATTGGGAAATACAACGGTTCGGCTGACCCAGATGACCACATGAACATATTCGTTGCGCCGCAGGTTTCTTCCCAGTATCTTCTGCCCGCGCAGAGGGCTCAGGCACCACTTTAATAGAAGGGCTTTTGGTAAATTCTTTAGTAGCACCCGCATCTGCAGCTGTATCATACGGGGGGGGGGTGAGGAGCATCAAATATAGAGAACCCTTCATCTTGCGGTTCAGCAAATAAAGCAAAAACACTTATCAAATTACAAGTACAAAGACAAACACTTGTAAAAATTATGAATTACTTACCAGAGACAACCACAGGTTTCACAACAGTTGTCCGTTTGGCCAGTATTCTCGGACGTTTTTTCTCACTGGCACCAGTAGCTTTCTCCTATGGTTTTCTCTTCTTCTTCTCATCAGCAGGCTGCGAACCCGCAGAGGATCCACCTGCTGCCGCACCACCACCTGGAACACCCAAACCCTTAAGGGTGTCAGATACTACCACGTAATCGGTATATCTGCGAAAACGAGAACGAGAGATACATGCCGCCTGCGGCACCAACGGAGGAACAACAGCAGCCTCATGCTTTTTCTTGCAGCGACCCCGCACAGCCTTCTCTAAATGCTTTTTCTCCGCATGTTTCTTGGGGGCACCCTTCACCTCAAATTTACCCAGGGCCCCAAGAGTACCTGCGTTTACATCATCAAACAAGCAAGTAAGAAAGGTGAACTTCTTTACAAAGTAAGAAGATTAGAGAATATACCTTGGCCTTGCGGCAGGGGTGCGTTCAACTCCTCGCGATCAGGAACGCGGAAGTTGTTGACAATAGTCAAATTAAAACCTTTTTCACCTTCTGCAAGTGGAAGTAACTCAACCTTGCCCGTGAAGGTCGGATCAAACATCCTCCACAAAGCAGCATCCACTGATAGTACAATTACAAATCAGTAATGAATAAGGAAACAAGGAAACCGCACAAGAGTAAGAATACTTACCACCACTCTTTTCCCGCACAACGGGCCTTGACTTCCTATCGGGCCTAGTCAACATCATCCGCAACACCCACAGCTGCGAGTTTTCCAGCTTCTTATGCTCAACGATCTTCAACCTTGGTAACCACTGCACCATATCCGCACTAGGAAGATCAATATCCTCGGTAGGGATCGCCTCGTTCACATTGCGGAAGCTCATCCTGGCAACGATCGCGGCTACCTTAATGTAGAAGAACTTTGTCTTCCACTTTGTGATACCCTTTGTTGGGGTCATCAGCTTAGGACTCCCATACCGTTGGCTAAAAGAGAAAAACCCAGTATTTACAGTTAACTGGTAAAACCACCGGAAGCTTTCAACATAAATTTCCAAACCAAGAACACGGAAGGTGTACTCAAAATTTCTAATCCGAATCATCCCAAGCGGACTCATTTGGGAGATATGGAGCTTGTAATACTCCAAAACCTCAGCAACAAAAACAGTTAATGGTAAACGAAGGTTACCATCAATGAAGGAATCAGCCCACATGGTGACGTAACCGGCCGGAGCATCGGCACCGGTGTCACCCTCCTGGGGATAAACAGCCCCATACTCTTAGGGCATTTGAATGCTGGTCATCAAGTTCTTAAACTGACTCTTTGACCACTTCAGAACTGGTAGGCCCCCGCCGGGGGCACTACCACCGTCTTCTTCTTCTTCTGCCGCCACCGACGAAGAATGTTCAGGGTTTTCACCCTCCGTATGGTGTGGATTTGATGGTTCAGCCATCATGGAATGTAGTGAAGAAAACAGAGAATGAGTTTAAAAACTCACACCTCACCGGAATTTCAACAAGGTCTATCAGAGAAGATGAAGAATGCTTTCTTTCACTCACCGGAAAATTTTCAAATTTTGAACAAGTAAGGAGAAATCGAACGGTTTCCCCTTATATACTCATCGCAATTAATGCGATGCAGTAACTGAATCATCACGTTCAAAATAGGCGAATTACACGACGCCACGTGTTCAACGACGGTTCCGCTGACGGTTAACACGCGCGCGTGGCCGTCCACGCGCCTGACAAAAGAGACTTTTACACTGCTTGCTATAGTGCATTTATGACCTCGGGCAGTGCAAACGTCCTTTCGGTTCAACACATGACAGAATCCTACCAACTTTCACCAACCCACACGTGCGTTCAGCCACGTATGCAGCGCAAAAGCGACAATATTATCCAAACATAAGCGGCATGCGGTTTCTCTAGTTTACCGCACCATAACCCATACCGCATGTCGTTTTTTACATACCCCTCAAAAAAGGCAAAAATATATATCTCTACATTATGTAAAGGGGTATAACCAATAACCGCACATACCCACGAGCACACGTGGAATATGCGGAGATGACACACACGAACCCGCACAGGTGTGTCAGATACTCATAACCAGCGTTGTTCTTTGGACTGCGAAAACTGCTTCTCAGAATGCGGCAAACCGTATTCCATACAACCTTCTTCAAGGTTCAAATCCCTCGTGTCCGGTTCACAACCACAGAGGGAACGCAAACAACTTCTCCTTAGGATAAAGGACAGGTACGCTGAGCAACCGCACATCAGCAACCCAGACTCCTGATCCTTCAAGAGCCACATCCAAGTTTCAAACTCTCTAGAAGCGAGTTCTTTGATGCAAACCGTAGACACTCACGAGTAGCTGTGGCGAAATATAATTACCCTAACGGTAGCTACGGAAGAGCCACAACCAAATAGCCACGCGGTTGCTCAAAGCTACTTCCAGGAAAACTGCTTTCCAACTAAGCGTGAAGGAAAGTGTTTACAGAATGAATGCGGACGAGTTTCACCTAGATTCCCAAGTATCTACGGTGACCTCCTTCGGCAACACTACTTTAAAGAAAACTACTTTCCACCAAAGCGTGAAGGAAAGTAGCTAAGGAACAGCGGTAACAAGTCTGCTTATGACTGTTTGCCAACCTATGGACCGCATAGAATAAACAATGGTGGGCACTACCATGCCTATAACCATGTTTATTTGCCCATAGTCCAGATTCACATTGTTCGACCAAACACGGCCAACAATGACGCAAATATCCCACATAGTTCGACCACACATGGCCAACGATGTGTAGCAACGAGGTAACCGCAGAGGACGTGCGGTTACTTGAGAGCTAAACCGCAGAGGACGTGCGGTTACTCGAGAGCTATACTGGAAAACACGAACACCCCACAAAGCAGGGATCATCGTTGAATGTCCAGTTGATGAACATAGAGCTTGAGCAAAGCACTTACAGCATTACCTAAGCTGGCGCAGAGGTTACAACTGTCACACCCCCAAAATCCACACGCGGAGTATCACCGCTTAGAGGCGTGACATGACCAGGATCAAGCCACCAATCATATTGAACAAACATGTAAGTAATAATAAAATCCAACACAATACAATTGGTGTCCAAACAAAACATAGTTTAAGTTGCAAGCGGAAGGATAATGTCTAGTAACGAGTCAACAACAATGTTGAGCGAGTTCACAGTTGGGTGTTTGTTTTAAGTTGTTCCAAAAACAGTTTCCTTTAGCTGGCGTCCTACCATGGGGGTTACCCCATAGTTGAAATGTGTTTTGTTTAATCCCATTTACTCTAGCAATCTAGCCGTGGGGGCTACCCCGTGTTTTAATTATCTGGCTCTTCGGCCGTGGGGGCTACCCCATGTATATACTACTAGACTCGTTACCATATCGACCGCTGACTGTAGTCATGTTTATGTGCCCTTAGCGTCAATGACTATCATCATTGACGTGCCCAGATCCATTAGTTCACGCCCGTCCTCTGCGGCACGGTGTGAGGCTTGTCAGACCTAAATAGCGCTATCTAACTAATGACCCGCTCGCCATTGGCCCGGCGATTAAGTCGATATAAAAAGGAGGGACTTCGTGATAGAGTTTTGGTCTAGTGAAATTTAACTGTCCATGAGGACGAGGAATTACATTCCTGAACCCGTACTATCCTACCCAAGAAGGACGAGGAATCCATATTCCTTAACCCATTCCCAACCCCTGGGAATCCCATGCTTTGAAGAAAGTGTGAACTCACCTTAGGTTAGCTCGGCAGATAAACGAAAGGTCAATCGAGCTGCTAGAGGTCAACCACGTCCTAACATGGTTACCATACAAGTCAGGTCTAGGTTCAAGAAGTGCACGTATGTTTACGCATGAGCTAACAGGTTACGAACACGTATTGATCATGGCAAACCCCTAATACATGTTAACACATTAACAGTAGCAGTCAAGTACCAAACATGTCCAAACTTGTGCGACCCGAAAGATAAAGCCCAATAAATAGGCGGCCCAACCTGTTGTGCGATTAGCATGACTTGTGTGATCCACAATGGGTTGTACGATTGGAAACTAACCCGGCCCAAAAATCAATCCCAACATGTACACGGCCCAAACAGTTATAAAAAACATAACTTGTGCGATCCAATAGCCTTGTGCGACTACTGGTATCTTGTGCGACTGAGACTTGGGCTTTAACGCCCAACAGCATAAAGATGTTCAACGAATGTGTGTGGCCCAAGCCTTGTGTGATCGGTACTATCTTGTGCGATCATGCATAAACTGATTGTACACGGTGCTTAATGTGATTGTACCCGGCTTGTGCGACACACCTTGTGCGATCAGATCAGGTCTTGTGTGACCTGATCTTGTGCGACCGAGAGAACTTGTGCGACTGGTTTAAATATCCGAAACTTATGCTATTTAGTTATTTCATTCAACAGTTTCCTTCTTTACCAAAATAATTCAACACAATTAACAGTTTCAATTTCTACTATTTCGATCAAAACATGGTTCTTATCACAAACTCATATGAACTTGAATCATAATCAAATCATAGTAACAACCCATGCTTTAACTATTAGATCAATGGATTCAATTCATACACACTTCATACTCGATCATGCCATCTTAACAAGCCATTCGAACATAATATATAACAGCCGATTACTTGCATCCAATCGGTTCTTAGATTCATATTATGACATCCGATTCACATAGCATCAACACATAAACATCATTGTTCATCATACATATAACTCTAACCATTTAATCAAATCATGGAATCATAACATCATTTACAAAACACAAATCATTAAACTCTAACCGATTAAAGATACGATGAGAGTGATCCGAATCAAAAGCTTCAATGGAGAGGAGTGTTGTTACCGTCGACTTTGAGAGAGAATGAGAAAGATTTAGGGTTTGTGTGTTATGAGTTTTTGCAACAAATGAGAAGTGTTAACCTCCTCATGAGGTTATGCGTGTGAGAGGTGGGCCGAACCCATCATAATGGGCTGTCCATACGGTTCAAATACAAAAGAGTGTGGGCCGAGAGTGTTTAGGAACCACAGCCCAAAGGCTTGTGCGTTCGGGTTCCTGTTGTGCGATTGGTTTATTTCGTGTGACCCTAATACATACATACAAGCACAACACATATTCACATAACATTTCATTAATCATCAAAGTTCACATAATCACATAACGTTCTCACTGGTTACATCACAGTACAAAGAGAGGTTCTAAAATATGAGTTGTCACATTATCCCCAAGTTGAAAGAAATTTTGTCCCGAAATTTGGTACGTACTCACTGAGGAAGCTAGTTAAGTTGCATGGTTTTCCTGGTTTTCCTGGGGTGTCACTGTGACAACTCAAGTTTTCGACTTTCATATTCGCATTTAATGCACGTTGACTTTGACTGTTTAGTTGATTGACTTGACTGACTTGTAACTGTGCACTTGTGTTATAATAAACGATTGTGTTTACATGATTACGTGTTTGATGGTATAGCATGTATACTGTTTGAGAAACTCAAACAGTTAAACTATAAAAGAACCCGATGAAACACCAGAGTGTTTTGCCATAACCAGTTCCGACGAAACAGAACCTGTTTCGCCATATACATCTTGACGAAACAGTGTGTTTCGCCAAGCCCAGATCCGCCGAAGCCCAGTTCGGGCCCAACAAGTTATTTCGAGTTTTAATACGTAAAACAACATCAGTTTCACACTTTCATCATAACAACCGAAACCCTAGAGCTCCCTCACTGTGACGACAACCTTGTGTTACTCCGAAACCCGCTAGATTGATCATACTTTGTCATTGCGGTTAGTGTTAATTCTTGTTTGATTTGTTTGAGTTATATCGGATGTTGATCGATTGTTTATGTTCTGATTGTTATGTGTTAAATGTGTATTCCGTTCTGTCGATCGATCCGCATGATAATCATAGTTAAGGTTTGCAGAATTGGAGGTCACGTATCGATGTTGTTTGTGAAACTGATTAATATGTTCATTATCAGGGTTTGCTATTCTGTAGATATCATATGTTTTGCTCGTCGTTAAACTGATAATACACATATATACATAGGAAAGGGATTTCGCATGAACGTATTACGTAAACTTGATATGATACGATGTGTTGGAGGAATACATGAGACTAAGATACAGGAATATGAATGATTACTGTATTGTATCAATGATTGGATAATGATGAGACGTTAAATGATTTCTGCATGATTGCTGTTTAGATGATGACGGCAACTAGGGTTTTTTGTATGATTTCGTAACTGATATGACGTAACTGAACTGTTTGACGAAACAGAACTCTCGGCGAAACAGAAAGTGTTTCGCCAAAGGCAGTCGACGAATTAGACTTCTGTTTCGCCAAACATGACCACGACGAAACCGAAGATGTGTTTCGCCAATAAATGTGTTTCGCCAATAAGTGTGTTTCGCCGACTCGAATGATCAGCACAGTAACTTAGTTGAATTCTGTTAAAAGTTAACCTGGTTAGTAACTGCTGTTAAGTGTTAACTGGAATAATTAACTGCTGTTTAGCGTAATCATCTTGTGTATGATCTCAAATACGTGCTACTTGCTTATCAACTGAGTGTCTATACGTGAACACAAACTGATCTCACATACGTGCATACTATAGGACGTGATTGATTAATTGCGAGCACATACTTAGCATTCCGAGCAAACCAAGGTGAGTTCATTGCACTTCTTTAAGCATGCTTCCGCTACTCAACTCTTTGGGATTAACTTTATGTTTGACATTTTCTATTGGTAATTGATAACGTGTTTTATTAAAGTATTTATCATTTGTTCAATGTGATTGGTGGCTCGAACTCTGATGAGTAACACGCCTCGCGGAGGTTCCACAGGTGGTATTTTGGGGGTGTTACAGTTGGCATCAGAGCCACTGGTTATAGCGAACTAGGTTTTAAAACGTTTTATAAAACCAGACTATAACCGAATACCTTCGAAGAATCGATCATGACACTCAGCTCCAGATCGCAAGGTTCGTCTTCTGTTTAGTTTATGCATTGCATCCTTAGTAGTCACACACTCATAACTTGCATGAAACGATACATTTGATACTATGGTGACTTGATAGTGCGACACTACTCTTCGACTTATGTAAATCGTAAACTTGTGATATCAATCGTTGTGTTGTGTGAACGGGGGAAACTTCGAGCGCAAGCTAAGAGGCACTGAGATAAGCATGCAAATTGCCTTATTATTATGGGTGCACACTTAATAATAACGTGGGGTGCATGCAAGTCCCAGTGAGGCTTATCGAGTGTGAGAAGGGTTCTGCCTTATTATGTGTGAACTTGGTAGTACATAGATATCAACGTGATACTTAATTTCTGTCTCGTTTCGATTTCCGGAATCGGTTCATCTCTATCTATAGAATCATGAGTGGACGAGGACACGGACGTGGCAACATTAACATGACTCAGGCTGAGTTGACTGACCTAATCAACACCCGCGTGGCTGAGGCTTTAGCAGCTGTTGGTGCACTTGTGTCTGTACTTTGTCTGTATTTCGTCATGATACAAAACGATGTCTTATGTTAGTCTGGGCTACGTCTTAGTTTGTTACAATGTGCGTTCGATGTAAGTTTGACCAAGTCAACCATCCTCCTGGTTTGACTTGGCCAAACAGTTAGCACATTGGTTGAAAGATGGCTGTGTCGAAGGATGGTCATCGAAGGATTACTTATATCCTTCGATGATGATGAGCTCGAAAGATATCCTCGAAGGATAGACCACGAAGGATATCATCCTTCGTGGTCGACAGATGATCTTTCGATGGCGTTCTGGTCGACAGATGATCTGTCGATCAATCTGTCTGATCCTTCGACCAGACCTGCTGTGTTCGGGTATAAATACCCGTGTGTTGTGTTCATTTCAGAAGTTAGAGAGAAAGAGTTCAGGCAAGAGAAACAGAGAGAGCATTCTGTTGAGAGCACACACACACTTTGAGAGTTTATAGAACATATCTGTAAACATTGAGCTTGTAACCGGACCCTTCATTCGTATTAATGCATGTGGTGTTAATCGGTGAATCTTGTGTGTTGTGTTTGTGCTTGTTCTTGTATAAATTCTCGGTTGCATGCTAGCTTGGATTCCGCACTCGCTAGTGTGTTTGATATAACAAGGAAAAGGTTTTTATCTCATCCTCGAGAGGGACCTACAAGTGGTATCAGAGCTATCTACATAAATCCAAAATTTGAAAAATCCAAAAACATCGAAAAATTTCAAAAACACAAAAACAATAGAAAAGCAAAAATGAGTTTCCTGGCGAGCAAAAGAGAAAATGATAGTACATCAGTGGTCTGTCTAAACCTCTTTAAACCTTAACTGAAAAACGATAAGCAGCTCTATATAAGATGTATCGGTAGGCTCACAATCATTTTAAAGTGTGCAGGTTGATATAAACTTAAATCCGACTGAAGACTGGGTGGGAACCATTCATTGGCATATGGTCTTAGTACCGAAATTTCGTTTGAGAGATTGCCGAGGTTCTGAGATATTCGGTCTTTATGCTGCTTATCATCTGGGTATCATGGTTGTATCTCTTACCGAAAAATAACGGGGACGCAAGTCTAGATCTTCCATGATACTATACATACGTGTACATACTGCATACGACCTCAATAAGTGATCAACAATCACATGTCCAAACAAATAAGTGATAATATATCACAAATTATTTCCGGGTGTCAAGTTCGTCTCTCTGCTGTACGAAAGTACTGACCTGTTCACGAACTTGCTCCTGTGCCCTCATGCATCGAAAATCAAGTTCCTCATCAATAAGTGATTATATCACAAAGGGCTTGTTTTCAAAATCAAAATAAGTGAGAATCTCACATCATATACGGTCAAACAGATGATAATCGGTATACTCACCGGTAAGATGAACCCTCGTGCATACCTTGATACGGGAATGTGTCGTGATGTGGATGAACACCGGTCGGTAAGTATAAATCATACCTTAACGTATCCCCTCGCCATGATTACAAATGATAAGTTGAGCTTATGTGGACAACAATACCGATAATTGTTATAGGATGCTTATCTTAATGTTAACTAATTGAACAACAAGAGCGTTTTGACATGACCGTACACTGATATGATTTTCTTACCCTCGAAACTCGCAAAAAGTATGTCTGTAAATATTTATTTAATGTTTCCTGCTTATGTATCTTTGTATATATTTGTTTTATTGTTTTCCATCTTTACATTTGAAAAATGAAAATTTCAAAAAAAATTTTAGGTGTGTTTTAATATAAACTTTATAAAATCCAAAAAGATTTTTCTTCAATTTTATTTTTGATTGACCGATGTTGGAACTCGAGTCTATCCTACCCAAATTCCTGATCGTAAGCTGGAAAACAATTGCATCTTCATAAACAGTCGAAGTTAACGAGTTTTGAAAGTTAAAGAATTAAAATGAATATTTTTCTAAACTTTCAAACTACTGTCGGTTGGTGTTTGATTGAGATTTGATCTCATATGTGTCGTGAGTTTACATGTTAACTATATTCCAAGCGTTTGTTCTCATTATGCGTTTAGCTTTCTTGCATGTGCAGATGCTAAAGGCGAGGAGAACATGCTCGATGAAAAGCTGTGGAATGAAGACACGAAGTGGAGGCACTCAAAGGATAAGATGATCGAGTTGCCGCTGTCCCTTCATCAACACCACAAGGATCTGAAGAATTGACAAGTCAAAAGATTCACGAGCATGACTCAATGGAGAGTTCAATCTAAGGGGGAGTTTATTGACACACTACCTAAGTTAAATGGGGAGTTTGTTGATACACTTTCTGCTTTCAAGACGTGAAGACTTTGAAGATCCTCCGACATGAATGTGACAGAAGACGAACCATCACGAGTAGCGTCCAAGGGGGAGTTTGTTGATGCACTTTGTGTGGACGCGACTCGGCTCGGTTCGACTCGGCCTTGAAGACTTGAAGACACGAAGATCGAGACAAAGCTACAGCCAAGGGGGAGTTTGTTGGTGCACTTGTGTCTGTACTTTGTCTGTATTTCGTCATGATACAAAACGATGTCTTATGTTAGTCTGGGCTACGTCTTAGTTTGTTACAATGTGCGTTCGATGTAAGTTTGACCAAGTCAACCATCCTCCTGGTTTGACTTGGCCAAACAGTTAGCACATTGGTTGAAAGATGGCTGTGTCGAAGGATGGTCATCGAAGGATTACTTATATCCTTCGATGATGATGAGCTCGAAAGATATCCTCGAAGGATAGACCACGAAGGATATCATCCTTCGTGGTCGACAGATGATCTTTCGATGGCGTTCTGGTCGACAGATGATCTGTCGATCAATCTGTCTGATCCTTCGACCAGACCTGCTGTGTTCGGGTATAAATACCCGTGTGTTGTGTTCATTTCAGAAGTTAGAGAGAAAGAGTTCAGGCAAGAGAAACAGAGAGAGCATTCTGTTGAGAGCACACACACACTTTGAGAGTTTATAGAACATATCTGTAAACATTGAGCTTGTAACCGGACCCTTCATTCGTATTAATACATGTGGTGTTAATCGGTGAATCTTGTGTGTTGTGTTTGTGCTTGTTCTTGTATAAATTCTCGGTTGCATGCTAGCTTGGATTCCGCACTCGCTAGTGTGTTTGATATAACAAGGAAAAGGTTTTTATCTCATCCTCGAGAGGGACCTACAGCAGCCTATCAAGCTGGTACGGAATGTACCAAGTACTCTTTACTCTTATATCGCGTACACGTCTTTTCACTCCTGTAATGTGTTTCCTTTCATCCTTTAGGTCAGCAAGCGCAACCCCAGAACAATCAGCCCGTCTGTACGTTTAAAACGTTCATGGACTGTAAGCCACAGACCTTCACAGGGACTGAAGGGGCTGTGGGACTCTTGAGATGGTTCGAGAAAGCAGAGTCCGTGTTTGCTATATGTAACTGTCCCGCTGGGGACATAGTGAAATATGCTGCGGGTACCTTGGCGGATGGTGCCCTAACGTGGTGGAATGCCCAAGTGCAGTTGCTGGGCATCGAGGCAGCGAATGCCACAACTTGGGATGATTTTAAAGAACTGATCAGGGAGGAGTATTGTCCTCGGGATGAGATCCAGAAGTTGGAAAACGAGTATTATGACTTGAAGATGGTAGGATCTGAAGTCGAAGCGTATGTGAAGCGATCGTATGAATTGGCCGACATGTGCCCGAACTTTTCCCGGCCTATGTCTCGGAGGATTGAGTTATTCATCAAGGGGTTGCCTCCGCGTGTGAAGAATTTGGTCACTGCAGCCCATCTCAATGATTTGACACAGATTGTCCGGTTGACCCACAAGATTGTGGATCAAGGGGTAGAGAGTAACTCGTTACCACCGCGTGTTTCAACCACTATTGCTGCTGCACCCACTGCCACTGCATCCGCTAATGATAACAAGCGAAAGTGGAATGATTACGACAAAGCATCCAGTGCGGGTCAGACTCAGAAAAGGCCATACAACAATAGCAATCGCAGCATCAGCCAGTCGTCTTCTGTCAATCAAGGCCAGGGAGGTAGCCAAGGTCAGGGTTCATATGGGGGGAGGAAGCCACGGTGTAACAAGTGTGGATATCATCATTTCGGGCAGTGTGGACGGGTATGTAATAGGTGTGGTAAAGCGGGCCACGAGGCCAAGGATTGTAGGGCCCCACAGCCCAAACACCAGCAGCCACAGAACCAGCAGAATCAGAGACAGCAGGGACAACCACCCCAGCAGAACCAGGGCTTCAGAAAGGGGTGCTATCAGTGTGGGGACGAGGGTCACTTTAAGCGGGATTGCCCTCAGTTAAATCAAAACGCTAACGACAACAACCGCCCGAATAACAATAACGCTGGGAACAACAACAACAATGGCAACAATAGGGGCAACGTGGCGCGTGGTCGCGGATTTACTATTGGAGCTGGTGAAGCTCGAAACGACGGCAACGTGGTTACTGGTACGTTTTCAGTAAATGGTGTTTATGCTTCTATTTTATTCGATTCAGGTGCCGACTGGAGTTATGTGTCTTTGGAATTCAGTAGACGTCTAGGATTGAGTCCTACGCCTCTTGTTGTTAAGCATATAGTAGAAATAGCAAATGGTAAAACTATCGAAGCGTCACATGTTCTCATGGGTTGCAAATTAGATCTCTTAGGTCAAGTATTTGACATTGACCTTGACATTGACCTACTTCCTGTCACACTCGGGAGCTTCGATGTAGTTGTTGGAATGGATTGGTTATCCAAATATCAGGCGGAAATTCTTTGCAAGGAGAAGATCGTTCGTATTCCCCTTGCCAGTGGTGAATCTCTATCGGTCCAGGGTCATCGTAGCGGTGCTACAGTAGGTATTATCTCAGCCATGAAGACTCTAAGTTTTCTACGAAAGGGCTATCCTTCCATTCTCGCCCTAGTTACTAATTCTCAGACTAACGAAAGGAAACTCGAAGACCTTCCTATTGTTCGAGAGTTTCCTGATGTCTTTCCTGAAGAACTCCCCGGTTTACCTCCACATCGTCAGGTGGAATTTCAGATTGATCTTCAGCCAGGAGCAGTGCCGATTGCTCGTGCTCCGTATCGTCTTGCACCAGGAGAGTTGCAAGAATTGTCGAACCAACTTCAGGAATTATTGGACCGAGGTTTCATTCGTCCTAGTTCATCTCCTTGGGGAGCCCCTGTGTTATTTGTAAAGAAGAAGGACGGGTCTTTTCGTATGTGTATCGACTATCGTGAACTCAACAAGGTGACTATCAAGAATCGTTATCCTCTGCCTCGCATCGACGACTTGTTTGACCAGCTACAGGGATCCAGTTTTTATTCCAAGATTGATTTAAGGTCGGGGTATCATCAGGTACGGGTTAGAGAGGAGGATGTGCCTCGAACGGCTTTTCGAATGCGGTATGGTCACTATGAGTTCTTGGTTATGCCATTTGGGTTGACCAACGCACCAGCGGTCTTTATGGATCTCATGAACCGCGTGTGCAAACCTTACCTTGACGACTTCGTTATCGTTTTTATTGACGACATTTTGATCTACTCCAAGAACAAGGAAGACCACGAGCGCCATCTTCGTCTCATTTTGGAACTTTTGAGGAAGGAACAACTGTATGCAAAGTTTTCTAAGTGTGACTGCTGGATTCGGGAAGTGCATTTTCTCGGGCATATCGTTAACGAAATGGGTATTCATGTGGATCCTGCCAAGATCGATGCTATACGAAATTGGACGCCACCAAGGAATCCTTCGGAGGTGCGTCAATTTCTTGGTCTCGCGGGGTATTATCGCCGTTTTATTCGGGATTTTTCGAAGATTGCACAGCCTCTCACCGCCTTGACTCAAAAGAAAGTTGTTTATTTTTGGGGATCGAACCAGGAAGAAGCTTTTCAGCTTCTAAAGCAGAAGTTGTGCAGCGCACCGATTTTATCTCTACCAGAAGGTACTGAAGATTTTGTGGTTTATTGCGACGCGTCTATTCAGGGTCTCGGCTGTGTGCTGATGCAGCGAGACAAGGTGATAGCTTATGCTTCTCGACAGCTGAAGGTACACGAGAAGAACTACACGACACACGACCTGGAGTTAGGAGCCGTAGTCTTCGCGTTGAAAATTTGGAGGCATTACCTGTACGGTACCAAGTGTACCATCTATACTGATCACAGGAGTCTTCAACATATTTTCGACCAGAAGGAACTGAATATGCGTCAACGGCGTTGGGTTGAGCTTTTTAATGATTATGAGTGTGCTATCAAGTATCATCCGGGTAAAGCTAATGTTGTAGCCGATGCTCTTAGTCGCAAGGAACCGAAACAGAAGCGTGTTCGTGCCCTACAGCTTACTATTCACTCTAATTTACCTGCTCGGATTCGTTCAGCTCAGATTGAAGCGTTAAAGGAAGAAAATATCGAAGCCGAAGGATTACGAGGTCTACACAAGAAGAAGTTCGAGCAACGGTCTGACGATATCTACTACTTCATGGAACGGATATGGGTTCCTTCATTTGGTAATCTTCGAGAACTTGTGATGGATGAAGCACACAAGTCGCGATATTCCATTCATCCAGGGTCTGATAAGATGTACCAAGACCTCAAGGTTTTGTATTGGTGGCCGAATATGAAAGCTATTATTGCCACCTACGTGGGTAAGTGTTTGACCTGTGCTAGGGTCAAGGCCAAGTACCAGAAGCCTTCGGGTCTACTTCAGCAGCCAGAGATACCCATGTGGAA
Organism: Helianthus tuberosus; assembly: GCA_030545235.1. Taxonomy (NCBI): domain Eukaryota; kingdom Viridiplantae; phylum Streptophyta; class Magnoliopsida; order Asterales; family Asteraceae; genus Helianthus; species Helianthus tuberosus. The sequence goes on along the minus strand of CM060444.1, from coordinate 59,796,347 downwards.
ATGGGAACAGATCGCTATGGATTTTGTTACGGGGTTACCTAGAACACAGGCTGGGAACGATACTATATGGGTGATTGTCGACCGTCTCACAAAGTCAGCACATTTCTTAGCAATCAAGGAGACTGATAAGTATTCGCAGCTCGCAGCAGTGTACCTTAAAGAGGTGGTTTCTAGGCACGGGGTGCCGACTTCTATCATTTCTGATCGAGATCCTCGCTTTACTTCGGAGTTATGGCAGGCTATGCATAAGATGTTCGGCTCACGTCTCGATATGAGCACGGCTTATCATCCACAGACAGATGGTCAGAGTGAGCGTACTATTCAGACATTAGAGGACATGCTGCGGGCATGTGTTATTGATTTTGGGAAAGGATGGGAGAAGCACTTGCCGCTGGTAGAGTTTTCCTACAACAACAGCTACCACACCAGTATCAAAGCGGCACCATTTGAGGCACTGTATGGGAGGAAGTGCCGTTCACCTCTCTGCTGGGCTGAAGTGGGTGATAGTCAGATCACAGGTCCTGAGATGGTACTCGAAACTTCGGATATGATTGTGAAAATCCGGGAACGTATGGCAGCTGCTCGTGACCGCCAGAAGGCTTATGCTGACGAGCGTGCCAAAGAAGTAGTGTTTGAAGTGAATGACCGCGTCATGCTGAAGGTCTCGCCGTGGAAAGGGGTTGTACGCTTTGGGAAGCGTGGCAAGCTGAATCCACGTTATGTTGGGCCGTTTAAAGTTCTTGAGCGTATCGGTAAGGTGGCTTATAGGTTGGAGTTACCCACTGAGCTGGGCAATGTTCACGACGTATTTCATGTATCGCAGTTAAAGAAGTGTTATGCTGACGACCCATTAGTAGTACCATATCAAGAGCTGAAAATAGACGACAAGTTGCAGTTTGTCGAAGAACCAATTGAGATTATGGATCGGGAAGTTAAGGTTCGTAAGCACAGCCGTATACCTATTGTGAGAGTTCGTTGGAACTCAAGACGTGGTCCGGAGTTCACGTGGGAACGCGAGGACCAAATGGAACTTAAGTATCCACATTTGTTCCCCAAGGACAAGACCAAGCCTAGAAATTCTAGATCTCGTGTGACTGGTGAATTTCGGGACGGAATTCCCATTCAAGTTGGGGATGATGTGACACCCACGGAAAATGCGCAGTCGTCCTGATTAGCATCGCATTGTGTGGCGGATGGTTTATCAAATTTCGGGACGAAATTTCTTTCAAGTTGGGGATAATGTGACAACTCAAGTTTTCGACTTTCATATTCGCATTTAATGCACGTTGACTTTGACTGTTTAGTTGATTGACATGACTGACTTGTAACTGTGCACTTGTGTTATAATAAACGATTGTGTTTACATGATTACGTGTTTGATGGTATAGCATGTATACTGTTTGAGAAACTCAAACAGTTAAACTATAAAAGAACCCGATGAAACACCAGAGTGTTTTGCCATAACCAGTTCCGACGAAACAGAACCTGTTTCGCCATATACATCTTGACGAAACAGTGTGTTTCGCCAAGCCCAGATCCGCCGAAGCCCAGTTCGGGCCCAACAAGTTATTTCGAGTTTTAATACGTAAAACAACATCAGTTTCACACTTTCATCATAACAACCGAAACCCTAGAGCTCCCTCACTGTGACGGCAACCTTGTGTTACTCCGAAACCCGCTAGATTGATCATACTTTGTCATTGCGGTTAGTGTTAATTCTTGTTTGATTTGTTTGAGTTATATCGGATGTTGATCGATTGTTTATGTTCTGATTGTTATGTGTTAAATGTGTATTCCGTTCTGTCGATCGATCCGCATGATAATCATAGTTAAGGTTTGCAGAATTGGAGGTCACGTATCGATGTTGTTTGTGAAACTGATTAATATGTTCATTATCAGGGTTTGCTATTCTATAGATATCATATGTTTTGCTCGTCGTTTAACTGATAATACACATATATACATAGGAAAGGGATTTCGCATGAACGTATTACGTAAACTTGATATGATACGATGTGTTGGAGGAATACATGAGACTAAGATACAGGAATATGAATGATTACTGTATTGTATCAATGATTGGATAATGATGAGACGTTAAATGATTTCTGTATGATTGCTGTTTAGATGATGACGGCAACTAGGGTTTTCTGTATGATTTCGTAACTGATATGACGTAACTGAACTGTTTGACGAAACAGAACTCTCGGCGAAACAGAAAGTGTTTCGCCAAAGGCAGTCGACGAATTAGACTTCTGTTTCGCCAAACATGACCACGACGAAACCGAAGATGTGTTTCGCCAATAAATGTGTTTCGCCAATAAGTGTGTTTCGCCGACTCGAATGATCAGCACAGTAACTTAGTTGAATTCTGTTAAAAGTTAACCTGGTTAGTAACTGCTGTTAAGTGTTAACTGGAATAATTAACTGCTGTTTAGCGTAATCATCTTGTGTATGATCTCAAATACGTGCTACTTGCTTATCAACTGAGTGTCTATACGTGAACACAAACTGATCTCACATACGTGCATACTATAGGACGTGATTGATTAATTGCGAGCACATACTTAGCATTCCGAGCAAACCAAGGTGAGTTCATTGCACTTCTTTAAGCATGCTTCCGCTACTCAACTCTTTGGGATTAACTTTATGTTTGACATTTTCTATTGGTAATTGATAACGTGTTTTATTAAAGTATTTATCATTTGTTCAATGTGATTGGTGGCTCGAACTCTGATGAGTAACACGCCTCGCGGAGGTTCCACAGGTGGTATTTTGGGGGTGTTACAGTTGGCATCAGAGCCACTGGTTATAGCGAACTAGGTTTTAAAACGTTTTATAAAACCAGACTATAACCGAATACCTTCGAAGAATCGATCATGACACTCAGCTCCAGATCGCAAGGTTCGTCTTCTGTTTAGTTTATGCATTGCATCCTTAGTAGTCACACACTCATAACTTGCATGAAACGATACATTTGATACTATGGTGACTTGATAGTGCGACACTACTCTTCGACTTATGTAAATCGTAAACTTGTGATATCAATCGTTGTGTTGTGTGAACGGGGGAAACTTCGAGCGCAAGCTAAGAGGCACTGAGATAAGCATGCAAATTGCCTTATTATTATGGGTGCACACTTAATAATAACATGGGGTGCATGCAAGTCCCAGTGAGGCTTATCGAGTGTGAGAAGGGTTCTGCCTTATTATGTGTGAACTTGGTAGTACATAGATATCAACGTGATACTTAATTTCTGTCTCGTTTCGATTTCCGGAATCGGTTCATCTCTATCTATAGAATCATGAGTGGACGAGGACACGGACGTGCCAACATTAACATGACTCAGGCTGAGTTGACTGACCTAATCAACACCCGCGTGGCTGAGGCTTTAGCAGCCTATCAAGCTGGTACGGAATGTACCAAGTACTCTTTACTCTTATATCGCGTACACGTCTTTTCACTCCTGTAATGTGTTTCCTTTCATCCTTTAGGTCAGCAAGCGCAACCCCAGAACAATCAGCCCGTCTGTACGTTTAAAACGTTCATGGACTGTAAGCCACAGACCTTCACAGGGACTGAAGGGGCTGTGGGACTCTTGAGATGGTTCGAGAAAGCAGAGTCCGTGTTTGCTATATGTAACTGTCCCGCTGGGGACATAGTGAAATATGCTGCGGGTACCTTGGCGGATGGTGCCCTAACGTGGTGGAATGCCCAAGTGCAGTTGCTGGGCATCGAGGCAGCGAATGCCACAACTTGGGATGATTTTAAAGAACTGATCAGGGAGGAGTATTGTCCTCGGGATGAGATCCAGAAGTTGGAAAACGAGTATTATGACTTGAAGATGGTAGGATCTGAAGTCGAAGCGTATGTGAAGCGATCGTATGAATTGGCCGACATGTGCCCGAACTTGTCCCGGCCTATGTCTCGGAGGATTGAGTTATTCATCAAGGGGTTGCCTCCGCGTGTGAAGAATTTGGTCACTGCAGCCCATCTCAATGATTTGACACAGATTGTCCGGTTGACCCACAAGATTGTGGATCAAGGGGTAGAGAGTAACTCGTTACCACCGCGTGTTTCAACCACTATTGCTGCTGCACCCACTGCCACTGCATCCGCTAATGATAACAAGCGGAAGTGGAATGATTACGACAAAGCATCCAGTGCGGGTCAGACTCAGAAAAGGCCATACAACAATAGCAATCGCAGCATCAGCCAGTCGTCTTCTGTCAATCAAGGCCAGGGAGGTAGCCAAGGTCAGGGTTCATATGGGGGGAGGAAGCCACGGTGTAACAAGTGTGGATATCATCATTTCGGGCAGTGTGGACGGGTATGTAATAGGTGTGGTAAAGCGGGCCACGAGGCCAAGGATTGTAGGGCCCCACAGCCCAAACACCAGCAGCCACAGAACCAGCAGAATCAGAGACAGCAGGGACAACCACCCCAGCAGAACCAGGGCTTCAGAAAGGGGTGCTATCAGTGTGGGGACGAGGGTCACTTTAAGCGGGATTGCCCTCAGTTAAATCAAAACGCTAACGACAACAACCGCCCGAATAACAATAACGCTGGGAACAACAACAACAATGGCAACAATGGGGGCTACGTGGCGCGTGGTCGATTAATTGCGTATGATCTCAAATACGTGCTACTTGCTTATCAACTGAGTGTCTATACGTGAACACAAACTGATCTCACATACGTGCATACTATAGGACGTGATTGATTAATTGCGAGCACATACTTAGCATTCCGAGCAAACCAAGGTGAGTTCATTGCACTTCTTTAAGCATGCGTCCCGGTGGTTTTGGAATATCATTACCAATGCTTGTTTAGGGGCATTGGGGTTGGGCACACTCCCAGGTTATATTGGGCACACTCCCAGGTTATATTGGGCACACTCCCATGGTATATATTGGACACACTTCCAATATATAAGACTCTCCTACGTTATTAACAATCCTAAAACGAAACGATGATTTGACTTAACAGATATATGGTAACTACACACATTAACAAACCTTGAACTCACCAGCGTCGTCTGACACACTTGTCTGCATGCTTGCAGGTCGTTAGATTTCGTGATGGGGACTTGCTATCTGGGAGTGCTGGAGTGGTCATGGATCGAGGCTCTTGGATTAATTTATAAGTGAAACATTGGTTTTGAACATTTCTCATGAAACAATTGTTAAACGATTTACTATATGCTTCCGCTACTCAACTCTTTGGGATTAACTTTATGTTTGACATTTTCTATTGGTAATTCATAACGTGTTTTATTAAAGTATTTATCATTTGTTCAATGTGATTGGTGGCTCGAACTCTGATGAGTAACACGCCTCGCGGAGGTTCCGCAGGTGGTATTTTGGGGGTGTTACAGTTGGTATCAGAGCCACTGGTTATAGCGAACTAGGTTTTAAAACGTTTTATAAAACCAGACTATAACCGAATACCTTCGAAGAATCGATCATGACACTCAGCTCCAGATCGCAAGGTTCGTCTTCTGTTTAGTTTATGCATTGCATCCTTAGTAGTCACACACTCATAACTTGCATGAAACGATACATTTGATACTATGGTGACTTGATAGTGCGACACTACTCTTCGACTTATGTAAATCGTAAACTTGTGATATCAATCGTTGTGTTGTGTGAACGGGGGAAACTTCGAGCGCAAGCTAAGAGGCACTGAGATAAGCATGCAAATTGCCTTATTATTATGGGTGCACACTTAATAATAACGTGGGGTGCATGCAAGTCCCAGTGAGGCTTATCGAGTGTGAGAAGGGTTCTGCCTTATTATGTGTGAACTTGGTAGTACATAGATATCAACGTGATACTTAATTTCTGTCTCGTTTCGATTTTCGGAATCGGTTCATCTCTATCTATAGAATCATGAGTGGACGAGGACACGGACGTGGCAACATTAACATGACTCAGGCTGAGTTGACTGACCTAATCAACACCCGCGTGGCTGAGGCTTTAGCAGCCTATCAAGCTGGTACGGAATGTACCAAGTACTCTTTACTCTTATATCGCGTACACGTCTTTTCACTCCTGTAATGTGTTTCCTTTCATCCTTTAGGTCAGCAAGCGCAACCCCAGAACAATCAGCCCGTCTGTACGTTTAAAACGTTCATGGACTGTAAGCCACAGACCTTCACAGGGACTGAAGGGGCTGTGGGACTCTTGAGATGGTTCGAGAAAGCAGAGTCCGTGTTTGCTATATGTAACTGTCCCGCTGGGGACATAGTGAAATATGCTGCGGGTACCTTGGCGGATGGTGCCCTAACGTGGTGGAATGCCCAAGTGCAGTTGCTGGGCATCGAGGCAGCGAATGCCACAACTTGGGATGATTTTAAAGAACTGATCAGGGAGGAGTATTGTCCTCGGGATGAGATCCAGAAGTTGGAAAACGAGTATTATGACTTGAAGATGGTAGGATCTGAAGTCGAAGCGTATGTGAAGCGATCGTATGAATTGGCCGACATGTGCCCGAACTTGTCCCGGCCTATGTCTCGGAGGATTGAGTTATTCATCAAGGGGTTGCCTCCGCGTGTGAAGAATTTGGTCACTGCAGCCCATCTCAATGATTTGACACAGATTGTCCGGTTGACCCACAAGATTGTGGATCAAGGGGTAGAGAGTAACTCGTTACCACCGCGTGTTTCAACCACTATTGCTGCTGCACCCACTGCCACTGCATCCGCTAATGATAACAAGCGGAAGTGGAATGATTACGACAAAGCATCCAGTGCGGGTCAGACTCAGAAAAGGCCATACAACAATAGCAATCGCAGCATCAGCCAGTCGTCTTCTGTCAATCAAGGCCAGGGAGGTAGCCAAGGTCAGGGTTCATATGGGGGGAGGAAGCCACGGTGTAACAAGTGTGGATATCATCATTTCGGGCAGTGTGGACGGGTATGTAATAGGTGTGGTAAAGCGGGCCACGAGGCCAAGGATTGTAGGGCCCCACAGCCCAAACACCAGCAGCCACAGAACCAGCAGAATCAGAGACAGCAGGGACAACCACCCCAGCAGAACCAGGGCTTCAGAAAGGAGTGCTATCAGTGTGGGGACGAGGGTCACTTTAAGCGGGATTGCCCTCAGTTAAATCAAAACGCTAACGACAACAACCGCCCGAATAACAATAACGCTGGGAACAACAACAACAATGGCAACAATGGGGGCTACGTGGCGCGTGGTCGATTAATTGCGTATGATCTCAAATACGTGCTACTTGCTTATCAACTGAGTGTCTATACGTGAACACAAACTGATCTCACATACGTGCATACTATAGGACGTGATTGATTAATTGCGAGCACATACTTAGCATTCCGAGCAAACCAAGGTGAGTTCATTGCACTTCTTTAAGCATGCGTCCCGGTGGTTTTGGAATATCATTACCAATGCTTGTTTAGGGGCATTGGGGTTGGGCACACTCCCAGGTTATATTGGGCACACTCCCAGGTTATATTGGGCACACTCCCATGGTATATATTGGACACACTTCCAATATATAAGACTCTCCTACGTTATTAACAATCCCAAAACGAAACGATGATTTGACTTAACAGATATATGGTAACTACACACATTAACAAACCTTGAACTCACCAGCGTCGTCTGACACACTTGTCTGCATGCTTGCAGGTCGTTAGATTTCGTGATGGGGACTTGCTATCTGGGAGTGCTGGAGTGGTCATGGATCGAGGCTCTTGGATTAATTTATAAGTGAAACATTGGTTTTGAACATTTCTCATGAAACAATTGTTAAACGATTTACTATATGCTTCCGCTACTCAACTCTTTGGGATTAACTTTATGTTTGACATTTTCTATTGGTAATTCATAACGTGTTTTATTAAAGTATTTATCATTTGTTCAATGTGATTGGTGGCTCGAACTCTGATGAGTAACACGCCTCGCGGAGGTTCCGCAGGTGGTATTTTGGGGGTGTTACAGTTGGTATCAGAGCCACTGGTTATAGCGAACTAGGTTTTAAAACGTTTTATAAAACCAGACTATAACCGAATACCTTCGAAGAATCGATCATGACACTCAGCTCCAGATCGCAAGGTTCGTCTTCTGTTTAGTTTATGCATTGCATCCTTAGTAGTCACACACTCATAACTTGCATGAAACGATACATTTGATACTATGGTGACTTGATAGTGCGACACTACTCTTCGACTTATGTAAATCGTAAACTTGTGATATCAATCGTTGTGTTGTGTGAACGGGGGAAACTTCGAGCGCAAGCTAAGAGGCACTGAGATAAGCATGCAAATTGCCTTATTATTATGGGTGCACACTTAATAATAACGTGGGGTGCATGCAAGTCCCAGTGAGGCTTATCGAGTGTGAGAAGGGTTCTGCCTTATTATGTGTGAACTTGGTAGTACATAGATATCAACGTGATACTTAATTTCTGTCTCGTTTCGATTTTCGGAATCGGTTCATCTCTATCTATAGAATCATGAGTGGACGAGGACACGGACGTGGCAACATTAACATGACTCAGGCTGAGTTGACTGACCTAATCAACACCCGCGTGGCTGAGGCTTTAGCAGCCTATCAAGCTGGTACGGAATGTACCAAGTACTCTTTACTCTTATATCGCGTACACGTCTTTTCACTCCTGTAATGTGTTTCCTTTCATCCTTTAGGTCAGCAAGCGCAACCCCAGAACAATCAGCCCGTCTGTACGTTTAAAACGTTCATGGACTGTAAGCCACAGACCTTCACAGGGACTGAAGGGGCTGTGGGACTCTTGAGATGGTTCGAGAAAGCAGAGTCCGTGTTTGCTATATGTAACTGTCCCGCTGGGGACATAGTGAAATATGCTGCGGGTACCTTGGCGGATGGTGCCCTAACGTGGTGGAATGCCCAAGTGCAGTTGCTGGGCATCGAGGCAGCGAATGCCACAACTTGGGATGATTTTAAAGAACTGATCAGGGAGGAGTATTGTCCTCGGGATGAGATCCAGAAGTTGGAAAACGAGTATTATGACTTGAAGATGGTAGGATCTGAAGTCGAAGCGTATGTGAAGCGATCGTATGAATTGGCCGACATGTGCCCGAACTTGTCCCGGCCTATGTCTCGGAGGATTGAGTTATTCATCAAGGGGTTGCCTCCGCGTGTGAAGAATTTTGTCACTGCAGCCCATCTCAATGATTTGACACAGATTGTCCGGTTGACCCACAAGATTGTGGATCAAGGGGTAGAGAGTAACTCGTTACCACCGCGTGTTTCAACCACTATTGCTGCTGCACCCACTGCCACTGCATCCGCTAATGATAACAAGCAGAAGTGGAATGATTACGACAAAGCATCCAGTGCGGGTCAGACTCAGAAAAGGCCATACAACAATAGCAATCGCAGCATCAGCCAGTCGTCTTCTGTCAATCAAGGCCAGGGAGGTAGCCAAGGTCAGGGTTCATATGGGGGGAGGAAGCCACGGTGTAACAAGTGTGGATATCATCATTTCGGGCAGTGTGGACGGGTATGTAATAGGTGTGGTAAAGCGGGCCACGAGGCCAAGGATTGTAGGGCCCCACAGCCCAAACACCAGCAGCCACAGAACCAGCAGAATCAGAGACAGCAGGGACAACCACCCCAGCAGAACCAGGGCTTCAGAAAGGGGTGCTATCAGTGTGGGGACGAGGGTCACTTTAAGCGGGATTGCCCTCAGTTAAATCAAAACGCTAACGACAACAACCGCCCGAATAACAATAACGCTGGGAACAACAACAACAATGGCAACAATGGGGGCTACGTGGCGCGTGGTCGATTAATTGCGTATGATCTCAAATACGTGCTACTTGCTTATCAACTGAGTGTCTATACGTGAACACAAACTGATCTCACATACGTGCATACTATAGGACGTGATTGATTAATTGCGAGCACATACTTAGCATTCCGAGCAAACCAAGGTGAGTTCATTGCACTTCTTTAAGCATGCGTCCCGGTGGTTTTGGAATATCATTACCAATGCTTGTTTAGGGGCATTGGGGTTGGGCACACTCCCAGGTTATATTGGGCACACTCCCAGGTTATATTGGGCACACTCCCATGGTATATATTGGACACACTTCCAATATATAAGACTCTCCTACGTTATTAACAATCCCAAAACGAAACGATGATTTGACTTAACAGATATATGGTAACTACACACATTAACAAACCTTGAACTCACCAGCGTCGTCTGACACACTTGTCTGCATGCTTGCAGGTCGTTAGATTTCGTGATGGGGACTTGCTATCTGGGAGTGCTGGAGTGGTCATGGATCGAGGCTCTTGGATTAATTTATAAGTGAAACATTGGTTTTGAACATTTCTCATGAAACAATTGTTAAACGATTTACTATATGCTTCCGCTACTCAACTCTTTGGGATTAACTTTATGTTTGACATTTTCTATTGGTAATTCATAACGTGTTTTATTAAAGTATTTATCATTTGTTCAATGTGATTGGTGGCTCGAACTCTGATGAGTAACACGCCTCGCGGAGGTTCCGCAGGTGGTATTTTGGGGGTGTTACAGTCACATCCTCCCCCCGTTGATCTGGAATTTCATCCCGAAATTCCGCAGTAGCTTTAGCCTCAGTAGTGGTTGTACTGATTGGGAACAATTGGGGATACTTTTGTTTCATTTGGTCTTCGCGTTCCCAGGTGAACTCTGGGCCACGACGGGAGTTCCAACGAACTCGAACGAGAGGTACTCTAGTGCGCTTGAGGACCTTAACGTCTCGGTCCGTAATCTCTACTGGTTCCTCGACGAATCGCGACTGATCGTCGATAGTGAGCTCCTTCAAAGGAACTATGAGGGTCTCATCTGACAGACACTTCTTCAGATTCGACACGTGGTAAACGTTGTGAACTCCACTGAGTTCTGCTGGTAGGTTCAGTTTGTAGGCCACCCTGCCTATTTTCTCAATGATGTCAAATGGTCCAACATATCATGGGTTAAGTTTGCCTCGTTTGCCAAAACGAACAACACCCTTCCAGGGTGAGACTTTGAGTAGCACTCGATCCCCAACCTGAAACTCGAGTGGTTTCCTGCCCTTATCAACGTAGCTTTTCTGACGGTCACGAGCTGCCGCCATTCGTTGTCGTATTTGATCAATCCTTTCTGTTGTGTCTACCACAAGTTCTGGGCCAGTGATCTGGCTATCCCCCACCTCTGCCCAACAAAGAGGTGATCGGCATTTACCCCCGTATAATGCCTCAAATGGAGCGGCCCGAATGCTGGTGTGGTAACTGTTATTATACGAGAATTCCACTAGTGGCAGATGTTTTTCCCATCCGTTGCCAAAGTCAATCACACATGCCCTAAGCATGTCTTCAAGCGTCTGGATGGTGCGTTCAGACTGCCCATCCGTTTGCGGGTGATAAGCTATGCTCATATCTAAACGTGAGCCAAAGGACTTGTGTATTGCTTGCCACAGTTCAGAAGTAAAACGTGCATCACGATCGGAGATAATGGAGGTGGGAACCCCGTGCCTCGAGACAACTTCCTTCAAGTAAACGTCTGCTAAAGTAGAGAACTTGTCTATTTCTTTGATAGCCAAGAAGTGTTCAGACTTTGTGAGTCGATCCACGATCACCCAAATAGTATCATTTCCACGTTGAGATCTAGGCAGGCCAGTAACGAAATCCATGGAAATTTGCTCCCATTTCCATTGTGGTATCTTTGGTTGTTGAAGTAGGCCTGAGGGTTTCTGGTATTCGACTTTGACTCTCGCACAAGTCAAACATTTACTAACGTAGGTTGCTATGTGAGCTTTCATGCTAGGCCACCAGTATGTAGTTTTGAGATCGTGGTACATCTTATCCGAACCAGGATGTACTGAGTAACGAGACTTGTGTGCCTCATCCATCACAAGCTCTCGTAGGTTGCCATAGAGTGGGACCCAAATGCATCCTGTTACATAGTAGGCGCTGTCTTCCTTTTGTTCTAATCGTTGCCTTGATCCGCGTAGGGCTTCAGCCCTGACGTTTTCTGGTTTCAATGCTTCTACCTGAGCATCTCGTATCTGGGAAGGAAGACTAGATTGAATGGTGAGTTGTAATGCTCGCACGCGTTTAGGCGTAGTGTCCTTTCGACTGAGGGCGTCAGCCGCAACATTGGCTTTTCCTGGATGGTACTTGATCGCGCATTCGTAATCATTCAATAGCTCAACCCACCAACGTTGACGCATGTTCAACTCCTTCTGTTTGAAGATATGCTCGAGACTCCTGTGATCGGTGTAAATGGTGCACCTGGTACCGTACAAGTAATGTCTCCATATCTTGAGTGCGAAAACAACAGCTCCCAGCTCCAAATCATGTGTAGTGTAGTTCCGTTCATGAATCTTAAGTTGACGTGACGCATAAGCAATGACCTTGTCACGTTGCATCAGCACACATCCAAGTCCGTGAATGGATGCGTCGCAATAAACCACAAAATCGTTTGTGCCTTCAGGCAATGAGAGGAGAGGGGCGCTATAAAGTCTATCCTTTAAGTGCTGAAACGCAGTTTCCTGTGCATCACCCCAACGATAGGTGACACCTTTCTGAGTTAGTGAGGTGAGAGATTGCGCAATCTTGGAGAAATCCTTGATAAACCTTCTGTAATAGCCCGCCAAACCCAAGAATTGGCGAATTTCTGTTGGTGTTCTAGGTGCAAGCCAATCCTTGATCGAGTCTACCTTGGATGGATCAACATGAATCCCATCCTTGTTTACCACGTGGCCTAGGAAATGGACTTCACGAAGCCAGAAGTCGCATTTCGAGAACTTTGCATAAAGCTGTTCTGTTCGAAGGAGTTCCAAAATAATTCGTAGATGCTGCTCGTGTTCTTCCTGACTCTTAGAATAGATCAGGATGTCGTCGATGAAAACTATGACGAACTTATCTAAGTAAGGCTTGCACACTCGATTCATAAGGTCCATAAAAACCGCAGGTGCGTTTGTCAGCCCAAAAGGCATGACCAAAAACTCGTAGTGTCCATAACGAGTTCTAAAGGCTGTTTTGGAGACGTCCACTTCCCGGACTCTCAGCTGGTGATATCCCGATCTCAAATCAATCTTTGAATAGAAGCTCGACCCTTGCAGCTGGTCGAATAGGTCGTCGATGCGTGGAAGAGGATAGCGGTTCTTCACCGTCACTTTGTTGAGCTCGCGGTAGTCAATACACATTCTGAAGGTACCGTCTTTCTTCTTCACAAATAGCACTAGAGCTCCCCTGGGTGAAGAGATAGGATGAATAAAACCCTTATTCAAAAGCTCTTGCAATTGCGTGGACAGCTCTTCCAATTCTGATGGAGCTAAACGATATGGTGCTCGGGCTATGGGCGCTGCTCCAGGAGTCAGCTCGATTTGAAACTCGACTTGACGATGAGGCGGAAGACCAGGTAGTTCCTCAGGAAATACCTCAGGATAGTTGCGTACAATCGGAAAATCTTCTATCTTCTTCTCTTTCTTCGAGGTATCAGTAACGAGAGCCAGAATAGGAGTGTGGCCCTTTCTCAAACACTTTTGGGCCTTAAGGAAAGAGATGATGCTCACAACAGCACCACTCTTGTCGCCACGAATCAAGAGAGGTTCATCACCTGAGCGAGGAATACGGACAATCTTCTCGTTGCAAAGAATCTCTGCTTGATGTTGGGATAACCAGTCCATCCCAATGACAACGTCGAAACTACCCAGGACGATAGGAATGAGGTCGATAGAGAAGGTCTGATTAGAAAGAACAAGATTACAACCCTTGACTACGTGTGTGGCTTCTAAACTCTTAGCATTAGCTAGCTCTACAGTGTGCATTTGATTAACTTTTAAGGACAGGTAGCTAGTATCAGCACCCAAATCAAATAAAACAATAACATAAAAGTCATCCAGTAGAAACTTACCCGTCACGACGTTGGGATCGTTCCTTGCATCGCCTTGTCCAATCACAAACACACGACCCCTGGCACCATTGCCGTTGTTTCCCCCGTTGTTTCCATTCCCCTGATTGTTATTATTGTTATTGTTGTTTTGGTTCTGGTTCAGTTAGGGACAATCTCTCTTGAAGTGGCCTTCAGCTCCACACTGAAAGCACCCTTTGTTGATACCTTTCCGTTGCTGCTGCTGGCGTTGATTTTGTGGGACTTGTTGTTGATAATGATTCTGATTCGCGGGGCGTAAACTTCTACAATCCTTTGTGGCGTGGCCTGGCTTGTTGCACCGATGACAGTTACTCCTGGTGCATGGCCCACTGTGGTGTAGGTTACAGCAATTGCATTTGGTGTGAATTCCCCTGTACCCTCCTTGACTTTGACTACCGGATGATTGTTGACCAGGGCTCTTGTAGTCATCAGTCCTTCTCTGCTGAGACTGAGACTGAACAGAAGTTGAACCTTTGCTTGAAGTTCCATCCCATTTACGCTTGTTGTCCCCGGGTGTTTCAGAAGTAGCTGTAGCACTAATACGTTTGGGTAGTCTGTTCTGCTCCACCGCCTGATCAGTGAGACGATGAGCCAATTGAACAACTTGCTGGATGGTGGTGAGGTTAGCTGAAGTCACATGACTTTGAATCTCTGGCACTAAACCCTTAAGGTATAGTTCGATGCGTTTGATGGGAGGATCCACCATAGTAAGACATAAGATTGCTAACTCGTTCGATCTTTTTGTGTACGCTTCAATTTCTGACCCCGTCATCTTTAAGTTGAAGAACTCTATATCCAGTTTGTGAATGTCATCACGATTGCAGTACTCTTCCTTAATCATTTCCCTAAAATTGTTCCATGGGGTGGCATTAGCAGCAACCAACCCTAGCATTTGGACCTGAGTGTTCCACCACGTGAGCGCTATACCCTCAAGAGTACCAGTAGCATACTTCACCCTGCGAGCCTCAGGGCATTCACACATCTCGAAAACAGATTCGAGCTTTTCAAACCAGTGGAGGAGACCTACAGCTCCTTCGATACCACTAAAGGTACTTGGGCGACAATCCATAAAGGTCTTGAAAGTGCACACAGGAGGCTGTGCAGGTTGACCTATCATGAGAGTAAGAAAGGACAAAGTTTAACACAAAGGTTGGTTCACGAGAGTAGGACCTAGAGATCCTAGAGTGAGTTTAGACTGCAGGGTATACCTCCTGCTTGTGCGGCTGCAAGTGCCGCAACAACTTGTTGGTTAATCAGAGCCGTCAACTGGGCTTGTGTCATGTTAACGCGTCCGCTCATGATCTTCATATCAAAGGAAACATGAGTGAGAGAGAGGTTCGTGAAAGTGCGGTGACAGAAGAGAGTAAGCACACATGTGTTTTCAAACTATCGTTGCTACGTTTATCTAAGTATACCATGAGCAAACTTCTATGTAATCTAGCAAGTAGGCAATAAAATATACACCATATCACCTAGAATGTCGAGTCTTGCATGTGGAGCGAAGCGTCGTTGTGGATCGTTGAGCACTGTTTAAGTTATAGTCTGGTTTTAACAAAAACTTTTTCCCTTATTAAAACCAAGTTCACTCTAACCAATGGCTCTGATACCAATCTGTCACAACCCCAAAATCCACACGCGGAGTATCACCACCTGGAAGCGTGACATGACCAGGATCAAGCCACCAATCATATTGAACAAACATGTTAGTAATAATAAAATCCAACACAATACAATTGGTGTCCAAACAAAACATAGTTTAAGTTGCAAGCGGAAGCATAATGTCTAAAACCAAGGCATAAGTAAATAATGTTTTAAGTTTATCATGAACACTCAATGTCCATGCTCCACAACGACTCTTCCCCATGCAAGCTCCCGCTAAACCTATTGACCTGCAAAGCATGTAGTAACGAGTCAACAATAATGTTGAGCGAGTTCACAGTTGGGTGTTTGTTTTAAGTTGTTCCAAAAACAGTTTCTGTTACACCCCGACCACGTAGAACATACAAAACGTGGCGGAAACGTCGGGGAGTGTTGTAACAGAATTAATCGTTTCAAGTCCATGGCAATTAAAGTTTCATTTTATTAATCAAACATGAGAGTTTACATTGTTTAAACAAGAAACAAAGGGTACATAACATAAATTAACTAGTTCTTGTCTCGTTTTAAGTCACTAAGGCACGGGTCCGCCTAAGTATATCTTGATAAGTCCTATGCATCATCTCCTGAAAACACATGTGAAAATAGGTACGTTAGCATAAAAATGCCTGTGAGATACATAGGTTTTGTGAAAATAGGATTCATGACTTATGTTTGAGAAAATGTTTAGTCATGAACCTTGTAATTTGCTTTGTCTTGTAAATCATTTGAAAACGTTAAGATCAGTTGATATGTATAAATAAGTGAATAATGTATGGTTAAATGAATAACCATGTAATATGAGTTTGTATAAGATAAGTTGTTTATAAATCAATGTCTTGTGAAAAGTATGTTATTTGTATAAAATGTTCTATGTCTCAAACTGAAATGATTCAAATAACGCTATGATATGTAATACCATACGAACACTTATATATAGGAAGTACCACCGGCGTATCCACCATGCTTGTATCATATTACACACGCCTCGTTACTTAATCACTTACTCAAAACAAACTACCAAAGTAAAATGTTCATGTCTAATGTAAATCATGTAATATGTATCCAAAATGTAAGCATGTGATGAATAACAAATGTACTAAGTATGCGAAAAATAGACATACGTAGCATGTGACCTGTACTAAGTATGCAACAATAGACATACGTAGCATGTGACCTGTACTAAGTATGCAACAATAGACATACGCAGCATGTGACCTGTACTAAGTATGCAACAATAGACATACGTAGCATGTGACCTGTACTAAGTATGCAACAATAGACATACGTAGCATGTGACCTGTACTAAGTATGCAACAATAGACATACGTAGCATGAAATGTAATGTAAAACGATGTACTAAGTAATGCACACAATGGGCACACCTAGCATGAAATGTAATGAAATCATGTACTATAAATGTACTAATGAACATAGCAGGTATATGATGTGAAAGCATGGAAAGCATGGAAGTAACAAGTAGGCACATGTGTTCCACCCCCAAAACGTTTGGAAAACAGTAAAAGAGGGGTCTATGTACTCACTTGAGATTGCTCAGTAGTCCTTGAGTAATAACCAAACAATGCTAGAGATCGCGGATATCAAACGGCACCTAATTTTGGTAACTATGTTAATAAACCGGACCTAAATCGGAAGATCTGATAGAATGAGGGTTCGTAAACCAAACGAGTATAGAGACTCGTGTCATATGGTTTAACAAAGCCTACATACTAAATGAAACCTTAATCTAAGTGCTTTCGACCCATTACGACCCGTTTAGGTAGCTTATGCTACTTTAACGCGTCGTTCGCGTAAAACGCGTTCGGACCGCCTAACTAGTCCTATGACAAGCGTTATATGCCTAAACATGTTACATAATTAGTTATGTGACAAAAGTTTAGGTTACATATGCTTAATTACCAATTATACATAAAAAGGGTATTCTAGTAATTTACCTAAGGCATATAAACTACCTATCATACAACTACTTAAACGTAGCGACCATAAGGTATAACCTCGGAAGGTTATTCCCTATATACTATGGTCACCTAATGTGTTTGGTCGGATCCTAACGATCGACCAAATGGGTCGGGTTCGAAGGTATAAGCGATTCATTAGATCGCTTACCCTACAACCCTAGACAACGTGGTAATCAGTAGGCATAGTCCCAAGGGACTATAACCATCGTGATTACAATCACTTTGCGAAGTTCAAACGAACTTCGCATTGACCATAAGCTGGTCAACGCTAAAAGTCAAACAAAGTTTGACTTTCGGACTCGAAAAGCAATAAAAGAACGAAAGAATACTTACGAAGGGTCCCCGAATGCTAATCTAGATCGAAATAACTCAGGTATGAAACAAAGGTTCCAACTTAGAGTCTTTAAGATCAGATTCTAGTGATTTTGAAGCAATGGGGGGTGGGGTATTTATAGTTTTCGGTCCACCGTTAAGATCGTTTCATGGAAACCGTGCTCGTGTCTTGTGCGTACACTTGTTGGAAACTCATGGTAGCTAAAAATGGTCCTTATCAGCTGAATAGGCAAGTGGGAAATGTGTGGGTGTGGTTAAAACAGCTGGAAACTGCTGACTGTTCGATCTAATCTGATCAGGGAGCCTGACGCGGCCCGCTTCAGGATCACACAAGGCTCAGGCGGGCCGCCTGGCCTTGTCTGATCAGCAACATGTTTCTGTTTTGACAGTTTCAGTCCCTGCACGTGTTTAAGGCCATTCCCGACACTTCTAAGGCCTGTAAAGCCAACTTTAAGGCCCTAAAATGATGCCTAAACATTGTGGACATGAAACATGCTCAAAAATATGTTGGAAGTTGGTTCGTTTGGCCGTACGAACGCGATGTTCGCTTAATTACGACGGAATGCGCATAAGTGCTAAAAACGATCCAAATGACGCGACGAATGGATTTTTCTTATGCCGAACACTAAAATAAAACATTTTAGTTCTTACATAAATTTTTGGATGTCCGGATGTATTCAGAACGTAAGTTATGCGTAAAAATGCAAACTTGTGCACTTTTTGACGCTTTTAGTCCCTGAATGAGCCAAAAGTTTATTTTAGCACACCGAACCCCTTAAAGCCTATTTCTAAGCTATGTAAAGGATATTTAAGGTGTGTTTAACTTATGGTCATGTTCCGGAATGTCTGTTACAGTTCAAATTGGCATACTTTCGCAGTTTGTCAAATTTAGTCCCTGTAAGCGATTTAACTTGATTTTGCCATACCAAAGCCTTCAAAACTTATTTCTAAGTTAAGTAAAGGTTATTTAAGGTATGTTAAGCCTATGTCACTATTCCGGAGTGTTCATTTCATTAAACTGGTTATATTTATGCATCAGTGCGTGTATAACCTTCCAGAAAGCGATTTAAAGCTTGAAATTGAACAAGAGTTGATATGTGTAAACGATACACATATTTTTACAAATCCCAAGTATGAAATACAATATTTCATTGGTTTGGAATTTGTTTGATGGTTGAAGTGACACAGGTGTCACAGTCTCCCCTACTTTAGGAAATTTCGTCCCGAAATTTATACGTAGGAGTCTATTTGTGACTTTGTGTCAAATAACCACCAGAGATATGTAAGGCATAATCCTGACATTTCCTTAACGGACATTCTTCAGAAATGAAAATGAACGAAATGAGTCATTTTCCACAACTCCTTCAGAAATTAAAATGAAAGAAATGAGTCATTTTCCACAACTCCTTCAGAAACGAAAATGAATGAAATGAGTCATTTTCCACAACTTCTCCAGAAACGAAAATGAACGAAATGAGTCATTTTCCACAACTTCTTCAGAACCGAAAATGAACGAAATGAGTCATTTTCCACAACTTCTTCAGAACCGAAAATGAACGAAATGAGTCATTTTCTAGACACACGACCAAACTAGCTGTGGTTCCCGTGCACTGAATTTCATAATTATGTATGAATCCATAATTACGCAATTCCTTGCATAGTCCGCACAATTTGTTTGTAATGTGAAGGGGAGGAAAAATCGAACCTGTGATGAGTGTGACTAGGCTACCATAAGGTCCTTTTAATTAGATCGACAAATGATCCTTTTAATTAGGCCACTAAGGAGTCCTTTCAGCTATATCATCACATGATATTCCTAACCATATTTTTGGATCAATCTGTTTACCTAGACCTCTTAAGGGGTCTAATTATGGAATAGTACAATATAATCCAAGGGTCTTTACTATCACGTAAAAGCCCATTGAGGATTTAATATAGTACCTTTGTATATCCTACTATGAATCCCTTATACGAAGATATGGAAGATTCTACGAGGATTTGGATAACAAAAACTTGGATTACAAAACACAAAAGGAAACACATAAGCACATAGTTGTTTAACTTGGTTATTAATTTGTTATCTTTGGACGCGGATACTTTAAAGCACACCAAGATCCAATTCGTGGATTTCATTTGGTACTTTAATCATTTCAAGAATCCATCCATGAAGATAGGATGATCTACCCAAAAAAAATTCGATTTTCGTTTTCAGGAAAACGTAATATTCGAATTAAGGTACACAATAATTTAGGACATACGGAAATACCCTTGGGTACCCTATTAAGAATTTATAGTGGTAAATGGGGTATTCGTACAGAATTATTACTTGCACCTTGTACTTCGTTTCTTTGCAAGAGACGGGTACTTAGGATCTGTGTGGAAAACGCAAGAGATTGTAAAATGGAAGAATTTTGGGGGTAGTTTGCTTTTCAAGGAATATGATTCCTTGATTGTCGGTATTGTAGGGGATATGTTGTTTATACATACAATCACATAAATACATTGCAATGTAAATAAAAGATTTATTTATAAACAATGTTAACAACTGTTTCATGGACCTTGACAACAAAAGAAAATAATACATAAGATGTGATTATTTCTAAAGAGTGTTGTCTTCTAGTCGGTCAGATGCTCATCTCTGTGCTGGATTAGCATTAGCAAGCTTTGGGCAATTTCTTCGGAAATGTCCCATCTCGCCACACTTGTAGCAAGAACCTGGTGGAAAGCGAGCTCGAGCAGGTTTGTTGTCAGCTTGATTTGGTGCAACTGCTGCTACGCAAACTTTTGCTGTATGACCTTTACGTCCACAAATTTGGCATTCGCGGCACTTCACATTAACATGATGATAAAGGTTACATCGGTTGCACAAAGGTGAAGTTCCATTGTATGGCTTCCTAGCAGGGGGTTTAGCTGGTTGGTTGGGGGCGGCTTGACCATTGTGAGTAACCATGGCGAAGTTCTGAGAAGCCTTTCGCTTCTTCGACTTCTTAGGGGATCCAGTCTGTTCATCCATGGTCTTTGATTCCTCGGTTGGTTTCGATTCCTCGACTGGTTTCTTGTCACCCTTTCGGAAAAGCTTACGTTTCCTGATCTGAGATTCAGTCAAGGTTGCAGCTAGCTCAATGGCCTGCCTAACCGTAGTGGGGTTACTACCAGTAACAATGTCCTGAACTGAGTCAGGGAGACCATCAATGTATTTTTCGATCGCCTTATCCAAAGGCGTAACCATGGTAGGACACAACAGGCTCAGCTCCTCATATCGATCAGTGTAGGCTCGATGTTCACCGCTGTCTTGCTTAAGATCGTCGAATTCCCTTTCCAAGGCCCTGATCTCGTGACGAGGACAAAATTCCTTCATCATCAGTGCTCTAAGTTCTTCCCATGTTTGAGCCAGTGCCACTTCGGCACCCCTATCTCTCACCACACCGTTCCACCACGTCAAAGCTCGTTTCTCAAAGACACTAGATGCGAAATCTACCTTTCGCTCGTTTGGACATTGAACATGCCTGAAGGTGCTTTCTAGACTCTCGAACCATTGCAGAAGTGCAGTCGCTCCTTGAGACCCAGAAAACTTTGATGGCTTGGCCGAGTTGAACGTCTTGAAGTTGCAGAGGGCATTATTGTTGTTGATAGCTTGGTGACATTGGGCAACGATGGTCGGGATTGCAGCAGTTATTTGCTGTGTAATGACAGCTGCCAGATCGTCAATAGATACCGGATTTTCGCGTCGTGGAGGCATTCTAAAAGAGGAAAACATGAAAGGAAACGAGTGAGAGAATTATACGAAAAGAATGAGATGAAACAAATCTGATGAAAGCAAGGATAGTGGTCATTTGTTTGTTACTACAAAGTAACAAACGACCCTGGTGATTAATCAAAGTAAATAGGTCAAAAATAATGTATCGCGAAGACATGCTCGCCTATAAGTGAACACTCATCCCAAGAATTCCCAGGTAAGCACAACTGGTCTCGCGTCTGATGAGATGTATACGAAGTGCTTGCCTAGACAGAAAACCTAGAATACATGCATTCACCCTTCCAGTTTGCACGTGTTCACATTATTTAAAACCCAAAACCTTGACGAGATTTTGAAAATTAAAAGGGGTTCCAAACCATATAACAGAGGGTTCAAAACCTTACAATAGAGGGTTCAAAACCTAGCAATCAATCATCCTAGAACAGATGATTAGTTTTCAAAGCGGTTTTGAGATTTATGTTCTTGTTGTGGTAGTCGCCTAAGGATAGGTGACGGTATTGTTTTATGACTAAACGCAAGTAAACTCGCGTTAGGGTCCTAAGAAGGTTATAGACTAGGTCAAATCATTACTAATAACCTAATTCCCTATAACCATTGGCTCTGATACCATCTTTTCTGTCACACCCCGACCACGTAGAACATACAAAACGTGGCGGAAACGTCGGGGAGTGTTGTAACAGAATTAATCGTTTCAAGTCCATGGCAATTAAAGTTTCGTTTTATTAATCAAACATGAGAGTTTACATTGTTTAAACAAGAAACAAAGGGTACATAACATAAATTAACTAGTTCTTATCTCGTTTTAAGTCACTAAGGCACGGGTCCGCCTAAGTATATCTTGATAAGTCCTATGCATCATCACCTGAAAACACATGTGAAAATAGGTACGTCAGCATAAAAATGCCTGTGAGATACATAGGTTTTGTGAAAATAGGATTCATGACTTATGTTTGAGAAAATGTTTAGTCATGAACCTTGTAATTTGCTTTGTCTTGTAAATCATTTGAAAACATTAAGATCAGTTGATATGTATAAATAAGTGAATAATGTATGGTTAAATGAATAACCATGTAATATGAGTTTGTATAAGATAAGTTGTTTGTAAATCAATGTCTTGTAAAAAGTATGTTATTTGTATAAAATGTTCTATGTCTCAAACTGAAATGATTCAAATAACGCTATGATATGTAATACCATACGAACACTTATATATAGGAAGTACCACCGGCGTATCCACCATGCTTGTATCATATTACACACGCCTCGTTACTTAATCACTTACTCAAAACAAACTACCAAAGTAAAATGTTCATGTCTAATGTAAATCATGTAATATGTATCCAAAATGTAAGCATGTGATGAATAACAAATGTACTAAGTATGCGAAAAATAGACATACGTAGCATGTGACCTGTACTAAGTATGCAACAATAGACATACGTAGCATGTGACCTGTACTAAGTATGCAACAATAGACATACGCAGCATGTGACCTGTACTAAGTATGCAACAATAGACATACGTAGCATGTGACCTGTACTAAGTATGCAACAATAGACATACGTAGCATGTGACCTGTACCAAGTATGCAACAATAGACATACGTAGCATGTGACCTGTACTAAGTATGCAACAATAGACATACGTAGCATGAAATGTAATGTAAAACGATGTACTAAGTAATGCACACAATGGGCACACCTAGCATGAAATGTAATGTAAAACGATGTACTAAGTAATGCACACAATGGGCACACCTAGCATGAAATGTAATGAAATCATGTACTATAAATGTACTAATGAACATAGCAGGTATATGATGTGAAAGCATGGAAAGCATGGAAGTAACAAGTAGGCACATGTGTTCCACCCCAAAACATTTGGAAAACAGTAAAAGAGGGGTCTATGTACTCACTTGAGATTGCTCAGTAGTCCTTGAGTAACAACCAAACAGTGCTAGAGATCGCGGATATCAAACGGCACCTAATTTAGGTAACTATGTTAATAAACCGGACCTAAATCGGAAGATCTGATAGAATGAGGGTTCGTAAACCAAACGAGTATAGAGACTCTTGTCATATGGTTTAACAAAGCCTACATACTAAATGAAACCTTAATCTAAGTGCTTTCGACCCATTACGACCCGTTTAGGTAGCTTATGCTACTTTAACGCGTCGTTCGCGTAAAACGCGTTCGGACCGCCTAACTAGTCCTATGACAAGCGTTATATGCCTAAACATGTTACATAATCAGTTATGTGACAAAAGTTTAGGTTACATATGCTTAATTACCAATTATACATAAAAAGGGTATTCTGGTAATTTACCTAAGGCATATAAACTACCTATCATACAACTACTTAAACGTAGCGACCATAAGGTATAACCTCGGAAGGTTATTCCCTATATACTATGGTCACCTAATGTGTTTGGTCGGATCCTAACGATCGACCAAATGGGTCGGGTTCGAAGGTATAAGCGATTCATTAGATCGCTTACCCTACAACCCTAGACAACGTGGTAATCAGTAGGCATAGTCCCAAGGGACTATAACCATGTTGATTACAATCACTTTGCGAAGTTAAAACGAACTTCGCATTGACCATAAGCTGGTCAACGCTGAAAGTCAAACAAAGTTTGACTTTCGGACTCGAAAAGCAATAAAAGAACGAAAGAATACTTACGAAGGGTCCCCGAATGCTAATCTAGATCGAAATAACTCAGGTATGAAACAAAGGTTCCAACTTAGAGTCTTTAAGATCAGATTCTAGTGATTTTGAAGCAATGGGGGGGTGGGGTATTTATAGTTTTCGGTCCACCGTTAAGATCGTTTCATGGAAACCGTGCTCGTGTCTTGTGCGTACACTTGTTGGAAACTCATGGTAGCTAAAAATGGTCCTTATCAGCTGAATAGGCAAGTGGGAAATGTGTGGGTGTGGTTAAAACAGCTGGAAACTGCTGACTGTTCGATCTAATCTGATCAGGGAGCCTGACGCGGCCCGCTTCAGGATCACACAAGGCTCAGGCGGGCCGCCTGGCCTTGTCTGATCAGCAACATGTTTCTGTTTTGACAGTTTCAGTCCCTGCACGTGTTTAAGGCCATTCCCGACACTTCTAAGGCTCGTAAAGCCAACTTTAAGGCCCTAAAATGATGCCTAAACATTGTGGACATGAAACATGCTCAAAAATATGTTGGAAGTTGGTTCGTTTGGCCGTACGAACGCGATGTTCGCTTAATTACGACGGAATGCGCATAAGTGCTAAAAACGATCCAAATGACGCGACGAATGGATTTTTCTTATGCCGAACACTAAAATAAAACATTTTAGTGCTTACATAAATTTTTGGATGTCCGGATGTATTCAGAACGTAAGTTATGCGTAAAAATGCAAACTTGTGCACTTTTTGACGCTTTTAGTCCCTGAATGAGCCAAAAGTTTATTTTAGCACACCGAACCCCTTAAAGCCTATTTCTAAGCTATGTAAAGGATATTTAAGGTGTGTTTAACTTATGGTCATGTTCCGGAATGTCTGTTACAGTTCAAATTGGCATACTTTCGCAGTTTGTCAAATTTAGTCCCTGTAAGCGATTTAACTTGATTTTGCCATACCAAAGCCTTCAAAACTTATTTCTAAGTTAATTAAAGGTTATTTAAGGTATGTTAAGCCTATTTCACTATTCCGGAGTGTTCGTTGCATTAAACTGGTTATATTTATGCATCAGTGTGTGTATAACCTTCTAGAAAGCGATTTAAAGCTTGAAATTAAACAAGAGTTGATATGTGTAAACGATACACATATTTTTACAAATCCCAAGTATGAAATACAATATTTCATTGGTTTGGCATTTGTTTGATGGTTGAAGTGACACAGGTGTCACAGTTTCCTTTAGCTGGCGTCCTGCCGTGGGGGTTACCCCATAGTTGAAAACGTGTTTTGTTTAATCTCGTTTACTCTGGCAATCCAGCCGTGGGGGCTACCCCATGTTTTAATTATCTAGATCTTCGGCCGTGGGGGCTACCCCATGTATATACTACTAGACTCGTTACCATATCGACCGCTGACTGTAGTCATGTTTATGTGCCCTTAGCGTCAATGTCTATCATCATTGACGTGCCCAGATCCATTAGTTCACGCCCGTCCTCTGCGGCACGGTGTGAGGCTTGTCAGACCTAAATAGCACTATCTAACTAATGACCCGCTCGCCATTGGCCCGGCGATTAAGTCGATATAAAAAGGAGGGACTTCGTGATAGAGTTTTGGTCTAGTGAAATTTAACTGTCCATGAGGACGAGGAATTACATTCCTGAACCCGTACTGTCCTACCCAAGAAGGATGAGGAATCCATATTCCTTAACCCATTCCCAACCCCTGGGAATCCCATGCTTTGAAGAAAGTGTGAACTCACCTTAGCTTAGCTCGGCATATAAACGAAAGGTCAATCGAGCTGCTAGAGGTCAACCACGTCCTAACATGGTTACCATACAAGTTAGGTCTAGGTTCAAGAAGTGCACGTATGTTTACACATGAGCTAAAAGGTTACGGACACGTATTGATCATGGCAAACCCCTAATACATGTTAACACATTAACGGTAGCAGTCAAGTACCAAACATGTCCAAACTTGTGCGACCCGAAAGATAAAGCCCAATAAATAGGCGGCCCAACCTGTTGTGCGATCAGCATGACTTGTGCGATCCACAATGGGTTGTGCGATTGGAAACTAACCCGGCCCAAAAATCAATCCCAACATGTACACGGCCCAAACAGTTATCAAAAACATAACTTGTGCAATCCAATAGCCTTGTGCGACTACTGGTATCTTGTGCGACTGAGACTTGGGCTTTAAGGCCCAACAGCATAAAGATGTTCAACGAATGTGTGTGGCTCAAGCCTTGTGCGATCGGCACTATCTTGTGCGATCGGCACTATCTTGTGCGATCATGCATAAACTGATTGTACACGGTGCTTAATGTGATTGTACCCGGCTTGTACGACTGGTTTAAATATCCGAAACTTATGCTATTTAGTTATATCATTCAACAGTTTCCTTCTTTACCAAAATCAATCAACACAATTAACAGTTTCTATTTCTACTATTTCGATCAAAACATGGTTCTTATCACAAACTCATATGAACTCGAATCATAATCAAATCATAGTAACAACCCATGCTTTAACTATTAGATTAATGGATTCAAATCATACACACTTCATACTCGATCATGCCATCTTAACAAGCCATTCGAACACAATATATAACAGCCGATTACTTGCATCCAATCGGTTCTTAGATTCATATTATGACATCCGATTCACATAGCATCAACACATAAACATCATTGTTCATCATACATACAACTCTAACCATTTAAACAAATCATGGAATCATAACATCATTTACAAAACACAAATCATTAAACACTAACCGATTAAAGATACGATGAGAGTGATCCGAATCAAAAGCATCAAAAGCTTCGATGGAGAGGAGTGTTGTTGCCGTCGACTTTGAGAGAGAATGAGAAAGATTTAGGGTTTGTGTGTTATGAAATTTTGCAACAAATGAGAAGTGTTAACCTCCTCATGAGGTTATGCGTGTGAGAGGTGGGCCGAACCCATCATAATGGGCTGCCCATACGGTTCAAATACAAAAGAGTGTGGGCCAAGAGTGTTTAGGAACCACAACCCAAAGGCTTGTGCGTTCGGGTTGCTGTTGTGCGATTGGTTTATTTCGTGTGACCCTAATACATACATACAAGCACAACACATATTCACATAACATTTCATTAATCATCAAAGTTCACATAATCACATAACGTTCTCACTGGTTACATCACAGTACAAAGAGAGGTTCTAAAATACGAGTTGTCACATTATCCCCAAGTTGAAAGAAATTTCGTCCCGAAATTTGGTACGTACTCACTGAGGAAGCTAGTTAAGTTGAATGGTTTTCCTGGTTTTCCTGGGGTGTCACATCCTCCCCCCGTTTATCTGGAATTTCGTCCCGAAATTCCGCAGTAGCTTCAGCCTCAGTAGTGGTTGTACTGTTTGCGAACAATTGGGGATACTTTTGTTTCATTTGGTCTTCGCGTTCCCAGGTGAACTCTAGGCCACGACGGGAGTTCCAACGAACTCGAACGAGAGGTGTTCTAGTGCGCTTGAGGACCTTAACGTCTCGGTCCGTAATCTCTACTGGTTCCTCGACGAATCGCAACTGATCGTCAATAGTGAGCTCCTTCAAAGGAACTATGAGGGTCTCATCTGACAGACACTTCTTCAGATTCAACACGTGGAAAACGTTGTGAACTCCACTGAGTTCTGCTGGTAGGTTCAGTTTGTAGGCCACCCTGCCTATTTTCTCAATGATGTCGAATGGTCCAACATATCATGGGTTAAGTTTGCCTCATTTGCCAAAACGAACAACACCCTTCCAGGGTGAGACTTTGAGTAGCACTCGATCCCCAACCTAGAACTCGAGTGGTTTCCTGCCCTTATCAGCGTAGGTTTTCTGACGGTCATGAGCTGCCGCCATTCGTTGTCGTATTTGAGCAATCCTTTCTGTTGTGTCTACCACAAGTTCTGGGCCAGTGATCTGGCTATCCCCCACCTCTGCCCAACAAAGAGGTGATCGACATTTACGCCCGTACAATGCCTCAAATGGAGCGGCCCGAATGCTGGTGTGGTAACTGTTATTATACGAGAATTCCACTAGTGGCAGATGTTTTTCCCAACCGTTGCCAAAGTCATTCACACATTCCCTAAGCATGTCTTCAAGGGTCTGGATGGT
Source organism: Helianthus tuberosus (assembly GCA_030545235.1). Lineage (NCBI taxonomy): Eukaryota > Viridiplantae > Streptophyta > Magnoliopsida > Asterales > Asteraceae > Helianthus > Helianthus tuberosus. Next base: position 59,767,944 of record CM060444.1, on the reverse strand, counting down.
GTGTTCAGACTGCCCATCCGTTTGCGGGTGATAAGCTGTGCTCATATCTAAACGTGAGCCAAAGGACTTGTGTATTACTTGCCACAGTTCAGAAGTAAAACGTGCATCACGATCAGAGATAATGGAGGTGGGCACCCCGTGCCTCGAGACAACTTCCTTCAAGTAAACGTCTGCTAAAGTAAAACGGCACCGCATCGCGCATGCATCTTGGCTATAACAAGAACGCGGGAACAACATCAGTTACCGCAAGCAGCGATGCGGCCCAGCACCGCATCCTGCCTACAATGCAAGTGGGTCTGACACCATAGTACAAGTGGCACTGAGAACAGTCACATGTCAGCCCACATGTATGCAACAGTCTGGCACCACAGCAGGACCTGGCATCACCACCGTAACCGACAGGTCTGACACACCTGCAGGAGACTGTGCGATGTCAGACTAGCTACACAACTACACTCCTTCACTCCTCGGCTATAAATACCCATCCCAAACCAGGTTTGAGGTATCACTTCTCAACTCTCTCACTACTACTACTATCATACTTTGCTTCCCAAGCAATATACTGATTCTCACGCCGGAGAGTGGTAACAAGGAGCACCCCCCACCCCATCCTCCTTGTTACGAGTCACGGCTTGTTTCCTTGTGCAGGAAACCAACCAGCGGACGATCTAGCCATTGATCATCGGAAAGAAGGGATTAACCCTACTTGACGAGACCAGTGAGTTAACCCTACCCGGTTAACCATTGTTTCATCAGGATCCTTGGCTAGACCCTCCTTATCTGGTGGTTCTGGCTCATCTTCAATTAGGGGGTCGTCATTGCCGAATGGATATTTCATTGAACGCTCAAGATCGACACTCTTTTTAAATGCCCCGAATTGAATAGGTAGATTGTTGCGCTTCCGGTTTTTCAAAGCTTCGTGGGTTTTTACAAAGGGTCATCCCAACACTAGAGGAGCGTCATCAAGGATGACAAAGTCGGTTGGGATTACCATTTGATTTGTCTGAACCAAGACATCCTCAACTACACCGATTTATTTTATTACTTTCCGATTGGATAGAAAAATGGGTATTTGAAGTGGAGAAAAATTCACCAATACTTAATTTTTCGAAAATGTAGTTTGGCATTATATTAACACAAAGATCTTTATCAATTGTAATATTACTAATAAAGGAATTTTGAAAGAAACATGGAACCGGTGTAATGTTGATTTCAAATGGGTCTTCTTTTATTAGTGTAGTTTGATCATTTGTTAAGTTAATGCTTACCGTTTCGTCAATTCTAGTGTTAGTGTTTAACTCTTTTAAAAACTTAGCATGAGTGGGAATTAAACAATGATTTTCGAAAGAATGTGACAAGAGATTAATTTCTTGAAAATTAGACTCTTCTTGAATTTTAACGTTATCGGACTCACCTTTTTCGTTGTTTAACTCATGTGTCGGTTTTTCACTTATTTGTTCTTCCATTTTTACCTCTTCAACTATTTCTTCGTTATTATTACAAGTTGATTCTTCTCTTGCGCGGGACTCCTCTTCCCTTGCGCGAGATTCTTTTATGTAACGTTCAATAGTTTTAAGGTGTCCTAGTATCTTTTCGGTCACTTCGGTGATAGAATAAGGATCGGGGTCCTCAAAGCTTGAATCTGGTTATTCGATCCTTTGTTCCTCATAATACTCAAAGGAAGTAGATGGTTCACACCATTGTTCTTCATTGTAAGTATATGATGGATAAGGGTCGTAATTTTGTTCTTCATAATACTCATGTGAGGTGGGTTGTTCACGCCATGGTTCCTCATAATAAGCATATGAAGGTGGTGACTCATATCTTGGTTCCTCAAAGTACGAGTAAGAAGGCTCATACCTTGGTTCATCAAAATATGAGTATGAGGGAGGAGGTTCATACATTTGGTCTTCATAGGATGTGTATGAAGTTGATGGCTCGTACCTGGGTTCTTCATAGTAGGTGTATGAAGTGGATGGTTGATATAAGTTACAATATTGAACCGAGTGCGGGTCACCACAATTAGTGCAATAATTATTCCTATAATCATCATCCTCATGGGTGTAGTTGTAACTTCCTGAGTATTGATCCATAGGAATCACTCAGCAGACCACAACCAAGTCTCGAGATCAGAGAACAAAAATAAAAACGGAAACAGAGGCTGGACACGGCCCCGTGTACAGAATCTGTATCTGGGCGTTTTAATTAAAGTTACTGATTTCGTTGAGCACGGGGCGTGTTCAGTGGACACGGCCCCGTGTTCAAGTTCTGTATCTGGGTGTTTTATGAAAAATATGCAGCACGGCCCCGTGTTCAGTGAGCACGACCCGTGTTCAACTTACTGTAAATGCAAAACTAAACTAAAATGCAGAAAAATGTGCGCGCGTTTTGAAAAGGTTTTGAAAAACTGATTAGGCCGTCGATTTTAAGCTTTCTTAAAATCCTTGTGTCCCCGGCAGCGGCGCCAAAAACTTGATGCGGATTGGTGTGTATATGGAATTAAGTATATTTTAAGCCCCTTTTACACGTTAGTCAAGTTTTAAATTTATAAAATACGATATTTTACTAACACCAAACACACATATGGGTAAGTGCACCCATCGTGAGCGTAGTATAGTGTTGGCAAGATACCGAGGTCGTCCAAGGACACAAGAGCTTTTAGTACCGGTTTATCCTCAACGTCTAATCAAATCAAAAGTTTAGAAAAATGTTTTAAACAAGAAAAATAAAAACTAACTAAAATGCTGAAAAATAAAAAAAAAAGTAAAAACATATAGACAAGATGAATCACTTGGCTCCGACTCGTGTTTAGTGTAACCTTTGATTATTTCCGCACTTTTGCACTTTTTAAGAGATTATCTTAGTTATTGTAGCAGGCCCCTCTTTTGAAGGTGACGTTACCCTCAACCCAGTAGTTTGAGTCAGCAAGGATACAATCCTAAAGGGTCGGATTATTGAAAGATAATTAATTAAGTTATTAATGCATATTATGGTAGGCCCCTTTTTTGAAGGTGACGTTACCCTCGGCTAAGTAATCTGAGTCAGCAGGGATACAGTCCTAAGTAGCCGGGTTAAAGTATTAATAGTAGCTTACAAATGAGGGGATCAAAGAGTTTGGATCCCCGCCATCCAATACCGGTGGGTATTGAAGGAGGTCCTACTAAATTTGACCCAGGTCCTTGCAGGATCTATACACTGAACAAGGCAAGACTCTTACCAAACCGTTCCCTTAACCCCCGACCAGGTAGCCAACATACCTCCATATAGACCGTGAAGATATGAATGGTGAAAATCTTTTATTTTATATAGACAGTAAAATAATGCCAAGACACCACGGACAAACGATAAGAAAGAATCACCTTCAACATAAGAAACTAGTTATTAAAGTCATTAATACATAACCAAGTAAAAAGTGCGAAAAGATTAAAAATAAAAAGAATTACACTAGACACTTGTCTTCACCAAGTGATGTAAGAGACTTAGGCAAACATGGCCTTTGATTGTCAAGAACTCTTACGATCAATCTTGGATCCCGAGACGACTCACACACTCTATGATGGACAATGGATGATGGTGTTGTGATGGTGGTGGGTGGTGGGTGAAGTGTGAGAGAGGTGGTGTGCCAAGGGATGGATTGCAAATGAGCCAAGCACCCCTATTTATAGCCTGAACAGCAGCTCGGGCACGACCCCGTGTCCATCCTCTTCTCTTCCTTCATTAATTGCAGTTTGTCTGCATTAGTTGACCACGCCCCCGTGTTCGCTGGACACGCCCCCGTGTGCAAAATCATGTCTGTACTATCAAGATTTCCTCAGATTCTGCGAATCCTAGAGTTGACCACGGCCCCGTGTCTGCTGGGCACGCCCCCGTGGTGGGTAATAGAAGCTTCTATAGCTTTGTCTTTTATGCTGACACTTGGGCACGCCCCCGTGTTCACTGAGCACGGGGCGTGTTCAGTTTTCTGTCTTCTTGATTTTGCTTTGGAAGATGCTGTCGGGGGGGGGGGGTCGGGCATGCCATGTTTGTTCTTTTCTTGTATTTATGTTAGATTTAGCTGCCTTTTTGCTTCTTTTGTTAATTTGAGCTCATTTAATCCTGAAAATACAAAAGGAAGACAAAACCACACTTTTCTAACATTAGTACTAAAAAAATGTTAGTTTTATGCCACAATTGATGTAATTTATATGTTGCATTTTGTGCACATCAGTTTATGCCACAATTGATGTAATTTATATGTTGCATTTTGTGCACATCAGTGATGCATCCGGTAATCTGTATTAGTGTATTTTCTGTGTTTTCTTATGTTATAAACGAAGGAGATGAAGGTGCTTGACACGTATTCGCCACATAGTCCTGTACACGTAATCAAGACTGTGCCACGTATGATCAGAAACTAACTCGGTTAGTAAAGAGTTAACAGAGTGGTGTCAGCACAAACTAAAAGTCAAGTTGGAGGTGTCAGGTGTCAAAGTGTTAGTTGGGGGTGACAATAACCAAAGGCCGATAATTGGGGGCGATAAAATCCAATAACCCTATATATATCCAAAATTGTGTGTTGTGGACCCAAAGTTATATGCTAAAAAGATTGATAATAATTAATTATCTCTTTCTCCTCATAGAGATATAAAATATGTCTTGCGTTATTAGTCGTTTCTTTATGTTTAAAAAATAGGTTATGAAAAATTTTAAGATTATAAAAAAAAGAAGCATAAACAATGGATAGAAGTAAAGGAGCATGAGGCCTTACTAAACATATGTTGATTCCTTATGAAAATGACGATTATGACAATACATATGAACGAAAAGCTGATATGCGATATAGTGTCGCAGGTAAAGATAAAAAAAAACACGCCTATAAAGTCAAGGGCGTAGCTTTGTGGGGGTGGGAGGGGACGGCCGACCCCTCGAACTTTTCGCTCAGTAGTGGAGAGTATATAGTTTTGGTATAGAAATTTTTTGGTATATACGTTTTTTATCCCCCGGTTTTATAGAAATTTTTGGTATATAAGTTTTTGACCCATAGTCGGAAATCTCAAGCTTCACCACTGTATAAAGTTGCATCTCACGACAATAAAATATATATCTTTTATATGATTGGGTATAACATTATTTTAGTTTTTCGCTTAATATAAAGAAAAGACTATTATATCTGAGTTGATTTGATCGGTTGAAATGTTGAATATGTTGTTTTATTGCATCATTTGCATTATGCAATTAATTATTTAGTAATATTCGATACTATGTTGTATATGCCTAGCAGAACTACTTTAAACACGATTTTTAATAAAGAAAAATGCAATATGACAATGCTTGACATTTTTGTATATGACCTTTCATGCGTTTTATGTGCTCGGCAAACAAAGTGACAATGCTTGACATTTTTGTATAAATTCTAAATGTCACGTTTCTTTATCTCGCGCAATTAAAACTTTCAACTAAATCATTAACGTGCACTTTAGCAGAGAAAATCAGGTACTAAAATATGCCTTTAATTTGAAGTATTTACTTTATGATGATAACTTTTTGTGCGTTCTTTTTCTATGTTTAGATCTGTAAAGTTTATAAAAATTTTATAAAATTCTAAAATAGAAAAAAAAATTGTATAAAAAAGATGATGAAACCTGTTAATAAAAAAAAGACAAGTACGATGAAACCTATTAAAAAAAGTCTAACTACGCATAAAAACTTAAACTAAACTTTTTAATTCATCTCACATTCATTATCTGTCGAATTTTAATAAAGAGTTCCACGTGTTAATTTTTTATATTACCTCAACTATAATAAACTAGTAAATAACGCCTGCGCTTCGCGGCGGGTTTGTTTTTTTGTTAACAGTAGACTACATGTGTTACATTGAGATAGTTGGTAAGCATATAGTGTACTAAATCCTACGTTACAATAGCGGACCAAATTAAATTAATGTCATGCCTGAGCAGATTGGCTGGAATTCATGTCATGCTTGAAGACCGCATAAAAGTTGATCCTTCCTTACTTCTAGCTTGATTGATTTTCAAAAAAGTAACTCCACTGTGAAAGTCATAAATTGTGTTTTAAGATTAGGAAAAAACTTATAGCAAAAAAGCCACCAGTTCCATGACAAGCAGGCAACATCATGTGAGATCTTTCTACAACAAAATTAAAATGACAGATTAAATCTGTACCAAGAACTCAAATGGTAAAAAAAATTGGAATGCTAAGGCTCCTTGTCATTTAACCAGCTTTTGATATTGTACCTAGAAGTGATTTAGAATGTCAACAGTAGTATTGTTTGAAAAGTGCAAAAAAATCTCAACTGGTCAATTTTTATCTTTTGAAAGCCATGGTTTTTTCGAATCCCATCCACTAACAATCTGCATATGGACTGGAAGGTCATACTTAATTTCCAGACATAGATGACATAAGAATATAGGTTTCCACAACTTGAAACAATGTAATTGGATCGTATTTACCTCTTGGAGCTCACTGAAATATTATTTAGCCCTTTGTGTTAAAAAAGGGTTGTGATCAATATAGTTGATAAGCTAAGAGTCCATCAAAATACCTTGTACGTAGAGATCTAAGGGCCTGAGAAAGAGTATACATAATCTATGTCCATTCTTTATCATCCTGAGAAGTACCACAATGTGTTAACTTCAAAACTTAAAAGATAGACAGCTTGACAAACAAAATAATACCATAAAAGAGTAAAAATCTAAGAAACCTGTTGCATAGAGGATCCATTATGCAACTGCCCAAGTTGATGGTATTTTCTCCACAATACCTACAATTGTAAATGATACGCATAGATAAAAATCTTTTTATAAAATTTAATGAGAAAAAAAAAATGCAGTCAAACACAATCACAATCAACTTAACGAAAAAAGTATCTGCCTAATAGTTAGATGATTCACCAGCATAAGCATCTTTAAGACTGTTTAGTGCTTCCACAGGAGAAAATATCCTAAGCAAAGATAATCAATTACATTAATTCAAGTCGTGGAAACCTATATTCTTATGAGCAAAGAAGCAAGGATTGCATGTAAGTGAATTAAGCACTATAAATTGTATGGTAAATTTATAACCATAGAGCGATAGTTGACCCGAAATATAGTTAAGCCATACATGCCAATTAATCAATACAACTTTAAATACAGGCTAAAAGTATGCAAACATTAAGCCAAAACACTCATGACCAATCTGTTCAAAAGTCTACAAGTAGGGGTAATCAACTAAAACTAATAAAGCAGATTCAAGACAATATGGTTTGTCATACAATGTGAATGTATAAAATGATGCAGAGATGTTTGTAAATGCATTTTCCGTTTTAAAGAGACTGTGTTAAGGGTTATAGTGGAGTGATGTTTGAGCAGGCTAACATGATCCCATCAGACCGTCGTGAAACCACCACCACCATCATCGAACTCGGTTATCGGCCGCTGTGAAACCGCCAAACGCACCACCATTACCTACCCCCACATCCACAACCAGCATCACTGGTCCGCACACAAACCCATTGTCATCTCTCTTTCTAGCCCTTTGTCATGCCGATCTTATTCTCCAACGCACGCAAGCAAGACCACTGGCGTCCTCAAGATAGGGTGGCCGGCCAGAGGCCATGCTCGGCACCCGCTACCAATCTCCCATCGGCATCATCATCTCTCTCTAGCGGTTTCAACCTCTCCGGCCTCACTCTATTTCTGCAAATAACATGTAGTTATTAGATCCGCATATAATTATTAATTAACATATGTTGCTTCATTTCAGTTGCAACAACACAAAATAATTAATAAGAACATTTTAATACTTAATATCATGTGAATAAGTAAATTTAACATTGGCTTTACCAAATGGATTTGCGATTTGAATAGAAACAGGGTGTGTCAAGTTTAAGCATATCAACTAACTCAACGATGATTTTTTGTTCTTTATTCAAAATTGGTGGAACAACAGCTTAGCTTCTATGACTGCATACTTGGATTGCTACACCATTTTCAAGTCAATCAAATATATGCTTTTTCTAAATCTCCACTCTTTGCATTAATAATTTTGATTGTAAATTTGTAATCCATAAGGTTTCCTATGACCAAATTTGTTCGGAATACGTACCTGGTTTGGCTGGATCGGCTTCCAATGTCGAGGGAGATCAACCACTGCCTCCGTCATTATGTTTGCAGTGAAACCCTAACTGAGTGGCTGTTGCAGTTTCCAGGGACATCTTAATGAAGCCAGATCGGCTGTGGGATATGGTAACCGGGCGGAACCCTAGTTCCAATTTTCGCCGCTGCCTCCGGTCAACCTCGTACACTGAAACGACATCATTGATTGAACCTCGTCCTCCGGTTAGCGACTTGTGGTAGTGTACGCGCCGGGTTGTGATGTCACCGCAGGTGCGCCGCCGTAAGGATTGGTGGCCGACGTTAACTCTCTCTCTCTCTCTCTTTTCCGTACTCTCCTTCTCTCTCTCTTACTGCCGTTGCAGTTGCTCTCTGCTAGTCTGTTGCATTCCTTATACAAAGAAGATGGCAAAATGGTAATTAACATTCTTTTCCTGTCGAATTTGTATACTGTTCCTAAGAACTACCCTAAATGTTATATAGGAATAATTCTAAAAAATATCATGTGGCAATCAGCTAAACATGAAATACATTTCCTCCAGCCGTTTATTCGGGTAACTATAGTTGATAAGCTACTGGACCAATTCGCTTGATAACCTTAAATGATCCAACATACCTTGGACTTAATTTTCCTTTCTTGCCAAGTCGAATTACTTCTTTCCATAGAGAAACTTTTAATAATACTTTGTCTCCAACTTGAATTCTAATGGTTTATGTCTATTATCTGCATAACTCTTTTGACGATCTCGTGTTGTTTTCAATCTTTCCTTGACTTGAATTATCTTGTCAGTTGTTTCTTACACAATCTTAGGACCTGATAATTGCTTTTCTCCTATTTCTCCCAAACATACTGGCGTTCGACACTTTCGTCCACAAAATGCTTCAAATGGAGCATCATTAATGCTTGTATGATAACTATTATTATAGGAAATTTCTATTAATGGTAAGTGATTGTCCAAACTTCCTCCAAAATCTATTACACAAGATCTAAGCATGTCCTCCAATGTTTGAATTGTCCTTTCCCTCTATCCATTTGTTTGAGGGTGATAAGTTGTACTTAAATTTAGATGTGTTCCCATAACTTTTTGAAAACTTTTCCAAAAATGAGAAGTAAAACGACTATCTCTATCGGATACAATGGATTACTAAATTCCATGTAATGAAACTATTTTATACACATACAATTTAGCTAAACGCTCCATACTAAATGTTTCATTCATTGGTATAAAATGGGCTGACTTGATTAGTCGATCCACAATCACCCAGATTGTGTTGTTACCTTTTCTTGTTTTGGGTAATTTAGTAACAAAATCCATTGTTATCAATTCCCGTTTCCATACTGGCATTTCTAATTGTTGAAGTAAACCTGAAGGTTTCTAATGTTCAGCTTTAACTTGTGAACACGTTAGACACTTAGAAACGTAACTAACTATATCCTTTTTCATTCCTATCTACCAAAAATTCTTACTCAGATCTTGATACATCTTGTCACTACCAGGATGCATCGTATACTTAGACTTATGAGCTTCCTCAAGAATTCTGTTAGTGCATATTTCGTAAGTCTGCCACTGTGCGAATAGTTAGATAGAGCGTGTGTTGAATATTGTATAACATAGGAGAAAGTTGGACACGATTTTGATATTGTAAAAGTCCATCCGGACGGATGACTGATGTGTGTAAAATGCAACATATAAATTACATCAATTGAGGCATAAAACTAACCCTTTTTAAGTACTAATGTTGGAAAAAGAGTGTTTTTGTCTTCCTTTTGTATTTTCAGGATTAAATGAGCTCAAATTCACAAAAGAAGCAAAAAGACAGTTAAATCTAACATAAATACAAGAAAAGGAACATAAGTGGACTGCCCGACCCTTCAGCGGCATCTTCCCAAGCAAAATAGAGAAGGCAGAAGACTGAACACGCCCCGTGCTCAGCCAGCACGGGGTCGTGCCCAAGAAGCAGCAGAAAAGACAAACCTATAGAAGCTTCTATTGCCCACCACGGGCCGTGTCCAGTGAACACGGGGGCGTGGCGAAAGTACAGCAGACGCATTAATTGTAATTGCGAATTACAATTAATAAAGAGAGAGAGTGTCAGACAGGCACGGGGGCGTGTCCAGCGGACACGGGGCCGTGCCCAGCCTTCTGTTCAGCCTATAAATAGGAGTGCTTGGTTTCATTTCAACTCATCCCTTGGCACACCACCTCTCTCACACTTCACCCACCACCACCATAACACCATCATCCACCACCATCATCCATTGTCCATCGTAGAGTGTGTGAGTCGTCTCGGGATCCAAGATTGATCGTAAGAGTTCTTGACAATCAAGGCCATGTTTGCCTAAGTCTCTTACATCACTTGGTGAAGACAAAGTGTCTAGTATAATACTTTTTATTTCTAATCTTTTGCACTTTTTATTTGGTTTTGTATTAATGACTTTAATAACTAGTTACTTATGTTGAAGGTGATCTCTCCTTATCGTTTGTCCGTGGTGTCTTGGCATTATATTACTGTCTATATAAAATAAAAGATTTTCACCATTCATATCTCCACGGTCTATATGGAGGTATGTTGGCTACCTGGTCGGGGGTTAAGGGAACGGTTTGGTAAAGGTCTTGCCATTGTTCAGCGTTTAGAGGTCCTGCAATGGACCTGGGTCAAATTTAGTAGGACCTCCTTCAATGCTTCACGGTATTGGATGGCGGGGGTCCAAACTCTTTGATCCCCTCATAAGTTAACTACTATTAATACTATAACCCGGCTATTTAGGACTGTATCCCTGCTGACTCAGACTACTTAGCCGAGTGTAACGTCACCGCCAAAAGCGGGGCCTACCATAATATTGCATTAATAACTTAATTCATTATCTTCCAATAATCCACCCTTTTAGGATTGTATCCTTGCTGACTCAAACTACTGGGGTGAGGGTAACGTCACCTTCAAAATAGGGGCCTACTACAATAACTAAGATAATCTCTTAATTATGTGCAAAAGTGCGGAAATAATCAAAGGTTATACTAGATACGAGTCGGAACCAATTGATTCATCTTGTCTATCTGTTTTTCTTTTATTTTTATTTTCAGCATTTTAGTTAGTTTTTATTTTTTCTTAGTTTAAAAACATTTTTCTAAACTTTTTATTTTGATTAGACGTTGAAGATAAACCGGTACTAAAAGCTCTTGTGTCCTTGGACGACCTCGGTATCTTGCCAACACTATACTACGCTCACGATGGGTGCACTTGCCCATATGTGTGTTTAGTGTTAGTAAAATATCGTGTTTTATAAATTTAAAACTTGGCTAAAAATAAGTGTTAAAGGGGCTTAAAATATACACCTAATATATATAACACTTCACACGCATCAAGTTTTTGGCGCCGTTGCCGGGGACACAAGGATTTTAAGAAAGTTAGGAATCAACGGCCTAATCATTTTTTTTATTTTTCTTTTTAATTTTCTAGGATTTTCTTAGTTTTTCAGCTTCTGCAGAGCTCAGCACGGGCCGTGCCTGGTCAGACACGTGCCGTGCCTAGCATCATCACTGGCAGTTTTTATTTTCTGAGTTACAGAGAGCTGAGCACGGGGCCGTGTCGGTGCAACACGGGGCCGTGTCCAACTCCCAGTAACAGGGATCCGGAAAACAATTACTGTACCTCTGACCACGGGCCGTGTCCACTGAGAACGGGGCCGTGGTGAACATTCTGACCAACGTTCTTTTCTGTTTTTATTGCAGGACTTGGAACCCAGGTGCCACATTTGACCCTCCTACGTAGTGCATGAGCTCCAGTTCTAGTAGAGACATAAAAGAACCCCTAGAAGAACCCGAACGCTTTCTCAGAAAAAAGACTTAAAGCTAAAAATCAAGAGAAAGCTTCGGGGGACCCGCTTCCAATGGCGGACCAACGTACCCTCATGGATTACCTACGGCCCACCGTAGGCAATCTCGGCGCCGCTATCAATGCACCGAATGTCGAAGCCAACAACTTCGAACTTCGGCCGCATTTGATACAAATGCTCCAAAACTCCGCAACCTTTCATGGGCTTGCGGACGAGAATCCCCATTTACATATTACTAATTTCTTAGAAATATGTGATACTTTTCGGATCAATGGAGCATCAAACGACGCCATTCGCCTTAGGATGTTTCCATTTTCACTAAAAGACCGAGCTAAGGCTTGGCTTAACACCCTCCCAGTTGGCTCGGTAAACACCTGGGATGAACTAGCCAAAAAGTTTCTATATAAGTATTTCCCTCCTGCTAAAACGGCTAAATTAATGACTGGAATTAATACATACTCACAAGAGGATGAGGAATCCTTATATGAAAATTGGGAAAGGTTCAAGGAGCTTCTAAGAAAGTGTCCTCATCACGGTCTAGCGGTATGGCAACAAGTATCCACTTTCTACAATGGGTTGTTGCCACACACAAGACAAACACTTGATTCAAGCTCCGGGGGACTTTTAGGTAATCGTCGCCCAAATGAAATATATAATCAAATTGAGGAAATTGCTCAAACCAATTTTCAATGGTACACTCCCCGAGGTAATAAATCTATTGCCCCAGGCGCCCATAAGGTTGATGAAAGCACCTCTTTACAAGCCCAAATCGAGGCCCTCTCTTAGAAAATCAAAAGGCTTGAAATGACAAAAACGGCCTCGGTTATGGCTTGTGAAGGGTGTGGTGGGTCACATGAAAATTGGAGTTGTATGAAAGAATTAGATGAACAAGCGGAAACGGTAAACTACATTGATAATAGACCTAGGCCGTCGGGTCCTCCAACGGGTACCTACAACCAAGGATGGCGTAACCACCCAAATCTTGGTTGGAGAGATCCCGGCAATAGTAGTAACCAACAAAACCAACGAACTAATTTTCAACAACCACAAAATTTCTCTCAACAACAAGGTGGAAGAGAAAGGCTTGAAGATACCCTATCTCGCCTCATCTCCGACACCGAAAAGAAAAACTCGGATCGATTTCAACAATTGGAATCGAATTTTAGAAATCAACAAGCTAGCATTCAAAACGTTGAAAAACAATTAAATCAACTAGCTCAAAATTTCTCCGAGAGACCACAAGGCGCGTTACCAAGTAATACCGAAACCAACCCAAAGGCGCAAGTACACCTCATCACGTTGAGAAACCGAACCGTGGGTCCCGAGGATGAGCCCTTACCACCAATTGAAGGAAGTCAACGCCAAAACACTACTTCACCCACACCTCAACCAGAAAAGGCTCCTTCAACAAATCAAGAGCCCACCAAGACTCATCCGATTCCGTACCCCGGTAGGTTAAATCGTCAAAAGACCGATGAGCAATTCGCAAAATTCGAAAGTTTACTAAAACAATTGCATGTTAATATTCCTTTTATTGAGGTCCTAACCCAAATGCCTAAATATGCAAAATTCATGAGGGATTTCCTCACTCACAAAAGGAAAATTGAATCATTGCAATTAGTTAACTTAGGCGAAGAATGCTCAGCCTTAGTACTCAACAAACTTCCACAAAAGAAAATCGACCCCGGGAGCTTCACAATCCCTTGCTCGATTGGGAAGTCCCCCGTCCGTAATACTTTAGCCGATCTTGGGGCTAGCATCAACCTCATGCCCACGTCAATGTTCAAGCGACTCGGCCTAGGAACGACAAGCCCTACAAAGATGAGCATACAACTCGCCGACAGGTCCGTCAAATTTCCACAAGGTGTCGCTGAAAATCTGCTAGTCAAGGTTGACAATTTCGTCTTTCCAACCAACTTTGTCATCCTAGACATGGAAGAAGACACCGATGTCCCTCTCATCCTCGGGAGGCCATTTCTAGCCACCGCCCAAGCAGTGGTGGATATGAATGACGGAACTCTAACATTGAAGTTTGGGGATGAGGAGGTAAAATTTGAATGTGGAAAGAAAGTAGAGGAAGAAGATCCGGTCAACTACATGAAGGTCATGGACTCAAGCTTGGATGACGCTCTCCGACGGTGTAACATGGGATGCCATACATCCCACTTGGGTAACATATGACCAGGCTTTGGGTCTAGCCAAGGACCCTTATAAACGTGGCGCACCACGGAGGCATTCCGCGGAACTATCCTTAGTTTAATTTAGATTAATTTTTATGTTTTCTAGTTAGTTTTAATTTTCAGAAATAAAACACACTCATGGTGGTAAGGGATGAAAAGGGGAACGAGAAAAATGACCCCATGCACAAGAACAAGGCAACCCGGCATCAATCTCTTCATTACAGAAGGTTCAACACGGGCCGTGTCCAACCAACACGGCCCCGTGCTGAACCCCCTGCAGAAAAATACCCAGTTCAGGTAACTGGACACGGGCCGTGTTCACCAGACACGCCCCCGTGTCCAGGCCCCGTGTCCAGGCTTCTGTTTCTTTTCTTTAATTTTTGTTACTGGCACCTGAACACGGGGCCGTGTCCAGACTGCCAGTAACATAAATCTTTGCTTTTAACACCATTTTACACATCTAATCAACCTAAAAATTTATTTTTGGGACACATTGAGGACAATGTGTAATTTAAGTGTGGGGGGATGCTAAAACCTTGAAATTTTGCAAGTCCTAATAACAAGCCTTACACAAAACTCTATTGGAACCGCTAAACACCCCAAATCTTTTCAAAAATTTTCATTTTTTTTACTTGTCTAAAGTTTAAGTTAGGAATCATAAGATTATAAGGTTATATTTTTACAAATTTACAACCGAAAGCGTCGTGATAACAAGAACCAACATAAGAAAATTATGAAACGGCATGACAAGCTTAATTAAAATTTGATTATATATACTTGATCACATAAAAACTCATTCCCACAAAAGTGAGTTTTGAGCCTTTATTGAGCATACAAATTTACATCTTTAGACTAAATGCTCATTTTTCGTTTCTTGTGTGAATAGCCGCTTGGTTCTTACGACTCTAGAACTTGCCATGACGATACATTCCCGGTCCTTATCAACTTAAACCTGAGTAAGTAAATGATAGAGGCATTAGGACTAACCCTTTTTTCTTCTACACCATTTTTTTTCTTTTTTTTACCACCTACCCAAAATCCCCCTAGTTAGCCCCTTTGAGCCTAAACCTTTTCATTTCATAACCCAAACCAAACACCCCTTTTACCCACCAAAACCTTTTTCATTTTTAACCCTTTGTTTTAGTAACAAGTTCGGTTTTTCGTATGATCGGCTGAAAAAAAAATGTGTTAATGATGAAGCAAAAGAAAATAAACAAACAAGTTCATCAAAAATAACTTTGTTTGAATAATAGCTTCATCAAAATAAAAAGTTACAAAAATAAAAAGTCCTACGAAAACCGACACTTGTTACGCTTTTTCACCCTTTTTCTACTAACCACTAACCACTAACACAACCACCTACCTTTAACCCAAGCCTAACCCTTCACCCGCAAAGTCCTCTTGATATTTACAAAGGTATAAAAGTTAAAAAGGAGGAGGATTGATTGCTTGGCAAGCCTATGGTAGGAGTAAGTTCCATACCGCTCTCGAGTGATTCACCAAAAATACACCTTCGGCCGAGTGTGAGTGATTTCTCCCGTGAGGTATGTGAACTTGTATATAAATGGAATTTTAAAAAAGGCATGTTATGCCCAAATAATTAATTTCTCCTATGAAACGTTCTAAACAAATCATAACGAATAGGATTGTAAATAGATAAAAATAAAACCCAAAAAGATCTTGGATTCCCAACACTTTATGACAAGCCAAAACCTTCTCTTCTACCCATTCCATTTGGGAGTGTAAGCCACATATTAAAGAGTTTTGCTTGAGAACAAGCAAAAGTTCAAGTGTGGGGGTATTTGATGTGTGTAAAATGCAACATATAAATTACATCAAATGAGGCATAAAACTAACCCTTTTTAAGTACTAATGTTGGAAAAAGAGTGTTTTTGTCTTCCTTTTGTATTTTCAGGATTAAATGAGCTCAAATTCACAAAAGAAGCAAAAAGACAGCTAAATCTAACATAAATACAAGAAAAGGAACATAAGTGGACTGCCCGACCCTTCAGCGGCATCTTCCCAAGCAAAATAGAGAAGGCAGAAGACTGAACACGCCCCGTGCTCAGCCAGCACGGGGCCGTGCCCAAGAAGCAGCAGAAAAGACAAACCTATAGAAGCTTCTATTGCCCACCACGGGCCGTGTCCAGTGAACACGGGGGCGTGACTAAAGTACAGCAGGCGCATTAATTGTAATTGCGAATTACAATTAATGAAGAGAGAGAGTGTCAGACAGGCACGGGGGCGTGTCCAGCGGACACGGGGCCGTGCCCAGCCTTCTGTTCAGCCTATAAATAGGAGTGCTTGGTTTCATTTCAACTCATCCCTTGGCACACCACCTCTCTCACACTTCACCCACCACCACCATAACACCATCATCCACCACCATCATCCATTGTCCATCGTAGAGTGTGTGAGTCGTCTCGGGATCCAAGATTGATCGTAAGAGTTCTTGACAGTCAAGGCCATGTTTGCCTAAGTCTCTTACATCACTTGGTGAAGACAAAGTGTCTAGTATAATACTTTTTATTTCTAATCTTTTGCACTTTTTATTTGGTTTTGTATTACTGACTTTAATAACTAGTTACTTATGTTGAAGGTGATCTTTCCTTATCGTTTGTCCGTGGTGTCTTGGCATTATTTTACTGTCTATATAAAATAAAAGATTTTCACCATTCATATCTCCACGGTCTATATGGAGGTATGTTGGCTACCTGGTCGGGGGTTAAGAGAACGGTTTGGTAAAGGTCTTGCCATTGTTCAGTGTTTAGAGGTCCTGCAATGGACCTGGGTCAAATTTAGTAGGACCTCCTTCAATGCTTCACGGTATTGGATGGCGGGGTTCCAAACTCTTTGATCCCCTCATAAGTTAACTACTATTAATACTATAACCCGGCTATTTAGGACTATATCCCTGCTGACTCAGACTACTTAGCCGAGGGTAACGTCACCGCCAAAAGCGGGGCCTACCATAATATTGCATTAATAACTTAATTCATTATCTTCCAATAATCCACCCTTTTAGGATTGTATCCTTGATGACTCAAACTACTGGGGTGAGGGTAACGTCACCTTCAAAATAGGGGCCTACTACAATAACTAAGATAATCTCTTAATTATGTGCAAAAGTGCGGAAATAATCAAAGGTTATACTAGATACGAGTCAGAACCAAGTGATTCATCTTGTCTATCTGTTTTTCTTTTATTTTATTTTCAGCATTTTAGTTAGTTTTTATTTTTCTTAGTTTAAAAACATTTTTCTAAACTTTTTATTTTGATTAGACGTTGAAGATAAACCGGTACTAAAAGCTCTTGTGTCCTTGGACGACCTCGGTATCTTGCCAACACTATACTACGCTCACGATGGGTGCACTTGCCCATATGTGTGTTTAGTGTTAGTAAAATATCGTGTTTTATAAATTTAAAACTTGGCTAAAAATAAGTGTTAAAGGGGCTTAAAATATACACCTAATATATATAACACTTCACACGCATCAATGACCATCCGGACGGATGGACATAGTGTAGGTAGTTGTCTATAAATAGGGATTTGGGGTTCCCATTTGGACAAGCTTTTGGTTCCCAGAGGGAACATGCTGTCCAAATGGTCTCGTGGTGCTGTAACTTTCAGATAATCTATAGAGACCAGATTATAAGTGACTGCTCGGTGTCGTATCTATCTTCTACTCCTTTCTTAGTCGTAATAAACGCACCGAACACGTCGGATCGGGACCGAGGCTCCGTCAAACTCGCCGGTTCCTGGATTAGCAAATTCTTTCTCGTAGGTTTTCTTGGATAGGCACCCAAATTCTTTTCTTATGGAATCTCCAAATTCCATAAGTTCCTTTTTCTAATTCCTTTATTATTCCTTTTAATCTTTTAACATCATTCTTGATTGTTGTTTCACGTGTATTCTTTAATTGTTCCATTAAATGTATTTGCAAATTTAATCTGAGAGCACGTACTCGTTTCGGCTTCTCATGAAACTTACGACTTAAAGCGTCAGCTACTACACTTGCTTTACCTTCGTAATATTGGATATCATAATTGTAGTTAATTAAAATTTCCATCCATCGTCTTTGCCTCACGTTCAACTCTTTTTGCCCAAAAATATACCTTAATCTTTTATGATCTGTAAAGATGGTAAACTTACTACCATACAAATAATGTCTCCAAATTTTGAGGGCAAAAATTATCGCTCTTAGCTTAAATCATGGGTTGCATAGCTTTCTTTGTGCTTCTTCAGTTGCCTATACATGTAAGCAATCACCTTCTCACCTTGCATCAAAACGCATCCTAATCCTAATCTAGAGGCATCACAAAAGATTACAAAATCCTCGGTTCCCTCTGGTAATGCAAGTATCGGTGCAATCATTAATCTTTGCTTCAAAATTGTAAAAGCTTCTTCCTGTTTGGGTCCCCATCCAAACATAACCGATATACATGTTAACTTGGTTAACGGAAACGGTTATCCATGAAAAATCTTGGATAAAGCATCGATAGTATCCTGCTAGCCCTAGGAAACTTCCGACTTCTGTAGGTGACTTAGGGACTTTATATCTAGTAATTGCCTCGATCTTTGTGGGATCCACATGAATTCCTCCATGATTAATCAAATGTCATAAAAATTGCACTTCTTGCAACCAGAATTCACAATTAGAAAAATTAGCATACTGATCTTAAAGAGATTAGAAGCATACATTACTTTATCTTCTTCGGCACACTTACTGATCTTAAGAACAACTTCAGTCTTTTCCAACCGTCCCAGAGCAGCCACAGCTTCTTCGCTACTTGCGAATTAGTTGGCTTACAAGCTAAAAAATCTTTGTAAGTACGCCCGGAAGTCATTGCTTTCATTTTCTTAGGAAATGAAGCTTTGATAATATCATCATTGTCTCCATTGACACTGTGGCTAAAAGCGTTACTACGGTTACGTTTGCTACTCACAACTTTAGTATTTTCTATAGGCACATGGTTTCTAACAGCTTCGATAATTAAAGGTATAGCATCAGCTACTCCCTGAGCTATTATATTTTCTATAGCACTTTTGTCCAAAGAGTTTTCATGATTGTTCTGGATCGATTGATTAACTTCATTCGACATCTGAATTGCAAACATATTTCAAATATTAATATCACAGAATAAGTAATAAAATAATCAAAATATCATGAACACAATTAATCAGAGCATACTGTCAAAATCGTCGATCATTGCGACTTCTATTCTTTTTATATATCATACTTCATATGTCTTACATACACTACCATATACATGCATATATATATATATGTATATATATATATATATATATTATAAGGTTAGTTTCATTTCAAAAGTGATGTTCTCTCTCGTTGTATTTCCAGACGAGGTTCTTTCCCATGCTTCGGATTCGGTTTCTTACATCCATCAGTTCCTCGCCATAGTGGCGAAATTCTGCCACATTGTTCATTGGGGGAAATGCAGGGGGTTCAGGTTGATAGTTTGGGTAAAATGGAAAAGGATCATTGATAAGGTTTTGAAATTCCCAATCGTTGGTCCACCATTCTTCCACCAAGTTTGGAAGTGGTTGATGTGGTATCATTGGTTCAGGATTTATAGGTTCTGGGTTTATTGGTATCGAGGGGTAAGGTGGCCTATTCAGATTGATTTTATCAGGTATTGGCCTGAACATCTCGCAATTTGCTAGGCATAGGTCTAATTCCTCCCATGATAGGGGCATGGTTGTTGGGTTTGAACTTTCGCATACAGTTAGTTTCCAATTGATTCTGCTGTTTGTTTGTTTTTTTGTTGCAGTTGGAGTTTTCTTCTTCTTATTGTCCCTTTTTACCTTCCAATCCAATCTTCTCGTTTTAGGAGGTGCATTTTGTAACGATTGAGCCTGAAATATCATTGGTTCATCTGTAACTGCTTCATACCCGGTTTGTATACCGGTTTGATCTTCGGTAGTATTCATATCTAAATTGTTAACAAATATGTTCTGAAAAGCATCGGATATCTCTCTATCGCTCATACTGTTAGCCAAAACTAATAAAAACAACGAACTCCGAAAATCGAATATGTATAATATTTGATTAGTGTAACACCCTAAATATACCGAATTATAAAATTATTTATGAACATATATGTATATATGTATGTATATTGAAACATAATTGACCAAGGTTAACTAACCTAGTTAAATAATACATGAATGAAATGAAAACAAAGAGTTAAAAAACTTTTAAAATAAAAAGGAAACAAACTTGAGGGGCTGAAATGGTCAAAATGAGATCAAGGAGTTTTAAAAAGAAAAATAAAAAAAGGCACACACAAGTGTGTGTTCTGTACGACCAGAAAAAAAGGGGGAAGGAGAAATCCTTCTTCAAACCTAAAATCATTAATTTAAAGGTAGAATTTGGAGTCTAAATTCGTGCATGAATCGGTTTTAGTGATCACCTAGTCTAAGGATCACAAGGTATGTTAAATTTTCTGTTTTGGTTAAGTAAGAATGATAAAGAAAAACCATGAATCTCAATTTTTGAATGGATTATAGATTATATGGTAGAATACATGACTAGTAGGTGTTTAAAAATCACTATGTATGCTAAACTTGGAAGAATTTAGCATAATTTAAGTGTTAGGGTTTATGTGTTTGAATGAATAAGTGGGTTTTTGATTTCAACATGAAAGAAGCCAAATTGTTATATGTATTAGCTTGATATGATGATCTTGATAGTTGCAATTTTATCAATGATCTAATTCTAATGAATGTATGTTCATAATGGAACGAAATTGGGTTTATGGAGTTCATAAACCTTAGAAAAAGAAAAGCTTTAAATTCATGCCTACAAGGTGTTTGATGTAATGCCTATGTGAAATTTGATTACTATTAATGTATGAAAGATCTTGATGTAAACCATACAAATTAACTATTTGAAAATGTGGTGAAATAATCATGATGATGACGAATCGACGATTGGTTGTGTTGGTGCATTAAATGTCTGCTAATTACGTCTTAATCAAGTCTTGTGTCTAGATAGGTTGAATGATCACACAACAGGGTTTTAATTAGGTTTAGATCATGTTTGAGATAAGGTTTTCGCTTGAAAGTGTGTTTTGGAAGATTCAAGCGAAATCTATTCTTAACATTATCACAATTTCGCTTGAACTGAATTCAAGTGAAATCAATTGATATGATTTCGCTTGAAACCTCATCATGCATCTTCAAGCGAAATCTTCAGCTTATATATAGTTGTTGTGTATGTTCATTTGTGAGAGACTTGGTCATTGTATGTGAGACGAAGTGCTGTCGGATTTGTATCATATTACATTGTAAAAGCACGTAAATCAATCAGAAAAGAAAGATTAAAAGGAAACTAGCTGTTATGACTTTGTTTACGTTGATTCCGCCTTCGTACTCAAAGATGAACTGCCTTAACTGACGTTTAGAGGTCGTACAACGGTCCAACAAGTGGTATCAGAGCTCAGGACGAGGAGTTCATACCATAGCAGCTTGATATTACCGGATTCTCTTCTTTCTACTCAATTCTTTTCATACTTTTCTGAACTGAAATTGTTCCAACGGTCGAAATGGTCTGATCTTCGAGTATATTGTATAAAACATAGGTTTAACAAAGCCTACAAAGATTCAGATTAAAATTCAGATTAAAACTTGTGAAAAATGTACTAAAACCAGATTTTGCTTGAAAGAGTTCGAAGTAAAAAATCAATTTCGCTTGAACTAACTGATTCAGATTGAAGATTTCGCCTGAAAATTGAGTTTTGCTGTTGATTTCGCTTCAATTGATCAGTTCAAAGGATTTCGCTTCACAAGTTCAAGCGAAATATTAGTGTTGGATTTCGCTTGAACTGATTGATCTTGTATCAGACAATTTCGCTTGAGAGTCCAAGCGAAATAGAAGATTTCGCTTCAAATTGTTCAGTTTCGCTTGAACTTTATCTACTTGTTGATTTCGCTTGAAGTGATTTCACTTCAAGTAATTTCGCTCGAACTTGCTGATTATTCAAAACCTAAAAAATTTTCTAAGTGTTTGCTGATTTTGCAGGAACATTCACGATGGATGATATTTTCATGAACCCGTTTAGCGACATGTTCGCGTTTGCTGGAAATTCAGGAGATGATTCATCTACAAGCAACAATAATGATAACCCGCCAAAAGAAAAGAAAAAGGAAGCTTGGGAATCGGAAAGTGCCTTCGGAACGTTCAATAAACATCCAAAGCTAATGGCTATTGAGGAATACAGTCGGTGGTCAAGAAAGTTTGAGGACTGGTTGATGGCATTTGCATTTCCTAACTGGAAAAGTCTGAAAAACGGTTATGCCAATGGAAACAAAAATGGTGAAACTTTAAGAACAGCTGAGGAGATTGATTCGTTTGTAGCTGAACAAAAGTGTGTGGCATTGTTATTTCAGTCCGTTCGAGAAGACATAATTTCTTTGATCGATTATTCAAATGCAAAAGATCTTTGGGCAAAGTTAGAAAAGAAATGTTTAGGAAGTACTGAAATCGTGAAAAACAAAAAGAAACTTCTTAGAAAAGAGTTTGATCTGTTTGGATGTTTAAAGAACGAGTCAGTTTGTAAAATGATAGAAAGGTTTGGTCATCTAAAGATGGAGTTAATAAGACATGATATCAAAATTCCTGAAGAAGATCTTATCGACAAATTGTTCGATTCGTTGCCTGATGAGATGGATTGGAGATATTATGCGCTGATGCTGAAGAATACTATCAAAGAACCAGAAAAGTTGACATTAGATTTGCTGATTGAGAAACTCGAGAGTCACGAGTTGGAGTTGAAGAAGACGTACAAAGTCAATCACTCATCTTACCAGCAGAATTTGGATTTGTATTATCCAAAGAGCATGATGCCAAAAGCAACTTCTCCAAAGACTGTGTTTTCTGCTGAAAATGTGTCGACAGTTGGTAAAGAAAGTCAAAGCAGTGGAAGTCACAGTGGTTACCACAGTGGAACTTCATCTTCTGGAAATCATCCAGATGCAAAGAATCGTTTTCAATGCAACATTGCAATAGACTTGAAGAATGCTCAAAATTTTGACGAGGAGTCGGCCAAACAGCAGATGATCTTCCTAGCATCGGTGTTTGAATCGTATGAAGGGTTAGTAGCTGGGAAGATAGGCAACACAAATCTGACGAAAGAAGATTACGATCAGATTGATCCGGAGGAAATGGAACTGATCGATATTCGTTGGGCTATGGCTAGTGCTGTTCGTCGTGCACAACGTTTCATGGAAATTACTGGCAGGAAGACAATTGGTGGTCCATCTACCAAATTGGGGTTCGATAAATCGAAGGTGACTTGCTTCAAGTGTAAGCAGAAGGGTCATTTCAAGCGTGAATGCCGAAATTCTTATGCTGATGAGTCGGAGAATCCTTTTAGAGATGATTACTACAAGAAGGCAATTTATCATCAGAATAAATCCGAGCCGCCTAGATTGAAGCAGGTTGAAGACAATAAAGAGAAATCTAGAGCTCTTGCTGTGATTTATGATGATGAGGGTTATGATTGGAGTCAAGAGGTTCTACCAGAAGAAGATGCGGTTGGTTACACATTCATGGCGAAAAATGACGATCCTATTCCGTGGAAAGATGATCGAACTGAAGAGCAAAAATATCAATACAGAAAAATGATTGCTGAAAACAAGATAATTAGAATATCTCGTATTTATGTGGATGCAAGGAGAGCAAATAGATGGGATTCAGACAGAGAGTGTTATCTTGATGAGTATGGAAATATTGCGATCGATGATAGTACGCTTGATATCGAAGCCATAATCCAGCAGTACAAAGATGAGGATGAGTATTGGCAACACAAATGGTGGGGAACTCCAACCGAGAAAATGAAAGAAGAAGAGAAAGAGAGAGAAGAGAAAGAGAGAAAAGAGAAAGAAGAGCAGGAAAAATCAAAGAAGATTGATACTGGAATTATTGACACAACTCAGGAGTTGAATGCTGAGAACTTTGGAAAAATGGCTGACAAAGTGCTGGCTGCTAAGGCACTTAAGGTAGACTCTAACTCCGTGTCTGAGTCAAAAAGCCAGGTCAGTTAAAAGTGTCAACAAATGTGTCAGGTAAGAAAATTGATGGTAATGCTGATTGCAAAAATTGCAACAAAGAGTGCAAATTTTGTAGCACAGTCACGTATCTCAACGGAAATAAAGTTGATGATCTGACAGCAAAGGTCAGAAGCGTTGAGAATCAGATTCTTGATCGTGACAAAATGGTTAAAGCTTCAACTGAACAGATAAGAGAATTAACTAGTCAAATTGAAAATGATAAAATTGATCATGATAAAGTTAAAAATGAAAATGAAAAGTTGATTCTTGAAAACCGTCAGATTTCTGAAAAATTTGAAAAACTCAAAAGCACAATGAAAGATTGTGATGATCGAAATGGTAAAACTTTTAAAGAAAATGAACATCTAAAAGCAGTGCTTAGAGTAAAAGAAGAATCAATCAACCAACAACTGGATGAAATCGCTAAATTGAAACTTAAAGTTCAAGAGGCTGTAATCGAAAACGAGCGAATCCAGTTGAAGCTTAACAGTTACAGCTCCGCAAGCTTTGTTTTGCAACATATCATTCCCAAACCCATCGGGAAAGACAAAGCAGGCGAAGATGTGTATTGTGATGGAACTGGGGTGGGATTTCATCAAGTACCACCACCTGTTCTTGATAACTACACAAAAAAGCAATCTGGGTTGGTTGAAATTGAGGAAGAAAGTGAAGTTAAACTTCCAGAGAACATTGATGTCACGTTTACATCTTCCAATGACGATAGTGTTCAAAATGATATTGTAAAAGGTGTTGTTGAAAATGTGCTAAAAATGGATAGTGACACTACTGAGGAAGATGGGTGTTTCTTGGACAAGTACATTCAGAAATCAAAATCCAAAAACAACTTAAGTGATGAATCGGGTCTTGTGATGTACAAGATGGCTGGATCTGATAAGTTGTATTCGGATTCTGAGTTTCCCATTGAGAATGTTAATGTAAAAAAGTTGACAAATGTGTTCAAATTGATTGAAGTTGAGTTGTCAGAAGTGAACAGTTTGAGTCAAACAAAAAGGCAAATGAATTTTGACAAAGATAAAGCTTATTACAAAAAGCCTGTTGTTCCACCACGTTTTTATAATAACAATCGAAACAATTGGTCGGGTGGTTATCGGGGTGGTAATAGTTATCAGAAGAAGAGTTTTCAAAACAAAAGATTTGCAGAAAAGAAGGTGTTTGTGAACGGTTAAAGTTCACTTTCTGATGAGGAAAATGAATTTTTTTCAAAATCAAATAAAGAGTTCTTTGAGAAGAGGGCTTCACAACCTCAGTCTGAAGGCACAAGTCGAGTTGTTGATACTCGTACATGTTTTAGAGATAAAGCCAGGAATTGATCTCAAAGGTGATAGCTAATTCCAGACGGCGATCCCATCATGATGAGAGGGGGAGTCTGACGAGGTTAGAGCCAAAAAGAAGATCCTGGTATATATGCTAAGAAAGAAAAGAGACTGATAAAGACTGAAGATGCGAAGACTCGACACTTAAGAGTCGTCAACATCTGAGGGGGAGTCTGTTGGTGCATTCATCTGTCGTCTTCGTCTTATGTCGAGTCTCGGTTCGTTGCGAAGTTATTCAAGCATGATGTCATGATGACATCATCAAAGTGACATCATCATGACATCACTACACAAGAGACAAAAGCAATTAATGATAAGATGTTACTGATTTCGTATATATGTCAAGTGATTTCGTTTATATGTCAACATGTAATTTCGTTTTTGTGTCAAGTGTGATTTCGCTTTTAGGACATGTATGTATAAGCGAAATCTACATGCATATAAATAGGGTCACATAAACGAAATCACATAGATATATGAGTTAGAGGTGTTGTCTTCCGGTGAGCCACGAAGTGCTGCCGAAGTGTTGATTTGATTGTAAACGTCATTCAGATTAATAGAATCAACATATTAAAGTGAATTCTCGCTGAATTGTACTCGGTTTGTCTGTTTCCGCCGTTCAAACTGAGATAAACTCTTCTAAGCGACTCGTTTAGGTCCGAATTCGATCCTACAATTGGTATCAGAGCCAGTGAAGAAGAGTTCTACACAATTCAGCCGATAATTCTGTTTCTACACCATTCTTTTTCGAAAATTAAAACTTTTTACGGTCAGAATTGGTTTAAATTCACACAATATGTTCGGAATTGATAGTTAACAAAGCTTTGAAAGTTTCATGTCCAAATTCGAAATTAAACTGGTTATTGTTGAGATTTCGCTTTTATGGACTCGTGCATGTGATGATGTCAGCAGCTATTTGGTCTTGATTCCGTTCTTTTGAACAGTTTGATTCCGCTTTTATGAACAGTATGATTCCGCTCATTTGTACAACATGATTTCGCTTTCTTGAACTGTTTCAGTGTGATTTCGCTTTTGTGACCACTAGTGACAGTTAGATTTCGCTTTTGTGACACTTAGGATTTCTCTTATTGTGACATTTGAGATTCTGCTCCAAAGTGTTTCAGTCTTCATGTGATTGTACATTGAATTGTGTGAACCGATTGAAAAGGTTTATTGATTCATGTGATTTGCCAGGACTTGTTAGTCAAAGTTGCATGTGATTCTTTTATAGGCTCGAGAATTATAAAAAAAACGAGGACATCTATCGTGGAAAGTTCATTTAACGTGGTGTCAATACGTTGGGAAAAGTATCTCGTGTCTTGTGACAGTTTGCACGAGGTTTTAGTAGTTGTCAGTTTGCATGTGGGTTGGACAGTTTGCATGTGATAACAATTAATTCAGTGTGTCATGTGATCACATGAAATTCTTGGTTCAAGTTTAATCATTATAAGTATGCGGTCCAATCAGATTTAATGAACACACCAGTTTGTCAGTGTAATGGATTTGTATCAACAGTACATGTGAACAATTTTCATCAGCTCATGCATTGTTGTTAGTTACATTTGGAGGTCCAATCAGAATTTAGTTGAAAAATTAAAGTGTGGTTATTAAAAAGAATTCATCGGCCCAATCGGATTCATTTAAAAATTAGTGTGTCAGTTTGGTCACATGAGTAATTTGTTCAAGGTGTACATGTGATATTAGTTGGTCAACACAATAAATATACTTCATCAGACTATTGTTAGCTTAGTGTTTTTGTTGGGCGAATCAAGTTTGTGATATTTAAAAAAAAAAAAGTGGTTGGCCATTTGCTTGTGACAGTATCATAGTGCATAAGTGTTGAGTTTGTTCGGATCAAGATCAATCAAAGGCCCAAGTTTCATTATCATTGACCCAATCAGTGAAGGCCCAATCAACATTTAAAGTGAACATTTGACATCGAAACATGGATTTTGAGGAATTGTTGGCATATGTGTATTATGAATCTCAGCAGTATAATCCGACAAAGAAAGAAGAAGAAGAAACAGTCTTAGCAAAAGAAGTTGTTGAAAAAGGTCCGGTTTTTTATTATTCGTCTGATGAAGAGGGTGACAAGTATGAAGAAGAAATCCAAAAACTTGAAAATCTTAAACAACAACTTCCATCTGATCAACGAAGTGGAAAGTTATTTTATGCCGATAAAATTGAAAAGTTGAAAAAAAAACAAGATGCAAAAAGAAAGAATCAAAAGGCAGTTATTGTTAAAGAAAAGATCAGAGTTGAGCAGATTGAACAAGTTCCATCGGTCAAGATTGAGAAAGAAGAATCTGAAAAACCTGTATCTGTGAATCCTGAATCAGAGTCAAAGGAAGAGGTTGCAGAAGACGCACCTATTTTTGATCATTCACCAGAAGAAGAGAGTAAGGATGAAAGTGTTCATAAGGAAAAGGAACAGGTTGAAAATATCTCATCTTTAAAGGTTGAGACAAAAGTTGATGATAAACATATTCTTGTTTTGCTGAAAAATTGTGAGATGTTGACATTTGTAAATGACAAACTCTTGAAGGATGTTGAGAAGAAAAGTTGAAGGTTTTTGTGAATACTTCAGCTATTCCTTGCCCAAAACCTGTTAATTCAGTTCCAATAAGTGACAATGTCACAAACTTTGACAAAGTCAAAGTTGAAGATTGCGATGAGAAATCTGATGATGAAAATGAAAAAATGAAGAAAAAGAATTTATTTTTGAAATTAAAAGAAAAGTTTCAAGAAACTGTTCCACAATCAACTGAAAAGGGAGAATGCTCTAAGCAAAAACCTTTGAAGAAGAAAGTGGAACAAAAACAAAAAGAGAAAATTTTGAAAAATGTACAAAAAGATAATAAAAGCTCATCAGATCGATCATCCAATCGCAATGAAAATTTACAAAAATCGAAAAATGAAAACTCTAAAATTGTTGACAATAAGTGGTGCAGGTCGGACCACAGTGCTCAAAAGTTAAATCCAGCAATCAAGAAGAGGAAGGGATATCACCAAGCCAAACAATGCTATAATTTGAGCATTTGGACTGAAAATGGTGATTGGTACGATAACAGAGTGTGTTACAGATGCGGCTATCAAGGACACATTGCTGTTAACTGCCAAAATTGGAGTTATGAGACGAGGAGATGCTTTAACTGCAACATCAGAGGTCACATTGCCAGAGATTGCCCAAGGAGATCAAATGAAAGATTGAGGGTTAATTCTCAGAAGATGGCAAAGAAATCAGTCAATGTCAAGCCCAAAGAACAGAAGGTTCAAGAAACGAAAGTGAAACTTTCTCAGGGGCAGAAAGACAGACTGAGGAAGAAGAGAAAGAAGACTAGAGAGTATCTAGAGAAGATCTTGTCCTCGGATACAACTGGTAAAACAGATAAAAGTTCTGATAAATCGTCTTGCTCACCAAAGAACAACAAATCAAGCAAAATGCATTCATCAGATACAAATCTGAGGACGAAAGAAGAGAAGAAGAAGAAAGTTGTTGGCGATGAATTTGTTTCTTCGGAAACAAAGGAGCCACATGTCGGCGATGAATCTGGCTCATCAAAGTCAGACAAGCCACATTCAGGCAATGATTCTGGTATAGTAAAACCAGAAGAGCCAGTTGTTGAGGTAAAAATTGAGAATTCTGGTTTAACAATGGATGATGCAAATTTTCCACCATTGTTGAACAAGAATTCAAAATCACCCAAGGACCGTCAGGCTTGGGTGAATCTGTTTAAATAGAATGACCTGACTTGCCGGAGTTCCCAGGTTGGTAAGCGTGGAACATGAATCGGCACATTTCTTGAGAAATTCACGAAAGTGATATTTCGACGTACAAGTGGTAAATCAGGGACATTAAGTTGTACTTGATTTTCTACAAGTGATGTTTGTGGATGGATCTTAAAAATGTTAGTTTTTACAAGTGGTTAAAGAGAACAAGGTGATGAGAGATCCCCGAATTTGTGAAAAGACACACAAAACTTATTTTCTGGAAAAACCATTTGATTAAAACAAACTTAAGTGTTTTGAGATCATAATGGGAAAATAGTTTGTTGTCAGGGGGAGTTCTGATTGTTCAAGCCAAGTGAATGGAGAATTGAAGCAATTCTCATCATGTTGTCACATTTCTTGTACAACTTGTTTTCAAATTTTCCCAGAAAATCAAAATTGAAACATATTTTGATTTTAGGGGGAGTAAATTTTTTTTTAAAAATTAGAAAATTTGAAAATGTCAAAAACATTGAAAAATGCAAAAATGAGTTTTGTTGTCAAAAAGAGGAAATGATAGTAGATCAGTTGGACTGTCACAGCATGCTAAAGAAATGTAAAGTTAAAATGTGATAAACGGTCTCACTAAAGATGTGACGATAGGCTCAGCTAGACTAGTAGATTTGCGATAACGATACAAACCTAAAGCAAAAAGCCTAGTTCTAGTGGGAAACATGGTCGAAAGCATAGTACTTAGTTTTGTCCTTCTTGACTGTGTACCTACTCAGTAATCGCTGATTGTCGAAAGACATAAAACTGGTTAAGTTTGTGAACTTTCATAACTTTGCTGAAAAGTCGCTGTGATTGTGCATTTTATTTTACAAAGATTTAAACTTGTCTTATTTCTTTATTTTGTTTAAGCATCGGACATCCTCTGCGTATACGTGAGTATCGACCTGGATGTTGTTGCCTAAACGTTCTGCTTTATTTTCTTTGGTGTTTCGTTTAAGCTTTGGATCACCTCTGCGTATACGGGAGTATCGACCTGGTGGTTAAAGCCTAAACAACTTCAACTTATTTTTATTTTCTTATTTTGTTTAAACATTGGACTTTCTCTGCGTATACGGAAGTATCGACCTGATTGTTAATGTTTAAACATTCTGCTTTGTTTTCACACAAATCACGGTTGATAAAGTTTAAAGGCATTACTTGAGTTAGTGTATTGCATGATGAGGGGATATGCTGAGATCGTGGGGTCCATATGAACTTAGTGCTATCGTAATATATCTTAACGTATCGGTAAGCATGTCGAAAGTTTTTAGTTTGAGTTTATGTGGACAACAATATCGTCAATCTACGTGAATCGATTAGAACTGAAAATGTTTAAAGCTTAATGGTGCTAGTGATTGGTCACATAAACTGATATGATCCTCTTACACGAACTCACAAAAATATTGTCGGTAAATATTTCTTTACTGCTTTTCATTCTATTCAAAAATCCCAAAAAGATTTTCAGTGTGTTTTAGCATAAATTTTAAAAAAATCAAAAAGATTTTCGACAACTGATGTTGGAAAGCTGATTTTCAAAATTCCAAGTGCTAAACAAAATGAACTGGTTTGGGAGTGTGTGTACTGAATTGAAATATTTTGCTTTGAGAAAGAAGTTGAGATTAGTTAATCAGGGTCATTAATTTGAACTTGATGTAACTATTTCCAGTAAGTTTTTCTTATTGTTTTTAAGTAAAAACTTATGTGGTGGTAAGAAGATTGTGCAGGAGATGAGCTGATCAGAGATAAAGCCAGGAATTGATCTCAAAGGTGATAGCTAATTCCAGACGACGATCCCATCATGATGAGAGGGGGAGTCTGACGAGGTTAGAGCCAAAAAGAAGATCCTGGTATATATGCTAAGAAAGAAAAGAGACTGATAAAGACTGAAGATGCGAAGACTCGACACTTAAGAGTCGTCAACATCTGAGGGGGAGTCTGTTGGTGCATTCATCTGTCGTCTTCGTCTTATGTCGAGTCTCGGTTCGTTGCGAAGTTATTCAAGCATGATGTCATGATGACATCATCAAAGTGACATCATCATGACATCACTACACAAGAGACAAAAGCAATTAATGATAAGATGTTACTGATTTCGTATATATGTCAAGTGATTTCGTTTATATGTCAACATGTAATTTCGTTTTTGTGTCAAGTGTGATTTCGCTTTTAGGACATGTATGTATAAGCGAAATCTACATGCATATAAATAGGGTCACATAAACGAAATCACATAGATATATGAGTTAGAGGTGTTATCTTCCGGTGAGCCACGAAGTGCTGCCGAAGTGTTGATTTGATTGTAAACGTCATTCAGATTAATAGAATCAACATATTAAAGTGAATTCTCGCTGAATTGTACTCGGTTTGTCTGTTTCCGCCGTTCAAACTGAGATAAACTCTTCTAAGCGACTCGTTTAGGTCCGAATTCGATCCTACAACTTCTGAAGTGAAAAAGGCTGAAGAATCAATTTCGGTTGATTATGATGCAAATTTTCCACCTTTGAAGGCTGAAAATTTCAAAATTCAAATTGCGAGGGTCAAGGTTACACCTATGGCTGATGAGGCCTGGGTGGAAACCATGTTCAACTAAGTAGTTTGAATTGCCGGAGCTTCCTTGATCGCGAAGCATGAATCGGCATCTTTATTTTATTTGGTTAATTTGAAGTTTGTTTTGTGCAGGATCTTACACAACTTGTATCCAGATGGATCATGGATAGTGGAGCATCTCGACATATGACAGGGAAGACTGCGTTGCTGTATGATGTGAGAAATATCAATGGTGGTTATGTGGGATTTGCTGGTCATGAAGGTGGTCGAATTGTTGGTGAAGGAACGTTATCCAATGGGATTGTGACGTTTGAGAGAGTTAACTACATCACTGAGCTGGAGAACAATCTGCTTAGTATCTCGCAGATTTGTGACAATATGTATACTACTCACTTTACTGATAAAGAATGTTTGATATTGAAACCTGGATTTGTTGTTCCTGAAGAATGGATTATCATGCGGGCACCTAGAGTGAATGATTTATATGTGTTAGATATGAGTGTAGCAACTACAACTACTGGTCAAGCACATTGTTTTGTGTCTAGAGCAACTGAGAAAGAATCAAGATTGTGGCACCGCAAGATGGGGCATATTCACCTAAGGAAGATGAATCACTTGGTGCACAATGATTTGGTTTTGGGTGTTAATATCAAAGGTTTTCATCTGGAAGAGGAGTGCATTAGCTGCATCAAAGGCAAGCAGAAGAAAAAGTCACACCCTACAAAGCAAGTTAATTCAGTTTCGAGACCTCTGGAAAGACTTCACATGGATTTGTTTGGTCCGGTGAATGTCAAAAGTATTACAGGAGATTATTACTGTTTGGTCGTTACTGATGATTATTCCAGATTTTCGTGGGTTTCTTTCTTGAAGACGAAAGATGAAACATTTGACAGTTTGATGGGGCTGTTCAGGAAGATTGAGAATCTGTACCAACGGCGCATTAAAAGAATTCGTAGTGACAATGGTACTGAATTCAAGAACAGTAAGATGGAAGAATTTTGTGATGAAAGAGGTATATTGCATGAGTTTAGTGCTCCGTACACTCCGCAGCAGAATGGAATCGCAGAACGCAAAAACCGGACACTAATCGAGACGGCTAGAACTATGCTCGCAGATTCAAAGTTACCGATTAATTTTTGGGCTGAAGCTGTTTCCGCCGCATGCTATACGCTCAACAGGGTTCTCACTGTCAAGAAGTTCAACAAAACATGTTTTGAGCTAATCAATAACCGTAAACCGAATTTGAAGTATCTAGAACCGTTCGGGTCACCCTGTACAGTTGTAGAGCCTCATGGAAAGTTTGGTCCGAAGAGCATTGAGGGAATATTTGTTGGTTATGCAAATCCGATGCGACGTGTCTTCGTTCCAAGTGAGAAGCGGATTATTGAAGCTGCAAATGTTGAATGTCAAGGTTATACTATGCCGCCGCAGAATCCTGGAGATTCATGGCGTTATCATTATGACAAACTTTGGGATTCGTTTGACATGAGAGAAGAATCAGAGGATGATGAAGATTTCTTTGATGAGTTGGATATTTTGCGTGAATATGAGTCGCAGCTAAGGTTCCCAGCTGAGTATTCGAGGAGACCACGGGAAACTTCAAATGACGATGAAGCAGGTCCGAGTAATGCTGGTGAACGTGATGATGTCCAACAGAATGAAGTTGCTCAGGATAATCAGTCGGCTCAGAATGATAATCTAGAAGCTGAAAACATGCCAGTATTTGATCATGGTGATTCAGATTCTGAGGGGGAGCAAATTCAGATTTCAAGTCAAACAAACCAAGTTGGTGAACAAGATGCAGAGCAGAATGTTACTAATCTGGAGGGAAATGTAGATGTTCCAAGTGAAGTGATGCCGCGAACTTTTTCATATCATCCAGAGGAGTTGATCATAGGAGAATTGCAGACAGGCGTTCGCACTCGAAATCAGATTGATAAAGGGCTTACATGTTTTTATACAAAAGTTGCTCCTTTGCAAACTGAATTCTCATTAAGTTGTTTTATCTCGCAGGTTGAACCAAGAACTTACAAAGAGGCACTTACTGAAGACTCTTGGGTCAATGCAATGCAGGAGGAACTTAGTCAATTCGAGAAATTAGGAGTGTGGAAGTTAGTTGATTTGCCAGATGGTCAGAGAAAGATTAACACCAAGTGGGTGTTCAAGTGCAAGAGGGACGATAGAGGAGTTGTTATAAGAAATAAAGCTCGACTCGTTGTTCAGGGCTTTAGTCAACAGGAGGGGATTGATTTTACCGAAGTCTATGCTCCTGTAGCACGACTAGAGGGAATCAGAATTTTCCTTGCATTTGCGTCTTGGAAGAACTTTAAAGTTTATCAGTTGGATGTTAAATCGGCGTTTCTTTATGGGAAGGTTAAAGAGGAGGTTTATGTCGGTCAGCCACCGGGCTTCACCGATCCAATCCACAAAAACAAGGTCTACTTATTGGACAAAGCGTTGTATGGTTTACACCAGGCCCCGAGAGCCTGGTACGAGACTTTGTCTCAACACCTACTTGCTAATAAGTTCATTCGTGGAAAAGTGGATGCCACTCTCTTCACTAAAGAGGTCGATGGTCATCTTCTGATAGTTCAGATTTATGTGGACGATATAATATTTGGGTCGACAAATGAAAATCTATGCAAAGATTTTGAATCAGTGATGAAGCAGAAGTTTGAAATGTCATCAATGGGGGAGATGAAATTCTTTCTGGGTTTACAAGTTGAACAACTTCCTGAGGGAATTTTCATTCATCAGACAAAGTACGTTCATGATATTCTAGAGAAATTTGGGATGTCAAGTTCTACTCCTGCTGCTACCCCACTTGCAACAAATCATGGGATTCACCCAGATCTCACTGGAGACAGGGCTGATGAAACGTTTTACCGATCCATGATAGGTTCTTTGATGTACTTAACAGCTTCACGTCCTGATATAATGTACCCAACGTGCCTCGCAGCAAGATTTCAATCTAACCCGAGAGCATCGCATTTGATCATTGTGAAGAGGATATTGTGCTACCTGAAAGGAACTCCTTCATTGGGGTTGTGGTATCCTAGGAAAGGCGACTTTACGCTCGAAGGGTATTCCGATTCGGATTTCGGATGCTGCAAAGTCAATTCAAAATCAACAACTGCAGGATGCCAGTTTTTTGGTTCTAGAATGGTTACCTGGCAGTGTAAGAAACAAACGTCTGTGGCGTTATCTACATGTGAAGCGGAGTATGTTTCTGCTAGCAGTTGCTGCTCTCAGATCTTGTGGATACAGCAACAGATGCGCGACTACGGTTTGCAGTTTCTTAACACACCTCTTTTTGTTGATAACGAGGCCGCAATAAATATAACAAAGAATCCAGTACATCACGCTAAAACTAAACACATAGAAATTCGTCATCACTTTATTCGTGATTGCTTTGAGAAAAAGTTGATACGAATTGAGAAAATCCACACTGATGAACAGAAAGTTGATTTACATACCAAAGCT
Source organism: Helianthus tuberosus (assembly GCA_030545235.1). Taxonomy (NCBI): domain Eukaryota; kingdom Viridiplantae; phylum Streptophyta; class Magnoliopsida; order Asterales; family Asteraceae; genus Helianthus; species Helianthus tuberosus. The sequence continues at coordinate 59,732,638 of CM060444.1, read as the reverse complement.
TTTGATAAAAATCGGTTTAAATATTTGTTAAAACTGAATGGTATGAAGCTTCTTTCGATGTCGGATGGCATAATTGGCGTTGATGCGAGTACTGTTGCGGATGAAGACGAGAAACAATCTGCAATGGTTTGTCGATTTTTTACTTGTTTTGGTATTTAGGGGGAGTAGATATTTGTATATAGTTTATATTTTCAGAAAATACAAAAACAGTAAAAAATGCAAAAATACAAAAACATGATAAAATCTGAAAAAGAGCTTGTGTATATGGGAAAATGATAGTACATCGGCTAGACGATTACAGTATGCTAAAGATTTGTAAAGTATAAATGAATTAAACAGTCTCACTGATGATGTGTCGATAGGTTTTCGCACATTTAGTAGATTTATTTGGGATATAAACCTAAATTTCAAACTTGTGAAATTCGTGGGGAACACTACTTGGATATATAGGTAACCCCTGAAATCTCGTTTGAAAGGTCTCATAATCTGATATACTAGGTCTTTATACTCAATGATGTCTGGGGTATTATTCCGGGACTTCTACTGAACGGTAGTTCTGACCTAGTCCTTGGCTAATACTTTCTGCAATGCTTGAAACATAGCATAAACCCTCAGCATGCCGATGAAACAATAAAATTGATAGTCGCTGCTGTTGTAGCAAAAAGATCCTCTAAAGGGGACATACCGTAAAGTCGAAGCTGATATCTCTCTGCGTATACGGAAGTATCGACCTGAGATCCCTCGGCCCTCGCATACCTAATTTATATACAGATATCATTGTAGTATACTCACCTGTAAGACTGATTATTGGGATTCTGGATACGGGAGTATATTCAAGAGGTGGGACACATGAATGAGCTTGTTCCTAAGATATCTAATTCGTATCCTGAGTAAATTGAACTATGTGTGAGAATTTAAGATGGGTCAGTATATTGACAATCGAGGTGAATTGTTTAAATCTGAGTATGAAATGTAGCTTAACGGTACTTGTATTTTGTCTGAAAAGCTGATATGATTCCTTGACACGCTCGTCAAAAATTTGTTTGTAAATAGTTTACTTTGTTTACTTTCTGAAATTTAAGTTTTCTGTATTTCATTTTTTAGTTTAGAACACTTTGATAAAATCCAAAAAGATTTTATTTCTGCTTTATTTTCTGACAAACCAAAGTGGAGAGTTGATTGTTGGATTCTCAGTCGTTTGAAGCAGAAGCAGGAGATTCTGAACTGAAGAATGAGGAGAGCTTATCTTGATGGAGTTTGATTTGTTTGAAAAGTAAAAAACAAGTTCATTAATTTGATACTTGTTATTTTCAGAAATTGTGTAACTTGTTGTTTTTAAATCAGTTTGATTCGTCAAAAGATCAACCAAGGTCATTAATTTGAACTTGGCAGATTAATCAAGTGATCAGGGTCATTAACTTGGACCTGAATACTTGAGTGGATTGTTAAAACTGATTGAGTTTGTGATTTAATGTTGAAAAGATAGTTTGTAATGTTATTGGTTGAGTAACAGGTTTTGGACTTCATTATTCCCAACGGAAGCTAATTGTCAAAGCTTGAACCAGATATCTCAGATTCTAGCATATTGAGAGGGGGAGTCTATGAAAGGGGGAGTCTGGATCAACGGTCAAAGGGAAGATTGAAGTTTAAAGTTTGAAGATAAAGATTGAAGAGAGTTTTTACAATGTTTGAAGAATGATAAAGACAAAGACTTGAAGCCAAAGACTTCATCAACATCCAAGGGGGAGTCTGTTGGTGCATTAAATGTCTGTTGATTACGTCTTAATCAAGTCTTGTGTCTAGATAGGTTGAATGATCACACAACAGGGTTTTAATTAGGTTTAGATCATGTTTGAGATAAGGTTTTCGCTTGAAAGTGTGTTTTGGAAGATTCAAGCGAAATATATTCTTAACATTATCACAATTTCGCTTGAACTGAATTCAAGTGAAATCAATTGATATGATTTCGCTTGAAACCTCATCATGCATCTTCAAGCGAAATCTTCAGCTTATATATAGTTGTTGTGTATGTTCATTTGTGAGAGACTTGGTCATTGTATATGAGACGAAGTGCTGTCGGATTTGTATCAGATTACATTGTAAAAGCACGTAAATCAATCAGAAAAGAAAGATTAAAAGGAAACTAGCTGTTATGACTTTGTTTACGTTGATTCCGCCTTCGTACTCAAAGATGAACTGCCTTAACTGACGTTTAGAGGTCGTACAACGGTCCAACAGGTTGTACTCTATTGGCGACTCGAGGAGTGATACGCGACTTAAAGGAAAACTCTAAGGTATGTGGCTTTATGCTTCATAGGATTTTATTAATGATTTTGTATTGATAAATTTTGAATAATTAAGTGATACTAGAGAAATTCGGTCCATTTGTAAGTGCTGGATTTCACACGAATGAACCGAGTGGATAAATAGCGAATATTGATATGTTTGGTTTGTTTAAAAGTGATGGTTTTCACATAAACAACCAAACGGGCCTAATTAGCAAGTATTGATATGTTTGGTTTATTTAAAAGTGATGGTTTTCACATAAACAACCAAACGGGTCAAATAGCGAGTTATGGTATGTTTGGTTTGTTTTAAAGTGAAGGATTTCATATGAACAACCAAACGGGTCAAAACGAAGTCTTAACGCATACCGGAATGGGTGCGTGAATAAAGACTTCGGTATAAACCCGGTTGCTGGGTAAAATTATGAATATAAGCGTAAACCAGGTAACAGTAACGCGGACTATAAATCGGAGGACTCGGGTAATGAGTCATAATCAGAAGATTGTGAATTCTTAAAAAGAAGGGTAAATTACACTTTTCGTCCTTTATGTTTGTATCGAATTGCAATGGATAGCCTTTAACTTCAATAATTACAGTCACAGTCCTTTATTTGTAAAACTAATTACACGCTATGTCCTTTAATCATAACCTGGTTAAAATTTTCAGTTAACTATGGCAAGTGCAAGGCACACGAGGGTACATTTGTAATTTACCAGTATGTTTAATAATATATTTAAACAAAAATAAACACCTCTATCTCCCTATCTAAATCTCAGTTCTATGTCTTTCTCCAACCAACCCCCACCCCCACCACCACCACCACCACCACCACCACCACACCACTACCACCACATATATATAAAATCAGCCCTACCAAAACCTCATAGATTGTTGCTTGTGGAGACCCATCCTGTTGATTACAAGATCATTACACATCAAGTAATCAGAAACAAATTTTAACACATCAATGAAGCAAAATCCAAAATAAAAAACCAAAAACAGGGACTCACATCAAGGCTGAGATTATAAACTCTGTTCATCTCTAATTTTGTAACTTACGACAATTTCTAAAAACATGATCATAATCATCAATAAAGCACAAATCAGCATCCCACTTTACACTTTCCTGTTAAATATGCTGATGAGAACCTTCTTCATCTTTTGCCTCTGCACGCTTCATTGCCGTCTCTGTTGCCGCCTTTAAATAAAAAATCTCCTTTTGGGTTGCTTCTAGTTTCTCTGATTCAATCACTTAAACTTTCCTACTCAACGCCTCAAATTCTTCTCTGGAAATCACGATTTTAGATCCTGATTCTGAAGATGATGCATGTGCAGCATCAGTTCGTTCTGAAATTGTCTTTATTTAGGCTTTTTTTTGGCTTCATCAGCTTCCGTTAAAGCAATCTTAAGCTTACTTTCAGCTTCTTTCAAAGCAACCCTCATGGCTTCAGCTTCTTTCTTCAACTCTTCAGTTTTCTTCTTCATTTCTTCTGATTCCCGTTTTGCATTTTCATTCTCCGAAATCATCTGTTGAAAAGTCAACATCATTTCATCAGAAGCATCTGGTAACTTTGAATTCAGATTCCCCACAACAAATTTGGTTTCGGTTTCTTTCTCTTTCAATTCTTTGTGCTCTTTCCTAATGTTCTCAAGCAAAGTCTTTAAACATTCCAACAACTTCTTTAACAACTTTCTTCTTCAAACACTTTCTGCAATGAATCTTTAGCAATGTCAAGCTCTAATGTCACAGTTCTCAAAGAATCAAGATCTAAAGCCCTCGCATTTTCCATTTCCCTTTGTAACCTTTCGGTTCCACGATCTTTTGACTTTTCTGGGTTGACCTGTTCCCGTAAAGCAAGTAATTTCTTTGCAGATTCTTTCAGTGCAGCTTGTAAACCCTCCCTGAACCACTGGAAACAGTGTTCCGGCTACTTCCTTCGCCGGAATCCGGCGTTCGCTTGTTATCATCCATATCAAACCCTAACTGCCAAATAAGCAACAAAATTGTTCAAAAGTTCAGAAAACATGGGAACAATGCTACTGTGATTACTGATTAACTAACTTTTTGAATCGTTTTGCAAAAAAAAAATGAACGAATGATAAGTTTGAAACGTAAGACCCTAACTTGAAATTTGAACAGGGGTAAAAGTAATCAAAATGTATGTTCATAAGAATAAGAATGTTAACAGAGTATGATTTTACAACATATGCATATGATGAAAAAAGTTTGCATTACAGAGTTGGTTAAATATGATGTGGGGTTTGATTGAAAAACCAAAGAGTGAGAGAGAAGAGAAGAGGCAAATGATGTTATATTTATGTTCTTTAGTTTTAAAATTATGTATTAAATGAGTAAAATTACAAAGATACCCTCGTGTGCCTTGCACATGCCATCGTTATCTAAAAATTCTAACCAGGTTATGGTTAAAGGACGTAGCGTGTAATAAGTTTTACAACTAAAGGACTGTGACTGTAATTATTGAAGTTAAAGGCTATCTATTGCAATCCGATAGAAACATAAAGGACGAAAAGTGTAATTTACCCTAAAAAGAATTCGGATTAATTAAATTCGATCATTTGAAGGTTGAATGTGTCAATTAAGCGTAAACGCAAACCGGGTAATGGATGCGTGAAACGTGAGATTAATACTCCGGGTAATGGGGTAAAGTTGCAAAAATAATACATGTGTGAAAAAGTGACGTGTGTAAAATGCAACATAGAAATTATATCAAATGAGGCATAAAACTAACCATTTTTAGTACTAATGTTGGAAAAAGTGTGCTTTTGTCTTCCTCTTGTATTTTCAGGACCAAATGAGCTTAAACGAACAAAAGGAACAAATATGCAGCAAAAACTAACATAAATACAAAGAAAAGGAATAAATGTGGCATGTCCGACCCCTCAACAACATCTCCACAAGCAGAAACAAGAAACAGAAGGCTGACCACGACCCGTGCCCACTGGACATGGGGGCGTGGTCAGGTGTCTGCAGAAATGGACAAAGTTGTGAAAGCTTCTATGCCCACCACGGGGGCGTGCCCAACTCAGCACGGGGCGTGATCAACGCTAAGATTCGCAAAATCTTGCAAATCTTGGTAGTACAGACACGCTCCTGCACACGGGGCGAATGGCTTGATCCCCTCATATGTAAACTATTATTAATACATTAAACCGACTACTTGGGATTGTATCCCTGCTGACTCAAACCACTTAGCCGAGGGTAACGTCACCTTCAAAAGAGGGGCCTATCATTTTTCGCATTAAAAACTTAATTAATTATCTTTCAATATTCCGACCCTTTAGGATTGTATCCTTACTGACTCAAACCACTGGGTTGAGGGTAACGTTACCTTCAAAAGAGGGGCCTAGTACTATAACTAAGATAATCTCTTAAAAAGTGCAAAAGTGCGGAAATCATCAAAGGATACATTAAAGGCGAGTCGGATCCAAGTGATTCATCTTGTCTATCTGTTTTTATTTTATTTTTATTTCAGCATTTTTAGTTTTTATTTTTTATGTTTAAAATCTTTTCTCAAAAATTTTAGATTGATTAGAGGTTAAGGATAAACCGGTACTAAAAGCTCTTGTGTCCATGGAGGACATCGGTATCTTACCAACGCTATACTACGCTCACGATGGGTGCACTTGCCCATGCGTGTGTTTAGTGTTAGTAGAATATCGTGTTTTATAAATTTAAAACTTGACTAATGTGTAAAATGGGCTTAAAATATCAATAAAAACATAATACACCCGACACACACAAAAAAGATATGAATTCCATAAGCTTTTATGCTTAAACATGATAATGGGTCAAATAATTAAATTTACAAATTTTGAATCGGTAGCGTAAAACACGTTGTTCTGAATCCGGGTTATGGGATTACAATTTAAACATGTGGACAGTTGTTTTACGATCAAATAGGAACAAGTTTCGTGTAAAACGGATAAGTATTCGTTGAGATACGGGACTTTTACTAGAAAAAGGTAAAAAGGGAAAATGTGCAGCAACAGCAGGCTGCCGTAACCTACGGCCTTCCAGCCGTAAGCTACGGCAGGTCCCTCCTGGATCTTCTCAGCAAATGCTAGCCGCCATAACTTACAGTCTGCCAGCCGTAGGCTACGACAGGACTCTTCTGGACTGTTTCTTGATTGTTGGCCGTAAGCTACGGTTCCTTAACCGTAGCCTACGGCAGGGTATTAGAAAAATTTTATATTTGTTGTTTTTTGAGATCCGGGATATGTAGATATGTTTATGCTTCGTATAACCAACGTATATGATGGTTTCTGATATTTAGGTGCTTACGAGGATGTCTTGAATGAAGATCAAGCTTATCAAAGAACCGAACACAACTAAAGATCAAGTCTCCGCATTTTTGTTCTTTCGCATATCAAATCAAACTTGTTAACTTGTTTAAATATTTTGAAACACTAGTGAAAACTTTTTGTAAGTTTGAAATTAGAATGAATTCTATTTGCATTATATTATATATAAATGCAAGAAGTTTATAAATTTGAAGTTAAGTAAGTTCGGGCCTTACAATTAGTATCACAATATTCACATAAGTTATTTCATTTATTTCCAGACTACTAATTGTAAGTATTATCACAATACTTAATTAGCTTAAACCAGTGGCTCTGATACCACCTTCTGTCGCAACCCCCGATCTCACTCTGTACGGGAGCCGTGAGCAGATACAGCAGTGGTACCGATGTTTATTAAATTCGCAACGGAAAATTTTCATTAGGACCGGGTGTCAGGAAAAATATCAAAGTTTTTTTTCTTTCAAAAAACAATAGTTTTAATTTCATAAACTGTGGGATGAAACCCATATTTACATAAAGTATTTTCACTGGGATAAACCCTTGATTACAAAACACGTTTTATTCAGGTTTACATAGCCACTTATTTAAGCTTTAGTGCCTTATAGCACTTTCCCTTTTCTTCACATTAAATCACCTGAAACGCGTTTTAAAAACATTTGGTCAGCGAAAATACTGGTGAGTTCATCCAATTCTTGTAAAAGACACTGTCTTGTAATTACAACACTAAGAGTTTTTACATTTGTTTATATCTTACTATTACCCAAAGGTATATGTCAATAAGCAATTCCCGTGACTGTGGTCATATTACTGGTAGTCATTCTCCCAACTAGTGAAGCTTTATACAAAACCTCATATACTGGCAGTAATTTCTCAGTAAGAATACAAAAACTTAATCATTGTAAATACAATTAAAAAACATTTAGGGTTTTGAAAGCATTTGATAAAATAGAATCACTCACATCGTAGATTTAGGGTTTTTAGTAATAGCCTTCTGGTCTAAGTCTTGGGTTCCTAATTAAGCACACAATGCAATACGTATTAGTGTATTACCCAATTCAAACTTTAACGATAATCACGAGATCAAAACCACAACGTAGATGACAAAGTATAGCCTTATTCAGGCAACACTTATACATCCGTTGATTTGGTTTCAGATCGATCGGACAGGGTATCGTACCAATGTTCGGGTATTATATCCGTATTATAAGAGGAAAAGAAAAGTGTTTGAGCAAGTTTGAAAGCTCAAATCTCGTCCAATTTACAGCCAAGGTTTGATCTCGTCGCGTCGCGTCGTGCGACCGAGTTCCACCATCACCATCGCGTAGTGCAAAAATGTTAGACTAGCACTAGCGCTAAGGTGCAAGGATATAACGGATAAAAAGTGTTAATATTAAAAAGATATAGATACAATTATCCTTTAACGAGAAAACCAACCTATCCATCCCCCTACTCCACTCCCACTCCTAGTCTTGACCGACTTCACCACCCAACTACTCAACGTGTTCTCCTCTTGTTTCATATAATAATAAGTTCAACAATATTCCATCCAACTAATAAGTTAGAAAAAGATTAACCTCTACAACACTCCCACCGCCACCCCTCACGCAACTCCCTCCCTCCCTCCCTCCCTTATATATACCCAACCCTCTTACTCTTCACTCTCTCACTAAAAACCAAAACCAATGGCACTTGAAGCTCTAAACTCAACCCCTCACACAACCTACATGGTTCAACCCAACCCTTCTAAGCGCTCACGCATCGACCCCCACATGGAAACCGAGGAAGAATACTTGGCTTTTTGCTTGATGCTTCTCGCCCGCGGCAGCCCTTCCGCCACCGTCTCACTACCGCAACATAACCATTCTCCGGTGGCTGCTACTTACAAGTGTAGCGTCTGTAACAAGGCCTTCCCTTCTTATCAAGCACTTGGTGGTCATAAAGCTAGTCACCGGAAAAACCTTCCAGACGACCACCTCCATACATCCACCCCCACCACCACCGTGTCGGTTTTGAAGCCTAGTGGCAAATGAAACCAGTTAATCTCTTAACATCTCATAGTTTAGTTAGATAGTTATATAATTAGAAATAATATTAGATATGGCGGTTATGAAGTTGAAGGACCAAAGTTGACAAAGTGGAAGTTGGAAACTTCCATCAATAACCGAATAGGTGTGTCTCTACACACACACCCATTCCAATCGGTACAAGACAACAAGGGAAAGGACGCGACTGTTGATCATATGGCTGAGAATCGACATACCTCTTCAAGATCAAATCACAACCGCACAATCCTAGAGACATACCCTTTCACGAAGAGTTGTGTCTATTCATTCGTGCCTCTTAGAAACTATAAATAGAGATAGTTAGTTTCATTTGTAATTAGTTCATTACTCTCAAAATCATTGTATATACTCTCATTCGATTATTATAAAGTTGTTATTCAAAGTTATTTCACGCTCGTTAGAGATCAAGATCCAAGTTCGGGCCAACAAATTGGTATCAGAGCATCAGGCTCTAGGCGTGGGAATCGCAAGGCATCGCAGGGAATTCGCGATCAGGTTTCAATTTCGTTTTTAAATTCGCAAAGTTCAATTTCAGAATTTTATTTTTCGGTTCTAGGAAAGTCGGTTGAACCGAACGGTTAGGAATCTAGGGTTCGTTTGTTTTGATTCCGGGGTTTTAGTGCGAATTAGATTATTTCGGTTGTTTGATTATTACACGGTTAGGGTAATCGTGGGGTTAGTAAGATATATTGAAACCAAGAAATAAAAGTTAGTAGAAGTGAAGATTGTTCGGCAGGAAGATATGTCAGGAGGAACCGGACCAAGTTCACAAGTTATAATTCAAAAGGAAGGAAATTCTCTTTCCCAGTTTCAGTGTCCAATTCTGAAACCAACAAACTATACGGTTTGGGCTATTCGTATCAAGACGATTCTTGAAGCGAATGGTTTGTGGGAAACGATTGAACCGGCAGAAAATGCAACGGTAGACGCTAAGAAAGATAAGTCTACAATTGCATATCTGTTTCAAGCAATACCAGAAGACGTTGTATTGCAAGTCGCAAGTTGTAAAACTGCAAAGGAGATTTGGGATAATCTAAAGATTAGACATATTGGCGTAGATCGGGTACAAAAGGCGCGTATGCACACGCTAATGTCAGAATTTGAAATGTTGCAAATGAGGGATGACGACACTATTGATTCGTTTACCGCAAAGATCAATAGTATCGTTACCCGAGCAACAGAAGTAGGATCGACTATGAGTCAATCGACTCTAGTACGCAAACTCTTAAATGGCGTACCGGATAGGTTTACTCAAATCGTTGCCTCTATGGAACAATACTCCGATCTAGATACCATGACGCTACAGGAAGCGGTCGGAAGACTAAAGACGTATGAAGAACGTCTCAAGTTAAAGAAAGGAAGTCAAGGAGAAAGCCAAGATAGGCTTATGTTTACACATCAGGATAACAACAGAGGAAGGCAATATGGAAACCGCGGTCGTGGTAGATTTAACCAGACGCGTGGAAATTGGCGAAACAACGGAAATAGGCAAAGTCCCAGAAACGAAGGATCTACATCTAGAAATGGAAGTTCTAGAAATTGGAAGAAGTTTGCGAGAACCGACTTAAGTAAGATCCAATGCTTTAAGTGTCAAAAGTTTGGACACTACAAGAAGGACTGTTCTGAGAAAGATGAAGTGCAAGAACATTCAAACCTCGTCGAGGAAGACGAAGCACCCGTATTGTTGATGACAATACAAGAAGAAAATGTTCAAGAAAAGGCTCTGCTAAATGAGGAACATGTAAAACCAACAAGTTATGCCTCAGGAGATGAAAATCTATGGTACTTAGACAACGGGGCGAGCAACCACATGACAGGAGTGCGAAGTCACTTCAAGGAGTTAGATGAAACGGTGACAGGGCAAGTACGATTCGGTGATGGGTCACACGTAGAAATTAAAGGCAAAGGTTCAATACTACTGGAATGTCTGAATCAAGAACAAAAGATTGTTTCACAAGTATACTACATTCCAAGTCTGAAAACCAATATATTGAGCCTCGGACAACTTACAGAAATCGGTTGCAAAGTGGTTATGGACGGAGATTTACTATCTATCCGAGATCGAAATAGAAAGCTACTAATGCGAGTCAAGAGAATGAAGAACAGGCTGTACAAAGTCAAACTGAAGACGGGAAAACCAATCTGCTTATTATCAAAGACAGAAGACACAGCATGGCTATGGCACGCAAGGTTAGGCCATTTACACTTTGACGCCATTAAGGAAATGACTCGTAAGAATTTGGTACATGGAGTTCCCCAAATAAGTCATGCTAGTCAAGTCTGTGACGCATGCTTATTAGGAAAGCATAGTAGGGCACCATTTCCAAATCAGGCAAAGTTCAGATCTTTAAAACCTCTGGACTTAGTCTATGGAGATTTGTGTGGTCCTATAACTCCACCAACACATGCTGGGAAGAAGTATATATTCTTACTTGTAGACGACTGTACTCGCTACATGTGGGCATATTTACTAACTTCCAAGGATCAAGCATTCGAAACATTTAAGGAGTTCAAAGAAAAGGTGGAAAAGGAAGCGCAGACCAAGTTAAAAATGCTAAGGACGGATAGAGGAGGTGAATTCACATCGGCTGAATTCAACAAGTATTGCAAAACCAACGGCATAGCAAGACAGCTTACAGCACCATATTCCCCACAGCAAAATGGAGTAGTAGAAAGAAGAAACAGGACGATGTTGTCAACTACTCGCAGTATGCTAAAGGCAATGAACATGCCACAGAACTTTTGGGGTGAAGCAATACGACACGCGATATACGTACTAAACAGGGTTCCGACAAAAGCCCTGGTGAACAAGACACCATATGAAGCACTAAAAGGAAGGAAGCCAAATTTAGAACACTTGAAGGTTTTTGGCTGCACGGCCTACGCTAAGGTACTACCACTTCAACAAAAGAAGTTAGATGATAGAAGTGCACCTATGGTTTACCTTGGAATAGAAGAAGGATCAAAAGCATATAGATTATATGATCCAGCAAAGAATAAGATATGTGTCAGTAGAGATGTAAAGTTCATGGAAGGTCAACCATGGAACTGGAATAGTTATATGGAGACGGTAGATTCAGGGAATCCCGAATGGACAAACTTTGTCATTCAAGAAGATGACATACCACCAGAATTAGAAGAAAATGAGCCAAGTAGTCCAGGCAGTAGCGGGCCACATCATGATGATTCAGGAGTAGATCAGACAGAAGAACCAGACTCCTATGTAACCCCGCCAGCACATTCGTACAATCAGAACTCAGCAGGAAGTTCAAGCAGTTTATCAAGTGGAGGTCCATCCACCTCTGAAAGTACAACACAAAGTATTAGTGACACTCCAGTAAGACTGAAAAGTCTCGAAGAATTATACGAAGAAACAGAAGAAATTCAAGTACATCCACATGAACTACTACTCGCTGAAGAAGAACCAAGAAATTACAAGGAAGCATCTAGTGACAGAAAGTGGATTGAAGCAATGAAGGCTGAATTAGACTCAATAAACAAGAATAATACTTGGAAACTGACAGAGTTGCCAAGAGATCACAAAGCAATAGGTTTAAAGTGGGTATTCAAGACTAAGAAAGATGCAAGCGGAAACATTATCAGACACAAAGCAAGGCTAGTTGCGAAAGGATATGTTCAGCAACATGGAATAGACTTTGACGAAGTCTTTGCACCGGTAGCACGTATGGAAACAGTACGACTAATATTGGCTTTAGCAGCATATCAAGGTTGGGAGGTACATCATCTAGATGTGAAATCTGCATTCTTACACGGAGACCTCAAAGAGGAAGTCTATGTATCACAACCAGAAGGATTTATAAAGCCAGGAAATGAAGGAAAGGTTTACAGACTATCAAAAGCATTGTATGGATTGAGACAAGCACCAAGAGCTTGGAATACAAAGTTAGATCAAACCCTAAAGTCACTTAACTTCAAGAAGTGTACTTTAGAGAACGCAATCTATACAAGAACAAGGGAAGCCTCTACACTAATAGTTGGAGTCTATGTTGATGACTTGATAGTCACTGGAACATCAAAGAAGGAGATAGACATCTTTAAATCTCAGATGAAGAACAAATTTGATATGAGCGATCTAGGATTGCTAGCATACTATCTGGGAATAGAAGTAATTCAAGCAGGGGGTGAGATAGGCATCAAGCAGACAGGATATATCAATAAGATACTCAAAGACGCCGATATGTTATCCTGCAATGACACGAAGACACCTATGACTCCAGGAACTAAATTAACAAAGACTGAAGAAGGAGATCTAGTAGATGCAACACATTACAGAAGCCTGATAGGTTCTCTCAGGTACTTATTGCATACAAGACCAGATCTATGTTACCCAGTCAGTCTACTTAGTAGATTCATGCAAGAACCAAAGGAGCAACACCTGAAAGCAGTAAAGCAAATACTACGTTACATCAAAGGAACTAAAGAGCATGGAATCATCTACAAAAGACAAGGAGGATGTAAGATCACAGGTTATAGCGACAGTAGTTTTGGAGTTAATACAGACAAAGGAAAAGGAACAACTGGTCTAGTATTCTACTTTGGAGAATCACCTATAACCTGGTGTACACAAAAGCAACAAACAGTGGCACTTTCATCATGCGAATCAGAATTTATAGCAGCCACTGCAGCAGCATGTCAAGCACTATGGCTTAAAAGATTGTTAAGTGAAATCACAGGCTGGAAGGAAGAAAAGATAACACTCAGAGTAGATAACGTTTCAGCAATAGCACTCATGAAAAACCCAGTCTTTCACGGAAGAAGCAAGCACATTGACACACGCTATCACTTCATAAGAGAATGTGTGGAAAACGAAGATATCATTGTGGAACACATAAGCGGAGAACTACAACGAGCAGATATACTAACAAAGGCACTAGCAAGGATCAAGTTTGTTACAATGAGGGAACTGCTCGGAATTCAAGATTTAAAGCAACTCATGGATGTTCGAGATTAAGGGGGTGAATGAAACCAGTTAATCTCTTAACATCTCATAGTTTAGTTAGATAGTTATATAATTAGAAATAATATTAGATATGGCGGTTATGAAGTTGAAGGACCAAAGTTGACAAAGTGGAAGTTGGAAACTTCCATCAATAACCGAATAGGTGTGTCTCTACACACACACCCATTCCAATCGGTACAAGACAACAAGGGAAAGGACGCGACTGTTGATCATATGGCTGAGAATCGACATACCTCTTCAAGATCAAATCACAACCGCACAATCCTAGAGACATACCCTTTCACGAAGAGTTGTGTCTATTCATTCGTGCCTCTTAGAAACTATAAATAGAGATAGTTAGTTTCATTTGTAATTAGTTCATTACTCTCAAAATCATTGTATATACTCTCATTCGATTATTATAAAGTTGTTATTCAAAGTTATTTCACGCTCGTTAGAGATCAAGATCCAAGTTCGGGCCAACAGCAAACTCCACGAGTGCTCCATCTGTCATCGATCATTCCCCACCGGCCAGGCTCTCGGTGGTCATAAAAGACGCCACTACGACGGCAACAACCCCGGAAGCGCCGTCACGGCATCTGACGGAGCTGCTTCCAGTCAACCGCGTGATTTTGACTTGAACTTGCCGGCTTTTCCTGACTTTCAAGTGGGATTGAGCGTTGACATCGGGAAGAAAAGTCAACTCTCGGTTCATGAACAAGAAGTTGAAAGTCCACTTCCGATCAAGAAACCTCGTTTGTCGGATTAGTACAAGATTTACCTAAGATGATCGTCGAATTCATTTGTTTTTTTTTTTTATTTTTACTTTTAAAAAATTGAAATATATTTTAGAATGGATGATATGTACATAGAAGATAGAATTCCTGTATCTTGATCATGTCATGTTGCTACTATTATACCATTCATTTGATTCGTTAATTAATGATATGAGATTTCTTTTTTATTTTAATTATTATTATTGTTACTCTTTTCTTAATTAAAAATTTAAAATACATACATGTTTATTCTATCTTATATAATAATAAAAATAATAACTCAGTTGGTGATGTATTGACATTATAAACCGCCCATGTGAGTTCATGCCTAAATGCACATGAAAACCCCCAAATTCATGGTTCTAGCTTTACCATTAATCATTAGTGGTTGTAAAACTGCCTTATATATAGTATTTTATGCCTTTAAAGTTTTCTTTACAACTTTTGAAACAGAAAGTGTAATTTGGTTGTGTAAAGTGGGCGGAAAGTCGAATGTATTGGCAAGGGCGACGTGTCATCTGGATAGATAAGAGTAGGAAGAATGGTGTGTTTCGTTAACTGTTGACGTGCTGGAAACAGTTACGTACACTACCTTACAACATTTTCCTTCAGACAAACTTTAACACCACATCTATACAATAATTTCGTGACAGTTATGTGAGTATATAACTTGCACTTATTTAATTAAGGTGTTTTTTTAAATATCTTTCCATTAAGATTAAATTCAGCGGTTTTAGTTAAAAGGGTTTATTAAAGTGTTCCGTCACTACTACGTGATATTTTAACTAAACCACTCTATTATATTACAAGCGTGTAGTGGTTTTAAGTTTTAACTAAAATACAATTAACTCTTACTCTTTTTCTGAATAAACATAAGAAACATTTTTTTGATTTGGTTAGATTGTGATTTGGGCTCCAACCTCAAATCCTCACGTCCGTTAACCATTTAACGAACAAGAAGGTGTGAGGCCCATTGACGCCCACCATGTCATTTTAGTAACGGTTTAACAAAGAATCTGTGACATGGAGGCCCTTTGACGCCTCACTGTACACAACCTAATTAACTATAAAGGATATGTACTAATGCCAAACAAGTTGCTTTGAAGAGTTGTGTACTATCTGAATTTTGATGATCCGATTTAATTAAACGGGTACGCACTCACAAAAGGAGAAATAATAAAGAGTGCATTGAATTTGGCAGCAAATGATTAATGAGTTGTCCACCACCTCACTAGTTATAACCAAATCCTCTTGTTTTCATCTTTAATTGGTTGTAAAACAGATTAGGTTTAATAATATTTTTCCGTCCAACTAATAACCCGGCCAACGTTATTGTTAACTAATGACATGTCATGTAGTACATAAGGCATAGGCCTGTTTGTCGTTTGGTTAAAAATGTCGTGTTGTACGTCGATATATATGATATTTTGTGATTCTTAACCCAAACCACCAGTCTTGTGCTTCACTCAATTCTTTCCAGCTCTACATAATTAAAGAGCTTAAAAGTAAATATATGACACATAAGGGTTAAGTTATTCTACAAGTCCTCCTAAAAATAAGAAGTGTACAAAAATACAATGTATGACAATGTGGAGCAAAATATAACACAATAACGAGGAAAAAAGAAAAAATAAGTCGCAAAAAATACACAATGACACAAATATAAAAAAGACACAATGATAATAAACAAAAATTCTAAAATCTACAACCTACAAATCCAAAAGTGAATATCTAAAATCTTACATCGTAGAGTTCGATAAGATGGTTCCAATGCCGATTGAATGAGGTCAATCGAAGTCCGTCTGATACCCTTTATACGACTATTTATTTTTAGAAGTCTTTATGTTTGATCCTAAACCTATAGAAACACTATAACTTTTGTAACTTGAAATTATCTTACATATCTCTTTGTATTGTGTATGGCAATCCTTAGATTAAAGTATATCAATAGCATTCTCGAAATCTTAAATGGATAACCAAATGATGACGGTCATCAAGTCATTCAAAAACTCAATTAACCTAGATAGAAAGGGAAAGTAGGGAATCGTATCCACGCGGAGCATGTGATTAATCTTACATGTTTACTCTGATTGCTAACAATAAAAAAATGAAGATTTAATTGTCAAACAAAATGAATTGCATAACTAAAATATGGCCACACCAAGGCTTGGGTTTGGACATTCAATTAACAATCTGAATCAATCCCACACTCATACTACATAAACATAGTTTAGTTTACCAAATTCACACACTGGATAACTAACGAACACTTCAATCATACAACAACTCTTTTAACGATTCTGGACCGAATAATATATGTTGTATAATGGGGTACTTATCAATCATCAATTTAATATCCGACACTATCATTCAAAACATCTCGTTCTCTAATAATAAAGGCAAAATAGAAGAAACAATGCATTGAAGTGTTCAAAACAGTAAATCGTTCAACGTGGAATGTAGGAAACACATGGAATCACCAAAAGTGTCAAGTACTTAAAAAAATCAAAGCAAATCCATATCATATGTACTTACAATTCAGATTAAATCCACATGAAATCAAACCCTAGGCCCGATGCAACCATGGAAACGAAAGGCATGAATTGGATGAAAGGATACTTTGTCACTGAAGTTCCTAAGCATCCTCTTCATCCCCTTGCTCCCCAATGTGAGTGTATCAAAAAACAAACAAGGAAACTCCTTAATACTCGGTCCAAAACTGTGCAAAACCACCAAAAAGTGTCAAATGGGCGTAAATACGCTTTTCCTAGTCACTATTTACGTCGGGGTTCCCTATTTATGGTAAAGGAATTTAGGATAATGTTGAGCAGGGGCGTAAATAAGCTGAACCAACGTATTTATGCTAGTATCTATATGTTTTCGCCCGATTGTCTTGGTTTGATCCATAAGCTTGTCTATTCCATATCTGGGATTGAATCTCCAAGTATGGATGCATCCTTGTTGGCCTGCATAAATAATCTACACAAAGTCATTCAATTCAACATGAAATTACAATTAAAAATATGGTTTATGTGCATAACACTCATGCACAGAAAGGATACATCACCCATAGAGATCAAGAATGAGTATTTATTTTATGTTCTAGAAACGTGTGACTTTTTTATAGTTGGAGAACCACCACAATATTTAGTTAAAATGACACAATGCTTCGTGAAGATTGTGTCAATTGTCGATTAGAACACGCGATAAATAATTATGTTACTGTTAGTAGTCATTATGTTAAAAATAACTTAGTTCAAGCTGATGATTAACTTCAATCAATAGTAAATTAAATCTCAAGCAATAACTTAGTTAATGCTGATAACTGGCTTTTATCAGTAGTGACTTGATTAGTTAATCCTAAGTTGATGCTGATCATCCAAGTACGTTGATTGGGTCCCTAATTATTGTAGTTGTTACTAATCGGAGTTGTTGCTGGTGATCATGGTTGTTGTTGATCACATTTTAGCTAGTGATTAACAACCTACTTATATTCAGTTCCCATGCAACCTTTTCTTGATCATAGAGATCTGAAATAATCCAAAGGGGCCTCCAACCATGGAAATTATATTTTCGCTAAACTTAGATGACCTCACTAACTGGGCTAGAAACCCCTCCTTTAGGGGTTCATCCCACCAACATGGTACAAGTGTGCAACCCCCTTATACCATCATGTTCATCGTTGCTATAAATTTGAATATTCTTAAATGAGCATGCAATTCAGACTTCTTAACTGTCCATCAGTACAACACTACTGCTCAGGCGTTTTAGGGCATGTGGGTTAGAGTCGGATTCCAGGTTTTGCTACTGAGCTAGAAGAGTGGAACAACTTCATCTGTCTTTTGGACAATGTATTGTTTTCAGGTTCGAATGACAGATGGGAATGGATCGGGGGTGATGGTCATGGGTTTTTGATGGGAGCCATTAAATGTTTTCTAAAATCAAATGGATACATTTTGTGGGCCACAAGAATATGCTAAGGGAATTAGATAACCATGCAAATTTATGTTCGGAATGGGTCTGCATGCTAATGGAGATAATAAATATAAATTGGTGGATAATAATCAAGGGAAGCATGTTAAGGCCAATGGTATTAAAAGTTATAAAATCCTATACAATTTAATACTTATTAGTTATGTTTGGTTTCTAATATATTGTATCTTTGTTGTTACATGTGGCTAATGAGAATGGACACACACTAGGCTGTCACTGGAAGCTGAAGAGACATTGGGCTGGAAGCTGAAGTGGAGTTATTGGGCTATTAACTTCATATGGGCTGATGAAAGGACAAGTGGGCTTTTAGCTGGTGAAGAGTTGTTATAACAACTTGCAAATTTAGCTGATGAAGAGTTGTTATAACAACTTACAAACAGTTCAAATATTACCCTAAGTGGATCTATTATATAAACAAGTGAAGTTAGGGTTTCTTCAATAATAGTTCTCAAGTACATTCAGATATTGTTATCTACTTCTCTCATGTTTTCTCTATCTCTCTCTCTATCAACACTTAGAATGCGATCTTTTCGTAAGCGTTTGCCCCCGATCCAATCGGGGGATCGAATTGATTATAAAAACATGAGTTTAATTAGTCGATTTATTAGTGAACAGGGAAAAGTATTATCTAGACGAGTAAATAGATTGACCTTGAAACAACAACGATTAATTACTATTGCTATAAAACAAGCTCGTATTTTATCTTGTTACCTTTTCTTAATAATGAGAAACAATTTGAAAGAACCGAGTCGACCACTAGAACTCCTAGTCTGAATCAGTAGTTTAGGGTTTGAGATTCAGTGTTAGTATAGAGATTATTATGTTAATAATCTCGGTGTGTGAGAGTTGAGAGTTGTGTAGTTTGCATCGTTTGTTCTCTGTTCTGTTGTAATCGCTGAAGATCTTGTGATTGTGATAATCATAGTTTTGGAGATTTTCTGTGTGTTGATCGTATCTGGTATACCATTGTGACATGGTATCAGAGCCCTAGGAGGCTCTTGGAGTGTTTTCCGTCGATCCGCTGCGGTGATTGGGTTAGATCCACCTTAGATCAGACCAAATCTGAGTTTATCTTTGTAGATCGGAGGAGTCTTGCTAGTGTTTTGGATCTACCGATTCCATATCTGAAGTTCTTGGTATCATTGGAGTTCTTGCTCAGTGAAGAAGACAGAAACCCTAACTCTAGGGTTTGTGGTGTTGAAGAGGGTTGTCGTTGGTCTTTGTAGCTTTGATACAGGGCAAACCAATAGAATCTTGTTGCTGGTTCTTCTTAATCAGTAACTTGTAGCCTTAAGTGAAGGCTACAAGCCTGATTCGCTTGGTGTTATACGCCCTTGGTTAGATCTTCCGCTATTAAATTATTGTTTAATGTTTAAAATTTTTGGGATGTTACAAAGTTTAAATAATCTAACCATTAAAAAAAATTTATATATATATATATGTGTGTGTGTGTGTGTGTGCGTGCGTGTGTGTGTGTATAAAATATTAAGATTAAGGTAAAATACTTACGCAGCTAATATATATAATTACACACAATAATTACGCACTCGTAAAAAATAATTACATATAAAAATTACACAACTTATAAAAATATAATTTGCTTACGGTATTGCTATGGTTTATTTTTTTAATTTAAATAATATGTGATTATACGCTTTACGGTGTTTGTGTTAGTGTGTTTTTTTCTCCTCGGTATCGTACCAAATCGATTAATAAGTAATTATACAAATTGAAGACACGACTATGACAACCACTCCTTCGAATACCACGTTTGATCATGAACTCATCAAACCTTTTATATCATTTTTATACATTGCTTTGGGATTGTTTTGGGCCATATATGGTATGTTATTTGTTACTGTATATATATAATCTCTATGTGTATGTCTTTTCTTGGTACATCTATTTAGAGGTTAGATTATTTAAATTTTGTAAAATCCTAAAAATCTTAAACATTAAACAATAAATTAGATTTATATATATATAATTTTAAATATATATATATAAGAATTTTAAATGTCAATAATATTAAATATATAAATATATTATAAAAAATAAACAATTTTAAATATATATAATATTTTTATATATAAGAATTAACCTCCATTTCAGTCCCTAAGGGTATTTTGGTCAATTAGCCAACAATTAAATGATAAAGCAAACCAAGTTGGCCATTTGGATGAAAAGCGTTAAGAAATGCAAACTTCAAGGCTGGATTTGTTATAAATTAGATTTTTGGACTAAACTAGTTAAAATGGACAAACCTCGGGGACGAAAACAGATATTTACTCATATTTAGAATAGTATATTATAAACTATAAACCTTAATGTATATCATAAAAAAAATTAAACGATACATGTCAATTATATATTTAACTAAGATATACATCAGGAATACGTTATTTCAAAACCCGATATGTGGGGTTTGGTATACATTATTTGATAAGTGTGACACCTCGAAAATCCACGTCCTATAATGTGTTGACATGTGTCATAAGTTTTGAACGTGTGAAAGAATGTTCTAGAAGGACTAAAGTTGTCAAACATGGAAAGTATGTGAATATAAGGGTTCAAAATGTCAACTATGGATAAATATACTTTACAATAACCCTACATGATGCTTATACTCTTAAACGAATGAATCATGGATCATACGAAGCTAATTGTGAAAGAAAGTGAGATATTACAAACTACCGGGGTTAAACGTGTCAACATGTTTAAAGTATACCTCTGAGTGACCTGTTAGCAAACCCGAAGCTTTGTAATGATCAATTATGCTCACTAGAATGCACGATAAAAATTTCACCAAGTTTCATTATCGTATGAGATAGTTATGATAAGATTCGCACACGAGGGGTTAAAAGCGTCAACGGTGAAGTTTATGACTTTTCGGGTGATAACAAAGTTAACCGAGGACTTAACAAAGTGGGTATAAGTCTTGAAGCCCTTACAAATCAATTTAGAGGGCTCAAAATACAAGAAATAAAGTCGAAACAACTTTTTATGGACCAAGGACCAAAACACAAAAAATCTGACAATTGGATTTAGATCAGAGGGGGCGTAGCGCGACACGAGGGACCCCTAGGGGGCCTACGCGTGCCGCGAGGGGCACTCTGATGCCGAAATCTTTGCTAGGTGTCTGCCATGTCCATTATAACCGACTTACTTTGCCTTTTCTCAACACCAAGGGTTGCCTAGGCTTGCTTTTAGACATTAGGGACACTTGTTGATGATCAGGGATAAATGGTAGCATGTTTTGGCATGATCTTGTGCAATCACAAGCACTATATAAAGCCCCTTTGTGTGCAAGCTTGATCATTCACTCACAACTCATCTTCTGATCATCTCTGGAGCTCAAGGGCCTTCTCTAAGCATCCCTGGTCGTGCATTAGACTTTGGTAAGTACCCTTGACCTTCCTTAATCGAGTTTTGCTTAGTTACTAGCTTAAAAGTCAAACCGTCGTAATTAACGTTTGACTTAGCGATTAATCATAAATGGTCCAGTGATTAGTCGAATTAAAGGTAGTTATAAGTTGGTAATTATGTGGGCATTAAACCCTTAAAAGGGCACCCTCTGATTCCCACTCTAACTAGATCAAATGTCGGGTCAAAGTTGTTTATAAAAAGTCAACAGAAGCTTAATTTTCGAATTAACGCGAAATTAGCAATGTAGAAGGCATGTAACCTATTTTATCACTCATATAACTTGGTAATAAGTATAAGAACTGGTCTAAGCCTGTTTGATCCGACAATTTTCTGTTTAAACCCGGTTCGGAACCGAAAGTCGCAAAACTTTGACTTTTGCTTTGATTTCAGTTCTGAACCGATTTAGTATGATTTGGAAATGCCTTAGAGCTTCCTTAGGACCAGGCTACATGTTAGTATAACCCTCTGTGGTTGATTGGTTGTTTGACCGATTCGTTTGCATATTTCCGTTAATTGCCTAATGTTGACCAATATGCCCTTTTGACCATAAAACGAGAATTTTGGATATGTGAGAGGACAATAATCTTTATTACTGATTTATAAACATGTCCCTAAATTTTCACATCAGTTTGAGTTCTAGATTAGGAGTTATGCTCAATGACGTAATTAGAACGCTTTTTAGTAATTTAACGGCGTCATTAGCATAAAGCCTATCTAAACCCAATTTTTGACACCAAACCTTTTACCCACTGATATAAGATAATATTATGGGATTTTTAAAGATTTTTAATTATTTTTAACCTGCTCATAACCTAAGGTTATGACGTTGATTCGGTAAATGCCGATTATACCCTTTTTGTTTATAAAATGAGTTCTACATAGTATTTTGACACCAATATAATTGCTACTGATTTCATATAATAAATAAAGTATTTTGAACTTTATAACCTGTTCAGAAAACTCAGATTTCCTATATAACCCGGAAATCGCTTAAAACGGTTTTTACGCGTATTAAACACCTAGTATGGGTTTAAAGCCATTTTGTCATATAAGACTTATCACCAACTGAGATAACCTGATAAATTAAGTTATTTTACTTATTTATTCAGACCCGGATCTCAGAATTAAAATTTATCTCTTTTATAATCTTTAAAATGACCAAAATATCCGTACGGGGCTTAAATTGAGATTAAACTTGTTTTGGGCATAATGGAAGGTATCATACTGATATCACAACCTATTTAATGCATATTAACTTAGGAAACCTGTAAATGACTCTCATAGGTACCTGTTACGCCTCTTGCGCGTTCGGTTCGGTTTATGTAACTAGTTTGCATAAATTAGCCGAAACGGGTCAAACCTTATCGTTTTTATCTCAAAATCCAGAATGTGTTTAGTTTACCCATATTATACAAGTCTTCAAGCTTGTTGGGTCTAAATCACGTTCTATCCCGGTCTTCGCTTAATCGTGCGTTTGAACCGTATCTTTCCTTAAAACTAACCGGTCTAAGCTTAAGCTTAACTAAAGACCGTTAGGATTTTAATAGGTTATTATAAACCTTCGTTCCAGAATAGGAGACCCGGTAAAAGCTACACGCACTTGCTAATTGTGATTGATACTTGCAAAGGTAAATACTTTTAACTTATTTTCCCTATACGTGCTTGGGGTACGGTATATAAAATACCGCTTGGTCCGGCATTGAATCTTTAATCGAATAGAGGTTAAATCATTGATATAATCCGTTTTGAAATGTTTTGTTTGCTTAAAGCCTTTGGGGGGTTAATGACCATGTCCCGGATATCCTTGGCATCATTTTACGAAATGGCCACGGCCTAAGCACGGGGTGTAGGCGTACACCCGTCAGTGCATAAATAAATAATGTGGTGTGTCTATTGATCTTTAACCCGGTCTACGGATCGGGCTACTGAACGCATAAGGAACATGTAATTCTTTTACAAGTATTATGTTCAAATAATTATCCCAAGTTATAAAAAGTTTGTGCCACGTGCATTCAAATCAATTTTATTAAACTTTTCAAAATGAGTTGGTTGAATGTATTTACCAGTGTAAACTGACGTATTTTCCCAAAAAGGTTAAGTGCAGGTACTACGCGAACTAGGCTGGCTTTCTCCTAGCGTCCACAATAAGTCTCGCAAGCTTGGATGTCAAAACTGTTGAACAATGTTTCCTATTTATTTTTGATCCACCTGTGGATAAATTTCAACTTTTGTGATACTTGATATTACAATTATATTCGGTTGAAATATATCTTTCTTTTGCTTCCGCTGTGCATTTAAATATTGTGTTGTTTGACTGTAATGTTACCAACTACGTCACGATACTCCCCCACCGGGCTCACAGGTAATACGTGGAAATATCGGGGTGTGACAGGTTGGTATCAGAGCCAACATTGAGTGAATTAAACACTAGCCTTTTGTGTTTAATCTCAGTGACACAATTGCACATTCCTAAATTTTCGAGTCTAGACAAATAACATAGGACAAATTTTGTTTTGTTTTATTTGGTCTTTTATTTCATATATATTCTTGTTGTTATCTTTGTTTATATTGACAGGTTTAACAATGCCGCCAAGATTCAGAAGAGGAGGAAGAGTCAAGGGGCCAATCACCGCCCCCAACAATCACGAAGCCGGGCCTTCGCACCGGCGAGCTCCTTCTACTACTGCGAGTGCCAATCCGCAAGGAGCCTGGAGGACCTATACAGAGCCTGCTAGACGGTCTGTCTCGCACAGCTTAACACCTCCCTATCGTCATTCTTTTGGGCCACATTCGGAAAACGAGCCCGATAACCCACAACCTTCATATATACCTCTCCAGCGATCCCTGTCGCACAATTCCTTTGGAAACCCCACTCCTGTCTTTCAGGGCCGGTTCAACCTGGCAAACTATATTCAAGAACCAGTGGGTTTTAACCCATTAGGACCAGAGGATCACTTCTCAGAAGACAATGCAATGGACATGGACGAGGACACAGACCCCGTCGAACCTGCAAGCGGTACCCCCAACCATCCCATCGAGATCTCTAATGGATCTTCTTTCTACGGATCACCCTACGGTGGTCCAGACAGTTTCTAAGCAAGGTTTAATCAGTATGAATGGTACTTTACACCTTCTCACCATTTATCACCTCACCAGCAGCAGCAGGATCCCTCTGGGGATTCACGATTCGTGGCAGTCACACCACCGCCTCCACCGCCGCCAGTTCATCAAGCACCTCTAGAACCACCAAGGCGTAGGAGAACGGGCGCACGTATGTCTATGCGAGCAGGGGATTTTCACTACAGCACCCCTCGACACTCCAGTGGCAGTCACTACCCGCCACTGCAGGAAGACCCACAAATGGGTGGGCCCTCAAACCCAATTCCTGAGGTGAGTTCCACACCAGCTGCACCACAACCACCACCGATGGGTTTTGATAACCCGATTCCTGCATATGCCGGTTCAATGGCGTACAATCCGTTTGAGCAGTCGGCTCACACCCATTATAACTATGCTGAAGCCGACCCGTACCTAGTCGCGGAAAACTACAACGCCCTACATCCGGAAGGACCGTATGGAGCTCCTTGGGGAGTGGGATATCCAACTCATGGATATCAAGTACCTGCTCGACCACCGATTCGACAGCAGTCGCAGCCACCACGATTTTCCCCACCGGAACAGGAGGAAATCCTCCAAAGACTAAGTCGGGTGGAGCATGAGTTTCAGGAGGAACGCAGGAACAACAGGGGATTCCTCAAAGGCCTGCCAAGCTTGCTAAAAGGGAAGAAGAAAAGGGATCATTAAATCCCCATATGTACTGTTGTATTTTCTAATTTAATCGAGTCCCTGCGTGGACTTGTCTTTTAGTCCCTGTGTGGACATCTGTTTAAGTAATTGGTCCCTGCGTGGACTTGTTTTATCGGTTTAGCCCCTGCGTGGGCAAATTGTTTCTGTTAGAAGTCCCGTTTAGGGCGATGTGTACTCTTTTAATATTTATGGAATGTTAAGTTTATAAATTTCAGTTTGTCATTATATGCATAGATATATTATACATGAAATAAATAAATCAAAATCATTCCTTTTTAATCTACCTATTATATATTAAATAAGAATCTCAAAGGTATAACCTAGCTTACATGTCATTATAAGACTTGGCCAAGATGGTAAGACCTGTTTAACAGATTCGGATCCCTGTTAACATCTGAAAACATGTTAACGCTCCTGGCAGACGTGATTCGTTAAAATCACGCACGTCATTCTTATATAAGGTTTCTTCAAAAGATTCCTAACCAAACTTAATGATCTATAAATCATAGGTTTAAATTATCAATTAACATGATCATATTTTGACCATACACTGGTAATATAGTGCCTACGGGCCATACTCATTGTCATATAAGACAAAAGACAGTAGTAGTCTACGACTCCCTGTCAGAGAAAGGTAATGAACTATGTTCAAACGTTAATGCCTTGATTCTCCGAAATCATGCCTTATGATTTAAAAACGTCCCTGTGACTAGGCCTTTTGTGCTAATAATATTGTTATTGTTTTATAATTAGGATAGGTTATAATGAAATCCTAAATAAACGTGAGTAACAAATTAACCAAATGTGGTCTATGTTTACCATGGTTAATGAATTGCCCTAAAGGGCAATTCCATAATAAACTCCCAAATAAATTATTGTCGATATCTTATGTAACAGTTCAAGATACATGGCGGACTCAGATGAAATCAATAGTCGGCCAAGGGAGAATAATGACACCACCAGGTTCAATGTGTCTGGTGCTGAACTCCAGGAATTAATCGACAATGCTGTCACAAAAGCCTTGGATAGGCAGTATAGTGAAACAAGTGGTACTCAAAGTAGAGCCCAATCAGTACCCCATTCCAAGCCTAAGACTCATTCTGAGGCTCACAGCAAGCCACCATCCAAGAAGGAAGAACCAAAGAAAGACGATGACGATCGTCACTCTTCTAATCAGCAAAGTGTCCCGTCTCAAAGGGTAATACTGAATCAAGGACCCCGTGATAAGGGTTGCTCCTACAAATACTTTGTGTCATGCAAACCCAGGGATTTCACTGGGGAAAAAGGGGCTATAGACTGCATGACATGGTTGGATGAGATGGACACAGTGGTTGATATCAGCGGGTGCACTGATAGGGATGTGGTAAAGTTTGTGTCTCAATCGTTCAAAGGTGAGGCCTTAGCCTGGTGGAGATCGTTGATTCAAGCTACTGGAAATATTCCACTGTACAATATGACATGGGAACAATTTATTACCCTCATCAGGGACAACTACTGTCCCCAGCATGAGGTTGAAAAGATTGAATCTGATTTCTTATCCATGGTGATGAAGAATCTGGATTGCCAAGCTTACCTTACGAGCTTTAATACAATGTCAAGGTTGGTTCCTTATCTGGTGACCCCGGAACCCAAAAGAATAGCTCGTTTCATTGGGGGTTTAGCCCCAGAGATAAAGGCAAGTGTAAAAGCCTCTCGGCCAACTACTTTCAGATTTGTAGCTGATATATCTTTGTCCCTCACACTGGACGCGGTCAGGCAGAGATCGCTGAGGAACACGGATGCCGAGAAAAGGAAGCGTGAAGATGACAATTCACGGCGGTCAGATAAGAAGCACCGAGGAAACAATGACCACAAGAAGGGGTCTGGTTCTAAGAAGGATGGGCATCAATCTGGAGATAAGCCCAAGTGTAAGATTTGTCAGAAGCACCACTTTGGGAGGTGCAGACTTGAGTCGAAATCCCAGTCTCAGCCGAGGCCATGTGGGATTTGCAAATCTTCGGAACATAAGACCCTAGAGTGCAAGAAACTGAAGGACGCAAAGTGCTACAGTTGCAACGAAAAATGGCACATTAAGACAAATTGCCCAAAATATGCAAAGAAAGCTGATGAAGGAAAGAATACCAATGCTAGGGTCTTCAGGATGGATGCGAAGGAAGCTGTGCAGGACGACAATGTGATCACAGGTACCTTCCTTATAAATGATGTCTATGCGAGAGTGTTATTTGATTCAGGAGCTGATAAATCATTTGTAGATAATAAGTTTTGTGAGTTGTTGAAATTGCCAGTAAAAACCTTAAGTGTGAAGTATGAGGTGGAATTAGCTGATGGAACCATAGAAACCGTCTCAACTGTGTTAGATGGATGAGTTATATCCATTAGGAACCACTCTTTTCCTTTGTCCCTACTTCCTTTGAAGTTAGCCGGTTTCGACATATATTTGGGTATGGACTGGTTATCTCATAACCAAGCCTAGATTGTCTACAATAAGAAGCAAGTGGTGATTAAGACTCCGTCGGGTGAATCACTTACCATTCAGGGAGATACCCAGTATGGACTGCCTGAGCAAGTGACTATGCTCAAGGCCTCTAAGTGTTTAAAGAAGGGTTGTGTCATTTACATGGCACAAGTTACTATCGATGAACCGAAGCCTAAGATTGAGGATATTCCTGTTATTTCTGAATACCCTGAAGTTTTTCCTGAAGAACTACTTGGTTTACCACCAGATAGGCAAGTGGAATTCAGAATTGACATCATCCCGGGAGCAGCACCAGTAGCAAGGGCGCCTTATAGGTTGGCACCAACAGAGATGAAGGAATTGAGAACGCAACTAGATGAATTGCTAGCCAAGGGTTTCATTAGACCTAGTTCGTCTCCTTGGGGAGCACCAATCTTATTTGTCAAGAAGAAAGATGGATCGATGCGTCTGTGCATCGATTACCGTGAGCTTAAGAAGGTCACTATCAAGAATAGGTATCCTTTGCCCAGGATCGACGATCTGTTCGATCAGCTTCAAGGGGCAAGTTACTTCTCTAAGATCGATCGGAGGTCAGGCTATCATCAATTGAAGGTTAAAGATGAAGATGTACACAAGACTGCATTTAGGACTCGTTATGGTCATTACGAGTTCCTAGTGATGCCTTTTGGTCTCACTAATGCACCTGCCGCATTCATGGATCTCATGAATCGCGTCTGCAAGCCCTACTTGAACAAATTTGTCATCGTCTTCATTGACGACATCCTCATCTACTCGAAGAACCAAGCTGATCATGAGAAGCATCTTCGATGTATTCTTTCACTACTTCAGCAGGAGAAGCTCTACGCCAAATTCTCTAAATGTGAATTATGGCCTCGAGAAGTCCAATTCCTTGGACATGTGGTTAGTGAGCGTGGTAACCAAGTGGATCCCGCTAAGGTTGAAGCTGTCATGAATTGGCAAGAGCCGAAGACGCCCACAGAAATTCGCAGCTTCTTGGGATTAGCAGGATATTATAGGCGTTTCATTGAAAATTTTTCAAGGATTGCTGCACCCCTAACTTCCTTGACTAGGAAGAAAATAAAGTTCGATTGGGGCCCTAAGCAGCAAAAATCCTTTGATATCCTTAAACAGAAACTAAGCAATGCACCTGTGTTGACATTGCCTGATGGGATAGAAGAGTTTGTGGTATATTGTGATGCATCACACACCGGGATGGGATGTGTGCTTATGCAGAAAGGCAAAGTTATTGCCTATGCTTCACGTCAGTTAAAGGTGCATGAAAAGAATTACACCACCCATGACTTGGAGTTGGGTGCCGTTGTATTTGCTCTGAAGCTATGGAGGCACTATTTATATGGTATCAAATGTGTGATCTATTCTGATCACAAGAGCCTCCAGCACCTGTTTAACCAAAAGGATTTGAACATGAGGCAACGACGTTGGATGGAAACTTTGAATGATTATGATTGTGAAATAAGATACCATCCAGGCAAGGCGAATGTAGTCGCCGATGCCTTGAGTCGAAAGGAAAGGGTGAAACCCATCCGAAAAAATGCCAAGAGCATTGAGATAAAGAATGGGTTGAACGAAAGGTTGTTAGCTTCACAGAAGGAAGCTGTATTGGAAGCTAACTATCCTAACGAAAAGCTAGGAGTAACTGAAGAACAGTTATCCTATGGCAAGGACGGAATTTTGAGGTTAAACGGACGAATATGGGTTCCAGTTTATGGAGGACTTCGGGATGTTATCCTCCAAGAAGCCCATAGTTCTAAATATTTCGTTCATCCTGGAGCTAGTAAGATGTACCAGGATCTAAAGGCAAACTATTGGTGGATAGGCTTGAAGAAGTCTGTAGCTGCCTATGTAGCTAAATGCTTGACGTGTGCGCAAGTCAAAGCAGAACATCAAAAGCCGTCAGGTTTGCTACAACAGCCTGAACTTCCCACGTGGAAGTGGGAAATGGTGACGATGGATTTCATCACCAAGTTGCCCAAGACAAGGAAAGGAAATGATACGATATGGGTGATAGTAGATAGACTGATTTCCTACCCATTAAGGAGACCTATAGCTCCGACATGTTAGCCCAATTGTATGTGGATAAGATTGTATCTCTACATGGCGTACCAGTGTCTATTATCTCCGACAGGGATACTAGATACACATCTCATTTTTGGAAAAGTTTCCAACAATCTTTGGGCACGCGCTTAAATTTTAGTACGGCTTACCATCCTCAGACGGAAGGACAGAGCGAGCGTACAATCCAAACGTTGGAGGACATGTTTCGTGCATGTGTGATCGACTTAGGTGGTAGTTGGGATAACCACCTGCCATTAATCGAGTTCTCATATAACAATAGCTACCATACCAGCATCAAGGCTGCGCCTTTTGAGGCATTATATGGTAGAAAGTGCAGAACGCCCGTTTGTTGGGCGGAAGTTGGAGATGTCCAACTGTCAGGACCTGAAATAGTCTTTGAAACAACGGACAAGATTGTCCAGATTCGTGACCGCTTGAAAGCTGCCAGGGATAGGCAGAAAAGCTACGCAGATCTAAAGCGTAAGCCTCTGAAATTCGAGGTAGGCAATAAAGTGTTGCTTAAAGTATCACCCTGGAAGGGAGTGATGCGATTTGGTAAGAAAGGTAAGTTAAGCCCGAGATACATAGGACCATTCGAGGTCATCGAATGTGTCAGATCAGTTGCTTATAAGTTAAAATTACCTGAAGAGCTCAGTGGTATTCACAATGTATTCCACATCTGCAATCTGAAGAAGTGTTTCGCTGATGAATCACTAGTCATACCACATACAGATGTGCACATAGAAGAGAGCTTGAAGTTTGTTGAAAAACCTGTGTCGATTAAGGATCGACAGGTTAAGAAGCTTCGAAGGAAGCATGTACCGATCGTAAAGGTTAAATGGGATGCCCATAGAGGTCCCGAATACACATGGGAGGTTGAGTCCACATTGAAAGAAAAGTACCCTCATTTATTTCAGTAAAATCTCGAGGTCGAGATTTCTTTTAAGGGGGTGAGAATGTGACACCTCGAAAATCCACGTCCTATAATGTGTTGACACGTGTCATAAGTTTTGAACGTGTGAAAGAATGTTCTAGAAGGACTGAAGTTGTCAAACATGGAAAGTATGTGAATATAAGGGTTCAAAATGTCAACTATGGATAAATATACTTTACAATAACCCTACATGATGCTTATACTCTTAAACGAATGAATCATGGATCATACGAAGCTAATTGTGAAAGAAAGTGAGATATTACAAACTACCGGGGTTAAACGTGTCAACATGTTTAAAGTATACCTCTGAGTGACCTGTTAGCAAACCCGAAGCTTTGTAATGATCAATTATGCTCACTAGAATGCACGATAAAAATTTCACCAAGTTTCATTATCGTATGAGAAAGTTATGATAAGATTCGCACACGAGGGGTTAAAAGCGTCAACGGTGAAGTTTATGACTTTTCCGGTAATAACAAAGTTAACCGAGGACTTAACAAAGTGGGTATAAGTCTTGAAGCCCTTATAAATCAATTTAAAGGGCTCAAAATGCAAGAAATAAAGTCGAAACAACTTTTTATGGACCAAGGACCAAAACACAAAAAATCTGAAAATTGGATTTGGATCAGAGGGGGCGTCGCGCGACGCGAGGGACCCCTAGGGGGCCTACACGTGCCGCGAGGGGCCCTCTGATGCCGAAATCTTTGCTAGGTGTCTGCCATGTCCATTATAACCGACTTACTTTGCCTTTTCTCAACACCAAGGGTTGCCTAGGCTTGCTTTTAGACATTAGGGACACTTGTTGATGATCAGGGATCAATGGTAGCATGTTTTGGCATGATCTTGTGCAATCACAAGCACTATATAAAGCCCCTTTGTGTGCAAGCTTGATCATTCACTCACAACTCATCTTTTGATCATCTCTGGAGCTCAAGGGCCTTCTCGAAGCATCCCTGGTCGTGCATTAGACTTTGGTAAGTACCCTTGACCTTCCTTAATCGAGTTTTGCTTAGTTACTAGCTTAAAAGTCAAACCGTCGTAATTAACGTTTGACTTAGCGATTAATCATAAATGGTCCAGTGATTAGTCGAATTAAAGGTAGTTATAAGTTGGTAATTATGTGGGCATTAAACCCTTAAAAGGGCACCCTCTGATTCCTACTCTAACTAGATCAAATGTCGGGTCAAAGTTGTTTATAAAAAGTCAACAGAAGCTTAATTTTCGAATTAACGCGAAATTAGCAATGTAGAAGGCATGTAACCTATTTTATCACTCATATAACTTGGTAATAAGTATAAGAACTGGTCTAAGCTTGTTTGATCCGACAATTTTCTGTTTAGACCCGGTTCGGAACCGAAAGTCGCAAAACTTTGACTTTTGCTTTGATTTCAGTTCTGAACCGATTTAGTATGATTTGGAAATGCCTTAGAGCTTCCTTAGGACCAGGCTACATGTTAGTATAACCCTCTGTGGTTGATTGGTTGTTTGACTGATTCGTTTGCATATTTCCGTTAATTGCCTAATGTTGACCAATATGCCCTTTTGACCATAAAACGAGAATTTTGGATATGTGAGAGGACAATAATCTTTATTACTGATTTATAAACATGTCCCTAAATTTTCACATCAGTTTGAGGTCTAGATTAGGAGTTATGCTCAATGACGTATTTAGAACGCTTTTTAGTAATTTAACGGCGTCATTAGCATAAAGCCTATCTAAACCAAATTTTTGACACCAAACCTTTTACCCACTTATATAAGATAATATTATGGGATTTTTAAAGATTTTTAATTATTTTTAACCTGCTCATAACCTAAGGTTATGACGTTGATTCGGTAAATGCCGATTATACCCTTTTTGTTTATAAAATGAGTTCTACATAGTATTTTAACACCAATCTAATTGCTACTGATTTCATATAATAAATAAAGTATTTTGAACTTTATAACCTGTTCAGAAAACTCAGATTTCCTGTATAACCCGGAAATCGCTTAAAACGGCTTTTTACGCGTATTAAACACCTAGTATGGGTTTAAAGCCATTTTGTCATATAAGACTTATCACCAACTGAGATAACCTGATAAATTAAGTTATTTTACTGATTTATTCAGACCCGGATCTCAGAATTAAAATTTATCTCTTTTATAATCTTTAAAATGACCAAAATACCCGTACGGGGCTTAAATTGAGATTAAACTCGTTTTGGGCATAATGGAAGGTATCCTACTGATATCACAACCTATTTAAGGCATATTAACTTAGGAAACCTGTAAATGACTCTCATAGGTACATGTTACGCCTCTTGCGCGTTCGGTTCGGTTTATGTAACTAGTTTGCATAAATTAGCCGAAACGGGTCAAACCTTATCGTTTTTATCTCAAAATCCAGAATGTGTTTAGTTTACCCATATTATACAAGTCTTCAAGCTTGTTGGGTCTAAATCACGTTCTATCCCGGTCTTCGCTTAATCGTGCGTTTGAACCGTATCTTTCCTTAAAACTAACCGGTCTAAGCTTAAGCTTAACTAAAGACCGTTAGGATTTTAATAGGTTATTATAAACCTTCGTTCCAGAATAGGAGACCCGGTAAAAGCTACACGCACCTGCTAATTGTGATTGATACTTGCAAAGGTAAATACTTTTAACTTATTTTCCCTATACGTGCTTGGGGTACGGTATATAAAATACCGCTTGGTCCGGCATTGAATCTTTAATCGAATAGAGGTTAAATCATTGATATGCTCTGTTTTGAAATGTTTTGTTTGCTTAAAGCCTTTGGGGGGTTAATGACCATGTCCCGGATATCCTTGGCATCATTTTACGAAATGGCCACGACCTAAGCACGGGGTGTAGGCGTACACCCGTCGGTGCGTAAATAAATAATGTGGTGTGTCTATTGATCTTTAACCCGGTCTACGGATCGGGCTACTGAACACATAAGGAACATGTAATTCTTTTACAAGTATTATGTTCAAATAATTATCCCAAGTTATAAAAAGTTTGTGCCACGTGCATTCAAATCAATTTTATTAAACTTTTCAAAATGAGTCGGTTGAATGTATTTACCAGTGTAAACTGACGTATTTTCCCAAAAAGGTTAAGTGCAGGTACTACGCGAACTAGGATGGCTTTCTCCTAGCGTCCACAATAAGTCTCGCAAGCTTGGATGTCAAAACTGTTGAACAATGTTTCCTATTTATTTTTGATCCACCTGTGGATAAATTTCAACTTTTGTGATACTTGATATTACAATTATATTCGGTTGAAATATATCTTTCTTTTGCTTCCGCTGTGCATTTAAATATTGTGTTGTTTGACTGTAATGTTACCAACTACGTCACGATACTCCCCCACCGGGCCCACCGGTAATACGTGGAAATATCGAGGTGTGACAATAAGCGTCACTGTTTTGGTCAAAAATCACAATAAGGATAATGTAACCAAATCTGAATTTTGTGAGGTTGAGTGCTTGATTGAATGAACAAATGTATGAACAATTATCAAAATAAAATGACAATGAACACAAGGATTTATACGAGGAAAAAGCCCTTGATCAATGTATGATCTCCGGCATAAAAAACCTCAGACAGTGAAAACTATCACTATCAACTATATTGAACAAAAAAGTTTACAACTTTGGAAGTCAACAAGCTCAATACAATGAATCGCTAGTGTGAAAGTGTGTGTTCGCCAATGTAGATCAGAGAGTTCGAATGTCAGATCTTGTGTTTCTAAAAAATGAGCTTGTTACCCCTTAATAGATAAAAAAAATATCCTAGTAACTAACTCTCCGAAGATCATACAAGCCTTCACACGACCGCCCTCAACGGTTATGACTCTCATGCACGTGCCAAAAATAGCATATTCCTCCGAGATTCTCGTATTGACTTAGCCTACAAATACCTGCAAACGTAAACTAAGAACACGAGGAACAATTGTTAAAAACATAAACAATAGTAAGGATCCTTAATCCTCAGACTCCCTGCATTATCCCTTATGGATCCGTGATCCAGGCCTAGTCTCAGGATGGATGATCCTTAGCATAAAATTCATGCCCTAACAATTGCCCCCAAAATATGAGGAATAAGTTGTAACTAAATGAGTCATATTTTCGGTGGAATCAAATTACTCATTGCCAGGAAAGTAGCCGTTGTAAGCGGACTAGCCGTTACAGTCTGACGTCACTGATAAGACTCCCCCTGCAACAAACATCATTATAAATAGGTTAGAGATAGGGTTAGGATTCTCCATTTAAGTTGAAGATATTTCTTGTAAATCCTCATTCGAAGATCAAGCAGGTATCATCCCTTCCCCTTTCTCTCAAATTCTATTCATTATCTTCCTCTTTTCTGCATCTTATCATGACGAGAACCATGATCCGAGTCTTACCAAATAAGGATCAAGAGAAGAACAGTCCCCCAAAAATCCAAAACCTTCTAAAGGAACCATCTCAGGAACTTTGTAGATTCACCGATCCCGAAATTGATCAGATGCACCCCCACTTTCCAATGAGTACCATCCTCAGACCCTTTGATTCCACCATGAAAAGTGATTGCATGTCTGCTACCTGGGTGTGCTTTCATGTTGCTCCTTTTCAAGTCGGATTCTCATATCCTTTTCCGGCTTTCACCCATAGTCTATTTACCTTCATTGGCCTCTGTTACAGCCAAGCCATGCCCATGTTGTGGAGGGTTCTCTACACCCTTGAACACATTATTGCTAAAGAAGGCATTGACCTAGGTCTTATCGAGCTCAATCACCTGTACAATCCGGTTAGCCATGGATCCCACCGTTATCTGTTCAAAGCCAAACCTCAACACCCACACTCTCTCCTCAAGGTCACCAAGAATGACTCCAACTGGAGAAACCAGTTCTTTTTTGTTAGGAGAGATTCTATTCCCAATGGGAATCATCTTCCTAAAAAATGGAACTTGAAGGGTAGGATATAGGATCCTTAGGCTAGGGCCACATAAAATTCTCTTTTCTTTCTGAAGAGGATAACTGATGCTTATGTTTTTTGTCTATGCAGCTGCTAGCTTAACATCTCTAACGGACACACCTGCCACACCTGAAAGAGTTGCCGCTTTATGGAACCTAGACTCAAGTATCAGGACAAACAGCCAAGGATTAAGGATTCAGAAGAAGCTTCCTCAACCTCCTACACCATGTCAAGTAAGTATCCATATACATATGTAAATATTTGACAAAGAATAAATTGTGAATACTTATCTGTTTTATGTGTTGATAGGTGTTGCTAAGTCATCCAAGTCTGCCTCCCGGTTCGGAGTGAGTGACATTGAAGGCATCGTCTCCCCCAAGTCCATCAAAATGGAGCTGGCCGCAGGCCAAAGCATCCCTGGGTTCAAAGGCATGAGCACCAGGACCAAAGCAAATGTGATTACTCTTTGTTCTATAAAATTAGTAAAGATGTTATTATATAATTGTTTGTTCACGTGGATGATATAGTTGTAACTGGTAATTGTCTAAATGAAATAAATAAGGTTAAGAACAGTCTTAAGACTAAGTTCTTATTTACAGATTTAGGTGAATTGAAGTATTTTCTTGGCATAGAAGTAATTAAAGAAAATATAACATTTGTTT
Source organism: Helianthus tuberosus (assembly GCA_030545235.1). Classification (NCBI taxonomy): domain Eukaryota; kingdom Viridiplantae; phylum Streptophyta; class Magnoliopsida; order Asterales; family Asteraceae; genus Helianthus; species Helianthus tuberosus. Next base: position 59,695,917 of record CM060444.1, on the reverse strand, counting down.
ATCACAAAGAAAATACTGCTTAAAGCTGTTTACCGAGTATGGCATGAGTTGGTGCAAACCGGTAAGCACTCCGATTGAGTAGAATCACTTGGTTAGTGCTTTGTGTAAAGAAAATAGTGAATTACTTGATAATATTACTGGTTACCAATGGCTGGTAGGCAAGCTAATTTATCTTGCACAAACCAGACCAAATATATCATACACAATTCATGTTTTTAGTCAATATATGCATCCTCCAATGAATGGGCATCTGACAGTGGCATTTAGATTACTTAGATATTTGAAACAATCTCTAGGAAGGGGTGTGGTATTTAGTAAGGGATCTCATTTTGATCTTGTTGCTTATGCTGACTCAGATTAGGCCAAGTGCCTTGTGACCAGGAAATCAATAACTGGGTATTGTGTGTTTCTTGGAAATTCTATGGTTTCGTGGAAGAGTAAAAAACAGACGACTGTATCTCGGTCCTCTGTTGAGTCTGAGTACAGGTCAATGTGTGCAGTTGCATGCAAAGTTGTGTGGATTAAAAACATTATGTCTGAGTTGGCCATTCATGTTAATCTGGCAGTAAAGTTGTTTTGTGACAATACTACTGCATTGTCGATAGAAGCAAACCCTGTCTTTCATGACAGGACTAAACATTTCGAGATCGACTTATTTTTCTTAAGAGATTTAATTTCCAAAGGTATTATAAAGACTCCTGGAATTGGTTCCAAACGACAGTTGGCATATTTAATGACGAAAGGATTGTTGGTTGGCCAACATGATGAAAAGAATATAAATATGCATGATTCTTTTAAGTATTAAATTGAGGGGGGGTGTTAAAAGTTATAAAATCCTATACAATTTAATACTTATTAGTTATGTTTGGTTTCTAATATATTGTATTTTTGTTGTTACATGTGGCTAATGAGAATAGACACACACTGGGTTGGCACTGGAAGCTGAAGAGACATTGGGCTAGAAGCTGAAGTGGAGTTATTGGGCTATCGACTTCATATGGGCTGATGAAAAGACAAGGGGGCTTTTAGCTGGTGAAGAGTTGTTATAACAACTTACAAATTTAGCTGGTGAAGAGTTGTTATAACAACTTACAAACAGTTCAAATATTACCCAAGTGGATCTATTATATAAACAAGTGAAGTTAGGGTTTCTTCAATAATAGTTCTCTAGTACATTCAGATATTGTCATCTACTTCTCTCATGTTTTCTCTATCTATCTCTCTTCTCTCTCTCTCTCTCTCTCTCTCTCTCTCTTTGTCAACACTTAGAATTTTCATAGATCTTCTCTTATTCATCATGAATCAGTAGTTTAGGGTTTGAGATTTAGTGTTAGTATTGTTTTGGTCAAAAATCTGATTAAGGATAATGTAACAAAACTTTGACTGTGAGGTAGAGTGCTTGATGTGTTGAACAATTGAATGAACAAGTATCAAATGTAAATGATAATGAACACAGAGATTTATACGAGGAAAAAGCCCTTGATCAATGAATGATCTCCGGCATAAAAAACCTCGGGTCATGGAAACTACCGATCACCAACTATATTGAACAAAAAGGTTACAACTTTGGATGATATTGAGCTTGTTACAAGAGATTTCTAGTGTGTTTGAGAGTTGTGTTCGAAGTAGATGTATGCACGTGTGTGTAGTGTAAAAACTGTTAACTTATCAAGCTCAATACCCCGTTAAAATATCTAAGATATCCTAACTAACTAACTATCCGAAAATCAAGCTAGCCATCCACGATCCCCATTAACGGTCACAAGCCTCATGCACGTGCATAAATGGAAGCATATTCCCCGATATTCTAGGTTAGAACAAGTCCACTCGTAATATACCTGCGAAATGAAGCTAATAACATAGGAAAGAATCGTTAGTTGGTTAGAAGAAGAATAATAAGGATCTGGGATCCTCAGTCTTCCTGCACCATTTACTGAGGATCAGTGATCCAAGGTGACATATGGATATGCGATCCACAACTATTAAAAATCTATCCCTAACAATTATAAAGATTATTGTGTTAATAATCTCGGTGTGTGAGAGTTGAGAGTTGTGTAGTTTGTATCGTTTGTTCTCTGTTCTGTTGTAATCGCTGAAGATCTTGTGATTGTGATAATCATCGTTTTGGAGATTTTATTAGTGTTGATCGTATCTCGTATACCATTGTGACAAATGGGAATATGTATTCTGGAATCCCAAATAAAATAAAAAAAATCGAAGGACTTGTGTGCTACTCAAATCTAGTTTTGTCCTATTTCTTTGTTTGTTCGTGTTCAGAATGCTTCTTCAAAAGATTTTAAGCCATCGACTGTGAATGCCAATTCGACAACTAAAATGAACGGGGATCGTTCAATGCCCCATTCGACCCAGGTGGTACACGTTTCGAACCGGGCGAGATGACTCGAGAAGTTAAGATGTTTAGGTGCCTCATGATGTTAATAATAAATGGGATACAAATTGATCTTCCTTTCCAAGTGGCTTTGGCCCAAAGACAAAACTTGAGGACGAGTTTTTTCGAAGACAGGAAGAACGACGCAAGAGTATTAAGTTGAATTGCAACTATCTTTTATTTAGTTTTTTTATTTAATGTGTATCCATTAGTTAGTTAGTTATTCTTACAACGTTTTATAAGTCCTATAAGTATTAGGGGTTTGTGTTTTGTTTAGTTAGTTTTTTTATTGAATTTTAATAGAAAATAACATTGTTCTTGAACCATCTGGTTCGTTTTATCGTCTTTGATTAATCCGTTGTTCTTGAGCCATTTGATTGCACGCGAAACTGCATCATCTAACCTAATTACACCATTTCAAGTTCATGCACATTGCGTTTAAAACTTATTGCAAAAATACATATTTTTATTTATGGGTTAAGTTATTCTCACTGCTAGAAAACTGCTATTTTTCCTACCAAAATTTCCTACGCATTTCCTACGAACGAAAATGGCTACACATTTCCTACGGAATCCGTTTTCATTTTAACCATTAGTCGGAAATTCGTAGGAATTGTTATGCGTAGAAAGAGTGAAGGAAAATTCCGACCGATCTCCTACGGAATCCGTTTTCATTTTAATTATCGGTAGGAAATGCGTAGGAATCCAATTTATCATTAAAAAAAATTCATAATAAAATGAAATTACTGATATTAAAACGTAAAGTTTTATTATTTATATCAATATATGTTATTTTTAAAATAAATTTATTTATATCCGTAGAAAAAGTGTAGGAAAATACCAACACAATTCCTACGAAATATGATTCATTTCCTATCCGTAGGAAGTGTGTCAGAAATTATCGGCAAATTGCTCACAAATTGCTCACGAAATATGTTTTTAATTAATATCCGTAGGAAATGTGTAGGAAAATATTGACTCAAATAGTATATATATAGAATTAAATCTAAGATATATCAGCTCCTGTACAGGTGGATAAACTGGTTAAGACACTTCGGTTATAACGTATAGGTCTCAAGTTTGATCCCAGGCACACACCGATCCAGGGGGAATTTCCCCTTTTTGGCTGATTTTTTTTCCGTAGGAATTGTGTAAGAAAATTAAAATATATAAATATTATATAATAAATATTATATAAGAAAATTAAAATAAATATTCCGTAGGAAATGCGCCGGAAAGTTAAGAAAATTAATTCCGTGAGAAATAAGTATGAGAATTCTAACGAAACATTTGTGTGGGAAAGGAGTAGGAAATTCCGTAGGAAATGCGTCAGAAAAAAATTACCCACGAGCAAAATTCCCACAGCCCATTTTCGTGGGAAATCCGTGGGTAAACGCAGTTACCCACGGATTTCCTACGGAAATTGAGGTGGGAAAAGTAGCAGTTTTCTAGTAGTGTCTACAAGGTGGGAAAAGTAGCAGTTTTCTAGAAGTGTACAAAGACAAAATGAATCATACAATATGACACAATGTCGAGCAAAATATAACACAATGTCAAAAAATATAACACAATGTCAAGTAAAAAAGACACAATAAGTCGGCAAAAAAAAACACAAAGACGCAAATATAGAAAAGACACAATAATAAATAAAAGACACAATGATAATAAACAAAAATCTAAAATCTACAACCTATAAATCCAAAAATGAAAACCTAAAATCTCACATCGTAGAGTTTGATGAGACAATTCCAATGTCGCTTGAATGAGATCAATCGAAGTCTGTTTGATACCCTTTGTACGAATTGTTATTTTTAGGAGACTTGTATTTGATCCTAAACTATTTATTTATATACTTGAAATTTCCTATATCCTAAAATCACGCTACAACATAAAAGACATTTCTACCTAGCCAAGGAATTGTAATTGATTTACATTTGAACGAAAAAAAATAGAAACTCACTAAAGTCAGCCTATTAGGCTACAATCTACATGAATGCCAACCCAAGATCTAAACCCCCAGCCCTTGCGGATTGGGCCAGGCCTTCCTATATTTCACGTTTATTATTTGATTTTGAAGAATATTTCGTAACGCATAAATTCTTTTAACCCTTTTCAGTTCATGTGTACTAACCGAAGAAATAAGGAAACACAACCGAATAAATAAGGAAACACTTTTTAGGTATATTAGGCTTAAGGGTGTGGGGTTATAATTGTATGATCCACCATGATTTGCATGGATTAAATCATGGCAACCATGGTCCTCCTTGACATTTTTCAAGAAATCATTACCTTTTTCTTTAGACAAAGATAAATTAAAATAAATAAGGTGATAGTGGTTTAAGTCATGATCATACCCTTAGGATATTGGTTTTGGATGGTGGATTAGAGGTGGGTGACATAACACTGAAGTGGAGGGTCATGGTGGTCATGACCACACCCTATAGCCTTATATGTTTTTTAACAGCTAAAATTACACTAAATATGTTTTCGACAGGGCTCGAACAACTTTTTATCTTCAATGGCTTTGTCGACCCAACCCCTTGTCGACCCAACCCCTCACCCATGTATTATTATGTGTTATTAAGTGATTATAAATCCGTTGTCAATTAGACACAACCCCCCACCCATGTATTATTATGTGTTATTAATTGATTATAAGTATAAGTGTGAAGTATGATAATATATTAAACTTGAATATTTTTGTTGCCTTAAAAAAATAATACATTAATAAATTAAGTTGGACTCGAAGTCCATGTATACAATTGGGCTAGTCCAACTATACTAAACCTTAAATATTTATTTAATTTAAAACCCTGGAGGCCTAGACACTCTTAGATCATAAAATATTAAAAAACATATATTTTGTGATTTAATGCTACAATTCGGCCATTAATTCGGCCATGTATATGATGTATCATTAATTATACGTATTTATAATATGAATTTATCTTAATTTTTAAATACTTTCGAGGCAAATTATAGCCTAGTGGTATCTTGGTGGTGGGATAAGGCTTATGACCATTAGGTCATGGGTTCGATTCCCACAAAGGGGGTTTTCCCCATATTTATTGGGTTTCCTCCTGAATTGGTGTATAGGCATTATATTGCCTAGTGGAGATGGATATGATCGGGTGGTTCTGCTGGTGGCACGATGATACTCCAGTGGTCCGTCAGTGATCCAAATTTGCCGTTCAAAAAAAAATTATGAAGGAAACACTAGCTAAATCGTTACTTTTCAGTTTTTTTTTTCTTCAGGATTTAAAGGTCCAAGATAAATAAGAAGTAGAAAACAATGAAAACCGGACAAAAATACGAAGTTTCCAAGAAGCACCCCCGTGCACAATAAGGCATGACCATGCCTCTTGCCTCTTGGAAAAACAAAAAACTTGGTGGGCAAGAAGAAAAACGGTTGGCACACCCATGCATAGGCATGCACAATCGTGCCTTCACAAAAGACAAGCCAAACAAGACAAAAGCTAGGGACCATAAGTACAACCGTTTTTGCCTTAGTCGGGACACCTCGCCATGTACGGTTGTGCATGGTAAAGCACGATCGTGCTCTGCTATTCCCAGGAGACAGAAAGGACAGGATCTCGAAGCTTCCAACGGATTCAAGGACATGCACGGTCGTACCCCCTTGGCAGGCTTGTGTTCACTCACCTTCGACCAATCTATAAATAGAGGCCTCATTCACCCATTGGGGGCATGCCTTCTTTGTTCTCTTGTTCCCTGATGTCCTACAGCCCCAAGGTCGATAGATTTGTGCCTCTTTGGCCTTGTTCTCTCACCCTTGAAGGCTCTAGTATAAAAACAACTCACGGCAGAATCATCGGGGGGCCACTTTACAAATTGTTTCAATCACATGGTATTTAAAGTTTTGTTTTATTTAATTAATAATTTACATTGTCTGTCGAGTACAAACAAGACACAACAATTGTTCTTTATTTTAAAGCAAAACTAAGGCCCGAGTCCATCCTATGTTTAGCAAGATATCATAATCGTCACTTATTAGTATCTGAAACATATGCGAAAATAAAGTCAACAATGAATGCTGGTGAGTAACATAGGTTTTGCGATCAAGACTCATGACTTTGAACATTAAAATATGTCTAACCAACTTCAAGAGTTAATATTTTAAATAAATTTTTGTAGCCACGAATCTTTGAGAAAAAGTGTTTCTTTTGTAAAACCGTACGAGAAATCATTCGATTTAAAAAAAATAGTGTATGGTTAACTTAGAAACCATTTGTGACTTTGTATAAACCAACCAAATGCCTTGTATTGTATAAACCAACCAAATGTATTGTCTTGTATAATCAAATGTCTTTGTATAATCCAAATGTTTTGTGTAAACAATTTGCCTTATTTGTATAAAACATTTGTGGTTTGTCAGCGAATACATTGAAGCCTTGTTGACTATTGGACAAACCTTTAAAAATAAAGGTTTATTAAATGTGTTACACAGTTTATGCCAATCCCAAAGGAAATTTCTAAACAGACATAAGAAGCGGGAATGGGGTTGTCAATCCTATGGTACCATGATATACTACCGGTCGGCTTGGCCAAACTTAATGAATGTATCATTGTCATGTTCAACACAACATCAAGTTCTGTACAATGTAAAACATGTTGTGTATATAAATCATATATAAGTTTTGTAAACTTGGAAAATATTTAGCACATATGAATCACCCCAAAACAATTTGAAAACTGAAAAGTGGGGACTATGTACTCACTTGGATTATGGATGACTTGCTTAATCATGTTTAGCAAAGCTCAAGTGGTTCAAGTGTTTTCTAATAATTCGGATAATTATTAATTAGTGTATAACGTGACTTAAATGGAAGAGCAGATAGAATAAGGTTTATTAACCAAACAACTGAAGGATCTTGTGTAATATAGTTCATGATACCTTACATTCTGATTAGAAGGTGTCTAAAGGTGTTTTGACCCGTTACGACTTGTTAAAGTGGTTTACGCCACTTTAACGGATCGTATGCGTAATTACTGGTCCCGATGGTCGAATGAGTCCCATGACAACTCCGATATGTCAAAACATATTCAATAATGTTGTATGATCAGTTTATATGTCAAAACCTTTGCTTATGTAGGTTTAAATCTATTTTACGCAAAAAGGGTATTTTTGACATTTTAAGAGTGTATAAGGTTGACTCGTCATTTGACTAACCTAAGGAAATGACCATAAGGTATAACCTCAGAGGGTTATTCTCTATATTACTATGGTCATATAAATGGGCTTGGTCGGATCCTACGATTGACCAAACGGGTCAGAATCGAAAGTCAAAGCAAAAGTCAAACTGCTTGATTTTCGATATAGAATTGAGGTCTAAATTGAGTATGATGAGTTGACCATCTTACACTATGTTATATTACCCCATACAAACTGATATGATGTCAAAACTTTGGGTTTTGATAGTTTATAGTTTAATTAGCGTAAAATGCATTTTTACTAGTTTTGACTTTTTAAACATAACATGATTGACTCATCATTTCGCCTACTGAATGTGATTATCAGAAGGTATGATCATAGGGGAATCATACCAACATTATTACAATCACGTGGGAAAGTTCGGATTGAAATTTGACTTGACCATAGTGGTGAGAACTGAAAGTCAAACGAAAAGTCATACTGTTTGACTTTCAGTTGAAAACTAACTATATAATTGAAATTGAGCAAAGGAGGAAGACTTACTAAACTTAAGGATTCCTAACAAGGATTGAAGGCTGCTCCCAAACTCCAGGAAAGTTCCCAAGAACAGATATTAGAGTGAAAGTGAAAGTGTGAGTTCAAAGAACACCTTGATCACCGATTTAAACTAATCAAAATGCTCCCAAATCATGATAAGTGTTGCCAATGATTATTAGAAGTTGATTAGTGTCTTCTAAGGTGTCATAAGGAGGAGCAATGGTGGCAATTTCGGAGCCAGGTGGCAGAAATTGAGCATAGGTGGCAAAACTTGGTAATCAAGGCAATTTTCTGCATCTGGGCACCCCTTACGGACCGTAACCAAAGCCTCACGGTCCGTAAGGCACACTGGCGCCAAAAATTTTGCCTTTTGATAGTTTTGGCCCCTGGACTTGTATTATCACTTATTTCCCATTTTTAACCCTTCTAACACATTGTTTAGGTTACGTAAAGGGTATAAAGGAATATGTAACTTGGATTTTGTTCTAGAAATGTCGTGAGTATCATTTTGCTCGATTATACGATTACGTATTTCGTAAATAAAATATAAAATTGTATTAAACACGTAAATGATCGAAAAGGTACAACAGTTGAATTTTGCAAATGTTACATCTAGTACCTTGGAGAAAGTGTGAATGGTCCATTGAGCTTGACTAATCAATAGTCAAGTATGTAATGATCATGATGCTTCCTAACCCCCCTTTGCTTGGAAGTGAGAGGTTGTTAGGGAAGGCTAAGCTAGGATCCTACATCCTACCTTTGATCATCCATGTTAAGAATAAGGCATTGCTAGATAGTTTACTAAATACAAGTAATAGATGAGAGTCAAGAGATACTTTGTTGCACACATACTTGCACTTGAGGTAGAGCTTCAAGATCATGAAGTGTGATAATCGTCATTGGTAAAAGTGTTTTATATGATTGCCATCTCTATGTTTTCTCATACTCTTGGATTAGTTAATCTATCGTATTTTTATCTTATTTAATGTGTTTATCTTTTACTAATTCTTTGTTTATTATCTTTTGTGACAGGATTGCATGACCTCTTTGAAATTAAATTAACATAACCACTTAATTTAGCCTAACTTAACTTGACTAAGGTGTGTGTACGACTTCTAGTACCTTTAATTAGATCCGGTGTTCTTGATAACCTTGGGGTGTGAAGTTTATTAGTACACTCATGGTGTGTAACAACCCATATACTAATAAGGGAAATCCGAACTTGGCATATCAAAACTATTATTATGTAGACTTCTAATCTTGAACTAGATTCGGGTGACAAGCTTCTAGTATCAAACCAGGTCTTGGGGTAATAAAAGGCTTCTGATATTACATCAAGATCCTTTAGGAAGGCTTCTGGTAATGCACCAAGATCCGATTGAGGGGTAAAAGTTAAGATAATAAATTAGTGGGGGAATAAGGCAATTTGGTGGAATAGAAGGTAGCCGGTGAAGTGGGACCTATTTTGCTTATTATGTAACTTAATTAATTGGACGTCTAAATCATTTCGGTAATTAACTAAAGATCCCTAAACGTGATCCCTTTTGTAAGCTTGAAATGCAAGCACTAATTAATTAAGTTATAAAAAATAATAAAACCAAGATAGCCTTAAATCAATCTTGTTGTGGCATATCGTTTACTAGTCGAAAGACTAGGGAAGGTTCATTATGGACATATTTCCAAACTGGTTTATCGATATGTTGTGATAAGATAGAGGGATGTTGGCAACCGAACCATGTAAGCCGCTTCTAATTTATATAAAAGATAAAATCGAAGAATTAACCATTTTCCTTATTTTATAAAGTAAACTAAATTAAGTAGGAAAGACTTATCCAAGAGTCCTATATTACTATTTTAGTCTACTAATCAAACTATATATAAGGATCATAATAATAATAATAATAATAATAATAATAAACGATTGAGTAGGGAAAGTGTATCCTTGGACGATATTTGGTTCTTATCCAAAGCTATACTATACGCGATGAGTTCTCTGCCCGTTTTATGTATTTAGTTTAAATAAAAATCATTTTTTTATAAATTTAAAACTAGATAAACGTGTTCCCAAATTTTTAGGGTAACGCACTTAAATGTGCTCAAGATCATCAGATTAATACATCTAATTCACACGACATCACTTACTAATTCAAGGTTGTAGCATTCACTTCTATACTAAACTCAACTTAACTATTATATATAACTAGTGGAATTCCCCCGTGTTAGGTGGCGGGAATTCGGTTGGTATCAATCACGTTACTACAGTATTGATACTCGCTACAGCAACTGAAAAGGAAAAACGTAAGTCGTGACATCAGCAACTGAAAAAGGAAAAACTAAAGTCGTGACATGCCCTAAAAGATATCAACGCGTGTTTTACATCGATTGGAAATAATTAAAATGAATATTGGTAGCGATATTGTTCGGTCGAAATTATTTCAGTTTGTCACAACAACGATACAACACCGGCACCCACTATTGTGTATGATACAAAAACAGTGTATTTTGAAAAAAAACTTTGGTTTCGGTATTGTTCGGTCGGAATTGGAACAAAATCTATACTTGATACCATAACAATGGATGTTGGAACCGCCAACGAAGTTGTTCAGAGGGTATTGTTTTGTTTCGTCACGGTAAAGAACAAAAAAAATCAATTATATTTGACCCGCTTGATTTTGATTGGATATAGATAAAAACAAGCATGTCACAACATTATATGGAATTAAAATAACGAAAAGAGTAAATGACATCAATCTATAAAAAAAGCCTAAACCTTAGGGAATTTTGATAAAATTTACGTTTACTCTTTGAATACTTGTATATTGTCACTCACAACTTGATTCTAAAAAACTTTATATCTAGATGTTGATAAAAAGAATCACTTCGCAAAGGTATGCTCGATTTTTTTTTTTTTTTTTTGAAAATCATATAATAAAAGTTATAAAAAAGACAATTTACGCTCAACATTAATTATAACAATAAAATAACAACAACAAATTTATAGTTAAAACAAAACAAATAAATCAATTTTCTTGTTACTATTCATTGAGACTTGCAATTCATATATATATATATATACTAGTGGGGTGCCCGCACGATGCGGCGGGGAATACAACACTTAGATTGATTCAGTTAAGCCATAATTGGTTATCAAAAAATATGGTTCGGTTATGCTTATGATGTGTGGCAAAACAAAATAACCGAACTGATTATACATAATACACATAAATTTTGAGTATCGCATCATACACTTTCAAGAGATTTCCGTTCCATTTAAGAAAATATATAACACAAAAACGAAACAAAGTTGAGAACTATGTTGCAGCATTTTCTATTTCAAAAAAAAAAAAAAGTTTTTCAGGAAAAAAAAAGTTTAGAACCATACGTGTTATAGCGTGTATCTTCTCCTTCAACATGTTACAAATTCCAACAATGGTAGTCACGTTTATAATAAAAACATCATATATCCATTAGACAAAGATCATGGTTAGTCATTATATAATACGGTTTTGCCATTAAGTTGATTAGCATTTATTGGATATATGATAGTTATATATATATTTTTTAAATTAAACCAGTATCATTCCACACGAAAAAGGGCAATTACAACCTCTCTACTAGTTGATTGTTTGAAAATTTTAGCTTTTTTATTTCGTTTCTAGAAGTGCAAGTCTTGTAAATAAGCCCCAGTATGAAGATTATCACATCACCACAACTTTTATGATAGTATATTTACTGAACTGCTATTAGTTTTAACCATGCTATAAAATGAAAGTTTGAAGCTACGGTCATAAAGTTCGTTAATTCGCAATTTCACATACTCACGGCACTCTAGTTCAGTCCCACATCACTTGGTAGAACAAAGTCAAGTGAGAATTACTCCGTCTTAAGTCTCACATCATTACTCAGTAGGAAAAGTTCTATGAAAATGAACTTATATGGGAGGCTAGGTTCAAAGGTATAAACCCTTTTTTTTAACTTTTAGCCCAATGAATGAAGAATATAAATAAATAATTCGGCTTATTGGATGAAAAAGTGAATAAAAAGTTGTCTTTCTATATTATAATTTCGAAAATTATTGCCAAGTCAAGTTCACTCTACTGAGTTAGGCTATTTTTTTGGCCAACCAAGGAAGCATGTATTCAAACAAAACATACCACCCTTAGCAAAGCTGTTAAGAGGGCATCACAAGTGCAGCGAGGGAGCAACCCCAAAAAAGGAAAACAAACATAACTTAATCAAAAGACATCCCCTCTAACCTACACCAACTCTCCAAATTAGATACTGCATTCCTTGACCTTTTGGCCATCTACCAGTAGGAAATTGTCTTTATCTCCACCAACATCACTATTGTTTGTTGTCCGTTGGCACATGTATATGTCACGCAAAAAGGTTATTTTCATTCACGATACTTGTCATTAAGCATGTATATACCCTTTCCATCGTGTATGATACTATGATCACGGTCCGCGGTCCGCCAACAAGCTATATCACATTATGTCATCATCTCCATATGAATCCCTCCTGGATGTCTTCCTTCTTGTCATGAACATCAAAGAAAGCTCGCACCATTGCCTACATTTTTTTAATTTTCTGAGTTGTTTGGTTAATTTTCTAAATTTTTATGAGAAACAACAACCATATTCATGGTATGCTTTTATTGACCAGATATTCTATTAGGTAAGATGTACCAACTTTACCCTTTGCATATCATATCAAACAAATAATCAATCTATTTACAAAGAAAACTTATGATTTATATCTGAATATAAAAGAAAAAAACTTCCATTGGCTAAACCCATAAAAGTAGAAAATCAGTTTGATCTTGCTAGTATTCCATTTAAAACCAAAATTAGTCTTTAATCAATGAAAACACTTAGTCCACAAAAACGATATAACTAAACCAGATATAATAAATATTGAGAAAAAAATGCTTACCAATAAGGAATCGAAGGGACGTGTTTTAAAGCCAGAAGACACCTTTTTAGTGTTCCCATGCATTGGGTCACACCCAAGTCACAACCTGGCTTGCCTTTATCAAAGGTGAAGCTTCACTCTCATATTCTCAGCTTCCATTTTTACAATCACTGTAATCCTTCCAAGCTTATTATTAGGATTCAAAATGTCAGCAAGCTTAACCAACTCGCTCGGATCCATCGGCTGGCTCACTTGCAAAACATAATTTCTCAAAAGATTAAACATATATCCCCCCACATAAAGGGGGGAAAAACGAAAAACATAAGTTGCTTTACTGTTTACTGACCTTGATCCCAAGAGGATTAGCAAAACCTCTTAAAACCTAAACAAGGTTGCGATTGCTAACTGCTCCTGGAAACTTGGTCGTGAACTGCTCCCGACCACTCCACGATTTCATTGCTGTGTTGACTAAGTGGGTCAAGCCAGAGCCCAAAAATATAATTAAAATGCTCTGGCCCAAATACATCTGGCCCAACTGGTTTGGCCCTGTTCTTTCTGGAATACACGCGTTGGATCCTATCAGCCACATAGGTCATAAACCTGGTGATTAAGCAATCGATGATAGCACCTTCTGAGATTTGTTCAAGTCATGCAAATAATCATTAAAATCCATTGCTTGTTAGCTCTAGCAAATGAAAAGGCAGATTGCCCTTCTTTGGGCCACCACATATTCATAGAAGGATGCTATGAACTACATGATGAATATTATAACCAAATTTAGTACTTAAGTGCTTTAAATAAAATAAGCTTAGTAAAATCATAAAATGGAACAACGATAAGGTAGATAACATTAGAGAGTCACAAACCTCTGAATTTTGTGCAAGTTCAAGACCAAAACTGAATGATGGGCTCTATGGGCTGTCGGTTCCAAGCCAGTAGCCTATGGCATAATTCCATTTAGACCTGAAACCTGCATGCGGACTGAGAATTCTTTCTTATCATTTTCTATATAATCTAAAATGACTGCAAAAATAAAATTTGAATGTGGGAGCTAAGAAAGATCTCCATTTATCATATTTTGTATAATTCAATTTAAATCCAACCACAAATCATAATATAGATAAAAATAAATAAATTGATCATAAGAATGTCTCACATAGATTAGTCACTATATTTTATATTCATTTTAAAATTATAGGAATGTATATAAGTTTTTGTGAAGATAAAAGGTTCACAAACATGCATTGTTTACACATTTGATGGCAAAAAGACATCATGAATCTTGTCAAACTAATATATCTCTATGTTAAGAAAACACATGCTTTTCACAGTATCCAACAATATAGATAATAATCTAATATATGGAAATCCAAAAACCATGTGCCCGATTGCCTAAATTGAGATGAGAAACCATGTCAAGAATGCTATAAATTGAAGAACTAAAAGATTGTATGTGATAAACGCAAATTGCATATGAAACAAAGTTGTGGTTTCAGTGATACAATAACAATTAGATCTACATGAGGATCATGAGTGGGCTTAAGCAGAATTTTTGTACTAAAAGTTTTGCGTCTTCAAAATAATCATCAAAAAGGCATCTTCTAACTAATAAACTACTTATGTGCTGGACAGAAAACAGGAAACTGCATATGCCATCGATTGAAGATCGTCTGAAAAATGAGTTGAATTGAAAATTCACCTGGTTAATTCAATGTGTTCCCGCAAAGCGCAAATCAACAGAACCATTCATTGCTACCTGCAAACCCAAACTTTAATATCAGACACGTCACAAAAGTATAATAAAAATATAACACTCAGAGCAGTCACAATTTAATTTAAAAGAAATCTAATTTATAGAACACACAGTTACACCAACAACATTAACTTCAAATATAGAAAACAACATCAAAAAATTAACAGATTATAGAACATAATTTAAGCAAGAACAAGAAATAAAACAAGATCGAGAACAAGAATACGAACAAACCTGCAAAATGGTTAAGGTTTATTCAAATCGGTGTTCAACCCTGGCGTTTTCGATTTGATGTTTGTTTTTCATCTCCATTTCTTCCGATATCATCTTTGTCTGCGTATGGGAGGAGAGCGGATTTAGGATATCGGAGATGTGGAGGCTAGGGTCCTAGATCTAGAGAAAAGGAGAGGTTGTGATTTAAATTTTGAAATTGCCAAAAACTTCGGATAGAATTTGAGGAATTCAACTATTTGAATTTTGGATGAATGAATTGTAACTAATTATTTATTATTTTGTTAAAATATAAGGGATTTAAGTGTAATAAATTTAGGGGTTAAAAAATAAATAGTGTTTGAAAGACTAAACTACCCTTATTTTAAGGGTCTTTCTATAAATAAAGGGGGGGAAAAGTTCTTATTTTTTTGGTATCTTAAAATACCCCTCCCTCATGCATTATAATATAGTATAGATATAGTGGTTTTCCCTCGCGCTACGCGGCGGGAACTCAGTTGGTATCGGTTCGGTACCGAAACTTGGTATAGCAGCTAAAAGAGAACTAAAAACTAAAGTCGTGATGCGCCCAAAAGGATATCGACACGTGTTTTATATCAATCGAAAACCATTAAAAAGATACCGGTTCAGATACTACCAATATTGGTACCGATGTTCGGTTGAAATCGGTTCATTTCTTCACATATCGATACTCGTATAGTTTACGATTAGAAAAATGTTTTTTTCAATATCATTATCAGCACTCATATAGTTACGATAAAAAATGAACTACTATTCATTGTTGGTTTGGTTCGATATTGTACGATAGCAACATGGTATCCATTTTCAATAAAAATCAAATTAGAAAAAAAATTAAAATGAATATAATATTAAAACTTTAGATTTGTTATTCATAAAGAAAAAGGTTAAATACTAAATTATTTAAGGAGTTATAATTTAAAACTTAAGTTAATATATTTAAAATGCTCATTACTATTCAAGAGCACTTTAAATTGATATCTATAATATAATAATAGTTAATTTTCCACCCGCATGTTGCGGCGGGGACCCAATGACTGCAAAATGCGTGTCAGTAACGGCAAGTAGATACCGAATATCAAAACATAAATAAAAATGACGTGGTAAGGATAGTCACTCCGTCCTAAAAAAAACGATTTTAAATAACCTAATATATAATAATAGGACCCACAGGTCCTACACATTGGAAATTCGGTTGTTTTCAGTTCAGTTATTACAGTGCTAAAACGTTAAAATATGGATGAGCTCGGTACCGATAACGACACCGAAAGTACCGATCCGGAAAATCATCGAAATTAGATACCGGCATCGGAAATGCTCGGTACAATACAATATGGTATTTGAAGGTAAAAATCAATAAATACAGGTATGGTGCTAGACCGATGTCAAACCGAAAGTAACGATTCTGAAAACACCAAAAGGTGGGTACCAAATTGGTACCGAAAATGATTTGGTATAGTAAATTTGGTACCGATACGATACCATTTTGATTACAGAATTTGATACGATTTGTTCATCAATAATCTAAATATCCAAGTTAATTTTAAATGCTATAATTCATTCATTACAGAAAAAGATAAAAAAGAAAGCCAAATAAGTTGTTGTGTATATAAAATCTCATTCAAACGAAATACAGTTTACTTACTGTGTGTATGAAAAGTAATCTAAACGGTGCAATTACTTGCATTGCTACGTTGCTACAGGATTTGATGAGCTCGGTACCAACCGGTACCGAAAATACCGTTACCGAAATCACCAAAAGTGGGTACCAGTGCCGAATATACATGGTACGGTACGGTACCGAAAATACACCCGATTTGATAAATTTAATACTGATACCGGTACCCGATACCATTTACTCATCCCTTAAAGATGTTCCTATTCATTCGACTCAATTTTTAATATATAGGTAATTTATAGGTAATAGGTAATATAATATAATATAATTTAATATTAATGAGTTTTGGTACATAAGTTTAAATTATAATAGTCCAAAATGAATATTCTCTAACGGAACACATTAAAAGGCATTTGATGTGTATATTCTCTAGATCCAAAGTTATTTTACCATAGTTTGTTGTATTTTGCATATATATCATTGTACCTTAATAGACTAACTAGGTGTACACCCGTGTAAATACACGGGTTTGTTCTAATAACGATCGGAATCAAATACTAAAATACATATTATAATATATTATAATATACATATTTAAATTCTACACAATAATAGACAAAACCTATTACAATTGTAACAATCAGTTAGGAAGCAAATTGGCATAATAAGCTATATATTAATGTAGTGATACACAGTCAATAAAAGCCCCTAAGCTTCTTTGCATTCAAAGTTTTATTCCAAATGAACATATAGTAAACGATGATGGGTAATATAGTAAACTTACCTCCCTAAAAACAGGAAATTGAAAGTTTCTAGCGAGCTCGAGTTGTTTACAGACTTCATAGAAGTCAGAAAGACTTTCAACCAGTAGAAAATTTGATTATATGAATAGATCGATTCGGGTTATAAGTTACCCCTAACAGGTCAAAATCATAAATAAAATAAAGAATAGCTTAAAATATAACATGGGTTAAAACTCGCCCATGATGTATATTTAAATTTAATATACAAACCACCTATAAAAATTTGTACTAAAAGTTTTTCGGGTCAACATGATTTGCCATATCTAATAACCATATTACAAAGTGAAAGGTTTGTAAATCAAAATTAATGATTCAAGATGTAACGTGATTAACGACTCGTTTATATATATCCAAAGCTTTTATGGCTTCATGTCTTGGCATCTCAAAAAACTGACATCGCGAAAGATCGAATCTTGGTTATTTTTTGAAAAATATAAATGAAAGTTACAAGAAGGGATGATGCTTTTTAATGCAAGTAAAATCACCTTATCATAAGATTTATAATTCCATCGTTAATTGCACAATAAATTTAAAAGCTCTCTTTGAGTACCAAAGCTAGCGCGTATTGTACAACATAATTACCGATAGCTGCTCCTTCAGGCTGCATAAGAAAAAGGGAAAAAAACTTGTTAAAAGGGGTTAAAGCTGCCTGGTGACTATTTTTAATGCATACAACCTACCAAACTGATTTTTCATCCCAAAGAGTTAGATTATGATTATAGTAATAGTGCTTATGTGATCACAATACACACGCTATACTAATTGTATAAGTTTTAAAAAATGAACAGAATATTGATTGAAACGAACCTTGCATGCCATAAGACGGTATAAGAGCTGCTGTAAAGAAGGCAACTGCTCCAATAGTTTTTCACTATCCAAATCGCGTGTTCCGCTATAGCCCTGCATATTATAAGTAAACATGTTTGAATAACATAAGGAATTAATTTTAAACCTATTATTATTTAGTTAAAATAAAATTAAATAAATGTGTTTGTTGTTGGACATGGATATGTTTACAACTGTAAGATACATTCACATAAGTAACCAATCGGGCTTGAATCGTCTTTAAAAGTAGCTAACTACAAAACACGCAGCTCTTCCGTGAAAGCAGGATCACCCTCCCGCAACGCCCTATGGATAACTATCAATGTCTTCAATGCCACCTGATAAAGTAACAAATTTACATAAAATAATCATTCTACATACCTCAACACTGCTGCCATGAATTTTAAGTAGGATGACTTTTTGTCAACCATTGAATTGATTACAACATTTTCTCGCTTGTTGACATCTTCGTGAACTAATACCCCACCCCCCAATATCTCGATGAAAACAAACAATCATAAAAAAAGATTTGCAAAAATGTTAATTCAATCAAAAATATAAACATAGATAAAAAAATGCAACCTAAACATACCAAAATCAACCGTTAGCGAGCTGAGTCGAGCCAAGCCTAGCTCGAGCTTGGCTCAAACTCAAACCAAGTTGGGTCGTCTCGAGCTTTAATTTAAAAGTGAGCTAAGGTTTGAGGCTCGAGCTTGACTCGAATTAAATTCTAGACGGCTCGGCTCGATTTAGCGCGAGCTAACCTAGAACAATAAATTAACTGATAAAAGTGAGCAAAGGTTTGAAGCTCGAGCTTGACTCGAATTAAATTCGAGACGGCTCGGCTCGATTTAGCTCGAGCTAACCTAGAACAATAAATTAACTGATGTGATTAACAGGCCATACAAATTACCCATGTTCACTCAATTAGGTAAATACAACTTTTTTTACAACAAAAAACAAAGTCAATTAGGTAAATACAACTTTCTTAGTTATAAAAAGGTTGCCTCACTTAGGCACAAGCCCGAACAATTGTTCATGGTATATTTTGTGCATTAGCAAGCTGTACATACGGTTGTTTATTTAGTAAATTGTATATAGAGCTTATTTATATATAAATGTCAAGTTCATGTTGATACGAACCTATGAAATGACCCCGATCTTGAATTTCCCGACATGCTTCCTTGCTCCACATACCAAAATTCTGTCTCTTTGAAGCTATCCAATATTTCCTATAATAAACAAAAAAAAGGCAATTTTGTTAACAATCACAAATTTAAAAAGAATCATATCTTGATGAGAGGAAAAGGGTGTTTTGGTCTTACCAACAGGAGCGCGTCGAGCTTCTTTAACGCTAGAAGGTTGATATAAATATCCGACCTTGGTCGGCTAGACATCACCTCCATGGCTTTTTCGTTCTGTAAACTATGTGACATTGAAAAGTAAACTAATAATTACATAAAATTTCGCAACATATAATGCCAAGTGAATTGAAAAGAAACTAATTTTGAAATTCAAGCAAAATTCATATCATCTGAAAAGTTAAAGCATTTATTTCCTGGTAATGGGTCATAACTCATAACTATGTGATGATTATGTAATGATTTTGTAACCAAAAACTGCAGATAAACTAATTCTAATGCAATAAAAACTCATCCAAATCCATAGGTTCATGACTCTCAAGGTTATCTTCTTCGGTTTCAAACGACGATCTTAGTTTCGGCGCTCATTAGGGACCTACGCGCCTTACGGTTCGACTTGGACTAAATAATAAAAAAATTATATTTTAACGACGATCTTAGTTTCGGCGCTCGTTTGGGACCTACGCGCCTTACGGTTCGACTTCGACTAAATAATAAAAAAATTATAGTTTAACGACGATCTTAGTTTCGGCGCTCGTTAGGGTCCTACGCGCCTTACGGTTCGATTTCGACTAAATATTAAAAAAATTATATTTTAACAACGATCTTAGTTTCGGCGCTCGTTAGGGACCTACTCGCCTTACGGTTTGACTTCGACTAAATAATAAAAAAAATTATATTTTAACGACGATCTTAGTTTCGGCGCCTGTTAGGGACCTACGCGCCTTACAGTTCGGCTTCGACTAAATAAAAAAAAATATATTGTAAAAAACTGCATAAAATAACTTATACACATGCAAGAACCATTCAAGTCTAGTCAAATCACCTATTTATTTTCTTTCTCCGCATGTGAAATTATTTATTTTCTCTCTGTTTCATTTCCATATATATGTTTAACTGTATATGTTCCAAACAACGAACCTCTCATAATTATCAGTTCTAAACAACGAACTATCAGATGTATATAACTTTCAAAAGATTCCGTAACCCTACAGTAACGAAAGCAACATACCGTTATTATGTTGACTATTTGACATCTTATGTAGCAATACCAGTTGGCACCATCTTTTGCTTCTCAAGCACAAAGAGCTACAAAAATATACTTAATTGAAATTGATATGATATGGACCAAAGAAGTGTGTTTAAAACGCAATAAAAATGCTGATGTTTGTACCTGTTACAATTCCAATAAGGTCTGGTTCCTTCTTCTATGTAGTGAGGACATTTCCATTGCTTGTTTTCTCTCACTTCTTCCATTTCTGCCACAACATTATCTAATGATGCCAAAACCTTCACAAAGTTTCATCATATATAAAGTTTAGATATGGCCATGATCTTAGAGTTACATTCACCATACCTGACCTTAAGGCAAACTCGACAAAGTACACCGTTGGTCAAATGACACACTGAATCGGTCTTACCTGAGTTTAAAATGTGAGATCACAAATAATCAAATCCATATTGAAACGTATACAGTGAAGTATGCACTAACCTAGGCATGGTTGATCAAAAATCAGAGTAAGTGATATTTACTACTGCTGTTATTAAACTTCTTATTCTGCTGCTGCTATTATTATTATTATTCATATTATTCTGCTGAGACATATACATAGTGATATTTACTAATGTTGTTATTAAACTTCTTCTTTATAATGTACCTTTTACATTTTAACCCATTCTGTTGAGTCTGTTTATGTAATTCGCCCTGGTTATTACCTCCAAACGACGCGGTTTTCCTCCGATTATTATTGCTTTGTGACTGAACATAACCAGAAGGCTTCATGTTCTGTTGCCACGTCATGTAACCTCTCTGAGACTACAACTAATTCTGATTACTGAAGTGATTCATTAACATCATCTGCTGTGAATGTGATTGACTCATCAACTGCAAATGATTCATCCCTTTGGACAAAAATGCAAAGTATCGAAAAAAATGTGGAGCAAGAAGGAACTCACTGTCCATTTTTGGCATCTATTTGAAAGTACCAAAATGCCCTCTTCTAGTTCTGCAACAGATGTCTTATGGGCAGTAACAGAGGCATCATAGAAACCGCATGGTTCTTCTATAGAATCCAACAGAGCATTTAATTATTTCGCCATTTCTTCAACCTGGATGAATATATAGAATTAAATCCAAAAAAAAATCAGTAAAAAATACTTGAATTCCAAAACACAAAACTTACGGTTCGACTTAGTTTCGGCGCTCGTTAGGGACCTACACGCCTTACGGTTCGACTTCGACTAAATAATAAAAAAATTATATTTTAACGACGATCTTAGTCATGTCTAAACCTCGTTAGGGACCTACGCGCCTTACGGTTCCACTTCGGGCTATATATTCAATTCATCATTCCCATAAATCTATTGAAGTTCACGAGTAGCCGCTTGAAAAGACTATGAAGAATGAACACAAATAACATTTGATCTTAATCATAATCGTCTACTCGATGTAAAATTAAACTTACCTTTCTAGCTACGAAATGCTTTTTGATTGATCGACGAACCAGTTATGGTTTGGATCGCATCAAACAATAAACTCTCGAGTGTGCTTCTCAACTCCTATACTATTTGATAAATTGTTTTCCCGCTCTCAAAATATAAGTGATTGTTTGGGTGCTTTGTTTTGCAACCAGCATGACGTTCATGTTGATCAGTTCTGTTTAAACATAATGGAAAACATGAAATAACATACCTTTGATTGCATCAGTAGAGAATCTAGTCAGAGACGCAGCAACGGAGTTCGACATAGTTGTCAGTTTGATCTGGTTCCTCCTTAGGGTGTAAAGTGATGATGGTGATGAACCGAGACTAGGGCAGAATCGGTTGAGGGAGAGAGAGATACGAAATTGATGTTAGTGAGGGTTTTTTGTGATTGTGTAACTTGTCTAACCCTTTAACTCTCTAATAAGCTCCTTATTTATACACCCAAGAGGAAACCCAATTAGTTAATAAGGGTAATATGGTCCATCAACAATTACCAACTAATTATTAATAGGTTATTAATATATTTTGATCTATATTATATAAATGATAATGATGGCTACAAGATTAAATATAAATAAATAAATATTTAATCTTACATTCTCCCACTTAGCCGAATAATCATTTATCATGAGTATTAGATTAGTCTGATCAGAAGTTAATACTCATTTTAGCCTTAAACAAGTACTATAGCAGAGAAATACAGCCGTTGAATCATTATGCGACTCAGGACCCCCATTAATCATACTATAGCCTTAATTTAAAACCTAACAGTTATGATCAAAATATGTAAGCCCTTTAACGTTTGATTTGTATTTATAGTTGTCTATATGTCATTACACCGGCAGAACATATGTAAGAGACATACAAAATCAAACTGATGAGGAAAATTAATTAATAGTTAGTCATTCATAGTACGATATGCAGTTGTACATGGTCATCAATTAAAACCCGTCTCTTTTATGTGCACTCTTAATAAGACTTATGGGTAATAGACCTTTAGTTATAGGATCCTTAAGCATATCATGAATGCATTCGATACAAAGATTTAGTTTCCTCAATTCGTTCATAAACGAATAATTAATTGTGTATCGAAATTTAATGCAGCACCTCTCGAACTGTTACTGTTCAAGGAGACATGGTAGTTGGCTTTATCACAATAAGTCTTCAAAATATTAATTATATGGAGTTAATAAACTCATGAGTCCACTGATAAATTTCCAACAACATTTAGTAACTATTGCTTTGTGATCAACAATATATTATGTCGTTATAACTTATGTTGTTATCAGTTTATTATGACTCCTCCATGAAATAAGTTTTGTCTGTTGACATAAAGATATACCCGAAATTACATTTTGTCATCTTTGAATATCTCAAAGTTAGAGTAATAAACCGGTTTTAATTCTCACTTCTTCTTCAAATCATAGCCTCTCGTTTCTTTTAAAGATATTGTAATACTCTATTAGATGCTTCACATTAATCTAGACATATCTAGTGTGTTGCAATGTGAGTAATATCTAAACGAGTATAGACTTGAACTTACATAAGGCTTCTAATTAATGAAGCATAAGTAAATAATCTCATTTATACTATTATCCTCTAAAGGAGAGCAGTAATGTTTGTTACATATGTAAGGACCAATTTAAGGTTAAACTTATGGAACGGAAATAATGTCCCACTTGGTCTATCTCAACATGTTATGATATCTATTATGTAAGAGATATCTCTGAGATCTATTATATCAAAGTTTGTGTTAACAATACTTTGACTTATGTAACATATACTTGTCAAAAGAATATCATCTACATAGACAAGTTTATCTTAGTTGCTCCCACTCATCTTGAGGTAGGTACATTAATCCACTTGGTTGTTGATGAAAATAATTGCGTTAAGATTTCATCACATTATGATGTTTGCATTAAACCATACATGGATTTTATTGGCTTATAGACAAACTGTTCTTTAACCTTAAGTTTAGAACTTTCAGGTTGTTTTATGAACATGTAAATATGTCAGCCAGTTGTTAGGGAAAAATGTTTTAATGTTCATCTAATGTAGCTCAAAACTTTTATAAGCTACTAATGTTCATCTAATGTAGCTCAAAACTTTTATAAGCTACTAGAACAGTGATGATCCTAAAAGAAATCTTTTGTTAGATATGTAATAAAGATTCTTTAATAATTTATCTCTTCCTGAGTACAACCTTTGTCAATCAATCATGCTTCTTTGTGTCTTAACGTTTATATCAGGATTTGGTTTAGTTATGAACACTCTTAGGTTATTCAATCAAATCCCAAACGTTATGCGAACACATAAAATCAATTTTACTAGAAAACTGTTTTATTCCATTCAGAAGATTGATTGACACTAATGGCTTAATTAGAAGAGATATGATCAGTAAACTTTTCCAAAATCCATTTCAACTTCAGTTAGGGAGATTGTGTAATCATCAAAGTTAGTAGGCTTTTAAACCTAGATGACCTCCTGAGTTGATTATTGGGTTTATTAGAAGTTTCAGTTTTATGGATTAGCTCTTGTTTAAGTTGCTATCATTTTCAGGATTCTAAGTTTGTAAGAGTTGGTGCAGTATGGTGTACAAGAGGTGTAATCGGAGTTAAATTTTGAGTGAAATTTAATGACACTCTTCCCCCCGCCTCTTGTATTCCTTGCAAGTCATGATAAGGACTTTGACTGCTCCCACTAACCTTAGAAAACTTTATGAACTCAGCATGCTTGGGGTCAATATGTAACGACCAACAAAATCTAATAGAGAAACACAAATTAATGACGTTAGTCATTGTAGTTTCTCTTGTTGAGGATTATGTTAGTTTAGATAAGAAATCTAAGTGTGCCCACAATTAAGCAACAATGAAACTTTTGTAATAGTAGCATTAGATTTTAAGGAGATAAGTTTTGATAGAACAGTGTCAAGATGGAGCAGTGTCTTGTACAAGAGGTGTAAATTTAGGTAATGTAAAATTTTCACTCCCCCACCTCTTGCAACTATTGCAAGTTATGATTAAGACATTTAATGCTCCCACTGATCTTTAATATCTCTAGAATGCTATAAGAGAAGTTTCAATTAGGTATATGACGTGGGAACCTATCATATATATATGTTAGACTTTACTTGATTTCCTTAATGTCCAGATGTCATAAAAACTTAGGGACATATTTAATAGAAATCATGTTAAGCACATATATGAGTAGATTTCTTATAAGACCGTGGTCCATATACGACAAAATTTAGATACAAGCAAATAGTCTTTAAATGATAAATGAATTATGTCTAAATATTCCATTTGGAATAAGTTCCACGAATGTCAATGAATGGCTTAAGATGGACCCATACTTATTCCTTAAGCAAAGTCATACTTAGGGCTTTAACATCATGATTTAAAATCACTTAGAATGAGATTAATTGAATAATCATCCTCATTAACCATGTCATGATTTCTCATGAATTTCGGTTATAATGGATGAAATTTATAAGTCTCATTTTCCTTTTTGTCAAATTTTTCATTTACATGATGACAAAAATTGTGAAAGTGTAAGGTATCATCTAGTTTTTATCTTAATAATGTTTCAATCCAGATATTTAGAACAAATAAAAATGAGAGTTTAAGATAATTGTGACTTTATGTTGACTATGCAAACCTCACAACCTTCATAACATTGCTTAATTATGATACTATATTCTGATTAATACTCAGAATATATGTACGGTATCGAAAACGTTGTTAGAAGACTGCTTATTATTGTTCTTATAGCCTTAACATTTAATTTTGTCACTAACTCTCATGTTAGTTATTTGTTAACTTCTGGTAAGGAAACGTTTAAAAACTAGAGTCAACTAA
Organism: Helianthus tuberosus; assembly: GCA_030545235.1. Taxonomy (NCBI): domain Eukaryota; kingdom Viridiplantae; phylum Streptophyta; class Magnoliopsida; order Asterales; family Asteraceae; genus Helianthus; species Helianthus tuberosus. The sequence goes on along the minus strand of CM060444.1, from coordinate 59,669,957 downwards.
TCATGTATTAATAGGAATATTATAATTAGTAGACTTAAATATCTTTAATAAGTGACTATTTAATTAATTCATCCAACTGTTCTTTAGAATAATGGATAGTCTCGTTGCTTATGTCTAGTCTAATGACATAATGATACAGTGAGATTTTTCCCTTGAAGAACCTTAGAGGTAGAATTAACAGTTGTAATTGGTTTAAGTGGTTGTAAGGCGAGTAACAATTTATTTTCCAGCTTCAAACATTTATTTCTTTGTACATATGTTGCTTATCAACACACTCATTATACTTTGGTATGTTTGAGTGTTATAGTTGATTTATAAGGCATCAAATTATACAAGTGAAAGTCTTAATATGTAATGTACTGGAAAATGTACTTATTTCCATGCGTAAGCCCTTAACTTTATGGGTCATGGTTTTGTACATTATAATGTATTCACATATACCACTTAACTTTATAGCTTAGAATTTTAAAAGAAGGCATGCATCTTAGGAGTTCTAGTGATTATCCCATATATAAGAGATTAGCTTTAGGAAAAACTTAATCTGAAATAACTTTAGTGATAGCGTTATGTTAGAGAGTTCTTGATTATCATAAGAGACATCATGTTCGATTTGTCCTAATCATTATGCTCTAATTTTCTTCTTTATAATCTTTATCAGAAGAGAGCAATAGGATTATCGTGTCTTAAGAAATAATCAAGGATTTAATTTAAGAGCTAATTCTAAAAGAAACTTTAAATAAAGCAAACATGTTAGGTTTAGGAATTAAAGTGGATGAGATATATGTAGAAGTAAATTATAGTGAGTAAAAATTATGGGTACTAAAAATTAAGACAGACAAAATGATCATAAATTAATTAAGGATCATTAATATAAGGATCAGTATATGAAGAAATTGTGATATGTCTATTACTAACATCAAAATAATAGACTTAGTAAAATTCTACTTAAACAAAGACAAATCAGCTTTGGCCAGAAGTGTAATCATTTAAGTATGTGTGCAAAGTAATCGTGACAAATCAGCTTTGGCCAGAAATGAGACAATCACTTTAGTTATGCACTTGTCAAGCATGCTAAACATAAATGAATTAAATCAGCTTTGGCCAGAATTAAGACATTTCACGTTTGTAATGCATACTTAACATAGCTTTTTATAATACTTGAACAATAAATAGATGTATTAAATCAGCTTTGGCCAGAATTAATACATCAGAAGCTCATTCAAGTTAAGCTAGTTTGGTTTTGTAAAACATTATTTGATCCTTATTAATTAATTAAGTATAAACAAAACCAAGTATTTAATAGCAAACCACCTGTTAGCGCGGATCGAACTCCGCGGTGAGTTCGCTGGGGGGTGCGGGGGGCAGCGTGCCCCCGCCCGGGGTTCGGGGCGGGAGCCCCGAAAAATGAGGTCTCGAGTCGCAATCTTAGTTTCGAGTCGCAATCTCAGTCTCGAGTTGTGATGATTATGGTTGCGAGTCGCAATCTCAGTCTCGAGTTGTGATGAGTGCGGTTGCGAGTCGCAATCTTAGTCTCGAGTTGTGATGATTGTGGTTGCGAGTCGCAATCTTAGTCTCGAGTTGTGATGATTGTGGTTGCGAGTCGCAATCTCAGTCTCGAGTTGTGATGGTTATGGTTGCGAGTCGCAACCTTAGTCTCGATCCCACTGTTAATAGCTGTTTTGTGATAATAACAGAAACTCGATTTTTAAGGGATTGTGGAGATAATGTTTCCTGTTTTATTTCTGATCTAAACTTATCACAATATTTCGAAAATAATAACTGAATATCTTTAACAGTTTTCGAAAATTTAATAGATAAAATTTAGATCAAACATTAGAAAAACATCCACTAATCCAAATTAGATTCCAAAATAATGGAATTTTCGAGTTTTATTAAGAACAAACAATGAACCCTAATAAATTTAAAACATAATCTGGGATCCGAAGCCTTAAATTTTAAGACTTTTGTTAACAGATTTCGGATATTATTATCCCCTTTATGGTTTCGAGTCAAAATATTAAGCATATTATTCCGAAAACAGTGATTTCGGTACCAAGGACCCGAAAACAGCCGAAACTTTTATAGGCTTTAAAACTTTCTGTTTTCCAGATTATGATCCCAGAATTATGGATACGAAAAACAGAACTGATTTATCAACATATGCTCTGATACCACATGTTGATCAGTTCTATTTAAACATAATGGAAAACATGAAATAACATACCTTTGATTGCATTAGTAGAGAATCCAGTCAGAGACGCAGCAACGGAGTTCGACATAGTTGTCAGTTTGATCTGGTTCCTCCTTAGGGTGTAAAGTGATGATGGTGATGAACCGAGACTAGGGCAGAATCGGTTGAGGGAGAGAGAGATACGAAATTGATGTTAGTGAGGGTTTTTTGTGATTGTGTAACTTGTCTAACCCTTTAACTCTCTAATAAGCTCCTTATTTATACACCCAAGAGGAAACCCAATTAGTTAATAAGGGTAATATGGTCCATCAACAATTACCAACTAATTATTAATAGGTTATTAATATATTTTGATCTATATTATATAAATGATAATGATGGCTACAAGATTAAATATAAATAAATAAATATTTAATCTTACAGTTCAAACTCGTAAGCATTCAGTGCCTAGCCCGAAAAAAAAAATATTTAATGTAGTTAAAAACTATTTCAATGTATGAAATTACACAGAGAGTGAAGAATAGCTTACCTTAGTGTGATTACATGATTGACAGCCACACATGTAGCCAGAACCTTTTATGATTCGTCTGAGCTCCTATTTATTTGAAATAAAAACGTCATGGGTTAATAAAAAGACAGATTATAAATAACCTTTTTAATCATATTGTGTTACAGGTTACAACACCACCATTTTAAAACACCATTCTATAGACAAAATAAAGATACTCAAAAGTAGTTCATCTCAATACAACTTGTTGTGATCATATTAGGCATTGTTGTAATCAATTTTCATGTATATCCATATAGTAAGCAACTTGTATTCATCAATTAACTTTTCCGAAATTGGAAGAGCTCTTATTAATCAATTTTGAAAAAAGTATATCCATGGAACAACCACTAAAAAAGTATATCCATCAGTTTATTTATTTCTCAAGAAGTATGGCAACCTCTCACATCCATATCTTATTTTTGATATTTTAAAGTTAATCATATTAATAATTTCATCACCAGTAAATATAAATTGGATAAATGATATATATGTAAAATAAGGAACAGAGGGCTGCTACGGAAATTGGACGACATGGCATCTTGATTTCAAAAATATTCAGTAACACTTGTAAAGGCTTTCAGTTAAGTCAAGTCACTTAAGCTGTTACAGTTGAGAGAGAACCACAGTTATTATGAATTAAAATTGGCTAGATAAAGAGTGTCTTTCAAGTCATTCAATCCATTTGACCTATCTCATATTCATGAACTTGATCTGCTATATATTGTGATTAAATAACTAACCATATGGAGGGTGATAAGGTTGTAAGCGTAGAAAAGTTTGTAAAGTACTGTTTATAACGCTTTTTGAAAGCTTCATGAATACTCTTCATGTCTAAACCTCTTCCTTAGTTTCTCAACCTGAAACAAATAGAAAAAAACAAAAAAATATTGATTAGTAATACCACATAAACTTAACCAACACAATTAACCGAAATGAGAAAATATCAAGCACATACTTTGTATATACACTAATCAAACTTGATTACTAAACTACAATCAATGAAATTACCTTGTAATGAAACTACAATTAGATTATATGTATACTTTCCAGTAAATATTAGTGAATATCCATAATAAAGAACATCTGAAACTCAATTAACTGCATATGAACTTTTTCACGGGCATTTATCAAACACAATAAGTAAACATGGGGAATGTAAGTTTTAATTAAAACAAAAGACTTTCTCCAAAATATATACTATTCATCTGCTTGCTCGTTACGAATAATTTCTTGAGCCATCCATTGAGGCTGCAAGAAATAAAACAAATCAGTGAAGGAAAACCAAGCATGTTTGACCTCAAAACGAATTCAGTTTCATAAAATGTATGTATTCCTTTTCATAATGTTTGTTGTGACAATGATGACAATTTGGGGAGATCAGCTTCAACTTCACCGTACATCTAAAATACAAACATTATAAACATTAAACATTATAAACCATGTGATTACCTTCAAAAATACAAACATTATAAACATTAAACATTATAAACCATACATCTAAAGATTGTGATGAATGTTGATGGAGATTCCAAATTTCAACCTGAAGTGAATTCAATCAAACATCAGCAAAATCACAATCACAATTAACACATCATTTAATTAAAGCATCTGTTCTCCAATCTCAAACCAACAACGTTCCTCAATCGCTCTGAATATCCACTGCTCGTCATATAATTACCTCGAATTAGATGTAAACCTTCACTGTTACCACGAATCCACCATCATCGTCTTCATCAGCGGCCGACCTTCAAAGCCGCTGCAGTTTTTCAAAACCCTAGACACAACAGGTGTTGCCGCTGTGTTTCAAAACCCTCGTTAAATCGACATTAGGGTTTCAAGAATAATCGATTAGAGTTCGTATAAAGATTATTTAAAATCTTTGTGTTTGTTGTTGTTTGTTGACTCTGGTTAGGGTGGTGTTCCGGTTGAAGAAGGAACAGCGATCTGAGTTTATGTGTGTGTTTTAGGTGTATGTTTTAAGAGAAAGAGAGAGAGAGGGGGGGGTATTGAAATTATGGTTTGAATTATGAAGTTTTGAAACTGGATCCATATTTTGAAATTTGAAATTGGAGCCATATTATATATTATGTTATTTAGATTTATATTTATATATATATCGGATTTATGACATCGGATTTATGACATCAGCAAAGTGAGGTGGCATCCAATGTGGCATACCTAATATGGTGACACATAAGCAAAGTGAGGTCATGCTCTAATCTCCTTTTATAGATAGTATAGATTATAAAGTATAATCTTAGCCTACACTACTTTAATATTATACATATATTAAAAAACAAAGTTAATGAATAGTAGCTATCACATCATAATGAATAGTAAACTTTCCTTATTGGTTGTCTTAACTTCAAGTCATCTTTTGTTGACTTTTTTCTCCTATACCAAGTGTGTATATATATATCCATTTTCTTCAAAGTTAGTTAGATTATTCATCATGGTGGAGTGGTTTTGTGGTTGTATGTGTTTTAAAGAGACTAAAGTTCAAATCATGAGGTCTTTTTTTTTTCTTTTTTTCATTTTATGCTTACATAACTTCACGTCATCTTCCTTTTTCTCCTTTTTCACACGTTTTTCTGATTGTATTTATACAATTCTTATTCCTTATTTGTTGGGTTAGTGGATGCTTAGACATCGCAATAGTCGCCATCGCCAGGACTTACTAACTCGCTTGCTGCCAACGGCTCTGTTGTATGAAAACTCCACTTGTCAACTTAAAAATAAGAAACTAAATAGCACAGCTTTAATAACAACCAAGTATTTAGTCGCAATAAATAGTTTTACAATGACTTAGTTTTGTCACGCCGCAACGTGGCGCGCAGCATTAAAACCTAGTTGTTTTAATACTCTAAAGGGTTGAAGTGAAAACATGATTAAATAACGTAACGAGTGAATTGCAAGTTTTGGCCTTTATCTTTAGGCCATTTTGCAAGTTTTGTCCTTTATGTTTAAATTTGACGAGTTTTGTCCTTTATGTTTGAAAATCAAGCACGTTTTACCCTTTGGGGCAAAACGTGCTTGATTTTTAAGGACAAAACGTGCTTGATTTTTTAAACATAAAGGACAAAACGTGCTTGATTTTTAAACATAAAGGACAAAACGTGCTTGATTTTTAAGGCCCAAAGGGTAAAACGTGCTTGATTTTTAAACATAAAGGACAAAACTCGTCAAATTTAAACATAAATGACAAAACTTGCAAAATGGCCTAAAGATAAATGACAAAACTTGCAATTCACTCTAACGTAACTATACCAAAGACGAGACAAGATGCAAAAAAAGGAATACCACGTTTCGGCCTTTCGGATAAGTTTAACCAAGCTAAGGTTTGAGCCAGGTGAAAATACAAAACCAAAACATTGAACTTTCACTCAATTAGTCATCATGTAACCAAATGGGAGTCGGGCCTAAGTGAACACGTCTTCTTATCTTGAAAACAACCTTAAACTTATTTGTTTGATTCGACTCATGTAGCAATGTTTTACAATGGTAATATTACAGTTTTGTATAATTCTATATAATATCTTTATATCAAGTATAATGTTTTACAATGTTTATAAAAACATAAACACCCAACAGATTTTGACCCATACTGAAATTGTGTATTCGACCCTTGCGATTTCTATATATAGATCAAAAATTAAATAAATGGTAAGATGTTTAGTTAAATTATATGTTTAAAAAAATAAAAACAGAAAAATAGATACATGGAAAAGGTTAGTGGATATAAAAAATGGAATGAAAGTGAAATAATGAGTCAGGGCAAACGAGGAAGCTTTGAAAGGGTGGAATCTTTATCTCTACATGCTCTCCAAAGGACAATGTAGCTCTTTTATATTAAAAATGTATATTTTTTGTTGCACAAAATGAAAGACAATGTAGCTCTTTTATATTAAAAATGTATATTTTTTGTTTTGTTATACAATGATATGAAGATATTTGGTTATGGGTTTAAGGGTTTAAAATATTTTTTCAATAAAGAAAAGAGTTAAAAAGAAGCTAAATTTCTTTATTAATGCCATTTGTTTCGAATAAGAATAATTCTTGAGTGAAACTTATGGGCAAATATAATAAAAATACTTAGGTGGGTTGTGACGTTGTGTTATTTCTCTCCTTATTTTGGAAAGGAACATAACTGGTGAAGTATCTGTCAACAAGAGAATTTATCAATATGCACAATTATTTCTCACTCAAATAATCTAACTAGTATAATACAACTAATGACTTAAATACATACCATGAAGACATGTGCCAACAATCGTTGTCAACAGTCGAAACTGCCTTCCAACCACTATCGTCGTGCCACCACCTCCGTCACTGCGACTTTCCAACTACGGACTCCATCTTTACATACAAATGAGTGTAGCTAAACATAAAACGAGAGGTAAACCATATTATCCCATTGTAGGACTAGCCTAGATGGTAGAGAAGAGATGCAAGCCTCTTAAGTGGAAGGTCTTAGGTTCAATCAATGGTAGAGAATAGACTATGATTAATTTGATCTAGTTTAGGAGTGACTAGGGGTGGTAACATTCGTTGTTATTTAAAAATAATATAAAAAGTTAACTAACATTTTGATTGCAATAAGAAGCTATCCCGATACTTTGAGACAAACCGTATGAAGATGAGGTTAATAAAAAAGGGTGGGAAGGTGCTGAAAGAGAGCTATTAAAATGCATTATTTCTTGTATTTTGAATTCCTATAAATGTTTTGCTGAAAATCAACAAACATTTCTAATTATATAATTTAAAAGATATACGAATAAATTAGTTATTTTAGTAATAAACAACACTTATATATTATTTTTTTAGTAAGGGTCGGCTTAGATTGACCAACCATGTTTACCCATTTTTCTGTGTTGACTCACTACGTCCCGAGCTGAACCACCCCACCACCCATGCATTTTACCAAACATACAAGTATATAATATTCTTAGTTCTTACCAACATATTGCAATGCTTACTAATACGTAAGAAGTTACTTTAGATTCAAATATTACCTAATATTAAATCTTCTGATGGATAATAAATACATGATTATATTTCCTTAGTTGTTTAATAAAATTAATCGTACTTGCTTTGCTTTTTAATTAAGAGAAGGCAGAAGCCGATAACTACTTCAAAAGGCACAAGACTATAATGATATAATACTAAGTTATATTTTGTGTCCCTGTGCTATTTCAAAATTATGAAGTTGGTCCTCTAACTTATATAGTTATTTATTGGGTAATTTTGTAGATTAGTAACCAAGTTTTAAAAGTGTTCCAATCAGGTCACTCAACATTCATTTTTCATTAAAATTAGAGTAAATTACAAGTTTTGTCCTTTATGTTTACACCAAATTGTAGGCGTTGTCATTTAGCGCAAAAGTTGACAAGTTTTGTACTTAATGTTCCAAAATCTTGCACGTTATGTCCTTTAGGCCAAACCCAATTAGATTTTTTGGTTAAATCTGGTCATGTGCATTGCACATGAGGGCATATTTGTCTATTCACCATTACATGGACTATTGTGTAAATGTTTAATCTCTCGGGACTATTATGTAATATAATGAAAATGATATATAATTTAAAAAAAAAAAAAACCTGTACTCTCTACCTCTCTCTCCTCTCTATCTCTCCAACCTACTCACTCTCTCCCTAAGAACAAATTGATTACCTTAAGAATTCGAAGCACCCGCGAAACACTTTGCTTGATCAACCTCTGCTTCAAATCCTTACAATACATCAACCCAACAGTGGATGTTGCGCCAACAACTTCTGAGCAAAAAAGTACTATTCTCTTCAACAACACTTTTATGAACACTCAACTTCACAATAAACCCTTGTTTACCAAACAACACATCTTTCAAAACCCTTATTCCAGCTTCACCAAACTCAATAGACACCTTTCTTGGCAAGTTTTTAGTGGTCTGTGGCCTTACAGTTGTTGTTCTTTCAGCTGCACCAAGAACTGGTTGTTGTTCGAACCCGAAACTGGACCCGTTTTTCCTTTGATCATCAGTAACAAACAGTTTCTGACTTTGAAGATGCACGTGATGATGATTTCTTGTCAAGTTATTGTGAGTATTTTTTGTGATCAGAAGGGGTTTTGGTAGGTGGGGATGATGATGATCTTGGTTTGTTTAAAGGGTGTTGTGTTTTTAAGGTTTTTTGAAACATAACAGGTGAAGGACAACACCAAAATCCTTAAGGGGTTACTGCAATTGGTACATTTCTTATCTTTGTTTGCCCTTGTTCCACCTTTTTAACCCTAATTTATGCCATTTTATGAATCTCCAGACCTTAGTTAATCCAAAAAGATTATAACCCACAAAAGTTTATAAGAAATTTTTAGCATTTCAAGACAATGAACGCAAATTAACCTAAAAAGATAGGAACCCACAAAAAATTCTAAGAAATTTACAAGATTTCAAGAAACTGATTACAAATTAACCCAAAAAGATAAGAACTTTCTAAGAAATTTTCAACATTTCAGGAAACTGAATGCAAATTAACCTAAAAAGATAGGAACCCACAAAAAAATTCGAAGAAATTTACAATATTTCAAGAATTGGGGGATAATATTTTGTTAAAAGGAATGATCAGTTTTGGCTAAACTTTTGGGTTGATATGATATCTAGTTTCTATGAAGATGGGTTAAACTGGGAAGCTCAGGCAAGTGATACATCTTAGGCATTGTGATGACTCAGACTGTATATTGGTCGTTCCAACTTTCCAGAAAGGTTCCGACATCTCAGGCGAGCGGTGATGATGGCGGGTGGAGGTCTTGAATTCCAGATATATACAGAGAGAGAGTTTATATATTTTTTATTTTTAAGTTTTGTACAAAATAGTCCCTGAATAAAAGTTCTTTACAAAATAGCCCCTGGAATGTGAAATGACAAGAATGCCCTCATGTGCAATGCACATGACTAGATCTAACAAAAAAATCTAACTGGGTTTGGCCTAAAGGACATAACGTGCAAGATTTTGGAATATTAAGTCATTAAGTACAAAACTTGTCAACTTTTGCGCTACAGGACATCGTCTGCAATTTGATTAAACATAAAGGACAAAACTTGTAATTTACTCTTAAAATTAAGTGTTTTTTCATCCATTTCATGCGTAACCGTGGTGATGTGGATTTTTGTTTCTTCTTTCCCTTTTATTTGATGCTAAAGTCGAGTGACGACGTGGATTGTAACTTGTTTTTTTTATTTATTTTTAATGTAATTTTATTTTAATGAATATAATTTCATATATTAAAATAATCCAACACCAGTATTTTATGCTCCATTTTTTTCCTTGACACATGTAAAAAAGGATACGGCTCGATTTGAATGTTAAGTTATCTATTTGGGACAAAAACGATACGGGTGACCTAATTAGAACACTTTTAAAACTTGGTTACTATTCTGTGACATTTTCCCGTTATTTAACTAGAAAAGTCATCATCAGATATAGTAATCAAGTTTTTAAAGTGTCTTACTAAATTACTCAACTTTTTCCCCTTAAAAGTCATCTAACTTATATTAGATATTCCAAGTTTCTGAAAATTTTCTATATATACTAAAGATAATCAAATCAAATGAACTAAATAAAACATATTTGAATCTTACGAAATTCAACTTTCATTGATAGCTAAAAGTAGTACATTGTCTCAAATTGAGAAATACAATAATTGGAAATACAACATAAAAAGGAAATTCATAAATTTAAAAAGTGCGTTTCTAAGTTCATCCTAATAGATTTCTTGAAACATCTCAATCATCAATTTCCTGTAATATATATTAGAATAACGGTCAACTCATAAAACATTGGTGAGTATACAAGTTTGTCTACTAGCATATGTATAGAAATTTGACTCAATCCAAACATGACATAAAATGTATACTAAGGAATAAGATACATAAACTAGCATGCAACTAATAGATGTCAAACCAATTGTGTCCACATTCTGTAATCTTGTTACTAAAGTGATCAAGACCTTTTGATTGAATAACTTAACATAGACCCTTCCTAAGGGCGATGTGATACCCCTATAGCGCTACACATGTTAAGGTTGGCTCATGAAGTTAATGGTAAATATTGTGCAAGAATGGCTTCTAGCATGTAAGTATCCTAAAGTATAACACATTAGCATGTATAAATGGATTAGTTGACTGAATCATGTGATTAATTGTGTAAGTGTGAGTTTGATTATATATATATATAGCACCAAAAGTGTATTATAATATAAGTGTAACACCCCAACCCAGAAGGGCTGACGTGTCACAATAACAGTGGTATCATAAACAAAAGTCATAATTCAATTTATTTATTTGATAAGGATACAACCACACGACAACTAAACTTAAGGTTAATATACAAACGGAGACATTCGACTTGATTAACTAACATCTTCAGATTTATTCCTAGGCTTTATTCTTCTCTCTTTACCTCGCCCGAAGTAACCTGTGAACCTGTATATACAAAAAGTTTACGGAATGAGCCAAATGCTCAGTACGGAATAATAGGCTCAAATAACAAATAATGCTTTATATGAAATGTTATTCGGATGAAACTTTATGTTAAAATGATATGATGCAAGTAACGTAATTTCATAATCATATCATACGGATGTACCCATGAGCCAAACTTAAAACGTGACAATACACAGGTAGCTACTCCTGCATAATTATCACACGAGATGGCGAGTTGGCATACCCGTTATCCACCTCCTTAACTTAAATCCTAGGATCGATCCATACGCCTCCTAGTAGCTTTGTACCTCACTTGTACCTAGGGACGCCGTGAACTGATCTCTCCGTCACGGATGGAGCACATGATGTCGATGCCGCAACAACATGCTCGTGGGACACTCCACGAGAAGCGACACTCAGGGTATCAGAGTACAAATGGTCTTATTTACATAACTTATCAAAATATTTTTCATAACAAGACGTAACATATATTGGAACATGCGATAATGAGTACAACTAACATAATACTATCGCATGACATGAAAGCTAAATTCAAAGTTGTGATTAGAATAGGAATTCAACGGACTGTCAAATGAATCGATAATCAAAGACGTGAGGAGTTTTAAAAGATATATGAATTTAATGGGTTTATAACAATTTGAATATGAAGCAATAAGGAGTGAGGGTAAGGATCCGTACCATAATAATTCCAAAGTTATGCTACCTTGTGATAATATTTCAGATTTATACGGGCAGAGTTTAGACTGCTGATTAGTCTTTTAACCTAATTTAAATAACATGCACACAAACTAGGTTAGTAACTTAATACAGCATTTACGATAACTCACGAGATTAAAATCCTCACAACGAATGACAAAGTGCGATACTTAAACATCCATCGGATTCACAACTAATGACAAAGTGAAATCACTTAAACATCCATCGGATTCACAACGAATGACAAAGTGTAAACACTTAAACATCCATCGGAATCACAACTAATGACAAAGTGAAATTACTTAAACATCCATCGGAATCACGACTAATGACAAAGCATAACCCAAATTTGAGCAGCACTTAAACATCCATTGGATTGATTTCAATCAATCAGACATTGAATCGTATCAGCGATTGAGTTAATACCCTGTGCAGCAGCACCCTGCTATACTAATTAGTGATTTCGTGTGTGTTTTGAGAGTATTTGGACGATATCTCAGCTTATATTGCCCAGAATCAAGTCCCAATCGCTGCTATTTATAGGTGAAATTTGACTTTGTCGCGGCCCGCGTGAACCTTCAGCCTATCCTTACGCGGTCCGCGTAGCCACTTATTTTATGCATAGGGTTGCCACGTGTCCAACTAGCTTAGCTGAGTCGACGAAATGGATAAATTCGAATTATATAATGAGTTATATGGATAATCGGGAATACCCCCCCTGAGTTTTAGGGGCCCTGATCCTGATTCTGAAAATTCTAAAAATTCTAGGGTTTGTACAGAATTACTTGGGTGTCTTAATTAGGGTTTCCTATTGGATAATTTATAAATAATAATAATAGTTTTGGTTGATATACAGAAGGATGGATCATAAGATAAATGTTTAGTTTATTATAAATTATTATTATTCTTTTATTTCTAGAATAATGATTTTAAATTTATGGTCATTACAACTATTACCCCCTTAAAAGAAATTTTTTCCTCGAAAATTTTCAAATAAGAATATAACCTATCGCATAAATAACGGAAACGGAACTTTCATAGCAGAGTTACTAACTTATATAACAAGAATCTCCTAAACACACATGTGTATTTGAAATTCATAGTTACGTTCATGACCATAATTGTCAATTACCTTTACTACCATGTCCTAATGGTTTTCCCACTACGTATCTTAATAACATATTTAATTATGCAGAAAATCAACATAGACTTACAGATAACAAGAGTGACTATTGGTACTGATATCTCCTACATAAACATGCTTAATCATAACTAAGATATATTCACATAAGGTAAAGCATGAATGACTGTAAACAGAAACAAATGAACATATATCAAAGAGCAAGATTTACCGTTACTCGACTAAAATTTTATTATTAGAATAAATTAGGGTATAGAGAGCGAATTGATTCTTCAGATTCCTATGTTGCTTCGCGTTCAGAGTGATTTTTCCAGAGGAATTTAACAAATGGAATTACTTTCCTACGCAAAACCCTTTCTTGTCAATCTAAGATGGCTTCTGGTTCTTCTTCGTAGGACAAATCTTCGTGAATTGTAATTAACGGATAACTAATGACATGGAGTGGATGATAATTATATCCTCTGAACGAGGAGACATGAAAAATGTTATGAACGTGAGAGAGCTGAGGCGGTAAAGCCAGTCGATATGACACTTCTCCAATTCTTTCAAGGATTTCAAACGGACCGATGAAACGGGGACTAAGCTTCCCTTTAATTCCAAATCTACGAACGCCACGCCAAGGTGATACCTTTAAGAATACGTGGTCGCCAATTTTAAATTCGAGTGGTCGTCTATCTTGATCTGCATAGCTCTTTTGTCTGCTCTGAGCTTCTTTCAGTTTTTCTCGTGCCATAGTGACTTTTTCATTTGTAATCTGAACTAGTTCTGGCCCTTCAATAATCTTTTCTCCAACTTCATCCCAGCATATCGGTGCTCGACATTTCTGACCATACAAAAGCTCAAAAGGTGCCATGCCAATACTTGCTTGCCAACTATTGTTGTAAGTGAATTCAACAAGGCATAGATATTCATCCCAGTTTCCAGACCATTCAAGTGCACATGCTCGGAGCATGTCTTCCGAGGTCTGAATCGTGCGTTCTGACTGCCCATCTGTTTGTGGATGGAAAGCCGTACTAAACTTCAGTCGTGTACCCCAAGCTGCCTGAAAACCTTTCCAAAATTGTGAGGTGAAACGTGGGTCTCTATCGGAAACAATGGAAGATGGTGTGCCATGGAGTCGAATAATTTCTTGAAGAAATATTTCGGATAACTTATTAACCGAAAATCCTTGCTGAATTGGTAGAGAATGTGCTGACTTCGACAATCTATCGACAACAACCCATACAACATCATTCTTCTTGAAAGTCTTAGGCAAACCAGTAACAAAATCCATTGTGATCTCATCCCACTTCCATATGGGAATATCCAATGGCTGCAACAGACCGCTTGCTCGTTTGTGTTCAATTTTCACTTGTTGGCAAGTGAGGCATTTACTTACGTATCGAGAAACGTCTTCCTTCATGCCATTCCACCAGAAGTTCTGTCTTAAGTCTCGATACATCTTAGTAGATCCTGGGTGAATTGAAAATGGTGAGCTGTGAGCTTCGGCTAACAATGACTCACGAAGGGTGGAGTCATCGGGTACACAAAGTCTTTTACCGCACCAAATCACCCCATGATGGTCTATACGAAATTCAGATTGCTTACCCACCTCAAGATTTTGCACAATTTCCCAAAGTTCTCCATCTTGCTTCTGTGCATCTTTGATCCGTGATATGAGGTCGGGTTCAATCTGCATTCTAGCTAGATATCCATCAGATTTATTAACCTGAAGCCAAATGTTCATTCTTTCGAGATCCCTCCTAACACGAGGCTGAATTTGTAAGCAAGATATAGTCCCGGAATTCTTTCGGCTCAACGCGTCAGCTACAACATTGGCTTTGCCTGGATGGTATTGAATATTTGCGTCGTAATCTTTTAAAAGTTCTAACCACCTTCTTTGCCTCATATTTAGCTCTTTCTGGGTGAATATGTACTTGAGGCTCTTATGGTCGGTAAAAATGTCACAACTTTCACCATACAAATAGTGTCGCCAAATCTTAAGTGCAAAGACGACTGCGGCTAGTTCTAAATCATGTGTAGGGTAGTTAACTTCATAAGGCTTTAACTGATGGGAGGCATAAGCGATAACCTTCCCATGTTGCATTAGCACACAACCTAATCCTTTCTTTGAGGCATCACTATAGACTTGGTAACCTCCTGATCCAGAAGGGAGAGCGAGTATCGGGGAGGATACAAGTCGTTTCTTCAATTCTTCAAAGCTTTTCTCTTGTTCCTCATTCCATGAGTACTTCACCCCTTTCCTTAGGAGTTTTGTGAGTGGTAAAGCAATTACCGAGAATCTTTCAACAAATCTTCGGTAATAGCCAGCAAGACCCAAGAAACTTCGTATTTCGGTAACAGAAGTGGGTCTTGGCCATTTTGTAATAGCTTCAACCTTTGTTGGGTCTACCATAATTCCCTCTGCTGATATGACATGACCTAGAAATGCCACTTGGCTAAGCCAAAAGTCACATTTGGAAAACTTAGCGTACAACTTCTCATGCCGCAAGGTTCCAAGTACTGCATGTAGATGTGCTTCATGCTCTTCACGACTCTTAGAATATACCAGAATGTCATCGATAAAAACAATAACGAATTTATCTTGGAATTTGTGAAATACGCGATTCATCAAATCCATGAACACTGCGGGTGCGTTAGTTAGCCCAAAGGGCATAACCAAGAATTCGTAATGACCATAACGAGTATGAAAGGCGGTCTTGGGAACATCATCATTTTTGATCTTTAGCTGATGGTACCCGGACCTCAGATCAATTTTTGAGAAGGATTGAGCCCCCTGAAGTTGATCAAAGAGATCATCAATGCGAGGCAGAGGATACTGATTACGAATAGTAATCTTGTTCAGCTCTCGGTAGTCAATACATAAACGCATACTACCGTCTTTCTTTTTCACAAATAAGACCGGAGCACCCCAAGGTGAAACACTGGGTCTTATGAATCCTAGATCTAACAATTCTTGCAATTGTTCCTTCAACTCCTTCAGTTCCATTGGGGCCATACGATATGGAGCTTTAGAAATAGGTTCGGCACCAGGGATCAAGTCGATGGTTAATTCTACCTGACGGTCGGGTGGTAATCCTGGTAGTTCATCCGGAAATACATCAGGATATTCACGAACAACGGAGTGGCTATCGATACTATTAACACTAGCAGAAGTATCCTTAATCGATGCTAGGAATCCAGCACAGCCGTTTGATATGAATTTTCGAGCCTTGAGCGCAGAGATAATTTTAAGAGATTTATGAGCTTGAGTTCCCTGATATATAATATCAGGATGATGAAGATCGCCTAAAATAACACGGCGGAAATGACAATCTATAGTCACTCGATGTCGAGACAACCAATCTATCCCTAGAATAACATCAAAGTCACACATATGTATTGGAAATAGGTCTGCCTTACACACAATAGATTCAATACGGATCGGACAATCTTTATATACGTAAGTGATTACGGATGAATTTTCCATGGGAGTGGAAATTGTTAAAGTATGATTTAAGAGAGTTGGTCTTATCGGAAGGTACTTAGTAAACGAGTGGGATACTAAAGAATGGGTCGCTCCTGTATCGAATAACACATAGATACTATGTTTACCAAGCTGAAGGGTTCCCGACACAGTACCTGGGGCATTAGCAGCATCAGTAGCAGAAAGTGCGAAAACTCTTCCTCCAACATTGGGTGGTGCAACGTTTGGTCGGTTATTCTTCTTAGTGTCTTTCTTTGTACACTCCTTAATCATGTGTCCAGTTTGGCCACATCTAAAGCATGCTCCTGTACCTCGGTGACATACGCCCTGATGTCGCTTACCACAAGTATTACATAGAGGATATGTAATCTGATTCGGGTTTACATGTTGATTCAGTGGTTGAACTCTAATAGGTTCTGCATACAACTGAATCTGGTTTTGAGCAGGCCTCGAGTTTTGTAGTCTAGGTTGCCATGGACGTGCCTGATTTCCAGAGTTTTGATTTCCTTGCACTTTGCGATCTTGATGCTGTGGCGTAGTGGAAGATTGGCCGATTTCCTGCTTAAATTGTCCTTCCCTATTTCTCTTCTTATTATCCCCAGTTCGAGATAAAAATTCTTTTCTCTCGAACTCAAAAGTTTTGATTGCATCAGCAACTTTGGTGATATTATTAAATTTCATATACATGATCGACTTCCGGATTCGATCATTGACTGCCCACTTGCATTTTTCTGCCTGGACTTCTGCTAATCCTGCAACTTCTCCTACAATACTAGCCAACCTTGAAAATCGAGTAATGAACTCAGAGGCTGGTTCATCACTCCCCTGTCGAATCACTGCATACTCCCTGATATAATCTTCTTTATCAGCGGTAGAAAAATACTTGTCGTAAAAGATGGTACGAAAGTTGACCCATGAAAGATTAGCGTCAAAATCATCCCCTCCTTTGACTTGCTTATATCCTTCCCACCAAGTTTGTGCGTCATCTTCAAATTTGTAGGTAGCCAATCTAACTTTGTATTGCTCCGGAACTCCAAGAACTCCGAAGATCTTTTCAACATGAGCTATCCAGTTTCTTGCTTCGACTGGATTAGTAGCGTGACTAAAGGATTTCGGCTTTTGTTTTTGGAATTTAACAATCCATATGTCTATACTATAGGTAGTATGGTTCGTGGTATTCTCACGAATTTCTTCACCAGAGATTGGATTCGTGTTATTACGTTCTGGATGACGAGTTTGTTGAATAACGGCCTCAGCTGTTTGAGCAACCAGATTTGGAAGCAACCTGGCAACAGCCTGGTTGATAGCATTAATTACGTTTGGATCAACTGGAGTCTCATTCGAAGAAGTGTTGTTACGTACATGGTTAGTACGAGTACTCCTACGTGGCGGACGACGAGAAGGCATCTATAAGAATAGACATAGGAGTTAAACAAAATAAGAGACCAAGTTGAATCCTATCATAGATATCTACCCATTCCTCACAGGTTTTAATTACTATCTTCAAGTTTTCTACAGGAAAGAGCCTTTGCTCTGATACCATAGCTGTAACACCCCAACCCAGAAGGGCTGACGTGTCACAATAACAGTGGTATCATAAACAAAAGTCATAATTCCATTTATTTATTTGATAAGGATGCAACCACACGACAACTAAACTTAAGGTTAATATACAAACGGAGACATTCGACTTGATTAACTAACATCTTCAGATTTATTCCTAGGCTTTATTCTTCTCTCTTTACCCCGCCCGAAGTAACCTGTGAACCTGTATATACAAAAAGTTTACGGAATGAGCCAAATGCTCAGTACGGAATAATAGGCTCAAATAACAAATAATGCTTTATATGAAATGTTATTCAGATGAAACTTTATGTTAAAATGATATGATGCAAGTAACGTAATTTCATAATCATATCATACGGATGTACCCATGAGCCAAACTTAAAACGTGACAATACACAGGTAGCTACTCCTGCATAATTATCACACGAGATGGCGAGTTGGCATACCCGCTATCCACCTCCTTAACTTAAATCCTAGGATCGATCCATACGCCTCCTAGTAGCTTTGTACCTCACTTGTACCTAGGGACGCCGTGAACTGATCTCTCCGTCACGGATGGAGCACATGATGTCGATGCCGCAACAACATGCTCGTGGGACACTCCACGAGAAGCGACACTCAGGGTATCAGAGTACAAATGGTCTTATTTACATAACTTATCAAAATATTTTTCATAACAAGACGTAACATATATTGGAACATGCGATAATGAGTACAACTAACATAATACTATCACATGACATGAAAGCTAAATCCAAAGTTGTGATTAGAATAGGAATTCAACGGACTGTCAAATGAATCGATAATCAAAGACGTGAGGAGTTTTAAAAGATATATGAATTTAATGGGTTTATAACAATTTGAATATGAAGCAATAAGGAGTGAGGGTAAGGATCCGTACCTTAATAATTCCAAAGTTATGCTACCTTGTGATAATATTTCAGATTTATACGGGCAGAGTTTAGACTACTGATTAGTCTTTTAACCTAATTTAAATAACATGCACACAAACTAGGTTAGTAACTTAATATAGCATTTACGATAACTCACGAGATTAAAATCCTCACAACGAATGACAAAGTGCGATACTTAAACATCCATTGGATTCACAACTAATGACAAAGTGAAATCACTTAAACATCCATCGGATTCACAACGAATGACAAAGTGTAAACACTTAAACATCCATCGGAATCACAACTAATGACAAAGTGAAATTACTTAAACATCCATCGGAATCACGACTAATGACAAAGCATAACCCAAATTTGAGCAGCACTTAAACATCCATTGGATTGATTTCAATCAATCGGACATTGAATCGTATCAGCGATTGAGTTAATACCCTGTGCAGCAGCACCCTGCTATACTAATTAGTGATTTCGTGTGTGTATTGAGAGTATTTGGACGATATCTCAGCGTATATTTTGAGTTTCTTCGTCGTTTTTGTGCCCAGAATCAAGTCCCAATCGCTGCTATTTATAGGTGAAATTTGACTTTGTCGCGGCCCGCGTGAACCTTCAGCCTATCCTTACGCGGCCCGCGTAGCCACTTATTTTATGCATAGGGTTGCCACGTGTCCAACTAGCTTAGCTGAGTCGATGAAATGGATAAATTCGAATTATATAATGAGTTATATGGATAATCGTTGAGTAGGGAATAACCCCCCCCCCCCCCCGAGTTTTAGGGGCCCTGATCCTGATTCTGAAAATTCTAAAAATTCTAGGGTTTGTACAGAATTACTTGGGTGTCTTAATTAGGGTTTCCTATTGGATAATTTATAAATAATAATAATAGTTTTGGTTGATATACAGAAGGATGGATCATAAGATAAATGTTTAGTTTATTATAAATTATTATTATTCTTTTATTTCTAGAATAATGATTTTAAATTTATGGTCATTACAATAAGGGGTCATGTATACTCACGGTTTATGTAGAAGTTCCACATAAGTAAGTTGATGTGTTTGAGAGTTTGAGAACGCTGAATTAGCCTTCAAGGATAAACAAGGCGTGTAAGTATGACGGATTGGATCTGGAATTCGTATGCGGAATTGTAACTTAGTATGAAATTACATTAAGTTATCTTGTTAAAATACCCAAATTGGATACCATGTTTATGTGTATTTCATGGGCACTATTTCGCCCATTGGAAGTCCAAGTGTGAGGAATCTTAATCCAAGATAATGTTCACCATAATGCATAACATCCAACCATGAGTTTGGTTGGTGTTATGATTCAGTTTTGGATATATATTAAAGCTATATAGTATGTATAATCATTATATGTATCATAGAGTATCATGTAATGGTCATGCAAGGAGGTAGGATGAATTCCATCCATTTAACCTCATTATATGGATTCACCAAAGCACAACATCATCAATTGAATTGATGATTTTGGTAGTTCATAAATATGAAGAAAATTAAATCTCCTAATTCACCAAGACAACCAAGTAAATAAACTAGACGAGGCATTTCAAACATGGATAGTGTTTGAATGTCACACCCCTTTCTAAGGCGGAAGCACGGGGTGTGATCACTAAAGGTTTTCATTGCATACGATTGGTAAACATACTACATGCTCATAAAAATAACTTTAAACACCATTAACATTTCACAACGGAAAACATAGTTTAAGTGTTTACATCACGAGACAACACATTGTCTAAAGGTTTACAACTTTATTTAAGGATAAACATAAACGACATCCAAGAGCATGAGTAAGACCGCGCGCACATCCACTTTTAGTTACCTGAAATACATGTGAGTTTTGGAAAAACGTCAACATAATGTTGGTGTGAATTCATGCAATCTTTGTATTTCACGCTAGTATACTTTGTATGAAAACGTGATATGTGTCTTGTAAAAATAAAGTATTCTTGTGTAAATAAAGTATTCTTGTATAAATAAAGTATTCTTGTGGTATGAACCAAATAAAGTATTCTTGTGTAAATAAAGTATTCTTGTATAAATAAAGTATTCTTGCGGTATGAACCAAATAAAGTATTCTTGTGTACGCACCTCGTACAAATAAAGTATTCTTGTGTAAATAAAGCATTCTTGTATAAATAAAGTATTCTTGTGGTATGATCCATAAAGTATTCTTGTGGTATGATCCACAAAGTATTCTTGTATATATCAGGGTTGTTAATGGGTTGCAAGGCCATTAACATGTGACACGACATAGGAAGTCACCAATCCATAGGCATTTTTCTAGTTGTCGATTCACGACGGAGACACAAAAGCACTACTCGGTACTAGTTTTCACCAAGAGTGTGGCTGCCCGGTCACCCATTAGATCTAACCTTTTGTTCTGTGGTCTAAGTATGTACACGATTAATGGTGCTTATGGTACCCTATTCGTGACACGATTTCTCGTATCATTCATCAACACGCATCATACTTGGTACTAGTTATCACCAAGAGTGCTTCTTGTTTTTGTATCCATTTATAAACATTGTAACATTTATAACATGTATTTCACCCCCGAAGTTATAAAACTGAAAACAGTTAAAGAAAAGGGGGAGCATGAACTCACAACTTTGCGTTCCTGCGTCGTAAACTTCACCGGATTTGCTTATCTAGCGTCGTGACCTAAACGTGTTTTATTAACGTTAGTCACTAGACTTGTATCGCACAAGTACAAGTCACTATCTTTTGTATATGTGTTCTTGTGTTAAAAATAATTTATATTTTTAACTATGTGTCTTTCTTATATTATTTTCTCAAAAATAAATATAAGTATCTTGTATTTTGCACCCGAATTATGTATTTTGTCCATACTTCATTTCATGTTTATAACTTGTCTAAGTTATTTATTCTTCCAAGTAATATATTTTCATAAATATATTCTCTCGTATTTGTCTGAGTATGTTGTATGTGTATTTTTGTGCTTTTACTTCTTATGAGTATTTAGCGTATTTTCAAGTCCTAATACACTATTACATGTAATACATACTACATACACTTAGCACAAAATTTGGTGATCAATAAATATATATATTTTTCTCAAAAATATACATACTTAATATCAATTTTAATCTTGAAGAAATCATCATTTCTTAACACAAAAATTAGGGAAACCTTGGTAAATGTTTTTGGATACATTTTTAGGGAATAAGTTTCTCAAAAACTTATATTTTTCTAAGTGTCAAAACTTATAGAAATTTTGACAGAGTTTCCCCTAAAAGTGGATGTTTCCCATGTTTTCAAAACATGTGTTTATTTTCTTTTAAATCATCATCAAACATCAACAACTTATTCTACACTTATCAAGTGCCAAAATCAAGTAAATCACACTACATCATGAACTTGAAGGTTTTGTAAAAACTTGTAGTTACTTACCATGTTATTTAGTAGGTTTAGTTACCCTTAAAAACATGGTTATTTGTTTGTAAATCTCATTCTTGGAAAGATTTGGTGTTTACGACTTGTAAACATAATTTACAAAAGTGTTTATCCATAACATCTTCTTGTTTCTCTAGTGTTTATTTACTTGTCTTTCCACTAAAATAGTGTAGGTTTAATAAAAAAACCATGATCTTTCAAAAATCATATTTTAAACTTGATTTTCTTGGAAAATCATTCATAAATCTTGGGTTTATAAGTTTACTAGCTCATTGTGTTTATTTCTTTTCAAGAAATCATCTTGTTTTCAAGTTCATGTTAAATAAAGAAGATGATTGTCTTGTATAAACACATAATCATCTCCTAACTTTCTAAATCATGCTTTTAATCATAATCTAGCAAGTTCCATGTAGTGATCAACATCAATATTTCTAGTAATCAACAAATATGCACTAAATAATATCATTTCAACAAAATATCTTCATTTTTCACCTAATGTTTCAAGCTTCATATGTATGTCTTTTAGTGCTCTTATGATAATCAACATGTTATATCTTTTAACCAACTAAAATGGAAGTAAACAGCCCATGGCTTTATAGCCTAGTGGCATCTTGGGGGTGGGATAAGGCTTTGGGACCAATAGGTCCTGGGTTCGATTCCCACAAAGGGGGTTTTTCCCATATTTATTGGGTTTCCTCCTGAATTGGTGTATAGGCATTATGCCTAGTGGAGATGGATATGATCGGGTGGTTCCGCTGGTGGCACGATGAAACTCCAGTGGTCCGTCAGTGATCCAAATTTGTCGTTCAAAAAAAATGGAAGTAAACAAGAGTGTTCAAGAATCTTACAACTAGCTTAAAGCTAGGGAAGAACAAGGTTGAAAATGTGGTGGATAAAAGCACTCAAGAGAGGTCCTTCAAGTTCTGTGAGCACCGAGCTTCGTTAGTGACCTTCTTACACCTTGGAAAGCACTTGGAATGGTTGCTAGTAGGTTAGAAATGGTGGTGGTGTGGTGGTGCCTTGAGGCCGAGAGCAAGGAGGGGGTGGAGGGGAAGATGAAGTGTGTTTTTGTGTGTGAGAGATGTAGGAGGATGGTGATCTTCTTATAGTACTTGCATATCTTTCTACAAATCTTTTGAGATCTTATTAGATTACATGATATCTTGGCAAGATTTTTAGAGGATTTAATAGGATTTAGCAAAGATTTTGATGGGGACCCACTTCATGACCGTCCCAACTAGAGGGGGGGTTAAGTGTAAATTCCACTCCCTAATTACATAAATAAGCAAGCTTTCAAGTATAAAGTTTAGGGATTTAGAGTGTTATTATGTTATAAGAGGTGTTATGGTGTTCGGGGACCATAACTAGCTCAGAAACATTAAAACAATGCTTCTAGTAATATTTTTATGTTCCGGGTAATGTCCGGTTATTCGGTTAAATACCGGTTCGTTAAAGTGCTAAATTGCACCGTTTAGTGTCCTTTATGTATCCTTTTGTAATCCTTTTAATTCCCGACACTTAGGGAAATATTCTAGATGATAAAACATGAATTATGCATAATATTTTGAGGTTATAAAGCTGATTATAGCTGAATTCTGTAAAATTCTGCACTTAAAGTGCGTTTCAGGTGCTTTTTAGTGCGTAGCTTCCGAAAAGTCTATATGTTAACCCTTGTATGTACTCTTGGGTTTTAATGTATTCTTGTCGTTGGACCTACACCTAGGCTCCAACTCTATTGTCTAACTGCTTTCTGCAGAATTGTTGACACAATGTGTCTTACCGGTGAGTTTACTAGTATTTCTGACGCAACGTGGTTCATTAATGCATAAAGTAATTCTTGTAGTACAAAATGTGCATGAATTCACTTGTATAGAATGTAATCAGACAATGTTGACATTTAAGCACATAATTGCAGTCATTAAATAATAATTAAAGTGTACGGAAATTACCGGTTTGGTGCCAGTTGTCACATTGAAGACTTGGTGTAGTTGGTTCACTTTGTTTACTTGAAAGTTGTTTGGTGACTTAGGGAATGGACTAAATAATTTGCTAAGGAGCTATTTGTTTTTTCAGATAAGAGATTTCTGGCCTCTTATGTCTGCGTCGCACAGACCACTCGCAGACGTTGGGGTTTGAAGACTGATTATTTTCTCGAAGAACTTTCATTAAAAAAACATCTGCGCGTCCTCTTTTTGGTGCAGATGTGGGAAAGGCTCTTCAAACCTCTCTTCACCTTTGTTTTTACCTTGATATCACAAAACACACATTCAAAACCCAAGCACACCTTCTTATCCTCCACCACCCCTTCATCGCCGCCACCGGCCTCCTCCCTCCACCCCAGCGGCGCTGCCGGCCTCCTTCCTCCACCTCCACCGCCCTCGTCATCGCACAATGTTTTCTTTATTATTTTAAGTTCGTTAAATGTGTTTAGGTATTTTTTACTTTTGATTTGTTTGGCCGATGATGAAATTCAAAATAAATGACAAGCATATGTCTGAATTATACTGTGTTGTTAAATAATCTATGAAGCCCATCATTTTTCATTGAGTTTTAAACAAACAGTGATTTATGATTTCTGCCTTTTTTTCTCGTTTGTTTTTTATTTATTTAATTTTAAAATTTGAATCGAGAAGCTCAAGTGATGATCATTTGCATAGTTCAAATGATAATATATTGTGATTATAAATCTTTTAATGGTCTTTTGCTCCTATCTGATGAGCTTTTTGTTTTCATTTCACTCCATATGTTTTTTGGTATGTTTTTGTTAATTTTGATAACCGAGAGATTCAAACGACTGTTTCTTTTTACCCTATTTTTTATGAGGTTAGTTATTGATTGTTTTTTATGATGTTTGTTCTTGATTGTTTTTTATGATTTTTTTCTTTTGATTGTTTCTTCTTGATTTTTTGCAGAAGTTAAAAAACAAACAGTCTTCTTCTTGCAGACTACAGAGGTTTTGTTCACCTCTTCTGCTACAGAGGTCTGTAGATGTGGTATGCAGACTACAGATGTTTTTCCTCTGAAAAACAAACAGCACCTAAGTAACAAGTGAGTGGTGAAATCAAAGTTGGAGACTAAGGTTTCCATTGTTCACACCTAACCAAAACACAAGTTTTTCAACATTGGAGGTTGAAGGCTTGGTTGGTTTCAACACTTTGTAGGTTACTTGGGACCTTTTAGGGTAGCAAGTATTTGAGGTTATAAACCTCCAATCTTCCAGAAATTAACCATAACACAAGCCCCACAACATTAGTTTAGTTGGAAACAAGGATGGTGTATAATTTCCACAAAGGAACAAACAAGTTTGTAAAAGTTTTATAAAAACAGAAAGTGTAATATGACTTTGGACCTCAAGTTTGGTGATCTACCACCTTGTTATACCTTGGTGAACATTGCCTAACATCATTGGGGGTTTTCCAAGGAGATTGAAGTAAGAAAATCATGAAGAAAACTAGGAGAAAGTGCTCAAAACTCACTGTTTTGAGACCTGGTACAATTTTCCTAACTTGAAGATCTTGAAAAGATTAGGAGAATTAGAGGGTGGATTTGAGGTGTGTAAACGGTGGAGGAGTTGGAGGAGTCTTATTTATAAGTGAGAGTTTAGGGTTTAGGTTTAAATGAAGTTAGGTGGAAGTTATTAGGTAAAATGGGGGGAAATCGGACCAGATTGCGAGTTGTTGGGCATTCTTCCCGCTCATACTAGCTTGCGGTGTAACCGTCGTGAAAATTTTGAGCCTTTAAAAACTTTTTTATTTCTTTCGTAAATATTTTCATTAACTGATATTAGAACATAATGAATTTAACGTAACGTACATTCTGAGACAAAGATATAAGTTACACATACCCTAAATACCCTGCATATAGGGTTGTAAACGAACCGAACGAACACGAACAAGGCCTTGTTCGTGTTCGTTTGTTAAGGAAATAAATGCGTTCACGAACGGTTCATGAACACTTACCGAACGAGATTTTATGTTCGTGTTCGTTCATTAAGGAAATGAGCGTGTTCGCGAACGGTTCACGAACACAAACGAACACAAATAAATTTGGCGAACTCGACAAAGGATAAAGATAGATGGCCCAGAGAGTAGCACTAGAACTTGAATCCCTTATTGTGGAATGGAGGTCGATCGTATTCGTAGATATAAATAATGATAAATGTAAAGGAAATGATGCATAAACAAGGTGAAAGTGGGTTTCCTAGTTTAATTGTTACGGAAATAAAATAAATAAAAGTTTAACAATATAAAAAGTACAAATAAAATATAAGAAAGTATAAAGATCTTTAATTAAAACACAAACATATGAACATAAGCGAACTCAAATCAACGAATGTTCACGAACACCTTACCAAACGTTCACGAACACAATCGAACGAACGAGACATCTGTTCATGTTCGTTCATTTAACTAATGGAACGAAATTTCTTGTTCATGTTCATTCCTTTATTAAATGAACGAACAAAAACGAACTTTCCGCCGAACGTTCACGAACTGTTCGCTGAACATTCGGTTCGTTTACAGCCCTACCTGCATATAGCTTAAGTAACAAGTTAGAGGGGTTAAAAATGTCAAAAAAAAACTGATAATACAAGTCCTGGGGCCAAAACTTTCAAAAATGAAAATTTTACGCGTCAGAATAAGGCTTACCATACGGTCCGTAAGGGATGCCCAGAAGCAAAATTTTTGCATGATCACCAAGCATTGCCACCTATCTTCAAATCTTGATACCTTGCACGAATCTTGCCACCTTCATTCTGGTTAGAAAATGTGTTAGGACACTAATCAACTCCCTAGCACACTTGGCAACACCTCCTTGATCCAAGATTAGTATAAATAGGTCCTTTGTTCTTGTGTTTCATGACACCTTTCATTCTTCACTTCTTAAATCTCTCTTTGAGCTTACTCTAGCCATTTGGTTCCTTCTCTTCTGAGTTCAAGCATTCTTCCCTTCACTAGTAAGTGTTCTTTCATGTCTATTTTCATTTTCGTACTTAGTATTCACCCGAAAGTCAAGCAAATTGACTTTTGCTTTGACTTTCGGTTCTGACCATTTTCGGTCAAGTCAGATTTCAAAATGAACTTTGCTACGTGATCGTAATAATGAAGGTGTTAATCCCTTGCGATTACACCCTTTGATCATCACGTATAATAGGTGAAATAACGAGTCAAACTTTTACGAAATAAAAGTAAAAAATGTAAAAATATGAATTTTACGACGAATAAGTTTTTAAGTATAAAAACTAACAATTTTTCCACCAAATTAGTTTATATAACATTATTAGACATGTCTAAATCGTCATTTCTAGTTTAGTGCTCATTCCTAGTCGAAAGCCAATCGGTTTGACTTCTGCTTTGATTTTTGAGTCCGACCCATTTGGTAAACCTTAGGACCTAACCAAGCCCAATAATATGACCATAGTAATATAGAGAATAACCCCCCGAGGTTATACCTTATGGTCATATCATTTGATAGGTCAAATAATGAGTCAACTATTATACTTTTAAAATGTCAAAAATACACATTTTCAAATAAAATGGTTTAAAACTTATCTAAGCTATATTTTTTGCACCAAGACTGATCATATAACATAAAAAAACTTGTTTTGACATGTTGGACTCGTCATAAGACCCATTCGACCATTCGGACCCGTGTTTGCGCATACGACTAGTTAATTAGCGTAAACTAATCATGACAGGTCAAAATACTTCGAAACATTTTCCAATCAGAATGTTAGGTTTAACCAACCATGTTACATGAGATCTCTTTCTCATATAGTTATAAACTACATTCTATTCACTCTTCCGTCAAATCCGTAGTATGCGCAATTAATCAACTTTCGACGAAAATTCCTTGTTTGGATAGATTTTGTGTTGCTAGTTTAACCAAGCATGACTTGGCCAAAACTTAACCAAACAAAGTAAACTCTTACATTTTGATTAAGTTCATGGTAATAATTTCTTAATGATGTATGATACATCAACAAGTGCCTCTGTTTGGACCCTCAAATGTCTAAAACCAAACCGAAGGTCAAAACTGTTTTGACCACTTTCCAAGTTCCAAACAGAAAAACTTTCTAAATGAAAGTTGTATAACACACTTTGAACTAGTGAATTGGAAATTTTTATAATTTTTCGACGACGTTTGCTATTTTTAAAGTATTTTACAAAAAAACAACATAGAAGGCAGCCAAAACTCTTATCTTCTAAAAACATCTAAACTTCTTCAAGAGTTATGATGTTTCCATAACCCTCATTCACAACGAAACCATTGACGAACGAATCCTTATTTCTAGGAAACACTTGAGTTTTGCAAGCACGTATAGGGACATCATCTAAGCAACCTGTGAGTATATAGTTCCCTACTTTTCCATTTTCAAATTGTTTTTGGGATGATTCATATGTGCTAACCATTTTGTCAAATAATATGTATTGCAAATGTGTTTACTAAGTGTTTTTTTGTGTATACAACTTATGAGATGAAACAAAATACAAGTGGTTGTTGTGTAGTGTTATAGTATATAATCTGGAGTGATTTAGATAACAAAACGAGTGTAATATGATAAGAGCATGGTGAATACACCGCTGGTACTTCCTATATATAAGTGCTCTTATTGTATTACTCATCGTAGCGTTATCCAAATCACTTGAAGATTCTATGATTTGGTGAAACAAAGTACAAATCCCAAATCCATGTAGAATCTCCCTATATAAATAGTTAGATCCTTAAAGGATACTCAGATTACTATTGTAAATCCTTGATTGGATTTCTAAAAGCACTTCCACAAGTTCTTGATCGAATTCTATGCTACGTGTTTATGTGTAATCTAGTTTGGTGAAACAAAGTACAATTGGTTATGTGTTGTGTGGTGTTATAACATGGAATCTAGAGTGATCCAGGATAACGAGGTGAGCGTAATACGATAAGGGCATGGTGGATACGCCACTGATACTTCCTATATATAAGTGCTCTTATCGTATTACCCATCGCAACATTATCAAAAATCACTTGATAATTCTGTGTTATAATAAGACGGAGTACAAGTGAAACAAAGAACAACATGCAATTTTTATTAACACAAAAATTACTTGGCATTATACATATTGCCATTTACAAAACATTTTTGTCGCAAGTTTTACTATAAAAAACAATGTATTGCAATACAAACTTTTTGCCATATATTGGCTACAAAAATGTATTTTCATTCGACAACTCGTGTAGTTTGGACAATGTATTGCAATACCAAACCTTTTGCCATAAATTTGGCCAACAAAACCTATGTCACTCACCAACTTTATTGTTGACCGTCTATTTTCACATATGTTTCAGGTATCGACATTTCAAGTATGCTACACGTAGGAATGCACTCGGGCCTTAGATTGCTTCTAAATCTAAAAACAATTACATGTATTCCTTTGTGTTTGTAAAACAATATAATTAATATAATGAAACTTTAGTACAATGTGTTGTGAGCAATTTATAACGTGACTCCCCGACGATTTCGCCGCGGCTTGTATACGCGGTCAGGGTGTTACATGTGGACCGTAAGGCTATGGCTTTGTAGTCCGTAAGGCCTTCCAATTTATATTTTTTTTGTTTTTGGTCCTTGATGCTTGGTCACTTGTCCAATTATGCTAAAAATAGAAAGTATGGAATACGAATCGTCACATTGAAGGAAAACACTGACCCCAACTTTCGAGACGAGTGAGATGACTCCTCCAACCTAAGAACAAAAAAAAAAGATAGGGACAAAATAATATTTTTTTTGAACGGAAAATTTGGATGACTGACGGACCACTAGAGTATCAAAAACATGTTTTTTTTCTTTTGAATCAAGAACAATGAATTTGTTAAATTAAAAAACTTTTAGATTTTTTTAATTAATACTAATCCTTGTTTATATGGTTAATGATGGCAGGGTAGGGTAGATATCATGGCAAACTTTGGAGCTAAGTTCTAAGACAGTGAAATTATCACCAAAAAGAACGTTTAGACTCATCGGCTAAACATTTGGAATTTGGAATGTTACTTATTACACAATGTTTTGCTAACTTTTGAATTATGTTTCAGATTGAACTTATTGTTGAAGTTATAGTACTATGATTTCCACATTTACAATTTTATCGAACTTTTATTTTATATTTAGATGGTGTTTGGGATAACGTTTTGAAGTGATTATTTGATTATTGCGTTTGTAAAACATAAATAATCTAAAAACGTGTTTGGATGAAAAAGTGATTATCTGCCTCCAAAACGCAGTTTTGGAGAAGCATGTACCTACATGCTTTTTCAAAACGCAGTTTTGAAAACGCAAAATGTATTTTGAAAACGCATAATATATTTTGAAAACGCAACGCCAAACACCCCCTTAATATTGTAAATAATGTGATTTTTGTAGCAAAGTTATGTGCCATTAAAAATTGTATATATATTTAACCAGAAATAATTGAAACTAGTATGGATATGTAATTACAATTACTTTTTAAAGGCACACAAATTGTGGCACAAAAGTCTTTTATACTGTGGCAAAAAAGTGCCACTAAAAACCCAAAAACTTTGTGCGTCAGATCAAAAAAGTGCCACTAAAAAGACTAAAAAAGTGCCTCTGAAAGGATTTAGCGTCAGCGCTTCTAGTGGCACTTTTTTGTGTGCCGCTCATTTTTACAGAGGTCTTTAGTGGAACTTTTTGTATGTCACTAAATGGTATTTTTTTGTAGTGGAACCAAACTAAACTATTCATATTTTTCATATATTTCTAGCTTTTATACCTTTAGTTCATGTATTTCATATTGTATACCTCCATTTTATGTATTTGTACTTCTATTTCATGTATTTATACATCCATTTCATGGATTTATATCTCAATTTCATGTATTTCTAAGCAAAACTTTTAGCCAAAGTTTGTTTTTGGGTATTAACCGGAACTAAACGAATCAAACAAAAGACCGTCAATCTAACCGAATAAACCGAACTGGTTAACCGAAAACCGATTGGTTAATAAAATAGAATAATCGATGACTTCGATTTCAGTTGAGGATAATAATTGAACTAACCACACACTACACACTTTGGTAGTATCTATGTTTCTTGTCGTATCGTGCGGCCAACTAGTATAACATAAAAGAGATGGTGTCTAAAGAGTTAAGGTTACACATTACACCATTCCGTAATGAAGGGGAGGCACCCTTCTAGTATAAAATAAAAGAGATAATGTCTAATGAGTTGAGGGTTCCACATTACACCATTTCATAGTGAAGGGGAAGAAGTGAAAATTGGATGAGTATATTTTAGTTGGTTCTAAAAGACAGACAGCAAGTAGGTTTATCCAAAAACAAATTGGGGGCAATGATTCCATGATTGCGGGGACACGCAGCCGCCCTACCCCCAACACCTTTGGAAGAATCACCACCCTTCTAAACCTAACCATGGTCAGCACTTAACACATCACACATTTTTGTAACAGTAACTTTTATAAAATGGAAAGAAACAGGGCCAGAAAAAATTATCAGAGTTACATCAAAACATACGAATATTGAAATCGCACCATCTCTTCAGTTCAACACATCACACGGAGATCTATTTTTAATCCAAACGGACAATCCTCCTCAATCAGAGACACCACTTTATAAGTAAGAATATCCTTATTGTTAAACTCCATGTTGTTGTCACCTTTACCTCAACACGAGATCATCAAAAAATTTACCTGTATGTATACAAATTGACCACAATTTACATTTATTGTAAAAAAAAAGTCGGAAACAGAATATAAAACAATGACACACCTAAACTAGCAAAAATCAAAACAAGTTTTTTTTTTCAGGAAATCTAAAATTTTAGAATCGTTATAACTTTTTAAGAAATCAGCAAAAATATGTGAAATAAAAAAATAGTAAATGTGCGTTAGATTCAATCAATTAAAGGGGTAAAATAAGGCTCATTCTATACGCAACCCCCCCCCCCCCTCCTTCCTGATTACAACCCCCATTGTGAGAGGAAAACTGTCGGTCTCACGCAGGCCCCACCTGTAAATATGGTTTTGTTTCGCTTGATTTGATTTGTAAAGATATAATAATAATTAAAGTATTAATATATTATTTATAGTTTCAAATGTTGACATACGTCACTTTTCTACTGTTTAATTAAAATATGAGCATCTATTAGAGGTGTGGTTAAGAATATAGTTTAATACTAAAATGATGATAATCATCATCCACCAAATTACGGAATGTGTTAAAGGAGGAATATTTTCTCATATTTTATGCTCAATTAATATTTTTTTTTTTTTTTTGAACGGCAAATTTGGATCACTGACGGACCACTGGAGTATCATCGTGCCACCAGCAGAACCACCCGATCATATCCATCTCCACTAGACAATTAATATTAAATACATTTTATCCTCTACTCAATTAAAATTAAACTTGTAATGAAATCATCTTTGTGAACAGAAGAATGGAGGTTTCAAGACTAATGACGGACACCGAGACCACCGGCTTCCTTTGGGTCAATAACCGAGCATAGTTACAGTACATCGAGTGGTCCAATTGATGTAATTTTGATTTCATAATTTCTTTATTTGTTTGTATCTAGCACCTTGTTAGTTTTTCTTTCTAATAAAATCCGTCATTCAAAAAATATATATACATAAACTAGTAATATTGTATCTAGCACCTTGTTAGTTTTTCTTTCTAATAAAATCCGTCATTCAAAAAATATATATACATAAACTAGTAATATAACTATAGGTGATGGTTCAAATGAAAACCACTTTTATTGTGAAAACTCGAAAACTAACTAAAAAAAGCCTAAAAAACACACAAATTTTTTTTTTCAATTTTTTTTATAAATCTCGCTGGTTTTTATATATGAAAAAAAAAATTCAAAAAAAAAAAAAAAATTTTTTTTTTGGTTGTACTGCACATGTGTAGTACACTAATACGGAAAGCCTAAACCACTTAACCCACCCCCCACCGACACCCCTCAAAAACCTAAACCCCCCACCCCCCACCCTCCCGAAAACCTAAAACTAAACCCTAAACATAAACCCGAAAAAAACCTAAACCCCCCACCCCTACCCCCCAAAAACCTAAACCCCCTCCCCCCCTCCCCCCCACACCCAAAAACCTAATCCTAATCATAAACCTCCAAAAAAACTAACCCTAAAAGCTAAATTAGACTCAAAAAGCTAATTTTAAGCATGTAATGCAATTGTAGTACATGTTATATTGCACATGTACACTACTATAATAATAGTATTGAAAACAAGACGACACCATAAATCTTTTTTTATGTCATAAAAAATATGCTCGAATATACTTGAATGAAAGATACAAAAATTTGTGATCTTATGGTGCCATTTTTGTTTTAAAATGATAACGTATGGAGAAATGGGAAATGTTTAAAAAGTTACATAATTTTTTTTCCAATTTTACCCCTCCTTCATTAAAAGTCTCCCCCCCTTCTTTTTAGTGGTTTTTAATTAGTTTTCGAGTTTTCACAATAACTAGTGGTTTTCATTTGAACCTTCTCCTATAACTATACACTTTTAAAAATGACAACCATCGTATCTTTAAAACTATAATATACAATAGTATACTTTTAGTTTTTACAATCTACACACCATTTTGCATATTTACACACCAAAAAGGTTGTGTTTTTTGTCCTTATATGCACACCCTGCAGTGTCGAACTGTGGCCAAAACGCGGCGTTTTGGTCCGGTTAACCAGACAAAGACTGACGGGTGTCTGACGGGTCTGTTGACCGGACCAAAACGCCGAGCTTTGGCCGCATTTTGGTCCTATCAACCAGACAAAAGACTGACACCCGGTCTGGTTGACAGGACCAAAACACGGCCAAAGCTCGGCGTTTTGGTCCGGTCAACAGACCCGTCAGACACCCGTCAGTCTTTGTCTGGCTAACCGGACCAAAACACCGCATTTTGGTCACAGTTCGACACTGCAAGGTGTGCATATAAGAACAAAAAATACTTTTTAAGGGTGACTACCTACACACTTGGTGTCATATCAATTTTTTTGTATAGATTCTGAAAACGTTAATTCATTTTTTATATAGCGCTAGATTCATTGATTTGGAATGGTGACATTTCCTTTAATCTGGTGATGGTCATTCTATAGTTTGGTCTTCTTATTAATAAATTTTCTTTGCATTTGAAAAAAAAAAAGAATGTAATCAATCGCTTCTAGATTAAATAACATATAAACAATATTGTTTTTTGACTTTATTCTTACCAAAAAGTAGTCTACATCATGGTTGTAAAAGTCGCTAGGCGCTCCCTAGTTGGTCGACTGGTGAGTTGAGAGTACTCAGACTAGGCAGAAAGTATGTTAAATTATAAAGAAGTTAGTTTTTGGAAATTATATATATGTCAAATAACATAAATTTACTAATATCTAAAACAAAATACGTGAAAATGATATTAATTCTTTAATATGATAGGCATATAAATTATGTTTTATTATTATTAAGTCAATCTTGACCCGAGTTGACCTACAAGATACGATTTTGGCTGCGGTTGACCGCGTTTGACCGATTTCGAGTAATTAGGCGGAGTCAAAGAAAGTCGTCTCGGCAGCCTACCTTGTAACGACTACTCGAAGAGCACTCGGGCTTGGAATCCTTGTTTTACATCCATGGTCTAAATAATATTTATTCATATTGAAATGCTCCAATAACTCTATATATACCCCTCCAGAAACATCACACAACATTTCAATTTCCCCAAATCCCATCCTCATCTCCCAACAACTACCACACAAACCAGTTGTTACTTGAACTATAGATCAAACTCAAACTAAGAAATATATACATCATGAGTTGTAACGGGTGTCGCGTTCTTAGAAAGGGCTGCAACGAGAACTGCATTCTCCGGCAAAGCCTCACTTCCTTCGAAACTGCTCAAGCTCAGGCCAACGCTACCATCTTCGTCGCCAAATTCTTCGGCCGAGCCTGCCTTTTGTCCTTCCTCTCTGCCGTCCCAGAATACCAAAGGCCTGGTAATACTAATAGTAATCATTTTGACCATAATTAAGATTCAAATATAATTTTACGTTAATAAAATTTGAATTTGTGGCGCAGCTTGTTGCCCGTTTACCTGACACTATTCTTTTAAATGGTTGTTTTGGTTAATAAATTATTTCGTGTTGTTTCAGCTTTATTTCAATCTCTATTGCTGGAAGCCTGTGGGCGGACAGTGAATCCAGTGAACGGAGCAGTGGGACTGCTGTGGACCGGAAACTGGCACTTGTGCCAGTCAGCGGTTGCGACGGTTCTCCGAGGCGGAACCATAAAAGCCATGCCTGAACTCGTATCTGCTGTCCCTACAACGGACAGTGACGATGCATCCGAAGCTGTGAACTGCAGTTTTGATGACAAAGCCATACGGATTCAAGAGAGTGATCTACAACTCGAACTTACTAGATCTGGTTTGAAAGAAGAGGTTAGAAGAAGCTCATGTGGTGATGGAAGGTGGACAAAGAAGCTGAGAACGGCGCCGTCTTTCGAAGTGTCGGGAACCACGACGATGGAAAGCGGTACCGATTCGGCTTCTAGTCAAACGAAGCTTCTGCAGCTTTTTTTGTGAAGAAGCAGATGAGAACAGTTATATATGGCCTGTAATTTTTAGGTTTTTCATGTAGAAGAAGAGTTTGTTAACTAAACAGTTTAATTAATTGATCACAAATAGTATGTGAAAAATATGTTTTTAACGTCTTTTTAGTTACTATGTTAACCACTAGAACATCAACTCTTTTTGTTTCGATTAGGGGTAGGTCGAAGTATTGTAAAATCAAATCTGTGATATTATCTTGTAATCTTTCGGGTTCTAGTTTTTTGGTGGTTCGGTTTCTATATTAATATATAGAAGTGTTTGGCTGTTATCCATCTTTAATTGAATAGTTTACGACAAAATGTAATAATCTTGTGTGGGAGGGAATATTTACCATTCGATTCTCAAGGGGCAAAAAAGACATTTCCTCCTCAGCCAACGAAAAGAAGCCATGCAGTTTTTGTGTTGGCTCATGAAATCTAAATGACCTTTGCATCCTACCAGGGGGCAATGGGTCAATTTGACCAACTTGGTGGGCCCTTCTTAAAATCCGGATAGTGGACCTACACTTTTGGGCCAAGAAAACCGTACCACATGAATTTTAGTGCGACTCTAAAGCCCAGACATTACCCTACACACAAGTCTTATTATTAAAAAGGGTTGTACCGCACGCAAGGGATAAAATTTTGGAGTATGAATTAAGTGCCACTCTCTAACTAGTTTAAGGAGTCAACTCAGATTACATTTTATTAAGTAGCGGAACAGTTAAAATACTGAAAAGTAGTTGTAACACAGGGGTATGTTTGTCAAAAGTAGCTGGTGGCTGGTAGCTATTATCTGTAGTTTTTTATATATATTTGGTGTTTGGCAAAATAGCTGGAGCTTTTAATAAAATGTATAAAATGACTAAAATGGACATAACTAAAAATTTAAAAAGTTTGTGCATTAAAAAGTTCATTATCTTTAGATGTCAAAATAGTTATTTTTTCCCTAAAAACTTGTAGCTTCTTCTAAACGCTACTAGTAGAAGCGTTCAACCAAAAGCTTCAAGCTTCTAACTTAAAAGATTCAAGCTCGTTCAACCAAACAAGGTTTTTTATTAAGTAGGAGTTTTTTCTTAAAAACTTAAAGCTAGAAGCTCCTAAAAGCTCCATGGCAAACGTACCCAGGGTTTAAATTATACTAATATTTGTCATATTCTACTTTATTATTAATTAACGAACAAATGGTGAAAAGTGTTGTTTAGTCAACCCGATCCAACTCTACTCATCTATTATTATTCTTTGTTTTTATATAATAAATTATTTGTTATGTGAAAAAGTGTCTGTTTAAAAATCTTAAAGAGATTCAAATGTTTTATCACTTCATCACCCCTTGAAAGTTTATTCATGCTTGGATAATCACAAAAGGATCTTTTTCGATTAATTTATATTGCCCATTACTTGTAACATTCCACTTGTTTATGTCACAAAACAAAGGGCAAGACAGTTACTAACAAGATGATCTAAAAAATCAGTGAATTACGAATAATAAAAATTTTAATTAATATGCTTATTATATACATTACATTCACATCACTACAAAACACAATAAACAACTCCTCCTATATATCTTCCCCCGGCTGCCAAAAGCCACAAAAGGGAAAAAACTGGAAAATCAGCTACCTACTCCATATATTATTATCAGTTGATGATGATGTAAGGTTAGCGACTTCTACACACAGAGAGCGCGTAATTAACATCAGCTCACACGTCTCGTTTGTATCATATGAGTTCTCAGACTACAATCCTTCACCTGAAAAGGGTATGATTCAAAATATCCAGGTCAAGAAAGGATATTCATAGTTTCGGCTTAAGATCCCAAAAGAACCTAATACATGAGACTGTATTTTTATAATTGTACCTTGAGGGCTGATAAAACGGATAAGAAATCTTTGCAAATCCTAAGCAAAGCTCTCTCTTTTGCAGACACTTTGGCGATTTCGGTCACCATTAAATTCACTTCTTCAACCTGAAAATCCACATCATGGGTGGTCGCTGATAATTTGTTTTTATATGAACCTCAAATAACACTTTACTTTTTATTTGTCTAAATGAAACTTTTTTCAACCTTAAGCAACAGTATAAAAAATTACAAGTACCTGTAAGCAAAGTGTGTTCATTGATGAAACCATTGCCTGCATCACATCGAGTGCAGAATTTATGGCATCTTTCATGCTTTGGAGGTCAGCCTAAATGAATCATAAAGTATTGATCTTGTGAGTTCTTGATAAACACATAATGATAAAGTAGAATAATACAAAAGGCACGTACAGTTGCTCCTGCACCAACAGGAAGACGGAGAGTGCTCGCCTTCAAAGCTTCAATGGCTCCAAGCAATGATATTGAATGGTCCTTATCTAAATAAGCCCAGTCTTCAAGAAAAACCATCTAAACACATTCAAGAAAACGGGAATTAGGTTTTGCAAAGAGTGTTGTAAGTATTTACTAGAAGAGGACGAGGATAATCCAGCTCAGTTAAGAAAGTTCACCCTCAACGACAATTTTTTATATTATTGAACTAGAGACAAGGTGAAAAACAGCAATGCAACTAAACACTAAAGGTTAGATAAAACTATTAGGATTAGAAGTCGCACAGTATATATCTAATGTGTGAAAAACACTAAAGGTTTGGTTACCTATGACTTGTCTAATTTATAAAAATTAAAAGAAAAGAAAACGGTCAAACAAGTCGAAAGTCACACAATATGTATGATAGGACTCTCTACCTTGTCAGCGGGTTGACCCATCTGGGTCAAATGGGTCCCGGTTCAATTACCTTGACCCAGTCAATGAAGAGCAAAGATTTAGGGCTGAATTAATGTGGGGTGACTGCTATTGGAGTGAAAGTCAAGAATAGAGTCAAAGGGCGGAATTTAGGGACTAAACTTTAGGATTAGTGACCTCTCTATTTCTTATTTAAGTATTTCATTTCTGCCCTAGTTTTCTATGTCTTGTTTAGTTTGATTATCTAAGTGTTTTTGTATTGGAGATTAGCCATCTCGAATCAGGCCAACTATCTTATTATTTCAATAAATCAGCCCTTTATTTTTTGGTGTCTATCAGTGTATCTAACTAGTGGGTTGCCACTCACGCTCCGCAGCGAGTTCAGAACGCAGATAAAAATAAACAAATCGCAAACGTGCCGATAAAAAACCACGTTGCGACGGTATATAGGAAAGTCACAGAAAAGTTACGATGTTGTATAAGAAAGCCAAGTTATTTGAACAAAATTTACACCAAAACATATATGAAGATAAACACGACGACTGCGCACTACTGCGGGTTGGTTTAAACGTAGATAAAAAACCACATCACAATGGTGTATTACTATTTAGAGATGAGCGTTGTGCAGTTTAAAAAGCCGAACGGTTTAAAAAAAGTTTAAACAACATTACGAAAATTTATGTTGAAACGTAGATAAAAATTACTAGCATGGAGCATTGGCATATAAACGAAAGCCATAAAAAAATCACGTAACGAAAAATTCGTTAAAAACTTATTAAACCGGGTAAAGAAAAAGGGAAAAATATCAACTAACTAAATTGCAGATTTGCAGGGGGTTTAAACAAAAATTAAACTAAAGTGTAGAGGAAAAATAAATTTATTAAACTTGAGGCGTCGTATGAAATATATATTAAAGATTAGGGGTGTATAG
Organism: Helianthus tuberosus; assembly: GCA_030545235.1. NCBI lineage: Eukaryota > Viridiplantae > Streptophyta > Magnoliopsida > Asterales > Asteraceae > Helianthus > Helianthus tuberosus. Next base: position 59,630,261 of record CM060444.1, on the reverse strand, counting down.
TAGAAAAAAAACACAAAAACCTAAAAGAAAGAAAAGAAAAAAATACACAAAATGACAAAAAAGCACTGTAACTAAGCTTCAAAATTGTTATATTAATAAAATAATAATAATAATAATAATAATAATAATAATAATAATAATAATCGGTGCAAAACACTAAAGGTTTATTTTCCTATGACTTGTCTAATTTATATAAATTAAAAGAAAAGAAAAGGGTCAAACAAGTCGAAAGTCACACAATATGCATCTAATGCGTGCAAAATCTCAAATTTGGTTATATGAATTATTGGATATTTAGATTGCTATTATAATAATGAAATTTTGTGATCAAAATTAATGCATAAGTTATCAATAAAGTTCAAAAAAATGGACTAGAAAGTATCGGTGGATCACACCAACCTGACCCATTCCATTACTCTCCCCACCCATTATTGCAACCCTAATTAGGATTTGTCACGACAAAACAATAATTTTCGAAAACAAGATACCAAACACAAACATTTATGTGGTCAAGAGTTTCAAGTACTCCTACATAAAAGAATTAGTGGTTCCATTTAAATGAAAAATGCCAACCAAAAGTGGCTGTGAGAAAGAAGTTGTGATCCTTGTTGTCAACTTGTCATAATTAAAGTCACACAAAGTGTGATTATTAATACATACAATATTCTAAATAGATTTATTCAAATGTTTTAGATTATTACAGTAATAATTTAGTTTCATAATTGTATTTGATGCTTTGATATTTCACCTCAAATTATAACCATTCTTTAAAAACCAGTTGGATGAGCAAAGTCTAAAGAATTGCAACATTTTTGGGATGTCGAGATTTCCAATTATAGAAAAACTTTTGTATAAAATTACATGAAATTTGTCCAAAACATTTTCATTAATTCGAAAGCACAAGGTTATTTACTATTTAGATATTTGGTTAATACTCGGCATGATTAACATGCGTTTAGGATTTAATATTTAAACTTAAAAAGCATCATTTCAACACATAAAAGACATTAATAAACTTACTTGTATCTTAAGAATCGATGCTAACTTCAGCTTTTGCTTCAACAATTGCAACCTGTGTCTCTTTTTGGTCACAGAATCACGCAGATCTGACATTGTAATCCACGCGTTCCACAGATTTTCCTAAACACAGTTAAAAAAACTCAAAAGGATTTTTAAATACAACAAAGTAAATCGATTTTCCGGACTTTTAACTCTTTAGGGTCAAAATACTCCATATGGGAAATGCAGACAAAGAGTAGCTACAAGAACAATGATTATCGAGGTGATTATTTAATTCTGACTCAGGAAGTCATAATAATCACTTTTGAATATGCACATACAAACACCCCTTGAATTAATAACTGTAGATTTCAAGGTATTTTTATATGCTTGAAACATCTTTAAAGAAAGGTTACATAAGTATTTTCTAGTATCCCTCATCTTATGTAATTCAATTACCAGAAGTTTCATGTTTTTCGGACACCTCAGGGTGTTTGGTATCGGCTTATTTGATTATTTGTCAGTAAAAATGCTGATTTGAACAGGCAGTTTGAGTTGATTATTAAAAAAGGCAATAAACAGATCCACATTTTTCATAAAGCAACATCCAAACACCTCTTAGCATTATTAAAAACAACATATCGAAATATATAGTTTAAACCTAATAAATCATACCTCAACACTATGTTTCTGCTTCAATACTATATCTTCAGTTCTAGCATTTACAAACCGCCACTGCAATTGCCTATTATATAAAAGCCTCAAAACATGTGCATCAAAGAACCGATTTTCACCAACTTTTCCT